>CM060928.1:250805305-253205305 GCA_030765085.1 Allium cepa
ATGTTTTAAATACTTTTGGACATAAAATATCAGTCAGTAAAATTTTAGCAAACGTATGTTGTTTTACCTGACCATTTGATTTTTAAATAAATTATATACGTTTTCGTTCTTAACCTATATAAATCTTTACCATTCTATTTAGTGGTGTTAAACTAATAAAATCAAGATGTTAGCTAAATTCAATAAAATAGATCACATTCAAAACCTTGTGACCGGTCATTATCTCGTATTCATTTTGGTAACTGATGCATTTACCTCTCTTTTGAATTCACCACCACTTGCTCTGCAATTTCTTAGACTAAAGGAGCAATTGCATTTAATCAATATTGCCATTTCGTTGCCTATATATAAAAAAAATATAAACTGGCAGCAGTTTGAATCACGCATTTACCTATTTATAAACATAACTGTTGCATTTTCTCCACTGATTTAGCCTTGCATTGCAACCTCTGCCGTTTTGTTCAAATCAGAGGCAATTACTTATCAACCTTTGCACTGTCCTCATCAGTTATACAAAGTTTCAAATAATTGAAACAACACTTAAATCACGCAAGCTCTAAGTAACGTGCATATCAGCTTTTGCCCTTACCATCAGTTACCATTCAATCACGCATTGATTTTCCCATTCAAACCAAACTGGAAGGAAATCAAAAGTGTTCACCTATCCTCCCTAATTTACGCAAGGCCTTGCCTATAGATATATACCCACCTCACCATTTTTTTTTTCTTTCTCTTCTCTGCATCTGAATACCTCTGCTTCCTCTCGAGCTTCATCAGGTAATAAATCTTGATTTCCTCCTTTCTTCAGCTTCTTGTTTCCTTTTATGATGCCTTGCTCGGCCACACCATCATCCATTCACCTTATTTTCCACGAGGCTTGTCACCTGCCTGCAACTGGGGAGGGTATTTTGTATGGGTAGTTGTTTTAAGTCTGACTGGGATTGGGTGAGTAGTAGAATAGGGGTTGTGTAAAGATGCAGTGGAAGTGGTGGCTCTGGGTGCATGAAGTTAGTGTAGAATTGTGTAGATTCAAGTTCAGACTGCAAAGTTTAAACATAAGATGTGTTAAGATATGTTGTAAAACTAAGTTTAGGATTGGTGTAGCCATGATGAGACAGTGTTAGATCTGTAAATGATTTACCATCATATAAAAGCATATTTGTTGGACTCAGTGCATAGGAAGTTTCTGCTGCTTGGGCCAGAAGAAAATTGTGCAGAGCAGTGTAAGTAGGACCGGAGTTTGGTAGATGCTAGAGAGAAATATGGTTGTAGTAGATCATGTTGAAACACTCACACATCTCATATTGGATATTGGGTCTGCTATCTTCCTGTTACTTGTGTCTTAGTTTGGGTAGGATTTATTGCAAATATAAGGGGACATAAGTATAGAATGATTGTCTGCATATATTGTTCAGATCAGAGTGTAGTAAAGATAAAAGGAATGTTTCAGAACCAGTTGCGTTGCTCTGTTTTTCTCACTTGTCTGCATCATATAGGGAGTGCCATGATAGGGTGTGCATGTTATCTGAACTGTTAGGAGTAGGAATCTGGGTTAGACAGCATGAGGGGTTATGGGGGGGTTTAAGTTGGCATAAGCATCAGGGGAGTAGTGTCTGCATATGTGAATGAGGCTGTGCACATTTAAGTGTCACTATGTACATGTATGTAAGCCCAGGGGAAAGTTCTTGTTTTGTTTAAGCAGCAGCATGTTATTGCATGTGTACATGTAAAGCTATAAAAAAAAAAAAGGGAGCATATAGGCACATTTTATAGGCAGGCTTGAATGAAATCTTTGACCAGGTTGGTGACTGACCTAGGGAGTGGTCGAAGTTGATAAGAGAAAGTATGAGGGCTTAGGATAAAAAGCTTTTGAACCTTGAAAAAAAAAAAAAAAATATAATAACTATAATATCAGGAGTAAGAAATCAGTTCAGGAGTGCACATAGGTATCATAGGCTTGTCTGCATATTTTACCCAAAGTTTGGGCTATGAGTGCAAAGCCTGGTGGGGATGGGATTGACTTGGCTGGAGAATGAAGGAAGGTGAAGTCACTGAGCAACTGGAAGGAGAGGGAGTCAGTGGTACAAGGGTCTAGCCTAAATGTTTTGAGTAGCTGTTGTGTGGAGCTTCAGTGATTTGGTAGAAAGAAATGTGTCCAATTGTATACAGAGGGGAAGGCGTGCATGTAACCCGAAGTTTTGGCAAAAAAATCACCCGAAGTTCGTGCATAATTGACTCGAAGAAATTGCATTATTGTCTCGAAGTAGTAGCGAGGGAGGCTCGGGAGACAAATGATGTTCCCTGTCTGTTTATAAGTGTAAAAGCCTGCAAAGTTTATTTTTATCGAACTAAGCTGATTAAGCCATATTGTTTGAACAACAAGTTAGGCAGTAGTAAATATGTGTTGGCATGAGTTCATACTCTAGCATAAGTAAGGGGATATGATGCAAGGCAGGCAGGCAGAAGGAATAAATGTGTAAATGCACACATGAGTTCAGTGCATAGTACACAGGATAGGGTGTGGGACGAGCATGGTTGTGTCTGTTGAGCAAGTGAACTGGAAAGTTTATATTTTCTGTCTGTTTGGATATCAAGCCTGGAAATTTAGTAAAAATGGGTTAAATGTAAAGATAATGTAAATCTAGGTTAAAACTTTTAGTAGAAGGTAAAAAAATTCAGGTGGTAGGATTTGTGTGCACGTGTGTGTGTTGGCGTGAACGTAGTGTGCACGTGTGCACGTGCGTATCACGACATATAGTAGAGAGTCTTCACCTTTTGTCAGTCGGCCTTTAGAAATTTTGTCGTAAAATATTGGGTTAACCCGGTTCTCGTTTAGGGTATGTTTTGGTCACGGTACACGGTGGAGTGGTCGAGCAAATCAAAACAATTCTTGTTCTATTTTTAAATTCTTCTGTGACCACAAATTCTAAAGTCGCGTATTCCATATTTGAATTTTGTTCTAGATTTGAATCTAGGCAACATCAGAAGAAATTTGATCGTTATTTTCTGTCGGTCTTTACCGGTGAATCGTCATTTTGAATTCAAATTTTCTGCAACTCTCAGGTGAGTTTTTTCTCACCAGACATATGTACATATATTGTGTAAATTATCGTAAGTGTATGTGTAAACATTCTATTTAGATATTATCTGTCTGTAGTATGATGTAGAATGATGAACCCATTTAAATTGACATCTCATCAGTTATTTATCTGTTATATTATTTCTGCAGTTATATTATTAATTGTTATTTACTGCTTAAATCACCACTGCAAGTTCCCTGTTAAAGTTGGATTGTTATGGGCTGAAATAATGATTATTGTTAAACTAGTCTGTTAACTGCTTAACTGATAACTTGGGATTGCGGGTTTGAAATGATAGAACCCGGGGTTTTGTAAATTACGGGTTGAAATGATATAAATCCGTATCACTTGACCTAGGCTAGAGAACTATATACAGGCCCGTGGTTCTTATAATATTTTCTGAAATATTTAAAAATTATTTTGGAAGTTAAATATTTGATTTAATATCTTTAAAGGATTTTATTTTAATTTTTGAATGAGTTATAAATGTTAATAAGTAAATAGATAAATAAGTTATATTTGGAAATATTTATTTAGTTAATCAATCTGCTACAGCATTTTAAAATGCGGTCTTTTTGAAATTGGACTAGTTTTACCCGTAACTTTAGGTAGCATTTCCTAAGTGCTACAGAATCTAGAATTGATTGTTTTAAAACTCATGGAATTTGAGAAATTTTATTTTATGTTAAGTTTTGGAAAATCTTAAGATATGATATTTATAACTGGATTTTCCTTAATAAATTTAAGATGAATATTCTAGTATTAAGTAAATTTTGAAGATATTAAATGACTAACATTGGGAGTTTATTTATGGAATTTATGGGAATATTCAAGACTAAATAATAAAACATTGATTTGTTGAAAGAATAAAATCCAAACTTAGTTTTGAATAGGAAATACTCCAATTGGATATATATATATATAGGAATTGTAACGGATTTGGGGACATAAAGTGATATTTAAATTATGGTTTAAACTTTAAATAAAGAAATATATTTGTAAAGCTATGTAAATTATCTTCTTTACAAAGTAACCATAAAGTTAAACCATTTATATCCAAACCATTTGTGTTTTGGGAGTTATGTTTTTTTTTAAAAAGAAAAATTTCCAATATATTATGGTTTAAAGGTATAATTCAAATATTTGGTTTCCAGATATTATAAATTTTAAGCAGTATGGTTTTGGAAAAGAATTATATTTGAATATAACGATATCATGTTGTTTTGGGTTTTAAATGATATCGTATTTATAGTTTTGAAATGGAAATGTTTATACTGGTTTTAAAGTATAAATTGTTTTTAAATGACCACGGGTTATAATAACGATGGGTTGGCAAAGAGACCGGGATCGGATATGGACATACTCTCTGTCGATACCGAAAACCACTTTGACCAACCGTGTACGCGGTGGAGATTCCAGAATGAAGTAGGTTGGTGGCGACGTTTCCTGTAAGGTAAATACGTGGACCCGACTCCCGTGAGTTGGCATAAGGTGGCTAAAACAGGAGCAATTCCAGGCCAATGAGGTCATTCCTCTGATCGGACGCTCCTCTTCGATATTATACTATGATCTTGGATTGATTCAGTGGCCACTTCTATATTTTGATTTTGGGGGAGTTAGTTCGAGGTGGGCGGCAGCTGCGCGCTGCGCGTTACCATCAGCCTGGATAGCAATTGGTATATCTACCCTGGCATTGCCTAGTTGTGCCGTGTCACCTACCCTATCGCGCCTTGTACGAGTTTGGTTTTCTCCCGTAGCCCGTGTGGTATCCTCTAGTGGCTTCCCGATCAGGAGGGACTATGATATTGGATGGACTACTGGGACTATTACGTGTTAAGGGCTATATGGGTAACCCCTTAACGCTATTAAAAAGTAAGTTTATTTTATAAATAGACACTAGTATAATAGCGCAATATACTACATAGTAAATAGTTTGACGGATCCTTAGAGGATGGGTGGTCCCAAGCATCCTTTAAGTTACTTGCTCTATATTACAGTACACTTGAATTAGCTTACATTATATAAGTATGTATGTCCTGACTCGAGTGTTATGTTTTATTTTACGCTCGGGTCAGCCTGAGTTGGGGTTTTCAGTTCTATCTGGAGCTAGGACATCCCGTAGATCATTCGTGCTGCTGGAAGCCTTTTCAGTCTTTATCTTTTTGCAAGCAAGGCTTTGGAAGACTCTGTTCCTATGTATGTCTAAAGCTGTATTGCAGATTCTAAACTATGTAAATTCTGTTGATCAAAGTTTTGTAGTGGCTTCATGAACCACTGAAATTTTATTTCCGCTGTAAGTTCTGATATCTGTGTATGTGATTCTGTGATTTTATTTACTGCATATTCTGAGTTTTGCCAAATTTATTCTACAACGCAGTACTTTGAACATTTCAAGTCCGACATGAGCGGATGCGAAGGGTTGAAAATACTGGGTCGTTACATTTGGTATCAGAGCTTTGGTTCTAGGCAAACTTAGAATATATGGTAAATTGGATTTACAGAATCACCTTCATTAGAGATTGAATCATTCTCTTTTCGAGTTCTAGAACGTCCCCTACGGTTCCAAAGTTCATTCGTGTCCCTCACGTTTCATCTTCCTTAAATTCTGGAGTATTCCATAACTCCACTTCGAATGATCTTCATAGTAAATTTGCGGTCTCGCCATCATTCTAATAAAGGGGTGAAACTCCTTTACAATTAGCATTTATTCACCGGAGATTTATATTTCTCATTGGTTTATATGCTAGTATCTTTGGTTATTCCGAACTCTACCTCTTCGGATCAAATGTAGATTTACCCCAACCACATCGATCCGATCCTTTAAGTCATGATTGACCCGGTCAAGGTTGTCCGCGATTATATAGACTTACCCAGTTTCCTTATTCTGATTTTAATCACCGGATTTTCTGATTTCAACTCATCTTGAATTCTATTTGATTTGAGTTCATCAAAAATTTGAATCACTATCCTTGACTTGAAAGTTTTATTTCTGTATTTGAAAATAAAATCTAATATATATATAAGTATAATTTTCAGAACTCTATAATTAATTTGACTAGTTGTCAAGAGATAATAGTTTTGATTTTTTTTATGAGTTTGTAAGCCATGTGTTTTGTCATATATAAATAATTGAACTATAAAACAATGGTTACAAATAGAAATGAAGTTAAAACTAGAACTTGAGAATTAAACTTCCGATGATTTCAAACCTTGTATTTAAAGTTTAAAAGGATATAATAAGTATTTCCGAATAGAAATTTGTTTCCGAAAATTTTTAAATCTAGTGCTTTTCCCTTTGTCGCTGGAAAATAATTTCGGTGATGACTGCAGCATCATCGACTTTCATTTTCGAGTTTCGAAGTGAAGGGACCACCCTGTAGTCTGGCTACAGTGTACCTTGAGATTTTTGATTTGAATTTCTAAAGTATAACTTAATATATGTAATTTATATTTGATTTGACATATTATGTATATATATTTATTTATCTCTAAATGGTTTGAAGAAGAATCAGAAATTTAATTCTTAAGTTTTATCTTGAAGAATAATTTAATAAAAATAAATTTGAATAAGAAATCCAACAGGAAATAATTGAATTTGAAAGTTTAGTTGTATAATACTCAATTCCATTCAATATAACTTACCTTGAGTTTCAAAAGTTAACAATGTAATTGGATAATATACATTATAAAAAGGGGATTTTATAATTAAAATTTAGGTGGTTATAATAAATGTTATACACTAAAATTTTAGTTGTAAAAGATAAATAGAGGTAGATATAGAAAAAGGAATTTAAGAAATTTATTCAAAGGAACCTAATAATCAAAGTTGATTTAACATGGAACCTTAAATCTAACTAAGAAATTCTAATTAAAGTTATTCCCTAAGTGAATAATTATGATTTAATAGTTAAGACATATTTCAATATCACTAAAATTTGATAATTGAGATATTGGTTTTCAAATGAAAATTCCAAGTATAGGGTATTTGGTTAAAATTTAAGAGTTAAGAAAATTGAACTGATTAGAAATACTATTATATCCACTATAGCATATTTTAAGTGCTGCTATTTCTCAAAATAAAATGTTTTGAAAATTTTATAATTGAATAAATGAACCTAGGAATATTTCAACTTTGATATGAATATTATTTGGCATTGAAATTAAAAGATATAAATGAGGATTATTTTAAAAGTGTTATGATTTTGTAGCATTGTTTTTCCAAATGATAATATCTAAAAAATTTAATGACTTTCAAAGTATTATAAATATTTTGATTTTAAAGCATTATTCATCTCAAGTTTATTATCTTATTTTTAAAGCTATCTTCGAGTGTCCTTGGTTGCCCTATCTGCTACAGAATGGGGAGGCTATTGCTTATACCAGTCTATTTAGAAATCTTTCTATAATCTTTGAAATTCCTTGCCACTCATCGGGACCCTGAGCAACCATAGACTGGCGGTCAAACTGAAAGGGTAAAACCGATTCTAGAAGTTCTTTTTCGTGCTTCAAATCCGGAACTATCCGTTTGAGACACTTGTTTATCTAGCTTATCTTCCTTTGCTTCTTTTTCTTTCGTTCCTTTTCGAGGACGAAAAGTTTTTAAGTGGGGGAGAGTGTAACAGCCCTAATTTTCAACTATTTATTTTATTTTAAAATTTTTAATTTTGAAACATATTTTATATAAAATGTGTTTAAAAATATAGTTTAATTATTTAATTTGGAGATATATTTTTTTTAAATTGTATATGCCAATAAAATTAAATAATAACTGTGAGAATTTAAGATATGTTTGAACTGTAAATTTCGCGTTTAAAAGACGCGTCAATTTTAGGGTATAAGCAGCGTAATAAAAATGCTATTTTTATGAAAATTTCTGAAGTTTTAAACTGCGTCTGTCTAGCGTAGTGCAAAAATCATGTTTTAAATACTTTTGGACATAAAATATCAGTCAGTAAAATTTTAGCAAACGTATGTTGTTTTACCTGACCATTTGATTTTTAAATAAATTATATACGTTTTCGTTCTTAACCTATATAAATCTTTACCATTCTATTTAGTGGTGTTAAACTAATAAAATCAAGATGTTAGCTAAATTCAATAAAATAGATCACATTCAAAACCTTGTGACCGGTCATTATCTCGTATTCATTTTGGTAACTGATGCATTTACCTCTCTTTTGAATTCACCACCACTTGCTCTGCAATTTCTTAGACTAAAGGAGCAATTGCATTTAATCAATATTGCCATTTCGTTGCCTATATATAAAAAAAAATATAAACTGGCAGCAGTTTGAATCACGCATTTACCTATTTATAAACATAACTGTTGCATTTTCTCCACTGATTTAGCCTTGCATTGCAACCTCTGCCGTTTTGTTCAAATCAGAGGCAATTACTTATCAACCTTTGCACTGTCCTCATCAGTTATACAAAGTTTCAAATAATTGAAACAACACTTAAATCACGCAAGCTCTAAGTAACGTGCATATCAGCTTTTGCCCTTACCATCAGTTACCATTCAATCACGCATTGATTTTCCCATTCAAACCAAACTGGAAGGAAATCAAAAGTGTTCACCTATCCTCCCTAATTTACGCAAGGCCTTGCCTATAGATATATACCCACCTCACCATTTTTTTTTTTTCTTTCTCTTCTCTGCATCTGAATACCTCTGCTTCCTCTCGAGCTTCATCAGGTAATAAATCTTGATTTCCTCCTTTCTTCAGCTTCTTGTTTCCTTTTATGATGCCTTGCTCGGCCACACCATCATCCATTCACCTTATTTTCCACGAGGCTTGTCACCTGCCTGCAACTGGGGAGGGTATTTTGTATGGGTAGTTGTTTTAAGTCTGACTGGGATTGGGTGAGTAGTAGAATAGGGGTTGTGTAAAGATGCAGTGGAAGTGGTGGCTCTGGGTGCATGAAGTTAGTGTAGAATTGTGTAGATTCAAGTTCAGACTGCAAAGTTTAAACATAAGATGTGTTAAGATATGTTGTAAAACTAAGTTTAGGATTGGTGTAGCCATGATGAGACAGTGTTAGATCTGTAAATGATTTACCATCATATAAAAGCATATTTGTTGGACTCAGTGCATAGGAAGTTTCTGCTGCTTGGGCCAGAAGAAAATTGTGCAGAGCAGTGTAAGTAGGACCGGAGTTTGGTAGATGCTAGAGAGAAATATGGTTGTAGTAGATCATGTTGAAACACTCACACATCTCATATTGGATATTGGGTCTGCTATCTTCCTGTTACTTGTGTCTTAGTTTGGGTAGGATTTATTGCAAATATAAGGGGACATAAGTATAGAATGATTGTCTGCATATATTGTTCAGATCAGAGTGTAGTAAAGATAAAAGGAATGTTTCAGAACCAGTTGCGTTGCTCTGTTTTTCTCACTTGTCTGCATCATATAGGGAGTGCCATGATAGGGTGTGCATGTTATCTGAACTGTTAGGAGTAGGAATCTGGGTTAGACAGCATGAGGGGTTATGGGGGGGTTTAAGTTGGCATAAGCATCAGGGGAGTAGTGTCTGCATATGTGAATGAGGCTGTGCACATTTAAGTGTCACTATGTACATGTATGTAAGCCCAGGGGAAAGTTCTTGTTTTGTTTAAGCAGCAGCATGTTATTGCATGTGTACATGTAAAGCTATAAAAAAAAAAAAGGGAGCATATAGGCACATTTTATAGGCAGGCTTGAATGAAATCTTTGACCAGGTTGGTGACTGACCTAGGGAGTGGTCGAAGTTGATAAGAGAAAGTATGAGGGCTTAGGATAAAAAGCTTTTGAACCTTGAAAAAAAAAAAAAAAATATAATAACTATAATATCAGGAGTAAGAAATCAGTTCAGGAGTGCACATAGGTATCATAGGCTTGTCTGCATATTTTACCCAAAGTTTGGGCTATGAGTGCAAAGCCTGGTGGGGATGGGATTGACTTGGCTGGAGAATGAAGGAAGGTGAAGTCACTGAGCAACTGGAAGGAGAGGGAGTCAGTGGTACAAGGGTCTAGCCTAAATGTTTTGAGTAGCTGTTGTGTGGAGCTTCAGTGATTTGGTAGAAAGAAATGTGTCCAATTGTATACAGAGGGGAAGGCGTGCATGTAACCCGAAGTTTTGGCAAAAAAATCACCCGAAGTTCGTGCATAATTGACTCGAAGAAATTGCATTATTGTCTCGAAGTAGTAGCGAGGGAGGCTCGGGAGACAAATGATGTTCCCTGTCTGTTTATAAGTGTAAAAGCCTGCAAAGTTTATTTTTATCGAACTAAGCTGATTAAGCCATATTGTTTGAACAACAAGTTAGGCAGTAGTAAATATGTGTTGGCATGAGTTCATACTCTAGCATAAGTAAGGGGATATGATGCAAGGCAGGCAGGCAGAAGGAATAAATGTGTAAATGCACACATGAGTTCAGTGCATAGTACACAGGATAGGGTGTGGGACGAGCATGGTTGTGTCTGTTGAGCAAGTGAACTGGAAAGTTTATATTTTCTGTCTGTTTGGATATCAAGCCTGGAAATTTAGTAAAAATGGGTTAAATGTAAAGATAATGTAAATCTAGGTTAAAACTTTTAGTAGAAGGTAAAAAAATTCAGGTGGTAGGATTTGTGTGCACGTGTGTGTGTTGGCGTGAACGTAGTGTGCACGTGTGCACGTGCGTATCACGACATATAGTAGAGAGTCTTCACCTTTTGTCAGTCGGCCTTTAGAAATTTTGTCGTAAAATATTGGGTTAACCCGGTTCTCGTTTAGGGTATGTTTTGGTCACGGTACACGGTGGAGTGGTCGAGCAAATCAAAACAATTCTTGTTCTATTTTTAAATTCTTCTGTGACCACAAATTCTAAAGTCGCGTATTCCATATTTGAATTTTGTTCTAGATTTGAATCTAGGCAACATCAGAAGAAATTTGATCGTTATTTTCTGTCGGTCTTTACCGGTGAATCGTCATTTTGAATTCAAATTTTCTGCAACTCTCAGGTGAGTTTTTTCTCACCAGACATATGTACATATATTGTGTAAATTATCGTAAGTGTATGTGTAAACATTCTATTTAGATATTATCTGTCTGTAGTATGATGTAGAATGATGAACCCATTTAAATTGACATCTCATCAGTTATTTATCTGTTATATTATTTCTGCAGTTATATTATTAATTGTTATTTACTGCTTAAATCACCACTGCAAGTTCCCTGTTAAAGTTGGATTGTTATGGGCTGAAATAATGATTATTGTTAAACTAGTCTGTTAACTGCTTAACTGATAACTTGGGATTGCGGGTTTGAAATGATAGAACCCGGGGTTTTGTAAATTACGGGTTGAAATGATATAAATCCGTATCACTTGACCTAGGCTAGAGAACTATATACAGGCCCGTGGTTCTTATAATATTTTCTGAAATATTTAAAAATTATTTTGGAAGTTAAATATTTGATTTAATATCTTTAAAGGATTTTATTTTAATTTTTGAATGAGTTATAAATGTTAATAAGTAAATAGATAAATAAGTTATATTTGGAAATATTTATTTAGTTAATCAATCTGCTACAGCATTTTAAAATGCGGTCTTTTTGAAATTGGACTAGTTTTACCCGTAACTTTAGGTAGCATTTCCTAAGTGCTACAGAATCTAGAATTGATTGTTTTAAAACTCATGGAATTTGAGAAATTTTATTTTATGTTAAGTTTTGGAAAATCTTAAGATATGATATTTATAACTGGATTTTCCTTAATAAATTTAAGATGAATATTCTAGTATTAAGTAAATTTTGAAGATATTAAATGACTAACATTGGGAGTTTATTTATGGAATTTATGGGAATATTCAAGACTAAATAATAAAACATTGATTTGTTGAAAGAATAAAATCCAAACTTAGTTTTGAATAGGAAATACTCCAATTGGATATATATATATATAGGAATTGTAACGGATTTGGGGACATAAAGTGATATTTAAATTATGGTTTAAACTTTAAATAAAGAAATATATTTGTAAAGCTATGTAAATTATCTTCTTTACAAAGTAACCATAAAGTTAAACCATTTATATCCAAACCATTTGTGTTTTGGGAGTTATGTTTTTTTTTAAAAAGAAAAATTTCCAATATATTATGGTTTAAAGGTATAATTCAAATATTTGGTTTCCAGATATTATAAATTTTAAGCAGTATGGTTTTGGAAAAGAATTATATTTGAATATAACGATATCATGTTGTTTTGGGTTTTAAATGATATCGTATTTATAGTTTTGAAATGGAAATGTTTATACTGGTTTTAAAGTATAAATTGTTTTTAAATGACCACGGGTTATAATAACGATGGGTTGGCAAAGAGACCGGGATCGGATATGGACATACTCTCTGTCGATACCGAAAACCACTTTGACCAACCGTGTACGCGGTGGAGATTCCAGAATGAAGTAGGTTGGTGGCGACGTTTCCTGTAAGGTAAATACGTGGACCCGACTCCCGTGAGTTGGCATAAGGTGGCTAAAACAGGAGCAATTCCAGGCCAATGAGGTCATTCCTCTGATCGGACGCTCCTCTTCGATATTATACTATGATCTTGGATTGATTCAGTGGCCACTTCTATATTTTGATTTTGGGGGAGTTAGTTCGAGGTGGGCGGCAGCTGCGCGCTGCGCGTTACCATCAGCCTGGATAGCAATTGGTATATCTACCCTGGCATTGCCTAGTTGTGCCGTGTCACCTACCCTATCGCGCCTTGTACGAGTTTGGTTTTCTCCCGTAGCCCGTGTGGTATCCTCTAGTGGCTTCCCGATCAGGAGGGACTATGATATTGGATGGACTACTGGGACTATTACGTGTTAAGGGCTATATGGGTAACCCCTTAACGCTATTAAAAAGTAAGTTTATTTTATAAATAGACACTAGTATAATAGCGCAATATACTACATAGTAAATAGTTTGACGGATCCTTAGAGGATGGGTGGTCCCAAGCATCCTTTAAGTTACTTGCTCTATATTACAGTACACTTGAATTAGCTTACATTATATAAGTATGTATGTCCTGACTCGAGTGTTATGTTTTATTTTACGCTCGGGTCAGCCTGAGTTGGGGTTTTCAGTTCTATCTGGAGCTAGGACATCCCGTAGATCATTCGTGCTGCTGGAAGCCTTTTCAGTCTTTATCTTTTTGCAAGCAAGGCTTTGGAAGACTCTGTTCCTATGTATGTCTAAAGCTGTATTGCAGATTCTAAACTATGTAAATTCTGTTGATCAAAGTTTTGTAGTGGCTTCATGAACCACTGAAATTTTATTTCCGCTGTAAGTTCTGATATCTGTGTATGTGATTCTGTGATTTTATTTACTGCATATTCTGAGTTTTGCCAAATTTATTCTACAACGCAGTACTTTGAACATTTCAAGTCCGACATGAGCGGATGCGAAGGGTTGAAAATACTGGGTCGTTACAATATATATAATAAGTATTTTTAAATAATAATTTATTTTTAAAACATGTTTAAGTAATTATTTAAAATATTAGAACACTTCAAATAAACGTTGATAATTCATTTCCAATTTACTTTTAATTAAAACAATCGATTAACAAAGCTTATTATAAAAATTGAATTCAATTAAAATTAATATTAGATATTTGAAAAACCACTTCTTGAAATATTTCAATACTAAACTAGCTTTAACTATATAATTGAACAAATAAAAGTTCCGTTTAAAAACAAGCTTAATCTCTTGATAAAAATTTATTTTTAAAATTCAATATGACCATTCTTATATTTACAAACCTCTCCCGATTTATTTCCAATCGATTTTCATTTCTAATTTCATGACTATTTCCAAATTCCAAAAATAGAATCCACTATCTTTTCCCAAAACCGATTTCCGTACCTCACTTTAAATCTCCCGGTGGATTCATATTTCCTACTTATGAAGTAATAATCATTTCACTTTATTTATAAACATCATTTATAAATTTATAAACTCGTTTCTAGTTGTTCTCTATTAATAATAGATTTATATTAAACAAAACTCATTTATAAGTCGATTTATAGATTAAAACCTATTTAGAAATTTATTTTTAATAAAACCAGTTTTATTTCAAATCCATTCAAAAACTCGATTTCAACTTCCATTTAAAATTTTAGAAATATCATTTAATTTACTGTTCCAAATTCCTCGTATTATTTAATTTCAAAATATTTATTTGAAAACACTTTGTAAAATAGTTAAATGAATTCCAAATCAAATCTTTTTATTTAATTCACATTCATACCTAATCAAATCAATATAAATAATTTTATTTCCCCAAATTCCCTTTTAATTTCTTTTCAAAATTCAAAAATATTCTTTATGGTATTTAAATACCAAAATAAGGCCAGTGCTACCATAACATCTAATAAATCAAATCATACAACAATCCAAAACTGATTATCCAATCACATCCTATATTATTATATATGAAAAAAATCAATATATTTGAGGAATTCAGTTGGATCCCTCCAATCTGTTTCCCTGCATCCACAGGTGTTATATAACGTAAAATATCAATCCCGCTTCGAGGGGAATATCATGCTAATATAGGGTCATCCGCTATTATGCGAGGCACATAGTGTCTCGTCCTCTCCAATCGGCGAGAAATATATCCAACTACTAATATATATATATATATATATATACAAACACACACACACACACACACACACACACACATATAACATTTAACTGGTAATAATATACCAATTCAACCAATCATCCAATAATTAATTTTAATTATTATAAATTAAATTCAAGGATCCAAATGAGTGATATTTACTTACCTTGATTTTAGTAGTCACCAAAACATTTCGTTTTTGAATTCAATTTTAATTGGCATTCAATTTTAACCCAAAATTCTGACAAGCCCAAATCCGTCCAAACTAGTTCCATTACGAAGCATTTGTCGTCACGAGCGCAACGCTAAAAGTTTCATATCGATTGGACCTCATATGGACAAGTTATTAATTTTATAAGTTATCGACAAATTAAATTAAAAATTTACACAAAATTTACATATATACAAACATACTCCTCCTCCATATCGCCTTCTTCTTCCTCATCTATCACCTGTACATGCACAGAGGCTACCCAACATAGCCGTGCACGATTTTGAACCGATACGGAGCTATGGTCCCCCATTTCACGAGCCGTCTTTGCCTACGAACAATTCTCGACGAACCGCAGTTGCCTATCAAAAACTCGACATCCCCAGGGCCACCAGATAAATCGCGACTGAGCCTCTTCCCCCCATGGCTGCTACTGTTCATGTGACCAAAAATGTTACCGATCCTTCCAAACCTTCGAGCGTAAGTGAAAAACATGTCTCCGATTCCAAATCCAAGGTCCGTTTCGCGAATTACAATCTTCACAGTAATGAAACCTAGTTACTACCACCAATGTCAATCATTAAAAAATGTTGTACTCTCTCTCGAGTATACCAGAGGAAGATCCAATCGAAATAAAAATTTTAAGATTGGTTTGAGAATTATTCGTTGAGCGGATTTCAAAATATAATTTTTTGAAGGCTCGTTCTCACCCTTGTTTTCCTCTCTGGTGATAGTTTTTAACTAAAAGAAGATGGGTTGGAAAAACATGTGAAGTAGGCGGCTTATTTTAGGGGTAGGGTGGGCTAGAATGAGAATAGGGTGGCTGCTCGATTTAAAAATTATTATTTTATATTCAAAATATCACGCTTAGCATATGTCGAAATCCCGAACCTCTATTGAGGCGTCCGCCCAGCGTTTCTAATGTTATACCCCTATTTCAAACGCAATGGAACTAGTCTCGAGGCCTAACTCAACTGTGTGGAGAAAATAGCTTTTTGAACCCAATTATTAAATTAAACTTCAAATATTAATTTCAACGCATTTCTATCCTGTACGACCAAACAGTAGCTCCAAACCTACGAAATTTGAAATTTGAAATCTGATAATAATATACTATTATGGATCTAATAGAACTGGTTTTGTCGAATTCTGAGATAATTCCGGATCGCTATTTTAACACGTCGAAAAAAACGACGATTTCAAAAATTTACGAAATCACTTGAAATTTTAGTTTTAAAACCTTATTAACTCAACTCTAATTCAAATAGAATTTATATCAACATTAGAAATCCTTTTCGATTCATATTCAACTCAATTTTCAATTATTCACCATTTCTGTATAACGATAAACCGCTATATTCGAAATTTAAATTCATTCTACAATTTCAATCAAATCGTCATATTAAAAAATTAATTTATAAACCAAATCCAATATTTAAAACCATTTAAATATTCAAAACCAAATGACGGAAATCCCGGGTCGTTACATACCCCTCTAAAAGAATTTCGTCCCTGAAATTGCTAAGGTGTGAATAATGCAACAAACCGTTAATTTTTCAAAACCCACTTAGTTAAAACTCGATATTTCACTTTCTAAATCTTTTGGTTCCATTAAAAACATTTAGTTTCCATTTCTCAACCAAAACCCTTTATTTCGATTACAATTCGAAATCAAACTTTTTAGATAACAAAAAAAAATTCAAAAATTTTCTAACACCCTAAATTTTTGAATTTTTTTTAGCATACTCTCCCTTGTATGGAGAGCCTTTTACAATTTTAAAAATATGATAAAAAGATATACATCGGCTCTCATGGTCGGAAAATAAAATATATATCAATATTTTTATATTTTCATGCGCTAAATCGTAAGCGTACCTTAATTTAGCGTTATTAAGCAAGTTCGCTCAGTTCATATGCAATTTCGCAACTAAATCTAGCCTGACAGCCTCATTGTATCTGTACTTACTTAAATAAAACCCATAAGTACCAAATATATTAAATTTAATAACTTTCATTCATTTAACTCGTTAATCACATAGCTTCCATAACCAAACATGTTATGGCATGATTTTATCAATAATCAAAAGTTTCCAACATTTGATTATTTACTTTAATCGATTTATATATCGTTTCATTCAATTCTAATGATTCACAACCAAATTATTAGCATTCAATTCATATCTATACATAATATATTCATATCCATTACAAATTCGTTCTAAACCAATTTATTCACTTTCCATGAGTTCACAAAATTTTGTTTACTTCTATTTATGTCGAATGACAATTCAATCCATGCTATTTGCTTATGAATCATTTCATAAATTAATATTAAGGCTTATCATAACCTTTTATGCAACAATATGTTCATTTTCACTTCATAGTTAAGTCTATACTCGATTTTTATTTAAGCAATATCTGAAAACATGGTCAATTTATTTTAAATCAACTCTCAATCAATTTATTCCCTTTTTAGTTTATTCTCATCCAATCCAATTTAAGTTCAGATTCAATTTATATCTCAAGTTCCATTTCAAAAACTATTTTAATTTACTCATTTTATTTATCAATTCCTTCCATTAATCGATTTCAAATCACCACTAGTTTTATTTCATTTTATAACAACCCAAAATCACTTAATATCCAAAGGTACATATACCTATATAAACACTTCTTTCTTGCATAGGCTGATTTAGTACACATATATAATCTTTTAATACCATACTTGACTTTATAAAATGTTATTATATTTATTAACAAAGTTAAACTTCCTATCCA
Source organism: Allium cepa (assembly GCA_030765085.1). Lineage (NCBI taxonomy): Eukaryota > Viridiplantae > Streptophyta > Magnoliopsida > Asparagales > Amaryllidaceae > Allium > Allium cepa. Next base: position 250,823,011 of record CM060928.1, read on the forward strand.
AAACAAAAGGATAATATGCGTATACAATTGCTCATTTATAAGGAACTATGATAGGTTTGTAAAATAAATTTTCAATTAGTCATTCATGAATTAGTGAATTCATTCACCACAATTCAACAAAAATTTGCATAGAAACCATTAAAGGTTATAAACATAGATTCGTGAGGAGTTAGCTCACTCAAGTTTATTCCACCCAATAATTATAATTTATAGTCATATATCCATTCTACCATTGAAATTTTAATACTCAATCCAATTTGATATTGTTTCAATTTCAATTTAATTTTTATTTAACTTTTCTTAAGTTAAATTTAAATTCATACAATTCATTTTTCCTATATCAAGTAAACTTCATTCCATATTTTCCCCACTTATCCATACTATTCTAGTTACAAGTTCAAAAACTCATTCCTTCTGGTTTCACAAATCATTCAATTGAATATTCCAGTATTCAAACACCCGGTTTCATTTCAAATTATTTTGAAATCATATATATATATATATATATAGGTATTTCTCTGTACACAAAATCATACTTTTTAAATATAAACCAAACCTGGTTTTCATCCAAACAATTCCTTATGTAATTACTCAAACAACACTTGTTTCCAAACAAAATTTTCCATATTAAATTAATATGGTTGCAATCCGTCACTTAGAAATTCGAAAATGAACATCAACGATGTCACGATCGTCGTCAGAATTATTTTTCAGCACCGAAGTGAATTCAGTCTTTGTCACTTCTATAATCCATTTAAAAACATTTTCTATTCAAATACATTTCCATAATAGTATTATCATTATTTATTTCAAAACATTAAGAAAATATTTTCGAAATTTTCAGGATGTAAATCTCCAAACTCTGGTTTGAATCAAATTTTAATCTTAACTCATTTGTATAATTCATACTTATACCCTTTTAATTTGGTTATATATGACCATTCCAATTTATAATCTTGTTTTGATTATAATAATAACAACCAAACACAACAATATACTATAATAATTTCAGAAATTTCTTTTATATCAAAAATATAATTTGGGTAAAATTATTTCATTTATCCCATTTCAAAACAATATTGTGTCGAATTTCTTTATTTAAGTGTTTAGAAACCCTTATCGATACAGTTGTATGGACTGCGTCGACCAGAATTCATAAGTCACTCAGTAAATCAACCAACACAATATAAAACATTTTATATCACTAACAAATACGTATTCATATCTATTAATACACTCAAACTCATTCTAGGGTACTACTGACCCTATCTTTAATGAGTAATCCCCACCAAATCCAAGGTTCTTGCTTAACCTTCTACTTTGATACCAAATGTAGCAAGCCGGGATTTTCGACCCTTGAAAATCGACATCAATACTTTTACTTTATAGCATGTTGGATATTCAAGTGCCAAAAATACTGATTTCTAGGGGTGAAGAGGAGAAAAAGGATAGAAGAAACAGGACACAATAATACAGAATCTCACAATCGCAGCGGAACAAAATATAATATATAATAACAGATCTTTGTATAAGAAAACTATAACTGTAATATACATACAATCATCCGAGTAGAAAAACCAATAATCAATCTGGACGGTTATAATAACTTGTCCTCACAAGTGCTAAGTATACAGCATACACACTCACAACAGAATAAAATCAAGCACGTATAATACGCCTGAGAATCCTCCAACACATCTCTAGAGCTTCCATAACATCCTAACCTGAATCTGTAATATTTGGTCTGACCCGAGTATTATAATGAAATAACACCCGAGTCAGTTTGGAAAACCAGCGTGAAAAAACACACTCAATTTGAATAATTATTGTTATCAAAATCCTTTGAAAACAAGGTATCTCGTAAGACCACGCCACACATAAACACGACCGGTTTTTACCTTATGATAACCAAAACATTTTATGTCAAAATTATCTGATATTACAATAGTATATACAGAAAATAAATTAGAAAATAGCTGAATTGCTTGCATCTCACGTTTCAACATATTTGGTATACAACTAAAACCATACATGCTCTTAGTGATATTGGATTCCATACAACGACCGGGCTACTGGGGTACCGCCCGCCATAGTATATCTCTAGAAAAATGTTCTGATATCGTATCTAATGATCTCTGCCAACAAAGATATATATTCAAATCTCTTCCAGTATATCTAATAATTGAAAACAATTTCAGATACTTATAATAGAAAATTTTCAAATCATATCAATACTTATTTTTTTTTTCAATTCCATTTATAATTCAACACTTTGGAAATATTACTATAATAATAATCTCGTAGTTAAAATATTTCAAATCCTTCCAGTCCAATACCTAGGAAATATTTATAAGTATATTTTCCTAAAATCATTTTTATTTCCAATACTTAGGAAATATTCCCTCTATTTCATACTTCTCAAATCCTTCACAATTACTTGTAAATTCCTTCTCATATTTACAACAGATTCTATAAGTTTTCGGAATCCATTAATTAACTTCCTTTACATTTTTCCAATATCAACTGCCTTTGTCTACAATTTCAACTACCCATTTCTAACTTCCTTTATGAATTCTAATTCATTACCGAAGTTCTCGTAATCTAATATTTTGGAAGTTTACTTAAGTTTCCAGAGTTCCATTACAAGATTTCTCTTATAAAAATCATATCCGTTAAATAAACCCCGTTTACAAATCTCGAGAGGATTTGTAAATAAATTTCAATCATTTCAAAACCATATATATAATAAGTATTTTTAAATAATAATTTATTTTTAAAACATGTTTAAGTAATTATTTAAAATATTAAAATACTTTAAATGAACATCGATTATTCATTTCCAATTTATTTTTAATTAAAACCAATCGATTTACAAAGCTTATTATAAAAATTGAATTCATTAAAATTAATATTAGATATTTGAAAAATCCACTTCCTGAAATCTTTCAATACTAAACCAGCTTTAACTATATAATTTAATAAATAAAAGTCCCGTTTAAAAACAACGTTAATCTCCCGATAAAAAATTATTTTTAAAATTCAACATGACCATTCTTATATTTATAAACCCCTCTCAATTTATTTCCAATTGATTTTCATTTCTAATTTCACGACTATTTCCAAATTTCAAAAATAGAATCCACTATGTTTCCTCTAAACCGATTTCCATATCTCACTTTGTAACAACCCAAAATTTCAGTCATTTGGAATTCAGATATTTAATTGATTTTAAACATTCAAAAGTAGTTTTATAAGTTGAATAACTTATATTTTGAATATAATAATCTAGTTGGATAATGTTTAATTTAATATTTGAAATTGTGGAAATAATTGAGATTTGAATTTAAGGTGAATGAAAATGATTTATAAAGTTGAATTAAATTCTATTTGAATTAGATGATGTTAGAGAACTTTTGAAATTAAATAAAAGTAAATTTATAGAAATTGAAAATTTTAATATTTAATTAACGTGCAAAAATAGTCATTTTCCACACTGTCTCGAATTTCAACGAAACCAGTTTCATTGGATCCTAATGTTATATTATTGTAGGCTTTCAAATTTCGTGTCAATCAGACTTAGGTTTGGCCATGGGAAGCTGAAACATGTAGAAATTTGTTTAAGTAAATTTTAATTTAAATAAGTCAATTCAAAAATATATCTTCCAAATACGATGGAATTTGCTCCCAATATATATTCCATTAGGTTCGAAATAAGGTAAAATATTGTAAATGTCAGGCAGCACGCTTCGTTTGGAGTTCGGATTTATTTCGCGTGAATAGTGTTTTGTAATTGTCTATATAAGGACGTTCATTCACCAAAACCTTAGCCAATCTAGGTCAAGCCACCATTATCATCTCGAATGGCCAGAATTGCTCGATTCTTTCTCCTCATTTTTCTTGCAATCCATCAACCGATTCAAAAAACTTTCTACTAAAATATTGTAGAGCTCGATGAGTACTTTAAATCCAATGGTGATGATTGGATTTCACGATGTAGATCAACGGAAATTTCAGTTTGAACGCCATGCATTCAACCCCGAATTCCAAGGTAGAGGTACAACCAAGCTCGGCATGATCGTGGCCACCGGTGGAGGCAAGATGGGGCTTCGGCGTGATGGGGATGGATCATCGCCTTGGTTGTTGATGGAGGTGCAACGAACGTAGGAAATGAACTTGTGCGATGTTTTTCACATTCAATTAGGTGAACGAGAAGAAAGGGATGGGCGGCCTGGATAGCAGATCAGAAAACGTGCGGCTGTCATCAATTGAGGTTTAAAATAAAAATAAAAGTTGTAAATTATTATATAAAAATCATGTGATGTTTAAAATTGTATAACTTCTTCGTACGAATTCAAAATTGGACGAATCAAATTGTGTTGGGTTCGTATTCGCGAACACTACGCGATGGAGCTAGTATGGAGTTGGTGAAAATTTTGGGTAAAATTAAACGTGCGTTTAATTTATTTGGAAGAAAATGCTGCAACGGCCATTGGAATCAAAGCGAGTACAGCTTACTCTTTCTGACTCGCTTATATTTTGTATAAGTAAGAATAAATTTATTTATGTTGATTGATGATTATTTGGGTGATATATGATATTATATATATATATATATATTGGTATTTGAATATATTCCTGCCTATTGGAGAAGATGAGACCCTATACGTTTCTGTGTATGAGCGGATGACCTTTTGTATGCATGTCTGCCTGGAAGCGGACATTGTACATACTTTTTCATATGTATTTTGTTGTAGGTGACATGTTGGAGGGATCCAATTGGATTCCTCATCAGTATTGATTTTATTTACAGATATTGTGATATAAGCTATTATCATGCGATAAATGATGTTTGGATACTGAGATTGATGTGAATCATCTTATTTAGTGTTATTGTAGCATTGGGCCATATCTTGAAATTTTAAAAATATTAAAGTGATGATTTCAAATTAAAAAAGATTTCAAAGTGATTTTGAATATATAAGTTTTATTAATTTTTGAATTGTTAAGGAAATGAATTTGTTTTAAATAAATAAAAAGTTACAATTTTGATGTTATAAAAATTATGATTTTTGTGAAATATACTTAAATAATTTTTTTGAAGTAATATAAGTTTTAACAATGATTTGTAAATTATCAAAAGAAGAAGTTTATTTAAATAGAATCAAAATGTGATTTTTGAAATATGGAGATAACTATTTTGTAAAATAATTTAAATTGAGATTTTGAATTTATGATAAATGGTTTATATATAAGATTTATAAAATTGATAATTTATAAATAAAAAAGTATTGGTATTATAAAAGAGTTTTTATAAGTGTTAAAATGAAGTTAAAAATTTAATCTTATCTCTACTTTTAATAAATAAAATTCGTTGAATTAATTTACTTGGCGTCTTTTTGAAATTTCAAAAATGCCCTTGCTTTTCGTTTACAATAATTAAACAGCCCGTGTATAAAACACGGGCCAATTCTAGTAAGTAAATAAGATTTATAAATTTATGAAGTTTATAAAAAGAATGAATTTGTAAATAATAGATTTATATGTGAATTAACTTATAATTGGATTTTGGAATATAAATGAGATATATATGGAATCGGTTAATAAATGGATTTTATAAGTGGAAGTTTTTTATAAACTATAAATGGAATTTGTAAACATTGTTTTATAAATCCGAAATCAATTTATTTTGATAATGAAAACTTACTAAAGGAATTATATTAATGATTTTGGACAGTGGATAATTCTTTTAATTAAATGTGTAGAAGTAATGGATTTGGTTAGAGAATTATATTCACGATTTTGGACAGTGAATAATCCTTTAAATTAAACAAATGTTTTAAAAAGTGATCTTTTAAATGGAGCTAAATGGATTAAAGATGTCTTAAAAGGTGTGAGCATCGAAAACATAGATTTGAACATTCATTATTGAAATAGACATGTTCGAGAAGTAAGGAAAGCTTGGACTATAACACTGTTGTTATAGTAAATGATTTTCGAAATACGAAGTTTTGTATAGTAAATGGGATTTATATATCTATCTAATTATCGAATCCCAATACTAATGATTTTGGATTGTCGTAACGATGTTTTACGCAACATTCATTTTGACCCAATAAAGCGTGTGTTGAAAAATATTAAGCTTTCCTAAAGAGATTTATGAATATGCTTATACTGCGATATAAGTATATGTAAATGTTTTCCAATATAGAAAGTTGACATGGTTTAGAGAATATATATTTTGAAAGATAATTTGAAGTGAATATTTGGAAAAGTGATTTAATTAATAAAAGAATAATTAAAACGGCCTAGTGATTGCTTATGATGCTAGATAATTGTTTGTTTGCTTTGGTAGTTAAATAATGGGTATCAAAATTTAGCCATTTTTAGTTCCTCGACTTGATGTGGGAGCTATTTAGTCGTACACTTAGTATGTAGTCATCTATGTAGGCTTGATTATCGTTTGTGTTGAGGATGTTGATTTGTGTAGTGCGGAGCATTACTCAATCTACGAGCTTCCTTATTGGCCGAAGGATAGCAAGTTGAAAGTTGGAGATGTAGTAAATCTGTAGGACTTAGTTTCTATGTGAGGTTGAGAAACACTTTTGCATTGTTAGTGCGAAAAGACTGTGATCGATTTACCCTAAAACCACTTCGGACCAACGTCTATGCGTTTGATTGTGCAGGTTGTGATGATATTGATATTTAAGATTTTCATAGTGAAGGACTGCTTGTTGATCGTTTGGGGTTAAAATTACAATATACATATAATAGCAGTAGTCTCTTCGTTATGAAATATCCATTGCAAGGGCTATCGGTACTAATCCTAGGGATTTTCCAACCGGATGTGGTAGAAAAGTACCTTCGGTTTCTCCTGTTTTTGGACAACTTGTATGGACGAATGTCTGACATTACATTTCTAAGATCACGTACATTGGTTTTTTACAAACGTACATCAGTGGTGGTGGATAATGTAACTTCTCTTAGCTTAATACCCTCCTTGAGACGTACGAGCTCAAGGGTTGTATTTTTGTGGAAGGAAATTAGCAGTCAATGGATATGACAATGTGGCATTCAAAGTGATGTGATATGTGATATGTGAAAGGCAATCGTTACCTTAGGCCTGTTAACCAAAAATGACCAAAACAGGATAGATGCGGCAAGGCTAAGTGGGTCATTCCCAATTAGGATATGATCATCCTCTTCTAGATATATTTCGTCCCACTATGACGTTCAGGATGTAAATTAATGTGGTCTATGAGGGCCCTTGGAAAGGTCGGCAACAACCGGGGGATGATATATTTGGTACTACCTGGTTATATAGGTAGGCCGGTCTGGTGTTGGTAGAGGTTCCTTTGTGATGTTCCTCGGTACATTCCTCTAGAGATGTACTGCCGGAAGGTAGTCTCTTTACCTGGTCATTTGGATGGAAATCCAAACTCTTGTGGTTATGTTTGTATTGACATAATGAATAGCCTCGTAATGCTATATAAGTAACGATTTCGACTATGATTAATATCATTTGTATACTAGACACTATTATAATATAAGATGATTTGATATGAAATATTTTAGTTATCGTAAGGTAAAAACATGTTTATGTTTATGTATAGGCGTATCTTACGAGACACTTTTGTTTTGAAAGGAAAGTTTGGTAATTTAATAAATTCAGTTGAGTGTGTTATTTCATGCTGGTTTACCAGACTGATCTGGGCGTTCTTCCCTTTCAATGCTCGGGTCAGACCGAGTATATTTACAGGTTCAGATTTGGTGCTTTTGGAGCTTCAACGGGCAAGCTGGAAATCTTCATTTTCGTATACACGTATCTGTTTATTATCCACTGCATTTTTATTGTTGTATATTGTCAGCATTTGTGAGGACGGGTCCTTATAACTGTTCGGGCTGATAACTAGTGGTTGATTGTTGAACTCTAATTGATACATGTATATATAGTTTCTGTTTTGTAAAGATCATTGATATGATATTATATGTTATTCCGTTGCGATGTGAGATTCTGTATTGTTCTGTTTAGCTTTCTTCTTCTCTCCTTCATCTCTTTTCTTTTTCTCTCTTCTTTTCTTTTTTATGACTTTCCGTCAATCAGTGCTTTTTGGGTCGGACATGTGTGGTTTATTGTCGATTCAAAGGGTACAGATTTGCAGGTTGTCACATGTGGTATCAGAGCTTAAATTTGGTATATCCTTAGGCTTTGATGTGTACTCAGTATAGATAGGGACAGTAGCACCTTAGATTGAGTTTGAGTGAATTATATATATGAGCGCGTATTTGTTAGTGGATATAAAAATGTTTATATTGTATTTACTTATCCGTTGAGCTGTTTATGAATTCCGGACTGATCTGGACATTCTTCCCATTCAATGCTCGGGTCAGACCGAGTATATTAATACGTTCAGATTTGGTGCTTTTGGAGCTTCAGTAGGCAAGTTGGAGAACTTCATTTTTGTATACACGTATCTATTTATTATTTGTTGCATTGTTATTGTCGCATATTGCCAGCATTTATGTGGACATGTTATCATAACTGTCCGGGCTGATAACTAGTGATTAACTGTTGAACTCTGATTGATGTATGTATGTATATACAGTTTCTGTTTTGTAAAGATTATTAATATGATATGTTATTCAGCCGCGATATGAGATTCTGTATGATTCTGTTTAGCTTTCTTATTCTCTCTTTCTCCTCTTCTCCCTGCTTTTCTTTCTCATGACTTTCCATCAATCAGTGCTTTTTTGGTCAGACATGTGTGGTTTATTGTCGATTCAAAGGGTGCGGATTTGCTGGCCGTCACACACTTTAAATCCCTCAATGGATTTATATTTCCAATTTATCAAATAATAATCATTTCACTTTACTTATAACCATTGTTTATAAATTAATAAACTCATTTTCGATTGTTCTTTGTTAACAACAGATTTATATTAAACAAATCTCATTTATAAATCAATTCTATTTTAAAATCCACGTATAAATTTATTTCTAATAAAAGCAATTTTATTTCAAATCCATTCAAAAACTCGATTTCAACTTCGATTTAAAATTTTAAAAATATCATTAAATCTATTGTTCCAAACTCCTCATATAAATTAATTTCAAAATAATTATTTGAAAACGCTTTGTAAAATAGTTAAGTGAATTCCAAATCAAATCTTTTTAATTAATTCACATTCATACCTTATCAAATCAATATAAATAATTTTATTTCCACAAATTCCCTTTTAATTCCTTTCTAAAATTCAAAAATATTCTTTATGGTATTTAAAATACCAAAATAAGGCCAGTGCTACTGTAGCATCCAATAAATCAAATTACACAACAATGCAAAATAGATTATTTAATCACATCCAATCAATATATTTGAGGAATCCATTTGGATCCCTCCAACCTGTTTCACTGCATCCACAGATGTTATATAACATAAATATCAATCCTACTTCGAGGTGGAATATGCAGTATATAGGTCATCCGCTATTATGCGGAACGCATAGTGTCTCATCCGCTCCATTTGGCAGGAAATATATCCAACTACTAATATATTTATATATATAATATAATATAACATTCAACTGATAATAATATACCAATTCAACCAATCATCCAACAATTAATTTTAATTATTATAAATTAAATCCAGTAATCCAAATAAGTGAGATTACTCACTTTGATTTTAGTAGTCGCCAAAACATTGCGTTTTTGAATTCATATTTGACGGGCATTCAATTTTAAACAAAAATTCTAACAAGCTTCAAATTCCAAACCAGTATCACTGCGAAGCATTCGTCATCATGAATGTAACGCAAAAAGTATCGTCTCGATCGGACCACGTATAGACAAGTTATTAATTTTATAAGTTATCGACAAATTAAATTAAAAATTTACACAACATTTATATATTTACAAACATACCCCTCCTCCATATCACCTTCTTCTTCCTTATCTATCACCTATACATGCAACAGTGTGGCGACTCTGATATTTTCAACCATTCGCATCCACATATGCCGGATTTGAATTGCTCAGAATACCAGATTGTTAATATATATATATATTTGCAGACTCAGCATATACAGTAAATAAATAAATCATAGAATCACAAACACTGAGTAATATACAATATGCAGCGGAAACAAAAGAATAGTAGTTTATGACGCTACTATATATATATCAGAGTTAAATAAGATACAACGGAAGTCTCGAATACAATAGTCAAATACAAGATCAGAATACATCTCTGGAATCAACTGAATACCAAAAAGCTGGATAGATAGCTGAATCTCCAAGCGAAGCTCCAACCCCAAAGGTGAGTCTCGAACACTGAGCCACTCAGTCTGACCTGAGCGTAAAGCAAAAAACAAAACACTCGAGTCAGGATTAATATTCTTATATCAATAAATCCAACTCAAGTGAAATAACAACTGAAATACAAGTAACTCAAAGGGTGTTTGGGATAACCATCCTCTAAGGATCCGTTAAACTATCTACTATGTAGTAATATACGCTATTATAATAATGTATAAAGTAAAGTATAATATATTTCAAAAATAGTGTTAAGGCATTACCCATATCCCCCTTAAGACATTTTATATATTCACATAGTTTATACAGTACCGTAATCTCCCCCATACTGGGCGTCGTTAGAGGGTACTTCATTAGTATGGTACAAAACAAAATCGTATAAGGCGCGCTAGGGTAGGTGACACGGCACAACTAGGCAATGTCAGAGTAGATATACCAATTATGCTTCCGGACCGGTGGTAACGCATAGCCGCTACTACCGTCCACCTCGAGCCACACTCCCAAAAATCAAAGGTGCACCTAATCAATCACAAAGTAATAGAACGGTATCGAAGAAGTGTGTCCGATAAGAGGAGCGACCTCATTAGCCCGTCGATTGCTCCTGTTTTAGCCACCTTATGCCAACTCACGGGAGTCGGGTCCACGTATATACCTCAATAGGACATCGCCACCATCCTACTTCATTCCAAAATCTCCACCGCGTACATGGTTGTTAAAGTGGTTTTCGGAGTTGGCAGAGAGTATGACAACTTCCGATCCTGGTCTCTTTAACAACCAAACGTTATTATAATACCGCGGTCATTTTCAAAGTAGTATATACTTCAAAACCAAAATATCATTGCCATTTCAAAAACCAAATAAATACGATATCCTTTTCATCTCAAAACCAAATACGATACCATTTCCATTTCAAATATATCCTTTCCAAAATCATAGCATTTTTCAAAGCTATAACACTTTCGAAACTAAACACTTGAAATTAAAACCCTTTCGAATATAATACTTTGAAATCATAGTACTTCCCACTTAATCGGTTTAAATATTAAAATAGTATATATAATAAAATTGTTTTCCTCAAATTTCATAAATAAATTCCAAATCAACTCGAATTCCAAAAATTCAAATTTAATCAGATCTCAAATCATTAATTCCAATTTAACTTATAAATAAACCATTCAAAAATTATATCGATTTCAAATACAGATTTAAACCACAAATAAATTATTTCAAAATATATATTTCAAAGCTTTAAATATTCTACAATTTCAAAACTAGATGTGATAACTTTATATATATATATATATATATATATATATATATCTTAATTCAATTTACTATTATTTGGTTTTGAAATATTTACTTAATAAATTCAATATCATTTAAATAAAACTCAAACTTGAAATATTTATTAATCACTTTAAACCAACATCAAGTTATAAAATCATATCCTTTAAAATCTCAAATTCAATAAGTTCCAAATCGATTTTAATAAAATATAGTTCTTTAGTAAATAAATTTTTAATCAATTTCAATTCCATCTTCTCAACCTTCATTTATTAAAATCATTTTAAAATCTATATTAAAATATAATTTAAATAAATACTTAACCATATTATATTTTAATAATATCAAACTTTTATTATGGTGCCTAGGTATCCACCGTAAGCCTTTCCTCGTTTGAACCTCGCCATTAATGTTAAGGCTATGCCATCCTAAGGTGCTGCTAAACTTATATTATATTAGACAAATTTATACATAGCTTAAAAATCAAGAATTTAACTATATATAAAATAACATTTATATAATATATAAAATCACTATTTATACAAAACCATATATTTCTCTCCAAAACCATAAAAATCATTTTCAAAATATTTATATATATAGACCAACGGTGTATGTATGTAATTTTCCATCCTATGGCACAGTGATACGGATATTTATCATTTCAATCCGCAATTTAAATTTATATGCGGGTATATATCATTTCAACCCGCAATCCTAAATTCAATTAAATGAAAATTGCTTGGGTTTATCATTTCAACCCATAACGATTTTCTCCTATTCTACAGATCGTCCGGGTATGTATCATTTCAACCCATAGTGAATTCTATACTAACAGGGAACTTGCAGAGTGATAACAGATATGATAATAATATAACATACATACATCATCAATATATATAAAAGATAATAGTGTCAGATGTCACAGGTGAACAAATACAGAAAACAACATATATATAACAATGTAAATAACTAACAGTGACATATTTCAATTGTCGTTTCCATTGAAGTCAAATTTAATAGATAAAAGAACATTAATCGTGAGTGATTGCTCACCTTTCGAGGCTAGAGATATACAATGAAGTTGAGTTACGAATCCAAAGCGAAGCTAGATTGAACGCGAACTTGACAAGCAAAGCTGGCAACAGAAATTGACGAAATCGAATCATAACAGGATCAGTGTAAATAATTGGTATAAGTGAACCTATATATAACTATATATATATAATCATATTTTAAATTCAAACACATTTCATATTGAATATATATGTATTATTATTCAAATTGAAAACACATATTTTAATATCAACATATATATAATATATTTAAAATTAATGATTATATATTATATTCATTCATCCAAACATATCATATGTATATTTGCAGATTAACCCATTTGGACTACACTGTATAGTTTAACATATCATGTTTATATTTTAAAGTACTATATTTATATAATTTGAAAACCAAGCTACCATATATTTTAAACATATTATATATATGTGTAGCTAATGCATGATATAATCTATGTTACCTTATATAAAGCTAACACATAAAATTTGTCAAAATTCGATATATACTTTATATAAATTAAAATGTCAACCCATCCTTTGAAACAAACGCATGCATATCAAAACACTTAATAGATCATATAGACATCCTAGGTACATGACTTGAATTATTTCTTAAAACCCAATATAATATATGTGTAGTAATATATATACTGTCATAAAATTCAACTTCATTAAAATTATAACACGTATAAACTATATAACTCATATACATAACATATATATTATATACTAACATAGTATTAAATAACATATATATACACGGAACAATAGCACTATAACAGAGCAACGGAAAGAAATATAACACTGTAACAACTTAAAATATAATATATATTTCTGCTCCTCTTTATAATATATAACGTACATATTATAAAAGCTAGGACTTATTTATATAATACTATATTGTAGAAAACCAGTTACACATTTAATATAAGTTTTAGAAATATAGGATATATAAACTATACCTCCGAACTCAGACAATATAAACAACCGTACGTATAATTTATCGAACCAAAAGTCAAGAAGTTTATAAACAAATAAAATTTAAAATCTGCAGCAAATTCACAGATATGAACATACATATATATAAAGTGCCTCTAAAACCATTACCTACCAATCAACAACATATAATACTTCTATATATATACTACAAAACTTATTAAATAAACATACTTTATATACACTGTATATAGATACAATAGATTTTGACTCATATGCTTTATATATATATATATATATATATATATATATATATATATATATATATATATATATATATATCTTGGAAATCTGCACTAGGTGAAAATATACTTATATACTAACTTAAATTAAGATTTCTATAAACTACATTTTTCACTACATAAAATATAATATACAATACTAAAAAACATATAATACTGTATATATAAAAATATATAACCAAACACTGTACAACTTATATTATATATAAACACTTACAATTTATTACGCCTTAATATATAAATACTATCAAATATACATATACCTTCCACAATGCCAATGTTTTTATTAAACATATATATATATATATATATATATATATATATACACACACACACACGCATATACATAACTTACATAACAATATATATAAACATCTAGTAAAGTATATAATTAACATATAAATCCAAAAGCAACTAACACGAACTTTATATTGTAAATATATTATTTAACTAATATATATACTCACGTATATAATAGTATAGTGTAAAACATTAATTATCATGGTTCATATATAACTATTATATACAAATATATAAACAGCTTTATAATACACACACACACACACAACCTAAATAATAACAGGCAAACCGTTATATATATATAAACTACATATGATACGAAACAATGTAAAGAACTATACTAACCGTTATATATCAGATCTCACTTCACTTTAAATATATAAACGATCATCCAAGGGGAGACAAACTACTGTTATAAAGAAGCGAATTCGAACTTGAATATAAATATTTTTGAGTGGGCTTCCACTGATGGTTGTAGAGGGGCCGTGAGTGCAAGGGAGGGTGATGGAAGAAGTGGGGTGTACAATCGGTGATTGCTAGGTGCTCGGGTATGCACGGCAGGTTGATGGCGTAGTGTACTGCCGGAGCAGTAGGATTTTATTGGCCATTGGTGGGGAAGGTTGGAGTTGCTGACATAGTGCAGGAAAGACGAGTAGAAGAAGAAGAGTAAGGCTAAGCTTGGGTGGCAGCGAACTGATGGGTGGACGCTCTCGAAGGAAAGCATGATCACTTGGAAGAGAACGATAGTTAAATCTAGAGGCAAAAGAAAGAAAAAAAAGTGGAAAGAAACAATTGAAAGAAAATGAAAATTACAACTGAATGAGATGGGTTTCAGAGGCAAGAAAACAACATAGAAAGTGATGAATAGTCTTCCTTTCCGTTAGTATGAACCGAAAAGCACAGTGAAAAGGCACCATAATATATAAGTGAAATGAGAAGGGTCAACTGCCATCCCATAATTAAATAAAGGCAACAGGCTAGACGGCTGGGCAATTGAAAAGACAAGAGAGAAAAAAACAAAAGGCACAAAAATACGGATACTAATACGGTTATCATTTACACGGATTCCGTTCCGTACCAAGCTTCAAAACACAGAATTGAATACGCCACAGAGATCAGCACGACGAGACGATCAAAACGGTATACCAATATCCGTGGTACAATCATCCGATCAAAAGTCAATATCGGTACCAAAATGCTGCTAATTTTCCCAAAATAAGATGAATGGAGCAATAGAGGCCTAAATTTGGAGAAATGAAATATGACGTCTCACTCGGAAGATGATTTACAATTTTTCTATAGAAAAATATTCAGATTTGGAAAACATTTTATTACCATTGATTTTAACTGATTGGAATTAAAATAGAATTACACACAAAAATAAAATTCCATATTTTCTGATGGAAATTTACCAATTGCTATGTTAAAATAGACGCATTCCAAAAATTAAATTTTTATTTCAAAATTCAATTATTTAAAAATTTCACAAAATTTCAATTAAATATATAACTAAAAAAATAAAATTATTAAAAATCTACAGATCGTTACACACAGAGGCTACCCAACATGGCCGTGCACGATTTCGAACCGATACGGAGCTACGGACCTCCATTTCATGAGCCATCTTCGCCTACGAACAGCTCTTGACGAATCGCACTTGCCTATCACAGACTCAACATCCTCGAGGCCACCAAATAAATCATGACTAAGCCTTTCCCCCTCATGACTACTACTGTTCAAATGTCGTCGATACTTCCAAAACTTCTAGCCTAAGTGAAAAACGTATCTTCGATTCTAAATCCAAGGTCCGTTTCGTTAATTGATGCGTACAATCTTCACAACAATGCACCCTAGTTGCTGCCTCTAATGTCGATCATCAAAAAAAATGCCGCACTCTCTCTTGGGCACACTAGAGGAAGATCCAATCAAAACATAAACTTTAAGATTGGTTTGAGAATTTTTCATTGAGTGGATTTCAAAATATAAATTTTTGAAGGCTCGTTCTCACCATTTTTTTTCCTCTCTGGCAATAGTTTTTAAATAAAAGAAGATGGGTGGGAAAACCACATGAAGTAGACAGCTTGTTTCAGGCGTAGGGTGGGCTGGAATGAGAATAGGGTGGCTGCTCAATTTAAAGTTTATTATTTTATATTCAAAATATCTCACTTAGCATATCTCAAAATCCCAAATTTCTATTAAGGCATGTCGCCTAGCATTCCTAATGTTATACCCCTTTTTCAAATGCAATGGAACTAGTCTCGAAGCCTAACTCGATCGTATGAAGAAAATAGCATTTTGAACCCAATTATTAAATTAAACTGTCAATATTAATTTCAACGCGTTTTTATCTCGTACGACCAAACGGTAACTCCAAATGCAACGATATTTAATATCTGATAATAATACACTATTATGAATCCAATGGAACAAGTTTCGTCGAATTTCAAGATTGTGCACTGGATCCCTATTTTAATGCGTCGATAAAAACGACGATTTCAAAAATTTATGAAATCACTTGAAATTTCAGCTTTAAAATTGTATTAACTCAATTCTGATTCAAATTGAATTTATACCAACATTAGAAATCATTTTTGATTTATATTCAACCCAATTTTCAATTATTCACCGTTTTCTTATTACGAACTATATTTGAAATTTAAATTCATTCTATAATTTCAACCAAATCTTCATATTCAAAAATCAATTTATATTTCAAATCGAATATTTAAAACCATTTAAATATTCAAAACCAAATGACAGTAAATTCGGGTCGTTACATTTATTCTAATTAAATTTCCAAAATAATGTCAATAAAATTAGGGTGTTATAGATTACATGTTAGGCGCAATAGGAGTGTCATCTTTCGAGATTGACTATACATCCTATAGATAATAAATTTATAGAGATACAAAGCAAATATTTTATTGGGAGGGGATGAAGAAGGATGTCAGGACATTCATTTCAAAGTATATAAACTACCATTTGGTGAAAGCCGAGTTGAAGAAGCCTAATGGTTTGCTGCAACCTCTAGAAATTCCCTAATGGATGTGGACACATGTATCGATGGACTTTATTGATGGACTATCAAGGAATAGAGAAGGGTTTAATATCGTTTGGGTCATTGTTGAAAGATTGACAAAGAGTTCTAGATTTACAACCATGAAGTCTAGTCTAACGGTAGAAAAACTGGCCAAGTTGTATATGAAGTGGATTGTGCAATTTCATAGTGTGTCAAAGAGCATTATAAGCAATAACGATCAATTATTCATGAGTAGATTTTGGAAGAATATACTCGATGTGTTTGGGATGGAGTTGCATTTGGGATAGCTTATCATCCCCAGACTGGCGGACAGACTGAGAGGGTGAATCGTATTTTAGAGGATCTCTTGCAAGCTTGCATTCTTGATTTTCGCTTTTCGTGGGACGATCATTTGCATTTGGTGGAGTTTGCATACAAAAATAGTTATCAGTATAGAATATATATGTCACCATTTGAGGCTTTATATGGTTTACCATGCAATGCTCCTTCATGTTGGTGGGAAGTAGACAAGAAACTGATACTAAGGCTAGAAATGATTGGAGAGACGACAAATAAAATTGAGATCATTCGACAATGGTTGAAAGCTGCGCAAGATAGACAAAAGAGCTATGCTGATAAGAGGAGACAAGATTTAAAGTTCTCTATCGGTGATTATATGTTTGTTAAGACCTCTCCATTAAAGAACATAGTTAGGTTTGGTAGGAAGGGGAAGTTGACACCGAGATTGTAGGTCCTTTTCTGATACTCGAGAGGATTGAGAACCTAGCTTATATAGTTGACTTATCTCAGAAGATGATGGGCGTGCACAATGTTTTCATTTTTCTCATTTGTGAAAGTTTGTGCATGAATCAAACGTAGTAGTAAGACCGGATCAATTGGATGATATCGAGATTGAACTAGAAGCTTCAGACCTCGGAGGCCTATTCATATAGTTAAACATGATATGAAGCAACTAAGGTGTAAGACGGTGAAGTTGATGAATGTTCAATGGATGGAAGCGAGATTGGTAAAACTTCTGAGATTGATGAAAGCATGAGAAATGCTTATCTGGAGCTCTTGCTTGGTAAGACTTTCTGTTATCGCATTTACTTTCACTTTCGATATCATGTATAATATTTTAGTACCTTGCATGCTAGGGTAAGCATATTTTATATTTGCTTGTTTGTGTGCATATTAGATGAACGATATGTTTGCTTATGTTCGTTAGGAATGCAAGGTAACTATATTGTTTGACCTTACCGTGTTTGATAGGATTTTGAGGGCAGAACTTCTAAACGGAAAGAGGGTGTAACTATCTATATTTTACCTATCAAAAGATTGTAAAATATTATTTTAAAATACAAAATGGGTCGTACAGGGCTATAAATTTGAGCACTGTCGAGTAGACCTGTCAAAATGCAACCCAATCCTTTAATCCAATCTTTTTTACCCAATTTTAATAGGGTTCTATCTGACCCAATTTCTTGTTTTTTAATATTGGGTCAAAACCTTTTCAACCTAGTAATAGATTGCCATGACCCAAATTACCCATTACAACACTGAACCTTGAATTTCTTTATTCCATAACAAAAAATCATGTGACTACTCTCTCTATCCATTTGAAATCTCGTTTATACTTCAGTTTTTTATTCTAAAGATTGGCGCGATTCCTTCAAAATCTCTCTTGATTCAATTCGGTTTCTCAAGTAAATTTCAAATCTCTACATTAACCCTTTACTTTCCTTCTTTTATTTATTGTTCTAGATATGTATCTCAAATATATTTGCTTACCAATTTTTTTATTAATTTCAACACCGATGTTGTTTCACTTTGTTGCTCTTGTCAATTAAAAACAAAATGATAAAGAAGAAGGTTTTGGTTTCTCGATATTTTAATTTTCCTTAGATTATTTACAGGATTTTCTATTTTGACTTAATGCAAGAAAGAGTAGATTCTTCAAGACTAGTCAATGAATCAGTCAACGATAGTAGAAATTTGCTTGTTAAAAAAACTAAAGTCTGATTGTAAGAAGGGTTGTGAAAACTATCGTGAAACGGGGTGATTCTTCTACACTAGTATAACCGCACAATGGTGAGGAAACCGACCGTTGTGTTATTTGATATGAAAGAAAAAAGTATTTGTCAATTTTTTCCCTTTATTATTAATTTGATGAAAAATTAACTGCATTTAAAAAAACGAAAGTAATTGAAAATGTGTAAATCTAATTATAATAAGGATTGTAAATGTAGACCATTGTGTTATTTGATATAAAAAAGAAATTATTTGTTAATTTTTTTTCTTTATTATTAATTTGATGAAATAATTTAACTGCATTTAAAAAAAAACTGAAAGTGGCTGAAAATGCGTAAATCCAATTATGCTAAGAATTATAAATGTAGACCAGCTTGATACTAAGGATCTGCTATCAATGTATTGCTATCAATGTAAATCCAATTTATGTAAGGGAAAATGGAAAATTAAGAACCAATGGTATCTTTTATGTGGTCTTTCATTTATGTAAGGGAAGTTGAGTTACAGTATAAAACTGATATGTTGTCAAGAGTTTATGGTGCAATTTGCTTGTACTGTCAAGAACCAAAAGAAAACCTGGACAATATCATCGGTTACTTCGAGAATTCTCTGAATAAGAGGTACAGCAGCTGGATCACCACAAACATGAAGTTCATCTGAACAAATTCCTAATAATGCACGTGTGAATGAGTATCCTCCTGTTCTACAAGATATCATCTACAACAGGAAGAAGAAGAAAATTAGATACTGAGAATTTAAATGTGTGCATGTGCGCATACACATACAGAAGGATTTGACATAATATTTACAATGTTTGTATTGCTTCATTATTGAGCATATCTTTTTTTCTTTTAAGCCCCAAAATGCTTGGGTTTTTACATAAAAATGAGCATCATTGCTACCATGAGAAACATCAAATAATTTTGAAGGGTGTTGCAGTAATATTCATATTGTCATAATAACCTGGATTTCATCAATGATAGCACATTGATAATCTCCAGTAACATCAGCCATTTCAACAGTCACAGAACTATGCATTGCACCATCAATTTCATCCCTTTCTTGTCCAGTTGTCAAATCGAATGGAACTTTTGCCTTATTCAATCTTTTTGCCACCGCCCAGGCTAGCAGTCTTAAAGGTCCACAATAGATTCCTTTAAAAAAAATCTTATAGACAATAAAAACACATGAGACTTTGTTTCAAATACTATTTAAACATCATGCCTGAGGAGCTAGACTGTAATCGGTTCAGTGCATTATATGTCTTTCCACTATTTGTAGGACCAACATGCAAGAAAACCTTTCTCTTCTTTCTTCGAGCATTTAGCTACCATGTATGAGGGCATTGTGACGACACAGAATTTGTAACAACCCGCATATTTATCGATTTTATATTTAAATATTTTATTTAAATATTCTATCGTTAGTCGGATTTTAGTCCGAAAAGCTACTTTTTGCATACGGTCGAATTAGGACTCGGGACCACTCCCATTGAGTTTAAAATGCCGTTTGCGACCTTTTTGAGTATAAGCTTCGATATGTTTGGAGAAAGTTGATTTTTGCTACTTTTTACTTAGGGCTTTGGTTTGGACTGCACCCTTATTAGCTCAGCCCAACCCCCCTTCTCTTCATAACTTCTCCTCTTTGCTTAAACATTCAAGCTTTCATAACAATGGAGAGTGGAAGAGGAAATTAAAACTCCAAGCCCTAGTTTTCTTTTGCAAATCAAATTTCTTGCTCCAAATTCAAGAGAACCCATTGGTAAGCATTCTCTTCTTCTTCTCCAACTTATTCTCTTACCAATTTCAGAAATTCCTAAACCTAATTTTGGGAATGTTCTTGTTTTGAGCATAGATTCAAGCTCATTTGGGTTGTGTTGAAGAGAGGTTGATTCTCCTTTTGCTTTCAGGCTTCTTCTTGTTTGATTTTGGTAAAAAGGTTAGATTTATCTCACATCTTTGTCTATAATTATCTTCGATTGTTAGGTATGAATTCCTAACACTTATTCGTGTGCAATTGATTTTGGTTTGGGTTGAATTGGTGTATATTCCAATTTTTGGTGTTTGGTCCAATTTATGAAGATCCTATTATGGATATTTGGACATTGATATTTGAGGCGTATCGAAGAGCCGTTTAGGCTGGATTGTCGTTCGACGTAATTCCTTAGTCATCGCCACTTACTCGTTCGATCGTTTTCGATATGCGTTTCGCCATTTTTGGCCTAGGTTCAGGGAATGCCCTGAACCCTTCATTCAGACGTCTGAAGCGTGATATTCAGACGTCTGAATATTGTCTGGGAAGTTTTCTATTCCCAGATTCAGACGTCTGAATTTGGGATTTCAGACGTCTGAATTGGCTTATTTTCAAACAGAAAGAAAATAGGCTAAAATATGCCTATTTCAGACGTCTGAAACATTTAGTTCAGACGTCTGAATCGTGTTCTGGAAATTTTTACATTTTCAGATTCAGACGTCTGAACCACTTGTTTCAGACGTCTGAACCACTTGTTTCTGACGTCTGAAACTGTTGTGATTTTGCCTTCTAGCCTTTTTGTTTGAGAATTCCAATTTAAATGGATTCGTGATAATCCTATTTGTTGTTATCATTTATTATGACTTTGATGACTCTTTTTAGGGATTTTTGAATATCCATTTCGATGGATTCTTTATCGGTTTCCTTGGATTTTATTCACATCTTCGTATGTGAATTTTAGTGATTGATTGTTCTTACAATCTTCTTTGTGATTTGTCACTTCAAAAATATAAAGGTTTTCTATACTAGTAGTAAATATCAAAACTCTTTCTTCAAATAATTTCAGCACTATTTTATTACAAAGCTCGTTTTCTCAAACCGATTTCTAATCTATTAGTATATACAAACCTTTACCTCACTCGTATGAGAAATCTAATTAAACGGCTTAGTAAAACGAGTGGTATGAAACGCTTGCGTTTACTTCGTCGGTTAATTCTTGGACTTGTTCGATTGAACCTCTTGTGACAATTTTCTAGTGGAGATTTACAGTTTGTTCGTAAATATTTAAGTTAAGCAAGTGGTTATGGGACATGAAGCTAAACTCATATATTTACTAGCTTAGTGTAATCGACACTTCTCGTTGATCATGACGATCATCTTTGTGATTTAGACTAGCAATGTGCGATGTCTCTTTGTCTACGAGGGAGACTAAACCCCGTTTTGTGGAGTTCGACTCAATTTGGTGGGGTAGCAATCCATGGTCTTCGGGCCGTTTGTGGAGCTTCGGCTCAATTTGTGATGGTTAGCGACCATGGAATTAGCGTTCCGTTTGTGATACACGTGTTGGTGGGCTTTATGCTCCCGTTTGTGATAGGCCTTCCCCCCCTTTGTGATTTCTGGATTTCTTATGTAGATTCCTAGAATTTGTGTTTCACCAATTTTCGTGATTTCCATTGATAAGTTTTATCAATATTTGTGCATTGGTGAATTTGTGTGTCATTGACTTTAGTGATTTTTGGATTTCTTGTGTAGTCTTCTGGAATTTGTGTGTCATTGACTTTTGTGATTGACATTGATATTATCGTCAATATTTATGGTATGGTGAACGAAATAAGGAGTATGACGTTTCTTTGATTCTTGTGTAGATTTGGTGACATTGATTAATCTCTTGTTGATTATCAACTACTTATATATCACAGCTTGGCCTTGTGATTATTATGTGTTTAGTCATATCTCTTATTCTATATCGTTTCATCTGATATTTATAGTTAGACTGATCCGTTTATTATTTTCTTATTAAATAATACTCGGGTCAGACCGAGATGTTACAGGTGCTTCTGCTTGACTTCTCATCCGGGATTAACTCCTTGACTTTTGGGTTAACTACTTAGATTAGTAGTTATTTTGTTGTATACATTTGAGATATAGACTCCTTAATGTATACTTATTCTTTTGTGTAGTTCGTGTAACTATTCTTTTGTGATATTGTGGATCTTTTTAGACCACTACTCTGATGTACACTTTCTAGTGTAATATTCATATCTTATTCCGCCTTTGTGATATGAATTGTCTGTGACTGATTTATGTTATATTTATTTCTATATTTGTTTCTGAAGATATTACAGCCACTGTGTAGTAGCTTTGAGTTTGTGTCGGTATGTCGGATTTCCCTCTTGATAAAGAAATGCATGTTATACTATCTGACATATCGATGCTCGCGCAAAGCAATTACACGGATGGTCGCTCCTCAACAGCCTTATTCTCCGTGCTAGTTGACAGCATTCACCGTAATGTTCTTGGCTAGCGTGGGTATAGAGGTGGGGCGTCACAGAATTTTCGAGCATTTAAATTTGAAATATTTAATTAATTTTAAATATTTAATTAATTTTAAATATTTAGAAGTTAATTTGTAACTTAAATTTCAAATATCACCATTATTTGGAAATTTAATTATTGAATTTAATTATTGAAAACTGGGCAAGATGTTGAATCTGGAATTTTAAACCTGAAAAAATATAATTTTAAGGTTTGTAAAATTGATATTGATAGCACCGAAGATAGTAAAAGCGTTAAACTCGAATTTGGAAGCGTTTTGTAATGCTTTGAAAATATATCGTTTAAATTGAATTTAAAAATAGCCTTCTGAGGCACAGTCTCAGAACTCGACGAAACCAGTTTCATTGGATCCGTGATATTGTATTATTATCGGATTAAATTTCGTATTGATCGGATTTGTAGTGTGAGCATACGATATATAAACGCGCTAGAATTAATATCAAAACTTTAATACTTTAATTTGATTCAAAAAGCTATCTTCTCCATATGATCGAATTAGAACTCGAAACCTTTTCCTTTGCATTCGAAATAGGGGTATAACCTTATAAACGCCTGGCGGCATGCCTCGATACGATGTCAAGGTTTTAAGCTACGCTTTTGAAACAATTTAAATTTAAATATTATATAAACATATTATACAGCTTGACCAGCCAAACACATTTCACATCAGATTTTTCCAGTCCTTTTCCAAAGCACGCTTCCTTTGGCTTCCCAAACACGATTCTTTATCCTTCTTTCTTTTAGATACGAGACCTTTTATCCTTCCCAACCACGATTCCCTTTTCAGTAGACAATCAAGATGCTCGAACTAAAAAAAAGGGCGAACGAAAATTGGGGGAGCACATCGTCTCCTATTTTAATCAGCCGCCTTCCTTTTCATTTCTCTCTCGAATGAATTGGAGTCCCTACTTTCTCGAATTCGATTTGTATGCGACCGGAAAGGAAATTAGGGATCGCGAGGAGAAGCATACATGATTGGATCGTGTTCGATTTGGAGATCTGTGTCGTGTGGGAGGGTTTCGATCGCGTTGGTAGAGGGGGTCAAACTATTGCCGCTTGCGGTGGCAGGCAACCGATGTGGGAGGTGGCACTGGAAGTTTTGATCGCGTCGTGGCTAGTACTGCTAGGGCTTTGGGTGGTTGCGATACGGCGTGGAGGCGCGGTGAGGTCGACGATTTGGGATTTCGAGCTCGAGCTCGAACTCGAGATGCAACTGTGAAATCACCTTGGAGGCTGCGGGGTTTCGCGATTCGAGCGAGGTGGATTTACTGAGTTTGTTTTTCTAACAAGGTATAAATTTACAACTGATTAATTTACAATTTGCATTTCAGTTTAGATTTGAATAATCAGAAGTCAGGAAACAAAAGAAAAATATAATTACAGTAAAATATTTCTGTTAATAGGAAAGTTATAAATGGTAATATAAATCTTATTTATAAGCGTATATCTATGGTTTCAAAGATAAGATTTTGAAATATATAGGATTTTAAATGTGAAGAATTTATTTAAAAATTGGATTTTTTGATCTATATAAGCTACTAATTTATAAGTGTATATACATATGTGGTTTCAAAAAAGAAAGCATAGGTATAAATTATAAATATTTATATATTTCAACCTATTATTTCATTTTAAAATAAATATTGAGATGGTTAAATTATTTAATTACTTATTTAATTTAATTATTTACTAAAAGGTTTTTTTTAAAGGAGATATTAGTTTGGAAGTAGTTATTGTTTAAAATAAATCATTAAAAAGGTAATTAATAGTTCGATATTTCGAATATTAATATATTATATAAATTGTTTATTTAAGGTCAAACATCTGGAAATCCAAGGCAATATTGAAGTCGATTGCAAAATTAAATCAAAGGTGAGTTAATCTCACTCATCTGGTTATAATTTAAATTTAAATGGTTAAATTTAAATAATTGGTTGACTGATTGATTTGATTGGATGTGCAATGGTATATATAGTAGTATATAATATATCTTGAAATGATTGATTTCCCGCATTTTATAGCGGATGAGACCCTATGCGCCGCATAATAGCGGGTGATATTATATATCCCATATACCGCGATATTTCACCTCGAAGTGGAATTGGTATTTTATATTGTGCTAACACTTGTAGATGCAGGGAAACAGGTTGGAGGGATCCAACTGGATTCCTCAAAATTTATATATATTGTTTAATATTCTCTATTTTGAATATTCGATATTCTGTAATGAATATTATTGATAGTTGTGATATTGGATACTATGGTTTACTTGAATATATTTCGGTACACTGAGTTATCAAAATATATAGAATCAGATTTTTGAAAATAAAAAGAAGAGAATTTGTAAGTGAAATAATTATAGAGAGTTTTAAATAAATTAAGAATGAACTGGATAAGAATAATAGTAATTTTAAAATTCTAATAAATAATTTGGTGTATGAAAGGGAAATTTGAATAAACAGTAAGATAATGAATTTTAAACTTCAGTGTTATTATTTAAAAGAATAAAGCATTTATTTAAATTTAATATTTAAGATTTAAATTGTTGAAGAGAATAAAGAAGAAAATTGGAACATTTGAAATTGGTATGTTCCAGTTAAAGGATTTAAAACCAAAATGAAAGAAAAATAAATGAATAAAGTCTACGAATTAATGGATTTTGAAATGAATTGAGTAAGTAAAGAAATTTATTTCAAATGGAGTAAATTTAAAATCAATTTGGAAAATTGATTTAAGTAATCGAAATTGGAAATTTTCCCTGGATAACCAAGTACGTTTTCAAACTAAATTTTTTAAATATAAATTAAAAGTTTTAAATTTGTTTTAAAAAGCAAGTTTTGGAAAATTTATTATTTCTAAAATATTTAAATTCTAAATTAAGTATTTTCTTTTAATCTATTATAGTAGTAATTATTTAAAAGTGACTTGGTATTTGTTTTAAAGAGAAAATCTAGTTTATATTTTATATAGTAGCCTCATTTTAAATATTCCTGTAGTATATATTTTTAATAAAATATCAAAGTAATTTTAATTAAATGTTTTAAAGGACAATTTATAATAAAGATTTTTAAATTATTTTTAAAAATCTTAAGTTTTGTACTTGATTGTTTCAGTGGAAATGAATGTTTGGAAATTTATCTTATGAGATAAGTATGGTTTGACACTGTTTTCAAAAGGGTTGAAAATAGAAATATATCTTGCGAAGATATTTTGAGAATGATAAATAATTTGGAAGATTATTTATTGTTTGATGGATGTCGTGAATGTTAATTGATAGTTAAATAACCGACTATCAATATTGGCCAAATGCGCTGATCGTTTCGAAGAGACCGGAATCAGGATTAATTTCTCGAAAATCCCTTCGATCTGGTTTGTACGTTTTCGAGAGGAAGACGAGTTTGGATTCGAAGATGGAGCAGTGAAGTGCAAGGGAAAGTCGCTACTAATCCTGAGGATATTTCCAAAATGGATGTAGTGGGAATAGTGCCTTCGGTTCCGTTCGAACCCGGGACGGACTTGTATGGATGAATGCTTTCAGAACATCGTCAGGTGGACGATGAGCATTCTAAGTGAAACGGTCTAAAAGGTAACGCTTAGCCTCAAGCCTCATCAACCGGGAATGACTGAAAATCAGAGGTTATGCAGCAAGGCTTGGTGGGAAGCACCCATTTCTGGGTAAGGTCATCCCTGTCTAGATGTTCCTTTTATTTCGGCTTAGTGGTGCGGTTGCTGATCCCGACCGTGGGGTGATCTTACTCAGGATTATCCAGTAAGGGATAGTCCGGGTCTTGTATTGCAGGGGGTCGGGAGTGATCCTCGGTATTGTGATCTAGGCCACGTACCGTGACAGGTGGTACCCAAGTGCCTAGTCATTAGTTGGAAATCCATTCTCCCTACGCGCCTTTTACGAGTTTTGTTTGTATTACCCACTCTGTGGCTAGTAGCTGGAATTTAATCATGTAACAATTTCGGCTATTTTAATAAGTATTTGTATATAGACCCTATTATAATATCAGAGGATTTTATAATAAAGTGTTTTAGCTATTGTAAGGTAAAAACCCGACATGTTTATTTGTGGCGTGGTCTTACAAGATGCTTTTGTTTTCAAAGGATTTTTGAAACTTTAATAATCAATTGAGTGTGATTTCTCACGCTGGTATTCCGACTGACTCGGGTATTATTTAACTGTAATGCTCGGGTCAGACCGAGTATTATAGAATTCAGTATATGATGCTGTGGAGCTCAGGAGACGAGCTGGATGGAGATACGTACTTCCGTACTTGATTATTATTCCGCTGTGTATCCAGTTGTATGTTATTGATGTTGAACTGTGATTGATGTGCTCTGATGATGTAATATATAAACAGATATATTTGATTTTGTGTAAAGATCATTTATTTTCTATTATATTTTATTCCGCTGCGATGGTTAGATTCTGATGTTGTTTCCTATTTTCTTCTTCTACCTCTTCTTCTTTAACCCAGATGGTTCGTATTTCCATACATCTTGAGTTGATTGATGTAGAATAGTGTTGACTCAAGGGGTATGGATTTGCGGGCTGTTACAATTGGTATCAGAGCTTAGCATGGTGATAACCTTGGCTCTGGTGGGAACTACTCATTTAAATTAGAGTCTGTTGTACTCTAGAATGAGTTTGAGCGTATTAATAGATATGAGCGCGTATTTGTTAGTGGATATAAAAATGGTTTTATATTATGTTGATTGGTTTGTTGAGTGACATATGAACCTTCGTCGGCACAGTCTGGACAACTGTATCGAAGGGGTTTCTAAACACTTAAATAGAACAATTTGACACGGTATTGTTTTAAATATGGGTGAATGAAATAATTTTACCCAAAAATATATTTTGATATAAAGAAAAGTTTTTGTAAACTATTTTAGCTAATATATGGTTGCTTGGATGTTAGGAAGAATAATATTAAATTATTATCATTGTTGAGTGGAAATTTAACTAGAAATTGAAAATGTAACCAAAGGTTATGGAAAATAAATTCATTCATAAAAAGAAATTTATAAATATAAGTTAACAACGTGATTTATAAATTTAAATATGATCAAATGAGAATTTATACAAATGAATTATAGTTAAAATTGATTTAAGCAAGATTTGGAAATTTAAAATCCCAAATTGGAAGTGTTTGTCGAAGTGTTTTGAAGATAAATAATAGCATTATTGTTTTAGAGGTATTTCTGAAAGGAAATTTGTTTTAAATGGATTTTGAAAGTGATATAGCATTGAAATCACTTGGATTATTGGGAAATAATTCTGATGATGACAGCCACATCATCAATATTCATTTTCGAATTTCTAAGTGACGGATTGCTACCAAATTGATTTGTTCAGAAAAGCTAGTTGTTTTTAAAAATTTCAAAGGAAATTTGTTGGGGATAAAACCAGGATTGGTTTAAATTTTTGAGAAGTGTGATTTGAGATGTTGGAGATTTCAAAACAATTTGAAACCAAAAGCCGGGTGTTTAAAAATCCTGATGAGATAGGTTGTAAGCTTATAAATTGAGATGATTTTTAAATCAGAAAGGAAATATGAGCTTTGAATGTTGGAATTAAAATTTAAAGTGAGAAGTTAAAAATAAAATTAACTTAGATTGAGGAAGAAAATTGAATCGGATTGAATTAAATAAATTTGAGTTAAAATAGAATTGGATTGGAATAAAAATTCAGTTGAGTTATTGAATGGAATTAGATTCTTACCTGAATAAATGGAAGTAAGTTGGATAAGAAATAAGTTGGAATAAATAAATTAGAATAACTTATAAAAGAATTAAAAATCCATAGAATAAAATATACTTGGGCTATAAATAAGCGTAAATCTTGAGTTAAAAATAAAAGGTGAATATATTCAAGCCTAGAATGAATGGAAGTGTGTAAAATAATAAGTTGTGACTTATAAAGCTAGAAAGTGGAATAGAAAACCCAAAATAAATATTCTTTGATGGTTTGGAAAATGAAACAAAAATCCAAACTTGAAGTATAAAATAAATTGAACTTAAGAAAATTAAATGAAAAGATTTTGAGATTAAAAATCAAGTATTGGATTATAAATAGGGGGAGAACTAATTAGATAATAAATTAGTTAATGAAATATATAAATGGAACCTAATGTAGTTGAATAGAAGCTGATTTGTGAGTTAATAATGGGATTTGGAAATAAAACTCGAGGTATAAATCAAATTCGACTTTGATCATTAGTGAAGAAAATAAAATTGTTAAATGACCCTGTAATTAATCAAATTAATTGAGAATGAATCGAATCTAAAAATTTAAAATTTATAATAACTAATTAAATAAATTTGAAGATTGAAATGAGACTTGATTGAAATAGAATCAAGTTAAATTGAAGAGAAAAAAATTTATTTGTAACATGAAAATGAGCTTAAGTATGAAATTTGAATAATTTGAAATAAATTAATTTAAGTTTAAAATTAAGTGGAAGCTTGGCTTTGAGTAAGGGTAAAAGTCTATTAAATAAAAGCTTGGGTAAATTTAATTCGGGAAATGGTTATTAATATATAAGCATGAATGGGTCAAGCTTAACAAAATGATCTCAAATGAAATAAAGGCAAATATGAAATGAAACGTAAATGAATGGATAGTGAATTAAATTGAAAAGGAATAAAATTGAAATAGGATGTGTCGAGCTAAATAAAATGGTTGTGAATGAATTAAAATAGAAGGAAATAAATATAAATTGAGTTGGAATCAATTTAAAATGGTTATAAGCTTAAATAATTGTTATTTGCATGAATAACATCAAATTTACACAGAAAATTAGTCATTTTATCGTAAAAAAAAGTAAATGTATTAATAGAAGTGAATAGAATTGATTTTCAAATTAATTGGAATAATATAGGTTTGTTTAAATTTAAAAATGAATTGAATAAGCAAGTGGGTTGTAAACTATGCAAATTTAATGAAAATGGTATATGAATTAATTGAAAACAGTTGAATTAGTATAACAACTATATAAATTGCTTACGGAAAGTGTTTAATGTGCTTTGCTGTTAGAATTCATGTGTTTTAACTATTGAAAATAAGTGAAAAGTTGTTAAACTTCATATATATGGCACTTACATGTTTTAGTTGAGTAAGTACAGGTTCAGGGAAGTCGTTGGGCTGGATTTGATTGCGCAAAATGCTAAATAAATAAGCTGTTTGCTTAAAAATGCTAAATAAGGTACGCCTACGCAATAAAGATAGGAAATATGAACTGTTTTTGTTTTTCCGACCGGGTGGGTCGATGTATATATATTTATATCTTTTGTCAAATTGCAAAAGCTCCTCCGTACAAAGAAAACTTTGCCAAAAAATTTCGAAAATTTTGGGAGTTAGAAAATTTTTGGAAAATTTTGTTAACGACAAAACGATTTCAAATTGGAAATTGAAATAAACTAGTGAATGAAACTAATTTAAAACAATGATATGAATCAGTTATAAATGGAAGATGAAATTTTATATTCAGAGATGAGAATAAATTGAATTCATATGGAAATGGGAAAACTAAATTGAATAGAAGTAGATATAAACTAAAGTGGTGAAGTGAAAATAAATAAAGGAGCATATAAAATGCTTATACTAAACTTAAGTAAGGAATGGTGAATTCTCAATTGGAAATTGATATTAAATATATATTCTAAGTTAATATTTGAATGGATAAATATTGACATTTTGTAAGGAAGTCGATAATATGTTTTTGGAATGTTGTGATTGGATATTATTGCTAAGTAAGATTTGCTGGTATTATAAAGGGAAAGGAGAATTGGTTTTGATTTCAAAAGATAAATTTGAATTGCTTGACAAAAAGGTACGTGTTAAATTTCTGTATGAAATTTGATTGGGTTTTTGATCTAGCCACATGGCTTTTGTTTTCTTTTGAAATTTGGGTGCCCGTAGAGGCCTTTTGTAGTTGTACCGAGCTAGCCGCGCAAAGGAGACGCTGGCAAAAATTTTCGAAAATTTAGAGAGTTAGAAAATTTTTGAGAAAATTTTGATAATTTAAATTTGGATTTAAATTTAAATTTGAATGGTTGAATAAGTAAAGCTATTTAAAAACTATGGAAGGTTTAGGGAAGTTGGTTGAAATAATAGTAGGTCTTTAATAAAAGATATGTTATGGCAAGTTGATAAAACTGTTTGGTTTTGGAAAATAGTGATGGGTATTGAATCATTCTTCCTAACTAGTAATTTCGAGGACGAAATTCTTTTAAGGGGGAGGAATGTGACGACCCGGAATTTTTGAGCATTTAAATTTGAAATATTTAATTAATTTTAAATATTTAAAAGTTAATTTGTAACTTAGATTTCAAATATCACCATTATTTGGAAATTTAATTATTGAATTTAATTATTGGAAATTGGGTAAGATGTTGAATCTGGAATTTTAAGCCTGTAAAAATATAATTTACAGGTTTGTAAAATTGATATTGATAGCACCGAAGATAGTAAAAGCGTTAAACTCGAATTTGGAAGCGTTTTGTTATGCTTTGAAAATATATCATTTAAATTGAATTTAAAAATAGCCATCTGAGGCATAGTCTCGAAACTCGACGAAACTAGTTTCATTGGATCCGTAATATTGTATTATTATCAGATTACAAATTTCATATTAATCAGATTTGTAGTGTGAACGTACGATATATAAACTCGCTAGAATTAATATCGAAAATTTAGTACTTTAATTCGATTCAAAAAGCTATCTTCTCCATACGATCGAATTAGGACTCGAACCTTTTCCTTTGCAATCGAAATAGGGGCATAACCTTATAAACGCTTGGCGGCACGCCTCGATACGATGTTAAGGTTTTAAGCTACGCTTTCGAGGCAATTTAAATTTAAATAATATTATATATACATATTGTAAAGCTTGACCAGCCAAACAAATTTCACATCAGAGTTTTCCAGTCCTTTTCCAAAGCACGCTTCCTTTGGCTTCCCAAACACGATTCTTTATCCTTCTTTCTTTTAGATACGAGTCCTTTTATCCTTCCCAAACACGATTCCCTTTTCAGTAAACAATCAAGATGCTCAAACTAAAAAAAAAATGGCGAATGAAAAAGGGGGGAGCACGTCGTCTCCTATTTTATTCAGCCGCCTTCCTTTTCATTTCTCTCTCGAACGAATTGGAGTCCCTACTTTCTCGAATTCGATTTGTATGCGACCGGAAAGGAAATTAGGATCGCGAGGAGAAGCATACGCGATTGAATCGTGTTCGATTTGGAGATCTGTGTTGTAACGTTTCGGATTTTCGTTGCCGAAAAACCGAATAGTTATGGGTTTTAAGAAGAAGAAAGAGGTAGAAGAAGAGAAAAGAAAAAAACAGAGAACAAGGAAAAATAGAACAGAACAGAACAACTACGGAACAATATCAGAATCTCACAATTCGCAGCGGAACAACATATAATAGATAAATGAATAATCTTTAACAAAGAACTATATCAGTTATTACATCACATTTATATTACATTACATCAAATCATCAGAGTGTACAATAACAACAATAAACAGCGGAAAAGAAATACTATATACTAGTAATACGCCATCCAGCTTGCCTCCAGCAACTCCAGAATATCCAGAATATCCTGATAAACCTAACTCTTGACTGCCCGTGTAGAAAATTGGTGGGCACCCAGAGTTTAGGAAGGAAAACAATAAACTCCGAGTCAGTCATGAGACTGGTGTGAGAACTCAAAACAGTTTATTTTCTTTAAAATCACAATAGAGGAATATTTTTAAAATCAATTCGCAATGCTTTTAAAAATGTAACTACCATAAGACCTCCCACCACACACACAATGCAAACGCAGACTTGGAGGAGATTTCTTCTTATGTTAGTCAAAGATGCTTCTACGCAAAAATCAAATCAATTTTGATATTATTATTAGTGCATAGTGTAGAAAATTTATTTCGAAAGTAGAATATAAATCTTAGCCAACATACGACCATTATCGTATGCCTACTATAGCTACCATCCAAACAGTGGTGACCACCATAAGTGAATAGCAGGTTCTACAACTAATACCGTACAAGTTTCGTATTGGGAATTGGATTTCCAACAAATGGTCAGGCCAAGGAACTTCCCATTGCCACATGAGAATGCCTCTGGAAAGACATTCCCGAGAACCAAACCGGAACTCTGCCAACACAAGGCCGGGTTACCCCTAACTGGGTAACTACTGACACGAGCACGCCATTCCCCGATCGTAAACGACCTTTCTCACGGGATCCCGAAAACCAACAACCACAAAGTAATAAATTCGTAGTAACCACATAGGTTAAATATCTGGGTTCCATACCATGATACCACCTCTATCCAGAAGGAAATGTACATACCCTAAGGGGAGCTACAGCAACCCCTAATAACCTTGCCGCATCTTTCCTGTTTTGACCATTTCCGGGATGTGAGGCTCGACGAAGTTTCGTCCACAAAAACATACTTTATACAAAAGCCATGCTTTGGGTCAACAAATGATCAACACAATGATCAATAAGATAGACGATCAAATAAATGATCCTATCACAAATAATCAACACAATGATCATTTCCGCATCACTCAGCATGTCACATTACCAAACTGGGAATATATCGCTGATAACTTCAACTATATAACCTTTGAGCACATATGTCTCAAAGAAGGGTGTTAAGCAAAGAATAAATTCTCTGCCACCAACAGAAATATATTTGAAAGAAATCGGCTTTATATCTCAAATTGTAATGTCAGGCATACAATCCATACAAGTCTGTTCCGGGCTCGAACAGAACCGAAGGCACTTACAAAGAAGTCCTTGCAATCCGGATATTCACAATCCTGATCGGATTTCCCATCACTTAGGGAGTCTCTATACCGTTGCAACTCAGTGCAGAGACAATCGACAGGTCATCCTATCGCTTTCGCAAATACCGGTCTTCAACACCGATCTTCAATGCAATTCACAACGACGTATCACATATTCGGAATGGGTTATACGACCCCATGGTCCTTTCCCGGTTAACCCGAATAGTGAGCGCTTATTCAAAAATAAGTGTGGCATTCAATTTCAATCAATTCACATCAAATACCCATTCAAAGGGAAATATTGATAGTCGGTTATTGAACTATCAATTGATATGCATACATCACCAGATTCCAAATAATTTTCCAAATTATTTATATTCCAAAATATCTTTACAAGATATATTATTTCAACACTTTTAAAAATAAATCAACATTTATTTTTTTTCCATACAATTCCTCTTTCACATATAAATTCCATAATGAATTTATACTTCAAAATATCCATGCATATACGATTTCAACTATTCATTTCAATTTATCTTCAAAAAGATAAATTCTAATTTTTCACTTCATATTGGAAAACATTTCCATACTTATTAAAAATAAGTAATTCACAAATCTTTTTATTTTCAACACTTAGAAAATATTCACTATACTTAAATCGAGATTAAGTATATATTTCATTCTTTAAGGAAAACATTCTCTTAAACATATTTATTTGGGCCAAAACGAATGTTACGTAAAACATCGTTACGACAACCCAAAATCACTAGTATAGGGATTCGAAATTAAAATAGATATATAAATCCCAATACTATTCAAAACATTTCCTTTCGGAAATCATTTACTATAACAACAGTGTTATAGTCTACCATTTCCTTTTATTTCTCGAAACATCTATTTCAACAATAAATGTTGAAATCTATGGTTTCGAATCTCAACACATTTAAAACATCGTTAGATCGTTTTAATTCTATTTAAAACATCACATTCAAACATTTTTCTTTAACATATTATTCACAATTTAAAAACGTGGATATGCTTGTTAATAAATTTCATCACTTCTATCCATTTTATTTTAAAGAATTATTCACTGTCTAAAACATGAATATAATTCCATAAATAAATTACAACAATTCCTTATCAAAATAAGTCGTTGCGGATTTATAAAACAACGTTTATAAATTCTATTTCTATTTATTTTATAACAACTTCCTTTTATAAATTTCCTTTATAAATCTATTAAATTTATATCACAATGATATATTAAAATTCATATTATAAGTCAAATACTTATAATTTATTTATTTACAAAATCGTTTCTTTAAACTTCATAAATTTTCATAAATCTTATAACTTATAAGATTCATTTATTTATCCAAATTCCATTCTTTTAAATAACTTTACAAATTTTATAAACCTACTGTTTATAAAATTCCATTTATAACTTCACCGTTATAATTCTATAATTCCAATTTATGAAATTCATTTACAAATCATTCTATCACTTATAAAAGCTCGTTTTATAATTCAAGATATCCTAAATTTATTAATATCAATTTATAAATCTTTTAATACAAATCAATTTATATTATTACCTTAAACATCTTTAAACTCTTTTATAATTTCATCATTCTGATTTAAAAAAAATAAAAATTTTATAAATCCTATTTCTAAACTTCTTATAATAATTTCAGAAATCCCAGTTTAAACTATTTTATAAAATCACTAATCCCATATTTTCAAAAATCAACTTTTAACTGTATTTTTCAAAAATCATAATTTTTATAATATTAAATTATAACGATTATTTATTTAAGATGAATCAATTCCAAAAATATTGTATAAACGTATATTTCCAAGAATCACTTTAGAAATCAAAAATCGTTATTTTTAAACTTCAAAATTGGATCCGATGATGCAACACATCAATATTCAATCACAACTTTCAAACATCATATATCATTCATGATAACAATCAAATATCACAATATATGAAATCAAATAATATTTGTGAGGAATCCAGTTGGATCCCTCCAACCTGTTTCCCTGCATCCACAGACATTAGCACAATACCATTCCGTTTCAAGACGGAATACCGCGGTATATGGGATTTTATAAATATATATCCGCTTAATAACGGCGTAATAGGGTCTCATCCGCTAAACAAAAAATGCGGGAAATCAATCAACTGCAATATATACATATGCCAATATATATATATTGCTATATATATAATATAATACCAATTCCACTTCGAGGTGGAATATCGCGGTATATGTGTGTAATAAATAACCTCCGCTTACTAACGGCGTATAGGGTCTATTCACATCCAATATATATATATAACAATCATCATTCAAGCATTCAACCAACACAGTCAAGCAAATTTTAAATCTAACTATTTAAAATTTAAATAAACAATAGAAATTCCTTTTGAGTGAGAAGTTCTCACCTTTTATTCCTGTTTGCCATCCACTTCCAATTCAACTTGTTTTCTTCATTTATACCTTGTATAAATATTTACACAATTTATTAATATTCGAATCAATCGAATAAATTAATTTTCATTTGACAAATTTTAATTCATCAGTTTTCTCCTTTAATAGTTAAATTAACTGGTAGTTTTATTTTTAAACCAATTTCTCGTTTAAACAAATTTATTTAACTGATTATTAAATTTCCTTTCTTTCAATAAATTTAATTAACCAGTGGCCTTTATTTTAAATCAATTCCTTTTAGTAAATTAACCTAACATTTAAATTTTATACTAATTTCCTTTTTATACATACTCTTCATATTCTAAAAATAATATTCCTGTCTTTAAAATTTTAACTTCAAAAATTTATCAAATCCACTTGAATATTTATTTTTATTTAACTACAATTAAATCTTAAAACCAAATTTCCTTCTTTTAATAAATTATTCTTAGTAACTCAAAATGAATTTAGATTAAATTAACTCATCCTAAAATTAAATATATACAACTAATTATTTCATCTCAAGTTAATGATTTTTTATATTTTAAGCTAAAAATTAAAGATTCAAACTGATTCTCTTTTTAAAATAATTCTAACATCTTGCTTATATAAATTTCCTTGAATCTTTTAAAATTCCTTTGTTTAATAAATTATTTTAACTAAAATTTAAATTTAATTAACCAAACTTACTTTCAATAAAATTATCTAATTGAAGATTTAAATCCTAAACTAGAATTCCTTTAATTTATTTATCCAATAAATTAAATTCCTATTAGGTAAATTAAATTAGCCAATGATTTTATTAATATTCGAATTAAATCGAACTATTCAATTTTCGTTCTTGATTGTTTAATTAATCAATTGTTTTATTTAAACCAGTTTCTTCTTTAAATAAATTTATTAAAACTAATTTTCCTTTAGTAAATGATTTCACCTAACAAATTAAATTTCTAACAAATTTTCTTTTATAAATTATTTTTCTGCTTATTTATATTTATACATTCATTGTAGTGTAATTTCACTGTATATATATATATATATAATTTCTGACCAAATCATAAATTTCAAAGCCGGGTATATATGTTTAATAACTTCTCAAATAAACTAAAAAAAAATTACTGTTGGATTTGAAAACAAATAATTTTTTTCCCAGACTAAAACATAAATTTAATGAGAGTTTACAAATATATATTCTTTCAATTATTTAACTCACTGGATTTTTATCTTACTGCAATTTAAAAAAAAATTTATTAAATAAATTATAAAACCAAAATCAATACCTTACTGTGAAGTCTTCAGCTCGACCACGAGCTTCTCGTCGCCGCCGCTCCTTCGAGTCGACACACGACCCCCTCTTGACTCGCGCGCATGCGCTCGCCTCCAATGCAGTCGCTGCCTCCTCTTCGACGTTCGCCACCTCAAATCCCCACGCGTGCGTCGCCCCCCATTCACGCGCAACCACCTCCAATCGCGCGCCCCCAAAAATTGAATCGCGAATCGCCGTCGCACCATCGCGACTTCCATAAGTCACGACATCGCCTTGCGTGACTCGCCGCCGCCGCTTTGCCCCCTCCTACCACGCGCAAGAACGCGCGCGCACACGTGGCCCCAATCCCATCGTGTCGCCCTCCCCAGGCTACGGCCATTAATTTCTTTTTTTTTTATTATTATTTTGTTCGTATTGAATTTCGAAAGAGGGGGGCCAAGATAATATATTCGAATGGGTATGCGTTACACGATCTCGATCGTGATTTCAATGGCGTGATACTCGGCTGAGACAAAGGACCGTGATTTTAGGCGTGAAAGAGGGAGAACGTGATTTTTAACTAAATTTTTAAAAAATTAAAATTCAAATTAAATTCGATTAAATTTCAATGCGTTTACTCACCGTGTGCTCACATATCAACTCCGAAATTTACGAAATTTGAAATCCGGCAATAATTCAATATTACGGACCCAATGGAACTGGTTTCGTCGAATTCCGAGACTGTGCCTCGGACGGCTATTTTTTAAATATCGATTCGAACGATTAAATTTCAAAACTGTACAATTCACTTCTAAATTAATTTCTGAAGCTTCTAAAATCTTCAGTGTTATCAATACGAATTTTACAAGCCTTTGAAATATTTTTAATCGGCTTAAATTTGAAGATTCAAAGTTTTATTCAACTTCGATAGATTAAATTCTATAATTTAATCGTTAAATTCATAATTATATTGAAAATTCAATCCAAACCATCATTCAAATACTTAAAATTAAATTAAATATTCTAAATTAAATTGTTTAAAATTCTGGGTCTTTACATGTGTCGTGTGGGAGGGTTTCGATCACGTTACTAGATGGGGTCGAGCTGTTGCCACTTGCGGTGGTAGGCAACCGATGTGGGAGGCGGCACTGGAAGTTTTGATCACGTCGTGGCTAGTACTGCTAGGGCTTTGGGTGGTCGCGATAAGGCGTGGAGGGTCGGTGAGGTCGATGATTTGGGATTTCGAGCTCGAGCTCGAACTCGAGCTGCAACCGTGAAATCACCTTGGAGGCTGCGGGGTTTCGCAATTCGAGCGAGGTGGATTTCCTGAGTTTGTTTTTCTAACAAGGTATAAATTTACAACTGATTAATTTACAATTTGCATTTTAGTTTAGATTTGAATAATCAGAAGTCAGGAAATAAAAGAAAAATATAATTACAGTAAAATATTTCTATTAATAGGAAACTTATAAATGGTAATATAAATCTTATTTATAAGCGTATATCTATGGTTTCAAAGATAAGATTTTGAAATATATAGGATTTTAAAATGTGAAGAATTTATTTAAAAATTGGATTTTTGGATCTATATAAGCTACTTTATAAGTGTATATACATATGTGGTTTCAAAAAGCAAAGCATAGGTATAAATTATAAATATTTATATATTTCAACCTACTATTTCATTTTAAAATAAATATTGAGATGGTTAAATTATTTAATTGCTTATTTAATTTAATTAGTTACTAAAAGGGTATTTTTAAAGGAGATATTAGTTTGGAAGTAGTTATTGTTTAAAATAAATCATTAGTTAGAATTAAAACTATTAAAACGGTAATTAATAGTTCAATATTTCGAATATTAATAAATTATATAAATTGTTTATTTAAGGTTAAGCATCTGGAAATCCAAGGCAATATTGAAGTGTATTGAAAAATTAAATCAAAGGTGAGTTAATCTCACTCATCTGGTTATAATTTAAATTTAAATAGTTAAATTTAAATAATTCGTTGACTGATTGATTTGATTGGATGTGCAATGGTATATATAGTAGTATATAATATATCTTGGAATGATTGATTTCCCGCATTTTATAGCGGATGAGACCCTATGCGCTGCATAATAGCCGGTGATATTATGTTAATCCCATATACCGCGATATTTCACCTCGAAGTGGAATTGGTATTTTATATTGTGCTAACATCTTTGGATGCAGGGAAACAGGTTGGAGGGATCCAATTGGATTCCTCAAAATTTATATATATTGTTTAATATTCTCTGTTTTGAATATTCGATATTCTGTAATGAATATTATTGATAGTTGTGATATTGGATGCTATGATTTACTTGAATATATTTCGGTACACCGAGTTATCAAAATATATAGAATTGGATTTTTGGAAATAAAAAGAAGAGAATTTGTAAGTGAAATAATTATAGAGAGTTTTAAATAAATTAAGAATGAACTGGATAAGAATAATAGTAATTTTAAAATTCTAATAAATAATTCCGTGTATGAAAGGGAAATTTGAATAAACAGTAAGATAATGAATTTTAAACTTCGGTGTTATTATTTAAAAGAATAAAACATTTATTTAAATTTAAGATTTAAGATTTAAATTGTTGAAAAGAATAAGGAAGAAAATTGGAACATTTGAAATTGGTATGTTTCAGTTAAAGGATTTAAAACCAAAACGAAAGAAAAATAAATGAATAAAGTCTACGAATTAATGGATTTTGAAATGAGTTGAGCAAGTAAAGAAATTTATTTCAAATGGAGTAAATTGAAAATCAATTTGGAAAATTGATTTAAGTAATTGAAATTGGAAATTCTCCCTGGATAACCAAGTACATTTTCAAACTAAATTTTTTAAATATAAATTAAAAGTTTTAAAGTTGTTTTAAAAAGCAAGTTTTGGAAAATTTATTATTTCTAAAATATTTAAATTCTTAAGTAAGTATTTTCTTTTAATCTATTATAGTAGTAATTATTTAAAAGTGACTTGGTATTTGTTTTAAAGAGAAAATCTAGTTTATATTTTATATAGTAGCCTCATTTTAAATATTCCTGTAGTATATATTTTTAATAAAATATCAAAGTAATTTTAATTTAAATGTTTTAAAGGATAATTTATACTAAAGAGATTTAAATTATTTTTAAAAATCTTAAGTTTTGTGCTTGGTTGTTTCAGTGGAAATGAATATTTGCAAATTTATCTTATGAGAAAAGTATGGTTTGAAACTGTTTTCAAAAGGGTTGAAGATAGAAATATATCTTGCGAAGATATTTTGAGAATAATAAATAATTTGGGGGATTATTTATTGTTTGATGGATGTTGTGAATGTTAATTGATAGTAAAACCGACTATCGATATTGGCCAAATGCGCTGATCGTTTCGAAAAGACCGGGATGGGGATTAATTTCTCGAAAACCACTTCGATCTGGTTTGTACATTTTCGAGAGGAAGGCGAGTTTGGATTCGAAGATGGAGAAATGAAGTTCAAGGGCTATCACTACTAATCCTGAGGATATTTCCAAAATGGATGTAGTAGGAGTGCCTTCGGTTCCGTTCGAACCCGGGACGGACTTGTATGGATGAATGCTTTCAGAACATCGTCAGGTGGACGATGAGCATTCTAAGTGAAACGATCTAAAAGGTAACTCTTAGCCTTAAGCCTCATCAACTGGAAATGACTGAAAATCAGGGGTTATGCAGCAAGGCTTGGTGGGCAGCACCCATTTCTGGGTAAGGTCATCCCTGTCTAGATGTCCCTTTTATTTCGGCTTAGTGGTGCGGTTGCTGATCCCAACCGTGGGGTGATCTTACTCGGGATTATCCAATAAGGGATAGTCCGGGTCTTGTGTTGCAGGGGATCGGGAGTGATCCTCGGTACTGTGATCTAGGCCACGTACCATGACAGGTGGTACCCCGGTGCCTGGTCATTAGTTGGAAATCCATTCTCCTTACGCGCCTTTTACGAGTTTTGTTTGTATTACCCACTCTGTGGCTAGAAGCTGGAATTTAATCATGTAACAATTTCGGCTATGTTAATAAGTATTTGTATACAGATCCTATTATAATACCAGAGGATTTTATAATAAAGTGTTTTAGCTATCGTAAGGTAAAAACCCGACATGTTTATTTGTGGCGTGGTCTTACGATATGCTTTTGTTTTCAAAGGATTTTTGAAACTTTAATAATCAATTGAGTGTGATTTCTCACGCTGGTATTCCAGACTAACTCGGGTGTTATTTAACTGTAATGCTTGGGTCAGACTGAGTATTATAGAATTCAGGATATGAGCTGGATGGCGATACGTATTTCCGTTGATTATTATTCCGCTGTGTATTCAGTTGTATGTTATTGATGTTGAACTAGATTGATGTACTCTGATGATGTAATATATAAGCAGATATATTTAATTTTGTGTAAAGATCATTTATTTTCTATTATATTTTATTCCGCTGCGATGGTTAGATTCTGATGCTGTTTCCTATTTTCTTCTTCTACCTCTTCTTCTTTAACCCAGATGTTCGTATTTCCGTACATCTTGAGTTGATTGATATAGAATTGTGTTGACTCAAGGGGTATGGATTTGCGGGCTATTACAGGCATCTTTAGTAAAGAGAGGGTTAGAATAGGATACGGCTGAATTATAGCAGCCTTTTAAGTATTAAATGCACAATGGCAAGTTGTGAAGTAGTGGAAATACAGTTTTACCAACAATACCAACAAAAACCAAACAAAACAAAAGGTCATATAAAAAATGGTCGCAACATACATCAATCTTAAGCTGCATAATAAGATGTGAAAACAGATCTTGATGCTCTGGAGACATATTTAATTCATACTACACAGAACCTCGAGCTTATTTCAACTCTCTTTTCTTTTCGCAAATGATAAATGTAAATAACAGAAGAAGAAGAAAAATAATCTAAAAACATGAATGTGGCATAAACAGAATTATGATGGTATCATATGAGGGGAAAATGTAACTATAGGTGAAAAAACCTCTTACGTGAGGTCCGTTAAATCAAACATTTGTACATTGGGAATGCTTCTTATGGAACTTAAACCACGCCAGAGTTGAAGATATGAGTTATATCTTCCCTCAAAAAAGCTGGAAAGAAGCATTTTATCTGCAAAAGAATAATCACATTGATCTGACTTGGGATTTATGCTTATATGGATCATACTTTTTAAAGCAAACAAATATGTTTTGGTCAAAACATCATATTGTTGTATGTTTGTCAACCTTAGGAATTACTATGGCATGTAGTGATGTTTAAACGCGACAGTTCTTCCACTGAATTCATAAAAATTCTATCTAATACAAAAAAATCAATGAGAATATGGCTGCATATAGACAACTTGAAATTACAAATTAAAATTCATTTCTGATAACATGTTTTTTTAAGCATAAGAATCAAGATTGTAGTATAAACAAGTTCTCTTTTCAATGAACCAGAACTAAGTCCATACATAGATGAAAGATTCCAGATCATGGGTTTCTCCATACACAGAAATTTTGAAATCTTCAATTGCTCGAGCCATTTGCTTTTTGGATTTTGGGAAAATCAGATCTTTTAGGGTTTTATAAAAATTGATTTCGGAAGAAACTGGATCGTGTTTTGTATCAAAGAACGATTAGAAGAAGACGGCGAAAATGGAGGAGAAGAATACGGAAAGAAGAGTACACGGAAGCAACAATAGAGAGGAACAAGACATGTAATTTTGGCTTTAGAAAAATTTGATTTTAGCCAGTGACAATAAGTAAACCTCCCTAATGGTCGGTTTGACAAACGGTCTCGTTCTTTTTCCTTGTGCGCAAATCACATATTTCATTTGGGATCCCCTACTTATTTTTCTAGCACTGTATTCATGGTGTTCTTAAAAGTCATTGGCAATACATGACCATTCGTAGATGCATGTTATTGGGTAGATCATTTGAACTAGCTGGAACATAAATTTGTTTGATTGCAATTTGAACTAGTGTTTTAATTTTTCTGTGTAGTCTTATAAATTACGAAAATATATAGTTGAGTTATTATCAATCTTGCTATGACTTTTATCATATTCTTTTGTCTGTCCTAATCAAGTTATGCTCAGGGAATAAAGTTTCAACTTTAAGTTATATATGAATCTCCCACAAAAGATAATATAAACTAGTCTGAAAACCAAGGTATACGGACTGTTTGATCCAAATCAAAGTCAAGGATTTGTATATATACATTCACAAAGTTACAGTATGTTTTACTACATATATACATGCTAATATACATAATTTTTATTTAGAATTTGATGTAATATGGAGCAAATTGTCCGTGGTGCTAACTTATTCTCTCTCGATCCTACTATGGACAAGGGATGATTTTTTATTTTATGTAGATATTTAAAACTTTTTATGCCTTTTAAGTGGGTTAAACGGGTAGACCTATATATGAAGTGGGTTGGGTCATATTGACCCTTTCAATTGATGTATCAAACGGGTTGGGTTGCAAAATGGGTTAGGTCAACTTGAACCTGTGTAGTTAATGCCCCGCTATTACCCCGCTATAACCCCACAATATCTCATAGCGGATTTCTACCGCTACGATTTTTCCATATAGCCCCAAAGTATAGCCTTTCCGCTTTAATCCCCGCTATTTCCGCTATATCTCGTTATTCCCGCTATATTTTGTTATTTCCGTTATATTTTCTTTAATAAAATGAATTAAAAAATTGCATTTATACATTATAAAAATCATGAAACTAATTTATTTGATTTAATTTTTAA
Source organism: Allium cepa (assembly GCA_030765085.1). NCBI lineage: Eukaryota > Viridiplantae > Streptophyta > Magnoliopsida > Asparagales > Amaryllidaceae > Allium > Allium cepa. The sequence continues at coordinate 250,867,888 of CM060928.1, forward strand.
TATATTTTCATAAATGAAAATACTCTAATATTCTACCAAATTCAATTATGTTATATAACAGTTTTACGTTTATTTAAAGTATATCCGCACATTTTTTTTGTTTAAAATCATTTATGTATTAATTATAATTCAATTGAATGATAATTATTCATTTAATTACCATTTATATATTTGTAAAAACATTAAGTACGAGTTTTATATGCTATTTTAGAGCTATCCGCTATATCCCGCTATATCCTCGCCCCCGTTATGACTTTTTCCACCTCCACCGCTTTGAATCTGCCGAGCGCTTTAACTGCACAAACTTGAACTGACCGAGTATGACCCAATCCGATCCATTTGATAGGTATAATGTTAAGTAGTGACATTTTACAAGCTTATAACTTTTACTGGACAATTTTGACATTATTGTAAGGACTATAACATTTGATATGAGCCGAATTAGGCTTTGAAGCCACTTTCAAATGAAAGATACGATGGTTTCCTATTTCATAAAGTGGTCATAACACATTTTTGGACTTAAGGTTTAGGAGATATGACAGCTTCAAGTTTGGATACTCTTTAGATAGAATAGTGAATAATTAACCCAGGCCCGTCATTAGCCTGTAAATGATTTCAGGATTAGGGTTAATAGCGACCTCCACATCAGCCACTAATCATAGTTTTCTCTTTTCTAAACATCTCTTAACCACCGTTGACCTAGATCTACCAAAAACCCAAAAAATCCTTTATTTTATTTAGCCAAATTGAGTGATTAAGGTGAGTTTAGCAAAAGAGATCTGTTGGATCTTGGAATTGCAGCACTAGGAAGTGTGTATGTATGAAAATATATGATGTTTTCTTGTATGAATTGGTTGTTGGCTCGTATTGAGTGAAAACGCTTATCGGAGGCTAATTAGAGTCCATGGATTTTTCTATGATGGGTCTAGTGCATTATGATGATCAAAACGTAAGATCATAGATATTGAATGCATAAAACGACGAAGATTCATGTTGTTAGAATGAGATTTGGAATTGATCTGCTAACGATCAAAGAACAACGAATCATTTCAAATCTGAACGTTTACATGCAAAATGGAGCTAAAAAGAGATGGAAAAGGGGCGCATAAAGGTGTTGGAGGAAACTTGATCAATTTTGACCAAGTCTCGCACTTCGCCATTGAACGGTCATGGCCATTCGGTGATGAATGGTTAATGGTGATGCACAAGTATGTATATTTTTTTGGCCAGAGAAGGAAGATGCTACTTCGGGTAAGGTGGATCTTCAGTGTTGGAGTTCAAAAATGCGAAGAGTGTGGTTACCATCGAACATTTTTGCTAGGACGAATGATTTAGAAGTGTAGATATTGGATTTGGGGCTTGGATGCTTTGGTTTCAAGGTAGGGTAGTGAATACGTCGAGCTATAATATGGTGATGAATTAATTTGGCTAGCTTATCACTTAGCCAAATTTGGCTATATGCTTGGCTAGGTATCGATCACTTTAGAAATGATCGGTGTCGACCACACTTGATGACGGATTTTTAGGGCATGTTTTTCAACAAGCATGCAATGTTGATCGCTTGATGTTCTGGATGCCTATTTCGATGCATATGTCCCATGACGATTGATTTGATGATAGAGAAACAGAGTAAATTTCAGATGGGGAAACTCCAGATCCACCTTGGGAACAACGCAAGGAAGTAGAGAGATTACTTTAGGACTGATACAATGGAGTTCTAAGACGTTTAATGGCAGTCCAAAGAAGTTTCTAACGGTGATAGCTTGACGATATGAGTTATGAGGATGGTCCAACTAGACAAGTTCGATTATGAGAGCCGTGCAATAGAACATACAACATGTTCTATCGGACGTGTGCTTAGGGATTGTTGACAAATTGGAGGTTTCGACGTATGCTCATAAAGATGGGGTTGTTAGGACGCTCGCTTGAGTCATATAACATTACTCTAGATCTTACAATGGTGATATGTTCTGGACTTGTACAATGTGACTCTAGTATCCTGGCTATACAAAGTGGCATACATTCGAGCACAGGGTAAACCGAGATGTTGATTAGTCTCTAACCATATGACATGGTCATGCAAGTTATTATACATCCAATAACACAATGAGTGATGTGAGATGGATGTTTTCAATGTTTATTATGTAGGTACTATCGATGATAGTGACCTACACACTCTATATTATACTTTGAATTGTAATACACCCCATCATCATAGTGTAATATATATATCGATGTTATGTGCTAAGTTGTTGATGCAGGGACATGGCAGATATGATTCTTCATACTTAGTTATTCTTTTACCATATTAATCTTGTGGTATTCTGAGATATATATATTGCTCAGGGCAGATTAATTTATGACTCGAGGTTTTATGCCTTGCTTCTTATTATCACATGTACCCTTGAATAGGTCGACTAGATATTAGGTCTCATATTAGTGCATAGAGCTATTCAGAGGCCAAGTAGGAAGTTGGCGCTTATTTATACCTTTAATTTGAGTTTATTATTATTATTCCATTATGTAGCGCTGTAGAGCTTTAATCGGTGTTTGGCTACTATTATTAGAGACAGTATTAGAGTTTATTTTGATGATATACAAACTCTATCTATGATGTATAACTGTTGTTAACATATTACTTTGATGCTTTATGTGGTTCATTTTAGTTATGCATGTCTTTCTCATCTGTTTTGTATTTATACTGGTTATTATATTTTATCTCCTACTCTATGAGGTATACGAAAAGTTCAAATTTATATTGGCATATTACGTTTGACTAACGCTCTGCATTTGTCGGGTACCGTAGCAGCACATTTTACAAATATATTGGGTACTGGAGGTGTAGGGTGGTCATCACAGTTATAATTCTCCTTGGTGAGTAATAGTAATATTTAGAAAATAATGGGTTACATGCTCATATCAAAACTGCAAATAGGCAAAATTTGTTATTTTTCCCTTCAAACCGCAGTAATGTCTTCATACTGACTCGGAATTAAGAGAAACTTTGAACAATAAAAGGGCATCTACATTATGGTAAATCGAATACTTCATATTCTGAATGTACAATGTAATTCTCCATGGTGAAAAATAGTTGTAAATAGCATTAACAGACTACATCCTCGTATCTAAACTCCGATTGGATGGAAGTCGCTATTTTTTTCTATTACAGTAACTTCTTCTCATACTGACTCGGAACCAAGTAAAACATCGACCAATGAACTTGCTGATAGAATTAGGGATATATCCTAGGTGCAATTATATAATTTGTTATATATATATCTAGCTCGATAACCAATCTTGTTAAAAAAAGGCATTTTCTTTCTATTATATACTAGATATAAGGTGTTATATTAATTAATTAATTAAAAGTATATTTATTAGAAAATCCATAAATGTTATGTTTTATGATAGTAGTTTCAAAGTGTTGTAACCATGAGTAATTTATAACAACAAAACAAATATACAAATTTAAATATTCCTAGTCAAGATGCATCGAGACTGGATATCAATGTATCTGGTAAGACTAGAGTACGTAACACTTTCCAAATGTTAGGCATTATATTACTCATGACTGCTAGGGGCACCTAGGAGTTAAGTACTGATGGTCATTGGATAACTATAAAATGACTCACTCAATAGTTTTCTGTTGGTTAATATAACAAAGGTCAAATAGAAAATATCGATGTAACTGATTTACACAGTTCTCTCGACTTCTAAATACCATCGATCTTTAATATGAAAGCTCCACTTTGACTATAGTCCAATTACGGCATGGCGTCCATTGAGTAACTATAGTTGGGTCGACTGGAAATATGGGAAGTGAAGAACTATCCAAACGAGGATTCGTCTCCTTGATTATATGAGGTTAGTATCATGGTCAACTGAAGTCAACTCAAAGTCAAAGTCTATGGCCAGAGCATTTTGGTTAATAATAATTATTATTATTGAACCAAGGATTTCATGTTTGGATTATAGAGTTGAATTTGAACAATTTTGGAATTTTGACCATTACCAAATTCCATAAGTTCAAAGTGACATAATTTTGACAAAGAGAATAGGTGTAAATAAAAGTCACAACCGGGTAACGCTTAATAAAAATGGATTTTACCAAAACCAAGTAAGCGATAAATTGGACCAAAACATCACAATACCTGCTAGGTGATGTGTGATTGTTAATGTTCGAATATTTAATATTAATCACTGACCGAATTTACACTTGACGAGCGCACAACTGAAACGATGAATTTTCCTTTGACCAAACGATTTAATTGATTTATAATTATTATAAATTAATTAATATTTATGAAATATTAATTGTAAAATTTGATTATAATTTGATGAGCAAATATTATTAGATATATTTATAATAGTTATAAATATATACGATATCGACAAAATTAATTTTGATTTAATTGTATAATAATTTATTTGGGCTTTAAATGGGTTTAAAAGCCCATGAAGGAGCTAGAAAAGTCAGCCATAATGATTAATGTAGCCATAAGATGATGCAACATGGATTTTGAGATGGAGGGCTAAGATGGAAGAGAATAGGTAAGAGATAATGTAGGATCTTGATCCTAAAATATCTCTTGATTCTCCTCTGTATAAGCACCTCTATCCTCAACCTTTGGATAACTTTTGGAAGCCTCCAACATGTTCTATTGTTGGCCGAATTCCCCTCTTATGTCTCTACAACAACCCACCTTTTTGACCCACAAAAGTCGACCCTAATACATCCACGGTGTTCACGTGCCGAGAATTTAAGTATCGGAAAGACCGATTGTTGGGGGAAAAGGAAAGAAAAGGCAGAACATAATCTTGCATATGAGTATATAATATACAATAGATCTTTACAAAAGAAAACTATAATATACATACATAAATTAGAGTTATTTAACCAATCATCAACCTGGACAGTTTATAAAAACATGTCCTCATAACTGCTAATAAATATAAACAATCAATGTAGCGGAAAATAAAATGTACATGAATACGTCTTGGAGGCATCCAATTCATCCCTTGAATCCCAAAAGCATCCAAATCTAAATCTAAAAGTATGACCCGAGTATTATAAGAAAATAACCTCTGGATTAGTCTGGTAAACCAGCGTGAGAAACACACATCATATGGATTTTAATGTTATAAAACCTTTCAAGATAAAGGTATCTCGTAAGACCACATCACACATAAACACATACAGGTTTTTACCTTACGATAACCAAACCATTCTGTTATAAATCCAATGATATTATAATAGTGGCTAGGTTTTAAAATAAATTGTGAATATAGCTGAAATGCTTGCAACTTATGTTCCAGCATAGTTGGCCATAACTAAGTCCGTTCGGTGCTTATTAGAGAATGGATTCCATACAGTGACAGGGATACCGAGGTACCGCCTATCACAGTACATCTCTAGAAAATGTACCATGACCCTCACCCAGACCTCCTACGAATTAAGACCGGCCTAAACCTTATTGGATAGTGCTAAATATGTCACCACCCAGATTGCTTTGCAACCTTTTCCCCAGAGCTCTCATGCACACTCAAATCCATATACATATATACATGCATATATATATATATAAACACATTTATATATAGAAGGGTGATGATATATCCTAATGGTAATGAACCACGTAGCCCTGAAGCATATCCCATGATTTAGTCATTCCTAGTTGTTAAGGCTAGAGGCTATGTTATACCTTTTTAGAAAATCCACTTGGAATGCTAATACTGTCCTCTAGGTAACAATGCAATGCCATCATTCATCTATACAATTTTTTCAGGGTAAGAATAATCAGAAGGCAATACTTCTATTACAACCATTTTGGAATCACCCCTAAGTTTAGTAGTAAGCAACCCTTGCACTTCAAAGAACTCTGTCTTCGATCATCTTTAGGATATCTCCAATTTGAATGCTTATGTAGGTTCGAAGTGGTTTTTGGATAATATATCTGATCGTCGTCTCTCCAAATCTACAATAGTAGTTTGAAAACTAGTCAACATTCGATAGTCGGTTATTTAACTATCAAATAAAAAATAATTCAACTAGAGATTTAACCAAGCATGGTTAAGCCAAAGCAACCACTAAGCCTCTTTAATTGATCATTTGGATAATTGAAACTACTTTGTAAATAATAATATCAAAATACTTTTACAAAGATATATTTACAAACCTTTCTCTACTCTTTCAATACTTCGAAAAATATCGATATGTTTATCTCAACTGTATAAGTATATTCACGGACCACTTCTCTTTTAAAACCTAGAAAAACTTTCCCATATACTTATATTAACATTATAAGTATATTCACAAAACACTACATTTTCTTGCTCATATACTTATTTCTATGGTATAAGTATATTCACAAATCTTAAGAAGGTTTTCATTTCCAAAATCACACTCAGTTGGATTAAAATAAATGTCATTTAAACCTTTGATGATAACAAACCTAAAAAATTTCCTTTTGGATAAAGTAGAAAGATCGTACAGAAATTTGACCAAATATACTTACCACCACTTCCCGGTTTTAAATAATAATATCCCTCGATTAAAAATGAGATCAATCAAATCAAAAATCGATACACATTCTTAGTTCTCAAGATAAAGACGAGTTTCCATACCTCGAAATTTGGTGTTAAGTATGGAAAGAACATTTTCCATACCATTGTAGTTTAAATGATCATTTATGGAAATCAGATCTTAGTCCTTTTATAAATCCCTTCTTTATTAATCTCCTCACATTTACAAATTCCTATTATAAAAATATTACATATGAATTATAAAATCTCCTTTATAATTATCTAAACATTATTATAAACCTCCATTTATTAATCCCCAAGCTTATTTAATAAATTCCTTCATAAACATCCTTTATACAGTTTATAGAACTTTTATATAAAACTTATTTTAATAAAATATCACTTATAAAACTCATTTCATAAATCCCCAAATCTATTTGCAGCTCTTTTTATAAAAATCCTTTTATAGATTTCTAAATTTAATTACAAAACTCCTTTTTGTAAACAAAATTTCGAATATAAAACCAAACTCCCAATATAATTATCAAACTTATATCCTTTCCATGACACGATCATTCGATATATTGTAATTATTTCAAACCGTGATTTATAACTCCAACTTATCAAATGACAATATTTTCCCTTTATAAAATACCATTTACAAAACCTATCCTTTTATTTATAAAATACCACTTATAAATCTCTCTTTCGTTTACAAAATACCATTTACAAATCCATTCTTTTTTTACAATATTTTTATATAAAATGTTTCACAAATATTTATTCCAAAATATTTCTATCTCTCTTTAGAAACAAAAATCACTTTAAAATAAAGATAAAGCCCTTTTATTTTCTTTAAAACAAACATTTATTACTATAATAGCCTTCAATGAAAATAGATACTTCCCAAAATAATCTTAAAACATTTTCATATATCCATATATTAGAAAAGTATAATGAAAGAAATTGAAGTAAAATAGAGAAGTACAAAAACTATTTTTGAGCAAAACATCATAGAAAATCGAAAAGGACATATTAAAATCATTTTTCAAATTGGAACCCATTACCAAAATCAAACAGGAATTAATAGTATTTTCAAAATGCTATAACTATAACAATAGTTACAATAGTATTTAACCAATGCTATTACTACCATTTTTCTCTAAAATGGTTCAACTTTTAACATATGTCGGTGCCACATCCAATATGGCCAGCTATTAAATTTCAGCATTTAACCATCTACATAACAAGTATAAAACAGAAATAAAATCAAAAAGTATATAACCGGAGTCAAAAATCACAACGACGAGAAATCTAGATTTCTCTATACATTCTTTGTATTTCATTTTAAATGGCATTCATTTTTCAAAAGCGAATATATAACCAAAGCAACCAATAATTCATCCAAACATAAACAGTTAATTTATCTACAATATATCATGCTGATTATCCAAAAATGTGAGTTTAACTTACTGAACTAGCTGACGCTTTGGCGTTCCAGTTAGAACTAAAATCGAACGACGTTCGATTTTAGCTTAAAATTTCATTTGCTTCAAATTCGAAAAAACTAGTTTTATCCTATATTTATCGCCATTACGAGTACAATGCAAAAGACCGCATCTCGATTGGCCTTGTACGAGAGAGATATTTATTTTTATAAATTATTGATTTTTAAATTATAACAAAATACACTAATTACATATTTAAAATTTTATTACCCTATATACTCCTTCTTCCCCAAATTGAAACCCACCTTCCGTCCAAAACAGATATGCATACAACACACCCTTGCGCACACACCATTTATCACCACTTTTCGACCACTAAATTGCATGCCGACTAGCCCGACGAACTCTACCTCGTCTTCTCTTTCCACCGGACACCACCGTGACGAGCTCGATGTCCTCCTCCAAAACGCATCGATGTGCCCTAGTTTCTTGACCTGGAACGGACGTGACTCACCAACGTGAATCACACTACCCAAAATTTCTCCCACTGATGCTCCTCTACACAACAAACTCGAATCTACTCATGCCAAGACTTAACTCCATCTCAGTCTCAAGAAAAGTGAAACCTTAGTCCGCTTTCCCCTTCATTCAAAATCGATGAACACCCAAAAACTTCACCGCACCCATCCAAACCTAAACCAAATCTTAGATCACCTCGAAACGAGCTCAAAGATCTTCACTTTTTATTTTTTGTTATGTATTTGATTTTTTAAAGGTAGAGGATTTTCTTTTTCTTTGTTTCTAGGAAATAGTGGATAGAACAGTGAAAAGTGAAGTGTAATGTGTAAGTTAAGTGTTTGATTATAGCTTATGAAAAGATTTCCAGCATCTCGCTAAACGGAATTTTGTTCGTGTACGAACTACGAATGACAAAAGAAAATTACGGTTGCGATATGTGACACGATCTCTAACAATAATAAAATACACTAGTTATCTTGTTATGTAAAATCAAAAAATACCGTCGTTTGTCGAAAAATCGTCAAATGGTAATTTAAATATTTTTCAAATTTAAAATTATGGAATAAATAAATAAATTAAATTAAAAATACATCATTAAAAATTGAGTCATTATATTGAAAATTAATTTTCTTATGATTTATTAAATGTGAATATTTAAATAAATTAAATATACCTATTCGAAATGTTAAAATTTTTGGGTCGTTACATTCTCCCCTCTTAAAAGAATTTCGTCCCTGAAATTCCAAAAGGAAGAAAAGTGTCTTCGAACCTTTAATCTTAGTTCGCTCAACCTAGGTGAAATCTCTATTTAGGTCATAATAAACAACTTTATTAAAATCAAATTTTAATCCAACATTATCATTAAACACCTTATAGTCAAATTGTGAAACTGAAATTACAAGGTGTTTGTATCTAATTCAACCAGAACAATAAATGCACATAAACTCTCTGAGCATAAACAATAAATCAACAATTACCAACACTCTAACTGGATGAGCATGACTAATCAAACAATAACGGATGATAATGGAATGTTATCATCTTTTAATAACTAAACACATCATAAATTATTATATCAATTTCCTTTATATATAAAATATAATATAGGTAAAAAATATTTTATTTACCTAATTTCAAAACAATACTACGTCGATTTGCCTTGTTCAAGAGTTTATAAACCCATATCGATACGGTTGTACATTCTGTATCGACCAAAATTTATAAACCACCCAATAGATAAAGCAATGCAATATAAAATATTTATTTGCACTAACACATACGCTCTCATATATACATGTACATATAGACACACACACACACACACACTCTCTCTCTCAAACTCATTCTAGGGTATTACTAACCCTATCTCTAATGAGTCTACCCTACAAAGCCTAGGTGTTCGCTTAACCTCGCTCTGATTCACTCGTAACAATCCTCCTTTTCGACCCTCAAAAGTCGACACTAATACATCCACGGTATTCAGTGCCGAGCACTCAAGTGTTGGAAAGACGGATTGTTGGGGGAAAAAAAGAAAAGATAGAACAGAATCTCACATCGTGACGAGTAATATATAATATACAACAGATTTTTACAAAAGAAAACTGTAATATACATACATAAATCCGAGTTAGCTAACCAAACATCAGCTTGGACATTTTATAACAACATGTCCTCATAATTGCCGATAAATATAAATAACTAATGCAACAGAAAATAAAATATATGTGAATATATCTCGGAGGCATCCAGCTTGTCCCCTGAAGCTCCAAAGCATCCAAATCTAATTTGAAAATATGCTCAGTCAGATCCGAGCATTATAAGAAAATAATGTCTGGATCAGTTTCGTAAACCAGCGTGAGAAACACACGTCATATGTATTTTAATGTTATAAAACCTTTTAAAATAAAGGTATCTCATAAGACCACGCCGCATATAAACACGGATGTGTTTTTACCTTATGATAACCAAACCATTTCATAAGAAATCCAATGTTATTATAATAATGTCTAGAGTTTAAACTAATTTATGAATATAACTGGGAACGCTTGCATCTCACGTTCTAACATAGTTGGGCACAACTAAGTCCATGCGGCGCTTGTTGAGGAACATATTCCATATAATGATAAGGCTACGGAGGTACTACCTACCATAGTACACCTCTAGAAAACGTAATGAGGGCCTCGCCTAGACCTCTATGAATTAGGATCGGCCTACCCCTTACTGGATAATACTGAATATGTCACCATTTCAATTGCTTTGCAACCTTTTTCCTTGTGCTCTCCTTCACACCTAAATCCATATATATATATATATATATATATATATATATATATATAAGGGTGATGACATACCCTAATGGCAGTGAACCACATAGCCCTAAAGCATATCTTATGTTTTAGTCATTCACGATTGTCGAGGCGAGAGGCTACGTTTTGCCTTTTTAGCAAAATCCTACTTAAAATGCTGACATTGCTCTCCAGACAATAATGCAATGTCAACATTCATCCATACAGGTTGTTCCGGATAAGAACAACCTAAAGGCACTACTACATTCATTTTGGAATCACTCTAAGGACTAGTAGCACGTAGCCTTTGCACTTAAAATATCTCTGTCTTCGATCATCTTTAAGATATCTTCAATTCGAACGCTTATGCCGGTTCGAAATAATTTTCGGATAATATACCGAATCCCAGTCTCTCCAAACCGATGACGATAGTTTGAAAATTGGCCAACATTCGATATTCGATTATTTAACTATCAAATAACAAACAATTCAACCAGAGATTTAACCATGCATGGTTAAGCACAAAGCAACCACTAAGCCTTTTTAATTAATCATTTCTTTAATTAAAACCACTTTGTAAATACTTATATCAAAATACTTTTATAAAGATATATTTACAAACCCTTCTCTACTCTTTTAATACTTAGAAAAATATCGATATATTTATCTTAACTGTATAGTATATTAACAAACCATTTCATTTTTAAAATTTAGAAAAACTTTCCAATATATATATATATATATATATATATATATGTATTAACATTATAAGTATATTCACAAAACACCATATTTTTCGTACTTAGAAAATGTATTCATATACTTATCTCTATGGTATAATTATATTCACAAATCTTAAGAAGGATTTATTTCCAAAATCACAATTAATTAGGTTAAACCAAATGTTATGTAAACCTTTTATAACAATAAACCCAAACATTTCCCTTTTGGTGAAAGTAAATAGACCGTATAAAAATTTGACCAAATATACTTACCACCACTTTCCCATTTCAAACAGTACTATCCCCGAGTAACAATGAGATCGGATAAGATAGAAAACAACCTTGCCTCGATACACATTCTTAGTTCTCAAGATAGAGACGAGTTTCCAAACCTCGAAATTTGGTGTTAAGTATGAAAAGAACTTTTCCATACCACCATAGTTTAAATGATCATTTATGGAAATCAGGTCTTAGCCTTTTTATAAATCCCTTCTTTATAAATGCCTTAATAAAACTCCATATATTTTCAAATTCCTATTATAAGAATATTATTTATAAAATATAAAATCTCTTATATAATTATCTAAACATTGTTATAAACCTCCTTTTATTAATCTCCAAGCTTGTTTAATAAATTACTTCCTAAACATTCTTTATACAGTTTATAGAACTCTTCTATAAAACTTCTTTTTACAATATATCATTTATAAAACTCATTTTATAAATCCCTAAATTTATTTGCAACTCTTTTTATGAAAATCCTTTTATAGATTGCTAAATATAATTACAAAACTCCTTTTTGTAAAACAAAATCTCAAATATAAAACCAAACTCCAAATATAATTATAAAACTTATATCCTTTCCATCACACGGTCATTCCATATATTATAATAAATTCACATAGTGATTTGTTACTCCAACTTATCAAATGCTAATATTTTCCCTTTATAAGATACCATTTATAAACCTATCATTTTATTTATAATATACCGCTTATAAATCTCTCTTTCCTTTATAAAATACCATTTATAAATCCATTCTTTTATTACAACATTGTTTTATAATATTTCATAGATATTTATTCCAAAAAAAATCTATCTCCCTTTAGAAACAAAATTTGATTTAAAATAAAGATAAACCCCTTTTATTCCCTTTAAAATAAACATTTATTACCATAGTAACATTTCCAGGAAAATAGTTACTTCCCAAAATAATCTTGAACATTTACATACACACACACATGTATGTATATTAGGAAAGAACAATAAAAGAAACTGAAGTAACATAGAGAAGTGCAAAAAACTATTTTTGAGTAAAATATCACAGAAAATCCGAAAGGTCAGATTAAAAAGCCATTTTCAAATCAAAGCGCATTTCCAAAATCCAACAGTAATTAATAGTATTTTCAAAATACTATGACGAGGCCAATTGTTACTATAGCACTTAATCAATGTTATTACTACTCTTTTTCTTTAAAATTGTTCAACTTTTAACATATGTCAGTGTCAAATCCAATATGGACAAACTATCAAATTTTAGCATTTAACCATCGGCATAATAGGTATATGACTAAAATAAAATCGGCAAGTATATAATTGGAATTAAAAATCACAATGACAAATAATTTGAATTTCTCTATAAAATTCTCTGTATTTCATTTTAAATGGCATTTTCTTTTCAAAAGCTAATATTTAACCAAAACAAACAATAATTCATCCAAATACAAACCGTACATTTTATCTACTATATATCATGCTGATTATCGAAAAAGGTAAGTATAACTCATCGAAATTCCAACTGATGCTTGGGCGCTCTAGCTGAACTAAAATCGAACGACGCTCGATTTCTAACCTAAAATTTCACTTGCTCCAAATTCGACGAAGCCAGTTCCATCGCATAGCTATCGCCATTAAACATTCCAGTTCCTTCGTTCAAAACCAATAAACACCCAAAAACTTCACTGCACCTATCCAAATCTAAACCAAATCGTAGATCGCCTCAATATGAGTTTAAAGATCCTTATTTTTTGTCATGTGTTTGATTTGTTTTTATTTTTTGAAGGTGGAGGATTTCTTTTTCTTTGTTTCCAGGAAATAGGGGATAGAATAGTGAGAAGTGAAGTGTGATGAGTAAGTTAAGTGTTGGTTATGGTTTAGAACAAGATTTCCGGTATCTCACTGCACAGAATTTTGATCATGTACAAACCGCAAACAATAAAATAAAAATATGGTCATGCTACAAAATGCGACATAATCTCTAAATAATAATAAAGTATACTGCTTATCTTGTTCTGTAAATCACAAAATACTGTCTTTTACTAAAAAATCGTTAAATGACAATTTAAATATTTTTCAAGTTAAAAATTATTGAAAAATCAAATAAATTAAATTAGAAATACGTCATTAAAACTCGAATTATTATATTAAAAAGTAATCTTATGATTTATTAAATTTGAATCAAATCTGAATATTAATTTAATTAAATATTCCTATTCGAAACATTGAAAAGTTGAAAATTTTGGATCTTTAAATTCTCTCTATTTTCTCAAGTGCAATTCAAATCAAATCGATTGTTATATAATAGCTTGTGGTCAATGGTGCGAGGACCAGCTCCTTGTTGAATCAGAAAATGTTAGGAGAAATCATCTTTTCAGGGTGTACTAGAAGGCACTGAGATTAAGTTATGGTTTTACTCAAATTACAGTTATTATCGATATATGTTTTTTATATGTGTATATATATCTTATATATTTTTTGTTAGGTGATGATTCTGCTATGCAAGTAATTGCCACAAAGTAGTTTGGCTATATGCACGTATATATTAAAGTTTAAAAATAATAGTTTTTTATCATATACATATACATATATATATATATATCAAGTCATTGTAGCCGCATATAAAAATAGTATAATTTTATATTTTATTTAATTAATATATATTATTTAATTACATATATATATGTGTGTGTGTTATAATTAATTACAACATCATACCGTGGTTAAAATTAGTATTATATAATTTTATATATAAATTATTATATTAATACTAATTTTCGACAATAAAAAATAATTTTTTATAAATATATATTATTGTTTAAATCAATTTACTACATAAATATATTATATTAATTCAAATATGTAATGAAAATTATTTTTAAAATTTTATAAAATTATGTCAACATTAGATAAGGTCTCGGGCAAATATAATAGATCCATTTCTTTAAACATTAATTGTTTAAATCGGTCGAAAATAAATAAATCATTATAAAATTAATTTAAACTGAAAAAATATGAAACACATTCAAACCACAAAATATTATATAGGATTTACTGAAAATTTAAAATTTGAAATAAAGTTTTGAAATTTATTTTTATTACCGTTTTACTAATCTACGAATGAATGTTTAATCAAAATGTACTTCAAAATTAAAAACCAATAATAAATTATTTGCCGAGCTGTGCATAAGACATGGCATTTCATATTTATGAAAAATACCTTTTTACATTTTATTAATATATATATATATGTATGTATGTATGTATATTTGTGTGTGCATATATATCTATATAAATATATATATAAATTAAAAAAATTCAAAAATATTCTTTATGTAAATATATATATTACTCGAATTTTAAAAAAAAAATTATTTTAATATTTATAAATAAATTATTTATATGAATATTACATAATATGTATATATAATATTAATATTTTATTCATATGATTATATTTAGATACACACACACACTTATATACCATATAAAATTATTTAAACAAAACTTAATACATATGTATATTTATTTATTTATTTATAATATTTATTTATAAATAACAGTGTATATATATATAAATATATATTTAAACAACATATACTTGGATACTGATGAGCTAACATGTCCGTTACGATATAAATCATAACATCTATGCACGGGTATGTTATACCTTGCACGAGTTGATGTCACATATTACCACACATACATATCAAAATTATAAATTAAATATAGCTATGTAATTTATATTTTTAAATAAGATAAAAGATTTTATTTAAGTAATATTAAGAAGTTTTCTAAATAAAGTAGACTTCATAGTCCCAATAAAGATCTAATAAGTGATTTTTTTAAATTTACCCATAACTTCCGCTGTGAGCTAACCTAGTTCCAAAAATGGTATTGGAACCCAATAGCCTATGTAGTCTAAATTTCTCATGTTAAGGTAACTAATTAAGCTCACAGCTCACTTAGTACTGTGTCTAGAAAGGTAATTTCTAGGATTGAAATTTGGTAATCAAGTATCATGCCCTACCTAAGTGGCCGTCTCGCTTGAAAGATGAAGTAAGCCCAAAATGTTGCCTCTAATGGAAGAGGCCTAATTTGAATTGGGCCTTGGATTGATTTTCAAAATTGTATGAAAAATTGAAAATATAGGATTTAAAATTTAAAAGTTAAATTTAAAATAAGATATACATATATTAAAAGTTATAATATAATAATTTTTTTCAAAATGTCTGAAAAATAATACAAATTAATTTTGAAATTTAAAAATTATCAATAAGATTAATAAAATAAATTACATAAATAATTTAATAAATAAATAAATGTATTATATATTATGATATAGGTTATATTATTTTAAATATGTTTGAAATAACATACATTTATGTATATCAAATAAATTATGGAATTAATATAATTTAATGAAAATAGTTTAATTAAATTAATTAATTAAAAGGTTAATTAATTAAATAATATACACATGTATGTGATATATGTGTTATACTATAAGTTATAGTATGTAATAATTAATGAATATAAATGTTATATTAATACGAGACTAACTAAAATGTTAATTAATTAAAATTAATTATATAATATTTAATTAATATAAAATTATACATAAGACTATTATATAAGTAACATAAATATAAAGGTTATATAATAATAAAACTTATCTAATATGAATGTATAAATTAAAGTTCAAAAACCCTAAACAGACTTAAGGAATAAGTATATACGTAAATATACATACCGTGATTTCCAATGTGTCCGACACTTGAATCGTGAGGATATTTCTATAGAAATACATTATTCCTTAAGTCGATATCACACAGTATAATATATTGAAGATTATGAATCTTCAATATTGAGTTGTCCTTTATCATTTATATATTAATAGATTGCTTGCCTACTCTTTAGTTTATAAGCTTTCCTCAAGCTAGGGATGTTATGTGTAATACTATTAATATATTGGATAGATGAGGTAAGATAAATGCACATATTTGTTAAGCTTTTCTCAAGGTATGTGCATTATAGTTAGGCCATTGCGAAATCATAGGTTCGAGTGAACAATCCCTCTTTACTTGTTGAGCTTTCCTTAAGGTAGATGTGGGATTAGGACAGGGTACCACAAGTCAGGAATTGTATGTGATACAATCGATAAGGAGTTATCCATCGTATGCGGGCCTATGATTTGTTGAGCTTTCGTCAAATCAAAATCCTAAAGTATACGATTCCTAACACCCACTAGTGAAATCGAAAGACTTCTATGTTTCGACTTAGGGTTTGTCGAAATATAAAAGGCTAGTGGGAACCTTATTAGAAAATTGAAATGATAACAATTAACCTTTCTAATATTGTAAGAACATACACTGTATATTGTTAAAATAATCTACATTGATAAATTTGTGAATTTAATACAATTGATAGAAACTTTATCAATTAGGATAATAAATGAACTGAATTGAAGATTGACAAATAAAAAAAATACAACATATACTTACTAATAAGTGCTTCTTGCATGTTAACATTTCAACACCCATGCAAGCGCCTAATTTTACAACTATTAAATACGCTCGTAATTTGGTTGCTTACATCTTTGTTTGGTCGAGACTATGTATTGCATTATACGAGTTTCGAACTCAAAGGCAATACAAGACTATAGATATTTGATCCATATAAAATCGCATACGAACGGTCATAGTTCATAGCATACGATATTCCAATGAAAATAGTTCATCTAAAATATGCAGTATTGTGAGATCGAGTTTTCAATTTGATTGATTTCAATAAAGATCATATTATGTTAAATGTAAAACCAGACCCAAACTATAAGATTAGATCTAAGCATTTGATCGTTGAAATGTCAGTTTAATCAGTTTACGCAAAGTACAACATATTAAACATCCTTAAATTTTAAGGATGATCAAGTGCACTTTTGTAAAGGGTTCGTTATGATGTTGCAGTGAGGATATTCTTTTGAATGGTTCAACCATTTAAAAAGAAAAACGAATGTATAAGAGTATATGTGGTTTAAGATACAGTTGGAATGAAGAGAGTAAATAGTCACTTCTACTTCATAAAGAAACATTGGAAATGAGAATTGTAATAATAATAATCGATACTTAACATCGAAATAAAAAAATAAAATTCCTATTTCGAAATGTATTTTCATACAGAAAATTATTTTCTATGAGATACATTTCTTTGATTCAAGATATTTGATCAAAGAATTCTGCACTATAAATTAGTTGTAGTAATTAAATAAATAACTATATTAATTGAATGATGGACCTCCTAATTTAGTTTACTACTATAGTAATGGTGGAAATAGTGGGATCATATCATATAACATTTATTGATTGCATCAAGTTACGAAAATTGTTTTTATAAAACATATCTAACATATTTATGAAATAATGACCATTTTTCGGTTGACTAAAAATAGACATAGTTATATTTCAATGTGAATATTATGAATATTCACTATGCAATAAAACTATAATGTGGTATTTGTTTTCATAACAAAAGTGATGCATCATAAAATACTAAAGTATATAAAGTTATTTGCAATTGTTTTGGAATTATAGACTAAGCTGTAGTTTTGAGAAATAATTTTTATCATATGATTATATGAATCTTATGATACTGGTTAATTATATCTCAAATAATTAAAGCTATGCATCTATTTAATGGGAGGTCATAACAGTTGATGAACTCTTCAGATTGATACATATAGTTGTATCCAATCATGTGTCTATTAACACTAAAACGGCTCCATGTACTTTGTCATATTCGTCGACGAGTTATCACGGACATGGACACATGTATTTGATATGCATGTATAAGTTTATGATAAGCTTATAGAATATAAAACGAAAGTAAACAAAATAACATGCGACAGAAATGATTCGATATGATCGAATGGCTAATTATATCTCAAACAATTAAAGGCTATGCATAAATTTAATGGGAGCGTTATAAGAGTTGATGAACTCTTCATATTAATACATATAGACGTATGCAATTATATGTCTATCAACACTAAAACGACTCCATGAACTTTTTCATATTCATCGACGAGTTATCACGGACATAGACATGTGTATTTGATATGCATGTATAAGTCTATGATAAGCTTATAGAATACAAAACGAAAGTAAATAAAATAACATGCGACAGAAATGATTCTATATGATCGAATGGGTGAGTATATTTGAAAGAGTTCCATATGTACCTGATATTAATAAAGATTCGGTCTCAAAGATCAATCCATCATATAATACATATGATGTATTGATAAGAAGTAATCAAACTTTGTTGGACAAAGCACGATTAATAATGAGTGAAGTTGAGTTAAACTCTTTCAATAAGGTGTGTACTTAAGAGTAGTACACAAGGTCAAAATTATTATCATCCAAAGAATAGTTTACAAAATCATACAAGATAAAGGTTTTTAAGAAACCCTTACATATCTTAGGCCAAGGAGTTGATAGGTTATGTGAGTCGAAAGACTACATGTAAGAATTATACACAAGGATCTTGTATGAATCATCCCAAGAATATTTTGGTACTGATAGTCATTAAATGACTAATTTATGTTGTGAACAAAAATATATAATAAAACCAAGGCAAAATCAGTTTTATATAAGGTGATTCATAAAATGTTTATAAATGTGCACTGAGAAACAATTGTTGTTTCAAGAGATAACAACTTCATAGTAAAGGAATATCATTAGAAACTATTGGTATAAAATGAATTTGGATACAATCCAATGATAAAACTAATTATAAGGGATGAAATGAAATTGATCGAACCTAAATGAACATAAATACATTGGAACATATAATGAGTGTTCTTGTACAATAAAGAGAAACTGTAAGTTTCTTGTCAATGTCAATAATAAATAATCCTCATTTTGTTTAGTTAAACCATTTAGAGTACTGACCCTATGATACAGTACAATGTGCTAATCCTAAATAGTATCTAGGTACATCGTCAAAATATGATTTTAATAGTTGTATCCTAAAGGGATTTGGTCCATTGACTGCAAATGTGTTTTTATGAAAAGAAAATTGCAGTTAGAATATAGTGAGCCACATTGATAAGAATATTACCATGAATTTCAATTATTGAAATTAACGTAACAGATTCACCATCCGATATGCTCAAACTGGTTTGGATTTTACTCATGAAATTATCGTCTAGTATGACTTTATGTTTTTGTATATATGTGTTAAAATGGAAAGTTCTAAATATAGATTTAGATTAGTCTGCTTGCATATAACAACCAAAGTATCTCAAAGTCAGCGGGAGTGATATGGAGTTTGCAGATTTTTCGTATACGATCCGAGAATGGATACGAAAGTATCATTATGAAAAGCATCAAAATTAAATAGATTTTTTGTTAGATGTATCAAATAGTTTGATTATCAGTCAAAATGCAGAGGAAGCAAGACCCACTAGAAAGAACGTTGGAAGGAAAATAGATATTTCTAAACCATAAGTAAACAATACAAGGCTAATTGTTAACGATGTACTTGTATTAAAACCGGCTTTATTTGTTTTAATACTTGAAATTGATTTGTAAATGATGACTTTTATAGTAAGTATAAAAGATATTGGGAATGTGTCAAACGACATGCAAGGATACCTTAATGTTTAATACAGAACATGTAAGATGGATTCCTTATGCATTGGCAATTGTAATTATCACATATGTTATGTTGTCTATGATAGCACAATTTGTTTATATATTTGATACATGAAGTAGATATATAAAAAAATTGACATCATTAAATGGTTGTATGAGGTGTTCTTGTGTATTTATGAAATACTAGAGAATTGTTTACAAAAACAACAAACTTCTTATAAAAGAGAGTTCAGACTTAAATTTTAGAAGTGATGTTGAGTATAATATATCAATAATAAATTCAAATTAAGAATCTTTAAGTTGGAAATGTTTCAAATGAAAGACTGACTAATTTAATGAAAAAAGTTAAGTACATCGCCTTGAATATAGTGCTGCAACAAAAGCGATGTATGTAAATATAAATGCACAAATTTATTACTAAGCTAAGGTTGATTCCAAATGTTGAGAATCTCATAGCACTGTTATATAATAACAATGTCACGATATAGTTTATAACATAACTTAGATCTCACTGAAAGTCGAGAGACATACTCTAAATTGTTCCACATGATAAAGGTAGTTTATCATCGTTAAAAAGAGTTAATTAACATAATTAGATAATTGAAGCATAATAGCATACCCGTTTACTTAGGGACTAACCCAATTGATTTTGAAAAAACCGATCGAAGAAGTTGGATAATCGACCCCAAGTACAAGTGGGAGATTGATAGAGTTAGGGGTATGTCTCAGGGGCAATTATGTAATTTGTTACATATATGTAACTCGATAACAAATCTTGTTCAAAGTAAAATGTATTTTTTTCAATTATATTCTTGATATAATGTTTTATATTAATTAATTAATTAAAAGTATATTTAATAGAAAGTACAAAAATGGTATGTTTTGTAATAGTAGTTACAAAATATTGTAATCATGAGTAATTTATCACAACAAAAATAAATATATCATTTTAAATTTCCTAGTCAAGTTACATCGAGATTGGATATCGATGTATCCGTTGAGACTAGAGTATGCAACGCTCTCCAAATGTTGAGCAGTGTATTACTCACAACTTTGGGGGTACCTAGAGGTTATGTACTGATAGTTATTCGATGACTATGGAATGGCTCACTCGATGGTTTCCTGTTGTTTAACATAGCTTAGGTCAATCGGAATATATCGATGTGACAAATTTACATAGTTCTGTCTACTTGAGAATATCATCGATTTTCAATATGAAAGCTCCATATTAATTATAGTCAAATCAAGGCATAACGTCGATCGATTGACCATAGTTCGGTCGAGTGGAAGTATTGGAAGTGAAGCACAATTCAAAAGAAGATTTGTCTTCTTAGTTATACGAAGTTATAATCACGGTCAACAGAAGTTAATTCAAAGTCAAAGTCTCTAGCCAAAACATTTCGATTAATAATTATTATTACAATTGAACCAAGGACTTTGTGTTTGGACTATAAAGACAAAAATATGAATAATATTGGAACTATGACTATTACTAAATTTCATAAGTTCAAAGTGATATGGTTTTGATGAAGAAAATTAGTGTAAATAAAAGTCACAATTGGGTAACGCTTAACAAAATAAATTTGAATTTTACCGAAACCAAGTAAGCGACGAATTTGGCTAAAATGTCACACCATTTTCTAAGTGATGTATGAACGTTAGTATTCGAATAGTTCAGTATTAATTGCCGACCAAATTTACGCCTAACGAGTCACACAACCAAAACGATTAATTCTCCTTTGACCAAACGATTGAATTAATTTATAATTATTATAAATTAATTAATATTTATGAAATATTAATTGTAAAATTTGATTATGATTTGATGAGTAAATATTTAGATATATTTATAATAGTTACAAATATATAAATCGATATACAATATCAATAAGTGATTAAATTGGATTCAATTGTATAATATTTTATTTGGGCTCTAAATGGGTTTAAAATCCCACAATGAGTGTAACAACCCATAAATTTTCGACTAGTCAAATTGTTAAATTAATAAGCTTTGGTAATTTAATATGGAAAGAAATAAAAACTTTGTAATCTAATAATGAAATGAATGCTAAAATGAAATGTAACAATGGAAACTAAAACTAATTATTAACAATTGAAATGAAACTCCAATGATAAAATAATGTAAATTGTTATACTTGGTTTTAAAATTGAATATAAGAAACAAATGCAAATATTTAATTATTATATGAAATAGAGAGTTAACAGTAATTAAATAAAACCAGTATTATATAAGAATTGTAACGTTTGGTTGTGAATAATAAATTTTATGGTAACGATTATTATAAATTACCTGTTTATTTGGTTCATTAAATTAAAATGGGAAATTGATTAGAATTAAATGAACTTTAATGTTATATTAATGAGATTTAAGACAATAAATGAGACTCTGAATGTAACAAAATGAATAGAAATGCTACATCTATTCATAAAGTAATAATTGATGTAACAAAAGAATGCAACCATGGTAAATGATAAATTGGATTAAGATCTTAATTAATGTGTGCATTAATTTATAATGGGATATAGAAGGTAAATTAATAATTTAAAATGTTAACTTGCTGATAAAATAATGTGTAATGAATGGAAAATGAATAAATTAGTGTTATGAAATAAATGGGAGCATTTGTCATAAGCAATAAACTTATAAATGAAATAAAAAAAGTTAATGGCATAAATTGTTACGGGTTACATATTTATTTAGTCTATTACATAGCATTGGAAGTCAAATTCTTGCGATTTAATGAGATTAAGTACTGCGTTAATTGAAATTAGATGAAATTGGAAATTATTAATGCACTAAGATGTAAATCATGATAATTATACCATAAGATGAAATTGATTAATAATAAATGAAAAGCAGATTAAAGTGAATTATTGGAAATGTAATTTATAATCTCTAAATATTTTAATATTGAAATTTAAAAATTTCAAATTGGTGAAATATACAACATTAAATTTTTATGGAAATTTGTTATAAAGTGTCATAAATTACTAAGTAAGCCAAAATGATAGAAGTTGTAAATAATTAAAATTTTGAATTAAAAGTGATTTAATTAATTTAATATTAATTAATTTAATTAACTGAAATATAGCCATTTTGGCCACTGACTCGGATTTTGACGAAACCAGTTTCATCGGATTAGTACAGGCTCGAAACGCCTAGAAATCAATTTGAAATAAGCTGATTTGAGCATAACTTCTTCATATGATTGAATTAGGACTTGAAACCTATTCCATTAAGTTTAAAATATTTGAAAACATCTATATTGATATATGGGATGACCCATTTGCGTTTCGGAGACAGAACGGGCTTTTCGGGTCGTTTATCGTTCAACTTTCCAAACCAATCAAGCCGATTCATTTCTATTGTGTTCTGCCTATATATATGTTGTTATAAACCCTAGGTCATTTCTTATTCCCTACTTCTGTATATGCAATTTCATTTGCTCCTCCTCATTCCAATGGTAGACAAAACCTAATTCCCAATTGCAGTTTCAAATCAAAACCAAATCAAAAATTTAACTTTCCAAACATCATCAAATTATATATCATTTCGAAGCTCTCGATGAGCGTAATCTTATGCAACAATTTTTTTTTCAATTTGAATCATCATTTATCCAGAAATCGCGAATCAACTCTAGCCGTTCATATTGTATTTTGGACGATCCAACGGTGGATCTGCATCTAATCGACGATCGGGTAGTGCCATTGCGGAGGTGGCATTGAGCAGCACGCATCTGTATGGTTAGAGTATCAAGATGGTCATTGAAATTGCCGTAAAGTGGTGATAAATGACTAGATTATTGTCTCGACTTGGGGGAGAGAGGCTACGTCACGAGTCTCGAGGTGAAGACCAGAAAGGTGGCGCTAGGTGGGGAGTCTCGTGGTCCTCTCTGATCGGAGTGCCATCTAGGCCGCACGAAAGGAGGTAGAACGCCGTCAACTGTGGCGACTTCGTACGCAACGATGGTAGGGTTTCGAATGTGATAAAGTGTGCTGATGTGGCGCTCGAGGATAGATCTATGTTTGTTTTCTTTTATTTTAATTTCAATTTCAATTGTTCTGATCGCAATAACTTTTGCATACGAGGTCCATTTCACGCGCAGTTTGATCTACTTGGATCGTATCGAAATTCCAGACATTTTACAGCTTGTTTGGACAAATTCTGAGACCGTTTCAATTTCACATTTAAATTGAATTTAATTTCAATTTAAATTCAAAGGTGAATGTTTTAACCCACTCACAACTTCTAAACTTTCTTATGTTTGTTAACTTAATTTACGATGTGATTAGGAAATTATTTATGATTATTTGATATTTTTAAATTGCCATCCATTTTAATTTGTATCCTTTCGAATTATATTGTTATTTAATTTATTTTTGAAATTAAATTGTCACTTGAATACCTGTTATTGTAAATTAGTTAATTGCCGATATTTATTTGGTTGATTTGGATGATAATTATGATGAATGTTGATTGTTGATATTGGATGATTAGATGTTATGTTAAATTATTTATATATATATACATATACTGTTATCACTCTGCAAGTTTATTTAATTATTATTATATAAAAATCGTTATAGGTTGAAATGATAGACTCGAGCGGTTTTATGATTTTCTATATTTATTCGGGATTGCAGTTTAAAATGATATATAACCGTAAAATTTTAAATTGCCGATTGAAATGATAAATATCCGTATCACTTGCCTCCAGGGTAGAGAATTATATACGGACACCGGGCTGGTTATATTAAATGATTTTAAAATCCTTAATTTTTGAATGGAATTAAATGATACTTGAAGTAAAATTTGATTTATATAAATTGAAGTATTTTAGGAAAATCAAGTTTATGTTGAAAAGGGAAATTTGGTTTGTTGAGTTGGAAATTGAAATTGGTCTAAATGTGTTGAAATGAAATGAATTGTTTAATTGGATGTAAATTTCAAACTTATATTTTAATATAAACTATTTTAAAAGAATATATTATTTTAAAATTTCTAATTATGCAGATTTTTCAAAATTTTCAAATTTATTAAACAATTTAACTAATATTAACTATATAAAATTATTTTGATCTGTTTTAAACCATTTTAGTTTATTTAAATATAATTAATCCATTTTATAGCTATTTAATCTATTTTATTTATACTTAATCTAATTTAAATCCATTTAACTATATTAAATCATTTTAAAAATATTTTTAAACTATAATTAAACTATTTATAATTATTTAAACTATTTATAATTATTTAAGCTATTTCTAAATTTCCAGATTAAGTAAAGTGGAAGTGTCTAAATCCAATGCTTTGTTTTAAAAGAGAATAAATTGAAAACGACGATTTTGAAGTAAGGTTTTACCCTATTTTGGAAATATGACTATGGAAGAAATTATTACTTTTTGAAAGGAAATATAATTCCAAACTATGATTTCAAAGTGATATGATTTCAAAATGAATATGGTTTCGAAAATATTAGGTTTTGAGAATATGACATTTTGATATAAATTATAAGTTGACTTTTGAGATGTAAAAGAACCATCCGGTGTGTAATAAGCGATTGGTTGTTAAAGAGACCGGCATCGGATATTGTCAAACTCTCTGCCAATACCGAAAATCACTTTAACAACCATGTAAGTGGTGGAGATTCTATAAATGAAATAAGATGGTTTGATGAATGATGTCTGTATGAGGTATGACGTGACCCTGACTCCCGTGAGTCAGCTTAGATGTGACTAAAATCAGGAGCTATGCCGGGCCAAGTGAGGTCATTCCTTCTATCGGACACACTTCTTCGATACTATATTCTACTTTTGTGATTGATTTGGTGGCCACCCTCTGATTTCTGATTTGGGAGTGTGTTTCAAGATGGACGATAGTAGCTGCTATGCGTTACCACCAGCCCGTATCCGCAAACGGTATATCTACCCTGGCATTTCATCATGTTCATATTCACATGCCCTAGCGCCTTCTACAAGTTTGTTTCCTACCATACCTATGGAGTGCCCTCTGATAGCCCTCCAGTTTACGGAGGAATTACAGTACTGTATAGACTATGGAAATATATAAAAATGTGTTAATGTGGATATGGGAAACGCCTTAACGCTATTTTAATAGTTTACTTTACTATAGACATATTATAATAGCGTATTATACTACATAATAGATAGTTGAACGGATCCTTAGGATATGTGAATCCTGAGCATCTCTTAAGTTACTGCACTCACGTTAGACACTGGATAGGAGATGTCAAACCCCGTAAACATCTCTGGCGCCGTTCCACTCATATTTATTTTTATTGATTTAACTTACATAAGATCTTTTAGTTCTGACTCAAGTGTTTTGTCTTTTCAATTCGCTCGGGTCAGCCTGAGCATTTCAGGATTTGAAGACCTTAATTTTGCAGGACGAAGACGAAGATTGTATTATTATTATTTATTATAATTCACTGCATCATGTATTCTGCTGCATTATTTATTATTCTCTGCTATGTGTAACTCTGATCAGTGTTGTATAAATATAATCAAATGTTTTGTAAACAGCTTCATGAACTGTTATTTGATTATTATATTTTTGTCATTCCGCGGCGTGATTCTGTTTTGTTTTTTTCTTTCTCTTTTTTTCTTATTCACCCCAATAACAATCCACTCTTCTATATGGTTTGAGTTGGCATGTGGTTTGTCGTCGATTTAAACTGTCCAAAAAGGGTGGATGTTAAAGTTGGTATCAGAGCTTTGGTTAGCGATAACCTTAGCTTTATGGGGTCTGACTCTTTATTAACAGGGTAGTAATACCCTATAATGAGTCGCTGAGAGTATATATACGAGAGAGCATATTTGTTAGTGTTATAGAAAGGTTTCTATGTTGTGTTAGTCTGTTCCATTTTGTATTTATAATTCTAGTTGGTGCATAGGACGCTATGACATCGATAGGGATTTCTAAACACTTAATAGGACAGACCGACACACTATTTGTTTTGAAATATAGGTAAATGAAACAATTTTGCCTATTGTATATTATATATATAAAATAATGATTTATAAATAATATATATTGGGTCATAATATGTTGGTTGTCAAGTAGTGAAATTTATAAATATTGGCTGGAAATAATATCTGAAAATAAAATAAATGAAATTGGAAATTTAGAACTTAATTTCTAGGGTTTTTGAAAATTTCTTTTGAATGATTTTAGAATATAATAATAATATTATTTAGAATTATTTTCTGATATAAATATTTAAATATAATTTGGAAGAATTTTTTTAAAGAAATTTTGGAATGAAATAAGTTATATACTTCCCTCTCTGTCGTTGGAAAATAATTTCGGTAATGGATGCATGCATCATCGACATTCATTTTCGAGTTTCGAAATGGGAAGATCGTTGTAGTTGTTTGCTACACATTTATTTTGATAAGTAAATATAAATTTTATTTTCAAATATGATTTGATACATATAAAAGATATGATATATATGTTATTTTAAATGATTTGAAATGGAACCTGGCATTTAGTTCTTAAATGTCTATAAATTAAAGGTTTTAATTATTGAAAATGAAACGGAATTTAACTATTTAATAATTGGAACTTTTAAATGAAAACAAGAAATTAAAAGCTAAGGTTGTAAGTGAAGCATATAAAAAATTTGAAATTGGTAACCTGTAAATAAAAAGGGATATGAAATAAAAGAAATGGTAACTATTAAATATTTAAAATGAAATAAGATAAATTTGTGTAATTTCCAATTACATTCTTAAAGACATATATATAACTTACCAATTTTAAAAGTTGAAATGTTAAAAGAATATGTATTGGAAATTTTACAAGTAAAACTTATACAATGAAAATATACAACGATTTGCTTTTATAAATAAGAATTTGATGTCATAATTGTTATAACTTAAGTTATAATTGAAATGTACTATATAAAATGCAATAGAAAGTAATTATGGTAAGTAAATAATTATGAAGTTAAGTTAGTGAATTGATATGTTAAATAGTTGAATTGAACCTGAATACTATAAATAAATGCTTATTACTTAAGTAAATGTTTGAGGTTACTTATAATAAAAATAAGCAGAAAGTTGAATATTGTAAGTAAAAGACCTTAAATTTAAGTTAATGTAAATCAAAAGTAAGAAACTTAAGTATGAACTTATGCAGTAATGAATTTTAATATCCAATTGAAATCAAGTATATAAATTTATAAATGTAAACTGAACTGCAATGTATGTAACACTTAAATGATGAATTCATAGATTTTATAATCAATTCGATGAAGAAGAAAAAACTTATGTAAGAATTAAATATAAATCAATGAAAAGATATTTACATGGTATGAATAAATGAAAATTAATTTCTGTAAGAAATAAATGAAAATAAATGCAATAAACACTGAACGAATGAATGGAATAAATTTCTATAAGAGATAACTGTAAGTTAAAGAAATGGTCCTTGTATGAATGAAAATATAAAAAAATGTAAATGTTGTGAAAGAAACTTAATAAGAATAGCTCGAGTACATTGTAAATTATTGTTTATTTTGGCATATGGGTTGTTTGGAAAATGATATTTCTAATTGTTTAGATGTATGAATAATCTGTTGAGCTTTATCTAAGACTATTGGGTAGAGGGTATATTTAGTAGCTTATTTGTCATTCCATGCAATTTAGAGTGTCTAAAACCCGAACAAACTATCTATTTTGTTTGCTATGGATGAATAATTAATTTGTATTGATTTATATGATGATTTTATGTTGTGGTTGAAAGTGATTGTTGTTGTTTTACATTGATTTGTTTGTTAGTGATCGAAACAACTTTAAATATTTCATTTTATGTAATTATTAACTCTTTTGGATTATATAAGTGAAATACAGGTTTATGTAAGTAACTGCTACTGCTTTTGATTTCATAAAATAAGTGCTAATTGCCCGACAAATAGGTACGTTCCCGGATTACGGTTTTCTAGCGATATTATATTTTTTTCCCGCTGTTGGGATATATTACATTGAAAAGTTATGATATATATTTTTCTATTTATATTATAATTTCTATCGAGCCTCTCCGTACAAAAGGAGACTGCCAAAAAATTTCATGAATTTTTGGACTTAGAAAATTTTATGACATATTTTCAAAATTTTGTTACTTGAATATGAAAGGATTTAATGGTTCCAAATTGGTATATTTCATTTAAATTTTTTAATTTTAATTGTTTATAAATTAATATTTTGAATAAGATATATGGATTTCTTAATTCCTTCTTTTCTCTTCTATTCCTTTTCGGGGACGAAAAGTTTTGAGTAGGGGAGAGTGTAATGACCCGTAAATTTTCGACTATTTAAATTGTTAAATTAATAAGTTTTGGTAATTTAATATGGAAAGAAATAAAAACTTTGTAATTTAATAATGAAATGAATGATAAAATGAAATGTAACAATGGAAATTAAAACTAATTATTAACAATGGAAATGAAACTCCAATGATTAAATAATGTAAATTGTTATACTTGGTTATAAAATTGAATATAAGAAAAAAAATGCAAATATTTAATTGTTGTATGAAATAGAGAGTTAATGGTAATTAAATAAAACCAGTATTATATAAGAATTGTAATATTTGGTTGTGAATAATGAATTCATAAGTGTAATTAAATTTTATGGTAACGATTGTTATATGGTACCTGTTTATTTTGGTCCATTAAATTAAAATGGAAAATCAATTAGATTTAAATGAACTTTAATGTTACATTAATGAGATTTAAGACAATAAATGAGACTGTGAATGTAACAAAATGAATAGAATTGCTAATTATATTCATAAAGTAATAATTGATGTAATAAAAGAATGGAACCAAGGTAAATGATAAATTGGATTAAGATCTTAATTAATGCGTGCATTAATTTATAATGGGATATAAAAGGTAAAATAATAATTTAAAATGTTGACATGCTGATAAAATAATGTGTAATGAATGGAAAATGAATAAAGTAGTGTTATGAAACTAATGGTAGCATTTATTGTAAGCAACAAACTTATAGTTGAAATAAAAAAAGTTAATGGCATAAATTGTTACGGGTTACATATTTATTTAGCCTATTAAATAAAATTGGAAATCAAATTTTTGCAATTTAATGAGATTAAATACTGCGTTAATTGAAATTAGATGAAATTGAAAATTATTAATGCACTAAGATGTAAATCATGATAATTATACCCTAAGATGAAATTGATTGAATAATAAATGGAAAGCAAATTAAAATGAATTATTGGAAATGTAATTTATACTCTCTAAATATATTAATATTGAAATTTAAAACTTTGAAATTGGCGAAATATGCAACATTAAATTTATATGGAAATTTGTTATAAAGTGTCATAAATTACTAAGTAAGCCAAAATGATAGAAGTTGTAAATAATTAAAAATTTGAATTGAAAGTGATTTAATTAATTTAATATTAATATATTTAATTAACTGAAATATTGCCATTTCGGCCACTGACTCAGATTTCGGCAAAATCAGTTTCATCAGATCCGTAACAGTGAATTGTTATAGGATTTCAAGTTTCGTAATGATCGGGTTTGTCGTTTGATCGTACGGGCTTGAAACGCATAGAAATCAATTGAATTGAAATCAATTTGAAATAAGCTTATTTTAACATAACTTCTTCATACAATTGAATTACGACTTGAAACCTGTTCCATTGAGTTTAAAATGTTTGAAAACATCTATTTTGATACGTGAGATGACCCATCTGCGTTCCGGAGACAGAACGGGCTTTTTGGGTCGTTTATCGTTCAACTTTTCAAACCAATCAAGCCCATTCATTTCTATTATGTTCTGCCTATACATATGTCGTTATAAACCCTAGGTCATTTCTTATTCCTCATTTTCGTACATCCGGTTCCATTTTCTCCTCTTCATTCCAATGGGAGACAAAACCTAATTCCCAATTGCAGTTTCAAATCAAAACCAAATCAAAAATTTGAACTCTCCAAACCTCATCAAATTATATATCATTTCGAAGCTCTCGATGAGCGTAATCTTCTACAACAATTCTTTTTTTAGTTCGAATCATCATTTGTCCAGAAATCGCTAATCAACTTTGGCCGTTCATATTGGATTTTGGACGATCCAAGGTGGATCTGCATCCAATCGACGATCGGGTAGTGCCGTTGCGGAGGTGGCGTCGAGCAGCATGCATCTATATGGTTAGAGCATCAAGATGCTCATTGAAATTGTCGTAAAGTGGTGATAAATGACCGAATCTCGTCTCGGCTGGGGGAGAGAGGCTGCGTTGTGAGTCTCGAGGTGAAGACCGAAAAGGCGGCGCTAGGTGGGGAGTCACGTGGTCCTCTTTGATCGGAGTGAATCGCCATCTAGGCGGCGCGATAGGATGTAGAACGGCGGCGGCTATGGCGACTTTGTATGTGAGAATGGTAGGGTTTTGAACGTGATAAAGTGTGCTGACGTGGCGCTCGAGGATAGATCTGTGTTTGTTTTGTTTTCTTTTATTTTAATTTCAATTGTTCTGATCGCAATAACTTGCATACAAGGTCCTTTCATGCACGGTTTGATCCGCTGGGATCGTATCGAAATTTCGGCCATTTTAGTTGGTTTGGACGAATTCCGAGATCATTTGAGTTTCAGGTTTAAATTGGATTTAATTTCAATTTAAATTCAAAGGTGAGTGTTTCAACCCATTAACAACTTCTAAAATTTCTTATGTTTGTTAAGTTAATTTATGATGTGATTAGGAAATTATTTAAGACTGTTTGATATATTTAAATCGCCATCCCTGTTAATTTTTATCCTTTCGAATTAAATTGTTGTTTAATTTATTTTTGAAATTAAATTGCCATGTGAATACCTGTTATTGTAAATTTGTTAATTGTTGATATTTATTTGGTTGATTTGAATGATAATTATGATGGATGTTGATTGTTGTTGTTGGATGATTGGATTTTATGTTTATATATATATATATATATATATATATGTATATATATACATATACTGTTATCACTCTGCAAGTTTCTTTAATTATTATTATTTGAAAATCGTTATGGGCTGAAATGATAGACTCGAGCGATTTTATGAATTTTTATATTTTTTTGGGATTGCGGTTTGAGAAGATATATAACCGTAAAATTTTAAATTGTGGATTGAAATGATAAACATCTGTATCACTTGACCTTAGGGTAGAGAATTATATACAGACACCAGATTGGTTAAATTAAATGATTTTAAAATCCTTAATTTTTGAATGGAATTAAATGGTACTTTGAAGTAAAATTTGATTTATATAAATTGAAGTATTTTTGGAAAATCAAGTTTATGTTGAAAAGGGAAATTTGGTTTGTTGATTTGGAAATTGAAATTGGTTTAAATACGTTGAAATGAAATGAATAGTTTAATTGGATATAAACTCCAAACTTATATTGTAATATAAACTATTTGAAAAATATATTATTTTAAAATTTCTAATTATTCAGATTTTTCAAATTTATTAAACTATTTAACTAATATTAACTATATAAAATTGTTTTGATCTGTTTTAAACCATTTTAATTTATTTAAATATAATTAATCCTAATCTATTTTAATTATACTTAATCTAATTTAAATCCATTTAACTATCTTAAATCAGTTTAAAAGTATTTTTAACCTATAATTAAACTATTTATAACTATTTTAACTATTTACAATTATTTAAACTATTTCTAAATTTTCAGACTAAGTAAAGTGGAAGTGTTTAAATCCAATGCTTTGTTTTAAAACAGAATAAATTGAAAACGATGATTTTGAAGTAAGGTTTTACCCTATTTCGGAAATATGACCATGGAAGAAATTATGACTTTATGAAAGGAAATATAATTCCAAACTATGGTTTCAAAGTGATATGATTTCAAAGCGAATATGATTTCAAAATTAATATGGTTTTGAGAATATGATATTTTGA
This sequence comes from Allium cepa, assembly GCA_030765085.1. Classification (NCBI taxonomy): domain Eukaryota; kingdom Viridiplantae; phylum Streptophyta; class Magnoliopsida; order Asparagales; family Amaryllidaceae; genus Allium; species Allium cepa. The sequence continues at coordinate 250,901,296 of CM060928.1, forward strand.
TATAAATTGTGAATTGACTTTTGAGATGTAAAAAACCATTCGGTGTGTAATAAGCGATTGGTTGTTAAAAAGACCAGGATCAGATATTGTCATACTCTCTGCCAATACCGAAAACCACTTTAACAACCGTGTACGTGGTGAAGATTCCAGAAATGAAGTAGGATGGTTTGGTGAACGATGCTTATATGAGGTATTACGTGACCCTGACTCCCGTGAGTCGGCATAGATGTGACTAAAATCAAGAGCCATGCCGGGCCAAGTGAGGTCATTCCTCCTATCAGACACACCTCTTCGATATTGTATTCTGATTTTGAGATTGATTTGTTGGCCACCCTCTGATTTTTGATTTGGAAGTGTGTTTCGAGGTGGACGGTAGTAGCTGTTATGCGTTACCATCAGTCCGGATCCGCAAATGGTATATCTACCCTGGCATTTCCTCGTTTGTCGTATTCACATGTCCTAGCGCGCTTTCTACGAGTTTGTTTTGAACCATACCTATGGAGTGCCCTCTGATAGCCCTCCAGTTTAGGAGGAATTATGGTACTGTATATACTATGAGAATGTATAAAAATGTGTCAAAGGGGATATGGGTAACGCCTTAACGCTATTTTAATAGTTTACTTTACTATAGACATATTATAATAGCGTATTGTACTACATAGTAGATTGTTTAACGGATCCTTAGGAGATGTGAATCCCAAGCATCTCTTAAGTTACTGCACTCATGTTAGACACTGGATAGGATAAGTCAAACCCCGTAAACATCTCTGATGCCATTCCATTCATATTTATTTCCATTGATTTAACTTACGTAAGATTTTTTAGTTCTGACTCGAATGTTTTGGCTTTTCAATACCTGACCCATGTCAGCCTAAGCATTTTAGGATTTGAAGACCTTATTTCTGGAGGACGAAGACGAATATTGTATTATTATTATTATTTATTATAATTCACTACATCATGTATTCCGTTGCATTATTTATTATTCTTAGGTATGTGTTACTCTGATCGGTGTTGTATAAATATAATCAAATGTTTTGTAAACATCTTCATGAACTGTTATTTGATTATTATATTTTGTCATTTCGCTGCGAGATTCTGTTTTGTTTTTTTTCTTTCTCTGTTTTTCTTATTCATCCTAATAACAATCTGTCCTTCTGTATGATTTGAGTTGGCATGTGGTTTATCGTCGATTCAAACTGCCCAAAAAGGTGGGATGTTACAATGAGGCTGGAAAAATTGCCATAATAAGGGTTTAATGTGGCCATAAGATGGTGTAACATAGAATTTTAGATGGAGGGCTAAGATGGAAGAGAATTGCTAGGAGATGGTGTAGAATCTTGATCCTAAAATGTCTTTTAATTCTCCTCTATATAAGCATTTCTATCATAAACCTCTAGATAAATTTTGGAAGCCTCCAATCTGACCTATTTCTGGCCGAATTCCTCTCTTCCATCTCTTTAATTTCCCAAGTGCAAATCAAATCAAATCGATTGCTATCCAATAGCTTGTGGTCAACGGTTCAAGGACTATCACTCTGTTGAATCGTAAAAGGTTTCAAATGAGAGAAATCATCTTTTCAAAGTGTATTACAAGCCATTGGGATTAAGGTATGGTTTTTATCAAATCATGGTTATTAATTCTCAATATAGTGTTTTATTATATATGTATATATGTGATATATTTTTAGTTAGATGACGATTCTAATATGCAAGTAATATTATCAAAAGTAGTTCGGTTATACGCATGTATATATTTATGTTAAAAAAATTACTTTTTTATCATATATATATCAGGCCAGCGCATTCCAATATAAAAATAATATAATTTTATATTTCATTAAATCAACATATATTATTTTTAGGATTGATTTTTATATTTTAAAAACTCAACCTAGAGACCTGATGAAATCGAAGGGATAGGAGGAGCCCTCAACCTGCCTGGTCCGACCAAAGACAGGAGGGAGGTTAGCCAGCCCATCACAGAGATTTGATGCCCCCAACCATATTTTAGGATTGACGGGGACCCACCTTCGCACCTTGAAATTGGGAGTAGGGCAGACGGTGTAACGACCCCAGATTTTTTTATGAATTTAAATTGATAATTTAAATGAATTTTTGAATTAAAAATTGTAAAATTGATTTTAATGATGCGAGTTTCCCCGATTCAAATATAAAATATATTAAGTCAAATTGATTTGAAAATTTGCATATATTTGTATATATGTGAATATATATGTATATATTGGATTTGAAATAAAATCTCAAATAAATGGTTTTAGAAATGAATAGAAATAAATATAAAAACTTTAAAATATGAAAACAAATGCAGTATAAGTATGTTCAAAACTGAAAATATAAGTATGTAAACGAATTAGTTAAGAAACAAACATCATTAGAACTACTATTATAATATGTACATGAAGTAAAATAAAGTAAAATAAGTGGACATATCTATGAAGTTACAATACAAAGTAAATAAAATAAAGCAAAGCCAGAAAACAAATAAATAAAGTAAAATACAAAATTAAGTACAAACAAAACATAACTAAAATAATCAACTGTACATACATAACAATACATTAGCTAAACCTATTATCATAAACATGCAAAATAAACAAAAGAAAAAGTATTACAAAACAAGAAGATTTAAAGAAAATAAAATACATAAATATACTCAGCTGAAAATAAGAAGTAAGTAAATACATTAACTAATAACTTAACAACAAATTAAATATAGAACTACATCCAAATAAATAAGTAAAGTAATAAACAAAAGCATGTATACTTACAAACTGATAAAACAAGACAAAGTAATATAAGTGTGTAAACTATAAAATAAATACTTAAGTTAAAAAGTATATACTGTACATAAGTTAAGATTTATAACATAGACTAAAACAAAAATATATGTATAAATCCATTCATTTCAGTTCAACCATTCCAAAGCTAAGGAAATCTAAAGTAAATCTCATTAAATCTTAAATATACTTACTTAAACAAAATGCCATCTTATAACAATAATTAACAACACATTAAAATAGAAGTATTTATAGTATACAGTAATATACCTAAAACCTGGAAACAAATATGCAGGCAGGTGAAAGAACATAAAACAAAGTAAAATAAGTGGTACATAAGCATGGGCTGTAAACATAAAAGAATAGGAAGCATGGGAACAAAGTATCTTTAGCCATGACTTGCTTATACCTTCCCCTGTACACAAATCTTCATTTATATATATACACATCCTGTACAAAAACATACTGTAAACACTCTCCCCTATATATATCATTCAACTCAAACATCAAGAAGCAAGATACAAACCAGTTCCAAATTGAAGAAACCTGTTCTCTGTCTTCCACAAAAGAATGTGAGTAACTTATTCTTTTTAGATACTTTTAAATTATAAAACAGTTGCATATATATATATATAGGTATATCTGTGAACAACTTCATGTTTATCTAAAATCAGTTTTCTTTTTTTTCATTGCCTGTGAATCTGTGAGCAAACATTCTACTTTGAATCTGTATGGTTGTTTCTGAGTAAGAAGTGATTTAAACTTGAGTTACTTTAAATTTGTATATTTATAAGTTGAAGTTGCTCTGCATATCTATTTATCTATCTGTGCTGTGAGATTCACCATCTTCTCTGTTTAGTTACAGGGAATACAATAAAAAAAAAATTCAAATTCTTCTTTTCTAATCAATGTTAGGCTTTAGTTTCAAAACAAAATAAATGTGTTTGAGTATGAATTGTAATATAAAAATAGTTTCATGAAGGGTAAACATATACAGGATGAACAACTCAAAGTTCTACAGAGAAATTTCAAAATTTAAGGAAATTCGAACCTAATGATTTGCAAATTTGAATACCTATCTTCAATCCTTACTGAAAAGTAAGATTTTTAAACCAAAGATTGAAATTTTTCATTGAGTATATCAATAGTAAACTGTGGATGAACTAAAAACACATTTTTATAAATCTTGGTTAGTTCAACAAATTTTAATTGTTGAAATTCATGGAGGAGTTAGTTTGATCACTTTCGAATCTAGGAAAAATACTGAAAAAAATTTCGAATGAATAAATTTTTGGGTTGGATCGAAACTAGGGTTTAAGAGGGGTAATGGGTTTGGCTCGGTTGTCGAGGCAATGCGAGGGCATCAGGGAATTAGAGGCGATCGGACTAGGTGGGTTAGAGGCGTTGGGTGGTGGCGAAGCTTCGGACCAAGTTTCGAGGTGGCCGGTGGTCGTGGGTGATGGTACGATGGGTTTTTGGGTGGTCGAGTTTTTGGGTCAGTGGGTTCGATTGGGTCAAATTTGATCTGATCGAACTTTCTTCGATCTGGTTGATGCTTTGGGGTCTCGCGTGTTCGTGTGTGTGTGTGGGATGGACGCGGTGCTCATCGGTGGCCGGAGGAGCGTGGGTAGGTGCACGGTGCACGTGTGTGCACTGGGGAGGAAGGAAGGGGAAGACAGGATGAACTCGAGTAAAAGAAGGAGTCGCTTCGGTTTGCCTCTAGGTCGTTTTCGTGAATGGGTTTCAGCTGTTCCTTTATAACTTCAACCAATATAAAAAAAAATGAAAAGGGGGAGAAGAACTGAGAAAAAGAAGAACAGGGAGGGGGTGAGAGAGAGTGACACGGGAGAGACACGAGGGGAAACTCGAGTTTTCTCGAGTAAGAATGATGCGGTCTCGGTGCTTTCCCAAAATAGCCGTGAATAATGATTTTTATACAGGTGTTTAACTTAGATAATTAAGTAATGTTAGTTAGTATTAAGTTAATATGTAACTTAAAAGTTTAGTAAAGAAAGTTGTAAAGATAGTTAATCAGTTTAAGGTAAGAAATTTAATTAATTACTTTAAGTAAGTGAATAAATTAATTAAGTTAATTTAAATGATTTATTATGAAGTTGGTTTAAAAGTTAATTTAAATTAATAAGTAATTAAAGAATGATTTATTTAATTATAAATAAATAATTAGATTAATTTATAATTTGAAATGGTTAATAATGAATTAATCTAAGATAATTTCTTAAGAAGTGATTAAGAAATATTATTAGTTAATAAGGATAATTAACTAAGGGTTATTAAGTAATTGATTTAAAGTGATTAATGTTAATGATTTATTGGATTAAATAATTTAGATAATCAATTATAAATGATTTAAATGTAATTACTTAATGAAAATAATCTAATCAGAATTGGATAATAAATTCATAAGTAATTAATTAAATTGGAAATGAATTGAATTAATTAAATCCTGCTTACAAATGTTTATTGAATGCTTATGAATAATTATATTGTATGAAATGATTTGAATTGATTATCCTATCTGATTTGTGATATTTTGTTCTGTAGATTGAGTTGTATATTTGTTTGCATTTATATATTATCTGTGAATTTGTGAATGGAAGATGAGCGTTATAGTTTATATCGCTTATCAACTATATTTCTGTGTTTTAATCTGTGATGATGATGATGTACACTATTGTGTTAAACCCCTGGACCACACCATACACACACAAATATGGATTTCACGAGGAAATCGATTTAAGTCGCAGATTTGTGAAATAGTTAAATTTGAATTTTTAAATTCAAATGTTTTGGAAATGGAATCGGAATAAATGTGAAAAGCTTTTGGAATGGAATTTCAAAATAGAATTTATTATTTTTAAATTACTTGATTAAGTTTTGGAATTTAAATAAGTTGGTTTAAATTTAAATTCAATACTTGAAATTGAATTCAGTAATTTGAAATTAGGGATTAATGATATTATACTAGTCATTATGAGTTAAACCATTTTTAAAGTATTATTTTTGGGAATTTGAATTTAACCCAAGGATTTCAACTCGTATAAATGAATCAGATTTCCAAAATGAAAACTGTTGTTTTCAAATGATAAACACTTTTAGATAAGAACTGAGATTCCAGTTAATTAGGGGAATTTCAAGATTGAATAGAAAAATGATTTTCCTAAGTTATGAATGAATTCTTTTTGAAAGCTATGAATTAAATCTGTTTATTTTTAACAGATTTAAATTGATGATTTGTTTAAATCAAATTGAAATGAAATTTGTTTTGAAGCTATAAGTTAAATCTTTGATTTAAAGATTTAACGAGTTAATCAAATTGAAATGAAAAATTGATTTGGAAAATCTGTGAATGAATCTTTTGTTTAAAAGATTAAAATGTGAAAATTGTTTAAACCGTTAAAGGTTGTGAAAATGAATCTTTTTGTTTAAAGATTGAAATGGTAATTGGATTAAACCATTTGAAATAAAGTTTTGAATTATTAAGTTGTGACTTAATTGAAATCCCATTATCCATTTGTTTTTGAAATATCGTGCTTACTATTTGGTTTAGCCGGGAAAGGACCTTTGTGTCGTATAACCCATTCCGAATATGTGATACGTCGTTATGGATAGCATTTGAAGACCGGTGATGAAGACCGGGTATTTGCGAAAGTGATAGGATGACCTATCGATTGTTTCTGCACCGAGTCGCGCCGGTATAGAAACTCCCTAAGTGATGGGAAATCCGATCGGGATTGTGAATATCCGGATTGCAAGGACTTCTTTGTAAGTTCCTTCGGTTTTGTTCGAGCCCGGAACAGACTTGTATGGATTGTGTGTCTGACATTACAAGTTGAGATGTAAAGCCGATTTCTTTCAAATATATTTCTGTTGGTGGCGGAGAATTTATTCTTTTAGCTTAACACCCTTCTCTGAGACGTACGAGCTCAGAGGTTATGTAGTTGAATGTTATCAGCGATATATTCCCAATTTGGTAATGTGACATGCTGAGTGTTGCTGTGAAATGATCATTGTGTTGATTATTTGTGATAGGATCATTTATTTGATCGTCTATCTTGGTGATCATTTCTATGATCATTTGTTGACCCAAAGCATGGCTTTTGTATAAAGTATGTTTTTGTGGACGTGACTTCGTCGAGCCTCACACCCCGTGAATGGTCAAAACAGGAAAGAAGCAGCAAGGTTATGAGGGGTAGCGCCCTTTAGGATGTGTGCATTTCCTTCTGGAAAAGGGTGGTATCATGGTATGGAGCCCAGATATTTACTCATGTTGAAAACACTTTGTTATGATTGTGTGAATTGATTACGAGCGCTCGGTGAAAGGTCCCAAAGGACCGGGGGATGACATATTCGGTCAGTTGTTACTCAGTTAGGGGTAACCCGGCCTTGTGTTGTTAGAGATCCGGTTTGGTTCTCGGGGATGTCCATCCAGAGGCATTCTCATGTGGCAATGGGAAGTTCCTTGGCCTGATCATTCGTTGGAAATCCAATTCCCAATACGAAACCCTGTACGGTATTAGTTGTAGAACCTGCCATTTACTTATGGTGGTCACCACTGTTTAGATGGTAGCTATAGTAGGCATACGATAATGGTCGTATGTTGGCTAAGATTTATATTCTACTTTCGAAATGAATTTTTCCTACACTATGCACTAATAATAATATCAAATGTCTTTTTAATGCGTATCAAGCATCTTTGACTATCATAAGGAGAAATCTCCTCCGATTCTGCGTTTGCATTGTGTGTGTGTGCGGGAGGCCTTATGGTAGTCTCATTTTTAAAAAGCATTGCGAATTGACTTTGAAAATCTTTTATTGAATGTTTTTAAAGATAAACTGTTTTTGTTGCTCACACCAGTCCCACGACTGATCCGGAGTTTATTGTTTCTTTCCTAAACTCTGGGTGCTCATTATTTTCTACACGAGCAGTCTAGAGTTGGGTTTTTCAGATAGTCAGGTTTAGTAGATTATCTGGAGTTAGTTCAGTCTTTGGATCGCACCAGTCTTGGTTATCTAGGTGCATCGTTATTGGGAGTTCGAGCTATTGCTGGATTGATTATTGGAAATGGAGTTGCAGTTCTCGGAATTCTCTTTTGAAGACTATCTTAGAGTTATTTGTTTCGCTGCTAGATGTTATCTATCGTTTTCTTTCCGTTGCTATTTTATTGTATCATATCTCTGTTGTATATTGATATCTATTGGATCATCTGTTGTATCAGATATTGTATCAAAGCTGTATATCAATGTATTATTCTTTTATTCCGCTGTGTTATTTACTTAATGTTGTTATAAGCTCCGGCGAATCGAAATTTGAACGGTCGAATCTATGACATTCGAGTACGATTTGAAGTATGGATGTCGATTTTCGAGCGGGCAAAATCCGTCTCGTTACAGACGGGAATCGAACCTGCGATCTGCTTACCAGGAAGCAGGTATCTTACCACTACGCCACTACTTGCGGACAACAACATATATTATTTAATTACATATATATATGTTATAATTAATTACAACACCATACTTTGGTTAAAATTAGTCATATAATTTTATATATAAATTATTAAAGTAATATTAGTTCTCGGTAGTAAAAAATAAATTTTTCACAAATATTTAATATTATTTAATATTATTCAAATCAATTTACAATATAATTAAATTATATCAGTTCAAATAAGTTATAAAGATTATTTTTTAAATTTTATAAAATTATGTTAACATCGGATATGCTGTCAGTAAAAAAACACAAAACATTTTTTGCTTTTAAAAGTTAATTGTTAATTCGGTCGAAAATAAATAAATCATTTTAAAGTTAATTTAAACCGAAAAAATTATGAAAAAAAAATTCAACTAGAAAATATCATGTAGGATTTACTGGAAATTAAAATTTTGAAGCAAAGTTTCAGAATTAATTTTTTATTAATATTTCATTAATTATCGAATGAATATTTAATTAAAATGTATTTTAAAAGTAAAAAAAAATTATTTATTGAGCTTCGCTTGATATGTATATGTATATTTTGTTATGAATATATTTTTGTGTGTGTGTGTGTATTTAAATCAAAAATATATACATTAAAAAGATTCTATATATATATATATATATATATTGTATTACTCACAATTTTTAAAATAAATATTATTTCAATATTTATATAAATCTGTTACATAATATGTATATATAATATTAATATTTTATTCCTATGATTATACACACACATACATACATATATATATACACACTTATATATTTATATAAAATTATTTAAACAAAACTTAATACATACATGTATTTATTTATAAGTAATAGTGTAACGACCCGTAAATTTCGATAATTAAATTAGTTAATTTAATAAGATTTTTGTTGTTAAATTTAGAAAAAAATAAAAACTTTAAAATTTAAAATGAAGTGAATGTTAAAAATGAAATGTAGCAATGATAATTAAAACTAATTATTGACAATTGTAGTGAAATCCCAATAATGAAATAGTGTAAATTATTGCACTTGGTTATAAATTGAATATAAGTAAATAAGGGTAAGTGTTGTATAAATAAATGAATTAGTATAATTAAGGGTAATCGGATGAATTTAGTATTATGTAAGTAATTATAATAATTAGTTGAATATAAAATAAACTTAAGCGTAAATTAAAGGTTATGATAACAATTATTATAAATTACCTATTTTATTTGTCAATGAAATTAATTGAAATCTTTATATTTAAATGTAAGTGAATGTTCATTAATGTGAGTTAGGACGCAAGTGTGAATGTAATAAAATGAATGGAAAAGTATATTTTATTCATAAGATAAAATAAAGAAATGAAACCAAGTTGAATAAATTAATTGGGGTTTTAATTATAATAAATGTATATATTTGACAAATTCAATATAATTGAAACAATTGTTAATAATAAGGAAAGATGGAAATTTGAATATATTGATGTAATGAAAGACAAACGAATATTAATTAGGTTTATAGAGTAATATAGACTTAATAAAAGGATTTGAATAGAATCAGATCAGTTTATTTGAAATTAATTAATTGGAATTCAATCTATAACAAATGGATTAAACGGTAAGTATATGAAATTAAATACTATGTTAATTGAAATTAGAATGAAATGGGAAATATTAATATAATAAAATAAACCAACGATAATTGGTTGAATAACAAGGTTGAGAAATCAAATAAATGGATTTCATGGAATTCCAATTGATAATTAATGAATCTACTGGAATTGAAATTTGACATTGTAGTTGGTGAATAAATTAACTTTAAATGGATATAGAAATTTGTTATAAAGGATTTTTAAATTACTAAAGTAATCCAAGATGATAAAAAAATTACAAATTAGAGAATTCGAATGAAACGGTGATTTATTTTAATTTAATGTTAATTATTTAATTAACTGAAATATAGCCATTTTGGCCACTACTCGGATTCCGACGAAATTAGTTACAGCGGATCCGTAACAGTGAATTATTGTAGGATTTCAAGTTACGTAACGATCGGACTTGTCCTTTGATCAGACGGACTCGAAACGCTTAGAAATCAATTTAATTGAAATCAATTGAAATGGCCTTAACGTAACTTCTTCATATGATGGAATTTGGACTTGAAACATGTTCCATCGATTTTAAAATATTCAAAACATCTATTTTGATAAATGGGTTGACCCATTTTCGTTTAGGGGTCTAAACGGGCTTTTCGGGTCATTATCTTCAAAACCCAAACCAATCAAGCCCAGTCATTTCTATACAAGTCTGCCCATACATACCCGGTTATAAACCCTAGTAGCCTTTGTATTTTTCATTTCTGTACATACAGAAACTTTTGTTTACTCCTCTTCCTCAATGGCTGAAAACCCAAAATATTCCAATTAAATTCCAATTCAAAATCCAATAACAAAAATTCAAACTCCTCAAATAATATCAAATTTTATGTGGATTCGAAGCTCTCGATGAAAGCATCTCAGATTTTCAATTTTTTTTTGGATTCGAATTATCGGTTGTCCAAGAATCAATGAATTTGTTTCTGCCATCCGTTTTGGCTTTTGTGATTTCGATGGTGGATCGTCGTTCAACCGACGATCGGAGGGCGGCATCGGGAAGAGAACGGCGAGCAGGCCCTGGCCATGCTATTCGTTCTTCATGATGTGTTCGAATTTTGCCGAAACTGGGTGATAGACGCAGCAATTTTAGTCTCGGTTGGAGTAGTTTAGGCTGCGGCAAGATGAGCCGCGCTTGGGGCATGGGCGAGGCTAGGCGGCACGGGCACAGGGGCGTAGGCCGATCGTTGTATCATGTATTGTGGTGGTCGGAGAACTCGTGTAGAAGATGGCGGCTGCAATGATGCATTCGCAATTATCAGTTAGGATTCGTGTAGTTCATACACGCGACCGAGCGCAGGGAGGGGTGACGTGGCAAACAATTGGTAGTGGCCTGTTATATTTATTCTAATTTTAATTTTGATTTTTAAATTGATCTAATCACCATAACTTTCATATACGAGGTCGGATTCATGTGCGGTTTTCTCCACTGCGATCCTATCAAAATTCCGGACACTTTGACGCTAATTTGGACAAATTCAGAGACAGTTCAAATTTTGGATTCAAATTGAATTTAAATTCAATTTATATTCAAAGGTGAGTGTTTTTTTTTTGCAAAGCAAGCTGGTTTTATAGTGGGCCGTCCACTTTTATTACGAAAGTAATAAAGTTGAGGTACAGGAGATAGGTAAAAGCACCTACACTACTATGGATGAAAAGAAAAAATATAGCACAGGTGTTTGGCAGACATGCCAGAACAGCTAAAAAATCACTAATAACTAGGTCTCCTCCGAAGAGGAAGAATCACCATCGTCAGGAGAAACCAAGGGGACATCCCCACGCAGTGCAGCAAAGGGCCGGAAACGGAAAGCAAGTCTCGGGTCGTACGCCTCAACATCCGAAGAGTAAATGAATGAACGATCCCAGGATTGATCAGCGAGCAAAGCAGAATTCCTACTCGCGTCCACACCATCCAAATCAAGAACTAATGAATCATCAGACGGTTTATAATATAGGCAACGAAGGTCCTCCTGGTCATCGGTAACAAATCTGAAATAAGAGTCATCCACGGGGATGAATCTCACATCAGAGATGAGATCAACCCAACATCTCTCTGACTCAGACCAAACAATCCGGGCAGGATCAGGGGCCTAAACAGGAATGGCAGGGGCACCACAAGATCTCACACCAACTGAAGGGGAAGCAGGCCTAGCACCAGAAAGGGACGGACCCAAATCGCTCTGAGGCAGGGGAAGGGCTTGAGAAGCAGGAGAAGGAACCTTAGGAATCCATTTCCAAAGCGGGGGGCGAGGCAGGGGAATCTTAGGAGCCGCCGCGGAAGAAATGGTATGAAGGCAGGCGGAGACCAGGTGACCAAAGGAGTGACAGGAGGAACAAATATCTAGAACCCAACCATAGCGAACACGAACCTCGCAACATGCCCAACAGCAAGCTGAACAGAAATAGTAGCAGGGAGAGGCTGGAAGGGAGTTATCTCAATCAGAGCCTTTGCATACATCAAATTTTCACGGGCTACCATATTAGCATCAAAACACTTAAGTTTTCCAACATTGCAAGCCAACCAATTCAACCCAAGCAAAGTCTGAAGCGCCGATGGAATCTGAGAGAAGTACACCCAAACGGGAATGGAAAGCACTTGCTCGTGAGCACGCACTACAGTAGGAGACCAAGAAGTGATGATAAAGGGTCTACCATCAATAAAGGACGGCTCGGCACTAAGAACAAGACGACGATCCTGAGTGGAGGAAAACTTTAGATAATAAAAAGAGTCAACCAGCTTAACATTCACATTACCACTCAGCTTCCAAGCTTTCCGCAAAAACGAGGGCGGATCACGAAGACGGTGGTTAGGGTCAAGAAAGAAACCAACAAAATATTCAGACCAAAAATCAACTCCAGCTTGGATAACATTTGGAGGTGGAATCTTCACTCCGTTCTCTTCCACAATTTCAAAGTCAATTGGAGTGTAGTCACCTGCGTTTCGTGGCAAGGATTTAAATAAAGAGGTCCAAGGCATAGGGCATGCAGGCAAAGCTGAAGGAGGTCTAGGATGCAACTCAGCAGTTGGCTGATCAGGGGAAGCCTCAGACATAGGGGAAGCCAAACAATGTGCACTGTTAACAGGTCCAAGACCCACAGTGGCATTGAAACAAACACTTGACGTGCAACAATCAGGCACACCGGACTCTACCAAACCAACAACACTACCGGACAGTCCTCCTAATTCACCCTCTTTTACCAATGGACCCGCAACTTGCATATCCAAAACGCAATTGGGATTATCAACAAGACACACACCAGCTAAAGGTAGACGTGGCAAACCTGAAAAAGTTGGAGAAGAAATCTCAGCAGGTAGATATGCAGCTTCAGCGGTTTTAACACTCGAACAAGGGCGGGCTATAGGATCTAGGGGGAACTGATTGAAATCACGAAGGGGAGGAAATTCGCTGTTCGAGTGAAGGTTGGGAAGAGGAACGCGAACAGCATCCATGGTTCTAAAACGACGGCCAGAACGTGTAGAAGAGGGGGAGGAGTGAAGTCGCGGCGAAATGGGAAAAACAGGTGAAGAGGACATGAAGGGGGCGGCGGAGACAGAGCGCGACCAGGAAATTCACAGTGGAGAAGACGCGAGTGAAAGAAATCGCCAGGAGACCATTTTCAAATAAAAGAGGAATGATTTTGAAAACTTTGGGGACAGGGAGACTATGTCGCGCTGACCTTTGGTTAAGCCGGTTTTAAAGTGGCCGTGCACTATGTCTCATTATTGTGGCCGCTGGGAATCGATCCGGTGCCACTACAACACAATGTAGCAACATCCACTATGTCGAAACCACTGGACCACTAGAACTTGACTAAACTTTGGGGCCAAGGAAACTATGTTTGCCCTGGCCTTTGGTAAAGCCGGTTTTATAAGTGGCCGTGCACTATGTCTCATTATTGTGGCCGCTGGGATTCGAACCGGTGCCACTACAACCACATGTAGCAACTCCACTATGTCTTAACCACTGGACCACTAGAACTTGACATAAACTTTGGGGACAGGGAGACTATGTCGCCCTGACCTTTGGTTAAGCCGGTTTTGTAAGTGGCCGTGCACTATGTCTCATTATTGTGGCCGTTGGGAATCGATCCGGTGCCACTACAACACAATGTAGCAACATCCACTATGTCGAAACCACTGGACCAACTTCTAAAATTTCTTATGTTTGTTAAATTTAATCCATGATGTGATTAGAAATTTAATTATGATTGTTTGGTATATTTTAATCATCATCTCAGTTAAATTGAATTTATTCGAATTAAATTGTTATTTAATTTATTATTGCATATAAACTGCAAGTTAAATACCTGCTATTTATTATCAGTTCCTATATTGATATTTATGGACTGTTTTGGATGATGATTGTGATGGGTGTTGATTGTTGATATTGGTTGAATGGATGTTCAGTTTATAACGTTATAAAAATGCAAGTTCGTTATGGATTATTATTAATTCGGGATTGCGGTTTGAAATGATATACAACTGTAAAATATTAAATTGCGGATTCAAATGATAAATATCTGTATCACTTGACCATATGATAGAAAATTATATACAGACACCGTGGTCTATATATATATATATATTACTTTTGAAATGATATTTATGGTGTGTAAAGAAATATATGGTTTTATATAAATATTATTTTGGATATTATGTGAATGTTATTTCATTCTTGATTTTAAGTTATTTATGTTTAATATAGGATAAGTTTAATAATAAAGTTTGATTTTATTGAAGATAGTATGGTTAAGTATTTAAATTATATTTTAATATAGAGTTTATAATGATTTAAATAAATTAAGGTTGGAAGATAAATTTGAAATTTATTTGAAATTGAATTTATTTAAGAATTAAACTCAAATAGGTTTGATTTGAAATTTATTAAATTTGAAATTTTAAAAGGTATGATTTTTATAACTTGATTTTGTTTAAGATGATTTAAAATGAATATTTCAAATTTAAATTAATTGAAGGAACATCTAGTGATTTGGAATTTGGGGTTTATTTAAAAGATATTGGATTTGTTAAGTAAATATTTTAAAGATGAATAATAATGAAGTTAAATTAAGGTATATATGAAGTTATCAAATTTAGTTTTGAAATTATGGAATATTTAAAGCTTTGAAATATAAGGAATTTGAAATGGTTTATTTGAGGTACAAATCTGTATTTCGAATTGTTATAAATTGAAATAGATTATTGAAAACTGAATTGAGTTGAAATTTATGAATTGAGATTTGATTTAAATTGAATTTTGGATTCAAGTTGATTTAAATCAATTTGTGAAGTTGAGGAAATTATTTTATTTATAAAGTAATGTTAAATTTAAAACTATTTTATTACATATACTATTTGAACATCTAAATTGTTTAAGTGGTGAAAGTTATAGTTTCAAAGCTATGAATTTCAAAGTATTATGTTTTGAAAATGTCATATTTTCAAGCGTTTGGTTTCGAAAGGGTTATAACTTTGGAAGTACTATGATTCTGGAAGTGAATATATTTGAAAAAAATGATATCATATTGATTTGGTTTTTTGAAGTGAAAATGTATCATATTGATTTGGTTTTTGAAATGGAAATGATATCGTAATTATATGGTTTTGAAATGGATATGATATTATGGTTTTGAAGTATAAATTATTTTGAAAATGACCACGGTGTTATAATAACATTTGGTTGTTAAAGAGACCGGGATCGGAAGTTGTCATACTCTCTGCCAACTCCGAAAACCACTTTAACAACCGTGTACGCGGTGGAGATTCCAGAATGAAGTAGGATGGCGGCGGTGTTTCTTTGAGGTATATACGTGGACTTGACTCCCATGAGTTGGCATAAGGTGGCTAAAACAGGAGCGGTTGACGAGCTAAGGAGGTAGCACCTCTTATCGGACACACTCCTTCGATACCATTCTATTACTTTGTGATTGATTGGGGCCCTTTTGATTTTAGGGGCGTGGCTCGAGGTGGGCGGTTGTAGCTGTTACACGTTACCATCGGTCCAGAAGCATAATTGGTAAATCTACCCTAGCATTGCCTAGTTGTGCCGTGTCACCTACCCTAGCGCGCCTTGTACGAGTTTGGTGTTCTCCCGTGGCTCATGGAGTATCCTCTGGTGGCTTCCCGATTAGGAGAGACTATGATACTGGATGGACTACTGGGACTATTATGTGTTAAGGACGATATGGGTAACTCCTTAACACTATTTAAATGTAAGTTTATTTTACTATAGATATTATTATAATAGCGAAATATTAATACATAGTAAATAGTTTAACGGATCCTTAGGAGATGTGAATCCCAAACATCTCTTAAGTTACTACACTCACGTTAGACACTGGATAGGAGATGTCAAATCCCGTAAACATCTCTGACGCCATTCCACTCAATTATTTACAGTTGATTTAACTTACATAAGATTTTTTAGTTCTGACTCGAGTGTTTTGTCTTTTCAATTCGCTCGGGTCAGCCTGAGCATTTTAGGGTTTGAAGACCTTACTTCTGGGGGACGAAGACGAAGATTATATTACTTTTATTTACTATATTGTTCCATTGCATTACATTGTTCCGCTGCATCTTTGGTATGTGTAACTCTAATTCTGTGTTGCATAAGTATAATCAAATGTTTTTGTAAAACAGCTTCATGAACGGTTATTTGGTTATTATATATTTTCATTCCGCTGCAAGATTCTATTTAGTTTTTTTTTCTTTCTCTGTTTTTTCTTATTCACCCCAATAACAATCCGCCCTTCTGTACGGTTTGAGTCTGACGCGTGTGGTTTATCGTCGATTTAAAGCGTACAAAAAGGCGGGATGTTACATTTGGTATCAGAGCTTTGGTTTGGCGAAAACCTTAGCTTTGTGGGGTCTGACTCTTTATTAATAGGGTAGTAATGCCCTATGATGAGTCGTTGAGTGTATATATATGAGAGAGCGTATTTGTTAGTACTATAAAAGGTTTTGATATTGTGTTAATTTGTTCCGTTTTGTATTTATAAATTCTGGTTGGTGCATATGACGATATGACATCAGTAGGGATTTCTAAACACTTAATAGGACAGACCAACACAATATTTGTTTTGAAACGTAGATAAATGAAATAATTTTGCCTATTATATATTTTTATATATAAAATAATAATTTTATAAATGATATATTTGGTCGTAATATATATTTGTTGGTAGGTAGTGAAATTTATAAATATTGGTTGTAAAATAAAATTACAAATAAAAATAAAGTAAGATAGGAAATTTAGAATTTAAGTTCCAGGGTTTTGAAACTTTCTTTCGAACAATTTTGGAATATAATAATAATATTATTTAGAAGTATTTTCTGATATAAATATTTTAATATAATTTGAAAGAATTGTTTTAGAGGAATTTTGAAAAGAAATAAGTTCTGTACTCCCCTCTATGTCGTTGGAAAATAATTTCGGTGACGAGTGAATGCATCATCGATATTCATTTTCGAGTTTCAAAGTGGAAAGGCCACTGTAGTAGTTTTAGTACAGATTTATTTTGATAAACAAATATAAATTTCAAATTGTTTTAAATATAATTGGATATATAAATCGTAAGTGTATACATCTATCTATTATTTTAAAATGATTTGAAATTTAACCCAGTATTTAGTACTTAAGTTTTCGTTAATTATAGTTTCAATTATTATAATGAAATGGAATGTAACTAATTAACAATTGAAACCTCTAAAGGAAATAAGAGATTTAATGCTAAGTTATAAATGAAATTAAAAGAAAGTTGAAATTTGTAACATATAAAACAAAGAATATTATTATTGAACATTAAGTTAATTAAAAGAAATTTGCATTATATGGATAAATGAAACCGAATTTGTAAGTAGTGGATAGAAATAAATGAAAATACGACTGAATTAACGAATGTGAAATTATTCACAAAGGAGCTTATATAGTACTCAAAGAATATGCTTACATGTGTTTAAATTAAATTGTATATGAGTAACATATGTAAGTTTGAAGCAATAAATGTGTGAATTAAACTTAATAAGAATGAACTTGATTCATGCTTGGGGTCATTGTTTGTTTGGTTTATGGTTGTTTGGGCAAGGATACTTTAAAATTGTTTGAATTTATAAATAATCTATTTAGTTTCATCTAAGGTTGTTGAGTAAATGGTGCACTTAATAGTTTATTTTTCATTCTATACAATTTAAAGTTTTTGAACCTGAACAACTATTTGTTTTGTTTGATATGAATGGATAATTGACTGGTGTTGATTTTATGTGATGGTCGTATGCTTTGTTGCAAGTGATTGTTGTTCATATTGATTTGTTTGTAATTGATTGATAAATATTTTATTTTATATAATTATTAACTCTTTTGGATTATATAAGTGAAATACAGGTTATGGAAGCAATTGCTACTGCTTTTGATTTCATAATTAAACGTTGTTTGCCCGACAAATAGGTACGTTCTCGGGTTACGGTTTTGTAGCGTTATTATATTGTTTTTCCCGTGTTGGGATATATTATTTTGAGAAATATATGTTATATATTGTTATAATTGATATTATATTTTCTCTCGAGCCTCTCCGTACAAAGGAGACTCTGCCGAAATTTTCTGTAAATTTTGGACTTAGAAAATTTTTCTAAATATTTTCCAAACTTATAGTTTGAGTATAAAGGATTTAATGGTTATAATTTAGTATACTTTATTTAAATTATTTAATAATGTAAATTTATATGTTTATAAATTTAATATTTTTGAATAAGATATATTGATTTCTTAATCCCTTCTTTCCCTCCTTTTTCCTTTTCGGGGACGAAAAGTTTCGAGTGGGGAAGAGTGTAACGACCCGTAAATTTCGATAATTAAATTGGTTAATTTAATAAGGTTTTTGTAATTAAATTTAGAAAGAAATAAAAATTTTAAAATTTATAATGAAGTGAATGTTAACAATGAAATGTAGCAATGGTAATTAAAACTAATTATTGACAATTGAAGTGAAATCCCAATAATGAAATAGTGTAAACTGTTGCACTTGGTTATAAATTGAATATAAGTAAATAAGGGTAAGTGTTGTATAAATAAATGAATTAGTATAATTAATGGTAATTGGATGAATTCAGTATTATGTAAGTAATTGTAATAATTAGTTGAATATAAAATAAAATTAAGTGTAAATTAAAGGTTATGATAACAATTATTATAAATTACCTATTCTATTTGTCAATGAAATTAATTAAAAATCAATTACATTTAAATGTAAGTGAATGTTCATTAATGTGAGTTAGGACTGTAATTGTAAAGTGTGAATGTAATAAAATGAATGGAAAAGTATATTTTATTCATAAGATAAAATAAAGGAATGAAACCAAGTTGAATAAATTAATTGGGGTTTTAATTACAATAAATGTGTATATTAGACAAACTAAATATAATTGAAACAACAGTTAATAAAATGGAAAGATGGAAATTTGAATATATTGATGTAATGAAAGACAAACGAATATTAATTAGGTTTATAGAGTAATATAGACTTAATAAAAGGATTTGAATAGAATCAAATCAGTTTATTTGAAATTAATTAATTGGAATTCAATCTATAACAAATAGATTAAACAGTGAGTAAATGAAATTAAATACCATGTTAATTGAAATTAGGATGAAATGAAAAATATTAATATAATAAATAAACCAATGATAATTGGTTGAATAACAAGATTGAGAAATCAAATAAAGGGATTTCTTGGAATTCCAATTGTTAATTAGTGAATTTACTGGAATTGATATTGTAGTTGGTGAATAAATTAACTTTAAATGGATATAGAAATTTGTTATAAAGGATTTTTAAATTACTAAAGTAATCCAAGATGAGAAAAAAATTATAATTAGAGAATTCAAATGAAATAGGGACTTAATTTAATTTTATATTAATTTATTTAATTAACTGAAATATAGCCATTTTGGCCACTGACTTGGATTTCTACGAAACTAGTTTCATTGGATCCGTAACAGTGGATTATTGTATGATTTCAAGTTTCGTAACGATCGGACTTGTCATTTGATCATACGGACTCGAAACGCCTAGAAATGAATTTAATTGAAATCAGTTGAAATCAATTTGAAATAAGATGGTTTTAACGTAACTTCTTCATACGATTGAATTTGAACTTGAAACTTGTTCCATCGATTTTAAAATATTCAAAAACATCTATTTTGATAAATGGGTTGACCCATTTTCGTTCAGGAGTCGAAACGCGCTTTTCGGGTCATTATCGTTCAAAACATAAACCAATCAAGCCCAGTCATTTCTATTCTAGTCTGCCTACATATACCCAGTTATAAACCCTAGCAGCCTTTGTATTTTTCATTTCTGTACATACAGAATACTCCTCTTCCTTAATGGATGAAAACCCTAAATATTCCAATTCAATTCCAATTCAAAATCCAACAACAAAAAATCAAACTCCTCAAATTATATCAAATTTTATATGGATTTGAAGCTCTCGATGAACGCATCTCAGATTTGCAATTCGTTTTTGGATTCGAATTATTGGTTTTCCAGGAATCAATGAATTTGTTTCGGCCGTTCATTTTGGCTTTTGTGATTTCGACGGTGGATCGTCGTCCAATCGACGATCGGAGGGCGGCGTCGGGAAGGGAACGACGAGCAGGCCCTGGCCATGCTATTCGTTCGTCGTGATGTGTTCGAATTTCACCGGATCTGGGTGATAGACGCAGCAGTTTTGGTCTCGGCCGGAGCAGTTTGGGCTGCGGCAAGATGAGCCGCGCTTAGGGCATGGGTGAGGCTAGGCGGGGCGGGTACAGGGGCGTAGGCCGATGTTGTATCATGGATTGTGGTAGTCGGAGAACTCGTGTAGAAGATGGCGGCTGCGATGATGTATTCACGATTATCAGTTAGGATTCGAGCAACTCGTACACCCGACCGAGAGTAGGGAGGGGTGACGTGGCAAATAATTGGTAATGGCCTGTTATATTTATTCTAATTTAAATTTTGATTTTTAAATTGATCTAATCACCATAACTTTAATATTCAAGATCGGATTCACGTACGGTTTTCTCCACTGCAATCCTATTGAAATTCCGGACACTTCGACGCTAGTTTGGACAAATTTAGAGACTGTTCAAATTTTGGACTCAAATTGAATTTAAATTCAAAGGTGAGTGTTTTAACCCACTCAAAACTTCTAAAATTTCTTATGTTTGTTAAACTTAATTCATGATGTGATTAGGAATTTAATTATAATTGTTTGGTATATTTTAATCATCATCTCATTTAAATTGAATTTATTCGAATTAAATTGTTATTTAATTTATTATTGCATATAAACTGCCAATTAATTACCTGCTATTTATTATCAGTTTCTATATTGATATTTATGGATTGTTTTGGATGATGATTGTGATGGATGTTGATTGTTGATATTGGTTGAATGGATGTTTAGTTTATATCGTTATAAACTGCAAGTTCGTTATGGATTATTATTAATTCGGGATTGCGGTTTGAAATGATATACAAACGTAAAATAATAAATTATGGATTGAAATGATAAATATCCGTATCACTTGACCATAGGATAGAAAATTATATACAGACACCATGGTCTATATATATAAAAATATTTTTGAAATGATTTCTATGGTTGTGTAAAGAAATATACGATTTTATATAAATAATGATTTTAGATATTATGTAAATGTTATTTTATTCTTGATTTTAAGCTATGTATAAATTGTTTAATATAGGATAAGTTTAATAATAAAAATTTGATTTTGTTGAAGATAGTATGGTTAAGTATTTAAATTATATTCTAATATAGAGTTTATAATGATTTAAATAAATTAAGGTTGGAAGATAAATTTGAAATTTATTTGAAATTGAATTTATTTAAGAATTAAACTCAAATAAGTTTGATTTGAAATTTATTAAATTTGAAATTTTAAAAGGTATGGTTTTTATAACTTGATTTTGTTTAAGATGATTTAAAATGAATATTTCAAGTTTAAATTAATTGAAGGAACATCTAGTGATTTGGAATTTGGGGTTTATTAAAAAATATTGGATTTGTTAAGTAAATATTTTAAAGCTGAATAATAATGAAGTTAAATTAAGGTATATATGAAGTTAACAAATTTAGTTTTAAATTATGGAATATTTAAAGCTTTGAAATATAAGGAGTTTGAAATGGTTTATTTGAGGTTCAAATCTGTATTTAGAATTGATATAAAATGGATTATTGAAAACTGAATTGAGTTGAAATTTATGAATTGATATTTGATTTAAATTGAATTTTGGATTCAACTTAATTTAAATCTGTTTGTGAAGTTGAGGAAATTATTTTATTTATAAAGTAATGTTAAATTTAAAACTATTTATTACATATACTATTTGAACATCTAAACTGTTTAAGTGATGAAAGTTATAGTTTCAAAGCTATGAATTTCAAAGATTATGTTTAGAAAATGTCATATTTTCAAGCGTTTGGTTTTAAAGGGTTATAACTTTGAAAGTACTATGATTCTCCAAGTGAATATATTAGGAAAAAAATGATATCATATTGATTTGGTTTTTTGAAGTGAAAATGATATCATATTGATTTGGTTTTTGAAATAGAAATGGTATCGTAATTATATGGTTTTGAAATGGATATGATATTCTGGTTTTGAAGTACAAATTATTTTGAAAATGGCCACAGTTTTATAATAACATTTGGTTGTTAAAGAGACCGGGATCGGAAGTTGTCATACTCTCTGCCAACTCCGAAAACCACTTTAACAACCGTGTACGCGGTGGAGATTTCAAAATGAAGTAGGATGGCGGCAGCATTCCTTTGAGGTATATATGTGGACTCGACTCCCGTGAGTTGGCATAAGGTGGCTAAAACAGGAGCGACTGATGGGCTAAGGAGGTAGCACCTCTTATTGGACACACTCCTTCGATACCATTCTATTACTTTGTGATTGATTGGGGCCCTTTTGATTTTGGATGTGTGGCTCGAGGTGGGAGTTAGTAGTTGCTACGAGTTACCACTGGTCCGGAAGTGTAATTGGTATATCTACCATGGCATTGCCTAGTTGTGTCGTGTCATCTACCCTAGCGCGCCTTGTACGAGTTTGGTTTTCTCCCGTAGCCCATGGAGTATCCTCTGGTGGCTTCCCGATCAAGAGGAACTATGATACTGGATGGACTACTGGGACATTATGTGTTAAGGACGATATGGGTAACTCCTTAACACCAAGTAAGTTTATTTTACTATAGACATTATTATAATATCGAAATATTACTACACTCACATTAGACACTGGATAGGAGATGTCAAATCCTATAAACATCCATGACGCCATTCCACTCATATTATTTACTGTTGATTTAACTTACATAAGATCTATTAGTTCTAACTCGAGTGGTTTGTCTTTTTAATTCGCTCGGGTCAGCCTGAGCATTTTAGGGTTTGAAGACCTTACTTCTGGGGGACGAAGATGAAGATTGTATTACTTTTATTTACTATATTGTTCCATTGCATCATATTTTTCCATTGTATTGTTATTTATTATTCTTTGGTATGTCTAACTCTAATTCTGTGTTGTATAAGTATAATCAAATGTTTTTTGTAAAACAGCTTCATGAATAGTTATTTGATTATTATATTTTGTTATTCCGCTGCAAGATTCTGTTATGTTTTTTCTTTCTTTCTCTGCTTTTTCTTATTCACCCCAATAACAATCCACCATTCTGTATGGTTTGAGTCTGACGTGTGTGGTTTATCGTCGATTAAAGCGTACGAAAAGGCGGGATGTGTAACATCACGGGTTTTGCCCGCTTGAAAATCGACATCCATACTTCAAATCGTATTCGAATGCCGTAGATTCGACCGTTCAAATCCGATTCGCCGGAGCTTATAACAACATTAAGTATAACAACACAGCGGAATAAAAGGATAATACATTGATATACAACACTGATACAACATAGTGATACAATGAATATCAATATACATCAGAGATACAATAAAATAGCAGCGGAAAGAAAATAGATAACACTAGCAGCGGAACAAATAACACTAAGATAGTCTTCAACGAAGAAATCCAAATCTGAACTCCATCTCCAAGAACAAATCAACCACTAGCTCGAACTCCCCATAACAATGCACCAAGATAAGCAAGACTGGTGCGAACCAAAGACTGAACTAACTCCAGATAATCCACTATATCTAACTATCTGAAAAACCCAACTCTAGACTGCTCGTGTGGAAAATAATGAGCATCCAGAGTTTAGGAAAGGAACAATAAACTCCGGATCAGTCATGGGATTGGTGTGAGCAACAAAAACAGTTTATCTTTAAAAACAAAACACAGGAGAATTTTAAAGTAAATTCGCAATGCTTTTTGAAAATGAAACTACCATAAGACCTCCCACCACACACACAATGCAAACGCAGACTTGGAGGAGATTTCTTCTTATGATAGTCAAACATGCTTAATACGCAGAAAATTTCTTTGATATTATTATTATAAGTGCACGGTGCAGAAAACATTTCGAAAGTAGAATATAAATCTTAGCCAGCATAGACATTTCGAACTATGCCTACTATAGCTACCATCCAAACAGTGGGGCGCCACCATAAGTGAATGGCAGGTTCTACAACTAAAACCGTATTGGGCTCGTATTGTTTCTTTGGATTTCCAACAATGGTCAGGCCAAGGAACTTCCCATTGCCACATGGAAACGCTTCTGGATGGACGTCCCGACAACCTAACCGGATCTCTGCCAACACAAGGTCGGGTTACCCCTAACTGGGTAACTACTGACACGAGTATGCCACCTCCCGGTTGTAACAACCTTTAACCGGGGCCCCAACATCAAATCACAAAACAAGATATATATAGGTTTGTGATGTCCACATAAGTAAGCATCTGGGCTCCATACCATGATACCACTTCTATCCAGAAGGAGATGTACATGCCCTAAAGGGGCGCTACCCCCTAATAACCTTGCCGCATCTTTCCTGTTTTGACCATTCCGGGGTGTGAGGTTCGACGAAGTCACGTCCACAAAACTACGCTTTGGTACAAAGCCATGCTTTGGGTCAACAATGATCAAAGTAATGATCACAAAGATAAATGATCAAACAAATGATCATATCACAAATGATCAAACAATGATCATTTCACAGCAACACTTAGCATGTCACATTACCAAATTGGGAATATATCGCTGATAACCTTCAATTACATAACCTCTGAGCTCGTACGTCTCAGAGAAGGGTGTTAAGCTAAGAGAATAAATTCTCCGCCACCAACAGAAATGTATTTGAAAGAAATCTGCTTTATATCTCAAAATGTAATGTCAGACACACAATCCATACAAGTCTGTTCCGGGCTCGAACAGAACCGAAGGCACTTCTTACGAAGCCCTTGCAAATCCGGGTATTCACAATCCCGATCGGACTTCCCATCACTTAGGGAATCTCTATACCGGGAGCTACCCAGTGCAGAGACAATCGATAGGTCATCCTATCGCTCTCGCAAATACCCGGTCTTCAACACCGGTCTTCAAATGCTATCCATAACGACGAATCACATATTCGGAATGGGTTACTTGACACAAAGGTCCTCTCCCGGCTAAACCGAATAGTGAGCGAAATAGTTCAAAAACATATGGATATTGGGATTTCAATTAAGTCACAACTTAAAACCCAAAATTTTCTTTAAATGGTTAAACAAATTACCATTTCAAATCTTTAAACAAAAAGATTTATCTCACAAAGATCAATTCATAGATTTCCAAAACAATTTCATTTCTATAGGATCAACCCATTAAATCTTTAAATTAAAGATTTAACTTATAGCTTTCAAATCGTTTTCATAACTTGGAAATTATCTTCATTTCAAATTAGAGATCATTTTAACTCAAATTTGAAGTTCATTTCTTATGTGAAGGCTTTTATTAATCGAAAACAAACAGTTTTCGTTTCAGAAAAATCCAATTATATTTGCTCGAGTTAAAGCCCTTGAATTTAAATTCTAATTCTCAAAATCAATATATTTAAAATGGTTTAACTTCATATAAACACATTTATAACATCTTTAATCATAATTTCCAAATCATGGAATTCAATTTCAAAATTTGGATTATTTAAATTGAAACTTTACCAAGTTATTCAAAATAGCTTTTATCTTAAAAACCCCATTTCAAAAGCTTTAACATTTAACCCAAATCCATTTCCAAAATCAATTGAATTAAAATATTCAACTTTTTAAAATCATTTCAAAATCTGTGACTTAATCGATTTCCTCGTGAAATCCATAATTGTGTCTGTATGGTGTGGTCCAGGGGTTTAACACAATAGTGCACAACCATTCAATCATCACAGATCAAATACGACAATATATTCGATAAGCGATATAAACTATAACGCTTATCTTTCATACACAGATTCGCAGATATATATATATATCACAGATAATTAAATTACATCACAGATCACAACACAAATCAGGATAATCATAAAGCATCATATAACAGGGATATCAGACGAATTAATTATTCAGTCAAGTTTAAACATTCACAAGTAAAACTTATTAGTTGACTGATAATTTAAATCAAATTGTATTAATTATAAATCTGGGTTAATTATCATCAATTAATTACAATTTATCTGAAATAAATTCCTCTTTCCAATTTATTAATTAACCCTTTAATTTTTAACTAATCGATCTTAATTAATGAATCAATTACCCTTTAATTATTTAATTAATCTTAATTAACCACAATTATTAGTTAATTCTTTAATTATTTAAAACTTTAATTAACTTTCAAGATAAATCCTTTATCATATTAATGACTTGATCTAACTTAAAATCTTTAGGGAAAACAAACTTTTAATCATTTCGAAAATTAATTTATTTCAATTATAAAGAGCTTTAATGTTGATTAACTTTAATACTTAACTTAAATTAAGTTATTTAGCTAAAGTATTAATTAGAAAAACTTTGTTAAGTATTTGCTTAAATAATTAAACTTATCATAATATCTTAGCTTAGTTTATTAAGCTTTTGTTAAATCATTAAGCTATCTCCCAATTTTTAATAGGTTGTTAAATAAAATAAAAGCCCGAGAAAGGTTCCCTGTTTACTCGAGTATTACTCGAAATTCTTTCCCAATTCCCCGAGTCATCTCTTCCCCTCTCGCGCTTTCTTCTTCTCCTCTTTTTTTTTCTTTTTTTTTTCTCTCTTCGAAAACAAATAGCTACAGTTTTAAGCTACAGTTAAATCATCGAGATAAGGAACCACTCACACGCTCGAGTAAACACCCGAAATAACCTATGTGTTTCCTCAAGCTCCTATACCTTCTTCTTCCCCAACCCTTCAACCAGATGCACACATATGCACGTACACGTGCACGACCTTCACAGCCATCTCGGTCAACGCCGCAGCTACCCACGAATCATCGGTGATTGCCCAAATCAATTCAAACCGCCCAGTAGACATAGTTCTTCCCAAATCAAAATCGAGTAAATTCGAGTACAATTTTTTTTCGTCCCTGAAACCCTACTCGAATCAATAATCTACCTCGCCACTCCACCTTACTTCGCCAGAACTCTCGCGACCTCGCCCGGAGCTCCGCCGCAACCCCACGCACCTAGCCCCCCATGACCGATCGCCTGAAACGCTTCGACGACGACGCGACAGTACGATTTCTCAGTTCGACTCAAACCAGCAGTGAAAACCCTAAATTTGATTCATTCACCCAATTCATTCATTAGAAAAATTATTCACCAATTTTTATGAAATCCATGGTGTTCAAACTTACTTCACCTAAAATTTTAACACCCAAATATTATCCAGGTAACAGAAATCGATCAAAATATGATTTGAGTTCAACTGCAAGTTGCACTCTACATACTTGACTAAAAATCACTGTTTTTGTTTTAAAAATCATGTTAAGGTATAAGGATTTAGATTATATACCTGAATTCGCAAATAAAAATACTTGTATTTTAACAAATGAGGAGATTAGCTCAGATTTCTTGCTTCCCAGAGATATTTACAAATTGTTTTAATTTAAATTGATTTTTAAATTTTAGTTTATGGTAAAACAAACATTAGTTGTTTTGATCTTAAATCCAAACAATAGGTGGATTGTGCAGAAAATATTTTTGAATAAAAATCTTTGTTTATAAGCTGAGACAGGGAACACATGAAAACAATAGCCTGCTACCAATACTTCAATCATGTAGATATTCACAAAGCATTCAGATATAAATATATACGTGTAAATATCTTCATTTCACAGATATAGGCAACCGATCTTACTTTCGAGTTAAATAAACAAAAGTTACTCACCTTGGTAGGAAAGAACAGAGGGCTGCCCCTTTTTTTTTTTGAAACTGCATATTTGATTTGTTTTTAAACTTTGCTTGATGTTTTGAGTTGCATAGTTGCTGTTTGAATTTGATCCTTGAATTGAATCCCTGCCTAGCTTGATTCCAGATGTTGTTTAAGTTTAAGAAGTTGATTTCAATATGAAATGATGTTTTTCTCTGGTTTTACTCAGCTTGAAAATGAACGAGGCTGATATGTATAAAGAAAAGAAGATGATAGGTAAGCTATTATTTTGTACAGGTGATAGTATGTTTGATAAATAGGAGATGAAGTTTACAGTGTGACATTATTCATGTTTGTACTAAAGGTAGCATATTATAATGTCCTGCATTTATTAACTTGGTGGCTGAGATATAAAATTTTGACTTGCATTGATTACTTAAACAATAGGCAGTGATCTTTCTTCCTTTGTCATGTTTCACACATTTATCTTTGTTTATTTATTCTTTTCTTCTTCTTACTTTTGTTTGGTGGCTGAGCAGATAGGGGTAAGTACAAATATTTCTTCTTTAGTTTACATGAATCATTTCATTTCGGCTGAAGATAATGTTAGGGTGTATCAAAGATTTCTTGCATTAAATATGCACATGCTCCTGCCTTACTTACAGCCTACCCTATTTATATGTACACAGCTATTTCCCTTTATACTTTGTTTATTCTTGCCTTCCATATCTCTTTTATTTGCTTGTTTCGGCTGAAGACATTTATTTGTTTGAACACTTTATTTGCATTGCCTAGCTTGTTCTGATTTGGTGGCTGGAGATATCTTGTTTTATGCTGAAGAGATGTTGTGATGGCTTGTATAAATGATGTTGTACAATATACTTATCTCTTTTGCCTCTGTTTGTACATACTTATCTCTATATTAGGTTGCTTTGACTATGCTAAGTCTGATTTCGGCTGAAATGATTTGTTTGTGTTAAGATAATTCATCATTAATGCAAGCCCGGTCACATATTTTTATATTTATTTTTCAAACCATTTATATAAGATTTTAAATTCAAATAATTTAACACATTTTTATTTGAACTCAGGGAAACTCGCATCAATTCATCGATACATTTCACGAATATAAATTCAAAAATTCAATTAATTATCAATTTAACATTAATTAAATTCGGGATCGTTACAGACTTCCCCCCTTAAAAAGAATTTCGTCCTCGAAATTCGCAGGCACGAAAATAACACAGAGATAGATAGATTCGATCTCCTATAATTCTTCAAACTCAAGATATGAATTCCAAATTTCAAGTCGGAATATCCCAAAATATATATAATTTATCCCTCTTCGGACTTCGATATTTACAATAAATTACAATAGAATTTCAATTTTGGTTTTAACCGATATCGTTTTATTGATACAATTCAAAAAATTTAGTTTAAAACTAAAGTATACCTATCAACCATAACAACCAAAGCAACCAATTCATCCAAACAAACAATTCTGGCTAAATTGGAGTTTATGTCCCATATTAATATATCGAATTTCCTTCCTAGATCTACCAGGAACTATCAAAGAATTGTAAAGAGACGCTGAACAAAAGAGATTGATAGAGAAAAAAATTGTTTCCACTGCTGCAAGAAATTGACCATTTATAGTCGTACTTTCCAGTCCCCTATCTCGTTCTCTTCTTGCACTCATACTCACTATCAGTGGATAGTAAGAGAATTTACTGAGGCATTCAAACGGATATCTTAGGGATTACTCATTCTAGGGATACTTCACCCTATCTCTAATGAGCTACTTAATGTGTTATACTCCTGAGCTAAAGTTTCACCTTAGCTCTGATACCAAATGTAACGTCACGGGTTTTGCCCACTCGAAAATCGACATCCATACTTCAAATCGTATTCGAATGCCGTAGATTCGACCGTTCAAATCCGATTCGCCGGAGCTTATAACAGCATTAAGTATAACAACACAGCGGAATAAAAGGATAATACATTGATATACAACACCGATACAACATAGTGATACAATGAATATCAATATACATCAGAGATACAATAAAATAGCAACGGAAAGAAAATAGATAGCACTAGCAGCGGAACAAATAACACTAAGATAGTCTTCAACGAAGAACTCCAAATCTGAACTCCATCTCCAAGAACAAATCAACCACTAGCTCGAACTCCCCATAACAATGCACCAAGATAAGCAAGACTGGTGCGAACCAAAGACTGAACTAACTCCAGATAATCCACTATATCTAACTATCTGAAAAACCCAACTCTAGACTGCTCGTGTGGAAAATAATGAGCATCCAGAGTTTAGGAAAGGAACAATAAACTCCGGATCAGTCATGGGATTGGTGTGAGCAACAAAAACAGTTTATCTTTAAAAACAAACAACAGGAGAATTTTAAAGTAAATTCGCAATGCTTTTTGAAAATGAAACTACCATAAGACCTCCCACCACACACACAATGCAAACGCAGACTTGGAGGAGATTTCTTCTTATGATAGTCAAACATGCTTAATAAGCAGAAAATTTCTTTGATATTATTATTATAAGTGCATGGTGCAGAAAACATTTCGAAAGTAGAATATAAATCTTAGCCAGCATAGACATTTCGAACTATGCCTACTATAGCTACCATCCAAACAGTGGGGCGCCACCATAAGTGAATGGCAGGTTCTACAACTAAAACCGTATTGGGCTCGTATTGTTTCTTTGGATTTCCAACAATGGTCAGGCCAAGGAACTTCCCATTGCCACATGGAAACGCTTCTGGATGGACGTCCCGAGAACCTAACCGGATCTATGCCAACACAAGGTCGGGTTACCCCTAACTGGGTAACTACTGACACGAGTATGCCACCTCCCGGTTGTAACAACCTTTAACCGGGGCCCCAACATCAAATCACAAAACAAGATATATATAGGTTTGTGATGTCCACATAAGTAAGCATCTGGGCTCCATACCATGATACCACTTCTATCCAGAAGGATATGTACATGCCCTAAAGGGGCGCTACCCCCTAGTAACCTTGCCGCATCTTTCCTGTTTTGACCATTCCGGGGTGTGAGGTTCGACGAAGTCACGTCCACAAAACTACGCTTTGGTACAAAGCCATGCTTTGGGTCAACAAATGATCAATGTAATGATCACAAAGATAAATGATCAAACAAATGATCATATCACAAATGATCAAACAATGATCATTTCACAGCAACACTTAGCATGTCACATTACCAAATTGGGAATATATCGCTGATAACCTTCAACTACATAACCTCTGAGCTCGTACGTCTCAGAGAAGGGTGTTAAGCTAAGAGAATAAATTCTCCGCCACCAACAGAAATGTATTTGAAAGAAATCTGCTTTATATCTCAAAATGTAATGTCAGACACACAATCCATACAAGTCTGTTCCGGGCTCGAACAGAACCGAAGGCACTTCTTACGAAGCCCTTGCAAATCCGGGTATTCACAATCCCGATCGGACTTCCCATCACTTAGGGAATCTCTATACCGGGAGCTACCCAGTGCAGAGACAATCGATAGGTCATCCTATCGCTCTCGCAAATACCCGGTCTTCAACACCGGTCTTCAAATGCTATCCATAACGACGAATCACATATTCGGAATGGGTTACTTGACACAAAGGTCCTCTCCCGGCTAAACCGAATAGTGAGCGAAATAGTTCAAAAACATATGGATATTGGGATTTCAATTAAGTCACAACTTAAAACCCAAAATTTTCTTTAAATGGTTAAACAAATTACCATTTCAAATCTTTAAACAAAAAGATTTATCTCACAAAGATCAATTCATAGATTTCCAAAACAATTTCATTTCTATAGGATCAACCCATTAAATCTTTAAATTAAAGATTTAACTTATAGCTTTCAAATCGTTTTCATAACTTGGAAATTATCTTCATTTCAAATTAGAGATCATTTTAACTCAAATTTGAAGTTCATTTCTTATGTGAAGGCTTTTATTAATCGAAAACAAACAGTTTTCGTTTCAGAAAAATCCAATTATATTTGCTCGAGTTAAAGCCCTTGAATTTAAATTCTAATTCTCAAAATCAATATATTTAAAATGGTTTAACTTCATATAAACACATTTATAACATCTTTAATCATAATTTCCAAATCATGGAATTCAATTTCAAAATTTGGATTATTTAAATTGAAACTTTACCAAGTTATTCAAAATAGCTTTTATCTTAAAAACCCCATTTCAAAAGCTTTAACATTTAACCCAAATCCATTTCCAAAATCAATTGAATTAAAATATTCAACCTTTTAAAATCATTTCAAAATCTGTGACTTAATCGATTTCCTCGTGAAATCCATAATTGTGTGTGTATGGTGTGGTCCGGGGGTTTAACACAATAGTGCACAACCATTCAATCATCACAGATCAAATACGACAATATATTCGATAAGCGATATAAACTATAACGCTTATCTTTCATACACAGATTCGCAGATATATATATATCACAGATAATTAAATTACATCACAGATCACAACACAAATCAGGATAATCATAAAGCATCATATAACAGGGATATCAGACGAATTAATTATTCAGTCAAGTTTAAACATTCACAAGTAAAACTTATTAGTTGACTGATAATTTAAATCAAATTGTATTAATTATAAATCTGGGTTAATTATCATCAATTAATTACAATTTATCTGAAATAAATTCCTCTTTCAAATTTATTAATTAACCCTTTAATTTTTAACTAATCGATCTTAATTAATGAATCAATTACCCTTTAATTATTTAATTAATCTTAATTAACCACAATTATTAGTTAATTCTTTAATTATTTAAAACTTTAATTAACTTTCAAGATAAATCCTTTATCATATTAATGACTTGATCTAACTTAAAATCTTTAGGGAAAACAAACTTTTAATCATTTCGAAAATTAATTTATTTCAATTATAAAGAGCTTTAATGTTGATTAACTTTAATACTTAACTTAAATTAAGTTATTTAGCTAAAGTATTAATTAGAAAAACTTTGTTAAGTATTTGCTTAAATAATTAAACTTATCATAATATCTTAGCTTAATTTATTAAGCTTTTGTTAAATCATTAAGCTATCTCCCAATTTTTAATAGGCTGTTAAATAAAATAAAAGCCCGAGAAAGGTTCCCTGTTTACTCGAGTATTACTCGAAATTCTTTCCCAATTCCCCGAGTCATCTCTTCCCCTCTCGCGCTTTCTTCTTCTCCTCTTTTTTTTTCTTTTTTTTTTCTCTCTTCGAAAACAAATAGCTACAGTTTTAAGCTACAGTTAAATCATCGAGATAAGGAACCACTCACACGCTCGAGTAAACACCCGAAATAACCTATGTGTTTCCTCAAGCTCCTATACCTTCTTCTTCCCCAACCCTTCAACCAGATGCACACATATGCACGTACACGTGCACGACCTTCACAGCCATCTCCGGTCAACGCCGCAGCTACCCACGAATCATCGGTGATTGCCCAAATCAATTCAAACCGCCCAGTAGACATAGTTCTTCCCAAATCAAAATCGAGTAAATTCGAGTACAATTTTTTTTCGTCCCTGAAACCCTACTCGAATCAATAATCTACCTCGCCACTCCACCTTACTTCGCCAGAACTCTCGCGACCTCGCCCGGAGCTCCGCCGCAACCCCACGCACCTAGCCCCCCATGACCGATCGCCTGAAACGCTTCGACGATGACGCGACAGTACGATTTCTCAGTTCGACTCAAACCAGCAGTGAAAACCCTAAATTTGATTCATTCACCCAATTCATTCATTAGAAAAATTATTCACCAATTTTTATGAAATCCATGGTGTTCAAACTTACTTCACCTAAAATTTTAACACCCAAATATTATCCAGGTAACAGAAATCGATCAAAATATGATTTGAGTTCAACTGCAAGTTGCACTCTACATACTTGACTAAAAATCACTGTTTTTGTTTTAAAAATCATGTTAAGGTATAAGGATTTAGATTATATACCTGAATTCGCAAATAAAAATACTTGTATTTTAACAAATGAGGAGATTAGCTCAGATTTCTTGCTTCCCAGAGATATTTACAAATTGTTTTAATTTAAATTGATTTTTAAATTTTAGTTTATGGTAAAACAAACATTAGTTGTTTTGATCTTAAATCCAAACAATAGGTGGATTGTGCAGAAAATATTTTTGAATAAAAATCTTTGTTTATAAGCTGAGACAGGGAACACATGAAAACAATAGCCTGCTACCAATACTTCAATCATGTAGATATTCACAAAGCATTCAGATATAAATATATACGTGTAAATATCTTCATTTCACAGATATAGGCAACCGATCTTACTTTCGAGTTAAATAAACAAAAGTTACTCACCTTGGTAGGAAAGAACAGAGGGCTGCCCCTTTTTTTTTTTGAAACTGCATATTTGATTTGTTTTTAAACTTTGCTTGATGTTTTGAGTTGCATAGTTGCTGTTTGAATTTGATCCTTGAATTGAATCCCTGCCTAGCTTGATTCCAGATGTTGTTTAAGTTTAAGAAGTTGATTTCAATATGAAATGATGTTTTTCTCTGGTTTTACTCAGCTTGAAAATGAACGAGGCTGATATGTATAAAGAAAAGAAGATGATAGGTAAGCTATTATTTTGTACAGGTGATAGTATGTTTGATAAATAGGAGATGAAGTTTACAGTGTGGCATTATTCATGTTTGTACTAAAGGTAGCATATTATAATGTCCTGCATTTATTAACTTGGTGGCTGAGATATAAAATTTTGACTTGCATTGATTACTTAAACAATAGGCAGTGATCTTTCTTCCTTTGTCATGTTTCACACATTTATCTTTGTTTATTTATTCTTTTCTTCTTCTTACTTTTGTTTGGTGGCTGAGCAGATAGGGGTAAGTACAAATATTTCTTCTTTAGTTTACATGAATCATTTCATTTCGGCTGAAGATAATGTTAGGGTGTATCAAAGATTTCTTGCATTAAATATGCACATGCTCCTGCCTTACTTACAGCCTACCCTATTTATATGTACACAGCTATTTCCCTTTATACTTTGTTTATTCTTGCCTTCCATATCTCTTTTATTTGCTTGTTTCGGCTGAAGACATTTATTTGTTTGAACACTTTATTTGCATTGCCTAGCTTGTTCTGATTTGGTGGCTGGAGATATCTTGTTTTATGCTGAAGAGATGTTGTGATGGCTTGTATAAATGATGTTGTACAATATACTTATCTCTTTTGCCTCTGTTTGTACATACTTATCTCTATATTAGGTTGCTTTGACTATGCTAAGTCTGATTTCGGCTGAAATGATTTGTTTGTGTTAAGATAATTCATCATTAATGCAAGCCCGGTCACATATTTTTATATTTATTTTTCAAATCATTTATATAAGATTTTAAATTCAAATAATTTAACACATTTTTATTTGAACTCAGGGAAACTCGCATCAATTCATCGATACATTTCACGAATATAAATTCAAAAATTCAATTAATTATCAATTTAACATTAATTAAATTCGGGATCGTTACAGACTTCCCCCCTTAAAAAGAATTTCGTCCTCGAAATTCGCAGGCACGAAAATAACACAGAGATAGATAGATTCGATCTCCTATAATTCTTCAAACTCAAGATATGAATTCCAAATTTCAAGTCGGAATATCCCAAAATATATATAATTTATCCCTCTTCGGACTTCGATATTTACAATAAATTACAATAGAATTTCAATTTTGGTTTTAACCGATATCGTTTTATTGATACAATTCAAAAAATTTAGTTTAAAACTAAAGTATACCTATCAACCATAACAACCAAAGCAACCAATTCATCCAAACAAACAATTCTGGCTAAATTGGAGTTTATGTCCCATATTAATATATCGAATTTCCTTCCTAGATCTACCAGGAACTATCAAAGAATTGTAAAGAGACGCTGAACAAAAGAGATTGATAGAGAAAAAAATTGTTTCCACTGCTGCAAGAAATTGACCATTTATAGTCGTACTTTCCAGTCCCCTATCTCGTTCTCTTCTTGCACTCATACTCACTATCAGTGGATAGTAAGAGAATTTACTGAGGCATTCAAACGGATATCTTAGGGATTACTCATTCTAGGGATACTTCACCCTATCTCTAATGAGCTACTTAATGTGTTATACTCCTGAGCTAAAGTTTCACCTTAGCTCTGATACCAAATGTAACGTCACGGGTTTTGCCCACTCGAAAATCGACATCCATACTTCAAATCGTATTCGAATGCCGTAGATTCGACCGTTCAAATCCGATTCGCCGGAGCTTATAACAGCATTAAGTATAACAACACAGCGGAATAAAAGGATAATACATTGATATACAACACCGATACAACATAGTGATACAATGAATATCAATATACATCAGAGATACAATAAAATAGCAACGGAAAGAAAATAGATAGCACTAGCAGCGGAACAAATAACACTAAGATAGTCTTCAACGAAGAACTCCAAATCTGAACTCCATCTCCAAGAACAAATCAACCACTAGCTCGAACTCCCCATAACAATGCACCAAGATAAGCAAGACTGGTGCGAACCAAAGACTGAACTAACTCCAGATAATCCACTATATCTAACTATCTGAAAAACCCAACTCTAGACTGCTCGTGTGGAAAATAATGAGCATCCAGAGTTTAGGAAAGGAACAATAAACTCCGGATCAGTCATGGGATTGGTGTGAGCAACAAAAACAGTTTATCTTTAAAAACAAACAACAGGAGAATTTTAAAGTAAATTCGCAATGCTTTTTGAAAATGAAACTACCATAAGACCTCCCACCACACACACAATGCAAACGCAGACTTGGAGGAGATTTCTTCTTATGATAGTCAAACATGCTTAATAAGCAGAAAATTTCTTTGATATTATTATTATAAGTGCATGGTGCAGAAAACATTTCGAAAGTAGAATATAAATCTTAGCCAGCATAGACATTTCGAACTATGCCTACTATAGCTACCATCCAAACAGTGGGGCGCCACCATAAGTGAATGGCAGGTTCTACAACTAAAACCGTATTGGGCTCGTATTGTTTCTTTGGATTTCCAACAATGGTCAGGCCAAGGAACTTCCCATTGCCACATGGAAACGCTTCTGGATGGACGTCCCGAGAACCTAACCGGATCTATGCCAACACAAGGTCGGGTTACCCCTAACTGGGTAACTACTGACACGAGTATGCCACCTCCCGGTTGTAACAACCTTTAACCGGGGCCCCAACATCAAATCACAAAACAAGATATATATAGGTTTGTGATGTCCACATAAGTAAGCATCTGGGCTCCATACCATGATACCACTTCTATCCAGAAGGATATGTACATGCCCTAAAGGGGCGCTACCCCCTAGTAACCTTGCCGCATCTTTCCTGTTTTGACCATTCCGGGGTGTGAGGTTCGACGAAGTCACGTCCACAAAACTACGCTTTGGTACAAAGCCATGCTTTGGGTCAACAAATGATCAATGTAATGATCACAAAGATAAATGATCAAACAAATGATCATATCACAAATGATCAAACAATGATCATTTCACAGCAACACTTAGCATGTCACATTACCAAATTGGGAATATATCGCTGATAACCTTCAACTACATAACCTCTGAGCTCGTACGTCTCAGAGAAGGGTGTTAAGCTAAGAGAATAAATTCTCCGCCACCAACAGAAATGTATTTGAAAGAAATCTGCTTTATATCTCAAAATGTAATGTCAGACACACAATCCATACAAGTCTGTTCCGGGCTCGAACAGAACCGAAGGCACTTCTTACGAAGCCCTTGCAAATCCGGGTATTCACAATCCCGATCGGACTTCCCATCACTTAGGGAATCTCTATACCGGGAGCTACCCAGTGCAGAGACAATCGATAGGTCATCCTATCGCTCTCGCAAATACCCGGTCTTCAACACCGGTCTTCAAATGCTATCCATAACGACGAATCACATATTCGGAATGGGTTACTTGACACAAAGGTCCTCTCCCGGCTAAACCGAATAGTGAGCGAAATAGTTCAAAAACATATGGATATTGGGATTTCAATTAAGTCACAACTTAAAACCCAAAATTTTCTTTAAATGGTTAAACAAATTACCATTTCAAATCTTTAAACAAAAAGATTTATCTCACAAAGATCAATTCATAGAT
The DNA here is from genome assembly GCA_030765085.1 of Allium cepa. NCBI lineage: Eukaryota > Viridiplantae > Streptophyta > Magnoliopsida > Asparagales > Amaryllidaceae > Allium > Allium cepa. The sequence continues at coordinate 250,939,775 of CM060928.1, forward strand.
TTCCAAAACAATTTCATTTCTATAGGATCAACCCATTAAATCTTTAAATTAAAGATTTAACTTATAGCTTTCAAATCGTTTTCATAACTTGGAAATTATCTTCATTTCAAATTAGAGATCATTTTAACTCAAATTTGAAGTTCATTTCTTATGTGAAGGCTTTTATTAATCGAAAACAAACAGTTTTCGTTTCAGAAAAATCCAATTATATTTGCTCGAGTTAAAGCCCTTGAATTTAAATTCTAATTCTCAAAATCAATATATTTAAAATGGTTTAACTTCATATAAACACATTTATAACATCTTTAATCATAATTTCCAAATCATGGAATTCAATTTCAAAATTTGGATTATTTAAATTGAAACTTTACCAAGTTATTCAAAATAGCTTTTATCTTAAAAACCCCATTTTAAAAGCTTTAACATTTAACCCAAATCCATTTCCAAAATCAATTGAATTAAAATATTCAACCTTTTAAAATCATTTCAAAATCTGTGACTTAATCGATTTCCTCGTGAAATCCATAATTGTGTGTGTATGGTGTGGTCCGGGGGTTTAACACAATAGTGCACAACCATTCAATCATCACAGATCAAATACGACAATATATTCGATAAGCGATATAAACTATAACGCTTATCTTTCATACACAGATTCGCAGATATATATATATCACAGATAATTAAATTACATCACAGATCACAACACAAATCAGGATAATCATAAAGCATCATATAACAGGGATATCAGACGAATTAATTATTCAGTCAAGTTTAAACATTCACAAGTAAAACTTATTAGTTGACTGATAATTTAAATCAAATTGTATTAATTATAAATCTGGGTTAATTATCATCAATTAATTACAATTTATCTGAAATAAATTCCTCTTTCAAATTTATTAATTAACCCTTTAATTTTTAACTAATCGATCTTAATTAATGAATCAATTACCCTTTAATTATTTAATTAATCTTAATTAACCACAATTATTAGTTAATTCTTTAATTATTTAAAACTTTAATTAACTTTCAAGATAAATCCTTTATCATATTAATGACTTGATCTAACTTAAAATCTTTAGGGAAAACAAACTTTTAATCATTTCGAAAATTAATTTATTTCAATTATAAAGAGCTTTAATGTTGATTAACTTTAATACTTAACTTAAATTAAGTTATTTAGCTAAAGTATTAATTAGAAAAACTTTGTTAAGTATTTGCTTAAATAATTAAACTTATCATAATATCTTAGCTTAATTTATTAAGCTTTTGTTAAATCATTAAGCTATCTCCCAATTTTTAATAGGCTGTTAAATAAAATAAAAGCCCGAGAAAGGTTCCCTGTTTACTCGAGTATTACTCGAAATTCTTTCCCAATTCCCCGAGTCATCTCTTCCCCTCTCGCGCTTTCTTCTTCTCCTCTTTTTTTTTCTTTTTTTTTTCTCTCTTCGAAAACAAATAGCTACAGTTTTAAGCTACAGTTAAATCATCGAGATAAGGAACCACTCACACGCTCGAGTAAACACCCGAAATAACCTATGTGTTTCCTCAAGCTCCTATACCTTCTTCTTCCCCAACCCTTCAACCAGATGCACACATATGCACGTACACGTGCACGACCTTCACAGCCATCTCCGGTCAACGCCGCAGCTACCCACGAATCATCGGTGATTGCCCAAATCAATTCAAACCGCCCAGTAGACATAGTTCTTCCCAAATCAAAATCGAGTAAATTCGAGTACAATTTGTTTTCGTCCCTGAAACCCTACTCGAATCAATAATCTACCTCGCCACTCCACCTTACTTCGCCAGAACTCTCGCGACCTCGCCCGGAGCTCCGCCGCAACCCCACGCACCTAGCCCCCCATGACCGATCGCCTGAAACGCTTCGACGACGACGCGACAGTATGATTTCTCAGTTCGACTCAAACCAGCAGTGAAAACCCTAAATTTGATTCATTCACCCAATTCATTCATTAGAAAAATTATTCACCAATTTTTATGAAATCCATGGTGTTCAAACTTACTTCACCTAAAATTTTAACATCCAAATATTATCCAGGTAACAGAAATCGATCAAAATATGATTTGAGTTCAACTGCGAGTTGCACTCTACATACTTGACTAAAAATCACTGTTTTTGTTTTAAAAATCATGTTAAGGTATAAGGATTTAGATTATATACCCGAATTCGCAAATAAAAATACTTGTATTTTAACAAATGAGGAGATTAGCTCAGATTTCTTGCTTCCCAGAGATATTTACAAATTGTTTTAATTTAAATTGATTTTTAAATTTTAGTTTATGGTAAAACAAACAGTAGTTGTTTTGATCTTAAATCCAAACAATAGGTGGATTGTGCAGAAAATATTTTTGAATAAAAATCTTTGTTTATAAGCTGAGACAGGGAACACATGAAAACAATAGCCTGCTACCAATACTTCAATCATGTAGATATTCACAAAGCATTCAGATATAAATATATACGTGTAAATATCTTCATTTCACAGATATATGCAACCGATCTTACTTTTGAGTTAACTAAACAAAAGTTACTCACCTTGGTAGGAAAGAACAAAGGGCTGATTTTTTTTTTTTTTTTGAAACTGCATATTTGATTTGTTTTTAAACTTTGCTTGATGTTTTGAGTTGCATAGTTGCTGTTTGAATTTGATCCTTGAATTGAATCCCTGCCTAGCTTGATTCCAGATGTTGTTTAAGTTTAAGAAGTTGTTTTCAATATGAAATGATGTTTTTCTCTGGTTTTACTCAGCTTGGAAATGAACGAGGCTGATATGTATAAAGAAAAGAAGATGATAGGTAAGCTATTATTTTGTACAGGTGATAGTATGTTTGATAAATAGGAGATGAAGTTTACAGTGTGACATTATTCATGTTTGTACTAAAGGTAGCATATTATAATGTCCTGCATTTATTAACTTGGTGGCTGAGATATAAAATTTTGACTTGCATTGATTACTTGAACAATAGGCAGTGATCTTTCTTCCTTTGTCATGTTTCACACATTTATCTTTATTTATTTATTCTTTTCTTCTTCTTACTTTTGTTTGGTGGCTGAGCAGATAGGGGTAAGTACAAATATTTCTTCTTTAGTTTACATGAATCATTTCATTTCGGCTGAAGATAATGTTAGGGTGTATCAAAGATTTCTTGCATTAAATATGCACATGCTCCTGCCTTACTTACAGCCTACCTTATTTATATGTACACAGCTATTTCCCTTTATACTTTGTTTATTCTTGCCTTCCATATCTCTTTTATTTGCTTGTTTCGGCTGAAGACATTTATTTGTTTGAACACTTTATTTGCATTGCCTAGCTTGTTCTGATTTGGTGGCTGGAGATATCTTGTTTTATGCTGAAGAGATGTTGTGATGGCTTGTATAAATGATGTTGTACAATATACTTATCTCTTTTGCCTCTGTTTGTACATACTTATCTCTATATTAGGTTGCTTTGACTATGCTAAGTCTGATTTCGGCTGAAATGATTTGTTTGTGTTAAGATAATTCATCATTAATGCATGCCCAGTCGCATATTTTTATATTTATTTTTAAAACCATTTATATAAGATTTTAAATTCAAATAATTTAACACATTTTTATTTGAACTCGGGGAAACTCGCATCAATTCATCGATACATTTCACGAATATAAATTCAAAAATTCAATTAATTATCAATTTAACATTAATTAAATTCGGGATCATTACAGGATGTTACAAATAGAATATATATATAAATATATATGCATACATATATTTGGACAACATGTACTTGGATATTAGAGCTAACATGTCTGTTGCGATATAAATCCTAGCATCTATATACAGACATGATGTACCTTACACGGATTGATATGTCACACATGTACGTACATAGATATGTGTATATGGTACATGTATGTGTGTGTATCAAAATTATAAATAACTATATAATTTATAATTTTAAATAAAACATAAGATTTTATTTAAATATTTAGAAATGTTCTAAATAAAGTAGACTTCATATGCCGAATAAAAATCCAATGAAGGAATTTTTTTTGAAATTCGTCCATAACTTTCACTGCAGACTGTCCCAGTTCCAACTCTCGCTTCTACATCATGGACAACACATAACACTCGAATACTTCATATTATAAACATACGTTGTAGTTCTGCATGGGAACTAATAGTTGTACTTACCCCATATATAAATTCCAACAAGGCAAAAGACACTATTTTTTCGTTCAAATTGCGGCAACTTCTTCATACCGAATCGAAATCAAATAAAACTTTGACAAAAGAAATTGCATATACATTACGGACAATATGGAACACTCTGATACTTCATATTCTAAACGTACGCTATAGATTTCCATAGTGACTAAAGGTTGTACTTTGTAAATAACGGGCTATATGCACATATCAGCTGAAGTTGTTGTAACATCTCAAGCTTATCTTTCTTTTGCACCCACCTACCCTACCAAATGTTTGCAACATGTAGTTCCTCCTATAGTACTAATAAACCGATTCAAGTGATTGAAACACGGGAGTATGCGTTTTCCACAGTTACAGGGCCGTCATGACAGTTGCATGTACCATCGACGTTGGTCGCTTCAGACATCTAGACTGGGAAGACCTCTTACGAGAGTTGCTTGCCTTCCACCAATTGACCGTTCCCCTGAGTATACGTTACACACCTCCTCTAACTAGGTATGGTCGATATTTTCTTCGTTCAAACTGCAGCTTCTTCATATCGACTCGAAATCAAACAAAACTTTGACCAATGAACTGTCATCTACATTATGAACAATACAAAACACTTAGATACTTTATATGAACATGCTCTATAGTTCTTCATATTCTAAATAATTTTTTCTAATTAAGCATTATGTAATTAATGTGTTTATATATTGTATGTGCTAGCATACTAGTAATGTATATTTAAGATAAAGCAACCAACGCCTTGTGTGTTTATGCGCATATGGTTAAGTTAGTATAATTATGTAACAAAAATTTGTGTGTTTATATATTTGTCATTTTCAGTTTTGGATTTCCGTCCAAACAAAAATGCATTTGACGTATGTATGTTTAGAAACATCTAATTTTGAAAATAAAGTTAATATAAAAAATATAAAACAAATTTGTTTTGTCTTTCATGTTTTGAAAAATAACAAAAGCATGGAGAACATTCCTTCCAATCCGCCATCCCTCCATTCCTTCCACCACCGTCCCTCCATCGTCACGATGACTTAAATTTTAAATCTTTTAAAACACAAAACTCAAAATCAACCAAATAGACCATAAACCTCTCAAATAATCTCAACATCACCCAGCTTAATATTTCAGATTTAACGGCTGAATATTTTGTAGGCAGAGCACATATATGCAATCATCTTTGCATAAAACAGAAGGAAAAAAGAAAAATATAAATCATCGTAATGTTTCTCCCTATTTTCTTAAATACACCATTCAATACACAAAAACACCAAGTGGGGACTGGAACATAAGCTGATCAACATGCCAAAAAAATCCTCAGAAATAAACATTGGAAACAATGGCAAGTACATGTCAAATTATAAGTAATTCAAGAGAAAGAAAGAGTGCTCTATGATAAATCTTCAATAGCGTGCTCAAACAACACTACTCGCATTGTCGCACTGAAAACCAGGGTGCACCATCAATCTTTGACCTTAGTTCTCAGTATCTTCACCTCATGGATAGGTCTGATTTGGCATAACATCATACAAATCAATTAAACAATGCCCTTAACTCATATTTATTAAATCAAACAGAGCCAACTAAATTATACGAGTCGTAGTGAACAAAGAAATGAGATTTACCTGTCAGTATTGTCAGTCTGGACACTTCCAAGACGTTTTATTATTTCCATCCCTTTGCAAACTCTTCCAAATATAGTATGTTTACCTGTAAAAAATTTAAAGATGGCTCACCAACATTGCTTACAAGAAAATGGCTAGTTTGTAGGGTTTGCCATGATGACAAATATACCAATCTACTCATTAGCTGAATGAGATGAGATCAACAAATAACCATTTAAGTAACCCTCTAAATCTAGTAGGAACATATAGATATTGGTTGGAAGATAAGTACATTAATTATAATAACAAAGACGCTTAGACAAATCTCCTGATGAACTAACTATTGTGTAGAAAGGTAAAGATCTCCTTATTGAACTGCAATTTATGTTTTGTTTTTTAACACATACACTGACATCTCTGGAACCTACCTTGGGCTTGATGTTTTTTATGTAAAGTAACGGTGAATGTAAAGGGGACGATAGAGGTGTCGTGGGTTGGGGCATTAGAGTGAATTCATCCCTACATAAATAGGACATTGATTAATAGAGAAATTTGAATATGCAACTGATTAAAGATATCCACAGGTGGCAACTTAAAGGGATTATATCAAACATTATGGAGAAAGCTTCTTGTTTAACATGCAAATTTTGCAAATGAGCCTTAGCATAAACATATCTCCTAAGTAGATAAAAGGGAGGCGCTAGGTTTGATCTTTAAATCAATCCACTGATGAATGAGTGGTATGTACAGATTCAATGGAATTAGGTGCGAGCGAAGTCCACAAGTGAATATGCCTACTGCAAGCCATTGTGTATCTTTTTTGGTGTCAATGTTTTTTGCTCAGGTGGTATTATAATTTATACAAGTATATTGATAAAATGGATATCATGAAAGAAGGTTAAATTGTTCATAACAACCAAGTTGAATATCCCCATAAAATAAAAAATATCCCTCCAAGGGTTAGTATCAAAATTAGGGTTTTTTTCTTCATTTTTCATCTCACGTGACATATTTATATCTAGTGACATGGACAGCTATCTGGAAGAAGAAAACAATTTGAATCTTATGAAGTTATTTTTTTGTGATTTACTGCGATATAGCTGGAAAAAATGGGACGATATTGTCCAAATGAGCAAAGCATGACTATAAATAACAAAAAGTGGAAGAAAGGAATGGTTATCGTCCTTACCATCCAAATGCTGCGCAGGAGCTAGAGTGATAAAGAATTGGCTTCCATTTGAATTAGGGCCAGCATTGGCCATTGATAGGATACCCGCTCCAGTATGCTTCAACTCAGGTTTAATCTCATCCTCAAATTTTTTGCTGCAGAATTTGTAGAAGATTATTAAAAAAAAAAAAAAAACCACATAACATTAAGTGATCAAGGATGCCAATAACAAATCTGATCAAGTTGAATACATTTTATAATACATTATAGCACGTGATTAGAAAATTACTTTGCTTCGACCGGACGGGAGGGGTTAGTGTATCAAGCAAGTTGACAGATAGGGAAAGTCTTAAACAAAACATTCCAAATCAATATAGAGTTAAGACATGGCCAATCAAATCACGTTTAATAAGTTTAATTAAAATGATCGATCATCCAAACAGCATACAAAATATTGCAGCAGTATCTTCCAGACATGGACCTCCATCAAATTATGGATCAACTGAAAATCCTTGATTGTTGTCAGAATTGACACGTTCTTTTTGTCCACACCTTATTGTGCTTGAGCTTGACTTTCTTGTGCTATACACAACGGCTCAATTTTTTATTTATTTTTTTTGAAAATAAAGACTCCCACCGGTTTTTTTGTTGTTTTTCAATTTCTACTATAAAATAATTAATATAGCTACAGCCTTCAACTCTTAGATTGGAATAGCATTAAGTAAGTTTTCTTTAGAATTAATGAACAAGTCAACATAAAAAAATAACAGCCACAACTAAAGAAATTTCAAACGGATCAAAATAGAGAAATGGAAGTTGAAAAATAAAAATGAGGCGGGCAAATTGGAAATTTTTTAAAAACGGACAACTCTTATATTCTCTCAGAACCATAATCAATCATTAGAAAACAATAAAGGAGTATCAATTTCCGTACCAAAAAAAGGTTCTCGATCAATGGTTAATATTCAGATCATTTCAAATAAGTGAATGATGAAAAAGTGTATAATGCAGAACGTTCATATGCAAAAGTGCATGTTTGACCATATAGACTTCCAGTAACAATCACTGCATCAAGATAACTGACTCCTCCACCAAACTTGAATCTCGGTTCAAAAACAAAAAAGTACGAAAATAAACACACGCACGCACTCCCTGAAACTGATTTGAAATATAAGCATTTCAAATGGAAGATCTGATTTAGCGATAAATTTGTATACAGTGATTTAGGATGACACTGGAGCAAAATAATAATTCTAGTTACCCAAAAAAGGAGATACGGGAAACAGCAGAAGATAATAAAACCATCAGATTAACAAAGGCTCCATAATTTCCACCTCCCATTTCTTGATTCCCATATTATTGCTCCTCAGTTTTGGTCAGTATGCCATTACTCAAGTATGAAACAAGACTTAAGCATTTACTATGGAACATATATGAGAGAACTTCCATTTATAATGTAGTTATTTAAGTTTTTTGATAAAGTTGGCGAGAGAGATGGCTTGGTTGGCCTTCTTTCACATGCGATGTTCTTTTCGCATACAGCGACAGACAAGTGCTATGATGGACCTCTTTGGACCATGGCCCACCGTCTTTTGTAGGATATGTCGATTTTGCATACGATGACACGCACGCACGCCCTGAAACTGATTTGAAATATAAGCATTTCAAATGGAAGATCTGATTTAGCAATAAATTTGTATAAAGTGATTTAGGATGACACTAGAGCAAAATAATAATTCTAGTTACCCAAAAAAGGAGATACGGGAAACAGCAGAAGATAATAAAACCATCAGATTAACAAAGGCTCCATAATTTCCACCTCCCATTTCTTGATTCCCATATTATTGCTCCCCAGCTTTGATCAGTATGCCAGTACTCAAGTATGAAACAAGACTTAAGCATTTACAATGGAACATATATGAGAGAACTTCCATTTATAATGTAGTTATTTAAGATTTTTGATAAAGTTGGCGAGAGAGATGTCTTGGTTGGCCTTCTTTCACAAGCCATGTTCTTTTCGCATACAGCAACAGACAAGTGCTATGATGGACCTCTTCGGACCTTGGCTCACGGTCTTTTGTAGGATATGTTGATTTTGCATACGATGAATGATGAGTTGTCCAAAGGCTATAACTAATTAATCAACCTTGGCCAATTCCTTTGTAGGACTGTCCACTTCACGAAAGACGATGCACGGGTGACGCCGAACGCATGGGTGGTGATAGACGCACGATGACCTATGGGCAACGAGGCCGGATGATCAGTCAACACACTTGGTCCATTATTATGGAACATAAAGGGCAGGTTCATTAGCATGGAGGGTTAGTGAACCAGTTTACCTTGACCAACCACTTGATGCAGTAGCGTCCATTTTGCAAGAAGGCAGCGGACGGCTGATCAACCTCACTCTAAGATTTCATATCAACGCACTTGGTTGATTATCATGAAAGCGTAACAAATGGGCACATTACCATGGAGGGTTAATGAAGTAATGAACCAATATACTTAGGTTGACTTTGACCAACCATTTGGTGCAGTACTGTTCATTTCGCAAGATGACAATGGATAGTGATCAACCTCTCTCCCTCTCTAAGGTCTCATATTGTACCTACAACAAATCCATAAGTATGGATGTTTACTTTGATATATGGTGACAAACTGATGATACCATGAACCGATTTAGATCTTGGCCAACTTTATGGTATCGGTTGTCCAATTCACAGATTTATATCTTGGCCAACTTTATGGTATCGGTTGTCCAATTCACAAAATGTGGACGAGTGGTCTGAAAGCAATAGATCAACCTTGGCTGGCTCTCCAGTAAGGAGTGTTCATTTTACGGATAGTGACAAATGAATATTTGATCAACGTACCTAGTCTGCTATCATGGAGGGTAGCAGATGAGTCCACACAAGTCCGGCCCTGGGGCAACACTGTCAAGACAGCTGTTTAGGGCAACAGATTTGAAGAGGGCAACGTTGAAGGGAGCGGCGATGTTTTTTAAAATAAAATAATTATATAAGACCGAACCACTAAAGTGTGGCTTGTATAACAATTATATTATGTCTCAAATTATTTGTTTAGTACTTTATGTAATAATCGACTAGAGTTCAACTTCCATCACATAATCCAAAATTTTAAGGATATTTTAGTTAACGAATAGGTATTCCTGAAAGTACACATTTGGCAACCTTAAGATATTGGGTGCATATTTTATAAATGAAAAAGATGCACAACGGTATCAAGTTTTACCTTGGTCAACCCCCTTGTGCAAGAAAATATATTTTGTGGATTATGATGATCAGATAACCAACTGATTTACATGCAGGAATACATTGCAATGAATATCCAGGTTTTACAAACTAATAATACTGCAAATTGCAATTTGAATATTCTTGGACTTCTTTATTCCTTACCTTGATTTCTCTATGGTGTTTGTCATTGCGTTAACTCTCAACTCTTCGATGAGCTAATAATAGGTGGATTGGTAACTTGCATAAGATTCACTCCCAATGACAGAGGCAGTTATATATTTTTTTCCCTTTAGCTTTACTCCTTAGTCATATGGTGACAAACTGATGATACCATGAACCGATTTAGATCTTGGCTAACTTTATGGTATCGGTTGTCCAATTCACCGATTTATATCTTGGCCAACTTTATGGTATCGGTTGTCCAATTCACAAGATGTGGACGAGTGGTCTGAAAGCAATAGATCAACCTTGGCTGGCTCTCCAGTAAGGAGTGTCCATTTTACGGATAGTGACAAATGAATATTTGATCAACGTACCTAGTCTGCTATCATGGAGGGTAGCAGATGGGTCCACACAAGTCCGACCCTGGGGCAACACTGCCAAGGCAGCTGTCTAGGGCAACAGATTTGAAGGGGACAACGTTGAAGGGAGCAGCAATGTTTTAAAATAATATAATTATATAAGACCGAACCACTAAAGTGTGGCTTGTATAACAATTATATTATGTCTCAAATTGTTTGTTTAGTACTTTATGTAATAATCGACTAGAGTTCAACTTCCATCACATAATCCAAATTTTTAAGGATATTTTAGTTAACGAATAGGTATTCCTGAAAGTACACATTTGCCAACCTTAGAATATTGGGTGCCTATTTTATAGATGAGAAAGATGCACGACGGTACCATACTTGGTCAACCCCCTTGTGCAAGAAAATATATTTTGTGGATTATGATGATCAGATAACCAACTGATTTACATGCAGGAATACATTGCAATGAATATCCAGGTTTTACAAACTAACAATACTGTAAATTGCAATTTGAATATTCTTGGACCTCTTTATTCCTTACCTTGATTTCTCCATGGTGTTTGTCATTGCGTTAACTCCCAACTCTTCGATGAGCAAATAATAGTTGGATTGGTAACTTACATAAGATTCACTCCCCCATGACAGAGACAGATATATATATATTTTTTTCCCTTTAGCTTTACTCCTTAGTGTTTTTATTATATTACTTCACCAATGAACATGTGGGAGAGTGAATGCACGCTTCTGCACATAATTCATCCCACCATAGATAGGTACAACCGCTATTCTTTCACCTGGCTTTATTTAAGTAAATTTTGACTGGGAATATTCACAATCGAATTGTTTTCCCCCTTTATTACGCAAATTAGAACAAATGTAAATCATGAGATGACTATGGATGCAAATGTAAAACTTTATGAAAAGATGGTCACGTAGAGAAGTAGTACTCTTTGTGATGGTTGAAGAGTGGATTTTACCTGGTTGTTTGATCGATTTAAGTGCTACTATTATATGTTGTGCATTGAGAACCATGGATGTAGCAGAAGACGTGCCTAGAGCGAGTCCCAAGATGCACCCAAGGTGAGATTGAGACAAAATGACTTGAGGCATGATCAGAAAGGGTTTTGTCTTAAGATGTACAACCCACTAGTGTAAGATGAGTGAGGTGTATAACCGTATGCCTGCACATCTCGGATTGTTGAGGCATACGACTTATAGGATAAAAATGTCTGTAATAAAAATTGAATTTTAAAAAATTATAAAATGCTGAATCACTTTATATCAAGCAAAATAAAATAAATATAACAACGAAAATAAATTTAAAAAAAAATTGATTTCAACATAAATGATAGCGTGTTTATGTTGTAAAATTGATATTCCGGTTGAACTCTGCTTATGATTTCAATGAAACATTATTTTAGAAAGAAAAGATAATCAGGTAGGAATAAGAAAAATATATCATGATATATATATATCTATCTTTTTGTTACTTGTAATAGTGTGTTTATGTTTTGTTCATTGTATTTGAATTGTATGCTATTTGAAATAGTTTGGGTTTCAACTTGATATTGGATGTTGCTTTCATTGCTACTTATAATAGTTGGTTTCTAAACATAAAAGTGTTTAGTTTTTTATATTAAAGTAAATTGATTTTTTTGATGTTTTTATATTAATAGATGATGTATAAGCTAAAACATTTTAAATGAAATGTCGTATATGTATGATTATATTTTTTGTTTTAATCGCTTTGAATGTTTAATGTTTATTTACTCTAATGCTCGATGTTTATTGTTTTGTATTTTACTCTTGGATATAATATATATATATGTGTGTGTGTGTGTGTGTGTGTGTGTGTGTGTGTGTGTGAAACATTTACTCGAGATTCTTATGTCTAAACATCTCGAAACATACGGCTCATCTCAAAAGCATAAAAACATCTCATGTATACATTTGAATTTAAAACCGAGCAAACGTATTATTAATATTTTTATCATGTTTGGTTTAGCACTTAGACTATCTATGGAGCTTTATGCTATGAAGCTATTGCTATTTGAGAATGCTTATTGCATTTACAAGGTTAAATTGAACAAAACAACATTTTTTACAGCAAAATAACTAAAAGAAACCACTTGCTAGAATAAAACGACTTAAATAAAATGCCAATAAAAATGATGATTTATCCCAAAGACATGCCTAATAAGTCGTCCAAGTATCTTTGTTGTAAAAAAATCCTTCTAAGCATCCGCCTAGACAATAGGCGAGGCTTACCGCCTAGTCATCCGCCTACGCTCGCTTAGACGAGACTTAGTGCATCATCCAAACATATAAACCGGTATGCAATCACTTTGTAGGATAGTTGAGGCTTGAAACTTTGAATAAGCATCTATGTGCCAGTTTTAGATGGTTTTTCATTTCTTAGTTGCTCGAAAATCCATCCTAACACCCAAATTTTCAATTTTGATCATGCAATACTAAAACATATACTAAAATTTTATCCAAAATACATGAATATATAAAAAAACAACCAGCTCTAACTAATCATCGATTAGTCCCGCCTAAACGATTAATCCTCAATCCATACCTACCAACTAGCATCCGTCTAGCATTTTGACAACCTTGATTTCGATGTGAGAATTATTAAAAAGAAGTCTTATGGATAAAAGGAATAAAATATATTTAAAAAAATAAAATATACGTATATAATGGGAGAAATATATATTTTTTGATTGAAAAATTATAGAAGAAAGAATATTTATTTATACCTTTCAATTAAAGAAATTTTTAACCCTCCTTCCAAAAATACACTTCTCACTTTCTCCTCTAATTCTATTTTTCCTGTAGAACCACCAAACATTTTCTACTCCGCCACTCATTTTCTAGTCGATTACAATCCAAATCCATTCCTCCACAGTCGCAATACTCCTTTCACACGGTATTCAGCCACTACCCTGATCACTAATTGATATCTAAAATTAAATGGAAATTAAGATGTAGACTAAGATAAATTCTTCACCAAGCTCTTAATTTTCAACAATTTCTTTTAAAAATCATGGAATTAAGCTTTACTGTTTTTGAAGATAAAAGAGAAAAAGAATGATTTTGGATAGAAAACTACATGAAAAAAGAGAAGAATTATAATTACAAAACGATTAATTTAGTCATTTACTTATATATATATATATATATATATATATATATATATATATATATAGAGAGAGAGAGAGAGAGAGAGATCCAATATTTATTCTCCACTTAGCAACTAGTTATTTAATAAATAAATAAAAAACTTTTTCCCATTATGCCTGACCACGTCGCTTCTCTTTTTAACAATTCTCAAAAAGAAGCGTTAAAATACTAAGTGACACATCAAATGAAGTCTGGCTTATGTATCTATCGGATAATAACAAATGAAGCCTCCTGTTTTGGTCGTAGAAAATGGTAATTTACTCTTAACAATCAATATATTCTGTAATTTATTTAACATTTCTACGTAACTAAGTTATTATTTTTGTACAACTGCAAATCAATGATCACCATAATTTTCATTCCCCAATGGGCTAGGAGAAGTTCTCCACACGTAATACTGAATTTCAACATATCATCTTCACTCCTTGTGACTCGATGGCCCAAAATAGAACTATATTAACTACCAAGTCCTTAAGAAAATTCAAAGTTCAAAAGAGCAATAGCGTACAATAAATTTGTACTCACCCATAGATAGATTCTCCACCTCTACCAGTTCCAGTCGGGTCGCCCCCTTGCACAATAAAATCCTGATTGCAAATTCAATTTAGTATTATTTTCAACTCAAAACCTAATTCAAAGGAACAAAACCGTATTACAAAAAAAATTACCTTGATAATCCTGTGAAATATAACATCATCGTAATATCCTCTGCGAGAAAGTTCGATGAAGTTTCTGCAGGTCTTCGGCGCATGTTTGTAGTACATCTACCGGAGCACCAAATTCCAAATATTTGTATCAGAAATGATAATAGCACGAGGGAAAAGAAATGTTGTGACATTACCTCGACTGTGAAGGGACCCATGGACGTCTCTATGGTAACTTCGGGTGGACTCCCGTCTGCGCTTGCCCACATGACGGCGGAGTAGCTGAGTTTTTCTGATGAGTACCGCTAGGTGCTACTTAGGATTCGGGTCACTACTAAGATTTCCGTCTTTTCCAAATGCTAATAGTAATGATCGACTCAAAGGAACCTTTTTCCTTTATACAGCCCAATGGGCTATCTTGGGTACTTAGTCCGCTAAATATTACATTTTCATTTTCTTCCTCATCTTGGCTTCCCTAAAACTCGACACTTTTTCAGCCATGATAATTTAACCGTATCATAGTACAATGAATTTACAGTTCTTCCCCACTCCGTTATCTTCCATAAACGCTCTGCCTTCTGATTCTCATAATAAACCTTCCGCTACTCGCCGCCCAATTATCCACACAACCCCTAAAACTTTCAGAATTTCTAAAAACCTCCTCGACTCCCAAAATACTTCACCCAATCCACTAACCAGCAAACTTTTCCTCTCGAGCAGGCTCTCTCCTCCCCCTCCTCCTCCCCGACCGCCCGAACACATAAAACCCCAAACGAAACCCAAAACAAAACCGGAAGCGAAACCGCCGGAACCAAAACACGTGCAGAAAGATAAGATATTCGTTGGAAACTTGCCTCTATGGATCAAAAAGAACGAAGTGGCGGAGTTTTTCAGGCAGTTTGGTCCTTTAAAGAACGTGATACTGATAAAGGGTCAGGATGACACAGAGAGAAATGCGGGATACTGTTTTGTAATATATGGTGGACCTACAGCAGAAGCAGCAGCTGCAAAGGCTGCGGAGTTGGATGGGGTGGAGTTTCGTGGGAGGGCATTGACTGTGAAGTTGGATGATGGGGAAAGAGATAGAAAGAGAGAGGAGGAGAGACTGGGATGGGATGAAAATGAGGGTGAATTTAGCAGGAGAAGTAAATGGCAGGAGGAGACAGATAGGGCACGGAGGAAGTTTCAGGAGGTTTTGGATGGTTGCCCGGAGAATTGGCAGGCGGTTGTGTCTGCTTTTGAAAGGATTAGAAAGGTATATCGATGCACTACTTACTTTCAGGACAGTGTTAAAATCCTCTGGTCCTGCTTTTTGTGTCTCCGTTTGGCAATTCAATCTCATCATCCATTAGAGCATCTCCAACAAAAGATTCAAAGTTACAAAATGTAATATCTAACCTCACAACTCACTCCAAAAGTGGCCACATTTTGTAATCGGTTACATATTCAAGACACATTATGATTGCATTGGGCGCTTGTTTAACAGCCGCTCAATGATCAAGCGCATATTGAACGAACACTTGGCATCGGACGCTTGTTCAATGATCAAGCACATATTGAAGGAACACTTGGCATCAGACGCTTGTTCATCAGGAACAGGCCTGGTGATTAGGAACAGGCACCTGGTGATTAGGCACCTACCAATAATTGGACATGGACGCTTGTTCAACAAGCGAATGAAACTTAGACGTCTATTGAACAAGCACCTAGCCCTTACCCAGATGTAGGCGTTGTTTGAACAAGCGCTTGTTTTGATTTCTTTTGAAAAATTACACGGGTTGCATTTTGTAATCCATGATAATGTAATTTTGAACCTTAAAAATGTTGCAGATGCTCTTAGTATTGCAAAATGCAAGTAAAAAGGGCATTCTTAAAGGGATTTCATTTTTGGATACGATGACCAAATTTTAAGGGGACTCCGTCTAGGGAAAAAAACGGTTATGCGGACTTCAACGAATAAAATGTTTTACAATTTTACCCATCACGCAAAGCAAAATTTGGCAATTACCCATCGAAAAATGTAACAAAAAATCGATGATGGTTCATCAAAAAGCATTTTCGACGGGGTTTTATCGAAAAAACATTGAAAAAAGGGTGATTCATCACCGAAAAATTGAGAGTAGTTACGAATTTAATTTTTTTTCTATTTGGGGGGGTTGTTGGGGGGTTTGGGGGTGGGGGGGGGGGGAGGCGGGGCGGGGGTCGCAAATTAACAATTATCTAAAAAATGAAAAGGTGACCTTTATTTGGTTTTGGAGTCCCTTTAACCATGTCCATCAAAAAAGTGTAAATGACATTTAGGGTGCACTTGAGGACATATAAATCTCAGCCCGGAGGATTTGACCTGTTAAGGGCACTGCATAGGATACATAATATTGTGCGTCCTCATGCATATGGAATTTATAGGTGTATAGGATATGGTAGCAAATTAAATTGAGCGTAATTGATTTATGATAGACTATGTATAATTGTGTGTGTATGTCAAGTATTTTGCTGCGTATGATACATGTAGGTGACAACATGAATGTGACATGTTTGTAGTGGTTTAAAAATGAGTATGTTTTTACTAGTAACTAACCACAGCGTAGAAGTTAGTTTCTGCTTTAGCTTGAAGATGAGAAAGTTAAGAACAATTTATCATCCCCAGCCTTTTTTTACCTTTTTTCTTTCTTTCTTTAGTTTGAATTTTAGTCTGTTTATGACATACTCTAAATTTACTTAGCTAGCATCTTACAATGATATAGATCTTGAGTGTGCAGACTATAACCTGATTGAATTTGCATGTTTTATAGTGCTCACTTCAAATTTGAGTGCCTTTTATTTATTAGCCATCCTGCTCTTATTAATTGGGATAATGAATGGTTCCTCTTCTGCATGTTGTACCTCGACCAATAAGTTCACATTAGTTTGTATGGATGTGGTATTATATTGTCCTAAGACTACAGTGTGCAGAGGCATCTTGTTACAATTAGAGGCGCCAACTAGAATTTATTTGGGGACACTAGCAAAAATTCCATGGTATTTTAAAAAAAAAAAATTGAATTCAAACCCACGTCTGAATCCGAGAATGCAAACTTTGGTCTGATTGATGGGTATAAAAACTTCTAAACCTTTGCTTACAGTGAGTCCTAGCTAGCAAACAAAGATAAAAGTAGATATAATCGTTGTGTCAGTTCAAATAATAAATTTTCAAAAGGAAGTATAAAGGGCAGAGTCTATCCGAGTTTTGGTACTTTTGGTCAGTTATAAACCAAGACCCTTATACAAGTACTAAACTAAAAAATATACATCAAAATAATTTATGTGGGTTATTAATTAATAAATGAGGAGCGAAAGAAAAATATAATCAATTAATAATATATTGCAAAAGGTTTAAAATAGTCCGTTTTTTATCACTAATACTTGAGATGACAGTAAATAGATTATCACAAGATTCACAAACAATAATTTGCATAAGTAATGCAAGTGTTTGTTAAATATTTCTTAACGAATTGACAAAGTTTTTATTTTTTATTCACTAACAACAAAAATATCTACAAATAACACTGCAAAATGAATTTGAAAGAAAATTATCTACATAGAGGAAAATGAATTTGTCAAAATCGTTTATAGATCAAAAATTAACATCTAAAAGGAACAAAATTATCTATAAACAATAATTTATCAAAATTATATACATACAATAATTTAAAACGAAAAATATTTTGTATAAATTGATTTGAGTAAACAATATTAATCATTAAATTTCTAAACAAACATACTTATTTATCATCAAATTTAGTATTCAAATCGATACTAATATTGTGAAATTCATAGCATTAAATCACTTGTCAACTTAATTGAATATAAAAACTCTATCTTTAATGGGATTTTGAAATTGCCAAATTGGGAAACTAATAATCCAATCCAAGAAGAAAGAAATCGAAAGAGAAGGAAAATTCTTGCCTCACAGTCGTCTTTGCTGAATTGCCAAACTGCCTATTTTCCAATAGCGCAATGTGATTTTTTTTTCCTTTGTGATTTCCACTAAATCACTGCATTTAAGTATGTTATTTTTTTAATTATATACAGATCAAGATCATGATTTTGGAATTGTGTCCTAACGCTTTTGTGGTTCAAAGTAGCTGCTTCTGTTGCTTTGCCTAAAGGCAGGCACTGATAAAGGGTTTTGGTTAAGCAAAACAATTCAATTTTTTTTTAAACATTAAAATGTCTTCGATAATAATTGTAATGCCTTTGTGTGATGCTTTTTCTTGTGAACTCTCTCTGTGTTTCTCTTTACTTCTAAAAGAAAAGATAGTATAACAAATGAACTGTCAAACATAAATCACTTATTTGATTTTTGGTCATAACAATTTTTTTATATCTTTTATATATGTTTGATTTTCATAGAAAAAATTAATTTAGAGCACGAAGTAGCAAAGAAAGGTTTTCAAGGTGGGATTTAGATCGTATATCGCAAAATCCAAACTTTAAATCGAAACAGGATTTGAATCGTAAATCGTAGATTCAAAATATCTATATTATAAGGTGTGTACACACTTTGAAATTGATTTTGATGTTTGAACTTCTACAAATAAACTTATAACTTTTTTTTCCTTTTATTACATTTTTATTTTGTTTCGAAAACATTATAATAGGAGTTGTGATCCTATTAAATATATGGGTATAAGTTAAATATTTTTTTAATTGTGGTTTTGACTGAGTTTGAATCGGAATGTAAATCTAATCGTAAAGGGAAACATCCGATCTGAATCGAGATTTCAATCGTAAGATTTTAATATTTTTGACAATGACGGCAAAGATAACCAATTTTTGTATCATGTATCACATGTTTGATTTTCGTTCATGACAAATTTTTGTATCTTTTATATGTTTTTCTTATTCATTTCGGTCATGACAAGTTTTTTAAATCACTATGCTATATTGGCTTTTGGTTTTAATAGAAAATTTAGTGTGCCCCCACGAAGTGAAAAAGATAGCAAATTTTTAATATCATAGATCACGTGTTTGATTTTTGATCATGGCACTTTTTCGCATCTTTTCAAATTTTTATTGTTCATTTATGTCTATTCCTTTTTTATTTTTAGTACATTATACATTTTTTCCCAAACATTCATTCTGCATTTATTTGGATTTACATTGAATGGGTTTTCCGTTAATTTTATCTTGCTTTCTGAAAGTTGTCTTTTAGATATGGATTATAAAAAAGGTGCGTCTGACATACATCCCTGGTAAGGTTTGAAAATACACAAAACATCCCTCCTTTTTTTTTAATAAGTTTCAGGTCTCTGTTTTCAAATTCACGCGTGTACAAAGACCTAAATACCCTTTACGTTTTTAACATTTCAAACGCGTATAACTTTCTGCAGAAACATCGGATCAACATACCATTTTCACAAAAAAAAATGATCTTTAAAATAAGATCCATTGTTGATACAAAAAAATCATATTTGCAGTAAATGTGCAATTATTCCATATATTTGCAGACAATTCTGCAAATTTTGAACATCTTCGATTTTTCTTTAAATTTACAACTATTGCATATAATTGCAGACATTTCTGCAATTATTATAAGGTATAAGAAATTATTACGTTTTAAGGATTGATAATAAATGAATTGCAAATTTTAATTATGGATGTGAGAATAACATCCATATATGAAGAATCAGTATTGCTGCAATGGAGAAGAGGTGTATTGTAGGGAAGAAAATTGTAGTATTTGAAAATAGGGATGCAATTTATATTTTTTTATGAGGAGGATGTTTTGTGTATTAAGTTTGATTTTAGGGATGTGTCTCTTATTTTCACTTATAAAAAACTTTTACAAGTCATAAATAAATTTGATTTCTTGAGGTTTTTGAAAACTACTATTTTCTTACAGATTAAAATTAATTTTAGTTCTGTTGTCTGATTTCTTGAAATTATTTAAAACAAATTCGTACAAATTAAGATTAGTTTGTTTTTTCACCATGTGTGTGCACACCCACACATATTGACTTAACATTTTTAAAAGATTTATTTAAAATGTTACGGTTCTGAAATCACTTCTAACTATAATATTTCTATGCCATTACTGAACTAAAAATAGTCAATAAAAGTCTGCAAAATTATATTTTTATTTATCTCAATACAATATATATTTTGTTCAATAATAGGTTCGCGTAATCATAAAAAACAATTACTTGCTTCAGAGAAGGGAAAAGAGGCCAGATCAAGCATTTACTTTTAATATTTACTATCATATAATAATTATAAATCATCCACGGTTCTGCATGTTTTCAATTGCAATTTATGCTTGTGTGATGTCACTAACTTTGGTAAAAAGATGCTCTATGTATGCTCAATTCTTTTGAACAAGTTAAAAGTTGGATTTGTTCGACTTGTTGATTACTAGTTAGGTTGGGAAATATCCGAAATATTTTACATATACGTGTATAAAATATGGATGAGGCCTTCAAGATTTTGAGGTTCTAACTTCTAACAATGTTTGGGTATGTTGATAATTCATGTATCTTATAAAATGTAATTGTTGGGCCGGTTTTTTGGCAAACAAAAGAAGAAGAAGCCCAGGACAAGCAAATAGAGCAAGAGCTAGAGCTACCCAGACCAAGCGTTTGGCTCGGCAAAAAATGCCGACCAAATTATCTGGACCAGCATGCCGGACCAGATATTACGTCCGGTACCCTATAGTATGCCGAACCAAGTATCTGGACCGGCATCCTCAGAAGTACCGGATCAAATGTTTAGTCCGACATTCTCTGGTATGTCGGACCGAATATTTGGTCCGGCACGACCCACCGTTTTACCGAACCAAACGTTTGGTTCGGTGCGGCAAGCGCGCCGAACCAGATGTTTGGACCGGCAAAAAAGGATCCTCCGAAGATGAAGGTCGCCGAACCAGATGCTTGGACCGACCAAGAAGATGAAAATTGCCGAACCAAAGGAAGATGAAGATTACCGAACCAAATCAAGATGGAGATTGCCGATCCTAGCTTACCGAGCCACCAGTCCCAGACATAAATGCCGAACCAGACCCAGGCAGCTATAACCTCTCCTCCATACCTCACAATCTCACTCTATTAATACCAGAGCTTCTCGACAACAATGAGGATGGACATTTGGAGAAAGAGGAAGAAATTCTGCTAAGATCTATCACCCTAATTATTCTAATTTCTTTAATCATTCCAAGCAACCTTGTATTTGTAACCAAATCTAAGAAGGAATAATAAGATAGAAAGTGAATGTAGGCACATTCTGGCTGAACCACTATAAAAACCATGTGTCACTTGTTCTTTCCTTATCAATTTTTTAAAATCTCAAATTTGCTAATTACGCCAATATTCGTTAAGGATCATTTCAGTATAAATTGAAAAGAATCGCAAGATAAACATCCAATAAGGCAAAACTGAAAATTAGATTAACAAGTGTTTGCCCAAATTTCGAGCAAACATTTTTTGTGCTTTCACTGAGAGCGGGGCGGTCTGTCCATTATTCTTCCCAACTTAGCGCATCATTAGAACATGGCTCCCTCTAAGCGAAATACTGACACGGGTAAGTATGCAGCTACTGTGAATACACTCAATCCCATCCGGGAAGATCAAGAAAACTCAACCACTTGCTCCCTACTTCCAAGCTCAGTAGTCACCCAAGAAGACTTATAAAGAGTTGTGAATGAGATGACCGACCGCTTCGCTGCCCAACAAGAAGCTTTGGTGGACCAACTCATGACACATGGGGCACGGAGGAATTCACTCGCAATACCGGATCTCAGGGTGAATCCCAGTCTAGAGAGTCACGTAGAATGAAGAGATCTCCCGCCAATGATGAGTTCAATCGGGAAGATCCAGGGGCTCGAAGTCGAGCCAGGACAGTTGGTTGCGAGTCGAGAGGCTGGCCGTAAAAGCAAACCCGAGGTACCAATGGGAGCCACGGCGGGGCTGGGATGGTTGAAAAGCCTACAAGTCGAGTGAGCCGTTGTTGATGGTTGCAAAGCCTAGACTATCACGACCCAACTTCCAATACTCCAGGAAGTCGCATCGCTAATAAGAAAGAAAGGGATAGAGAATAGAAAGAAAGAGAAGAAGAAGAAAACAACACATCAGAATCTAAACAGCGGAACGAATAAATTATATTAATAACATAAAATATTTACATAGTTTACAACCACTATCAGAGTACACAGATATACAACACATACTAGACAATTATAAACACCTGTCTATTTATACAACTCAATACAATATCACAAATAACTCAGAGATACCAAACAGAACACACAGCGGAATATAAATATCTAACGCAGAAGCCTCCTGCTCCATTGCTCCTTCAACATTCGTCAAAGCTAACCTGAATATCTTGGCTACTCGTAAAAATTTGAGTACCCAAGAGTTTATGAAAAACAAAAATAAACTCCGGGTCAGACATGGGTCTGGTGTGAGTAACAGGTTAAAGTTGCTTAACTTTCAAAAACCTTTTGAAAAGAAAGGTATCACGTAAGACTTCCCACACATAAACATGGAAAAGTTTTTACCTTACGCTAACCAAAACATTTGATGGAATCCAAAATCCAATAAGTGCCCTACGTATTAGTTGTGCCCAACTATGTTGGAACGTGAGATGTAAGCATTACAGCTATTTCTGTATTTTACTTGAAAACCCTAGACACTATTATAATATCACAACCAAATGAAACGACCCGGAATTTCGATCTCGAAATTTCCATATAGTTAGTGAAAAGAAGAAAGAGAAAGAAGAAGAAGAAGGAACAGAAATACCAAAACACAGAAACCTCACATTCGCAGCGGATCAAAATATAATAATAAATAATAGTTTTACAAGAAGAACTATATCATTACACTTATATCTTTATACATCAGAGTTACATCATGTACATAAACATTGGACAAAACAATCATGTCCAGATACTACAATATCACAGTTGATACTCTCTATACGTCCCTGCCATCCAGCTCGCCTCCTGAGCTCTAGAACGTCCTTACCTGGAAATCTGTAATACTCGGTATGACCCGAGCATTACATCAAAGTAACACCCGGGTCAGGCTGGAAACCAGCGTAAACCCATCTAACATGTAAAACAAAAGCATACAACCTATATAAACTCGGGGTAACTTATATCGATTTACAACTTCACAAGTTGTTATAGTACATCAATCATTTCTCACATCAATTTCTAAGAGCCAAAACTTAGATTTAAATGGTCCAATTTACTTAAATCATTCCATTCCTCCAATTGATTTCACATATCAACTCATAAAGAATCGAAGTGGTTTCGGGTGTTTACTAATACCCGACTCCGGTCTCTTCGAAACCATTGTCAACTTAACTTACATTATTCAAGTGAAATACAACTTTACTTTTAATACAGGATATCACAGTAATTCATCATCAATAGATAATCACATCTTCACAATTTAAATCAACATATCATATCACATAGCATCACGAACCACCTATTAGGAATAACAATTAATCAAGGCTTCCAATATCATTCTATTTATCTTTTAATTACATTTAAGTAATTAGCCCTTAATTAATTTCACAAATTAATTATCCTTAACCAAATACGGTAATTAACCTTTAATTACTTCATTAATTAATTATTAACCATAATTATTAATCACCCTTGGTTAATAACATCCAGCAATCAACTACCCTTAATTACTCCATTGAATAAATTAATCCTTAATTTATTCTCTAATTAATCCCTTGATTAATCTCATTCAGACATCAACTATTCTTAATTACCTTATTTCATAAATTAATTACCCTTAATTAATTATCTCAATTAATCTTCTGATTAATTACATAGGAATTTAATCCAATTACTTCCATCATCAACATCTTTAATTGCATCCAGTAATTACCATTAATTACTTCCTTAAGTAATTATGCTTCCATTAATTTCATTAAGTAATTATTCATTAATCATCAAGTGTTTAAATTAATTAACTTAATTAATTAATCTAAACTAATCACATTAGTCCCCATTAATTACATTAAGTAATTAATTTCTTAATTACCTTTATTAAGTAATTAAACTTAAACAATTTCTCAATTGATTATTATCAATTACTTAATCTAATTAATTATTAAAATTAATCACATTAATTTTGTTAAATAATCTTAAGTTAATTTGAAATTCTTAATTTCTTACATTAAGTAATTAGCTTTTAATTATTTAAGATCTTATTCAATTATAGATAGTCCATTTGCCTCAATTTATTACTTGATTATATTTAAATCTTAGTAGATGATATGCTTGAGATATACGAAATCACTTGAGTCCCCTTTGATTTATTAAGTTCAATACCTTATTTTGAAACTTCCTTGCATTTTACAAAAATCTCTAAAATATTTCACTTTTAAATCTTCCTATAATTGATTTCAAATTAAGGATTTAAAATAATTATAATTTAAACTCAAATAAGATTTAAATCAAATTTTATAATCCTCACTCTTTTTTTTTCTTTCTTTTTTTAAAAAAAACAAATGTTAAATAAGATTTACTTATCAATAAAAGAGATTTATACAAATTTGGAACCAAACTTTTTAATTTCAAACTTTGTTTTAAATTTAAACCCCCTTTTTTTAACACTCAGGACTCCCATGTTGCTTCGGGTTTGACCCGAAGCCTACTCGGGTACAACTCGAGAATACCCCCCTTTCTTCCCAAAACTTGTTCAAGTCCGAAGTAAAACTGGAACAAGCAACCCATTCGAACAACCCGAGACAACACGCAGAATTATCGAGTTCTAACCCGAAGAAAAGCGTTTCCCCCCCTCAAAGTTCAAACCACATCGGACTTCCCACGTCAATGAAGTAATTAAGAGTAGTTAAATTCTGGATGTTATTAATCAAGGGTGATTAATAATTATGGTTAATAATTAATTAACGAAGTAATTAAAGGTTAATTACTGTATTTGGTTAAATATAAATTAATTTGTGAAATTAATTAAGGGGTAAATAGAATGATATGGGAAGTCTTTGGTTAGTTGTCCCTAATATGTGGTTCGTGATGCTATGTGATAAGATATGTTTAATTTAAACTGTGATGATGTGGTTTTCTTTTGATGATGAATCACTTTGACATCTTGTATTTAAAAATTGAATTGGATAACTTGGATTTAGATGACATAGGATTCGAAGAGACCGGAGTCGGGTATTAGTTAATACCCGAAGCCACTTCGATTCCTTATAAAATTTATATGTGGAAATCAATGTGCTGATTTGGAATGATTTGAGTGTATTATACCATGCCAAATGTAACGATCCCGAAATTCCGATCCCGAAATTTCCAGATAGTTAAGAAAAGAAGAAAAGAGAAAGAAGAAGAAGGCAGAACAAGTCACAGAAACCTCACATTCGCAGCGGATCAAATATAATATCAAATAAAATAGCAGTTATGCAAGAAAACTATATCTGTTAATTTACATTTAAATACATCAGAGTTACACATGTACATCAACATTGGACAAAACAATCATGTCCAGATATTACAACTACAATATATACAGCGTGTACGCTCCATACGTTCCTGCTATCCAGCTTGCTTCTGAGCTCCAGAACGTCCTTACCTGGAAATCTGTAATACTCGGTCTGACCCGAGCATTATATCAAAGTAAAACCCGGGTCAGGCAGGAAACCAGCATGAGTAAACCCATCAAGCATGAAATTCAAATTCAAAATCTTACTTAAAACCCCCGGTAACTCGTTCCTTACTACGAGTTCTCAATTTATTTTAGTCAGCATTTTACACACATAAATATCTATGTATCTCTACATAGTTTCAAAAAGTCTAATTACTTAAATCATTGCATTTCCATCTATATATTTCACATATCAAATCCATAAGGAGTTTATATGAGATTACAAGTCGAAGTGGTTTCGAGTATTTACTAATACCCGACTCCGGCCTCTTCGAATTCAAAACCATCTTAACCCACGTTATTAAGTGAAACACAATTCAACTTTAAGTACAAGATGTCACCCTTTTTATATAGCAATTCCCCATTGATAGATAACCACAATATCATAGTTCACCCAAGCATATCATATCATAAAACATTTCATTCCAGAGATAACAATCAATTCAAGGCATTTAACATCATTCAATCATCATAAGAAAAAAAAATTGATTTCTTCCAAAATCAATTTAATTAATTCTAATTAAATTACTAACCTCAATCACTTAGATTATCTTTTCATAACATTAATTAATTTCAAAACAATTAATCAATCATCTCTCAATTATCCATCTTAATTAATCACCCTGGATTAATTATCCTTCATTATATTAAGTAATAGCCCTTAACTAACTATACAAATTAATTAACCTTTATCCCTTCAAAATCAATTATTTGTATCTTTAATTAATTACTCAAATGAATTATTCTATATCCACTTGTATTGATTAATTATTCATTAGTCACACTCTTTAATTAATTAACCCTTCATTAATGTTCTTAATTAATAAAGTCTTTAATTAATTACACTAGTAATTTTACTCTTAATTACTTTATTTAAGTAATTAAACTCACTTAATTTGCATTAAGTAATTAATTATTCTTAATTACTTACATTAATTAATCCAACTTAAGTAATTATCCTTAATTAATTTCTTAAATTTATTATCCCTAATTAATATCCTTAATTAGTTAAGTTAGTTAATAACCCCTTTAATTAGTTTCATAAATTAATTACCTTTAATTAATTAGGATTAATTACTAAATATGGTTATTCAAGACGGATTAATAATTATGAGTTAATTACTTAAGGGTAATTAATTAAGGAATAATTAAAGATCATTAATTATTTTAATTAATGATGTAATTAAAGATCTTTAATGTGGTTGACTTAAATTAATTAATTAAGTTTAATTAATTTTAATCACTTGATGATTTGTTAATAGTTACTTAATGTAATTGATGAAGTAAAATTACTTAGTGAAGTAATTAATGATAAGTACTGGATGTAATTAGTGGAAGTTGGAATTGTGAAAGTAATTTGGATTAAATTATTTTGTATGATTAATCAAAGGATTAATTAGAGATAATTAAGGAATAATTAATTTATTTGATGAAGTAATTAAGGATAGTTAATTACTGATGTTATTAATCAAGGGTGATTAATAATTATGGTTAGCAATTAATTAATAAAATGATTAAAGGTTAAATACCGTATAGGGTTAAGGATAATTAATTTATGAAATTATTTAAGGGATAATTACTTAAATGTAATTAAAGGATAAATAGAATGAAATTGGAAGCCTTGATTAATTGTTATCCCTAATAGGTGGTTTGTGATGCTATGTGATATGATATGTTTGATTTAAACTGTGAAGGTGTGATTATCTATTGATGATGAATTACTGTGACATCCTGTATTAAAGGTAGAATTGTATTTCACTTGAATAATCTAAGTTAAGTTGACAATGGTTTCGAAGAGACCGGAGTCGGGTATTAGTGAATACCCGAAACCACTTCGATTCTTATAAATTGATATGTGAAACTAATAGGCTGAAGTGGAATGACTTAAGTAAATTGGACCATTTAAAAATCTAAGTTTTGGCACTTAGAAATTGATGTGTGAAATGGTTGATGTCTATAATAACTGGTGAAGTGTAGATTGATATAAGTTACCCCGGGTTTATATAAATTTTATGCTTTTGTATTCCAAGTTAGATGGGTTTACTCACGCTGGTTTTCAGCCTGACCCGGGTGTTACTTTGATGTAATGCTCGGGTCAGACCGAGTATTACAGATTTTCAGGTAAGGACGTTCTGGAGCTCAGGAGGCGAGCTGGATGGCAGGGACGTATAGAGAGTATCCACTGTGGTATTGTAGTATCTGGACATGATTGTTTTGTCCAATGATTATGTAACTCTGATGTATTTAAATGTAAATTAACAGATATAGTTTTCTTTGTATAAGTGCTATTTTATTTGATATTATATTTGATCCGCTGCGAATGTGAGGTTTCTGTGACTTGTTCTGTCTTCTTCTTCTTTCTCTTTTCTTCTTTCTTAACTATCTGGAAATTTCGGGATCGAAATTTCCGGGTCGTTACATCCGAAGCTGGTCCAGAGAGGTCAACAAGAGCCGGCCCCTGTCAAGGGGGCCCCAGACATGGACCATCTATGCTTGATCCCGTCACGCTTCGAATTAATCATCGCCAGTCTGACCTCAATCAAGGCGCCAAACGCCATCACTATCAAAGAAGGGGCCCCGCTTCTCCCAGGGTGGCTCCCGAGGCCGAAGAAAGAATGACGCTTCTCTTCAGGGAGTACCTCAGGCACGAACAACTTGAAAGGGGGATAGGCACCAGAGTATTCAACCCTTTCACTAAGGACGTATAGGCAACAGCCACGCCTCGAAAATGGAAGATGCCCACCATAGATCCATATAGGGCACCTCTAACCCAATCGTCCACCTACAACGATACTCTCAGCACATACTCATGAATGGAGCAACTGAAGGTGTACTATGTAATTGTTTTCCGCTATTCCTGTCAGATATAGCAACCACATGGTTTTGTCGCCTACCTCACGGATCCATCGGTTCTTGAGAGATGTTGAAGGAAAAGTTCATAAGCCAGTTCCGAATTCATGTGGAACAGCCCAGAGACGCTTATTCCTTGTTCGACGTAAAACGGAAATTTGGGAAACCTCTACAGCAATACCTTACCATTTTCAATGCAGCTGCCGCAGCGGTGCAAAACGCGGATGAAAGACTCACATTGATGGCACTATGCTGAAGCGTCCACCCGGACTCGAAACTTGCAAGAATACTAACAAAGGAGAAGCCTTTAACTCTTCAGCAATTCTACCATGAAGTAGGAAAATATATAAGTTTGGAAGACGCAGCGGCTCTCCGGCATGGCGAGCAACCCGTAGGAGGTTTCGGCTTCCATGGAAACACAAGAGTCGCACCTCGAGGAGAAGGGAGCAAGCCAAACAATGACGATAAAAGTAACCGTCAAGGGAACCCCGAAACTAAGAAAAGCAATCAACGACGATACAGACCGAAATTGAGATTTGATTCCTACACTCCTTTGAATGACACTGTGGAAAACATTTACTTGGCTACTCAACACGAATTGAAGTACAAACGCCCTCCATACAAGGAATCAAAAGTTGCGGTCGGGATGGGAAAGTACTGTCACTTCCATGAGTCTCATGGACATAACACGGTAGAATGTCAGCATTGCTGATTTGCGGGAGCTTATCGAAGAATACATCCGAAAAAAGAAAGCTGGAATGATACGTGCAGCAAAAACGTAACTCTCCCGCTCCGACCTACGAAGGGCCATGGTCGCTCCGACATGAAAATAATAAAGAAGAAGCAAGTGTGAGCCGCTCCAATCAGAAAATATAATTGTCCATACCATATCCGAGGGCCCGCATTCAGCCGGCGGAAGTTGGACCGAAATGGAGAGGTACCGAAAATCTTTAAAGGATGGAGAAGGATATGTTCATTCCATTACAGAAGGGCGCCTCGCCAAACAAAGAGAAAGGACCAATCTAACCTTCAGCGATAAGGATTTGGTTGGAAAGCAGTACCCACATACCGATCCCATGGTCATTTCCGCATGGGTCGGACCAGCAGAGGTGTTCCGCATTTTGGTCGATACGGGAAGCTCGGTGAATATATTGTTCAAACATGCCTTCAATAAAATGAAGTTGTTAATGAAAAATGTATCGCCATGCCATAAGCCCCTATACGGATCACTGGCGAAGCCACAATTCCGCTTGGGCAGTTGGATTTGTTTGTTGAACTAGGAAGTCACCCTCGATTCGTTATCCGAAAGCAAACATTTGTGCTGGTAGACGGACATTCTGCTTATAACGCATTTCTGGGTAGACTTGCATTATCAGATTTCCAGATAGTCTTAGCTCCTTGGTGCTTGAAAATGAAGTTCCTTACCGATGGAGGGTAGGAGAAGGCTACCAAGACGCGGCCCACGATTATTACGTGACAGAACTCCTTCGGAACAAGAGAAAGGAAAATGGTAAAAACGTAGAGGTCGCCCTCTGCGCCAATACTGTGGAAGCGTAGCAATCAAAGAAGGCCCCTCCTCTCGAGTATACTAGTGACTCGTTTAATGAATTAGATCCGAGAGATAAAGAGGAGACCAGCACCGAGCCCATGGAGGCTATGGTACATGTTGCAGCAGATGATCGCGATAGCACAAGGCTTTTCAAGATAGGGTCGCAGCCAGACAAAAGTCTAAAAATCCAATTGACATGGTTTTTACGTAAAAATTTGGATGTGTTCGCATGGACCCACGAAGACATGGTGGGTTATCCCCCGAAATAATTTGTCACTACCTGTTAGCACCAAAATTGGTCGCTAACAACCGTAGAATTTCATGGACATCAAAGAAGTAATGTAATCTATATAACAAAGCATAAAAGTAAATTGACACAACGATTTTATAGTGGTTCGACAATCTTAGCTTATGTCCACTTTAAATTTCATTCATTGTTCATTTGATTACAATTACATGAGTTGTTCGATTGGCTAGAATCCATTGATACAAGTTTATAAGAAAAATAGCCATGACAGAGTATTTGGAGTAGGAAGAAGAAGATGATGAAGTCTTCCTAAAAAGAGAGAGCGAGAGAGATCCCAAAAATGTCCCCCTACCCTTGTATTTATAGACGAAGATAGCCTTCAGCCTATCTGACATCTTTAAGCATGGACCCCTTTGGCCACTTGGACCCACCATAAGAAAAGCTCGGCCCAACACACTATGTTGACCTCACTTATACACTCTTCAACTTATCAAACATCTATGCCGACATCTATTCCACCAAGCTAACCTTCATCATTCTGACATCATGTATCACATATCCGTTGATCTTATTTACCCTGGTCTGGATATTACTGTTCGGATATCATGCTCTGGTCATATTATTGTCGTCTCATGGCCATTTTTCTCATCAATAGTCAGGTCTGGTCCTCGTAATCACCTTTGTGTAGCCGGGCCAAAAGGTCGGATAACACTACCTAAACATAGACCCAACCAAAATCTCGGTCAAGCAGAAGAAAAAGAGCATAGGGATGGAACACTCAATTGCCCTTAACGAGGAAGTAAAAAGTCTATTCGCCAACAGTTTTATTCGCGAGGCTATCTACCAGAAATGGATCTCCAACCCAGTTCTAGGGAAAAAAATCCAATGGGAAATGGCGAACCTGCATCGGTTTCTCCCATCTCAATGACGCTTGCTCCAAGGACTGTTTTCCCCCGCCTCGAATCGACCGACTGGTGGACGGAACAGCATGGCATGAATTGTTATCATTTATGGACGTCTATTCGGAGTACAACCAGATTCCCATGCATATATCAGACCAAGAACATACTAGCTTTATCACAGATCTGGGCCTATATTTCTACAAGGTCATGCCATTCGGGCTTAAGAATGCTGGTGCAACCTATCAACGCTTGATTAATAAGATGTTTGAGCGGCAGATTGGTCATTCCATGGAAGTGTATGTCGACGACATGCTTGTCAAATTAAGAAAAGAAACAGAACTTTACATCACCTGAACGAAATGTTTCAGATTTTGCGCAAATACCAGATGAAGCTGAATCCATTGAAATGCTCCTGATCTAATTCTAGGTTATATTTCGAGGAAGATACGACGCGGTTTGATACAAACACTGCCGGGGATAGAATCAAAATAAAAATAAGGCAATATTATTCATTCAACCAGAGGACGTATAATTTATAAACTTCGGAACAAAGATTCAAACGATTAGATAGATTCTTTTTGAAAAAATCCCTTTCATCAAAGATACTATTTGAAGCAAAAAAAATAAGAGACTTATTTCCTTCCAAAGAATAGATTAAAAATTAAAGGAGTAAGAAATATGAAAATAAGGGCTTCTGTTCGTAAATCATTGTGCATGCCAAAGGAATTGGAGCGAATCCCGAAAAAGTCCAAGCCTTGAAGGACATCAAAATACCAGTCACGCGATGGAAAATGCAGTCTAAACGAGAAGGTAGCCGAGCATATTTATCTCCAAGGCCACAGACAAGTGCGTCCCTTTTTTCAAAGCTCTAAAAAAGGACAAGGGAAAGTTTGAATGGATCGTCGAATGTCACTCGGCTTTCCAAAGTCTATTTGAACATATGCAGAAACCACCGGTGCTCTCCATCCCGGTAGATGGAGAAAGCCTCTACTTGTACTTAGCTATATCCCCTCACGCATTGAGCACTGCCTTGGTACAAGAAGACGACCATATCCAAAAAACAGTATATTTCATCAACAAGAGGTTTACAGGGGCAGAGGCTAGATATCTGAAGATCGAAAAATTGGTCTACTGTTTGCTCATAGCTTCTAAGAAATTGCGGCATTACTTCCATTCTCACTCCATAAGGGTCTTAACAAATCAACCATTGCGTCAGGTCCTACATAAACCGGATACATCAGGACGCCTGCTAAAATGGTGCATCAAGCTAAGCCAGTATGATATCACCTATCATCCACGCACTACAATCAAAGGGCAGACCCTGGCTGATTTCCTAGCCGAATTCACCATTCAAGACAAGGATACGACCATCAGAACAGAGGAAACAATCGAGTGGAATATGTTTATGGATGGAGCATCCAACGAGCTCGGCTCGGGGCAGGAATAGTAATCATCACTCCCCGAGGAAGAAAGTTAAGTTACGCGCCAAGGCTAGAATTCATCGCAACCAATAACGACGCTGAATACGAAGCAGTGATTTCAAGTTGGAAATCACTAGGAAAATAAGGATTAAATCGATATGCATCCACAGTGACTCACAGCTAATCGTAAACCAAATCCTTAGAGAATTCCAGACTCTCGGGCAAAGACTTGCCCCTTACCTCAACAAGACTAAAACCCTCCTGAACGAGCTAGCCTACTGTGTAATCAAACAAATCCCACGGGAGGAGAACCGAGAAGCGGATTCCCTTGCTAAGGAAGCTATCATGAGAAACAAGCCGATGCTGGGGACAACCCCGTCATGATGCAAGCCACACCAAGCTTCAAGTGTCTTCAGATCACGCCTGTCAATAGTAGCGAAGAGACATAGATGACCCATCATCAAATACTTACAATAAGGCATCTTACCGGCAAATCGCAATGGATTAGAAAAATCCTAAAGAAGGCATCCCGCTACACCATCCAAGAGGGCGTCTTGTACCGTCGTGGGTTTTTCAATCCCCTACTGAGGTGTGTTGCAGGAAACGAAGCAAAAGATATTCTCAACATACACCAATGTAGTTGCGGTGACCACACTGACGGTCAGACTCTAACCAGAAAGATCCTGCGCTATGGGTAGTTTTGGCTCACACTAAATAAAGATGCAACCAAGTTTGCTAGAAAATGCGACAAGTGACAGAGATTTTCCAAAATCCCAAGACTGTCACCTACTGGTCTAACCCAGATGGTTAGTCCTTGGTCCTTCGCCATCTGGGGATTGACCTAATCGAGAAACTTCCCATGAGATGAGAAGGAGCGAAATACGCTATAGTGGCAGTGGGTGACTTCACCAAATGGGTGGAAGCGGAGCATTTAAACAAGATTTCATCTACCAAGGGATAAATTTTATAATACGTAACATCCTGTGCATGTATGAGGTGCAACAGAAAATCATATCGGACAACGAACTCCAATTTGACAGCGAGGAATTCATCATTTGGTGCCGCGAACATGGAATTACCTGAAGCTTTTCAGCTGTGGCATATCCATAGGCAAACAGACAAGTCAAGGCAGTGAACAAGGTGTTGAAAACACTGATCAAGAAGAAACTGGAAAAATTCAAAGGTGCATTGATGAATAGCCTACAGCTTTGTGGGCCTATCGAACTTATTATAAAACCACGACAGGGCACACTCCATTCGCACTGGCATACAGAACCGAAGCCATGCTCCTCGTTGAAACAATCGTCCCCTCGCAACGAAGAATACACTATAATCCGGAAGAAAACGAGGAGCTACTAAACATATCACTCGACCTGATCGACGAGAGAGAAAAATGACGCCGCCCTCAAAGCAGCCGCTCATTGACGAAGGTGACGAGGCAATACAATTCCAAGGTGAAGCCTCGAACACTGCAAGAAAGAGATTTGGTTCTCAAACGAGTCTTCCCACGACCTAGGACGTTAGATCAAATTTGGAAAGGACCGTTTGTTGATTATAAAAATCTTCACAATGAAGCTTACATTCTGTCAACGGTAGATGAAGAGGTGTTTGAAAAGGTGTGGAATCTCCAACACCTCCGTCGATATTTCTCTTGAGCTGTAGAGAAATATGTATTGAATAAAGTAATACAAAGAAAGACAGTGGATATAGACATATTATGGCCGAACCACTATAAAAATCTTAGTGTCTTGAGTTAATTATATTAATTACGTACTTTTTCATTCAATGACAATCCCTACTGCGAGCGATCGCAGACACTCGCCGGCAGCAACAAAAGTGAGATAGCCACGATCAAGGGCACGAATTAAGCCCAGGCAATTCATTGCCGACGATCGACAACCCTAGGCCGGCAATGACGAACCGATTATAAGCCACGGATCAGGAACGATTCATAGCCTGGGCAGTTCGTCATTAGCATTTGGCTCGCCGGCAAGTGCAAATCGATTATAAACCCCTCGATTAAGGCGTGGCTGCAGCCAGGGGTCATTCGCACTTGACGATCGGCAATACGCCGACAACGACAAATCGAATAATACACGATACGAGCACTAGCCCGAGTAGTTGTCGTTAGCGATCGGCCATGAAGAAAAGCACACGATTACGATTTTCAGCGTGATAATGAACAAACAAGTCATAAACGATTCATACACAATCTATAAAAGTCATGCACCACAAACAATTGCAAGCGTGTGAAATGCATAAATTGAAACATCAGAAACCATTTTACATACACAAGTTTTTATCCGTATTTACAGGTACAAAACAGCCATACATTTCTCACGGACGAAAAACAAAAAAAGGGAGAACAAAGCCTCTTCAGGACGAGGGGATATCCTTGCCACTTGGCCCACTTCCTTCAGTAGTCTTCGTTAAAGGCTTGACTCGTCTCAAGGTTGTCCCTGCACAGTACGGATAATAAAGATCACGAACTTCTCAGTGCAGAATAAGTAATGACAAAATAAGAGAATGTGATACCTGCGGTAGCATGAGGCGGATCACCAATCCCCTCGAGATCAGAACCGCCATCATCACATTCCTCCTCCAATAACTCGTACCCTCTTGCTATGGCTTTGGTTTCCTTCAAGGAAAATTGGCTATTCACTGTCATGACATCATAAGCGGCCCTCCCTTTTGCGCAGCTGCAGCCTAGGCCTCCTTAATAAGAGGAGCATGAATTCCAACAATCACCTGAGGGTGGTCGTCTACCCATTGAAGGTTCTTTTGCTTCCAGAACATGTAATATGTATCCTTCAACATTTGGTTAACAGTGTCGCAAAATTCACTAGCCTTGTCAGCTTCAGTCTGGAGGGATACCACCTTGTTCGTATATAGCTCTTTATCTTTCTTCGAGTGTACCAGCTCTGCCCTCAGCCTATCAATTTCAGCCCGGTAGGAGACTTTCTCCTTTAACCATACATCCCTTATCCCTTGATTCTTTCAACTCAGCCAAGGTTGTTTTCGGCTTCTTTACTCTACCTTTAAGAGAGCGAAGTCGTTCCATATATTTTTCCCAGGCCTCATCCATGGAACTGATGGCCAAATCAATCTGGGCTTGACATATAGCGATAGCCTTCTTCATTGCTTCATCCTTGCCCTCTTTTATGGCTTCTTCCTTGGCCTTCCTCGGCCTTCCTCATTTTAGACTCGCGAGACGCTTCAACCGTTGCCAATTCAGCCTCTCTTTTTTTTCCCCGAATGCCTTGCGGAGGTCCTCCATCTCTAAGCGTAACCGCACGTTGGCACTCCCAACCTCTTCACTAGCTCTGGCCAAGCGAGTCTGATAGTCAACAATATTGCGAGTCTTGAACTATCCTAGTTGTCAGATTAACAAAATTTAAAGATTTAGCCTCATCTAATATCTGAATCAAAGGGTTGCGAGGAAGAAGAAACTCAGTATCGAAATTCGTCGTACGGCGACCCGCATAATCAGGGTTGATATCAAGATAACTTCCGAAAGGATTCCGCATGCGCTGCTGATGAGCTGAAGAAGCAGGGCCTGCAATACCTTCTTCCAGCTCATCTGGCGCTTCATGCACTTCCGTACCAACAGGAAAATGATGGCGACGACGCGAGGAGGTTTGAGAGCCTGGGGAGGTGGCCTTCTTCTCTGAGGTCCTCGTGTGTTTCTGGCAAGATACATGGCTCTTTCCCTTGTCCAAACCCAACGAGGCCTTACTGACTTCCTCCACCATGGTTCATTCCTCTTGAGATGCCACCGGAGGAGAAACAGGAGCCGTCTTCATCTGTTTAAATTGCTCCAGACGCCTAGACACTTCGTTCCTTGGATTCCTCCTTTTCTCTGAAACATAGTCGCATTAGAACTGAGATGCATAAAGAATTGAAGAAACAAAAACACTTAAAACACTAGGGGCACTACAAGCTGCTACAAACCGTTAGAATAAGGTGGATCGTGTGGCCGAGGTGGGATCTCACCCAAGTGGAAAATACTCTGAAACGGAACACCGCTCGACAGAGGGAGAATTCTCGGCAACTTGACATCATTGGGTAGAGAATCGGGTGGAGGCTGAGACTCGTCAAAAAATAAAAAGTTCTCATGGAGAATCTCAAAATCCGTAAAGTAATCGAAAGTACCCGAGAAAAGCTCGAATTCCTTGCCTATGACAGCTCCACCAGATACCGGAGGGGGCGGCACTTCACTCGAGTCGCTCGGAGCCACATTTTCTGGAGAGGGTCTACAATAAGAAGCGGTCCGCGGACTGAGTCGGAATGTTCCAACTGTTCGGACCATTCCCACATAGCCTCAACATCCTTTAAAGAATCCACGCCGGGGCCTTCACTACCCATTATGTCCACGTCTGAAGATGCGCGAGCTTCCCTATCGTTGCCTCGGAATCACTCTCTGACCCTTCCTCCTCTTCACTCTTCTTTCCCGAATGTAAGCCTTCCTCATCACCAGGAGAGGAGACGTCTTGAATACGCAAGGATCTCCTAGAGCAGGGAGGGTGAACCGCACCCTTCTTATGTCTTAGCTTTTCCGAGGCCTTAGCTGCATCAACCTCCTCATCCGAACCTTTGCCCTTATCTCATTTGTCTCCTTCAGCCCTCTTCTCTCTCTCGATCAAACTCGGCATAATCTTGTACATGGACTGCCTGTGCCCAATCAAATTGTAACACCGAAGGGCTGCATCACGAAGTACGAACGAGGTCTCTCATTCGTCCTCGGGAATAGCTAATATCTCCTTAGCCATCTTCTTTAAACCGTCGTCCTCCGCCGCTTTCACGCAACCTAGAAGTTGTGTAGGGGTAAGTAACCAAAGCGAAAGAAGGCTAAGAAAGGAAAGAGTAGCTACTTACATCCAGAGGTGAAGGAATATTGAGCCACAACGTCGTCATGAACAAAGAAATACTCCTTGAACATGCTAAGTTTGGAATACAAATCCGGAACGGTGTTAGAACTTGTGCGCAGACTCCAAGCTGATAAAAGGGCTACCATTTCTATGGCTCCTTACGTTGTACAATGCCTAATCTCTCTATGAGTTGGAGGCCTCTGATACCGTTTTATGAATATCATATATAGAAACGTCAGGATAGCATAAGAATTTGGTTGGAGCTGCATTGGAGCGGCCTTCAAATAAATGATGAAGCCTGCAATCCAAGCATTAAGCGGCGGGATCGCTCCGCACATGCAATGATATTTGCTGAACGCCATGTACCCGCTCGGAGAAAAGGCGGCTTTGTCATCCTGGCCAGGCAATAGCTTGTTTCTACGATTTATCCTCAACGCGGTAGCTATGGAGTTTAACTTCTCAGTCGTAAGTACACTGGGATAGCATTCAAAAGGCCTAGCCAACATCTGGTTAGGAGCATGGTTAGCTGGAACATCCGCAGAAGAAGAACCTGCTCCCCCAGGCGGTGAAGCTGCAAACTTAGAACGGGTTTCGTGACCAGAAGACATGCGTCTGTAAAAAAAAAAAAGTGGAAGGGAGGCGAACATCAGCAAAAAGGTCCAGATTATGAATAGAGGTTAAAAGCATGCTTGGAATCTCCTATCATCAAACCTAACTAGAATTCCACATCCCCAGGCTCACCAAAGCCTACTCGGCAAAACCATGGACAAAATGCTCGGCGAACTTGGTCCGGACTGTCAAGAGCCAATGTCGAACCAGATGGGGCCAGTTGCCGATTGTCGGTCCAGGGTAACCCTTAATTTCCACCTAAAACAAACGTGTTACCTCTATGGCCTCTACCGGTGACCAACCATTCAGGCAATAGATTGAATGCTTGGTGAGCGAATAATTACATACGCTCACATAACCATGTGAATCTCCCAACACCTTGAACACCCTTTGGAGAACGAGGACCTCACTACTCCGGCCTCTCAACGATTTAAATCGAGTCACCCAGCATCAAAAACCCTAGAATTTCGAAACCCAGTACCGATAGAGGAAACACTTACCTCGGATTTGCAAAAAACACGTAAACACTGAAGGTCGACGGTGATGGAAGAACCTAGAAGCCGTTTACAACTGAGCGAGAATAGTTAAGAAATTACGATCGAGAAAGTAGAAAGAATGAAGAAGGAAGGCGGTATTTAAGGAAGGAGATGGGAAGGCGAATGGTCATAGGGTGTGGCATTCGGTGATAGGAGCTACTGACTGGACCAGAACAAAGCATGTCGAGCAAATGCCCAACATGCTTTGGGGGGCAAGTGTTGGGCCGGTTTCTGGCAAACAAAAAAGAAGAAGCCCAGCGCAAGCAAATGGAGCAAGAGCCAGAGCTATCCAGTGGACCGGCATGCCAGACCAGATATTTGATCCGGTGCCCTATAGTATACCAGATCAAGTATCTGGACCGGCATCCTCAGAAGTACCTGACCAAATGTTTGGTCCGGTATTCTCTGGTATGCCGGACCGAGTATTTGGTCCGGCACGACCCACCATTTTATCGAACCAAATATTTGGTTCGGTGCGACAAGCGTCAGATGCTTGGACCGGCAAAAAAGGATCCTCCAAAAATGAAGGTCGTCGAACCAGATGCTTGGACCGGCAAAGAAGATGAAAGTTGCCGAACCAAAGGAAGATGAATATTGCCGATCCAAGCTTAACGAGCTACCAGTCCCAAACACAAATGCCGAACCAGACCCAGGCAGCTATAACCTCTCCTCCACACCTCATAATCTCACTCTATAAATACCGAAGCTTTTCGACAACAATGGGGACGGACATTTGGAGAAAGAGGGTGAAAGTCTGCTGAGATCTATCACCCTAGTTATTCTAATTTCTCTAATCATTTCAAGCAACTTTGTACTTGTAACCAAATCTGAAGAGGAATAATAAGATGGAAAGTGGATGTAGGCACATTCTGGCTGAACCACTACGAAAACCCTGTGTCACTTGTTCTTTCCTTATCTACATTTCAAAATCTCAAATTTGCTAATTACGCTAAGGTTCATTTCATTATAAATTGAAACGTCTAAAGAATCGCTAGTTAAACACAATCCAACAAGGCAAAACTGAAAATCAGATTAACAAGTGTTTGCCCAAATTTCGAGCAAACAGTAATATTATTAAAATACTCGTATGACTCATTAAGGGGATTAGCTTACGTTTATAACATTAATTAATGAACTAAAATAGGTGCGCATAGTGAAAAATGGTGGGGAGAAAATCACTGTTTAAATGAATGAATTGTATTGCATATGCCATAAAGTAATATCCCACATCTGTATACTTCACTCGGCATGATATATATGAATAATAATTCCTCTTTCTTGGCCTCATTTGGCAGGTGTAGTTGAGTTGAGTCACTGTACAGTTCTTGTGTTATGCTTAATGTGGTGCTATATTTGATGGATGTTATACAGAAAGTTGGTTGCAGAATAATAGACAAATAATATTAGTAACATTATTATATCCCATCCAGCTATTATGCATTAATATAATATTGCTCATTCTTATTGTGATGTTGAGATATAAATCATGATGAACCTTTTTTTTTTATATTAAAAACCAATGTTTTCATCTATAAGACACTCATTTAGCTCATCGATTGGACGATTATACTGTATAAAACGTTAGCTAATAAAATTTCATTCTGTCAGATGAATAAATATGATATATCAAGTAACTCATACAATGCAAATTCATCTATCTGATGACTCATGAAAAATGTTGCTGAACAGCCTTCTAGAAAAGAATTTGGACTGTTGGTGACATATTATGCACGAAGAGGGGACAAATATCATGCTCGTGCAACTTTTGAGACAATGAGAGCAAAGGGAATAGAACCAAGTTCACATGTTTTCACTACGTAAGTGACTTCCGTGTATACAAATACTGGTTTTCTTGTTCATATATGCAACTATTATTAGCACTATCATAACATGTTAGTATGAGATAAAGTAGGGTAAACCTCGAACTTAATATGAATCAATTTCCATATACCAAGCAAGAGGTGTTTCCATTTTATCAATTTGATATTCTCGTATATTCAATAAGTGGAAGATAATATGTTCCTATAATAACATGCTTGGAGATGCCAATGTAGACATTTATTTCATTATCCGTTTTCTGTAGGAAAAGCAAGTTTGAACTAAGAAATATTTATTTAGTACAATTAAAATAGTGTGGTACATGGCACCAAAAGGATATCTCATCAATTCATTTTTTCGATGGCTAGAAGTGAAATATGGATTACTAAATATTAGTAGTGTTAATAATCTACACGCTTAATGTTACATGTGTGAAGCCTCTTTATTTGAATTAACTTATGCTTGGTTTCAACGGATTTATTTATTTTTAGATTGATTCTACGATTTACATTTTATTGTATAACTAAATTGTCGAGAGAAAAAAAACAAAAAAACAAAACAAAACAAACAAAAGAAGAAGAAGAAACTTAAAGGTTATAAAATATCAAGACTGAAAGTGTATCAACTGATAATCAGATGTTGTCCGAAGTTGTGTTCCATGATTGTATTACTTCCCCTCCAAAATATGTCAACCTCTAGCTTAGCTGAATCTAAAACCTTTAATGTCTTGTTTGCGAATTTATGAGCCAAGTTATAGATTTTTATTTTTATTTTATTTTTTGTATATGCTTATTCAAGGCAGAAACAAGGATGAATATTGTACTATAATTTATAAATACTTTTCATTTAAGCTGAGGATAATTCATTCATCGCAGCCTTATTCACGCTTATGCAGTTGCTAGAGATATGCCAGGTGCCTTAAAATTGGTTGAAGAAATGAAAAGTGATGGCATTGAATTGACTGTCGTGACCTACAGTATTCTCGTATCTGGATTTTCTTATTTGAATGATGCTGAGTAAGTATAGTATATTTGCTTTTTCCGAGGAGATGCCAGATTTTTTTTCCCCTGAAAAATCTTTATATTTGCTTATACAATTTTGGATACTTGGAAAGGTCTGCAGATAATTTGTTCCAGGAGGCAAAACAGAATCTAACATCTCTGAATGCTGTCATTTATAGCAATATCATATATGCCCACTGGTTAGTTTCTGCTTTATAAACTGATTTCATCGTCTCTCTGTTGTTCAATGTGTTTATGTATTCCCTCTGATTGTATTATTAAAAATCTGATTAATGCTAATTAACTACACAGCCAGAGTGGTAACATGGATAGAGCAGAAGAACTGGTTAGAGAAATGGAAG
The DNA here is from genome assembly GCA_030765085.1 of Allium cepa. Taxonomy (NCBI): domain Eukaryota; kingdom Viridiplantae; phylum Streptophyta; class Magnoliopsida; order Asparagales; family Amaryllidaceae; genus Allium; species Allium cepa. The sequence continues at coordinate 250,982,213 of CM060928.1, forward strand.
AAGAAGGTATCGATGCACCAATTGAGTTATATCACACAATGATGGATGGTTATACAAATATCCATGATGAGAGAAGATGTTTAACTGTATTTGAAAGATTAAAAGTAAGTGATTGTTTCTTATATTTGCTACATTTGCAGTACTATTGGATAATAATAGCTTTAACAGTATTAATTCTCTTACGTACCCTTTTTTTCTGCAGGAAGCTAGTTTTACTCCTTCAGTGATAAGTTATGGATGCCTTATTAACCTGTATGTAAAGGTATTCATGTATTATTTAGTAATTTCCTTCAATTTTGAATTAAAATTTTGAAACTTTGTTTAATTGTGGCATTGTTTCCCAAACTTTTAGATTAGAAAAATATCTAAAGCGGTAGAAATTGGCAAAGAAATGGAATCACATGGCATCAAACATAACAGCAAAACTTTCTCAATGCTCATAAATGGTTTTGTCCAAATAAATGATTATGCAAACGCATTCAGCATTTTTGAGGAAATGCAGAAAATGGGACTGAAGCCCGATGTAGTATTGTACAATATTATCATAAATGCATTTTGCAAAATGGGTAACATCGATCGAGCACAACATATTGTTAAAAGAATGCAGAAAGAGAGACATAAGCTATCATCTCGGACGTTTAGACCCCTAATTTATGGTTACGCAACAATGGGCGATATGGGTAAGGCTTTGGAAATGTTTGATTTAATGAGACAGAATGGATGTGTTCCAACTGTGGAGACTTACAATGTTCTCATTCTTGGTCTCACTCGAAAGCATCAGGTATATTTTTCTTCCTTTATCATTACTATTGCCTAAAACACAAGAAAATATCTAGTCATCACATTTATCATCTATATCCATATTCTGAATCATTATAATTCCATAAGGCTGGAGCACGCAATGCCTTAAATTTCCATATGGTGTGTAAATGTGTTGAACTGTTCAATAGATGGAAAAGGCGATTGAAGTTGTTGAAAGAATGAATTTAGCTGGCATAAGTCCAAGTGAGCATACATATACAACTATAATGGAAGGCTATGCTTCTATTGGTGATACAGGCAAAGCATTCGAGTATTTTACAAAAATTAAGGAAGGAGGTCTAAAGCTAGATATATTTACATATGAAGCGTTGCTCAAAGCATGCTGCAAGGCAGGTCGAATGCAGAGTGCACTAGCTGTTACAAAAGAGATGAGCCTAAAAAATCTTCCTCGGAATACATATGTTTATAACATCTTAATTGATGGGTATGCATCTGAATTCTTTTAAAGTATTTCTGTTATATTTATATCCATGTAATTTAAGCTTAGGATTGCTACGTTTGGATATTCTCTTAAAATCAAGTCTTTCAGCTTCAAACTTCGTCTAAATGTGAGTTTGTAATGTGCATCTGTACATCTTGCATGTCCCCATGCTTACGTGCAATTTATTCTCTAGCCTATGGCAACTCTAGACATGTTATATATCTTAAAACATTCGGTGTCCGGTTGGTTTAATTTTGTGTTTTATATTTTTCGTTTTCAACATTCATAACAAAATATAAGGATAACGGAAGGGAAATTTAAAATTTTTAGCCATACGACCATGGAGGAACGGCGGAGTGGGTGGAGGGACGTCGGAGGGATGGGTTGTTTTCCATTCTTTTGTTATTTTTCAAAACACGAAAAACAAAATAAATTTGTTTTCTAATTTATATGTTAGCGTAATTTTTCAAATTGGTTGTTTTTCAAAATTACATGCGTCGTGTGCATGTTTTTTTGAACGAAAACACAAACTAAAATGGGCAAACCATATGTTGCCTTAGATTTTCAAATGTGGATGACTAATGTAGAGTAAATGGTGCATAATAGATGGGCTCGAAGAGGGGACATATGGGAGGCAGCTGATTTAGTGCAACAAATGAAGAAAGCTGGAGTTCTTCCGGACATCCATACATATACCTCATTAATAAATGCATGCAGCAAATCTGGTGATATGATGGTAACTATTTTTAAACTCGATATATGCTGCTTTCATACTGCATTATGTCACCATTATATATACTACAGAGAATAAATCACATTCTTTATGTTAATGAATTCTAGTAAGTTAGTTGTGATCTCTTGCAGAGGGCATCTGAAGTGCTCAAAGAAATGAAGTCAGTGGGCATAAAATCTAATATAAGAACCTATACAACACTGATTAAAGGGTGGGCTCGAGCATCACACCCTGAGAAGGCATTGAAAATTTTTGAAGACATGAAAATTGCTGGACTAAAGCCAGATAAGCCAGCTTATCATTGCTTGTTGACATCTCTTCTTTCTAAGGCAACAGTTTCTGATAAAAGCGTGTATTTAGGAATTTTACGTGTTTGTAAAGAAATGATAGAGCAAGATTTGACGGTTGACATGAAAACCGCTGTTCATTGGTCGAAATATTTGAGGAAGATTGAAAGGAGCGGCGGAGAGTTGACTGAAGCATTGCAGAAAACTTTTCCACCAGATTGGAATTGTAGTGAATTGCCTCAAGTGAAGTATAAGCAAATCACCACTGGTGATAATGGAAGCGACAATGATACTGACTCTAATGGTTCTGATGAAGAATATTGACACAGCTCATTTTCGTTTAATGTCTGTTCGACTGCATATTAACAGTTTACCATATATTGGTTCTATTTTATTGTCTGAATTCTGAGCTTAATTTTATTCACTTCCCTTAGTTTAAATTAGAGCTGGTATCAATAGCCCCTTTGTTTATCATCGCTCCTTTGTTTATCATCGTTTGTAGCTCTTTGGTATCGGTAATAAGTTTATATCTAAATTTTGATCCATGTGATAGAAGAGAGATGATGACCAAAACAACAACTAAATCATTATTCTCAAACAAGTTGTGGTCGGCTGGAAATGAAACCTAAAACTAAATGACAAAGCCAATTTAAAAACCATGATAAGAATAATAAAATAAAGTAAAATAATTAAACAAATAGTAACAATAATAATTAATAAAATTAAATTAAATAAAGATATATATATATATATATATTGAAAAATCATGGTAATAATAATAATGGTGTTAATAATAATAGAGACCGAAAACTAAACATTGTCTTAAACTCCTATTCGCTGGTCGTATAATCTAAAACTTAACCATAAATCAACCCAAAGCAGCAAAAATAAATAAATAAATAAATAAATCTCATGGTTCCGGTACATAGATCACCAACTTCCACGCACTTTTTTCCGACACCAGCTCTTCGGATATATTTCAATCCCTCAAGTCTCTTTTTACTACTTTCTCTCATGTCAACCTTGATCGATCTCTACCTCTCTTTGAGCATTCGATGCACCTTATAATTTCAACGTGCACAGATGCCTCGAGAAGCCTCCGTTGGAGATGTCCGAACCATCTTGAACGGTGTTGGACTAGCTTCTCTTCAATTGATGCTACTCTAAGTTTGTTATATATATCATCATTTCTAATTTGTTCTCGTCATGTATGATCACAGCTCTATCGCAGCATACACATTTCTGCTACACTTATCTCATGGGCGTGTTGTTTTTAGTAGGCCAACATTTTGCATCATACAATATCGTAGACCTAATTGCCGTTCTGTATAATTTTCCTTTAAGCTTTTGTAGGACTTTTATGTTACAGAGAATGTCAGACGCTAGTTGTCAGTTCACTCATCTTGCTCGAATTCTAAAACTAACATATCAATTTCACCATTATACTACAATCTTCATTGTTTCCGTTGATAAAGTTATCAAGAAGCTACAAAATTATGTTAAATAAAAGGGACTGTTGATCCTTGCCCATTAAATAATGTTGTCGTTTGATAACATCCGTTTTCAATATATGATTGATAAAGATATTTCTTAGCCATTTTGTTGGCAATATGGATAAATTGACATGACAGCTTATTTGTAACTTGCAAAATTATTACGAATACAGCTTCAAAACTTCTACAATCCACATTGTCTCCGTTTGGAACATGCAATCAAAGCATGGAATCTTGTACTACTCAATTGCATAACGCCACAGCAGCTTAAATATTTGGTGACCAAGATTTTAATCTTTTAGACCATGCACCATACATGATTGTTTCATAATAAATTGGTAAGTCACAATGAAGTACAAAAATATGCTTCATGCATGCAATAGTGTTAGCATAACTATAAATGTATTGATTGGTAGCCTAAATGTGTTGAGAAAGAAAAAAAATCCAAAGTTGGTTAAGTCAATCATCTGTAAGTCGGATACAATAAAACCGTAATCAAGAATATGATTTAAAATATAATGCAGCAACCCTTGAATTAAGAAGTCGTTTGCAGACGCATAGCAGCATAAACTAATGCATAGATTACCATACCAATACAAGTTTCTCAGTTATAATAAATATCCTTATCTAACATGCATCAAGTCAAAATTTAAAGTAGAGCAAAATTACTCTGCGCGCAAAAAAAAGACAGTCTAACATCTAACATTGAAAACCCTAACACAATGGTCAGCCCCACAAGAAGCAAGCTTCAAAATCCCAGCTTCATCATCAGATTTTTCATTCTTTCTCCAAGCCAATCGGTGTACAGTCGAGACATGACACAAAAAAGGATCGAAAACCACAGCAGGAGAACATTCAACTTTTGCATCATTTCCGCTGAAAATATTCCATATTTCCATAGCTCCATTATCCATTCCAACAGCCAATATTCCACTGTTTCGGGATCGGTCAATGCAGGTCCAAGATAATGCTGTAACGCTATCTTTAAAAGTAGGCAAGGTAGCAAGTTGTTTTACAGAGTTATTACTATTATTTGCGATGCTCCATATTTTCACAGTTTTGTCTCTTGATCCAGTAGCGAATTGATGAGCAATGGGGTTCCATGAGCCTGCCCATATTATTCTCTTGTGTGCCTCCTGCTTTGCAACCATTTGACAGCTTATTTCATCTCCTAATAATATCCCATATGATGATAGTTAGCACTTATGATGTAGAATAATCCGCAATATATTATTCACTGACTGTCTAAAGGATAATGTTTCAATATTCCTATTTTGGGTTGTTTGTCTTTGTAATGTAATTTGAGACTTTTGAGTTACATCACAGGGTCGTGCATCTGGCTCCTAACAAAGTCACTTAGAGCATCCCAAACAATGGGGAGGTAGAAATAGATAATGACCCACTAAATACAACTTTTGATTGGTTTATTGACTTATCAAATGTTCTGAACACGGGCAAATCAATGCTCCTGAGTGATAGTTTGTTTCTTCTACTCAATAGCAAACATATGAGCTGTAATACTCATTTAATAATTATTGGGAAATTTATGAGTATTGATACTGACATTATACCGCCTATAGAGATGCTATTTGGAAGTACAAAATCAAAAACTTCAACAGGGCATATGTAGGTGAGGTATATGAATGTTACCATTTCTCTGTATAGAAAATACAGAGAATTGGCGATCCCTTGAAACAGCAAGTAGAAAAGAGTCATCATGTGAAAATTCAAGTTGTGTGACAGTCAAACTATGGCATTGCAGACGACCTACTGCCTTCCATGATCCAACTTGCCAAAGCCATATTTCTGCTACTGATACCGATTGTGCCTGACAATTTTGTTTTTCAGAAAAAAAGAAAGAAAAAACTTGTGATATAAGAGAAAATTGGATGAAAGAAGCACTACCTTACACGATGAGGCAACTAGCTTGCCTTCGTGATCGCAACAAAGAGAAAATAACTCATTTCCATGACCATATAGTTTATGTGACTCCGGCCACAAAGTATGAAATCCTAACTGCTCCTCGACAGGTGGTTGAGTCAATACTTTTGGAATGGCATCTGGTATTGTTTCCATAGAGTCTATCATCCCATCACTAGGCTTGTTTGTTGTTGGGGACGAGGCTGCATAATAAAGTTTAGAATGAATTCATGTATTAAATATGGCAGTGAAGAATAATATCAATTATGCCTTAAGTGTCACAAAAATATTATTAAAAATGCTGAACAAAGAACAAAGTGAATTTATGTTTTTAGTTTTCCCTTGGTTGGTTCTTTTGACATTAGGATAAAATAATCGCAACGTTAAGAACCATAGGTAAGTTCGTAGTTCATCTTTTAGATTAAGGCGGAATTTCTGTTTATATAAGATATGATATGAATTGTGGATTATCATTTCATCAAATGTTTTAGAGTATAGTATGATTCTATAACTAGGCATTACAATTCAAGACAGTTTAATAGTTAATGATGCAACTTTAACCAAAAAAAAAAAGAAGACAGATGGAGGTTAGTTATACCATGCACATATATGGGTTTCTGAGACAGTCCAAGAGCGGACATATTTGCACCAAGTATTTGTACGTCTTCCGGTAAATACTCAACATAATTGGATTTTTGGACTACAGCATGGTTAAGTGTCTTTAAAAAGGATACAGGAGCCTCAAATACTCGAGCAACTTTTTCATCAGCTCCGCTAACAAATTTGTGGTTTCCACTTCCATTGATAATAGCTACACAATTAATGTCATGGCCATGTACTTGTGGACGAGTTATTTCATGCCACGAAGATTTTTCTTTGAGGCGTACTTCATTTTTCCACGGTGCAAAAATGCGAGTAGTCTGCCGAGCATTATTTCAGAAAATTAACATTGCTGTTAAGTGTGTCCTTTGTGATAATGCTAGCTAATAATGGATTAAATCACAGAGAGTAAATCATAGATCAAAACCATTTGAAGTTATTGTTTACAGGTCAATATCTAATCCAATATAAACCGTATATGAACTGGTAATTGATCACTTATCAATTCATAATTTATTTTGATGCTCAAAGAAACTAATGGTCAGAAACAACAATTACTCTAATCAGTCATTCAGATGTCGTTAGTTATATTTACCGCATCAAGTAATAAATTTACATCTCTTAAAACATAATCTGAAAGAGGAATGCTTATAACAGTCAAAAGGAAGTGCTGAACATGAATAATAAGTAACATGAGCGGGTAAAATGCAATTGGCAGAATATCAAAGTGGTAGGTTGAAATTTACCTAAAATATAGACATACATATATTATAAATATGTCAGTGAGAGAGAGAAAAATAACCTGATCATGGCTAACAGATAATAAATATGCACCCGTTCTCGCCCATGCGATGTCTGACACAGAAGCAAAATGACCAGAAGGGACTTTCTGGGGTATCCAATTCTCGTAATCTGCTCCATCATTTTTCCATAAATGGAATGACCCACCATATCCATGGGAAAGAATCGAGTTCCCATCTGGGGCCCAGTGACCACCATAAAACCCTAATGCAGTGTGGCTTAACTCACCCACTGTGACCATGTTAACCCATATACCAGTAGTTTTCTCAGGCCTCCATATCATCATTGTCTTGTCCATAGATGCAGATAGGATACTCATTGTTTGCTCACAATCTGGTTTACTTGGCTGCCATTGAACAGAATATACCCAATCTTCATGCGCAACAAGAAGAGATTCTAGTGACACTTGGTATGTTTTCAAGCCAGCAATGAATACAGGACCTTCTATATATGATGATAAACTTATTTCTTGTGTCAGTGTGACAGAAATATGCGAGGCTATTTTCCATATGCGTATGGTTTTGTCTTGAGATGAGCTGACAAGGAAAAGTGTGTGTTCTTCATTCTGTGTGGCAATTGGCAATGAAAAATCTAGGCATCGAATCCAATCAGTATGTCCTTTCAGTTCACAAGCATGATGAAACTAAAAACAACAATGGTATTAGTGTAAGCATAGAAGGGCATAAAAGATAAACTTCATGCTTACGGACCTTTCCTGTTGCATCATTACAGTAGAGATGAACTTTGTTATCTAAGCCTCCAGCAGCTAGAACTAGAAGTTCATTATTCCCAGGTAATTTTGCCAAGGACAACGTGACCATCGGTTTTGATCCCACATTGAGCGTATCCAAGCACAAAATTCCAAAGTTACCTATAACAAACACCACATAACAGATTATTCGTAAACGAAAATCTTAATTGTAAGTAGATAATGCAAAATTTTATCACTTAATGGAAGCAATTTTTATATTGATGCATATAGGAGCAACCAAGTGTCAGTATGTCGATATTTATCAAGACTATTGTGATTTATCATTACCTATATACTTGTTTATTTACAGAAAGATTAACCTACATACTTATTAGGCACAGCTAAAACATAGTATGACCGAAAAAGTATGCATCAGATTTTAAACATAGTATGGTTATATTATCTTCGGTCTGCTATGTCTCTTTTTTATTTGGGAGCATTGGCTTTTATCTTGTCTTCTTTGTTATTTGGCTTCCAACAGTAGTAAATTCCTACAAGATCTCCAACATATCTCAAGGGAAACAACAGAAATCTTTATATCACTTGCATTGCAAGAATAAGTGCTCCATTGCATAAAAATTACTTACACTTCAACATTGAAAAACAAAGTCAATTTCCACTACCATAAGCACTTTTCCTGATATTCATTGTGACAACCCAGTCTTCATGTGATTGAATAAAAAAAAATACAAGCAATCATGTAATCTTATAGGCAAGCTGTTTACACTTAAAGTTATATGCTCCTAATAATAGTAGAGTAATGTAAACAAAATTTCAATTTAGCTATGAACATATTTGATTGTTACAAATTTATGCGAAACGGGTATAGATAAATCTGATTCATTTAATCAACTCTTAATTTTAAGTTCGCTTTACACGGCAGAGATTAAAGAGTAAGATGCACACCATTCTTAGTTATCAAGCATGTCATGTGTGAACTAAAGAAAAAATAGAGTAATAAAAATTAGATTTGTTGAAATTATTTCTTACCATCACTACTGGATGGAAATGCAAGCTTCCAAACATGGATTACGCCATCTGATGAGGAAGATGAAAATATAGCAACGTTTTGAGAAAGCATCATGCCTGTAAGACATGTGACACCTTTTTTATGTGTAGTTGGTACTTGTATTGCAGGTTCCCACTGAAATAAATATTTGTAAATAAATACAAATGTTTTTTGCTAACCTTGATAAAATAATAAAAGCAGATGAATTGCAGCAAACAAATAGAGATGCATAAATAAAAGACAGTGAATTTATCAGAGTACATGAGCGAAATTCTATTATTTTTATTTTGCATTTTTGTGGAAGGTACAATAAGACCAACATATTGTTTTATCAATAGCACCTGTCAATCAATGTATTTGAAAATATGAACTTTAATCTGCTAATGTTTTCTAGCTTCGCAAAAAAAAAAAAAAAAAGGCTATTGAAGAAAACTAAATATGTGTTTGTGATTTTTAAAAAACCATAGTTTAGAAATATAGTTTTAATCCCACAAAGCTGTGTTTTTTAGATTGACAATTAATACATACCTCACCTCGCGATACCAAAACAGCAATGAAATAGTAATCATAAAGTAGAACGTTGACTGCGAAATAATACGAGCTATTTTTATGGGAAACCGTTTATATTTTTTGAGGTAAACGCGTTGAATTTTGACGCACGTTGAGCACCAGCAGTAGTCAAGGTGGTAAATTCAAAAAAAGAGCAAAAGGGCAACAGTAAACGTGTTCAATTTTGACGTACGTCCAGCACCAGCATCCGCATCCGAAAAACGAATGAATATCTGATATTCGAAAAAACAGATGCGGATGCGGATATGAAGACATCCGCATCCGAAAATTATCCGTCCGGTATTTTTCAAGATTATAATTTAAATTATTTGTATTTTAATACAGTGAAAGATATTTATTTATGGATTTATTAAGTTAGAAGTTTATATTATACGTGCTAAATGCATATTAACTGCTCAAAACTATTTATTATTGTTATATTTATATATTTTTAATAATAGGTGAGATTGAAAAAAAATTATATTAAACTAAAATTTTCCATTTATATTTCTTGATTTATCGGTAGTTAGCAGATGGGATAATTATCCGATATCCGTCCGTATATGCGGATGTGGATATCCGATATCCGAAAATAATTTCGAATGCGGATGCGGACATAGCACCATCCGTATTCGAAAGTGTCCGTTGACAGACCTAGTGGGACTATTCTTTTTTTCAGTAGGATTCGACAATGGACTTGAGTCGGTGATTTGAAAACTTCCTTTCCTCAATCTTGATTCACATAGAAATTAAGAAATTCTTATAATACCGATGAAATTGGATAAACCCGACTTCCCAAGGAAGGACGTCTAATCGAATTTATTTATTTAGATAGCGTATTTAGATAGCGTATAAATATTCCATTACCCGACCCAATGCAAGACACCCACCCCAACACTTTATTTGTTATGTCTATTTTCTTAATTTATTAAGTCCAATATTTTTTGTGCTAATTTAGCGTAATTATTTCTCCAAGCAATTCAAGACTTCATTTTGAATTAGTATAAAGTCTAACGGTTAGTATCATAAATTAGTAAAAACTCGAAATTAGAATCATCAAAATGTTAAATAAAATAAAAATAAAAATAAAAAACAATATGAAATGAATCGTTCATATCAATTTTCAGCTTCAAAACGGGACTTTTGTAACAAAATCTAAACAGTTCAATGACAAAAGGTGGATTTGCCCTAATTGTAGTGCTTCTAGACAGCAAGATAGGGATTTTAAAAGCAAAAAGCAAAAAGCAAAGAAGCAAAACAGTATAAGAAAAGAAAAAAGTGTTAATATGATCAAATTATTCTTAAGGTGCAAAAAAGCATGGTTTTGTGCAAAAAGCACTATTTTTTAGTTTTTGCAAAAAATCATGGTGTGTGCACCTTTATCGAGAGCTGAGCCTTAGCAGGTGAAAGGGCTAAGGTCGAATCTTGAGCATTTTTTAGCTTAAGCACGCTTGAGCACGCACCTCAACAGCGTTGGCCGTAGTCACATACCTCGTTTATAATATGCAATATAAATAGAAAATAAGTACAAATTACAAAGTAATTTATTAACATTTCTGTTTTGTATTTCTTATTGTTAGTAATATAAATTCATCAGAGATAGCTTGAGGTGAAGTTCAGAATACAATATTTCAATTCAAGATATGTGCTTGAAAATTGATATACATCCATCTCGCCCAAGATCTCATCCAACACAAATTATATCTTGTAAAATCATCCAATATGAAAACATAAAACCAATATTTAAATGCTGATCGAAAGGATGCCGGAAAAAAAGCATCGGTATGTGCAAGTACTTCCTAGTCAGTGGTGATGTTCTGAAAACAGAGACAAAGCATATGCTTTGTATACCATAAGCCAACATGCACAATCATGATTAATTAGCTTAAATGCTGATCGAAAGGATGCCGGAAAAAAAGCATCGGTATGTGCAAGTACTTCCTAGTCAGTGGTGATGTTCTGAAAACAGAGACAAAGCATATGCCTTGTATACCATAAGCCAACATGCACAATCATGATTAATTAGCTTAAAGCTTATGGCTGAGAAAACATCGATTTATATGATCCTTAACACCCTTATACCATGTTAGGTAGCAAAAAGGAGGAGGCAACATATCTAACTCAACTGTAAGGCAATTAGTGCAGAATCTTCTGTCTTAGAGTAAAATATCTGTACTGGAAATGCAACTACTTGAGTTAAGTTCAAAATTACCATTCTTCAAGAAGTACAAGTTCAAAATTACCATTCTTCAAGGATAGTTGCTTCATTTATTTTTAATAAATAACAATAATAATTAATAATAACAACAATAATTAATTAAACTAGCATAAATATATTTCTCTTAATTTATGTTTATCCTTGAAATATAGAAACGTAATCAGTTTCTAACAAAATCTTCAGTTCCATTTCTTTGGTTTTTTTAAAATAAACTTTGGATCCACCAAAATTTGTTTAAAAAAGACCAGTGCATTCACAATGTTTACATTTATGTTGGAAAAGCATGAATACCTTTCTTTCTAGTAGGTAGAATGTCCAGACCATGATAACACCATCAGCACTTCCAGAAAGTAAATAATGCTTCTCATGTTGTTGAGCTGTCATGTATAATAAGCACATAATAGAGTTAAAAAATAAATTTTAGAATGTGGCAACTAAAGTAAGGATAAAGAATCAAAAAGAAACATTGGAAGCTTTAGAAAGAATGCACAAACTTAATTTTCATATAAACATGTAATATGGGAAAAAGCATATAGCTGCATAACCATGTCAGTGACTCAGTATACAAACAAGCTTTCATACCAGAAATTGGTTTTCAATATAAACGGATTAACTAAATGACAAAACTATAGGAAAAGTCATAATTTGTACGAGTAGAGCTCTAGGAGTACTCACTAATCTTATGAGGTACATTACAGGATTCAGCTTGTTAGAAGCAATGACGTATAATGTACGATGATATCTGATGATCTTGCAAAGTAGTCTAATATTGAAATATTCCAAGAAACCATTTGAGACTCGAACATGCAATCATTGAAGAAAAAGGTTTGTTTTACTATGAGGTTGAACCGTTGAACCCACCATTTAAATTTGGACAAGCTTAATGTAAATGTTTTACATAGTAACTTCTAATCATACATTCTGAGTGATATGTACAGGCAAACATGGTTAACTAGCTTCTTAACAAAATGATATACATTAACAAATTTCTTATTATTATTTGTTGTTTTTCCTTTTTCCGTAAGCTTTATAACATGGCACGTAGCCATCCCAAAGTTAAGTTTCTACATAAATTTTGAGTTAAGAATACAAATAATAACATTCAGGTACATTTTATCAGCGAATGCTACTCTCTACGGTATCAGTACATTGATTGACATCAACGCAAAACAACAAACTTTGTTGACCGTATAACTATCTTATTTTATTTTATTTTATCTATACAAAGATTCAGTATTCAATCGCTTTTTAGAAAGGCGTCATATATTGGTTTTGACAAGCAAAATTTTTCTATGAATAATTGCACTGTCTGAATTAGGTTTGGTAACCTAATGAGTAATCAATAAAAGAGAGGAAATGTCATGCAAGAAAATCCAAGACTGGAAAAACAAATTAAGAAGGAAAAAAAAAAGATAAAGGTATGCACCTAAGTATGCATCTTTACAAGTGGGAAGCCACTGAGTACAATTGACATTGGCTTTGTGTCCAGGTAGCGTGTTGAGGATTTGAGCACTCTGAAAAAAAAAAATTAAGTGGGATTACAGATAACTTGTTCGAAAGATGCTAATTTCAAAATAATTGTAGAATTTATTTCAGAAAAATATATCAGAAAATAAAATAAGAACCTGAGGGCAAAATATGGAAATCGCATTATGTGCACCAAACGCAACCAACCCTGATGGACCCCACGATACATTATTGACAACTCTATTGCATCCTGATCCAATGAACTCCCTTTCAACCTCCATTACTGGCGCTGCATAGACGCAAAGATTTAAGCATCTAAGATACTACCGAAGAAAAAGGTTGTCTTAAGTTCTAAAAAACTCTATGTTTTATTATCGTATACTTTGTTGTATACTTGATTATGACTGCATCACCAGAACAAGCACGGATCAAACAAATATAAGGCCTCGCCTAGTGAAAGAGCCAAGTATTGGATTGTTAGGTCATTTGGCAGTTTGGCACCGAGACGAAACTTGGAAGAATTGAATTATAAACGAAGATACCAAAAAACTAAATGAAGCATAAACCAAAAGCAAGCTAAAGATTAAAAACTGACTGCAACATTCCATCGAATAAGGGACTTGCAACGACAAAATTGTAAACTTTAGTTGCACTCATATAAATCCAAACCGAAATGGACGGTAATCAGACACTGATCACAGAGTCTTGAAGATGAATTGCTGCGGCAAGTACCACAGAACTTAGCAAAGTAATTAACAAACTCAAACTATATTAGTCTAGTGAAAAACAGATCAGCTGATTTTCTAACAGATTTGCAAAATAACAAGCTGTAAACAAAATCATTTTAAAAAATAAGCATAACACGCCTTATTCAAAATTGGATAGGCAATAAACCATCACAAAACATCAGTTCAGAGATGTTGTAACTACGTCTTTAGTAATTAGGGTCTAAATGGATATCAAACTTAGGATGTCAAATTTCTTTAATGTGTTGTGACATGCGCAGGTTACGAAAAAACGCAAATACAATTTGAGGGGCACCCAATAATATATTTTGGTTAATTCCAAAGCACCATTATTTATACTACCGATATAAATGGGTAAAACAGAGTTCGAAGTAGCACCGCTCTAATTTAATTCACCTAACAACATTTTCCGTTCGTCCTTGCGGAAAAAGATATATTTTTAGGGCAAATTTATCATTTCCCTACTCAAAAGAGGATGATAACTTCCACTATGCATCTCATCCGAAAATAAAACTAGACATTTGTTTACTTGTTCGTTCAAGAACAAAACAAGATGAGGATACCACAACATCAATTCTCAAGAACTAAACTGTAACGCAAAGCAAACATCTACAATTAAACATGATTTCCTTCGTGGTACTAGAACAAATTATAAAAGCTAGCAGTGTGGCTCATATGCAAACCGAGCTATTTCTGCACGTGATTCCCAAACGAGCGGCCCACTGTACTTGCGAGGTTCTGCTGGGAACCGTGCTTTCCTTGAGCAGTCTCCTATCCAAACTGTGAGCCCTCTGAATTCCTAGACCAAGTTTATTTCTAGATATTGATATTTGTTTCGAAAAAACCTTACAATTTGAAGTCAATTGAAGGTGAACTTGCTTATTTTGATTTTGTTTTCAAAAAAAAACTGGAAGTCGATTGTAAAAGAAATAAACAGAAGAGGGAAATTGCTGCTGTGACCGAAACGATGTTAATTATGTGGCACTAATATTAACCATACGATTAGGGCCTTCAAAGAACTATCGAAAAATCTGAAATCTGTCCGCGTCCGAAAAGCGAAAATATTTAATATCCGAATAAACGGATGCGGATGCGAAGATATCTGCATTCGAAAATTATCCGTCCGGTTTTTGTAACTGTGTATTTTAGTACAGTGAAAAGACATTCATTTATTATTTATTAAGTTAATAGTTTATATTATATGCGTTTAATGCTTATTAACTGCTCGAAATTATTTATTATTATCATATTTGTTAATTTTTAACACTTATAACCTATAGAATTGATAAATATTTATATTAAATTAAAATAAAATTTTACAATTCTTGATTTATTGATCGCTAGCGGATAGGATAATTATCCGATATCTGTCCGTATCCGCGGATACGGATATCCGATATCCAAAAATGGTTTTGGATGCGGATGCGGATATGTC
Source organism: Allium cepa (assembly GCA_030765085.1). Classification (NCBI taxonomy): domain Eukaryota; kingdom Viridiplantae; phylum Streptophyta; class Magnoliopsida; order Asparagales; family Amaryllidaceae; genus Allium; species Allium cepa. Next base: position 250,997,465 of record CM060928.1, read on the forward strand.
ACTATCCGCATCCGAAAGCATCCGTTGACGGACCTACATAAGATTACCTTATCCCCTCTGATTTCCACCGAACAAAATCGGATCCCCGTTATTTTACTAAAATATTTCGAGTAATTTAGCTGGATTTGATATTTGGGAAGACGACGTATATTGAATTCACGGGACCAAATTGGTCACAGGACAAAACATTTCTCTATCCTGTGAGCCGGTCAATAAAAACATGGATTTCAAAAAAAATTGCAAAAATATCATTCTCTAATACTCGCTTGGAAGTTTTGTAAAACCAGTTATGAGAGGTTTTGAAAGTACTGATTTTGACCGTAAATGATTATAGCGGTTTTGATTGGTTTACATGAAGTGTCATTATAGCCGATCAATACATGCTTGAGAGTTTAACATACACCGATTGTAAGAGTTTTCCACTAAAATAATATTATATGTATACTTTTATGTTTATTCTCTATTTTTGTAAACACTAATTCTACAATTAATGTGTGTATCGTTAGATAAAAAGTTATAACCTTTCAAAACAACCCAATTTGATGAATTAAGAATTACTATCAAAATTACATTACATAAGTTTTCACTCGTTTTATAACCAACAATAACCGGTATGAAAAAAAACTTACAAGTAAGGGTTACGAAAACACATGAAATAGACAGTCGTCCAAAACCAGTCAAAACAGGTAGAAAATAAACTCCCAAGCGGAGCCTAAGAAATGATTTTCTTTGCAAAAATCTCAGTGTTTCTAATAGTTTGTCTCACGGAGCAGGAAGAAATGAAATCAGATGATCTTCTCCCCGAACTGACGGGGTGTTGAGGAAACTGAGTTTTATTTACTACGGAAATCACGGCTGTAACAAACCCATTTCAAAATGGGTCTAGATTTCGACGTGGAAAAGGCCCATCGAAACTTAGATTCATTCTAAGGTAAGCTATTGGTAGTGAAAAGAAATAATATTACAGAGTCTTGGCTAAACATTCAAAACTCACGGCAGATGTAAAAAAAATATAATAGTAAAATCTATCGATTTATTTCAAACCCATAAAAATGTCATAATACAAAATTACATAAAATCGTAACATAATATTCATTACGGAAATTATCTAAATACATGGGTACACGTGAAAGTAAGTAATAATAACAAATACTGCCACAAGCCAAGCTTCTTCACCTCTAAGCATCACTGTCATCACTATGTCCTTAACATGTGTTGTAATGAGGAAGAAGTCAGAACAACAAGTGTTTGGTGAATAAAATCCTCGAGTCTTCTCTTTTTAGTACTTAGGCAGTATATTTCAAAATAAGAATATGTCTATGAACATACAATCATTAAAATCATTTAATACTTCTTTGTAAGAAAAGGATCCAGGTCCAACCACTTAATTACCTTCCATTCCATAAGTAAATCTCATATCTCAGTCATATGCCATAAATTGCTAATAATGTAAGAGACGGTACCCAGGCTACTTAATACTTCCCGGTGGAAAATAGACAGACTCCGTCATTTAAGGCCTAATTTCAAAAGTGTGCTCCTCAACGGTATTATCTAGCTGACATCATATAGAATCTCATAGACCACTTAATACTTCCAGTGAAAAATAGGCAGACTCTGTCATTTAAGGCCTAATTCCAGAAGTGAACCCCTGTAGAGATACCACCTAGTATAACCCCTTGGCCATTTAACACTTCATCTGGAGAAAAGGCAGGTCCAACCACTTAATACCTCAAACCCCATAGCAGGCCCTTCATCTTATGGTCCATATCTATAATGACGTCTCACATTAGTCATTATTCGTAAGAACTGATAGCCTGATTAGCTGGACAGATTTACATAATTTGGATCTAACCTCGCGCCATTATAAATATTTATCATAAGGATATCTCAGATCAATAAAGTGTACACAACTGCTAGTTACCTCAAAGTGGAGGGCAAACTTCCGTCATGTAGCTCCATTAACCTCGCATCCCTATGACTTAGCCATGAATCAATTACTCTCCATACATACATATACATACATACATACATATATACATATATTCATCTCGTTGTTTCATAAATAAGGCCTTATAAGGAATCTTCCTTGTTACGCCTTAAATTAATAATTAGGCTATATAATAGTTTTCTCTTATTTTCACCTCAAAATCAATTACCTTCCCAATGGGGGAAAATAAATGTAAATAAATGCTTAATTAACTACGTCATATACGCAATAATTATACATTAGTTACGTAAATAGAAATAAATAAATATTCGCGCTTAATAATTTCTAAACGTACGGATTTTACGCCATAAACTGGCGTTTAATGTCAATTCCCTAATCAATTATTATTACAAGTCATTTTTCTTCAATTCCCCAATATTTCATAGAATTCAAATGTCCAAAGCATGAAATGAATATTTATAATCAAAAATCCAATAACAAACTTGTAAACAAATAGAAACTTAATTTATTACATCAATCCAATGGAATATCTTAAACAATAAGAATTGCAATCTAAACTCCATATTCTATTCAACTCCTCAAACATATAAGAATAAGTGGTGTAAAGTACGAATAGAATTCATAATCTAAACACTTTATAATATTAAAGAACCACAATTAAACTCAAAGAAAAAGGAGAAGTGGAACAGACTATGAAATTATCAAAAAATGCGTAAACGGACCAAATTCCATCAAATTAATGTAAAGAATTGAGAATTTCAACGTAAAATTGACATTTCGAAATAAAAGGGAATTTTTGAGGATTTTATCTATTATGTTTTCGAAATCCTAATTCTCTAAGGCATATTCAAATCCAAAAGAAATACGCTAAACAATTGTTGAAAAGAAATACTAAGGTTTCCACTCACAGAATAACCTTAACTTCGCCTTCTTTGGATTTGCATGTCTTACAATCTCTTCCAAAATCTCTCACTTTTGATATATAAACACACAATATGGAAGAAGTATATATATTTATTAGATTCGAAATAATTGGAGAAGAGTATGATAAGAATAGAGTGGAGGAAGAAGAAACAAATAAGAAATAGGTTGAATCCGTATCTGAATTCTCTACGGAGTATTTAAATCTTATTTGAGAGATAGCAAAATGGTAGAGTTTTATCGTATTTCCCAAAATGATATAAATAAAAGTAGAGAGGATATGGTTCTATTTATAAGAGTTAAAAAAGCACCAGAACCATAGGATGGAAGTGGGTAGAGAACGGGTAAATCCAGAGCACACAACCGAATAAAACAGAACTTAAGACTCTAGCCACCAGTGGCAACTGTTGTTGCCAAGCGGTCGACCGTACTTGGGTGACCGGTCAACTGGTTGACCTATTCAGGTCGATCTCTCCTTTAGGGGACGTTTATTTATTTATGTTTTCGTATTATTTTATTCCCTAATTAACATTTTAACGTTAAACGTTTACTTAGCCCCCAAGCTAATTTTTGATATTTAAACCCTAAATTTGATTTCTGATTTGAATTTGAATTCAAACTAAATTAATTCAATTCTGAAAATTTTAAACGCTCATAACTTCTTTGTTTGGGTTCCGTTTTCAATATATAAGAAAATATAACGGAATTTCGCCGCGAATGTAATGGAATTACTTTCGTGGTCAAATTCCAACTTTTATAAAAATTTCCATATCCAATCCTTATCATATTTAATTCAATTTACTTCATTTATATATGATTCATTTAATGGTATGTTACATTCTTCCCCCTTAAAAGGATTTTGTCCCTTAATCTTCCAAGGGGCGAACAACATAACGCACAACAGCATCCATGTTATATAACCGACTTATCTACACAACCATCTACTCATAAACATGCGTAAAAATTTCTACATGTGTATAAAGTAGTTGTGAAAAAGTGTAGCAACCATATCCTACCATCCAATGTAGCAACCACGATACAACCAAACTCATAGCTTTGGAGAGAAAATTTTCCATAGAAAGGTTTAGGACGAAAAGTCCTCACGCCTCCCACTAGATTTTCTCACCATTGTGCTCGAACCGATTAATTCTTTGTTGCAGAGCCTTCGAGTTTCATGCTCAACGAGCACGCAGTGGCACGGGACGCTATTGGCTTCGTCTTAAAATTCCCCGATTGATTAGGCTCTATAGTAACTGTTATGCTATGAAGTTATTTCCTCAAATGTAAAATCGTTATGGACTCCAACCAACATAAAAGTTTTCCTATTTTTCCCATACTGAGAAAAGGCCGAATAAATATGGTGTCTACTTTCCAACTATCCAAATCATACGCTGCCTAATCAATTCTGATTTTCCAAAGTCTTTTAATTCAAATCTAGTCCGAGTAAAATTTGTTAGTGGTATCTCACCCATAATTTGATCATTAGCATGGCCACCCTAAAAAATTGCTTCAAGGATGCCATACTGATCGTCCATCGATGACTATAATCCTACGTGAATTCTAGTAAGTTTTAGGATTGTCTCGCATGTTTAATGGAGGAACGACGGTTTGGATTGGAAAAAAGTCCCACATCGCTAAATAACATGGAGAAGTGGTGTATAAATATGGGTTGGTGGCATGTAACATTGGGGATTCCTTTTGTTACAACAAAATGTGTGCCAACCCATAGGCGTACGCCACGTGCGGGAGATGGGAAGTTTGGTCCGACCGCCGTTACACAACAGTGGTATCAGAGCCGATGGTTACGGACTGGGCCATGCAGACACGGCAGTACTCTCAAATGTTACCGCAAATGGATGCGAGTCAAGGGGGAGACTGTTAGGGTTGTCTCGCATGTTTAATGGAGGAACGACGGTTTGGATTGGAAAAAAGTCTCACATCACTAAATAACATGGAGAAGTGGTGTATAAATATGGGTTGGTAGGCATGTAACATTGGGGATTCCTTTTGTTACAACAAAGTGTGTGCCAACCCATGTGTGTACGCCACGTGCTGGAGATTGGGGATATTTGTCCGACTGTCGTTACACAACACTAAGGGTATGCACTACTCCTAAGGTCCTCCAAAGTCCAAGATGCAAGCTCTCAACAAATCTTCCTAGTTCCCATTCATTCAGTTTGTCCATCGGTCTTCCATCGGTAAGCGATATTCCGATTTAACGAAGTTCCTAAAGACAGTTTCTAAAGCTACTAGCAAACCCCTCCAATTTGCTAGTAAACTAAGGGTCCCTATTACTAAAGATGCAAAGTGCAACTCATAAAGCTGTGTTGGAGTGTTGCGGTTCCACTGCTTCTAACGGAAAATTTCTGTCGCTTTCTTCTTAATCCTTGATCGATAGGAAATTCCATTCTTATTCCTATACATTTTTTCTTTTCCTTGCATGGTGGCATTTTGTGAGTTAAATCCCTTATCTTTTCCATAATCTAAGGGTCCGTTTGGTTTCATTTTGTTTGGTTTCATTTTGTATTTTGAGCTTTGTGTTTTCAACTTGCACTAAGAAACACGAAGAAATAAAAAAAAAGATTTATAATTCTTAGCCGTAGCGACGACCAACGGACAACAAAGGAGTTGGACTGTTCCCCATGCTTTTCTTATCTCGCGAAACACGAAAAACAAAATAAACTTGTTTTTTATTTTGCATGTTAATTTCGTTTTTCAAAATTGTTTGTTTTTAAAAAATACATACCACGGACGCGCTTTTGTATAGACGAAAATACAAAACTAAAAACGACAAGCCAAACGGAGCCTAAAGTTTTAAGATTGAAACATTTACTCAATTTAGGATGCTAACCTAATTTTCTCATTATCTTTCCATTTTTACCTAAGGTATATCGCTAATTAAGTGTTCCCATAAAATTTCTTTGTTTTCCAGCATATATCAAGTTGTTTAAATTCCATTCATGAAGTCTACACAGAAATAAAATGGGAATATATCTTATATCACATCATCCATTTTTCTAATAACTAAGGAATATGACAATCGACTATAATTCAAGAACTCCAAAAGAAATTTTTACTGGAAGTTTCCATTTTTTATCAGTTAATACAAATGGTGTTGAGATCCTACCACTCCTTTCTAAATTAAGATGGGTCATCTTTAATATTTCATTCCATTACTATCCATTTTCTTAATTTCTCCTTCTTCTTTTTCAGTCTTTAATAAATGTGGTCCATTTATTGCTTCAATTAATATCCATATCAGTTGATCATTACTTGTCAGAATTGGAACATTTTCAAATAATTCTTTTAATCCCTCTTCAGGTTTCCCATATCCATTCTTTACTCAAATTTTTTCCTTCTAGAATTGCAATATCAAGTTTCCTTAATCAGCACCCATTAGATTACCTTTTCTCCTATTAATCACAAATTTATTACCCGTTAAATTTGTAATTAACATCCATAAATCCTAAACTGTCAATTACTAACGAATATGCATATAGCCATATCTATATATATTCTAGTCTTTTAGCGTAGTTGTACGATATCTATATCTAACCACTAATTCTGCAACTAGAATACTCATTTCCATTTTTTAATTCGTCGAAGCCATCCTTCCAAAAAGATTACTGTCATAAATTATCCGCAATTACGATTTTTGCTTTGTTAGAAATTATAAAGAATCGTTTCTTTTCATATTATTGAAATAGGCGGTGTAAGCTATGGAAAGGAATATTCATCCCTTACATATCTCTTTCCTTTTTAGTGTATTCTTTGTTACTTCAAACAATGCACTTTTACATGTATTTTTGATTTGGATAATTCATGAAAATTACGTGGAGATTGCTTCAAAATTAAAATATAGAAATTCATATTCTATGACAACCTAATTCACAACCCAATTATAAATTTGTAATATCTTTACACTTTACCAACTTCTTCAAATAGGGGTTTTGGACTGACTTCAACGTTCCAGATCGAATTTTGTATTTTGTTTCTATTTTACTCGTATACTAAAAACCTTTGTCTATCCCACCTATGTCATGATCTGTATCTACTCCATAAACTTTTATTAAATCATAACTTTTGCACACAAAATAAAATATCTTCATACAAATAAACTTATTTAAAAATAAGCATTTATTACTTCATTTCTTGCAATACTCAAAACATGAAGTATCAACTTCAATATCTCCATCTTTGAAAATGTAGACTTTAATAAAAAACCTTTATCAAAGATTCAAAGGTTCAAAATTCCTTTATTCTCAAATAGGAATAAAAAATCTCCTTTTTTAAAACTTTCTTTATTAAAGCTTTTTCTTAAAAGTTAAATTTTCTAATTTATGGCATTGAAAAATCTCTTGGTTTTCCGAAAAGGAACATATGAAAACTTTCCTTTTCAATAGCTTATTAAATAAGGATTTACTCCTTTTTGAAAACAGGAATTTTAACATAGAAGATTCAAGACTTAATTATCTTTCCAAAAATAATATGTCAAATCATTTTTGTTTCAAAGAGTTTTCAAGCTACAAGAACTATTGTTCGCAAAACAGTAAAATTTTCACAATCATCATTTCAAAATAACATTTATTTCCTTCTAAAACATACAATAATATTTATTATCTTATTACTCAAAATATACTATTATTTGATAAAATATAATTTGTAACTTTGCTCAAAAACACTTAAAACCTCTTACAACACTTTTTCCTTCAGATTCAATATTATTATTATTCAAATAATTTTTGTATTCAAATTAGTAAAAGCACATAAAATTCTTATCTTTACATGAATGCTTCTCCTTATACAAAAACATCTAACTTGTTTATCAATCATCATTTCAATCCAATCAATGGTCAAAAGATACATTTTATAACTTTATACGATAGAAAAATAGATGGAGTAGACAAAGATAACTTCTATCTTCCTCTATTACTACTTTCAAAATATCATCTACTAGAATTCACAGTTCTATTATTACCAAAATCCCATCCATCATTCTCTTCATTACCTTACATGGGAATGCTCTCATTCTTATACAATCTGACATTCTTTCCTTTCAATTTCTCTGTTCCAAAATACGTATTATTTCTATCTATAAACTCCTAAATAGAGTTCTAAAGAAAGAACTTTTAGGTTTGTAACCAAGGAAAAATAGAAGGATCAAAGAATCAAAAGTTAAAATCTTTTTAATCAAATTAAAAGGGTTAATAAACGAATTTTCTAAGGCATTAATTTACAATTAAAATCATCCATCATTTTGCCTTAAAGAAATTCACCGCTTTTAAAAATTGCATTACATTTCCAACTTTTTCAAAACTAATGGTGGTATATTGCCAAAGTTATCTAAAACCATAAGTATATTTCTAAAATTTCCAACTTATACCGCTTCTAAGAAGTTATAGAGAAAAAAAACTTTCAAATTTATTGCATAAGGAATATAACATGGAAAAATGAAAGAATACAGAAACAAGGAAAATGAAAGCTTTTCTAATGCAATCAAATTTTAAATTGAGAAGTTAATAAATGAAAACTTTTTTTTTTCGCTCCTCAAGTCACTAAAATTTTAAATTAAAATCACCTACCAAAAATGTTTCACCACCTTTTCAAATTTCAACCCTTTCAAACTCTTAACAAAACAAATGGTGGTATAATTTAAAGGTCGTCTCAAATCACTTTTTATCAAAAATTTCTAACCTATAAGATTTTCATTTCAAAGTCTTTTGAAAGGCACTTTCAAAATTTTTAAGGGGTTTTCGTAGAAACCTTTTTGTCAAATTATGTCACAAAAAGGTAGAATTAAAATTTTTTCTTTCTTTTAAACCTTTGTACTCTACCCTTTAAAAATCTAATTTCTACTTGTGGTGATAAATGTATTCCTTATCATGGAAGTTTTCTCCTTTTCTTAATTCCGTATTTTATTGATACATAACACCTTCATTTGTTACCTCCATAAATGTTAATTCGTCCGTATTAATCATCAGCCTAACGGATGCTTCCTTAAGGTCATTTATTTCCTATCAACCTTTCCATCTACGATCATCCCTATTATTAAATATGTGTCTATATGGTTCATAATGATAAGGAAAATTAGGCCCTATTAAGGAGTCAATTACTATCGAGCTTCTAGGGTGATTCCATAAGTTGAGGTCATGCTTTCCCTAGTTTGCTCCTAGAGATATGATTATGCTCATGGGTAATCGGAGTAGGAGTGGAAATCATCTCTATTTATTCTTCCAAGTCATAGTTGCCTCGCCCATCCTTTCGGAATATGGTTGCAACTACTTTTATAGTTGTAATTTATAGAGTTAAACATAAATTCAAAAATAACTGTGCGTGTGTGTATGTGTGTGTGTGTAATATGAGTTTTCAAAAAAATCTTTTGAAAAACCTTTTTAAAAATAACAAGTATACCACTCATACGTATAGTATACTTCCCCGTTGATTGGGTGAGCTATGGCTTTGATACCAAGTGTAACAACCCACCCCAGAACATGCCTAAATTGATCCAGAAAGGGCCCATCGAAACTTAGATCCATTCTAAGGTAAGATGTTGATAGTGAAAAGAAATAATATTGCCGAGCCATAACTAAACTTTCAGAACTCACAACGGATGGAACAAAATATAATAGTAAAGTGTACCCATTTATTTCAAAACCATAAAAATGTTATAATACAAATTTGCATAAAAACCATAACATAATATCCGTTACAAAAATTGTCTAAATACATGGGTACACATAAAAGTAAGTAATGATAACATATACTACCACAAGCCAAGCTTCTCCATCTCTAAGCATCGTCACCACCATCATTCCATCCTTAACCTATGTTGTAACGAGGAGAGAGTCAGAATAACATATCTAAAAATATAAAACCATTAAAATCATTTAAAACTTCTTTATAAGGAAAGGGGCCGGTGCTAACCATGCATCGCAGTTTACCGTTGGCCAAAATTATCCGTACCCGAGGATTTTCTTTGCAAGGTTTTGTCCACGCTATGGTCTCTACAGTCTCCTTCGTGAACTTCTCTTAGAATCCGTTGAGCTTCGTTGTCGGTCACACATCTGAGCAAGGGGGAAAGAACTCCCTTCGATAGAGTATTCCATCCTGTATTATAAGTGGCGGTGCCTTTCGGTGAAGCTTTTTCCGTTGGTTCCTATCTGCGGGAAGGGTTCCTGTGAGCTAGTAGTCCCTGATTAGCGTCACACATGTTTCTAGTTCGATGGCGGTTTCAAAAATCTAGCTGATATCGTTTATACTTGGAGCGGTCAAGATCTCAACCGGGACTAGTCCCAACGATTGAGCTTCTCCGGAGCTGGCCAATTTAGCTAAGTAATCAGCCTTTCCATTTTACTTTCCTCGGAATGTGAGTTATGGTGTAATGTTCGATGTCGTTCAGCAACTTGCACTTTAGATAGATACAGGGCTAGGTTTCCCCCTCGAGCCTGGTATTTTCCTTTCACCTGGTAGACGACCAGTTGAGAGTCGCTGTAGATGTGAACGGATTTTATTCCGAGTTCCTTCATGACTTTCAGTCCTACTATCAATGCCTCATACTCCGCTTCATTGTTTGTTGTAGGGAATTCCAAGAGTAGGGCGTAGCAAACGGCTCGTCCTTCCGGAGTTTCAAACACTACCCTTGCCTCCGAGCAGAGGTTATTAGACATGACATCGACGAAGAGTTTCCATCGTATTTCCACTTCCAGAGGTATCTCTTCTTCATCATCCCTTATGGTAAATCCGGCGTTGAAATCTACCAACGCTTGCCCGTTGATTGCCTTCTAGGATGGTAAGTGATTTCATATTGACTCAATTGGATATTCCATTTGATGAGCTTCCCAGAAGTCCCGGGTCAGTACAATACTTTCTTTAAGGGTTGATTGGTCAATACTTTGATCAGGTGTGTCTAGAAATACGGTTGTGACTTCTTGGATGCGATCAAGAGATATACACTAGCTTTTCCAATTTTGGATAATTTTTCTTGGCTCCAATAAAATGTTTACTGATGTAATACACTAGTCGCTGGATCCTAGCTTCCTCATGTACAAGAGCAGCGCTTAATGCGTGAGGGAAGACTGCTAAGTAGATGAACAAGTCTTCTCCGTCTACTGGCTTTGATAGGATCGACGGGGTTTTCATATATCGCAGCAATTCTTCAAATGCGGTTTGAAAAGACTCATTCCATTCGAAGTTCTTCTTCCTTTCTTTAACGCATCAAAGAACAGTATACATTGTCGGTGGCTTTTAAGACGAACTGGCTTAGCGCTCCGACTTTCCCACTCAGGCTTTGTAATTCCTTCTTGTTCTTTAGGGCTTTGAATTCTCGTAGGGTGGTTATTTGCTTTGGATTTGCTGCAATGCCTTTAGCACTCAATATGAATCCCAAGAACTTTCCGGAGGCTACACCGAAGTGACGTTTGAGTGGATTGAGTTTCATTCCATATTTTCAGAGTATTTCAAACAATTTGGCGAGATTATCTAGTAATTGGCAGTTATTCATGATTTCACCAACATGTCATCCACATAGACCTCTATGGTTTTTTCGATCTGACGCTTGAACATGGCATTTACCAATCGTTGGTAGGTTGCCCCTGCGTTCTTTAAACCGAATGGCATTACCCTGTAGCAGTATAATTCTAGATCGGTGATGAAGCTAGTGTTTTCCCGGTTAGGTTCGTGCATCAGGATCTGGTTGTATCCCGAGTATGCATCCATAAATGATAGAAATTCATGTCCATTTGTGCCGTCCATAAGCTGGTCAATTCTGGGCAGTGGAAAACTACCTTTCAAGCAGACCTTGTTTAAGTCTGAGTAGTTGATGCAAGTTCGTCGTTTCCCATTGGACTTGTTGACCAAAACCAGGTTAGATACCCATTCGGGGTAGGTAGCATCATGGATACAACCATTGTCCATCAGCTTGTTTCTCTCAATGCCTTGGACCGCTCGGGGCCCAAGTTATGCCTTTTCTACTTTACCAGCGTAAACCTGGGATCAACGTTGAGTGCGTGGCATGCAATTTCTGGTGATAACCCACACATATCAGAATGTTTCCAGGCGAAGACATCCAAATTGGCATGAAGAAATCTAATGAATTCTAATCACATCTTGTTTCCAAGCCGTGATCCAATTTTCAAGACCCGCGTCGGGTCATCCGTGTCGACTGGAATAGACACCGTCAATTCTGCCACTGCAGCCCAATTCTCCCCTGAACTCTTCTTTCTAGGGTCCAAAGCCTTGTCGAATCGGCTATGGTCCATGAGACAGGGGCGGCTCTGTAGTTGCTATTTGGTAGATTCGCAAATGTGGAGAGTACTCCCTATATCCTTTCCTTTCTCCTTTCTTTTAGATTCACGCAGTTCAGCTATGTAACATTCTTTGGTGGCACATTGATCTCCTTTGATCACTCCAGTTCCGTTTGCCGTCGAGAATTTCACAGTAAGGCAACACTGGGCTAAAGCGATTCTGAAATCAGTACGGGACTTCCTAAAATGGCATTGTATGTGGAAGTTTCGTCTACAATCACAAAAGTTTGGATGAGTGCGACTCTTCGGTCGCCTGCCCCAAGTTCTGTAGGTAAGTCAATCGTCTCAACGGGTTGTTTGGGTTCACTAGATGAATCCTTGATTTTTGTTTGACAAGTAGATACATCTTTCAAGCTAATCTTCATCTGGTCAAAGGTACGTTTGAAAAGAATATTTATAGAACTACCGCTGTCAACCAATACTCGTCAGACCATAGCGGGCCCGATCACTGCTGTCACTACCATGGGACCGAGAGTTGGAGCTTCGATCCCTTCGGTATCCTGATTTCGAAATACTATATCATTGTTCGGAGTTTTCTGCTGCTTGGATGGGGCTCCATCTTCAATCGCGAGGCACAAACCCTTTAGAGCATGTTTTAACAAGCTCGCATACCGCTCCATTTCTCCCCAACTCCTTTATGCAGGATGAGGTCCTTCAGATATCGTTCCAATGATGAGTCTCTGGTCAGTTCGCTTAGATCCTTCTTCGCTGGTTCCAGCTGGGTTTCTTCGATCCTTAGGAGCTCAGGGAGTTTAAGGTTGGTCAGGATTTTGCGATTTTCTCATGTAGTGCTGAAGCTTGTTTTCTCGGATCAATTCTTCAATCAAGTTCTTTAGGTGACAACATTCATTCATGTTGTGGCCATGCATTTTGTGGAAGCGATGGTATTTCTCGAAAATCTTTTGTTTTTCAACTGCTTCCTTTTTAGTGGGTTTCTTATACTCCTCTATCCCTTGTGTTGCGAGATATATGTTTTCCGGAGTATGATTAAGCAGGGTGTAATCTTCGGGCCTGAAGCCTTTAAGCCTTTTATTGTTACCATTTCGTTTGTTGGAATTCTAATTCTTCCTTTTTTGGTTTCTGCCTTTTCCCACACTTCCTTCAGCGGCCCCGGAGGTATTCACATCCTGTTCTATCACCATCCCACTCTGCCCAATTGTTATCGATTATATGCTAGTAGATTCCTTTCTAACTTCTGGGCCTCTTCCAATCTTAATTATTGACTCGCCTTATGGTTGATGTCCTTAGGTTGTTTCATTTTGATCCATTTTCCGAACTCAGTTTCGGGGTGGATGGCACGGACCAAGGCCATAAAAACCATATCCTCGTTTAGATTTCTTACTTCTGTCACTGTGGTGTTGAACTGACTCATGAAAGAATTCATATATTTGTTTCATCCTTGGAATAGGCTGGACAAAGACATCACATCTTTAGGCTGCGCCGTGTGATGTCTGAATTGATCAAGAAATCAGGTTGCTAGTTGATTGAAAGTGGGGATGGATCATGGTGGAAGCTTAGTGAACCACATAGAACCAATTCCCTCTAAAAAATTGGAAAACATCAACATAAAACATCATCCAAAGCATTCGCTCCATCCATGTACTAACTGTACTTGTATAGATGGGGTTTAGGGTCTCTATTTTCGTCATAGGACAAAATAGTTGGCACAATGAATTTTTTGGGCATCGCTCGTTCAAAATCTCATCAGTGAAAGGAGTCTGCAATATATGCCTTTGATGTTCGGTAATCCATAGGTCAGCTGTCAATAACTACACAGAGTGTTTGGTTTTGCAAACGATCTTGGTGAGTGGGCTAAAGCCTAGGCTCTCCTGTCTTCGAAAAAGCCACTCCCTCGGGATTCCATTGGATTACGGTTGGCCTGATTGAGGCAGTTTGGATATCCTTGGCTTTATCGAATGGATTGGCATTTCCTTCAACTTGTCATCATTAAGTTGCTCTCCATCTTCCGAATCAGAGAGGTCGTGGGGTCTTCGCTCCTTGATTTAAGTTTATAACTGGTTGTTCACGGTTAGTAGACTGCTTGTGTTTCCTTATGCGTTGATTCCCATGGTTCCAGCTATCACTCCTTTCGATGGCTGCTTCCCATTTCTTCTGTTTAGACCATAAATGGAAGGATTTTCTTGTTCTACGACAGCTGCGAGTTCTGCCATGATTCTTGAAGTAGGATGTCATTGTAAGGTCAAGATGGCATTCAGTTTGTCCATAAGAGCTCTCTGACTTCTTTCCATTTTATGATTGATTTTGTCAACCATTTTATTTAATTCATCTCTAGTTAAAACTTCGCGTTGATTAGAGGATCCTGGCACCTGATCTCCTACGTTAACATCATTTACTTCAATCTGTTGATGATTCATCTCTTCTTCGGCAATTACCGCCCCTATGGATCTTCCAAAAGTAGTTCCGTTTCTTCTCGGAGCCATTGATTCTCAGCAACAGGTCTTTCGAATAGAAATTAAGGATCTAACTTCCAGACCATGTCTGATCCAAAGTAGATAGCCAAATCTCTTTCTCGAGTTCAATTCTTAGTGAAAGCACCAAAATGTTAATCAAAAAAATAAACACACCCTGGAGTGTGAAAGAACCAAAGTTTTTCTTACAAAGTAATAATATAGAGAATAAATGTAAAGAGAGCAGAAATAGTAAAAAGACAAGAAGATTTTTATAGTGGTTCGGCTGTTAATAGAGCCTACGTCCACTTTATAATTTTTTTTATTGATTAACTGCTATTATAAGTTGAATCCGAATACAATGCATTTGAATTATGTAAATGGGATCAAGCCATCAATGCTAGAGTCAATTGGAATTCACAGTAAACCCTGTAGATGACTGTTGCGGGAGAAGAAGAATGAAGAATAGTTTATGCAGAGTTCCAACACCCAGTAAGATCCTGTTTATGTTGTAGGTAGGATTGTAGTTATAGGGGTTGGAAAGCTATTAGGCTAGGCCGACTTGCCAGATGATTGTAAATGACCGTACGAAGGTGCACTAAAAGTTTCACGGTGAGTTGAATCAATTTGATGGATCACTAGCGATCCATGGACTATGGATCACTAGCGATCCATAGCTTTTGGGCGTTGATGATTCAACTGCTTACGATGCTTTCCTTCACCCTCTTCTTTAAATTCCATGGCGACCCAGCTCAATCATATGGATAGCTAGCGATCCATGTACTTAAAACATTTTTGGACTTTGCCTTCTGGATTACATTTGTTGTCTCGTGTTGGTGGTCTCCATGTAATTTCATAGCTTGATGCCTTGTGTTGATGATGATCTACACACTAGTTGCATCGGGTTGCTGATTGAATTAGATGAATGCTCACTTCTCGATTTAACTAGCTTAAAATTCCATCAAACTTAGTCATCATTCCTAGAATGCCCATTGGATCATGATGAAAGAGGATTGATGGACCCATAAGCGTACATCATGGATCGCTAACGATCCATAACCTTAGCATGTTTTTGCTTTCTTTTTCTTTGATCCCTCTTGGTTGGTCCTTCTAGTCCTGTTGGTTGGCTCTTGAGATATTCTAACTCGACAAAGCTGTTCTGCCTTCCTTTGGGTTCTATTGGATTAAAAATTCGGATAGCAGCGGTCCCAACCACTTAATACCTTCCATTTTAGAAGTAAATCTCATATCTCAATCATATGTCATAAATAGCTAATAATATAAGAGATGGTACCCAAGCCACTTAATACTTCCTAGTGGAAAATAGGTAAATACTGTCATTTAAGGCCTAATTCCAGCTGCGTGCTCCTCAATGGTACTATCTAGCTGACATCATATGTAATTTCATAGGCTACACAATACTTTCAAGAGGAAAATAGGAAGACATTATTATTTAAGACGTAGTTCCAGAAGCGGACCCTTGTAGAGTACCACCTAGCGTAACCCCTTGGCCATTTGATACTTCATCTATAGAAAAAGACGGGTCTAACCACTTAATACCTCAAACCTCGAAGCAGGCCCTTCATCCTATGTCCCATACTATAACGACATCTCACATTAGTCCATTATTCGTAGAAACTAGTAGGCAGATTAGCTAGGTAGATTTCTCTTACTGAATTCGAAAATAACCTTGCGTCATTCCAAATATTTATCATAAGGATATCGTACATGCACAACCGCTGGTTGCCTCAAAGTGAAGGACTGACTTCCATCATGTAGCTCTATTGACCTCCTATCCCTATGACTTAGTTATAAATCAATCACTCTTCATATATATATGCACACTCATCTCACCATTTCATAAACAAAGCCTTGAATCTTCTTTATTATGCCTTAAATTAATAATTAGGCTATATAAGAGTTTCCTCTTCTTTTCACCTCAAAATCAATTACCTTCTTAATGGGGAAAAATGTAAATAAATGCCTAATTAACTACGCATATACACAATTATTATACGTTAATTACGTAAATAGAAATAAATAAATATTTGTGCTTAATAATTTCTAAACACACGGATTTTATGCCTAAAACTAGCGTTTAATGTTAATTCCCTAATCAGTTATTATTACAAGTCAATTTCCCTAGATTTCATGCAATTCAAATGTCCAAAACAAGGAATAAATATTCATAATCAAAACTGCAATAACAGACTTGTAAATAAAATAGAAACTCAATTTATTACACCGGTTCAATGAAATATCATAAACAATAAGAATTTCAATCTAAACCCATGTTCTATTCAACTCTTCTTTTACAAAGAAACAAATAAGAATAAGTGGTGTAAACTAGGAATAGAATTTGTAATCTAAACCCCTTATTATATTGAAGAATCACAATTCAACCCAATAAAGAATGAGAAGTGGAATAGACTATGAAATTATCAAAAATTGCGTAAATGAAGCAAATTCCATCAAATTAATATAAAGAATTGAGAACCTCTACGTAGAATTGACATTTCGAATAAAAAGGAATTTTGGTGGATTTTATCTATTATACTTTCAGAATTCCAAAATCCCTAAGGTATATTAAAATCCAAAAGAAATACACTAAACAATTGCTAAAAAGAAATACTAAGGTTTCGACTCACAGAATTGACTTAGCTTCGCCTTCCTTGGATTCCCATGCCTTACTCTTTCAAAATCTCTCTCTTTGATATACACACGCAAAATATGGAAGAGGTATGTGTATTCATTAGATTCATAATAACTGGAGAAGATATGATAGAATAGATTGGAGGAAGAAGAAACAAATAGAAAATAGGTTGAATTCGTACCTAAATTCTCCACGAAGTTTCTGAATCTTATTAGAGAGATAGCAATGGCAGAGTTTCGTCATATTCCCCAAAATGATATGAATAAAGTGGAGAGGATAAGGTTCTATGTATAGGAATTGAAACGCATCAAAACCGTATGATGGAAATGAGTAGGGAACGAGTAAATCTGGAGCGCACAACCGAATCAAATAGAACTTAAAACCCAAGCTGCCATAGGCAACTATCGTTGCCAAGCGGTCGATCGCCCTTGGGCGACCGGTCGATCGCCCTTGGGCGACCGGTCGATCGCTACGGTTGACCTATTCAAGTCAACTGCTCCATTTATTCTGGGGATGTTTATTTATTTCCATTGCCCTATTATTTTATTCCCTAATTAACTTTTTAACGTTAAACTTTTATTTAGCCCCAAGCTAATTTTTAGGATTTAAACCCTAAATTTGATTTCTTATTTGAATTTTAATTCAAATTAAATTAATTTAATTCTGAAAATTTCAAACGCTCATAGCTTCTTTGTTTGAGCTCCGTTTTTAGCATATTATATAAGGAAACATATCGAATTTCACCCTGAACGCAACAGAATAACTTTCATGGTCAAATTCTGGCTTTTACAAATTTTCATATCTAATCCTTATCATATTTAATTCAATTTACTTCATTTATTTATGGTTCATTTTACGGAGTGTTACAACACCTTTCTTTTCAATTTGGTGGGCTAGTCCTCAACTTGATTTCAACGAACACCCTTTTTCAAGTTTTGGGTTTTTTGGCATAGTTAAAGATAATCCAATTTTGGATATAAAAGGTACCCTTTTTATGTTTATTTCAAAACGGATATGTGGGTACATAAGAAATCATCCTCCTCATAAAGAAATGGGTGTAATCTCATTTTTAACCTTCTCTTAATCACTATTTTTCCATTTCTAGGCCCTGCACTTTTCCCCTCTGAACCCGGGCATGGAAAACTAAGAAAAATGAGATCAAGAAAGTGGAGTATCCATAACCAATAATGAAGATTGACCTAAAGCTGTAGCCGAAGGAGATGGCGAATTCTACGAGCAGGTGAAGGTAAATTCTTTCTCGAAATTAGGGGTTCAATAGTCAAATGTATGGAATTTAAACAAATCCAACACGACATGGCCGAATTGGATTAGATATGTTTTCATGAATTTTTAACTTATAATTTAGGGATTTCGGTAGTAAATTGATGTTCTATGGCCTAATTAATAAAACAATGATCTTCTACAATTAATTCTTATGAATATTCGACACAAAACGGCCAAATTGGATTAAATATTGGTTATTACGGTGCTTCAGTAAGACATTACCAAAAAGACATTAAACGGTGATATGATACCATTTTATTCGGTTGTATTGCACCGTTTTATCATTTATTTGACGGTCAACCCTTATCGAACTATGCACGTTTTGGTTGTTTAATATCTTGTGTTTGATTCACGTTTTGATTTTGCAGAATGAGTTGATATTAACATAAGATAAATCGAGTAGAAAAGGATGAGGGGGGACAAGATGATGAGATGAAATAAGACAATATAGATAAAGATTATGTGCAACATGGACAAAAGTCGAATGATTTACCTTTTGATTTTCCTGGTCTAATGAGTCATTTCACAACTATTATGGTATTTTTATTTTAATAGTTTTTATTATTGTATTATTATTGATCTTAAAAATAGTAGTATAAAATATATCTTATATCATATTACAGGAGTATGATTCGAATGAAGAATTGCAAGACTGGTGTATTAACCATGGGTTGAGTGAGAAATGGCAATCGTGACCAAAAGAACTAGACTTAGGAATATGAAGAAGAATGGTAAGGGTTCGTGGATGACATTAATTTATGAAAGAAGTGGAGGATTTTGTAGTTATAAGGCAAAAAGTTATGTTGCAAAAACGCAAAAAAGAGAAGAATAACCGAAAGTAAGAAGTTTAGATGTCCATTTGAATTAAGCACAACTTATAGGTGGATGGAAAGTGGATCCTCAATGTAACAAATATGTGACATCGTTATACTCTTCCTATATGTCTTACTAGTCATGCTTATGTTGTTCGAATGAAAGAAGAAGAAATTAAGATTATGGAAACTATGACCAAGAGTGGAGCTCGTCCATCTCAAATTTTATCAACCATAAAAAGTGAAAACCCTAAAAAATATTCGACTACAAGAAACGTTTACAATGCTGAGATGAAACTGAAATTATAGAGCAATAAAGGTAGATCTGTCATGCAACAGTTTATAAAACTATTGACTGATTGTCAGTATTCCATTGAACACAGATGTGAATCTGAAACCAATTACATATCTAACATTTTCTTTAGTCATCATAGATGTGTTGAACTTTCAAAGCTTTTTCATCAAATTCTAATCTTGGATTGCACTTTCAAAAGTAATCAATATAAGTTGCCTTGCTTTCACATGGTGTCTCATATATTGCCCGAGAATACATTTACTATTGTAGTTGCTTTTATAAGTGAAGAAATAACAGAATCATACATTTTGACCTTAATTGTGTTAGGAAACTTTACAGAGAATTGGAGATTCCAAGTGTCATAATAACTAATATTGAACTTGCACTGATCAAAGCTGTAAGTAGTGTTTTCCGAACAACTCGTCGTATTTTATATGCATGTCATATTTTCAAAAATGTGCAAGTTAACTGCAAACCGGACTTTATAATCCCCTAATTTTTGCTCACGTTATTCAGGACATTTGATTGGATAAATTAAATAGATTAATGAAAATAATTTGAGTGATAAGGGGATTGAGATATGAAAATAAATTAAGGCCGTGCTTAATAAATTAAATGGGCTTAAGAATTGTTTCTAAGCTAACTAAATTACATAAGAGTATATTGGGAATAAGCCACACTTATCACCATAGCCCTTATACAAATTTCCGTTCCTTATACCATTCGCGTTATTTTCTTATTTTCACAAAAAACGTAAAACACAAACATTAAGAGAAGCCGACCATTGCTAGGAAGAAAGAGAAGAGAAATCAAAGTAAAGCTAAGAATTAAAGCTAGGAGATATTAATCCCAATCCAATCTCCTTATCTTAATCAAGGTGAATAATAATTTATACCATCTTTATTTTGTTTTTTGATCATATGTTTTTGGATTTAAGATTAAATTCGTTTTTATGATGATTTGGATGATGATATGCTTGAACAATAATTTGTTTGATTTAAACAAGATTGTTTAAATGGGGATTTATGCGGTTATAGGGCAAAACCAATGGCAAATAAGTTGAATGCCGTGGAAAAAATTTATGTTATGAAAAACATGATTTTAGAGTTGGATTTTAATTTTGATAATTTTTCAAGCTATGGAAAGATTATTATAAATTTTCGAAGGAAAATATGGTTAATTGAGTTTAGAAATTTATTTCAAAAATTATATTAAGAATTTGGGTCAGAAATTTTGATATGTTAGATAACATAATGAAAGTGAATTTCTATCATTATTGGGGATTTTTCCTAAGTGATTTGCTATGAAAATTAAATTATTTTAGAAGAATGACTTATTTGCAATATTGGTTTTG
The DNA here is from genome assembly GCA_030765085.1 of Allium cepa. Taxonomy (NCBI): domain Eukaryota; kingdom Viridiplantae; phylum Streptophyta; class Magnoliopsida; order Asparagales; family Amaryllidaceae; genus Allium; species Allium cepa. The sequence continues at coordinate 251,018,442 of CM060928.1, forward strand.
CTAAATGGAAGGGCTTATTTGAGAAATTAATCTTGATTGAGATGTGGAATCAAGCGACGGTTATCTTGGTAAAGAATTTGAAAAGTTGAGGCACTAATCACATGTGTACATATGGGCAGGTTAGTCAGATAGAATTTGCTTTAATTGGCATTAATCAACTTTTACTCAGAAAAGCAGGTTCCGTCTCTATTAGAAGTGCCTTTCAACTCCAATGCTTCTGCTTCAACTCAGTAAAACCCACCTAGGCCGAAACCAATACACATCGTATCAATGATATTGGTATGGAGTGGTTGGAGGAAGTTAGAAGGCATGTGTCGAAAGCATTGCTTCCAATGGTGTCGATACGTTTTTTGTTTTAAAAAGTTAAGCACCTGCCTTTGTTTTACTAAAGCTTTCGACATGGTTGAAACATATGTTTTCGAAAGGAGTTTTCTAAATAGCTTTCGAAAGGGGTTTCCAACCTATGTTTTAAAGTATAAGCTTTCAAATGTGTTTCTTTATTTAAAATAAGGCTTTTGAAAATGATGATTTTGGCCTGGTCAAAACCACACTATCTTTTGTGTTCCTTTCAAGGGTATTGAAGTCATTAATGTTTTTGAAAGGCGCCTTTATTTTAAACTTATGCTAAGCCACTTCCTAAATGCTTTAGAAAGGGTTCAAGGGTTTCGAAGGTAATGGCTTTGCAAGAGGGTTTCGATGCCATCCTTCAGTATTTTGCTAAAATAATTTGAAGCTTTCGAAAGGATGGTGCCGACGCCATCAAGTTTTCCTCGATACTTTTATATGATAAAGAATGGTTCCGAAAGAGATAATTTCGTTTATTCATTTTGACCCAAATGATATTTTTAAATATAAACCCAAAGATTTCGAAAGTGGGACTTTCAAAGGTTTCGGAAGAGATACTTCCAAAGTTTTCGAAAGTGGTACTTTCAAAGGTTTCGAAAGGGTTGCTTTCAATGGTTTCAAAGATATGATTCTAAGAGTTAATAAGTAATAATTTATTACATTCGAAAGGTTTCGAAAGAATGGTTTTAAAGTGTTTTGAAAGGCAATGGCCTAATGTTATGAAAAGAGATACATATGCTTGCGAAGGAGGTTATCCAATGAAGTCGAAAGCAAAGTTTTAAAGGGTTCGAAAGCCTTAGTTTTTCAAAAAAAAAATAACTCAATCTCATTTTAAAGGAAAAACCCATAAAAAAGTAAAGGAGTTTTGAAATGGTAAGAAAAGCTTTCCTTGATAAAATATTAGGTTAAAGGGATTAACATGTTTCATATGAATATAATTTCAATGATATTAAACCCATAGTAGTGGTATTGTTATGTTATTATGTTTTCTTCTTTATATATATATATATATATATATTCACATTATAATGAACCCATAACGATAATTTGACGAAGGGTAGAATAACTAGCTAGGTTGACCCAGAAGTGAATATAAATTAAATTAATTAAAGATATTGGCATGGACCAATAGGTTAACGGTAAACCCAGGAAAGCTGTGTATATGAAAAGATATTGGAAGGGGCCAATAGGTTCATGGTAAGCCCATGAAAACTGTGTATAAATGAAGATGTCAGGAAGACAAGTTCATAGTTAGCCCATGAAAAATACGATTTGATATTGGCAAGGACCAATGGTTTGTACTTAGCCCATGAAAACTATATCCAGATCAAGATATTGACAAAATTCAATAGGTTTATAGTCAACCATTAAAACTAGGATAAGAGGAAAGGTATTGGAATTACCATTAGGTTCAGGGAGAACCTATGAAACAGTAAAGATATTAGCATGGGACAATAAGTTCTTAGTGATCCCAAAAAAACTATGTAATTAGACAGTGAGTCCTTAAACGTTAAACATGTTATTAGTAAGCCCATGAAAACTTATAGGCTAATAGTGACTCTAGAATCTATAAATGAGACAGTTAGTCAGAATGAATGTGGATGGGAGATCCATAATTGAGTTATTTGTTTGCATATCATCATATCGTTTTGAATTATTTTAACCATTGTGGATGCAGGAGCATAGCATATGGTTTTATAAAGGTTTTAGGATACTAGTGAAAGGAAAACCGTTCCGCTAAGCGGCGTGGTCTCACTAGATACCTAAACGGTTTAAGATGGCAGATTATTATTCGTACCAGGCTTTATGTCTGACTCGAATTTATGTTTTCCCCTTACACTTTCGGGTACTTAATTGATTTTGAGTAGTTTGAGAGTTGAGATTTTCAAGTACCTCATTAGCGTTCCGAAGGCGTGCAGGAGGCATGATAGCTACTTAGAGTTCTCTTTCATTTTGATTCCGCTGTGTTGTTTTGTAAAGGCAAAGTTATTAAATTGCCTATATGTACTCTGATCTTCCAAGGGGGCATCTTCATATGTCGCTCTTGGCATAGGTTGAATAAGTTTATTTTCTCTGAACATGGTTATCGTAATGGGATTATGTAATGAATTTGAAATGTTTGGAATGGAATGTGGAACTTATTTGATGTTTTAATTTTTTTCTATATTGTTGTGTTTCTGTCATATCAATGTATCTAACATTACCGTATTTGGTCATCGAGAATTAATAAATATGGATGACTGCAGCATCTGTTAGTTTTAGCTTCCAAGTAGGGGATGTTACAGATTTTATCAAGAAGAGTAGAGTGATAGTTGATGATAAGTAGATGACGGTAGAAGATAAGGAGGAAAAACAAGAATACTAGCTTTTTTGGGATGGCTAGATTAATTTTATTAACTCGTTGACTGAAGAAGACTATCATCACAATTTAAAATCTTGTAGAGACGAGTGATGGTCCAAACACAAGAAGTCGGTAACTTATATGATGAAAAATTGGTTGGCATAGTATAAGAAATGTTCCTGTTGGCTTGGACTATCGAATTCAATATTGCGATAATTTTCCACGAATATTGTAGAAAGTGCACATAGTCGAATGAAAATGTATTTTGATTCCACTGTAGGTAATTTTGTTTAGTGTTGGATGAACGCACATCTACATACAAAAAATGAAATAGCAGCAGTAGAATATGGTTTTGAAACAAGTGCAAAAAGATCAATGTATCATTTTAGAAACGAGTCAATGTTTAGGGAACTTAATTTGTCTCTCATAAGGCTCTCGATTTTCTTCTAAATGAGATAAGCATCATTTCTATAATCAGTTCAAACATCAAACGTTGTGGTTGTGTTTTGTGGAAAGTAAATGGTCTACCTTGTGCTTATATGCTTGTAGAATATAAGTTGGCATATGGTTGCATTTCTTTAGCTGCCACTGATACTTTTTGGAAACAACTAACTTGTACTCCCCCAACATTGCATCATACCACTCTAAGCTTTGCTGAATTACTCGAAGTTCGAGCCCTACAATATAGATATGATGTTGCGCTTGATAATGAATTAGTTATTTTGTAAAATGAGTTGAAAGTGTTGGCTTTTCCATCGATAACAAAAACATCAGATCCTCCTATAGCCACAACTACAAAATGTAGACCTTCTAAAAGCAATCTAAACAAAAAGATAAATCAACCAAAAGAGATCCTTCATATTTCGAGCATGTTGAAGCTTCTTTGTCATGTGCATCTAATCCTACTCCTATTCGAAGCTATAGAACTCGAAGTATGGAAAAAAGTAAAGAGGAGAACATTCAAGTAAATGTTATCATTTGATGAAAATGCCGGTTATTATGTAAAAGGCTCGATGAAAGAAAGTAAAGAGGAGATCAATTACAGCTTCAAAGAAAAAGGCCCGATAATCCATGCAAATACGTAAGTGAAGCTATGGTTTACAACATAGACCTACATGCATGCACGTACAGAGGAATGTGGGATGATTGTGGTTTCAATGAGTTGAAAAATAGAATCTAATGCAATTATCTTATCACAAAAGCAAGTGGATGTAAATGCTAGAGTGCATATATGTGATAGTAGAAACTTTTGGGATTGTTGTTGTTCTACTAAGTAAGCATATGAGCTACACTTTTTTCACCGACAATGGTTCGTGTAGACCTATCTAATCAACATAAGATGGTTGCAATGGGTTGTGTGAATAATTCACATTTTGTTGTGTTCAGCTTAAACTAGATTCTCCTTTACCGCCCATTTCACAGGCTTCTTATTTCCAGAAGTTATTCAACATTAATGCAAGCAATTTTACATGACATTACAAGGAAAGAATGAACGTTACGTAGCTATGGTTATAACTGTGAGCAATCGGAAGAGTTAGTATGGTTAGAGTAGTGTTGTATTTAGGATGTTGTTTATAATCCATTTTATGGCTATGTCTTATTTTATAGTATATAGTGGTACATAGGTTATTCTTGTGTAGGATAGTTGTAATGGGTTAACATGGTTTTGATATAGTTTGAATGGAACGTTGTGATGTCTTTTGAATGGAGTGTTGTGATCTTTTTTGAATGGAATGTTGTTTATGTACTATGATAATTTGTTGCTTATATAATGTGACAATTTGTTGTTTACAAACCGTGCTAATGAAATCTTTTTAATATATTCCAGTTCAATGTACAAAGGTCAAAACATATATATTAAAATGGTGAGCAAATAATGAAACTGTACATTAATATAGTGGTCCCCCGTCGTTTGTAACAATTTCACAGTAAATATGTTTTCCCAAAACTTTACAATGCATATATTTATATATCAAAATAATATCGATAGTTTCCTATTGTTTTGAACAGTTTAGAACCACTAAAATTTTCTAGAAACTTTATGGTAAGTATCCATCGTATTATTCAAATTGTTTCGGTAGGAGACCATCGTCTAGAATAGTTTGAAAATACTAAAGTTTTCCTAAGACTTTACAGTATCAAGCCATCGTCTTATTATAACAATTTTTGTGTCAAGTCTTTGTTTAAAACAGTTTGAAAATATCACAGTTTTCCTGAGACTTTATAGTAACATACCGTCGCGTGGTATATTTAACTACGACTTTTACCATCGATTACAGGTTTATGGTGATACTATGCCAAATTTTAAGAACTAACGTGGTATCCTTTTGCCGATTATGTTGTGTAATATGTTGTCATGCTACCATTTTCAATTCCTTCAATTTACATTAAATATGCAAATAATTCATTCATCAGATAATTTTTTCACTATACCATATATCATAGATAATTCATCCACATTGCACAACCATCATAGATAATTCATAAAAATGAAAACCATTATACAAAATAAGATGTTTCAATACAATGCCATCAACCACAAAATATTAAGCTTTGTAAACATCATAACAACCACAAACTAGAAATGCCAGAGTACTACAAACTAGACATCATAACAACCACAAAATATTGTTGTTTTAATACATCATAACAGCCACAAACTAAATATTACTTCTTCTGGGAAATAATTTTCTTCCTACGATTGCTAGTGCTGGTTGTTTTGCTCTTCTTCATCTGCCTTGGTTTAATTTCCTTGTAAAACTCAAGCTGTTTACCCTCATTTATGTGCTCGATTTTCTCCAGAACTTGGTTCATTGAGTCACTAGGAACATATGATCTTATAAACTTTGCTATGTGTCGAAGTTGGCATTTCTAACATAAACATATAATATAAATTGGTACTTATTTAACAATATGTAGTACATATGTGTGTAGTCATCTACTTAATTTATACACCAAGACATTTGATGTACGTCTTTTGTAGTTGTCTACCCTAAGTTATAAAATAACCAACTCAAACATGCACTAGTCCAAGAATAAGAATGTACCTCATCTAAACTACTAAGGCATTGCAAAAAGTACACAAACGCCTTAGTTCTAGACTTGTCACCACAAACTAGGCATCCAATGGTATATAAAAGATATATGACCACACAACTTCTTTTACACTCATTAGAATACAACTCTTTAGAACCTTAATAATGAGATCTCAACCATTCCAACTAATATTCTTCTCACCATCAAGTACTAAAATAGAATTTCCTTTATCAAGTCCAAGATATTTATCTAATAGGTCATACACATCATCATCATCTCGTATTTCTTCTAGATACTTCCTAAGTTAATTTGGCATATTCAGCAACAATGAAATGGCTGCATATGAAAACTAAGTCTCGTATACTTATCACATTTCCAACCTTTTCAACTCCTACCATCCCTCGGTTAAGAGTGAAGCTCGGTAAGTTAAAGTAGTATTGCTTCTACACCCTACTCGAATCATCATTCTTAACTCACATAAATAGAATCAAGTCTACTTCGTCGGCTTTTAGTGTTAAGCACACAACTAATACTTTTCACAAATAAGTAAACACACAAAGCACGATTAGTACACACAAAGCACGATCAAGTCACATAAATGAATTTTAATCCCTTTTTTATTTAATTAATCCTTTAATAATGAAACCTCTTTTATTAGCAAAACCTCTTTTTGTCTAATAAAACTTCTTTCATTAATATAAAATACTCCTTATTAAGTAAAACTTCCTTTGTTAATTAAGATTTTTTTATAAGTTAAAACTTCCTTTATATACTTGTATGTATATCTAATTTCTCTTTCTAAACGATATATACTTGTATTCTATTATTTCACTATTCATTTATACTCTTTTCAATTCTTCAAAAAGAAATCATATATCGACGGTATACGTTTATTCACAAATCAGTTAACAAAATTTACTTGCTATAAAATATAATCAAAGAGGTTAAAAACAAATGTCACTTAGACATTGTTACTATAAACCCTTCTCTCTTTTATATTTTTAAACGTATGCTTTCTCTATCTTTATTCTAAAATATTTCATACTTGTTATTATCTTTAAAATTCCATTATTAAATATCTAAGTATATTCATAATCATTTAACAATATTTTTCACTTTAAAATATAATTCAAGGGTTTAAAAAATATATTACTAAAATATTATTTACTATAAACCAAAAGACTTCACACTAATCATTATCTTTAAAAATCTATTTTAAAGATCTAATTTCTTTTATAAGGGTTTAAGATAAGTGTTACTTAAACAGTGTCACAACAAACCCAAAACATTTCATACTTTAAACATTGTCTTTAAAACTTGCTTTTTAAAGATTTATTATATTTATAACGGTTAGAAACAAATGTTGCTCAAATACGGTTTACCACAACCCAAAAAAATTCTCTTCTAATGACCTTAAAGTATTCCTTATTTAAGCCCTAATTATACTCCGAATTATAATCCTAATTATATTTACTTATATCCACATTAATTTAACAAGTTAATATACTTTTACTAACTTTACAAAACCAATTGTTTTAGATTAAGTACTATGATCCAAAGATTCTTTTATTTCTTTATCAAAGACTTAACTTATTTTTCCCAACCTATATATTTACTAAAAGCCTCTTTAGAATAATGTATATATTTATATGTATACTAATTTATTCTCAGGACAATATAATTAATAAAATTTTAAAACAATTTAAAAGATATTATATTACATAAGAATTTTAATACTTTAATAAAATATTTAAATAATTTTCTTGAAATTATATATATTTAAAAGTATTTATATTATGGCTTAAAATATTTATTTTAAATATCACTTAAAATACTTATTTAAAAATTTATTTAAAAACCATAAAAAAACATGTTTTGTAATAAGAACTTTTACTTCAAAAATTGATAAATAATTATTTAAAATATATTTAAACTTTGATATTTTTCTAGTAATAATTACACCTGTAGTACTTATTAAAATACAAAGAAGTCCCTTGAATGTCTTTTAAAGTTGACTTTGAAAATCGTCGAATACAAGGCATTTTCAAAGTGCATCCATAACGACTTTTTCGCTTCTAACTTTCACAACTTTATTCTATTTTTTCCAAAACTTTCCAAAACAATTTCTTTGTATTAAACACACCAAAACATGTGCAGAGAACATCTAAATATATATGTTCACAATATTTTCATATTTTAACTAATTTAACGTATGATTTAAATATAAGGTATTTCAAAGTGCATTTATAGCGACTATTTCGCTCCAAACATTCACATACACTTTGATTTCACATATAAATGTAAACAATAAGTCTTGGCCGTTATACATATTTTAAAGGATTATATGAGATATTATATTATATATAATGTTGTCACTTACTTTCCAAAGCAAGGAGGGCTCTAAAAGTTATAACTTGCATTATTCTCTATTAACTTATATTTTCAACAACAACAAATACACACACAACATATATGAATTAAATGGTTAGTTAACTCACCCAAGCCTAAGCCAAATCAAGACGTAGATAATCTCACTATGAGTGCAACAATGAAGACCACGTCTTGATTGGACATCGTATGCAATAGATACGAATTTCAAAAGATTGTGAATTATATAATTTAATTAATAGAATAATTAACTAATTAGTTACCTCTTAATCCACTCCCCCATTCTTTCCCAATTTACGCATGTTGATGCACCTACACACACCTGTCATTGCCGTGCACTTCATCCATACATCCATGCTGCCTCAAACCACCGAAGAACGTCAAACTACCGCCAATGTTCACATCTTCGGGAGACGAACCCGACCATGTCCTTGATTCCACCTCCGACCTCACCATCCAAATTGCGACAAAGCCTCCCTTCAAGATGTAGCAATATGTCAAACCTCCAAAGCTAGCGTTGGACCACCCCAAACAACCACCATCAACTCGTCTCCTTGTGTAAAGCTCAATGCCACACTCTGTTTTTTCTATCTCTTCTTTAATCTCCACCAATATTGAACCCTAGTTGATGCAATTAAACATCAGGCACGGCCAAGGTCAACCACACCACCATCGCCTATACAAGTGTGATGCCGTCCTCCTTCTGAGTCCAACAGATCCAATGTCAGACTCTCTCATTGCCTGTAGCTCTCGATTTAATTGAAGATAGGCATTGTGTTATTCTTTACAGAGGGAGGAGGGAGGGAGTGAAAATGAGAGAGAGAAAGGTAAGCGAGAGTGTATAATACATACATACATACATACATACATACATATATATATATATGTATATAATATTTAATTTCTAAAATAAATCGCCACAAGTTTTGTACTCGTAAGGTCTTATAGCGCATCGAATCGACACGATACTCGTTCATGCACATCGTCTTATTTTTTCCGATCACGATGATATTAGTTTCATCACAATCCAAGATAGTGCACCAGGATGATAATTTCATGCATTTTGAGGTCTTTTATCAATAAAATTATTTTTGATCACATTATCGGTATTTCTTCTACAACAAACTGGACATTTAACAACGTTCAGAAAATGCTATAAAAGGCTTTAACAGCATTTTTAACTACGCCGTGTAATAACATGCCATTAAAGGTTAGCAACATACCACAACAATAAAGTAAATGCTATAAAAATTCCATTTTTAAAGCGTTTGGTGGATGTTATTAATACATTTTACAGCGTTTATTTTGATGAGCTTAAAACTTTTCTTAGCGTTCAAATTATGCTATCAAATGTATTTCACGGTAGTTATCTCTTGCCATGATATTTATCCATAGCATTTTATGTGTTGCTATGAGTGTTCTATTTTTCCTTTTTTAAGAACCTCTTATGACGGTCCTAAAACGCAATGAAACTGTACCACGTCGTTTTTAACACGTCGTTGAAAGTGTACCACAACATTTTTAAAACGCTGTAGAAAGTTTACATAGCATATTACAAATGTTGTCATTTGTGTTAGTCCGTGAGATGATGGTTTTGATGACAACAACCTTAGAATAGATTATAAAATATAAATACTGACATTATAAGTTTAGATATATATGTATATGCAGGATTTAACCCTGCAGGTACCAAGAATGGAGACTATACAGTATAGAGATTCAAGATATCAAGATAGAAGACTCATGAGTACCAAGATTATCAAGAGTTCAAGATTTCAAGGTTAAGTATTTTTATTAGTAATTTTGTTAAAACTCATAGAAATGCACTGGCATCTTAAAATCCAACTTATTCATGGAATGGAATCCACTTCGATCCTGTTAAAGGGATGGAACCCTAAGTAGGATGGAACCTACGAAAAATCTAGTGGAACATTATTTCGTATCCACTAACTTTTTATTTAGAATGATTTTACAAAATTATCTTGTTTTCAAAATGATTTCAAAACTTTCCTTTTAAAAACATCAAAACCCTCTATCTTCATTTTAAATAATTTTAGCCTCAAAATTATCTTTAATTTCAAAGTCAAATTACTCTTGATTTTAAACTATCTTTTAAATATAATATATTTAACTTTTAAATATTTATACTTAGATTTAAATATGAAATTATAGTTTAATTATATATATATTATTCTCTATATTTACTTATGAATTTTAACTATAGTCAAGTATATTTATAACGTTTAAAATAGTTTTAATATAAAATAAAAGTTATTTCCAAAGAAAAACAAAACACGAAAAAATCCTTTGGGATGTCAACATGCCCAAGTACCCCATGTCGACATGGTGTCAGTTGAGTTTAAAATTTAAATTTCAAAAGAAGTGTCTATTCGCCCTAACTCTTCATGAATGGACATGGCTATTGTTCTTCTATAAATAGAGGTTAGTTTCAACGAATTTCATATCAGATTTTCTGATTTTTCGCTCCTCTTCTTCTTCCACATTTCTTAATACGTATTCTTACCATTACTCTGCGGAAATTAACATTGGATCGAACTCGATTACTTCTAGTTTGATTCTCTATCACTATCTCTACAAGGTTCTCAGTGCTATTCAGAGTTATAGGCTTTTTGTAATCTATCAAAAGAGAAAAGGTGTGATTGTAGCCTTGAAAATCAATCAAAAGAGAAAAGGTGTGATTGTAGCCTTGGTAAATTAATTGGGTGAACTTGTGGCCCGAAAATCAAGTATCTCTACCCAGAGGATAGAAATTCTGAAGGGTGTACCTTGTAGCCTTGAAACCGAGGGTGTAATTATACAATTTCTTTTGAAAGGAAATCCGTACTTGTGTTGCGAGACTGGATGTAGGGTAACTCCGAACTAGTATAAAATCTGGTGTGTTCTTTTCTTTACTGCTTTTATTTTATTTCTACATCCGTGTTTGTTACTGTGATCATATTTGTGTCTGTATATTACATACATCAGTGTATAAATTAACATAAACTCAAAAAGATTTAGTAATTCTTTATTAACACTATTCACCCCCCCTCTAATGTTAATCCTAGCCTTAAGATCCGTAATCCGCAATTTATCACAATTTGTATCAGAGCAAGGTTTTCAAAGTTTCATAATCTGATTTTTGAAAAAGTTTTTAAAATGGCTATATTTGTTAACTAGTTTCGAAGTATTCAAATCATCTCTGTTTCTTGAGTCTGCATATAATCAATATTCAAATTCAAGTTGTCTACCAAGATTGTTTAATGTGCATGAATCATGCTTTATGGGTATTGAGGAATCAATCCACAACGGAGAAATTGTGCAGATCAAAAAGAACAAATGGATACTTGATAGTGGATGTTCTAGACACATGACTGGCAATCCAGATATACTGAATGATATAATATACAAAGACGGAGGACTAGTTAACTTTGGAGACAATTCAAAAGGATACGTGATTGGCATCGGCAAAGTCAGTAATTTTGAAACTCCTACTATTACTAATGTTTTGCCAGTTAAGAATCTGAAACATAATCTGCTAAGTATAAGTCAACTGTGTGATAAAGGATATAAAATTAAATTTGAAAAAGATAAATGTCACATTGAAGATAATAATTCAACCATTATATTTGAGGGAGTCGGGAAAAAGAATATTTATATTCTTAGTATGAAAGTTTCAAATGATAACCTGTGTCTGTTGGCAAATACAAGTGACCCTTGGATTTGGCATAAGAGATTTGGGCATTTGAATTTCAAATTCTTATCTAGACTGTTAAAACATGATCTGGTAAGAGGTCTCCCTAAAATGAATTTTAAAGTAGATAGTTTGTGTGATGCTTTTCAATTAGGAAAACTTAGAAAAAGTTCCTTCAAGTTAAAAGATACGATTTCAACTTCAAAACCTCTTGAATTACTTCATCTTGATTTATTTGGTCCATCTCAAATTCTATCAATAAATCATAGTAAAGATGTCTTTTTAATTGTAGATGATTATTCTAGATTTACATGGACAATATTTTTGAAACATAAAAGTGATACTTTTGAATGTTTTAAGACATTTACAAAAATAATTCAAAATCAATTTTCACTAAAAATTATAAATATTAGAAGTGATCACGGTGGTGAATTTGAAAATGAAAAGTTTGAGGAATTCTGCAATAAAAAGAGAATAACTCACAATTTTTCATTTCCGAGAAATCCACAGCAAAACGGAGTAGTAGAACGTAAAAATAGGACGATTCAACAGTATGCGAGAACTATGCTTACAGATAGTAAGTTATCAAATTATTTTTGGACACAAGCAGTTGCTACCGCCTGCTATATTTTAAATAGAATTTTAATTAGACCTCTAACTGATAAGACATCTTATGAACTTCTTTATTCAAAGAAACCTAAGGTATCTTATTTCAGAATTTTTGGAAGTTAATGCATTATTTCAAATACAAAAGATAATTTAGATAAATTTGATCCTAAATCCGACAAAGGTATCTTTATCGAATATTCTAATATAAGTAAAGCGTACAGAGTGTTTAATTTAAAAACCAATTCCATTGAAAAAACAATGCATGTTTCATTTGATGAAAATTTTAAATTTTTTGAAGATACAAATGATGAAGAGGATTTAATCACTCAAAATCAAGAATCAATTGAAACTAATAATGAAATTAATCATCCTAATAAAAGGACAAAACTTTAAAAGATCATCCTATAGAAAATATACTAGGAGATATGCAATCTGTTGTTAAAACTAGAAATCAACTAAGTCAAATGAGTAATGTAGCTTTTATATCAACTATTGAACCCAAAAATCAAAAAGAAGCATCAACTGATGATTCATGGATTTTGTCTATGCAAGAAGAATTAAATCAATTTACTAGAAAAGATGTTTGGGAACTTGTTCCTAGACCAGAAAATAAAACTATAATAGGAACTAAATGGGTTTATAAAAATAAAATGAACGAACAAGGAGAGGTAGTTAGAAATAAAGCTCGATTAGTCGCTCAAGGTTATTGTCAAGAAGGATTTTGATGAAACCCATAGCAAGTTTAGAAGCCATTAGGATTCTACTTGCTTTCGCAAATCATTATAATTTCAAATTATTTCAAATGGATGTTAAAAGTGCCTTTTTAAATGGATTTGTAAAAGAAGAAGTATATATTGAACAACCACCACTTTTTGAAGATGATAAATTACCAAATCATGTTTACAAACTTAAGAAAGCATTATATGGTCTAAAACAAGCTCCTAGAGCCTGGTATGATAGACTAAGATCTTATTTATCGCAATCTAATTTTGAAATTGGTAAAGTAGATAATACTCAATTTATTAAAAGAAATAAAAATGATATTCAACTAGTACAAGTTTATGTAGATGATATCATTTTTGGTTCAACTAATTTTGAAATGAATAAAGAATTTTCTGAAATAATGACAAAAGAGTTTGAGATGAGTCATATGGGTGAATTAAATTTCTTTTTAGGATTACAAATAAAAAAAATTAGATAACGGTATCTTTATTAGTCAAGAAAAATTTGCTAAAGACCTAATTAGTAAATTTGGTTTGACTACTGCGAGTGGAAAATCCACTCACATGGCGACCAATGAGTACCTTAGTAAAGAAGATCTCTCGAAAGATGTAGATCAAAAACTATGTAGAGGAATGATTGAATCACTACTCTATATTACTGCCAGTAGACCTGATATCATGCATAGTGTTTGTCTCTGTGCCAGATATCAATCCCAACCTAAAGAGACCCACTTAAAAGCCGTAAAACGAATCATAAGATATGTTAAACACACATCTGATTATGGTTTATTCTACCCTAAAAATGATTCTTTTGACTTAATATCTTACTGTGATGCTGACTATGCTGGTTGTAAATCAGACCGAAAAAGTACAGGTGGGACTTGTCACTTTTTGGGGCATTCTCTGGTTTCTTGGCTTAGTAAAAAGCAAAATACAGTTTCATTATCAACAACTGAAGCAGAATATATTTCTGCTACTTTTGCTTGTTCTCAAGTAATATATATGCAACAAACCTTAAAAGATTTTGGTTTAAAATTTTCAAAATCACCAATTTATTGTGACGATACGAGTGCGATAAATTTATCCAAAAATACTACTCAACATGCTCGAACTAAACATAGTGATATCAGACATCATTTTCTCAGAGATAATATAAGTAAGGAAGTAGTTACTCTCGATTATATCAATTCTGAGAATCAAATTGCTGATATTTTAACAAAACCCTTAAATGAATCAATATTTACTAAGTTAAGAAGAGAATTATGTATCTGTTCTATAACTGAAATATAAAATATAAATAACTAGTATAATTAATAATTAATATCAAAATAATTCAAAGAGTTAAAATATAAAAGACCATGTCGACATCCCCCATATACCTATGTCGACATGCAACGTTTTTATATTTTGAAATTTTTCCCACCAAAATTCAAAATAATTGGTTATAAATTCTTCACATTTTCGAAATTTTATTCATCCTTTCTGTTATCTCTCTATTCTTCTCTCTGAAATCAAATAACCAATGGCTTCCTCTTCCAAATCAAACATAAAATCAACCTTTTCTTTCCCCTCTCCTACATTTGGTCCATTTCAACGTACTACTCTCGCTCGTGTGACTAAAATAGAGGACTCTCTGAAAGATGCACTTCAGATGATGACTGAAATTCAAGTGACTCGACTTCATATGGCAAACGAACAAGAGAGGCAAGGCAAGATTCTTAGGAATTTGCAAAAATTCCTAGTGGATAACCAGGCCAATCCTATCTTGATTGATGAAGACTCTTCACTCAATCAAGAACAAGAGGCCAGCGAAGAAGAAGAACAAGAACCCATGGAAGAAGAAGTGCAAGTGGAGGACGATGACCAAGTCGTGTGTGTTGGAGAAGTGTGTTTTGATAAAAATGGGAATCTTGTCGAACAACGTGGAAATTTCTGTTTCCACTATCCAAATTGTTCGATTCATAGATCTCCTATGTTTAAAAACATACAATAGTTTCTTTTCTTTCTTTTCCATTGTTGTTTGTGTTTCTTTATGTTTTCTATATGCTCATGTATATACAACTTCATACGTAATAAATAACTCGTGTTCTTATATGTGTTTTAATTATAAGTACTATCATGAATTCTTAGTTATGATGTTTAATTTTTTAGGACTATGTTTTAGTATTAGATTTAAGTGATGATTACTTATGATAACCCTATCATTATAATCACGTGTCATTGAGTGTTAGTTTTAAGGGGAGTTATATAATTTGGAGTGAGTTTTTTGTTGATGACAAAGGAGGAGAAATATAAAATAGAGTAGTTAGGCATAAATTAAGGGGGAGGAGTTATTAGTTTTAGGGGGAGTTATTAGGATAGAAGTAATATTTTATAAACAAAGGTTGTCATCATCAAAATGGGGGAGATTGTTAGTACGTGAGATGATGGTTTTGATGACAACAACCTTAGAATATATTATAAAATATAAATACTGACATTATAAGCTTAGATATATATGTATATGCAGGATTTACCGTG
Source organism: Allium cepa (assembly GCA_030765085.1). Lineage (NCBI taxonomy): Eukaryota > Viridiplantae > Streptophyta > Magnoliopsida > Asparagales > Amaryllidaceae > Allium > Allium cepa. The sequence goes on from CM060928.1 coordinate 251,034,094, forward strand.
CATGTACCAAGAATGAAGACTGTACAGTATAGAGATTCAAGATATCAAGATAGAAGACTCATGAGTATCAAGATTATCAAGAGTTCAAGAATTCAAGGTTAAGTATTTTTATTAGGAATTTTGTGAAAACTCATAGAAAAGCACTGGCATCTTACAATCCAATTTATTCGTGGAATGGAATCTACTTCGAGCTTGTTAAAGGGACGGAACCCTAAGTAGGATGGAACCTATGAAAAATCTAGTAGAACATTGTTTTGTATCCACTAACTTTTTATTCAAAATGATTTTACAAAATTATCTTGTTTTCAAAATGATTTCAAAACTTTCCTTTTAAAAACATCAAAACCCTCTATCCTGATTTTAAATAATTTTAGCCTCAAAATTATCTTTAATTTCAAAGTCAAATTACTCCTGATTTTAAACTATCTTTTAAATATAATATATTTAACTTTTAAATATTTATACTTAGATTTAAATATAAAATTATAATTAAATTCTATATATATTATTCTCTATATTTACTTATGAATTTTAACTATAGTCAAGTATATTTATAAAGTTTAAAATAGTTTTAATATAAAATAAAAGTTATTCTCAAAGAAAAACAAAACACCAAAAAATCCTTTGGGATGTCGACATGCCCAAGTACCCCATGTCGACATGGTGTCAGTTGAGTTCAAAATTTAAATTTCAAAAGAAGTGTCTATTCTCCATAACTCTTCATGAATGGACATGGTTGTTGCTCTTCTATAAATAGGGGTTAATTTCAGTGAATTTTATATCAAATTTTTTGATTTTTCACTCCTCTTCTTCTTTCACATTTCTTAATACATATTCTTACCATTACTCTGTCGAAATCAACATTGAATCGAACTCGATTACTTCTAGTTTGATTCTCTATCACTATCTCTACAAGATTCTCAGTGCTATTCAGAGTTATAGGCTTTTTGTAATCTATCAAAAGAGAAAAGGTGTGATTGTAGCCTTGAAAATCAATCAAAAGAGAAAAGGTGTGATTGTAGCCTTGGTAAATCAATTGGGTGAACTTGTGGTCCGTAAATCAAGTATCTCTACCCAGAGGATAGAAATTCTGGAGGGTGTACCTCGTAGCCTTGAAACCAGGGTGTAATTGTACAATTGCTTTTGAAAGGAAATCCGTACTTGTGTTGCGGGACTGGATGTGGGGTAACTTCGAACCAGTTTAAAATCCAGTATGTTCTTTCCTTTACGGCTTTTATTTTATTTCTGCATCTGTGTTTGTTATTGTGATCATATCTGCGTCTGTATATTACATACATCGGCGTATAAATTAACATAAACTCAGAAAGATTTAGTAATTCTTTATTAACACTATTCACCCCCTCTAGTGTTAATCTAGCCTTAAGATCCGTAATCCGCAATTCTCACAATTTACTATTTCGGCATTTCTCCTTTTATCAGTTACTTCTCTATACACATCGATCATAATTTATATGCCAATACGGTTAAATCAACACGCATATTTAATGATCAACATACTATATTAATCATAAATATCGTAATCAACATGTAATATTACATAATCAAAATATGCAATGTTCTTACATCAGAACATATATAATACATCTATAATATTTCATAAACAATGTAAAACCAGCGGCAGCTAGTAACCAAAAGTAGTGATACATACAAATCAAAATGTAGTTCTTGCATCAAAAATAACTTCAAAAACATAACTTGTTGCGACACTTTACCTATCTACCTGTAAAGTAAAAGTTCAAAAATTAGCAAATAAATCAAAAATACAATAAATATAGTCTGGAACATAGTTGATGAGAGCAGCAACAACATGAAATGCGGTCTGGAACAAATAATAAGTGATATTATTTGTAATATGATACACACACAGTTACATATATATATATATATATATATATATATGTATGTATGTATGTATGTATGTATGTATGTATGTATGTATGTATGTATGTATGTATGTATATATGTGTGTTTGTGTGTTGTACGTATGTTTGTATATATATAATAATTCATATATAATTATGTATTATTTTCATACGTATATTTCTATGGTACATTTATATTCTCTTAGTTTACTTTCAATAATGAGTAATTAGAAATAATTCATATACAAAGACATTACTATTATAACAATTGTTTCTAATTACTCATTATTGTTACTATTTGTATACAAAACATTATATATATGTGTGTGCGTATGCAGTTAACATATATGATTTATATGATTCGAGTCTATTTGTAGAGATATATGATATGACGTGATATATATGCATGTATATGTAAAGATATATGATATGATATATATGTATCGTTTATATAATATTTATTTATTATATATATAATTTGTATTAATTCATATACTTATTATGTTATTTGTTATGTATTACTTCACATGTAATTTACATTAATTAATACATATAATTCAATAATACGTTTTCAAGCTTTGGTTAAATTCATCAAGTTATTATTATTATTACTCCTCCTCCTAATATTACTAGTGCGAACCCGTGCTTCGCACATGGATTATGGTCAAACAATTTTAACATCACATTATCGTTTTACAGTAAAGATAAGATGATTAAGGATGGAATCTTTATATAATATGGTTCCTTTAAAGAGCCATGGAGCTTATAACATTTTATAGATAATCAGAATCCTGAAATATATTAATTGATGTTGTAGTCAGAGCCCCGCTTCAAAGACCCATACGTCATTCTTTATGTATAAAAGCAACTCCAACCAACACAACTTTTTGATATGTATATAATCAGTGAAGAAAAACTGGACTATAGTGTGTATTTTGACTATACTACATACAGTCGTATGAATAACATATGTATAAAATTATGGCAATAAGTGTATTTCCACTTTAACTTAAGCTAAAATTCCTTTCATGCAAAAGTAAAAAAAATGGAGAAATTATACTATTCGGAGGACAACTGTTAAAGAATTAAGTACTAAAAAAGCGTGCAAACTGGATATATACATGATAGCAGACTAAAAATTTTGTTCATATAAGAATCAGATTTCTTGAATTTACACGTAGCATTTTACAAAACAAAAAGTGGGGAAAAACAGATGAATAAAGACGGTTGAAAATGGAAGTTAAATTTGAAATTGATCTTCTTTAACAATGCATGTACTATATTGATGATGTTGGATAGTTTGCAATACTCTTCACTTTTTTGCTGACTACAAATCAACTCTTTATTCATCTCCTTTTCCTCCTCTTATTCCTGTAGTCAGAATATTTGTTAAAAATGACACTATAAACTTTATAAGTTGCAGGCCATTAATAGGAACATCACTGTGACCAAACATGCATGGAGACATACTATAGTTAGAACTGCCAGTTTGTTGCCTAGATAGTTAGAATTTTTGTCATTGCAAAGTTGTCTCTAATTCTTTTATTTCATCCTTTCAATGAGTAAGATCTAAAATTTGCATCCTTACGTCCTCACGTCTACTTTTTTTACATGCAGCAGAATCGGAGGAAGGATCCTTGAAAACTACAAATGCAAGACATATCATTTCAAGTTTCATTACCAAGTATTTTGTGAAATATGATATTATATTTTAAAAGTACATTAAATTGTAGATTGAATGCATAGACATATAGAATATGGTGCAATGATGGGTCAAGACAATACACAATAGTGGATGTAAAGTGTATACCTATCAAGGTTAGAGGATCCATAAACATGTAAAGATGGCCAGTCTTGTATATGTAGCAAAACTTCTTCAATAGTGGCATATCTGAAATGATGAAGAAAATTGGTCTGGTATGACTCTGAAGGAACCATAGGTAATTGTACTGCATATTATAAGAAGAAAAGAATATATTAGCATAAAAGTCATAATAACTATTGGTTACACAAATGCTAATATATCAGTTATGTAATTATTAAATTAGAAATTTGCACGGCAGTAGTAAATAAATTGGATAATAAAATCTAAATGTCACGTCACCAACAAAGTGTAAAGAATAGCTACAACCATGGATTGTGGTTATAACAACTAATAGGAAATGTATGCATACCATCCATAACAGTCCATATTATCCTTTTGTTTGTATAAATGTTGAATATTCTATTGCTAACAGATCAAAAAATGATAAATTTAAAGAGTTATTACTGGCACTAAATAATTTGTACAACTGAAATATACTTAGTAGTCATAAAAAACAATTTTGGTGCGCCTTGGATAAAAAAAGACATGTTTAATAATACTTGTAAGAATGGTTGACTCCATGTGTGTGTGTGTGTCCAGAGTGATGTAATTTCATTGAATTTGGAATTTTCAACGAATCATTGTATCACTGACTCCTTCCATGTACATGAACTCAAATTAAGTATTAAATATAAATATTGAATCGATTAAAATGGCCCACACCTTTTTTTCATGCATACATAAGCAAATTTTTAGGAAAAGACATGCCAATCAATATGATATAGCCTAAGGTAGGCACACAATATAAATATACAGCTGAAAATATTTTGATAAATCCTTTTTATTTAATGATTCATTTCAGATTTCCATCTTATTTGTGCATCATATTTTGGGACCTTCGTTTCTTAATCCAAACTATTTATAAACCTTCATCATTTGAGCTTTATATATTCGGTGGGCATATATAATCCAAATTTTTCATAGATTTTGATGTTCTTGACTACAACTGAACTTAGTATGTGCTTTTATTACATGGGTTGTAATCAGATTTGAAACCCACGTCATGATCATTGTGCACATATCCAACTTAAGGACCTATATTCTAGTAATATGTCAAAGAATTATGAGGAAACCAAGAAAACAAATATACATAAAAGAATGAATAATATGTATAGTACTAATTAAAATTTTTACTCAAAAGTTTGTTTTCGAAGCAGCCAATGATTGTATTTGCATAATAGGTATATCAATCAACATGAAGCATAGAATGATATCATCACCCTTTGGAAAAGAAAGCTGTAACTTTCGAAACAATTCAATAATTTTTTTGATAATATATCGTAATTAGACTATTCATATCCAACCAAGATAGAAGGATACACTCATGGTTAGAACGATAACCACCAAGGAAACAATAAGTCAATGCCCATAATCAGCACTAAAAAGTGTCGTACAAAATAAAGATCCATAATGTGACACTTATTTTAAACAATGTTTGTGGTTTTGCATATATGAAACCAAATTCCATTAGCATTTGAGATAACTAAACTATTTTTTACTATTGCATGTTCAACTATACCATGACAACTTTGTATATTACATTACATGAAACAATTATATTAAGTTCAAACAAACTTGTATGTAAATACAACGATTACAAAATGAAAAAAAGCTATCTATAAACATCCACATACCCATATACGACATAAATTAGAGTAAAAATATTGAAACGATTACATCAGCATTTGAAAGAATCAGTAATCTGTGTTTTTCTCAGCGATATTCTGGCTAGCTTAATTTGAATATAGTTATTCAGATTTTGTGGCCTTTGAATTGAATAGTAAATTATGGGATTAGAGAGTAAATATGTTGTCATGTTTGCACCAAGCCTTACAAACAATGCAATAAATAATTGTTGATAGAACGTCTCTAACCGTAGAAACTAAAGCTACCTAAATCAATCATCTTGTAAACATATAATGGTTGTGCAAATTTCTCAAAATATAACATACATATAACATTAGTTAACTTTCACTTCTAGGATGGCTTTAATACTCCTCTATGCAAGCGAGCAAATGATGCTGCTGTATTTTGTTGTTCTTCAAATATACAAAATTGAAACATGTCAAGCTGATTGAATGCAGATAAGGGAAGTTTAATACAGAAAACCAAAATTTAGCTCAGAAAACCAAAATTGAACAAATGAACTCACAACACATCATTAATTTATTATAATGAAATCAATAGCTAATTATCTTTTTGATAACTTTAGAAATTTGGATTGTTGAAGTAATGATAATTGTGGGAAAAGATAAATCATGGACATGAATAAAATATACAGATTTGGGAAGAAAGGAAGGAATAATAATGATCCATATTTTCTTAAGCTAAATGTGCATTATCTATGTGTGTTAGAGCATGCATCCTTCCAAAGAACTGAATTTAGTTCCTATTCATCTTAGTAGCAGGTTATGCCATAGTTTCATCTTGTCTATGAGATATAAGATGCCTAAATATAATTATTCAAATATAAACAATTGTAGGTGTTGATTATTGCAGATAGAGATAAGTTTGAAGAGAGCAATTTTCGACTCTCTTATAACTAGTACATTAGTTCTGTCAAAATGTTAGGGTATGATAGAAAATAGTGTAAAGCCAGTCCAGCTCTACATTATCAAAGAATAGTTTTTTACTTTTTTTTACTGAAGGCAAACCAAAAAATAGTAAAAATCTAATACTAATCAGTGCATCTTAGATGGGTAAATTTCAATGGAAAGACACCTGTTAGCTTCATGTCGTTCATCTATACAAAGCTTGGTCAGAATAGTAAGACCAACCTGGAAAAATATAAAATATGTTGATTAGGAGTGAATAAATTTAGCATGATGCGTAAACATAAGTTGGAAAACTGTGGTAGAACAAAACAATTTACTAATTGGTAGAACTTGAATACAAACCCAAATTAAGCGGCGTAACAATTTATTGTATGCCTTTGTATCAACAACATACATGTTGAATCATCGAACACCAAATATGATTACAAACGTTCTAGAACTCCTTGTTGAGCTGGCTACATAGATTAAAGGAGAGAGCAAATGAAAAAAAATATTCATTGATAATGGTCGGGGAAAACATGTAATTTGAAAAATTCAGAAGAAATAAGAAAGCAAATAACTAAATTCCAAGTAAAATGTAATGTTTTAACAATCATAAGTTACATAGAAAACCAGCTTAAATATAATTTGTTAAAACTTGTAGCGAACCCTTATACCTTTCATTTTCAACTTTCAAGTACCATATTATGTTATCATTAAAAGGGAAAAATAATTCTGAAACCAAATAGCAAAAATTATTTTCAAAAATAAAGACAGCATTAATCAAATATGAATGGTAGAAGACTGTTCCGAGGTAGGATATTGGGGATTAAACAATAAATATAAACAAACAATTTTTTTAGTAATAACTCTGTCTTATTAAACTTAATATAATTTGTTGAGTTAAAATATAAGTTGAATATGATAAACTTAATATAATTTATTTCAATTACCTACTGCTGGTCTCTATCAACAGATTGATCTAGCCTTTTTTCAAACAAATAAGCATAATGGAGTTAAGTTGTTGTCTGTCTACATAAATCAAGCAAGGATGAATTATTCTATGGATAAAAAACTAATTTGAAGAAAAATGCAGACGAATGAAAGGAAAAAGTTTGTGAAATATGTAGGCCAAAATGCAAACAGGGAACGAACACATACCGTTCTATCCAATGATTGCATATTGAATCTGAAAACATCATTGCTTCACAGGTTGATAGAGTCCCATAGCCTGCCTATTCGCACTCGTATCGTTGCCTCCACAGTCCCAATGGTTAGTGATTTGTGGTATATGTTCAACATCCATTTTCAAAAGTGCTGCAAGTAAGAGACGTGAATTAGTTTACAAACTATGGTTATGAAGAAATGAGGTACTGGTAACTTATGACCTTTTGTATGTAAATGAATTCAATTGAAAATATGTGTAAACTGTTTAACTTCAAGCAGTGCCAATTTTTTTTAGTTTACTACCAATAATAAAACTTGTAACTGGTGTATTAATGGATGCCACTGGTTTATCCAATTATATTGCTTGAAGGGCATTAATTTATCCAAGAAAAAAACCTTTTTGGCCCCATAGCATATTTTAAGTTACAGGTCAGGTCTATGTAGTCCATGTAGGAAATGTAAACCATCAATTTTGGAATTGAGATCTGTAGGACGTTGGCTTTCTAACTCAATCTATCTTCGAAAATTTTATAGTGATGTAGTAACAATTGTAGTAATACTATTACTATCTTAGTTGGACAGTCAAATAGTGTTATTATTTACTTAAATGCACATTCCAATTTCTATCTGTATTTGAAAAAGAAGTAGAAAACCTATTTAACCTAGTGAATTTTAGTTTTTAAAAGAATATTATAGTTCAAGGTCCAGATCAGGTCTATGTAGCGCGCAAATGGATTCAGAATCATCTACTTGGGAATTGAGTTCAATAAGGCAATGGCTTGGTAAATCCATTTGTGTACATAATCTCTACAGCGTCGGCTACCTTGGTCAGAATTTCAAGTGGTGTCGTTTACATATTGTTCTTTAAAAAAATGAAAGTAAATTTCATAGTCTACAGAATTAAACTATAATTCTAAAAAATGGTTTCCTTTTAAAATTTATGGTAAATGAAGGATGATGAATTAAAATGATTTTTTATGCATTGTTTATTATAATTTGAACATTTTCTAGTAAGATATCAGTTATGTAATTCTTAAGTTTGCAAGCTAGATTTTCAAAGTTCAAAATAAAAGTTGCCAATATTAGATTGTAATATATTTTTTTCACGCATCTTAAACTTTAAAAAAATTAATATCTATTTGTTGATGTTTTCACCATTTTATTTCTACAATTTTAACACCGTTCAACTTTGAATTTTTCCAGATTTTCAACCGGAGGAGGGGAGGGGCACGATTTATAGTGCGTGTGATCTTCAAACTGCATAAGCGGTTATTATGAAGAAACATCGATATCTTTTACCCATTGTTAAAATTTTGCATAGAAATTTTTGAAAATAATGCAGACAATACCGTTGATTGACAAAATTTGCAAAACGTGTACCATCTTGGTTTAATGAACAAAAATCACCCAAATACTTCAATACACACATAATTTACTTTGCTAATTGTGCAAATAGGCTGTTACCAAATAAATTCACACTAACGGCCTTTAGTAAGCTCCAAAACCAGTCACATGAAACCGAGCCTCCTAGATATATCTTACCATCTCATATTACAAATTCTATTTCCATTCGTGGGTAACTGATGTAAGAAGATATAAATTAGAAGAAACCTCATTTTAATTCAAATACCAAACAATATGTTTAATTTAGTAGTAGCAGTTAGAGTCCTTGTAACCTGGAGCATCCTTATAAAACACGAATTCAAACTCCTTTAAAGAGTTTAGTTGGTCTACATCCCTCTCTTTGCCATCAATTTTTGTGAAGTTTCTGTAGATGTTATTCAAATGTGTGTTATAATGCTTTTAAAACAGTATGAAGTTTTTCCGAAGCCAATATAAATATACAAGTGAAACGTTTTTTCATGCCTTTGTAAGAGCTACTTACATCCAATGCCACTCGAGACCCTTCATACAAAACTCCCTTTCCCTGAGAATTAATATATAATTAAGCATGTACTTCTTTCAGCAATGCACAATTTATATTAGAGGACGACATAGTGAAATATGAATCAATCTTATACCTCACATATGGTTACCAACATGATTACATGTTCCGTATAATCCTATTTAGTTGACTTAAGCCTACAAAGACATTACCTTATAAAAGTCTTTTTATGAATACCCTAAAATTATTCAAAAACTTCTTTATACAATATTCAAAACAATTGTCAAATCATTCTTCAAATATCTTGTTCAAAATAGAATAACCTTGAAGACCATTTTAAAAGAAAAAGAAATATTAACTTTCCAAAATCGAATGGAGGCTTAATGACTATAACGGATCATTAGATTTGGGTTCACTTATCCAAATTATATCATGCGTATTGCCTAACATCAGAGATGTAAGGGATTCCTTGAGTTGTTTTTCGACTCTCAGAAATCGATACTAATACATCCACGGTATTCATGTGCCGTAAATCCAAGTACCGAAGAAGCGGATTTTCAAGGGTAAGAAAGAAATGTAAAGACAGAACATAACCTCGCATATGTTATTTCAACAAATAATCTTTACAGCGGAAACTAAAATACATTTATCAGAGTTAAACATGGATAGTTATAAATATATGTCCTTACAAAGGCGGAATACAATACTACTCAAGTGTGGTGGAAATAGATAAAAATCTTCCAACTCCATGCTTCGAGCTCCATCCATCTTTCTTCTAAACTATACCTAACTACTAGGCTGTCCAAGGAAAATTAGGGCACCAAGAGTTTAAGAAAAGGAAAAATAAACTCCAGGTCAGTCATGGTACTGGTGTGAGAACTCAAAATATGCGTTTTGAAAAGAAAAGGTATCTTATAAGACCACGTCACACATAAACACGAAACGAGTTTTTACCTAATTTTAAACAAAACATTTTTCGTTAAAATACTTGATATTATTTTTGATGATATATCTTTGAAAAAATTTGCAAGTAAACTTATTAATCTTAGCCGAAATTGTTACATTGATTAAATTCCAGCAATACTAGCCACAAACACGAGTTCTACAAACAAAATGGCCGACACTTATTGGAGAATGAATTGCATACAAATTACCAGGTGAAGGGACTACCTTCTAGAAGTACGTCTCTAGAGGAATGTACTGAGGTCAACATAACATCTGCACCTCTATCAACACAGATCGACTTACCTTTTCTTAGATAGTATCGAATATGTCATCACCCCGGTCGTTATCAACCTATCTGAGGGCCCTCACAGCATGCATCCACAATAATTTACATCCCGAACGTCATAGCGGGAAGAAATATATCTGTAAGGGGATGATCATACCCTAATGGTTGTGAACCATATATCCTTGCCACATCGACCCTGTCTCGGTCATTTCCGGGTGTAAGGCTTGAAGTAACGATTACCTTTCACATTGCACATTTCACTTTGAATACCACATCGCTATTCCATCGATTACTATTGACTTCCACAAACATACAACCTCCAAGCTCATACGTCTCAGAGAAGGGTGTTAAGATAAGAAAAGTTTCCTTCTTCGCCACCAAACAGATGTACGTTTATAAAAGTCAATGATGAAATCTCAAGAATGCAATGTCAGACATCCATCCATACAAGTTCGTTCTGGGTTTGAACAAAACCGAAGGTACTCTCCTGCCACATCCTCTCAGGAATTTCTTTTTAAACTTCACCAAAACACTTCTAAATGTTTGTAAAACATTTCAAATATATTTTAAATCAGTTTTAAGAGATTTAACCCTTCCATATGCACCATTTCATTAATCCAAGGAAAGTAATTCCCTTTGTGCTTATGGACGTGTATATTCGTGACTTGCATATATATTCAATATTCATATGAAAACAACTAAACTTGATGATCAAAGCATATTAAACATCCATTTGCAAACATCATATCATCATTCAAAATATAATATAGTAGTTTAGGAGTTCTCACCATTATTTTACCTTCGAGCTAATTGAAAATTGGCTATAGCTCCACTATCTCGAAATCTGCGCTCACGATCACCAGCACTATCGACTTTGAAGGTTCGACCTTGGCTAGGGAGCTCATGGCCATGAGTGTAAGAGAGGGAAGGCTTGGATTTTCTTTGGGAAGTGGTGGCCATGAGTTTGAGTGGTGGAAATGAGGTGGTTTGATTTGTTTTTGAAGTGGATTGATATTATATACATGTGTATATAGTTTACTAATATTTTGCCATAACCTTTGCTCGTTATTTTTTAAGGCATGGAAGCCATTAAAGAAGCTCTTATGACGCTTAAGAAGAAGGAAGAAGATGAATGAAAATGAAGAGAAGATGGTAGTGTATTTATAGAAAAAAGAAGAGTGTAAAAGAAGACATGTATACATCACTTTTTCAAGGCTTCTCCAACACACTTCCCCTTCAAAATGCACAACCAAAGACCCTTCCCCATGTGCATATCACTTCCATCATCTCATGTATGCATATGTTGACTTATTTAAGCTTGAGGAGGATGCATGCTTAAAATATCTTTGCTTTTGTATTTTGTATGTATTCTTAAGTGTATAAGTATATATGTATGTATACATATGTTCATGTGCATGTTAGTGGAAGAATTTGTATGTTATATATGTGTATATGAAATATAAATAACTTGCATTGATTCTGAACAACTTTTGTTCGATAAACCGTTGCCGATCAGAGAACCGATTCCCGGTCACATTTTCACTTCTTATTAGTTAACGTACACAGTTTTGTAAACCAACTTTAAAGATAAATTTCTTATCATTTTAAATTAATTAAAATGGTCATATATGAATTATAAAACCATATAAATTATATTAAAAATTATTTACAATAATTGCTATTATACAGACAAAGCGATATCAATTTTTCCTTATATTTTCAAATCAATTATATCTCCTTATAAAACTATTATAAATGATTTATTATCACTTTATAACAATTTCAAATGAATTATCATCATTTAAAATAATTATTTGGACAATTAAATAATTATTTAATCATTGAATCTCAATTTTAATTTTTGATAAATCAATTGTCATATTTAAGGGTATTATTACCAATGTTAAAAATACATTTACTTTCAAAAACAAGTCAATTAATTTTATTTCATATTCTTATTTAATTAAAAAAAATAAGAGTATGTATCTAGCTCGATACATAACATTTTACAATTATAGAGTTGGTTATCGATTAAATAATTTTTAATCGTTTTATCGATTTAGATTTCGAGGAAAATCTTTTTTGTAATTATCTATCCAAAATGAATTACTATTACTTCTTATCACTTAGAAAAATGTTATTTATATTATCAACCTTTTACTTGAATAAATTTAAAAATAAATATAATTTACCAAAGTAATAAATTTGTGGGTCGTTACAGACTTTTCCCTTAAAAGAATTTCGTCCCCAAAATTACCCCAAAAAAACCCAAAGGTTTTCCCAAAATATTTATTTTTAAACTTTTACCCATATGATGTATATATATCCCCCGTATGAAACGTTTTATTCGATCTTCTATTCGATTTCACAACTTTACTTCTGAACTAGTATTGATCCCTCGATCCTTTAGTGCAGACTCTGACCAGGCTTTTTGATCAGAACTTTAGTTCTTGCTTACATTTATCACTCAACTATGATAGTAAACTCAAGTATCCAACCACAACTCTCATCAATGTTTGTCGTCAAGAATTGAGTGATAAATTCTTTTTCGGATAAGTGTCAAACACGCCAAAGTTCTGTACTCGAATATCAGATCAAATCATGCGACGAAATAGTCCATATACTTCATATGTATTTATTAACCTTTCACAAAAATTCATGAAAACATTTCATAAGACTTTCATTCTTTATTCAAACTTTCATAAAGATACTTCTTTATACATAACCATTTTACAATTTTATTTTCAAATAATTGTACTTAAAAACACATTTCTTTTCAAAAGATAAATATGTTTTTATTATAATATATTTCTGAACATATCTTATTAGTTTCTGAAAAATTTATTTTCAAAATAATTCATTAAATTGATAAAATACCATAAACTTCCTTTAACCCATATCAAATGTAAAACATTCTTTATTTAGTTAAAAATTACTTTATCAATTAACATTTCTTTTAAAACTTCATTTATATATATATATATATATATATATATATATATATATATATATATATATATTCTTTACTTTTGCAGTTTCAATATATAAAAGTATCCATATACTTATTCAGTTGCTTTAAATATATTCAACAGATTTTTTCCTTACTTCAAAATACAATCAAAGCGATTAAATCAATTATTACCAAAACATTATTTTAACGAACTTCTCTTTCTCTATTAAAATTTGAACTCGTAACATTTCTATCTTTATATGAAAGATATTCGTTATTATCTATAAAATCCCATTTAAAATTTCTTCCAAAGTTTCAACCACGGGTTTAAAAACAAATGTTGCTAAAACATTGTTTACAACAAACCCAATACCATTCATTACTAACTTTAACCATTTCTTTTAAAGATCAAAGCATACTCATGCTTATCAATTAAGATAATACACTTTGATAAAAGTTGACAACCACTAATTTGTCAAATAAGCGATTCACATTATTTATTTCTTTTTTAGAAGATTATATTGATCAAGTAACTCACATTAAGAGGAACATTTACCATCTGAACACATCTCCTACCCATTTTTAGTTACTTTCGAGCACTCGGATTAATTAATCATAAGATTGTTTTTCATTTTCAAATCTCTTAGTTTGAGATAATATTATTATCGCTTTCCCAAAAATCATTTGAAATCCCGTTCAAAAATACCAAAATTTAAATTCTAAAAATTCCTTTATAAAGGACGTTTTATAATCCAGTTCACAAAATCACTTATATAAAACATATTTAAAAAATTTAAATAAATTCCTTTAATAAACATTTGTTATTTATTGAATACCTCGTAGTCAAATTGTGAAATTAAATTCACGAGGTGATCGTACCTAAACTTTTAAGTTAAATAACCCAACTGTTAATGATAATAACTGAGTATTATCCTTTCCTTAACCAAATAACTTTATTACTTGAAAATTATTATTTATTCAAAATATAGTCATTGGTAAAATTATTTCATTTACCAATAGTTCAAAGCCAAAATCATTTGGATCTTATGGGGATTATCTTCCTTGATCGGAAACCCACTATATCTAGGCGAATATTCTGGCTGTTCCTCTTCATCGTTAAAGAGAACTATGAGGCTATTCTCCTCCCTCCCCTCCAATTTTCTTTAAAGGACTCTCGTTTCACCTAACTTCCCCCATATAGTTTTGACGAGGCAAACAATCATTCTTTTAGACAAAAGTAGTAGGTAATTGCTAGCGTATTCTTAGGTAGAGAGGATTGTCAATACTCAGAAAATGTTTCGAGATTCATGTCTAAGGATAGCTTTTAAAATTATTTGTATAAAAGGTTTTATTATTTCAAAAACTTTTTGAAAATTTTACCAAAGTATTCTTTTCTTTTCAAATACACACATACATATATATATATATATATATATATTTATTAGGTAAAATAGTTTCATATAAAACCAAATTGATTTATATGTAATATTAAAAAATATGCGCTCATATATAATGCTCTCAAACTCATTTTAGGGTGAGAGGCTTGAAGTAACGATTACCTTTGACATTGCACATTTCACTTTGAATGCCACATCGATATTCCATCCATTACTATTAACTTCCACAAATATACAACCTCCAAGCTCATACGTCTCATAGAAGGGTGTTGTTAAGCTAAGAAAAGTTGCATTCTCCACCACCATACAATATCTGAAATCCATCCATACAAGTTCGTTCTGGGTTTGAACGAAACCGAAGGTACCCTCTTATCACATCCTATCGGGAATTTCTTTTTATCCTTCACCAAAAATATTCGAAATGTTTATAAAACATTTAAAATACATTTTAAACCATTTTTAAGAGATTTAACCCTTCCATATACACCATTTCATTAATCCAAGGAAAGTGATTTCCTTTGTGCTTATCGACGTATATATTCGTGACTTGCACATATATTCAACATTCATATGAAAACAACCAAACTTGATGATCAAATCATATTAAACATCCATTTGCAAACATCATATCATCATGCAAAATATAATATAGTAGTTTAGGAGTTCTCATGATTATTTTACCTTCGAGCTAATTGAAAATCGGCTATAGCTCCACTATCTCGAAATATGCACTCACGATCACTAGCACTATCGACTTTGAAGGTCTCGACCTTGGCTAGGGGGCTCATGACCATGAGTGTAAGAGATGGAAGGCTCGATTTTTCTTTGGGAAGTGGTGGACGTGAATTTGAGTGGTGGAAGGGAGGTGGTCTGACTTGTTTTTGAAGTGGATTGATATACACATGTATATATTTTACTAATATTTTGACATAACTTTTGCTCATTATTTTACGAGGCATGGAAGCCAACAAAGAAGCTCTTAGGAAGCTTAATTAGAAGAAAGAAGATGAATGAAAATGAAGAGAAGATGGTAGGGTATTTATAGGAAAAAAGAAGAGGGTAAAAGAAGACATGTATACATTTCAAGTCTTCTCCAACACACTTCCCCATTAAAATGCGTGGCCAAAGCCCCTCCCCCATGTGCACATCACTTCCATCATCTCATGTATGCATATGTTGACTTATTTAAGCTTAAGGAGGAAACTAACTTAAAATATCTTTGATTTTGTATCATATATGTATTCTTAGGAGTATAAGTATATATGTATGTATACAAATTTTCATATGCATGTTAGTGGATGCATTTGTATGTTATATATGTGTACATAACATAAAATAACGTTGCATTGATTTCGAACAACTTTCATTCCAAAAACCATTGCCGATCGGAGAACCGATTCCCGGTCATATTTTCACTTCTTAGTTAACGTACACATTTTTGTAAACCAACTTTGAAAATAAATTTCTTTTCATTTTAAATCAATTAAAATGATCATATTTGAATTATAAAATCATATAAAGTAATACTAAATTTTTTTTACAATAATTGCTATTATACCGATAAAGCGATACCGATTTTTTCTTATATTTTTAAATCAATTATATCTCTTTGTAAAACTATTAAAAATGATTTATTATCACTTTATAACTATTCAAAATGAATTATCATCATTTAAAATAATTATTTGGACACTTAAAATAATTATTTAATCATTGATCTCAATATAATTTTTGATAAATCAATTATCATATTTAAGGGTATTATTAACAATGTTAAAAACACATTTACTTTCAAAAAAAATCAATTGGTTTTATTTCATGTTCTTATTTAATTACAAAAATAAGAGTATGTATCCAGCTCCATGCATGACGTTTTACAATTATAGTGCTGGTTATTGATAAAACAACGTTCAGCCATTTTATCGATTTAGATTTCGAGGAAATATTTTTATAATTGTTTATCCAAAATAAAATTACTATAACCTATTATCATTCAAAACACTATTATTTGTATTATCAACCTTTTATTTGAATAAATTTAAAAATAAATTTAATTTATCAAAGTGATAAATTTGCAAGTTGTTACAGATTCACACATAACATACAATCAATCATAGGTAGATGCCAAAGTTACAAATATAGATACATCCATTATCAGGGAAAAATGTACATGTAGAAGTATATTCTATATGCTTTAGTTACCATGATCCACTTATTGAAATCAACTTCATTGTGTTCACGTTACTGATATTCAACATTTGTGCTAAACACAAGTTACTTACTTCCCTTAAAACTTTTCAGCGTTTTATAATCACCACTTTAATTCATTTGGTTACTTAATGGTTCATATGAGAGATCCTCAGATTTAAAATCAATTAATCTTAAAAATAAAATTGATTAAAATATAACCGGTTGGGTTTAAAACAACCTTGAAAAGATTAAAGGATATTCAATTAGCTTAAACCTTAATTATATCTTAATCAAATAAAAATTAATTTATAATTAAACTTAATAAACTGGGTTAAGTCCTAATTAACTGCTTAATGCATCTTAGTTAAGGTTTAAACAATTCATTATTAGTTAAACCCTAATTAACTAAAAATTAATTTAATAATCACTTAATTAAATAATAATTAACCATTTAATTACTTATCAACTTCATAAATCACTAATTAAATACTTTATTAATCGCTAATTCATCATTAACCTTCCTTAAGTGTTCCTTAACCCTAATCACTTACTTAATTAGTAATTACCTTTAATTATTTAATTAAATAAATAGATTGAAATCATGTAAAGATTGAAATCGTTAGGTTTTGTCGAACTGCATCCATAACGACTATTGCTATGAGCGTAGTTCACGCTACTTGTTTTAAGTGAAATACTTCACTTAATTTCTTACTCCTACATGTTTCGAAATATATTTATAAAGTTTTTGAAACCTTAAACCAAGATAAAAGTTATTCCAAATTTTGAAACTAGAAATCATAGTTTTGATTTCAAATCGGATCTCAAGTCCGTCGCAACACACAAAGTTATTAACTTTGTTTCAACTCGACATACTTGATTCTTAAATCACAGCCATACATCCATACTCATAACATCACAATGAAACACACATACAAAAATAAGGTTATATGTTCACTAACTCGACAACATCACATTCAAATCTTAAATTCAATACCAAACATAACATCCATCAAATCACCATCGACCAAAATAATAAACATTCAATTTTCTCATCTATTATCACCACAATAACACATCATAACAAACTCAAAAAAAAATTCCAATACAAAGTATTTTTACTCACGAAAATCTTTGAAACTAAAATGCCTTGGATGCACCAGAAATCACCCCAAAAATATGTCACTTTCCACTTGATTTTTGGACATATTACTCTCGGATTTTGAAAAAGTGATCAAAAGAAAAGTTTTACAAAATTATTTTCTCTACAATTTAAAAAAATGAATCACTCAAATCAGATTAAGTTTGAGGTAGATATGATCAAAAGTAGACGAGCTATTGTTAGACCTGAATTTCTGAGTTTAAAAGTACACTGGAAAGAAATGAGATTTTGACATACCTAAGCTTGAAATTAGAAAAAATGATAAAAAAAGTCATAGCTACTGAAATATTGTACGATTTGAAAAAAGGAAAATTTTGATACGATGTAAAATAGAGGAATTTATGGTTGTAGAAAGTGGAGGAAAATTGGAGAAGCAAGAACTTGAAAACAAGTTTGCATCTTTAAAACAATTTAAAACTTTTGATTTTAAAAAAACTTAAAACTAATATAAGAAGCCATGAAATTATGAAGAAAGCTTTAGGGAAATGGAAATGGAGAAGTAATGAAAATACGGTGAAATGGATGTGTATTCATAGACAAAAGAAAGTTAACCTTAGATTAAAATATCCTAACATATCATTATTTTGACAAGTCACATCACCATCTTCCTTCCTCTCACATGTCACATCCCCCTCTCTAGTCACATCCTTTAGGTCATGATGGAAAATAACGATAAGGCTAAGATATGATAAGAGATAATGATATATACTTTGTATATATATAAGTGTATATGTATTTATATATATATATATATATATATATATATGTTATTATTTTTAAAACCATTACTTGTCACATCACTTCCTAAACATAATTAACATAAGATAATATATTATTAAGTATATTATTATATGGTTAATTATCTACTATATATGTGTATATATAGTGCATAAAGACAAACAACGTTCCCGACAACTTTCCGCTGTTGAAAAGTCAAAATTTCGGAAAACGTTCTTCGGTCATATTTTATATTTTTCCACGAACTACCTATTTTGGTAAAAAAATTAAAAATAATTTTACCGTCATTGTTAAATAATTAAAATAGATTTATTGTAAATAAAAACCCATTTATTTATTATTTAAACTTACCTTGAATTCCCAAAGAAATATATAAAACCGATGATATCTATGGCCAATGTCATGAATATTTTTTATTTCCCAAAAATAAAATAAAATATTTTATTTCCTAATCTTAGTTAAATACATATGTTAGTGTATGAATCCAAATCCATGCATGATACTTATTATTTAAAAGCGGGTTTATTGATAAAACGATTTTCGGCAGTTTTATCGAGATTTTACTAGGATGATATTTACAAATTATTAATATTTTATCTCGGTAATATGTCCACAAATATTTTTCCAAAACAAAATAAATATTATTATTTACCACTTAAAATATGATTATTTCTTACTTTTAAACCCGTATCTAAATACTTTAAAAAATAAATATAATTTATCCAGGTGATAAATTTGTGGGTCGTTACAATAAAACCCTTCTCTCTTTTAAATTTTTAAACATATATCTTCTCTATCTTTATTCCAAAAGATTCCATACTTTTTATAATCTTAAAATTTCATTATTAATGATGTAAGTACATTTATAATCATTTAACAATATTTTCCACTTTTAAAACATAATTCAAGGACTTAAAAACAAATGTTACCAAAACATTGTTACTACAAACCCAAAACAGTTCACACTCAATCGTTATCTTTAAAACCGTCTTTTAAGATCTAATTATTTTTTTAAAGCTTTAAGGCAAGTTTTACTTAAACATTGTCACAACAAACCTAAAATATTTCATACTTTAAACATTACCTTTAAAATTACCTTTAAAATTTTCCTTTTTAAAGATTAAACTATATTTATAAGGTAAAAAACAAATGTTACTCTAACATTGTTTACTACAACCCAAATCATTCACTAATGATTACCTTAAAATATTACTTATTTAAGCCCTTATTATATTCCTAATTATAGTCCTAATTAAATATATTTATATCTACACTAATTTAGCAAGTTAGTATACTTTTACTTAACTTTACAAAACCATTTGTTTTAACTTAAGTATTATGATCCAAATCTTCCTTTATTTTTTTTATAAAAGACTTGACTTATTTTTCCCAAATTATATATTTACTGATACCTTTTTAAAATGATGTATATGTTTATATATTTCCTAATTTATTTATAAGCTAATATAATTAATAAAATTCTAAAATAATTTAAAAGATATTATATCACATAGGTTTTTAAATACTTTAATAAAATCTTTAACTAATTTTCTAAAACCATATATATTTAAAAATACTTCACAAGTAGTGGAAATTAGCCACAGGAGCTTCTTTAGCAAGTGGAATTAGTTTCTAGGACACACAACTTAAATAATTACTTTCAAGGAAAAAACACAAAATAATTAATTTCAAGGGCCTAAAAACCTATGAAATTATGTCCTTGAAAGTAATTGGACCGCTGACCTTGTCCTTGAAAACAATTATTCTGTTGACTTTGGCTTTGAAAGTAATTTTTTTGAATGTGTGTCCTAGAAACTAATTGGATTGCAAAGTTTGTCCTTCTGGTGAAATGCCTCTTAAAAATACATATACTATAGTTTAAAACATTTATTTTGCATATCACTTTAAAATACTTATTTTATAACTTATTTAAAAACCATAAAAAGCATGTTTTATAATTTAAAACCCTTTACTTGAAAAATTCATGAATATTTATTTACTATATATTTAAACTTTGATATTTTTCCAGTAACAAGTACGCTTATAGTACTTATTAAAAATAGGAAGAAGCCCCTATGATGTCATTAAAGTTGACTTTAAAAATCACCGATCAAATGCATTTTCAAAGTGTATCTATAGCGACCTTTTTACTTTTAACTTTCGCAATTTTGTTATATTTTATTTCCACAATTTTCCAAACTAATTCCATTATGTCAAACACACCAAAACATGTGTAGTGAACATCTAAATATTTTTTTTCATAATATATTCATACTTTAACCAAATTAACATATGTTAAATACAAGAGATTTCAAAGGCCTTTATAGCACATATTTCGGTTCAAACATTCACACACACTTCAACTTCACATACGATATTATCAATTATGCAAACAACAAGTCTTGACATTAATATATGTTTTAAAGGGTTATAAAAGAGATTATACTACATATAATTTTGTCACTTGTTTTCCAAATCAAGGCAGGTTCCAAAAGTTATAACTTGCACTGTTCTCTATGTTAAGTTATATTTTCATCAGCAACAAATACATACACAACATATACGAGTTAAATGATGAGTTATCTCACCTAAGCCAAACCATGACGTAGATAATCTTACTACGAGCGCAGCGACGAAGACCGCATCTCGATTGGACCTTGTATGCAAAAGACACAAATTTTAAAAGATTGTGAATTATATAATTTAAATAATATAATTACTAACTACTTAATTACCTCCTAGTCCACTCCCTCCTTCTTACCCAATTCATGCATAGTTATGCATCTGCACACACCTATCATTGCCGTGCACTTCATCCACACATCCCCGCCGCCTCGGACCACCGGAGAACGTCATACCACCGTCAAAGTTTACCTCTTCGCGGGACGAACCCGACCATATTGTTGATTCCACCTTTGGCCTCACCATTCAAATCACCAAAAAAAAAATCCCCCTTTGCCTTGTAGCAAAATGTTGCACCTCTAAAGCCATTGCCATACCATCCCAAATAACCACTACCAACTCGTCTCCACGTATGAACCTCAATGCCACACTCTGTTTTTCCTATTACCTCCTTAATCTCCATCAATTTCAAACCCTAGTTGACGCAACTAAACGTCGAGCACGACCAAGGTCAACCGCACCCACGATTGCCTATACCAACATGATGCCCTCCTCCAACCAATTCCAATAGATCCTGCATCGGCTTCCCTCGTTGCCTGTAGCTCTTTATTTAATTGAAGGTAGGTAGTAGCCGTGTTATTCTTTATAGGAGGAGGAGGGAGAGAGTGTAAAGTGAGAGAGAGAGAGAGACAAGTAGGTGAGGGTATATAATATATATATATATATATATATATATTACATTTAATTTTTAAAATAAATCGCCATGCGTTTTAAGCTCGTACTATCACAGGGCACATCGGATCGCCTCGTTCACGTACATCATCTTATTTTTTCCAGTCTCGATGACATTAGTTTCATCATATTCTGTGACAATGCCATGGGATGATAATTTCACTTGTTTTAAGACCGTTTATCAATAAAATAATTTTTGGTTACATTATCGATATTTTTTCGAACTATTTATTTTTGTAAACATTTTTCCAAAACAAGTTTGCCGTCATTAATTACTATTTAAAAGGGGTTAACAAGGTTATTAAATCAAATTAATCACATTAAATCCAAGATTCAAATATTTAAATAATTCAGATATCTAAATATAAAGTGTAAGAAATTCTAGGCCGTTATAGTTTATACGACGATTTAGTTAACAAACATTTCATAATTAAACAAAAAGCTACAAAATAATATAACTATTAGTTTAACATAAATTAATATCACCGAAATAAAATTAGTACCTTAATTTTCATTTTTTACAGTAGCAACATCAAAATAACCAATTGTGCCTTTCAAAAATGTAGCATCTGGTAATATCATAGGACAATAATGATTGAAAACAAAAAAACATGCTTTATATGATATGTAATCAAATTGACTTGTTCTTTCACCAACTTCTGTGGTAGTATAACTTTTTGGATTACTTCCATTAAAAGATATTGAATACCAAACCAAATCATTATATGATTGTTTTTCATCAACTAATATTTCTTAAGCATAATAGTAAGTTAACTCAATATCACAATCTCTTCTAAAAGTAGTAATGATATTGTGACGGCCTAGAATTTTGGACATTTGAAAAAGAAATATTTAGTTGATTTTAAATATTTAAAATTGTTTAACTTGGATTTCAATTATAATTATGAATTTGGCAATTAAAGTTGTTGAATTTAATTATTTAAGGTTGAGTAAAATTTTGAATCTTTAGTTCTGTGCTTGTAAAAAATATTTTCAAGGCTTAGAAAATTTATATTGATAATACTGAAGATAATGGAAGTGTTAAAATTTGAAATGTTTATTCATTTTTGAATATTATATCGTTTGAATCGATATTTAAAAATAGCCTTCCGAGGCACAGTCTCGGATTTCGACGAAACCAGTTTCATTAGATCCGTAATAATGTATTATTAACAGATTTCAATTTTCATAATGTTTGGGATGATCGTTTGGCCATACGGTTAATAAACACGCTGAAATTTAAATCGAAAATTCGATATTTTAAATGGTCTAAAAAGCTATCTTCTCCGTACGATCGAATTTAGACTCGGAACATTTTCCATTGCATTCAGAATAGAGGTTTAACCTTATAAATGCCTGGCGACATGCCTCAATAGGACGTAAAATTTTGAGGCTTCGAATTCGAGACAATTTAAATTTAAATATAAATCATATTAATGCACCGAAGCACTGTAGCATTACGAACGTAGAGAAATTTCAACACGTGTTCCCCTGCCATTTTAAAATGCATACAGATGTTTTCTCTTCGTCTGTTAAAATAGAAAAAAATACATATACAGATTAAAATAAAACGATGAAATAACAACGCCGATAATTGTTTTCTCCTTCTAAAAAAACCATGGCCGCGATTTATTTTAAAATCCCTCATTTTCAATTAAACAAATACGAAAGCCCTTCGATTCAAAATAAAAATAATGGTAGAGCAATTCAATTGAAACTAGGGTCGAGCAAAAATCATTGAACGAAATCGTTTTCGTTCGAATCAAAATCTCATCTAAAAAGGGGATCGCGATCGTATCGCGACGGCGAGCTAGGGCGTCATTGTTGGAGGCGATTCAGTGCTGTCACACGCGTTGGTGAGGCAGCATTGGGTGTTCGCGAGGTCGCGCTTACGCAAGGACGGTGGCGTTCAATCACGAGCTAGGGTTTCTTGAATTTCTACGATGGTAGTGATTTCATCCGTAGGGCAATCGAGCGAGAATGGGGTGGGTTCGCTGATGGGTCGCGACGAGAGGCGCGACATCATAGAAGGTCACGAAGCAGGCAAACGAAATTCGATAGTAAGATTTTTTTTATTTTCTTCAATATTTTAAGAATTTCCATTGAATGTGTATATGTGCAGAAAAAATAATAATAAATAAAATAAAAATGAAATATATATACATATATATACAGTAGATATATATATATGCAGTTTTAGATTTATATATATATTATGCATGTAGAAAGAATATATGTTAGGGTAAATAAGATTTTAAAATATATATAGATATAGTTTCGAAAAAAAATATAAATATGTATTTTGAGTTACTTGAAAGTTTATATAAAACCAGATTTTCGGAAACCAGTAATTTATTTTTAAGTATATATATATAATAAGATAAATATACATTTTAAATCTATTAATTGTTTTTAATAATGTATTATAGTGATTGATTTTTTTGTTTGGTTCAAATATTTTATTAAAAGAAAATGTGTTTAAAATAAATTATTGATGTAAATCCAATTTATTATCTAAAATAAATAACTAGTGATTAATTGTTTGACTAATTCAAAATACTAATCAACCGTATAAAATTGTTTATACAAGGTCTAATACAATGAAGGAAACAATCTAGAATGAAAATGGATTGCATGCAAAGCAAAGGTGAGATCTTCTCACTCAATTGGAATTTCCACTTTAATTTTAAATAGTTAAATTTAAAATTGTTGATTGTGTGCTTGGATGATATTATATATAATCCCATATATCGCGATATTCCACCTCGAAGTGGAATTTGTATTTAATTATTGTGGTAATATCTGTGGAAGCACGGAAACGGGTTGGAGGAATCCAACTGGATTCCTCAAATATCTGAATTAGTTTCAATATTGTGTGTTGATTATTTATAATCCGTGTGTGATTATATTTGTGATTGAAATCATTGAAGGCTATAGTTTAGCCGAATATATTTTTGGTATCTAGGATACCAGAAATAAATAAAGTTTGATTCTTGAAATTTAAGTAGAAAGTTTATAGTAAAATTAATTTTTGGAAATAGGGTGAATTTAAAAGAAGTGATTTAAAAGGATAAAGATAGATTTTTTGTAATCCTATTGAATAAAATTCAAAAATATGGAAAAAAGGTTTTAATAAATGGATTTTGAGTAATATTGTTTAATAGATGAAGAATTTATTTAAAATTCAGATTTTAAATAGTTTGGAATAAATAAAGAAATTTATTTTAAAAGAAAATAAATTTGGGAAATCAATTTGAAAATTTATTTGGTGTTTGAAAATGAATCTTTTGAAAATCAATTTGAAATTTGATTTGGAGTTTTGAAAATAAATTGGGAAATCGATTTGAAATTATGTTTAAAAATAATCTTTAGGAAGTTGATTTGGAAATCGTTTTGGTGTTTGAAATAAATGTTTGGAAAATCAATTTGAAATTTGATTTGGTGTTAAAAGTGAATATTTGAAAATCGATTTGAAAATCATATATCAGCGAATATTGGAAATTTAAATTCAAAATGGAAATTTATAAATGAAAGTGAAATTTGTTTTAGAAAATAAATATGGGTTTAGTTTTAAAAGTGTGCAAAGAAATTTACAGATTTGGAATGTAAATTTAAAATAAATCGAGAAGGGTTTATTAATTGATTTAAATGAACCATTTTAGAATGGAAGGTGTATTTTCCTTGTAAAGACGAGTATGTTTTCAAAGTAGCTTTTAAAGTATAAATTAAAAGTTCTAGTGTTGGTTTTAAAGGAATGTTTTGGAGAAATTATTTTCTTAAGTTATTTTGAAAATCTTTCGAGTAAAGATTTACTTAATTATTATAGAAGTGCTTATTTAAAGATTAAATTGATATTTGGTTTAGAAAATGGTTATTAAATAGTTATACTCTATCTAATAATTTTGTTCTTATTTTGGGTTTAAAGTTTATATGAGGTATTAGTATAATATTTTCATAACTATTATTTAAGTAAGTGTTTAAAGATAGTTTTTATTTTAAATATTCCCAAGTATATATGTTTGGATAAGTAATTTAAATTATTTTAAATATTTGAACTTGGAAAATTTTCAATGGAAATGAATGAATATTTGGAAATATATTCTGTGTAAGGAAAGTGATTTGAAATTTGTTTTCAAAGGGTTGAAATGTGAAATTATATCTTGCGAAGATATTTTGAAAGTAAATAATTGGGGGAAAATTATTTAAATCTGGTGATTGTTGTGAATGTTGATTGATAGTTAAATAACCGATTATCAATATTGGCCTGTAAATGGCATTTGAAATTCGATGCGACAGGGAGTCGGATTCTAAATGGTTATCCGAAATCCACATCGAATTTTGATGATGATTCTTTGTGATTGAAATATCCACGTGTTTTTAAATTAAGCTTCCACTATTCAGTTTCGCCGGAGGGGACTTTGTGTCGTATAACCCATTCCGAATAGTGATACGACGAAACGGATAGCATTTGAAGACGTTGGTGAAGACCGGATGTTTTCAAGAATGATAGGATAACTTGTCGAATGGCTCTACACTGAGTTGCTTCGGTATAGAGTCTCCATATGTGATGGGGAGTTCGACCGGGATTGTGGATACCCAGATTGTAAGGGCTTCTTTGGAAGTGCCTTCTGTTCCGTTCGAACCCGGAACAGACTTGTATGGTTGCGTGTATGACATTACACTTTGAGATGTAAAGCTGATTTCTATCAAATACATTTCTGTTGGTGGCGAAGAATTTATTCTCTTAGCTTAACACCCTTCTCTGAGACATACGAGCTCAGAGGTTATCTAGTTGATGGTTATTAGTGATATACTCCCAATTTGGTAGCGTGGCATGCTGAGTGCTGTTGATCATTTGTTGATTGAAGCATGACTTTTGTGAAAAGTGTAGCTTTGTAGACAAGACTTCGTCGAACCTCACAACCCGATAATGGTCAAAACAAGAATGTTGCGGCAAGGTTATTAGGGGTCGTGCCCCAAGGGTATGTCCATTTTCTTCTAGATAAGAGGTGGTATCATGATATGGAGCCTCGATATTTAACTGTGTGGTTGTTGCTATTTGTTGGTGAATCCTGGGATAAAGGTCGGTAACGATCGGGAATGGCATACTTGTAGGTGTTACTTCTGGGCGGGGGTAACCCGGCCCTGTGTTGGCATAAATCCGATTTGGTTCTTGGGGGCGTCTCTCCAGAGGCGTTCCATTCGGTGAGGAAGTTCCTTTGCCTGACCATTGTTGGAAAGCCAAAGAAACAACACGCGCCCTGTACGGTTTTAGTTGTATAACCTGCCATGGAATGTAGCAGTAACTTGCTATTGAACATGATAGCTATAGTAGGCATAAGTGCAAAATGTCTATGCTGGCTAAGATTAATATTATACTTTCGAAATGTTTTCTACACAATTCACTAATAATAATAATATGAAAGAGATTTTGCGTATCAAGCATATTTGGCTATCATAAAGAGAAATCTCCTCCAATTCTACGTTTGCATTGTGTGTATGGCGGGAGGCCTTATGGTAGTTTCATTTTTCAATAGCATGGCGGATTTCCTTTTATTTTCTCTGTGAAAATAACTGTTTTTAAGATCCCACACCAGTCCCATGACTGACTTAGAGTTTATTGTTCCCATTCCAAACTCTGGGTTCCCACAATTTTTCATATGGGCAGTCTAGAGTAAGATTATCATTATTTTGGAGCGAAGTCAGGAAAATGAAAAGATATGCGGTGGAGATCTGGAGTTCAAGCTAGATGGCGAGACGTATCACTTATACTATGTAGCATCCGCTGCGTAGGAGTTGGTGCAAGTCAGCTTTTCTGTGGTCAAGTTTACCAATTGCTAGTGTTGTATTGTGTTGTTGTAAACTCTGATGTTGTATATATAAGCTAATATAGTGCTTTTGTTTTAAAGATTATTCATTTATCTATTATATTTGTTCTGTTATGAAATGTGAGATTCTGTTATTGTTTCTGTTTCTTCTTCTATCTTCTTCTTCTTCAACCCCAACGGTTCGGTTTTTCGGCATTCAATTATATGGCATTTAATACAGTGGTCATATTAATATCGACCTTCAGACGTCGAAAAATTGGATCGTTACAATTTTGGTATCAGAGCAATCGGTTAAGCGACAACCTTGGCGATGTTGGGCGTTACTCATTTGAGATAGAGTAGTAGTACTCTAGAATGAGTTTGAGTGTAATAATAGATATGATCATGTATTTGTTAGTGAATATAAAATTGTTTTATACTGCGTTGACTTATCGGTTGATTGTTTATAGATTCTGGTCGGTGCAGTTTGACTAAGATAAACCAACGTAGTATTTTTTTAAAATCGGGTAAATGAAATAATTTTACCCAAATTATTTTTGTATGTAAAAAGAAATGATTCTCCACAAAATTTTATAGTATATGGTTGCTTGATTGTTAGGAAGTGATAATATTAAATTATTATCATTGATTATTGAATAAGAAATTGAAAACGTAACTAGAAGCTAAGAAATAAAATCCATATACAAATGGGATTTGTAAATGTAAATTGTAAAAGTGATTTATAATTTGAAAGAGAATTCCGGAGAATTATTTGGAAGAATTTGAAAAGATTCGAAAATTTTGAAATTTTGGTGAAAAGTTTAAATCCCTTTTGAGTTTGAAAATGATTTTCAAAGTTTTTGGAAAAATGTTTTAAAAAGGGATAATAGCACTAAACTCTTTTCGGTCGCTGGAAAATAACTTCGGTGATGACTGCAGCATCATCGGTGTTTATTTTCGAGTTTCCACGAGATGAATTGCTGCCAAATTATTTAAAAATTAAAGTTGTTTGAAAAATTGGGTTTGGTTTTGGGAATTCAAAAGATAATTTGAATTGATTCAAAAAATGATTTTAAAATATTGGAAAGACTCTGGAATCCTATATAAAGTATTTATAGAATATAATTGAGTTTGACAGCTTATAAACTTGAAGTTGTTATAATAAAATTTAACTTGAAGAAACGTTAACATTAAAATAGTTTGATTTTAGAAATAATTGATTTTAAAGGTGATTTTGAAATATTGAGAATTTTTTTAAAACTCTTGAAGATTTATTAAAAGTGTTTATGAGTTGATAGCCTATATAACTTGAATTTTGATAGAGTGAATTTAACTTAAAGAATTGAGTTAAATTAAAGTGAATATGAAAACAAAATGAGTGAGAAAACTAATAGAAGTTTAAAAATTGAATTTGAATTTTGTTAAATAAGGTGAAGGAGAAAATAAATTTGGGAATGAACAAAAGAATAAAACTGGAATTGAAACTGAATATTGAAAACCAATTTGAATATGTGAAATAAAATGAAGTTGTAAAATTAGTTCGAAGTGAACTAAAGATAATAACGTGGAAATAAAAAATGGTTTGAGATAAAACGAATTGGAATTTGTAATGAATTAATAAACGAAACTAATTTAAAATAGTGATATGAATCAGTTGTGAATGAAAGATAATTGATAAAATTCAATATTCAGAAGGTAAATTGAATCCAAATAAAATTGAAAGTGTAAATTGAATTCAAATGAAATTGAAAATGTAAGATTGAATGAAAATGGATATATAACTTCAATAATGAAGTAAAAATGGTATAAGAAATAAGTATTCAAACTTTTTTAAAGAAATGTGCAAATTGATATTTGAATGTTGTAATTGGATATTATGGCTAGTAGGATATACAGGCGTGTTAGAGGAAAAGGATAAATTGGGATTTGATTTCGAAGATAATTTAACTACTCGACAAAAAGGTATGTAATTGATTTCAGTATGAAATTTAATGATTTTCATGTCCAGCCACTTGGCTTTTCGTTTTCTTTTTGAATCTAGGGGCCCATGGTGCCATTTTGTAGTCGTACCGAGCTAGCCGCGCAAACGAGACGCTGGCGAAATTTTTCAAAAATTTAGGGAGTTAGGAAAATTTTGAGAAAATTTTGAAAATTTAAAATTTGAATTTGAATTTAAATTTGAATTCTTGATGAAAATAATATTGTTTGGAACCTATGGAAGATTTTGGAAAGTTAGTTGAAGTAATAATGGGTCTTAAATAAAAAGATTTGTTTTGGCGAGTTGATAGAACTGTTTTGTTTTGGGAAAATGATGAATGGGTTAAGGATCATTTCTTAACAAGTAATTTAGAGAGGAAATTTTTTTAGTGGGGAGAATGTGACGACCCAGAATTTTGGACATTTGAAAAAGAAATATTTAATTGATTTTAAATATTTGAAAAATAGTTTAACTTGGATTTCATTTATAATTATGAATTTGGCAGTTAAAGTTATTGAATTTAATTATTTAAGGTTGGGTAAATTTTGAATCTTCATTTCTGTGCTTGTTAAAAATATTTTCAAGGATTAGAAAATTTATATTGATAATACTAAAGATAATGGAAGTGTTAAAATTTGAAATTTGAAATGTTTGTTCAGTTTTGAATATTATATTGTTTGAATCGATATTTAAAAATAGCCTGGCGAGGCACAATCTTGGATTTCGACGAAAGCGGTTCCATTGGAACTGTAATATTGTATTATTATCGGATCTCAAGTTTTGTAATGTTTGGGGTGATCGTTTGGCCATACGGTTAATAAACACGCTGAAATTTAAATCAAAAATTCGATATTTTAATTGGTCCAAAAAGCTATCTTCTCCATACGATCGAATTTGGACTCGGAACCTTTTCCATTGCGTTCGAAATAGGGGTCTAACCTTATAAACGCCTAGCGGCACGCATCGATAGGATGTAATATTTTAAGGCTTCGAATTCGAGACAATTTAGATTTTGAATTTCAATTTAAATATAAGTCATATTAATGCACTGAAGCACCGTAGCATTACACACGTAGAGAAATTTCAACACATGTTCCCTTGCCATTTTAAAATGCATACAAGTGTTTTCTCTTCATCTGTTAACATAGAAAAAAAATACGTATACGAATTAAAATAAAACGAAGAAATAACAGGGCCGATAATTGTTTTCTCCTTCTAAAAGAAAAAAACCATGGCCGCAATTTTTTTTAAAATCCCTCATTTTCAATTGAACAAATACAAAATCCCTTCGATTCAAAATAAAAAATGGCAAAGCAATTCAGTTGGAACTAGGGTCGAGCAAAAATCATTGAACGTAATTGTTTTCATTCGAATCAGAATCTCGTTTAAAAAGGAGATCGCGATCGTATTGCGACGACGAGCTAGGGCGTTATTCTTGGAGGCGATTCAGTGCTTTCGCATGCGATGGTGAGGCAGCGTTGGGTGTTTGCGAAGTCGCGCTTGCGCAAGGATGGCGGCGTTCAATCACGAGCTAGGGTTTCTCGAATTTCTACGAGGGTAGCGATTTCATTCGTAAGGCAATCGAGCGAGAATGGGGGTTGGTTCGCCGATAGGCCGCGGCGAGAGGTGCGGCAACGAAGGAGGTCGCGAAGCAGGCAAAAGAAATTCGACAGTAAGATTTTTTTCTTTTTTTTCTTTTATATTTTATGAATTTCAATTGAATATGTATATGTGCAGAAAATAATAATGAATAAAATAAAAATGAAATATAAATATATATATATATATATATATACAATGGAGATATATATATATATATGTATGTAGTTTTAGATTTATATATATATATATATATACACATTATGCGTGCAGAAAGAATCTATATTTGGGTAAATAAGATTTTAAAATATATGTAGATATAATTTCGAAAAAATAAATATAAATATGGATTTTATGTTACTTGAAAAGTTTATATAAAACCAGATTTTTGAAAAACAGTAATTTATTTTTAAGTATATATATATATAATAAGATAAATGTACATTTTAAATCTATTAATTGTTTTTAATGATGTATTATAGTGATTGATTTTTTTTGTTTGGTTCAAATATTTTATTAAAAGTAAATGTGTTAAAAAAAATTATTGGTGTAAATCCAATTTATTATCTAAAATAAATAACTGGCGATTAATTGTTTGACTAATTCAAAATATTAATCGACCGTATAAAATTGTTTATCCAAGGTCTAATACAATGAAGGAAACAATCTGGAATGAAAATGGATTTCATGCAAAGAAAATGTGATATCTTCTCACTCAATTGGAATTTCCAGTTTAATTTTAAATAGTTAAATGTAAAATTGTTGATTGTGTGCTTGAATGATATTATATATAATTCCATATACCGCGATATTCCACCTCGAAGTGGAATTGATATTTAATTGTTGTGCTAACATCTGTGGATGCACGGAAACAGGTTAAAGGGATCCAACTAGATTCTTCAAATATTTCAATTAGTTTCAATATTGTGTGTTGATTATTTATAATCTATGCGTGATTATATTTGTGATTGAAATCGTTGAAGGCTATAGCTTAACTGAATATATTTTTGGTATAGTAGGATACCAGAAATAAATAAAGTTTGATTCTTGAAATTTAAGTAGAAAGTTTATAGCAAAACTAAATTTTGGAAATTGGGTGAATTTAAAAGAAGTGATTTAAAAGGATAAAAATTGATTTTTTGTAATCCTATTGAATGAAATTCCAAAATATGTAAAAAGGTTTTGATAAATAGATTTTGAGTGATATTGTTTAATAGATGAAAATTTTATTTGAAATTCAGATTTTAAATAGTTTGAAAGAAATAAAGAAATTTATTTTAAAAGAAAATAAATTTGGAAAATTGATTTGAAAATTTATTGGTGTTTGAAAATAGATCTTTTGAAAATCGATTTGAAATTTGATTTGGTGTTTTGAAAATAAATTGGAAAATTGATTTGAAATTGATTTGGTGTTTAAAATAAATCTTTAGGAAGTTGATTTGGAAATCGATTTGATGTTTGAAATAAATGTTTGGAAAATTAATTTGGACTTTGATTTGGTGTTAAAAGTGAATATTTAGAAATCGATTTGAAAATCATATATCAGTGGATATCAGGAAATTTAAATTCAAAATGGGAATTTATAAAGGAAAGGAAATTTGTTTTGAAAAATATATATGGGTTTATTTTTAAAAGTGAGGAAAGAAATTTACGAATTTGGAACGCAAATTTAAAATAAATGAGAAGGGTTTATTAATTGATTTAAATGAACCATTTTAGAATGGAAGGTGTATTTTCCTTGGAAAGCCGGCTATGTTTTCAAAGTAGCTTTTAAAGTATAAATTAAAAGTTCTAGTGTTGGTTTTAAAAGAATGTTTTGGAGAAATTATTTTCTTAAGTTATTTTGAAAATCTTTAGAGTAAAAATTTAATTAATTAATTATGAAAGCGATTATTTAAAGATTAAATTGATATTTGGTTTGGAAAATGGTTATTTAAATAGTTATAGTCTATCTAATAATTTTGTTCTTAGGTTGGGTTTAAAGTTTATATGAGATATTATTATAATATTTTCATAACTATCATTTAAGTAAGTGTTTAAAGATAGTTTTTATTTTAAATATTCCCAAGTATATATGTTTGGATAAGTAATTTAAATTATTTTATGTATTTGAACTCGGCAAATTTTCAGTGGAAATGAATGAATATTTGGAAATATATTCTGCGTGAGGAAAGTGATTTGAAATTTGTTTCCAAAGGGTTGAAATGTGAAATTATATCTTGCGAAGATATTTGAAAGTAAATAATTGGGGGGAAATTACTTAAATCTGGTGATTCTTGTGAATGTTGAATGATAGTTAAATAACCAACTATCAATATTGGCCTTTAAATGGTATTTGAATTTCGATGCGACAGGGAGTCAGATTCTAGATGGTTATCCGAAATCCACATCGAATTTTGATGATGAATCTTTGTGATTGAAATATCCACGTGTTTTTAAATTAAGCTCTCACTACTCGGTTTAGCCGGAAGGGGACTTTGTGTCACATAACCCATTCCGAATAGTGATATGACGAAATGGATAGCATTTGAAGATGGTGGTGAAGACCAGGTGTTTTCGAGAATGATAGGATAATATGTCGAATGACTCTGCACCGAGTTGCTTCGGTATAGAGATCCCCATATGTGATGGGGTGTCCTGTCGGGATTGTGCAAGCCTGGATTGCAAGGGCTTCGTTGGAAGTGCCTTCGGTTCCGTTCGAACACGGAATGGACTTGTATGGTTGTATGTCTGACATTACACTTTGAGATATAAAGCTGATTTCTATCAAATACATTTCTATTGGTGGCGGAGAAATTATTCTTTTAGCTTGACACTCTTCTCTGAGACGTACGAGCTAAGAGATTATGTAGTTGATGGTTATTAGTGATATACTTCCAATTTGGCAGTGTGGCATGCTGAGTGCTGCTGATCATTTGTTGATCGAAGCATGGCTTTTGTGGAAAGTGTAGCTTTATGGATGAGACTTCGTCGAACCTCACAACCCGGTAATGGTCGAAACAGGAATGTTGCGGCAAGGTTATTAGGGGTCGCGCCTGTAGGGTATGTCCATTTTCTTCTGGATAAGAGGTGGTATCATGGTATGGAGCCCAAATATTTAACTGTGTGGTTGTTGCCATTTGTTGGTGAATCCCGGGATAAAGGTCGGTAACGACTGGGGATGGCGTACTTGTAGGTGTTACTTCCGGGCAGGGGTAACCTGGCCTTGTGTTGGCAGAGATCCGGTTTGGTTCTTGGTGGCGTCCCTCTAGAGGCGTTCGGTGAGGAAGTTCCTTTGCCTGACCATTGTGGGAAATCCAAAGAAACATTACGCGCCCTGTACGGTTTTAGTTGTATAACTTGCCATGGAATGTGACGATAACCTGCTATTGAACATGGTATCTATAGTAGGCATAAGTGCAAAATGTCTATGCTGGCTAAGATTAAAATTATACTTTCGAAATGTTTTCCACACCGTGCACTAATAATAATAATATCAAAGAGATTTTGCATATCAAGCATATTTGACTATCATAAGAAGAAATTTCCTCCAATTCCGCATTTGCATTGTGTGTGTAGCGTGAAGCCTTATGGTAGTTTCATTTTCTAAAAGCATAGCGGATTTATTTTTATTTTCTTTGTGAAAATAACTGTTTTTAAGATCCCACACCAGTCCCATGATTGACATGTTATTGTTCCATTTCTGAACTTTGGGTGCCCACAATTTTCGGCACGGGCTGCCTAGAGTCAGGTTATCATTATTCTGGAGCGAAGACAGAAAAATGAAAGATATGCTGTTGAGATCTGAAGTTCAAGATGGATGGCGAGACGTATCACTTATACTATGTAGTATCCGCTGTGCAGGAGTTGGTGCAAGTCAGTTTTCATGTGGTCAAGTTATAACAACTGCTAGTGTTGTATTGTGTTGTTGTAAACTCTGATGTTGTATGTATAAGCTGATATAGTGCTTTTGTTTTAAAGATTATTCATTTATCTATTATATTTGTTCCGCTGCGAAATGTGAGATTCTGTTATTGTTTCTGTTTCTTCTTCTATCTTCTTCTTCTTTAACCCTAACGGTTCGGTTTTCCGACATTATATTGTGTGGCTTTTAATACAATGGTCGTATTCATGTCGACTTTCGGGCGTCGAAAAATTGGGTCGTTACAAATATCCTTTGTTTTCTCGATGGATCGTCTCGAATTCTATATATAATCAAAGTTTTTACAAGATCATTGTCAATTAAAAGGCTGCTTATAGAGTGAAATCCTCCATCACAGGAATGATTTGGTTGAAAATTTCGAACTAGAAAATAATAACATTGTTTGAATCTGCAAAAAACGTGAATCCTGAAAGAACAACTTACCATAGCACATTGAATAGTAATTCTTTCTTTACAATTCTCTACAAACTTTGGTTTAAATTTCTTTTTTTTACACAATAGGCGGTAAGGTCCTTTGAAATTAAAGCAAAATCAAACTTTTATCCAACGCTAATAAAAAACTCTACAGTAGAACCTCTCTTCATCAATTAGCTAAGATTATTTTCTTCTGAAAAATTCAGTTCCCTGTTATTAGCTCCATCAAATGTATTATTCATTATATCTTCAACACTGATAGATTTACTATTGGAATAAGACTTGGTACTACTTCGAGGAACATCAACACGACTATTTTTCTTCAATTAACAAATAAAATTAGAAAATCACCCTTTTGTAATATGATAAGGATGATATTGCTTGCAAATCACTATTGGTTACTATGAAAGTGGTTTTAGAGTCTCATATAGTAGATATCAAAACTTGGTGGAGTCAAATGTTCCTAAATGTCATGTATTTTATTTCTAAGTATTGACATAAGAGAGTCCAAACAAAACCTAAAACTATTTTTATTGAAATCGAACACTACTGTAACACTTGATGGGTTACTGTAAGTAAAAAAAGATAAACATATCTATTATTTTAAAAAACTTATATTTTTTTACTAATAGTTATAAGTTTAAGAATACAAATGTACCTTTGATTATCATCAAAATCCATGTTAAAAGCTTACCATTATCACATGAATAAAATCGATTTAATATGTAGTATGAAATAAATATAAAAAAGGTATAAACTGTGTAAATAAAGTAATCCATGATATAAAACTTTCCATTATCACAGTTACCTAGAACACAATGAATGAAAAAACGATCAATTATTTAGTCGAGAAATAAATTGAAAGGAGTTGATTTGAAGAATGACTTGAGTAGAGGAAGTAAAATTTGGAATTAATTGAAAAATCGATAAATCAATTTTGAGTTTTACTTAAATTTTTCATCAAATTTAGCAGAATGGACATGGAAGGGCATTTTAGGTAGCGTGAGAAAAATAATATAGCCTGTAAATTATTTAGAACAAAAAATGTGGACTAATTTTTGCCCATATGTGTTATGGAGTCCTTGAAATTTAATAATGCAATGAGCCATCATTCAAATTAATAACACAAAGAAAATGGTCACTAAAACATAATTACCCTTAAATTGAAAAGTCTGAGGGAAAGAAACGAAATGTTTTCTTCTCTTAATTAACTTTAACAAGTAACTATTACACACTTATACACACAAGAGTATATTTAAATGCTCTATTTTATATAAATATCATATTGATTAAATGAAAATTAAATTAAGACTCATTTTGCAACCAAAATAAATAAAATAAGATTTTATTTAAAACTATATTAGATTGGATCTAATAAACTCTCAAGGTTTCATAGGCCCAATTAGATTCAAAATAGTATTATTTTTTTTTGAAATTTACATGCTACACCCATTGTTACTCCGTGAGATGATGGTTTTTATGACAACAACCTTAGAATAGATTATAAAATATAAATACTGACATTATAAGTTTAGATATATATGTATATGCAGGATTTAACCATGAAGGTACCAAGAATTAAGACTGTACAGTATAGAGATTCAAGATATCGAGATAGAAGACTCATGAGTATCAAGATTATTAAGAGTTCAAGATTTCAAGGTTAAGTATTTATATTAGTAATTCTGTTAAAACTCATAGGAAAGCACTGACATCTTAAAATCCAATTTATTCGTGGAATGGAATCCACTTCGAGCCTGTTAAAGGGATGGATCCCTAAGTAGGATGGAACCTACGAAAAATCTAGTGGAACATTGTTTGTATCTGCTAACTTTTTATTCAAAATGATTTTTCAAAATTATATCCTCTTTTTAAAATGTTTTTCAAAACTTTCCTTTTAAAAGATTCAAAACCCTCTATCCAAATTTTAAATAATTTTAGCCTCAAAATTATCTTTAATTTCAAAGTCAAATTACTCCTGATTTTAAACTATCTTTTAGTATAATATATTTAACTTTTAAATATTTATACTTAGATTTAAATATAAATTATAGTTAAATTCTATATATATTATTCTCTATATTTACTTATGAATTTTAACTATAGTCAAGTATATTTACAAAGTTTAAAATAGTTTTAATATAAAATAAAATTTATTTTCAAAGAAAATCAAAACACCAAAAAATCCTTTGGGATGTCGACATGCCTAAATACCTCATGTCGACAAGGTGTCAGTTGAGTTCAAAATTTAAATTTCAAAAGAATTGTCTATTCTCCATAATTCTTTATGAATGGACATGGTTGTTGTTCTTCTATAAATAGAGGTTAGTTTCAACGAATTTTACATCAGATTTTCTGGTTCTTCACTCCTCTTCTTCTTCCACATTTCTTAATACATATTCTTGCCATTACTCTACCGAAATCAACATTGAATCAAACTCGATTACTTCTAGTTGATTCTCTATCACTATCTCTATAAGGTTCTCGGTGCTATTCAGAGTTATAGACTTCTTTGTAATCTATTGAGTGAGAAAAGGTGTTATTGTAGCCTTGGAAATCAATCAAGAGAGAAAAGATGTGATTGTAGCCTTGGTAAATCAATTGGGTAAACTTGTGGTCCGAAAATCAAGTATCTTTACCCAGAGGATAGAAATTCTGGAGGGTGTACTTCGTAGCGTTGAAACCGAGGATGTAATTGTATAATTTGTTATGAAAGGAAATCCGTACTTGTGTTGCTGGAATGGATGTAGGGTAACTCCGAACCAGTATAAAATCCTGTGTGTTCTTTCCTTTACTGCTTTTATTTTTTTCTACATCTGTGTTTGTTTCTGTGATCATATCTGTATCTGTATATTGCATATATCAGTGTCTAAATTAACATAAAATCAAAAAGATTTAGTAATTCTTTATTAACACTATTCACCCCCCTCTCTAGTGTTAATCCTAGCCTTAAGATCCGTAATCCGCATTCCTCACAATTGGTATCGGAGCAAGGTTTTCAAAGTTTCATAATCTGATTTTTGAAAAGTTTTCAAAATGGCTACCAACACTGGTACTGTTACTAACACTAGTATCATTGTCACTAGTTCATTTGTAGAGGGTCAATCTACTGTCAGACCACCACTTTTTAATGGTAGTAACTATGCATATTGGGCATGTAGGATGAAAATATATTTACAATCCATAGGATTAGACACTTGGTATATCACACAAACTGAATGTTCTGAACCCACAACTAATTTTGCATAGTGGACTGCTGAGAAAAATACTGTTGCACAAAATAATTCTAAGGCAATGAATATTCTGTTTTGTTCACTAGACAGAAATGAATTCAATAGAGTGTCAGTTTGTAAGTCTGCACATGAAATCTGAAATTTTTTGCAAGTTACTCACGTAGGAACAAGCAAAGTTAAACAGACCAAAATTTCCATGCTCGCAGATCACTTTCAATTATTTAAAATGAATCCTAATGAGTCTATTTCGGATATGCATAGTAGATTTTAAGATATTCTGCATTCTCTTATTTCTTTGGAAAAGGAATTTTCTGAAGAAGATCAAGTCAGAAAGATTTTAAATTCTCTAACTCCAGAATGGGCTCAAAAGACACTTGCGATCGAAGAGGCAAATGACATCGACACTTTAAAGATAGAAGAATTAATTGGAAATCTAATGTCGTATGAAGTTCAAATGATCGGGAGAAGAGAAAGTAAAGAATATGAAAATAAATCAATGGCATTCAATGCATTGACCGATGAATCAGACTCAAACAGCGATAATGGTGAAGAGATGACCTTTATGACCAGAAATTTAAGGAAATTGCTGAAATACAGAAAGATGAATAATCTCAAGAGAAACAACTATAAGAATTCTGGAAATCAGAATGTAGCGCCAAATAATGACAAATGTTACAACCGTGATAAACCAGGCCATTTCAAAAGAGATTGTCCGTATCCAGATAGGCAAAATTCTCCTATGAACAATGATCCAGCAAAGAAACGGAAGCGTGCATTTACTGCCACTCTAGATGACTCATACTCGCCCTCAAGTGATGGTGATCAGAAGACAGATAATTTGAATTTGTGTTTCACAACTGTTCATGACTCCGGCGAATTCAAAGAAAAGAACTCAGAAAAAGGTACATGTTTACAA
Source organism: Allium cepa (assembly GCA_030765085.1). Lineage (NCBI taxonomy): Eukaryota > Viridiplantae > Streptophyta > Magnoliopsida > Asparagales > Amaryllidaceae > Allium > Allium cepa. Next base: position 251,074,315 of record CM060928.1, read on the forward strand.
TACAATTGGTTAAAATTGCTTGCTTAGAATTAGTTGCTTGATTGTTTGATTGATTGATTTTGAATTGGTGTGTTGTTTGAATTTTAAAATTTGTTTTCTATTTTTTATTATTATTTCATTATTTTATTATTATTTATATTATTTTTATTATTCTTTAATAGTATAATAATATTTTCTGAAATATACTTGAATTTTAATAATATTTCAGATATATATATAGGCGTTAAAAATAATAATATATATATATACATATATATATATATATTAGAGGACTTAGGAAAAATCAATTCATGAAAATTCAAAGGCACATGTCGACATGGTCCCTACCATGATGTCGACATGGGTACCTGAATTTGAATTTCAAAATTTTGAATTCAAATGTTTGAATTTTCCTCCACCTTTTCACTTCATTCAATTATCTGAAAAGCTACCTTTTGACCAGAGAATATGTCCTTTAAGAATCTATTTATTCACTATCTTTTATCATATCTTTTCACTCTCATTTTCAAATTCAAACTCTCTCTTCATAACTTCAAGCTCTCTACTCTCTACTTTAATGGCTTCTTCAAGCAACCCCTCCACCATGAGAATTTCCAGAAAAATCGAAGAGCAATTATTAAATGATCCGGAGGCAATAAAAGTATACATCAATTATGCTAACTATGCCAAAGTCCATCCCGGAAAATTTTCTATTTTTCAATTTCTTCTTATGAACTTGATTCTCTTTTTGCAAACAATGGAGTTCTTAGTCTTATTGATGCTTTTCAAAATGATTTTTTTTGCTATCCAAATCTTGTCAAAATTTTCTATGCCAATTTAAACCGGGGATTTTATCATGGAAAGGAGGATGAAATTTGGAGTAGTGTCAAAGGCACTAGAATTGTTTTGAATTGTGATCTTTTGGGTACCATTCTCAATTGCAAGTGTACGGGAAAGGATCTTTCTAATTTTAAAATCGATGAAAATGATCTTGAGACATTTCATCGCATTTTTGAAAGGATTGATAATTTTGAATTCAAAAATCGAAATTTTCGTCCGAAGGCAAGACCTGTCAATCTTCTTTTGCAACATACTTTGAACCCAAGATTGGAGAATTTTAACAATCTTACTTCAAAAGTTTGCAAAGCTCTTTTTGCTATTTTTGGAAATTATGACATAAATTGGACGCAAGTTATTTTGGATGAACTTCTTCCTAAAAATCTTGAAATGGGTGAGAATACTTTATACCATGGAATTTATCTCACTCGGATTTTTAACTATTTTAGAGTGGATTTCAAAGGCGAAGAATTTGTTTCTAGAAAAGTTTTCAATCATTCCAACATTTCGCTTATGAAAATTCCTTTTGTTTTTCAACCTTATGAGACACTTGCCGAAAAAGAAGAGCGATTGGCTCTTGAGGAAATGGAAGAAGAGGAAGAGGAGGAAGAAGAAGAAGGGGATGAAATGGAAATTGAAGAAGAAGAAGAAGGTAAAACCTCTTTGGAAAACATTGACTATCCTGCTAATCCATCCACCAAAACCCTTTTCAAAAACCAAAAGACGATTGTTGAGAATCAACGAATTCTTAAAAGATCCGTTAGCAAGAAGTTGGACAAAATTTCATCCAAGATGAACAAGTTCATTTCCGAAGTCAGCAAGAAACTTGGACTATCTTCATCATCATCATCCTCTAACTAGTTTTATCTTTTCGTACCTTGTTGTATTTGTTTTAGTTTGCTTTATTTCGAATGTTCATGTAGTTTGTTGTGTGCTTAATCGTTGTATTATCGTAGTATGCAATGAAATTTCCTTTCTGTTATCTACCTTATCTTATCTCCAGAATAAATGTTAGTATATTATATATATATATATATGTATGTATATATATGTATACACACACAATTATTCACAAAATCAAATAAGTCATAATTTTTCACTAATCCATGTTGACATCCCCTATATGACCATGTCGACATGTACTGGTCAGAAATGACAATTGATTTTGAATTTGAAATTTGAATAACTATCAAATATCTATTCATTTCAAACGAATTTCTACACCTATAAATACCTGTTTCTTCCAGAATTCTTCACTGAAATTTATTTCTTATCATCTATATCCTTTATTTCTTTCACAAATTCAACTATGGCTAATCCTATTCACAATTTATCCGAAAATCTTGAAGAAATCCTTAATTTATTCAAGAATATTCTCTCGTTTATTCTACGTAACCAGTGTCACTTAGAATTGAGTCAAATGCAGATGATCAACGAACAAGGAAGGCACTTCGATGCGATACGATGGATGATCTCCTCTCTGCACAAGGATGATAAAGAAGCACATCCTCCTGTCTCTCTCACCAACGACAATGAAAATTGGGATGCAATTAAAGCAGACCCTATATTTAGAGAAGAATGATGGGTGGAAGTTCCATGTAACATTTGATTTTTATTTGTTTGCTTTGATTGATTTGGTCTGGATTGATACTCTGTGTGGATTGATTTCTTGATATTGGTTTGAAGTTTATTGTATAAAACATATATATATATATATATATATATATATATATAGATACACACACATTGAAATGTATATATTCTTTGATTAGTTATCATGTTCATAAGTATAATTATTTCTTATTCTACATATTATATATTCCATTGTATAGTTTACCAATGCAGGTACTGAAGCCCAAGAATGAGGGGGAGTGATTTTTTTGTTGATGACAAATGGGGAGAAATATAAAATAGGATAGTTAGGCATAAATTAAGGGGGATTTTATTAGTTTTAGAGGGAGATATTAGGATAGAAGTAATACTTTATAAAAAAAGGTTGTCATCATAAAAAAGTGGGGATTGTTAGTCCGTGAGATGACGGTTTTGATGACAACAACCTTAGAATAGATTATAAAATATAAATACTGACATTATAAGTTTAGATATATATGTATATGCAGGATTTAACCATGTAGGTACCAAGAATTAAGACTGTACAGTATAGAGATTCAAGATATCGAGATAGAAGACTCATGAGTATCAAGATTATCAAGAGTTCAAGGTTTCAAGGTTAAGTATTTTTATTAGGAATTTTGCTAAAGCTCATAGAAAAGCACTGGCATCTTAAAATCCGATTTATACGTGGAATGGAATCCAATTCGAGTCTGTTAAAGGGATGGAACCCTAAGTAGGATGGAACCTATGAAAAATCTAGTGGAACATTGTTTTGTATCCGCTAACTTTTTATTCAAAATGATTTTTCAAAATTATATCATGTTTTCAAATGTTTTTCAAAACTTTCCTTTTAAAAGATTAAAAACCCTCTGTCCAAATTTTAAATAATTTTAGCCTCAAAATTATCTTTAATTTCAAAGTCAAATTACTCCTAATTTTAAACTATCTTTTAATATAATATATTTAACTTTTAAATATTTATACTTAGATTTAAATATAATATTATAATTAAATTCTATATATATTATTCTCTATATTTACTTATGAATTTTAACTATAGTCAAGTATATTTACAAAGTTTAAAATAGTTTTAATATAAAATAAAAGTTATTCTCAAAGAAAAACAAAACACCAAAAAATCCTTTGGGATGTCGACATGCCCAAGTACCCCATGTCGACATGGTGTCAGTTGAGTTCAAAATTTAAATTTCAAAAGAAGTGTCTATTCTCCATAACCCTTCATGAATGGACATGGCTGTTGCTCTTCTATAAACAGGGGTTAGTTTCCGTGAATTTTATATCAGATTTTCTGATTTTTCACTCCTCTTCTTCTTCCACATTTCTTAATACATATTCTTACCATTACTCTGTCGAAATCAACACTGAATCGAACTCGATTACTTCTAGTTTGATTCTCTATCACTATCTCTACAAGATTCTCAGTGCTATTCAGAGTTATAGGCTTTTTGTAATCTATCAAAAGAGAAAAGGTGTGGTTGTAGCCTTGAAAATCAATTGGGTGAACTTGTGGCCCGGAAATCAAGTATCTCTACCCAGAGGATAGAAATTCTGGAGGGTGTACCTCATAGCCTTGAAACCAGGGTGTAATTGTACAATTGCTTTTGAAAGGAAATCCGTACTTGTGTTGCGGGACTGGATGTGGGGTAACTTCGAACCAGTATAAAATCCAGTATGTTCTTTCCTTTACGGCTTTTATTTTATTTTTGCATCTGTGTTTGTTACTGTGATCATATCTGCGACTGTATATTACATACATCAGCGTATAAATTAACATAAACTCAGAAAAATTTAGTAATTCTTCCACATTTTTTAATACATATTCTTACCATTACTCTGCCGAAATCAACATTGGATCAAACTCGATTACTTCTAGTTTGATTCTCTATCACTATCTCTACAAGGTTCTCAGTGCTATCCAGAGTTATAGACCTCTTTGTAATCTATTAAGTGAGAAAAGGTGTGATTGTAGCCTTAGAAACCAATCAAGAGATAAAAGGTGTGATTGTAGCTTTGGAAAATCAACTGGGTAAACTTGTCGCCCGGAAATCAAGTATCTCTACCCAAAGGATAGAAATTCTGGAGGGTGTACCTCGTAGCCTTGAAATCGAGGGTGTAATGTACAATTGCTTTTGAAAGGAAATCTGTACTTGTGTTGCGGGACTGGATGTAAGGGAACTCCGAACCAGTGTAAAATCCGGTGTGTTCTTTCCTTTACTGTTTTTATTTTATTTCTGCATCTGTGTTTGTTTCTGTGATCATATCTATATCTGTATATTGCATACATCGGTGTCTAAATTAATATAAACTCAAAAAGATTTAGTAATTCTTTATTAATACTATTCACCCCCTCTAGTGTTAATCCTAGCCTTAAGATCCGTAATCTGCATTCCTCACACCCAATTCCAACTAGCTTGATACCTTCAAAGGTACTAATGCCAAATGGTCTATGCAGTCTAAATTCGCAATGTTAGGACTAACTAATTAAGCCTACCCATTTAGTAGGATATGTGGAAAAGCAGTGTCTAAGGTTGGGTTTGGTTAACACTTACTCTACCCTACCTAGTTACTGAACTCGCCTAAATGTTATCACTAATGTAAAAGATCCAAATTATTTTGGGTCATGGGGCAGTTTTCAAATTTTGTTTGAATATATAAAATTATATTTTAGATTTAAAAATTAAACTTAAAATATAAAAGTAAAATTTTATAAAAGCTGTAAAATATATTCAAAATTTTCAAAATTATTTTATTTAATAAATAAATTTTGAAATTTTGAAATTTAAAATTTAAAATTTAATCAATATGAATGATAATTAAATTAAATTAAATATTTAATTAACACACATATTTTTTGAAAATTAATTAATACATATATATTGATATATGCATATAACTATATATTTATCTTCAATTTTTTTATGATAAATTAAATTAAAATTAATTAAATTGTTTAATAAATAAAATTAATTAAAATTTAATTAATTTAAATGTATAAATATATAGATATGTATTCATAAACAAATTGCAAATGTTATAATTGATTGGTCATCTTAAATAGTTTAAGACAGGTAATATAAAATTTTGAAAATTCTATATAAAATAAATTAAATTAGTTAACTATGATTTAATTAAAAAGAACTAAAATTAATTAAATAATATTTGATTAATAAGATATAAGTATATATTAGAAAAGCAAATTACATTATAAATGTTATAAATAAGTTAATACTTATATAATGATATACGTATAAAATTAAGTGGAACTGAAAAGAAACCTAAATGGGATTTAAGGAACAAGTACATACGTATAGTACGCATATCACGATTACAGATGTGTCTAGCACTTAATCACGAGAGTATATCATAAGAAATGCATTATTTCCTAAATCAAGATCACTCAAACAAATATATATTAAAGATTATGAATCTTTAATATGAATGTTGTCCTCTACCATTTATATATTAATAGATTATTTGCACACCGTTTAGTTTTTGATATTCCTCAAGCTAGAGATGTTATGTATAGTACTATTAACACATTGACTAGACGAAGTAAGATACATGCACGTATTTGTTGATATTCCTCAAGATACATGCACTATACTTATGCCATCACGAAATGATTGGTATGGGTGATAAATCTCTTTCTATTTGTTGATATTCCTTATGGTTGATATGAGATTAGGAAAAAGACCACAGGTTAGGGGTTGTATGCGGTATAACTGATAAAGTATTATCCATCATTTATGGATGTATTTTTATTCAATACGTCTCAAGGTCAGAATCCCAAGGCAAGCGAGTCATATTACCTACTAGAGAAATCGAAAGATTTCTATGTTTTTCTTAGGGTTTGAGATAAAAAACCTAGTGGGAGCCTTATTATAAAAATTAACTGGTAAAATTTAACTTTTCTAATATTATTAGAACACTTTCTATGTGACGCCCCACCTCTATACCCACGCTAGCCAAGAACATTACGGTGAATGCTGTCAACTAGCACGGAGAATAAGGTTGTTGAGGAGCGACCATCCGTGTAATTGCTTTGCGCGAGCATCGATATGTCAGATAGTATAACATGCATTTCTTTATCAAGAGGGAAATCCGACATACCGACACAAACTCAAAGCTACTACACAGTGGCTATAATATCTTCAGAAACAAATATAGAAATAAACATAACATAAATCAGTCACAGACAATTCATATCACAAAGGCGGAAGAAGATATGAATATATAACTAACACATGAAAGTGTATATCAGAGTAGTGGTCAAAGAGATCCACAATAATACAAAAGAATAGCAACACGTGCTATACAAAAGAATACAACTATGAGTCTATATCTCAAGTGTATACAACAAAAAAAACTACTAATCTAAGTAGTTAGCCAAAAGTCAGAGGAACCAATCCCAAGTGAGAAGTCAAGATGAAGCACCTGTAACATCTCGGTCTGCCCCGAGTATTATTTAATAAGAAAACAATAAACGGATCAGTCTAACTATAAATATCAGATGAAACGATATAGAGTAAGAGATATGACTAAACACATAATAATCACAATGCCAAGCTGTGATATATATAAGTAATTGAAAATCAACAAGAGATTAATCAATATCACAAAATCTACACAAGAATCAAAGAAATGTCATACTCCTTATTTCGTTCACCAAACCATAAATATTGACGATTATATCAATGTCAATCACAAAAGTCAATGACACACAAATTCACCAATGCACAAATATTGATAAAACTTATCAATGGAAATCATGAAAATTGGTGAAACATGAATTCTAGAAATCATCTCAAGAAATCCAGAAATCACAAAAAGGGGGGGGGGAGGCCTATCACAAACTGGAGCATAAAGCTCACCAACACGTGTATCACAAACGGAACGCTAATTCCATGGTTGTTAGCCATCACAAATCGAGACGAAGCTCCACAAACGGCCCGAAGACCATGGGTTGCTACCCCACCAATTTGAGTCGAAACTCCACAAAACAGGGTTTAGTCTCCCTCGCAGACAAAGAGACATCGCACATTGCTAGTCTAAATCACAAAGATGATCGTCATGATCAACGAGAAGTGTCAATTACACTAAGCTAGTAAATATATGAGTTTAGCTTCATGTCCCATAACCACTAGCTTAACTTAAATATTTACGAACAAATTGTAGATCTCCACTATAAAATTGTCACAAGAGATTCAATCGAACAAGTCCAAGAATTAACCGACGAAGTAAACGCAAGCGTTTCATACCACTCGTTTTACTAAGTCGTTTAATTAGATTTCTCATACGAGTGAGGTAAAGGTTTGTATATAGTAATAGATTGGAAAACGGTTTAAGAAACGAGCTTTGTACTAAAATAGTGTTGAAATTATTTGAAGAAAGAGTTTTGATATTTACTACCAGTATAGAAACCTTTATATTTTTAAAGTGACAAATCACGAAGAAGATTGTAGGAACAATCAATCACTAAAATTCACATACGAAGATGTGAATAAAAATCCAACGAAACCGATAAAGAATCCATCGAAATGGATATTCAAAAATCCCTAAGAAGGAGTCATCAAAGTCATAATAAATGATAACAACAAATAGGAAACAACACGAATAGATTAAAGTTGGAAATTCAAGCAACTAGGCGAAATAGACAAAATTGCATCAGGTCGGTTGGCCGGCTACAGAGCTCGGTCGACCGGACCCTGTTTCAGAAATTTTCTCGGGAAGCAAGTCGGTCGGCCGAACCCTGTAGTTGGTCGACTGGACCATAAACAGAGAAGTGCAATTGCACTTTAGTAGCAGGTCGGTCGACCGGCCCAGGGGTTCGGTCGGCCGAATCGGATGTTCTGCAATTTGAAACCCATTTAATTGAAGTGCAAACTCCACCAATTCGCAAACGAACGAGCACGGACGATAGGGAATTATGCCCAACGGCTACCCGATCCTATTGGCTCCTCGATGCATCACCAAAAACGCATTTGAACATCAAAGCTATGATTTTTAAGGATTTGGCTTTCAAAACACCAAAATTGGAATATTCACAAAACCAATCCAAATCCATATCAATTGCACAAGAATAAGTGTTAGGAATTCATACCTAACAATCGAAGATAGTTATAAACTAAGATGTGAGATAAAAATCTCACCTTTGAACCCAAACGATTGAAGAAGAGGTTTGAAAGCAAAGGGGAATCAACCACTCTTCAAATTCAACTCAAGAAGCTTGATTCTAGGCTTTAAAAGAAGAACATTCCCAAAGTTAGGTTTAGGAATTTCTGAAATTGATAAGAGAATGAGTTGGAGAAGAAGAAGAGAAGCTTACCAATGGGTTCTTCAATTAGTTTGGAGCTAGAGTTTGATTTGCAAAAGAAAACTAGGGTTTGGAGTTTTAATTTCCTCTTCCACTCTCCATTAATATAAAAGCTTGTGTATTAGGAAATGAGGAATGAAGGAATGAAGAGGAAAAGGGGTTGGGACTGAATACATAAGTGGCTCAGCCTAAACCAAAGCCCTAAGTAAAAAGTAGCAAAATTTAATTTTCTCCAAACATATCGAAGCTTATACTCAAAAAGGTCGCAAACGGCATTTTAAACTCAATGGGAGTGGTCCCGAGTCCTAATTCGACCGTATGCAAAAAGTAGTTTTTCGGACTAAATTCCGAGTATTAATAAAATATTTAAATAAAATATTTAAATATAAAATCGACAAATATGCGGGTTCTTACATTCTCTATAAAGATAAAATAATATACATCAATGAATTGCATAACCAATAAAATTGATAAAATGTTACCAGTTATGATATATAAATAAACTAAATTAAAACACAGAAATATAATATATATATATATACACACACTTATCAGTGAATCTTTTGACATGTTTTCACTTCATGACCCATGCAAGAGCCAATTTATACAATCACTAAAACATTCATACCTCGACCACTTAAGTGCTTATTTGTATGAGACAATTTTATCTTTTATGAGTGTTGAATGCTAATAGCAATACAAGAATATGGATATTTAATCCATATTCAATCATATATATTTGTATATGGTGAATAGTTGCAGTACGTAACGAACGAAACTTCGATGAAATTTATTCATTGGAAATAAACAAATAAACCTTAATGTGAAGTCGTGTATTCATTATGATTGACTACAAAAAGGATATCCTTTGAATGGTTTGACCATTTTAGAAAGGAAAACGGATGTAAAATTTAATACAATTGTAATGAAGAGAGTGAATTTCCTTTGCTTTATGAATGGATATCGGAAACGAGAATCGTATAAAATACTAGAAGATACTTAATATAAAATAAGAAATGTGGTTCCTATTGCAATTTTGGTTTTATATAAAAAATTGTTTTCTACAAGATTTATTTTTATGAGTATAAGATATTTGATCGAAAACTCCAGACCATCAACTAGTTATAGTAAAAGAAATAAATAATCCGTAATAAGCAATTAAATTGAGTTTCATATTTCATACACTATCATATTAGTGGTAGAAATAGTGGTAGCATGTCATATAATACATATCAGTTGATGCACCAAGATACGAAAAAATATTTTTGTAAATATATCAAATATTATTTATGATATAATTATTGATTTCATCACTGACTGAAAATAAATATAGTTTTATTTCGTTATGAATGTTTTGAATATTCATTATAAAATAAATCTGTTAGAATAACGTTATTTTTTGCATTAGCTACATAACACAAAAATATCTTATTTTTTTACAATTATGTTGGAATTATTAACTAAGCTACAATTTTGAGAAATAATTCTTTAATCATATGATTATGAATCTTATGGTAGGTTAATTATATCTCAAACGATTAAAGACAAAGCAGCTATTCAGTGGGAGTAGCATAAGAGTATGTGAACTCTTGATATTAATACATATTAATGTATGCAACGTAGGTCTAATGATACCAAAACATTTCCACATACTTCATAAAATTCAACGATGAATTATCATGAATATGAACATATGTATTTGATACTATGCAGTGGTCTATGATAAGTTCATGGAATATAAAATGGACGGAAACAACATAACATGCAAAAGAAAATGATATGATTTGATAAAAAAGATGAATGTATTGAAAGGAGTTCTAAATGTACCTAAAATGAATAAAATTATATATCAAAAGTCACTCCTTTCTATGATACATAATGATGTATCGGTAGTGAGTAATTAGATTTTGTTGGACAAAGTATGATTGATGGTGAGTGACGTTGAGTTATTTTCTATCTATAAGCACGTGTACCTAAGAGTAAATACATAAAGTAAAATTTAATTGCATCTAAAAAAGTCTACAAAAACATACAAGACAAGGGTTAATGAAATAAACCCTACATATCCTAGGTCAAGAAATTGATAGGCTGTACGAGTTAGGGACCGCACGTACTTGTTCGTGAGGAATCTTGTGTGGACTACATTAAATGAGTTTGGAATCGATCAATATTGATGAACCAATTTATCTTATGAACATCAGTTTCACAAACTTAAAACCAAACCAGTGCTATACATACATACATACATACATACATATATATATATATAGCCAATTCATAAAATGTTTATGAGTTCATATCCCATTGAACTGAGAAACAATTATTGTAACACCAACTTCATGATAAAGGAATTTATTTTAGAGATTACTGTTGGTAAAATGGATTTGAATACGATCTAAAGATAAAAATGATTTCAAAGGATGAAATGAAATTGACCAAATCTAAGCATATATAACTAATTAGAATGTCTAATAAGAACTCTCACATATGAGAAATTATGGTTCTCTTCTCGATGTCGAGAAAAGTTCCATAGTTGCTAGTAATCCATTAAGAGTATTGACTCTACCATATTGCATGATGCATAAATTAGAATGGATTCCAAGTACATTAGCAAAATATGATTTTGATAGTTGTACCGAAATGGAGATGATCCATCGACTGCAGATGTGTCTTCGAGAAGAAGACCAAAGGATTTGGAATATAAGCTATATTGATAGAATAACATCATAAATTTCAATTGTTGAAATTAGCGTAACAGATTAATCATTCAATACTTGAGCTAATTCGGATTTTACTCATAAAATTATCTCTCGATATGATTTTTAGTTTTGGTGTATGTATGTAGCAACGAAAATTCTAAATGATGATTTATAATATGTTGTTTGCACTTAATAATCGAAGTGCCTTGAAGTCAGTGGGAGAGATTCTGAGTTTGTGGGTTATGGATATGATCTAAGAAATGATACGGAAGTACTATTCGATAAGCATCGAATCCAAACAAGTATTGTGATTGAGAAATCAAATAGTTTGATTTTTAACCAAATGCATAAAAAGCATATGTATGTAAGAAAGAATATTAATATGTGCTAAAGTATTTCACTATAATTAAACGACAAATTTACGATTGTTAACATTGTATTCGTGTTATAATCATTTCGACTGGCCGTTTAATTCTCGGCATAGGATTTGAAAGGATATCTTTTATAATCAGTATAAAGGGATGTTAGGAATATCCAAAAATGATATACGCAAATACTATATTAAATTATTTAATATGGAGCATGTAAGATGGGCTCCTCATACATTGACAACGGGAATTAGCATCCATGCTATATTGTCGCATTATCACACTTCACTTATGTATTTGATACATATAGCAAGTATCAAATCTGAATTAAGATCATTAGATGATGATTTAGAGCATTCTAAAGTATTTGTGAAATACTATAGAATTGTTTATAGAAACAAGGAAATTCTTACGAAGGAATGCATAGACTCAAATTTCATAAGTGATAGCGACTATAGTATGTCAATTCCTAGTTCATGTTCAATTTTAAGTTAAGAACTTTAAGTTAGAAATGTTCCAAACAATAAGTAGTGACCGATTCAACCAAAGGACTAAGTACATTACCTTGAATAGCATTATAATAAAAGAGGTATAAATTAATGCAAAAATTTATAATCGAGCTACGGACGAATCAAATGTTGAGAATCTAGGATATCGATATATGATAACAATGTTGTGATACAGTTCGTAAAAGAAACTAAAGCTCGTTAGAAGTCAAAATATGTTCTCTAAAAGGTTCTACATGATAAAGACAGTTTATCAACATCAAGGAGAGTTAATTGACAGGGTAGCTTTTTAAGATGAAATAGCATACCCGTTCAATAAGAGATTGGGATGATTAGTTTTGAGAAGACCTTTCGAAGGAGTTGGGGTAAGATTTCATAATTGACCTCAACTACAAATGAGAGATTGATAGAGTTAGGAGTATGCCTTAGGTTCAATTATATAATTTGTTACATATATCTAACTCGATAACCAATCTTGTTAATAATAAAGATGATTGATTTCTATTATATACTTTGTTATATTGTGATATTATTGACCTAAAGTACATTAAATAGAAAATAATTAAATGATATGTTATGTGATAGTTATTACAATACATTTTAATCATGGTAACTTTATCATATTGAAAAATAGCATATTGTTTTAAATATTCCTAGTCAATATGTTTCGAGAAAGGATATCGATTCATCCTTTGAGACTAGAGTACATGAAGCTCTTCAAATGTTGGACGGTGTATTTGCTCATGGTTTTGGAGGCACCAAAGGATTATGTACTGACAATTATTGAATAACAATGGAAGGACTCATTCGAGAGTTATTCGTAGGTTAATATAACTAAGGTCAAACAAAGAATCTCGAAGTAACGGTGTGTTGCACAGTTACCATGACTTAAGAATACTATGGAACTTCAATGTGGACATTTCACTTTGCTTATAGTTAAATCATTGCATGACGTTCACCGAAAGACTATAGTTAGTTCTGAGTTGAAGCATTGGAAGTGAAACACTATTCAATAGAGAATTTGTCTCCTCAGTCATATGAGGTTAGTATCACAGTCAACTGTAGTCAACTCGAAGTCAAAGTCTCTAGCTAGAGCGGTGTAGTTAATAATAATAGTTATTATTTAACCAAGGATTTTAGACTAATTAAGTTAAATGTGGATGATGTCGAATTTTTAACCAAAACCAAATTTCATATATCCTACTATGATATAGTGTCGGTGAAGAGAACTGGTGTAAATAAACGTTATGATCGGGTTCCACTTATAGTAGTAAAATTGGATTTTACTAAAATGATATGTAAGCAATAAATTTGGTTAAAGGTATGGTGATGTGTAAACCTTAATATTCAAAAATGTTTGATATTAATCGCTTATTGATTTTACATCTTTGAGTCACACAATTGTAATAATGAATACTTCAAAAACCACACGATTTAATTAATTTATAATCATTGTAAATTTATAATCATTGTAAATTAATTAAACCATTTGATATTTATAGAATATTATTTATTGAATTTTATTTGAATGCCATTAGTATTTGATAAAGTGCGTATATAAAGTTACATATATACATATCGGTGTATGACATCGATAAACATTTCAATTTGATTTAAATCGGTTAATTACTAAGTTGTCTTAGAAATTTTGAGGCCCAAATGGCCTGCATCTATGACCGATCAAACATGATGGGGGAGGGATTTGATGGAGGTTAAACAAGGTATTAAAGGATGATGGTTTCAACAGAGGGAATTGAAAAGTTTCAATGTTTCCTTTGAACAAATTCTCATTCATTTCGTTCATTCGTTTACTCTCCTGACAATTCATTTGTTCCTCTTCTCCCTCGTGGCCGAAAATCAATGGCTTCCTAGCCATAAAATATCCAAAAATAAAATCAAAATAAAATAAATATAAGGTGGTACTTCGAATCGTTGTAAGATCTAAAGATCGATTCAATTAAATCTAGAAGTTTTATTCATCGTTCATGTTTCATTTTTTTTTGGTTCCATCTTAAGGGAACATTTTAATTTTTTTTTGTTCCATATGTTCATCATGTTTACATGGTTTAGATATTAAACTTATACATCTCATCTTTTTATATGTTTATCTAGTTATATTGTTTAGACCCCTTTTTGTCACATCTCATTTAATTATTTGTTCATATTATTTGTACAATTTAGATTTGAACCTTTTATAATAGGTTTACATGTGTCTAAGTTGTCCTATCTATACTGTTACTATTTTAGAAATTATTATTTACATAAGACAATTTTTGATTGAAAGGTAACTGTTAATTAATCGATGTGTTTTACTACTTGCTATATATACAAACATGAACAGACACAATATGTACTTTTTGAAAATGGTACTATCGCCTCATTAAAAACCTGAACAATACCAGTGTAGTATTGTATAGGGAAAAAGAGTGCGCTTTCTTTATTTCTATACAAAAATGTTTACATCAGCACATAACAATGAAAAGACAACGGCAAGAAAATAGTATGATAACATAAAATAAGAAGGAAATACAATGACTGATGCTACCATCCCACACAAGAGTCCTATTTTTCTTATCTCCCAATGCCTGCTACGTACAAATCTGTTGTAAAAGTCCCCAATCATGTTCATTTACTAACTATAGTTTAGAAATTCATCCTCTCATGGTTATTAAATGCAAGATTGACGCACTGACCAATGATATTTTTAAATTAAGAATTCCCATCAATCTCAGATGGATCAGAGTTTTGCACGTGAAAGACGTTGAGATTCATCATTTGTGTAACAACCTGATATTTTCAACCATTCGTATCCACACATGCCGTATTTGAATTGCTCAAAATACAAGATTGTTAATTTATATTTGGCAAAACTCACCATATACAGTAAATAAATAAATCACAGAATCACAAATACAGAGTAATATGCAATATGCAACGGAAACAAAGAATAGTAGTTCATGAAGCTACTATATATATAACAGAGTTAAATAAGTCACAACAGAAGTCTCAAATACAATAGTTAAATACAAGATCAGAATACATCACTGAAATCAACTGAATAACTACAAGCTAAAAAGATGTTGATGGATCTCCAAACGAAGCTCCAACTCCAAAGGTGAGTCTCAAAAGCTGTATCACTCAGTCTGACCCGAGCGTAAAGCAAAACACAAAACACTCGAGTCAGAATTAAAATTCTTATACCAATAAATCCAAATCAAGTGAAATAACAACTGAAATACAAGTAACTCCAAGGTTGTTTGGGATAACCATCCTCTAAGGATCCGTTAAACCATCTACTATGTAGTAATATATGCTATTATAATAATGTCTAAAGTAAAGTAAAATATATAAAAATAGCGTTAAGGCGTTACCCATATCCCCCTTAACGCATTTTGTAGTTCTAATGGTATATACAGTACCATCGTACCTCCTGATCAAGAGGCTACCATAAATACTCCATAGGTACGACGCAAATCGGACCCGTAGTAAAGCACGCTAGGGTAGGTGACACGACACAACTAGGCAATGCCAGGGTAGATATACCAATTACGCTTCCAGGCTGCGGGTAACGCATAGCAGCCACTACCGCCCACCTCGAGCCACGCTCCCAAAATCAAAAATCAAAGGTTCACCCAATCAATCACAAAGTAATAGAATGGTATCGAAGGAGTGTGTCCGATCAGAGGAGCTACCTCATTAGCCCGTCAATTGCTCCTGTTTTAGCCACCTTATGCCAACTCACGGGAGCCGGGTCCATGTACATACCTCAATAGGACATCGCCACCATCCTACTTCCTTCTAGAATCTCTACCGCGTACACGGTTGTTAAAGTGGTTTTCGGAGTTAGCAAAGAGTATGACAACTTCTGATCCCGGTCTCTTTAACAACCAAACGTTATTATAACACCACGGTCATTTCAAAATAGTTTATGCTTCAAAACCAAAATATCATTTCCATTTCAAAAACCATATCAATACGATATCATTTCCATTTCAAAACCAAATATGATATCGTTTCCATTTCAAAACCAAATATGATATCATTTCCATTTTAAAAATATCCTTTTCCAAAATCATAGCATTTTCAAAGTTATAACATTTTCGAAACCAAATACTTGAAATTATAACACTTTGGAACTCATAACACTTTGGAAATCATAATTTAGACATCATAATACTTCCCACTTAACCGGTTTATATATTAAAATACTATATATACTAAAATAGTTTATAAAGTAAAATAGTTTATATAAAATAATTATAAGTTAAAATGGATTATATTAAAATAGTTATTATGAAAAATAATTTACATGAAAATAATTTACAAAGTAAAATATATAAATAGTTTCTAACTAAAATTTAAAAATACTTTATATAATAAAATAGCCTCCTCAAATCTCACAAATCAATTCCAAGTCAATTTGAATTTCAAAATTCAAATTTAATCAAGTCTTAAATCATCAATTTCAATTCAATTCAGTTCTCAATAAATCATTTCAATTATGGATTTGAACCGCAAATAAACCATTTCAATTTCCATATATTTCAAAACTTTAAATATTCCATTTTTCAAAACTAAATTTGATAATTTCATATATATCTTAATTCAATTTACTATAATTTAGTTTTGAAATATCTATGTAATAAATCCATTATCATTTAAATAAAACTTCAAATTTCAAATAACTGAATATTCCTTTAATTTATTTAAACTTGATTATTCATTAATCACCTTAAACCAGAATCAAGTTATAAAACCATACCTTAAAATCTCAAATCCAATAAGTTTCAAATCGATTTTATTACATAATTCTTAAAAGAATATTATTTAAAAATCATCTTAAATTTATCTCTTAACCTTAATTTATTAAAAATCATTATAAAAATCCATTTAAAATATAATTAAAATAATAATTAACCATGTTATATTTTAATTAAATCAAACTATATATTTAAACTTATTTTATATTGGAACAAATTTATGCATAGCTTAAAATCAAGTATTTAACTATATATAAAATAACATTTACATAATATCAAAATCAATATTTATATAAAACCACATATTTCTTTCCAAAACCATAGAAATCATTTTCAAAATATTTATATATAGACCAACGGTGTTTGTATATAATTTTCTATCCTATGTTCAAATGATATGGATATTTATCATTTCAATCTGTAATTTAAATATATATACGGGTATATATCATTTCAACCCGCAATCTCAAATTCTATTCAAATGAAAATCGCTTGGGTCTATCATTTCAACCCATAACAATTTTCTCCTATTCTACAGATCGTTTGGGTATGTATTATTTTAACCCATAGTGAATTCTATACTAACAGGAAACTTGCAGAGTGATAACAGATATGAAAATAATATATCAAGCATATATCATCAATATAAATAACGGATGATGGCGTCAGGTGTCACAGGTGAACAGATAACATATATATAGAAATGTAAATAACTAACAACTGCATATTTCAATTGTCGTTTTAGTTGAAATCAAATTTAATAAATATAAAAACAGTAATCATGAGTGATTGCATATTTCGAGGCTAGATAGATTTGACATAGAAATGAGCTATGAATTCCAAGCATGAATTCCAAAAAGAAGCAAGACAAGATTGCCACGAGTTCGACGGACAAGCTGATAACAGGAATTGACGAAATCAAATCAGAATTGGATCGATGATGATAAATGATATGAGTTAACTTACATATATATAACTATATATAGAGTCACATTCTACATTTAAACACATATTAAATTAAATATATATATATATATATATATATATATATCAAAAATCATTGGTATAAATTGAACACATATATAAAATCAGATCTATATACATAATATACATTGAAATAAATACTTATGCATATATACTTAATGAAATGCAAAATACTTACATACATAATGTATTTATTTTAAAATATCTATATATATATATATATATAAATCAATTCAAACATATCTCAAAATTAATACTTGAATTCAAACATATAAACAAGGTCTCAATATATGTAAATTTGAAACTAACTAATGCATGCACATTAATAGTTCACCTCTGTATAAACATAGTATACAACTAATTGTATATATATACAAATAGCTATACAATAATTACTGTACTATTATATAATGTTGTAGCCCTGTATAATATAACTCTGTAACATATTTGTATAGTACTGCGACATATAAACATATTAATATAAACTAATATGTATAATATAAACATATTAATATAAACTAATATAACCACCTTTGCTTTAGTTATACAAACAGTAACCAACATAAGCTAATATACAAACACTGATATATATATATATATATATATATATAAGATTTATACACACACACACATAGTATTTTCATACATGAGATAAAAACTAACACACATATATATATATTTAAACATATAGCTGACAAGACTTAATAATATACACAACGTATTATAATACATATACAAACAGCAGATTTATGTGGCAGGCTATAAACAATTGTTTGCAAAACAAATATATTTATAAACAAACATATATAGATACGTAACGGCTTAGATAAACTTGAACACCTATAATTGAAATCATATATAAACTACAACCGGACACTACTTACACACACACACAAATATATATATATATATATATATATATATATATATATATATTATAATATAGACTGCAACTCAATGCATACTTACACAGTCGAACAGCTAATATAACTTGAAATCGAAACACATATGTAAGAAGACTTATATACTCACATACATATATAGATTGTAGTAGGAAAATAATATAACAATAAAAAAATATACATTTATACATAGCTGACATATTATCAAAACTAGCATATAAATCTTATATAAAATTATATATAGATATCACTGCATGCATATAACTAATAGTGTAATTTTTTTGTATAATCTTGTAATATAACTAATAGATAACTTTATATATGACCCATAATAATGATATACTTTAAGCACATATATATAAATCTAAAAAACCGAATATAATGCAATAAGCATACCAATGTATTGAAGGAAGCAGGCCGAGTATAGGAGAGGTGAAGGCGATGGCCGATCATGCTTGCGAGTTTCTGTTGTGGGTGCTCGGGGTTTCGGGTGAACACGGTGGAGGAAGGGAAAGGTTTGGTCTCGAGTGGGTGCTGCTTGCAGGCGGTTCAGGTTGGTGGCTATTGAGGTGATAGGAAATTGGAGCACGCGTTGAGAAGTGGGGTGTGTGTACCGTTTGGAAACAGAGGAGGAAGTAAAGTGGATCGGGTTGCGGGACAACTGGCTTTTGGTTGTTTTGGGAACACGAAAAGTCAAGAAGCCTTGAAGGTTGAGATTGGATACTGGCATGTTAAATCGTTTCACAGATTCTACTGTGCACCGGATATCAAAATTGACAACTGAATATACTATGAAGATCAGCATGACGAGACAATCAATAAGGTATACAATATCAGTAGTAGGATCAAACTATCAAAAGTTAATAATCGGTACCGAAAATGCTGCAAATTTGTCAGAAATAAGACAAACGAAGCAAAAGCAGCCAGAATTTGGAGAAACGAAATATGACGTCTCACTCGGAAGATGATTTACAAATTTTCTATATCAAAATTTTTAGGTTAGGAAAACATTTTATTATCATCAATATTTAACTGATTTAAATTGAAATAGAATTGCACAAGAAAATAAACTTCAATATTTTCAGATGAAAATTTACCATCTGCTATGTTCAAATAGACGTATTCCATATATGAAGTTTATATTTCAAAATTTTATTATTTAAAATTTCTAAAAATTTCAATTAGTTAAATAAATAAAACCACTAAAATTTACGGGTCGTTACACTCTCCCCCACTCAAAACTTTTCATCCCCGAAAAGGAAGGAGGTAGGAGAGTAGAAACAGCTAGAAGAAAAATAGAATGAAAATCAAGATAAAACAATTAATTTAAAACCATAAAATTTCAATTTAAATTTTATTAATATTCAATAATTGATTTTAAATCCAACATATTTCATTAAGTTTATTTAGTTTTAATTTATTAATGTTTGTTACAAAATGGTTTCATTCGAAGACAAATTTCATTTAATTTGTTTTATTTATTACTCAATCAACTCATTATTCTATTATCTCAATTAACATTTTTATAATTAAAAATTAAGTGTATAACATTTATTATAACCACTCAAATTTTATTTATAAAATCATTGTGTATTGTATATTATCCAATTACATATTCAACTTCTAAATAATTTAGGTAAGTTATACTAGAATGAAATTGGGTGTTACATAAATAAAATTCTCTAATTCAATTATTTAAATTTTTGAATATTTATTAAAAAATTTGGATTCATTTATAATTAAAACATCTTTTAACAAAATTTTTGAATTAAATTTCTGATTCACTTCAAACCATTTAGAGATAAATATGTATATACTATAATATCAAATCAAATTAAATTTAAAATAATATACCTATATATATAAATCAAATCATACTTAAGAGATTTAAATCAAATTAATTTCTAAACAAAAGTGTAGCAAAGCTAGTGAATGGTCTCTCCACTTCGAAACTCGAAAATGAATGTCGATGATGCGTCCGCCATCACCGAAATTATTTTCCAGCACCGATTTAAACATTTAATAATTCTTTGGAAACGATTTCTATTCAAAAATACTTCAAATAATATGCATTTTAAAATTTAAAACCCAAAGTGTGAAATCACCGGAAATTAAGTTCTTAAATTCAATAATTTAAATTCATTTAAATTCTCAAATTAATTTGTAAGCCATGTTTAAAAATTTCATTTATAGTACAATCAATGATAATCAAATATTATCATTTCTAACAACCAATTTAGTTAACTCTTTAATTTTCAGAAAATTTACTTACATATAGAATAATCATACAAAACTATTTCATTTACCAAATTTGAAAACAATATTGTGTTAGTTTGTTCTATTCAAGTGTTTTGGAAATCCTATTGATAACGTTGATCAGACGAATCGATCGAAAAACCCAACTCAACATTAACAACTCATACAACACAATATATAAAACATTTAATATTAATATAAATACACTCCATCCCTCGATTATTCTAGAATGGGTTCCAAAACAAGGATAGAGATCCAAATATAGAGGGATCCTAACCAAAAGAATTCAACTAGAAGATAGGCCCGATAGGGAGATAAATAGATTGAATTTCAAACAAGGAAGATGGATAGACTTATATAAATCACGGGCAACCTTAACCGGGTCAACCGTGACTTCAAGAATAAGGTCGATGTAGAATTCTGAGATAAATTGACATTCGATTGCAAGAGATAGAATTCAGGCATAGCAGGAGATAGATAGCATCGTAAACCGAGGATACAAAAATCTCTGATAAATCAATGCCTATTGTAAAGGAGTTTCCCCAATACAAATCGTTCGAAGATTGGCGAGACCGCCAAGTTATTATGGAGATCATTCGTGGAGTTATTGGATACTCCAAAATCAAGAAACATGAATAGGGAGAGATAAGGGTAGATTTTGGAACCGAGGAGAACGTTCCAAAATACAAAGAGAAACCGAGTCAAAGAGGAAGAGATTCAAGCTCGAATGAAGGTGATTCTGTAATTAAATTTGCTCTGTATATCGAGTTTTGCCTAAAACCAAAACTCTGATACCACAAGTAAAGGCTTGATATTTTCAACCATTCGCATCCACACATGCCGGATTTGAATTGCTCAAAATACCATATTGTTAATTTATATTTGGTAAAACTCAGCATATACAGTAAATAAATAAATCACAGAATCATAGACACAGAGTAATATACAATATGTAGCATAAACAAAGAATAGTAGTTCATGAAGCTGGTATATATATAACAGAGTTAAATAAGATACAACAGAAGTCTCAAATACAATAGTCAAATACAAGATCAGAATAAATCACTAGAATTAACTGAATAACTGCAAGCTGAAAATATGTAGATGGATCTCCAAATGAAGCTCCAACTCTAAAGGTGAGTCTCAAAAGCTGTATCACTTAGTCTGACACCAGCGTAAAACAAAACATAAAACACTCGAATCAGGATTAACATTCTTATACCAATAAATCCAATTCAAGTGAAATAGCAACTGAAATACAAGTAACTCAAATGACATTTGGGATAATTATTCTCTAGGATCCGTTAAACTATCTACAGCGTAGTAATATACGCTATTATAATAATGTTTAAAGTAAAGTAAAGTAAACTATATAAAAATAGAGTCAAGGCATTACCTATATCCCCCTTGACACATTTTATAGTGTAATAGTCTATACAATACCATCGTACCTCCAGGTCGGGAGGCTACCATAGATACTCCATAGGTACGACACAAATCAAACTCGTAGTAAAGCACGCAAGGGTAGGTGACACGACATAATTAGGCATTGCCAAATGTAGATATACCAATTACACTCTTGGGCTGGTGGTCACACATAGTAGCCACTACCGCCCACCTCGAGCCACACTCCCAAAATCAAAAATCAAATGTGCA
This sequence comes from Allium cepa, assembly GCA_030765085.1. Classification (NCBI taxonomy): domain Eukaryota; kingdom Viridiplantae; phylum Streptophyta; class Magnoliopsida; order Asparagales; family Amaryllidaceae; genus Allium; species Allium cepa. Next base: position 251,097,210 of record CM060928.1, read on the forward strand.
CCCAATCAATCACAAAGCAATAGAATGGTATCAAAGGAGTGTGTCCGATCAGTGTAACAGTCCTGACTCGGCCTTCGAAAATCGGCACCCGTACTTCACTTATACTTGAATGCTGCAGATTCATACGCCGAATCTGGCTCGACGGAGCTTATAACACATTAAGTATAACAACACATCGGAAGAGAAATGAATAGTATATATCATAGACATCTCCAATGATACAATACCTACAATATGATATACAACAATGATATCAATAATGCTCAACAATATCAGAGCGACATATACAACAGTGGAAACAAATAACGCCAGAACAATAACTCCAATAGAGAAAGTAGTCTTTAAAAGAGAACTCCAGTATCGGTAATCTCCATCTCCAAGGCACCAATCCAGAAATAGCTCGAACTACCAATAACAATGCACTAAGCAATCTAGGTCAGTATGAATCCAAAGACTGAACTAGCTCCAGATAATCTACTAAACCTGACTATCTGAAAAACCCAACTCTAGACTGCCCGTGTGGGAAAATTATGGGCACCCAGAGTTTAGGAAGGGAACAACAAACTCCAAGTCGGTCATGGGACTGGTGTGAGCAAACAAAAACATTTTAGTTTTTCAAAACAAACAAAAGAATTTAAATTTGAAATCCGCAATGCTTTTTGGAAAATGAAACTACCACAAGGCCTCCCGGCACACACACCATGCAATCACACACTTAGGGAAGATTTCTCCTTATGATAGTCAAACATGCTTACTACACAAAAATCCTTTTTAATATTATTATTAGTGCATAGTGGAAAACTTTTAACAAGTATAATATTAATCTTAACCAGCATAAGTATCATTATATTATGGCAGCTATAGCTACCACCTGAGGTGGAAGGTTATACAATTGAAATCGTAAAGGGCTCGTATTGTTTGATTGGGTTTCCAACAAATGATCAGGCTGAGGAACTTCATATTGCCACATGGGAACGCCTCTGGAGGGACGTCTCGAGAACCTACCTAGCTCTTTGCCAACACAAGGCCGGGTTACCTCTGTAACTAGGTAACTACTACTCGAGCATGCCATCCTCCAATCGTTTGCGACCTTTATCCGAGGCGCCTCTTAACCAACAACCACAAAGCAATCACAAAGTAATAGATTTGCAGTGACCATATGAGTTAAGTATCCGGGCTCCATACCATGATACCACCTTTTCCAAAAGGGAATGACACACCCTAAAGGGCGCGACCCTCATAACCTTGCCACATCTTTAATGTTTCGACCATTTCCGGGGTGTGAGGTCCTGATGCAGTCTCGTCCACAAAGCTACAGTTTATACAAAATCCATGCACTGATCAACAAATGATCACAACACACAGCAGCACTCATCATGCCACACTACCAAATTGGGAGTATATCACCGATAATTATCAACTACATAAACTCTGAGCTCGTACGTCTCAAAGAAGGGTGTTAAGCTAAGAGAATAAATTCTCCGCCACCAAACAGAAATGTATTTGATAGAGATCAGATTTATATTTCAAAGTGTAATGTCAGACATACAACCATACAAGTCTGTTCCGGGTTCGAATAGAACCGAAGGCACTTCGTCCAATAAAGGAAGAAGCCCTTGCAATCCGGGTACCCACTATCCCGATCGGACTGCCCATCACATATGGAGAATTATATACCGGAGCAACTCAGTGCAGAGGCATTCGACAGGTTATCCTATCGTTCTTGAAGACACCAGGTCTTCACCACCGGTCTTCAATTGCAATTAATAATTCAGTTAAGTCACAACTTTAAAAAAACCCAAAACGTTTCTTCTAATGGTTTAAACAAATTACCATTTCAAATCTTTAAACAAAAACGATTCGTTTCATAAAGTTCACCCAGTTTCACAAAGATCCGTTCGCAGATTTCAAAACGACTTCCATTTCAATTTAGATTAACTCATTCAATCTTTAAATCAAAGATTTAATAGCTTTCAGACCCCTTTCCAAAGATTTATCCATAACTTGGAAAACCATTTTCATTTCAAACTTGAAATCCGTTTAACATAAATTGGAAATTCATTACTTATATGAAAGCTTTTATTATTTGAAAAAAAATAATTTTCATTTCGGAAAAATCCGATTTCATTTATACAAGTTAAAATCTTTGGGTTAAATTCAAATTCCCAAACACTTTAAAAATGGTTTAAAACCCATATATACTTGTATAACCTATTTTAAATCGTAAATAGAATTCAATTTCAAAATTTTGAATTTAAATTTAAATCAAATTTTCAAAATTAAATTAAGTTATTCAAAAATAACTTTTATCTTTGAAATTCCTTTTCAAAAGCTTTTCACTTTAATCCAATCCATTTTCAAAACCATTTGAATTCAAAATTCAATTTTTTTTAAAACCATTTCATTAAATTCAAATATCAGTGACTTAACCACTTTCCTCGTGCAATCCATATATATGTGTGTAAAGTGTGGTCCAGGGGTTTTACACAATAAAAGTGCGACATCATCAATCATCACAGATTCAAGTACAACAACATATTTGATAAGCGGTAAAACTATAACGCTTATCCTTATTCACAGATCACGGATAATTAACATAGGTACATCGCAGATAAATAAATTACATTCATCACAGATAATAAATTACATTTCACGGCTTAATCATATCATAGAACACCATATATCAGGGATATCACACAATTCAAAGCATCCAATTCAATCCAAACATTCATAAGTAAGTTTAGTTAATTGTCTGATTAATTTAAATCAGATTAAATACTTATGAATTACTAATCCTGGTTAATTAACATTAATAAATTATAAATCATTTTGATTAATTATTCTTTAATCATTTATTAATTAACCATTAATAATAAATTAATTAACCTTTAATTATAATTCATCAACCTTTAGTTATTAAATAATTAACCTTTAATTATTTAATTCACCATTTAAGTAATTATTTTTGATTAATTAATTAACAATTAATTAATTAGTTACCATTAAATTAATTATCCTTAATTAATTACGATAAGTGACTATCTGTAATCTTAAATCAATGTTAATCACTTGATTAATCCACCTTTAATCATTAATTAATTACTTTTAATTAAGTAATCATCTTTAAGAAATTAATTACCTTTAATTGCTTCCATTAATTAATTTTCTTTAATTAATTACATAAATTAATTGATCCTTAATTATAAATTAATTAACCTCCTAATTATTAATTAATTATCCTTAATTAATAAATAAATTAACTTTTAAATCATTAAATAAACTTTAATTGTTCGATTATCCTTTAATTAATTTTTCTCTTAATTCATTATAATAAGTGATTATCCTAATCACTTTCATTTATAAATCACAATTTAATTACTTTGAGTAATTATCTTTTAATCACTTGATAAATTAACTTTAATCATTTATTAATTACTTTTAATTAATTAATTATCTTTAATAGCTTAAATTAAGCAATTGATTTACATTAACAAAATAAATTAACTTAGATTTTAAAGATTAATTATCAATTAAACAATTTCAAGTTTTGTTATGAAAAATAATTTTTATTTAAAAACCCTTTTTCTCCAAATTTAAACCTGTATAATTTTAATCATTTACAAAAGAATTGCTTTTAACAAGATTGTTTTCAAAGAAAAACTTGATTTTGTTATTCTTTAAAAAAAAATTAAAACTGTTTTTATGTTAATTTACGGACTTGAACTAAAACGAGTGAAATCCCCGAGCCATCCACTAAAATTCTCGAGTCCATCCCCGAGTAAACTTCCTGTATCTTTATTTTAGACTTTTGTTTTAACTTTAAAACTTATTAAGTCGTATTAGCCACTCGATCATACCCGAAACATAACTCGAGTCATCACATTGTTTACCCGAAAGAAAACCTGAGCCTAACCTTTCTTCTTTAATCTCAACATCATCAGACATTGATGATATCGCGTGCACGTGTACATTGATTTCGATAACCTCAGATCACTGTCGACCACCAGCAACACGATGACGAACTATCCCTACGATCCGCCCCACCTGAGCTTCCATCCGATCGTGAATTCACAATTTGACATACCAGAACTCAATCTGGAACCACAACTTGGACTAAAATGCCCTGCCAACGACCATCCAGTCTGTTTCGTCTTCACCATTCCACCCAGGTTTTCACCTTCGACCCACGCAGAGCTTCCACCAGGTCCGATCGACTATAGTTCATCCCCATTGATGAATTTTCCTCGCAAACTCAGTCGAACAAATCCATTCCCAAAACCTACTTCCTCGACAATCATTCGCCATGGCGAATGATAATTTTTTTTTTTCATTTTTCCATTAATCCACAATGCTCAAGCCACCTTCGACGTAAGGCCTGACCCACAAATTTTCGCCGTTGATTTGATTTTTACAAAAATGTGATTTATGTTCAACCTAAAATTTCTCAATGATTATATACTTAAAAATCATGAAATGATTTTTAAGAATCATATCTTTCTAGTACAAATTGAATTACAGTATCAAAACAACATACTACGATTATCAAGTTTTAACATTTATAAGATTCTTTTCTCTGTATATTTTGAATTTTCAGATAATACTAAATAAGATTGTTTTTCTCAAAAATATTTCTAACCCCTAGTTCTTGATGATGCAAACCCATTTCATTCAGATTACGAAGCCTAAAATTAAATCATAGAAGTAGGATTTAGATTTTCTTCTATATTTTATTTACTTCAACAGGTCTAAAACCTGTAAAATTTAGAACAGACATTCATGTATGTCCCAAACATGCACACTTCAATCTATATATTCAAATATGCAGGCAAGTTCACATTATCATTCAACCATATTTCATATCACACTTCAGAAAACATCAAGCTAAAATCAGGGTTAGGTGGTTTGCTCACCTTGGAATCGAAGACAGAGGACAACAGAGCCTGGAAATAATGATTTGAATTTGAAAATCTGGAACTAAATTTAGCCCTGAACTTAAATGTTGAATTAAATATATGCTTGATTTACTTTGATCTGGGATCTGAACTTCAAGCTTGTTTTCAATTACTCTCATCTCCTACTTGATTCAGATTTTTGATTTCCAGGTTGTAAAATTGTGAAAGTTCAATTTTTTTTAGGTTTGAACTTGGTTTTGATCTTTAATCTGATTACTTCAGATTTGATTAAAGCTTTGAATTGATATCAGGCTTTTAATATTGAAGCATATTTTGTTTCTTCAAGCTGCCATTGATTTATACCTGCTTTTGATTTTTTTATTTTCTATTTTGTTTTGATCTCAATTTTTAGATTTTGATTATGAAGAAGAAATTTTGATAAAAACATGCACCAGCCTGGTTCTTTCTTTTAATCATTTTTATATAAATTAAATCTAAAGAAAAATGATGAAATGCCACTTGTCCACTTTCACTACATTTGTAATTTCATTTGGCAATCTTCTAACAAATGTCTTAAGTAAGTTAAATTATGTTTATATCCCTATCAAATTATTTTTGTAAATTTTATTTTAACCCTCATTGGAAATATAATTGCATATACTAACATATGCCTTTATTAAAAAAAATGTTTATGTTCTTATCTTTATATATATCCTTATTTGCACACATAAAATTTATTTCAATTACTTTTCACATTTAATCTTAATTTAGTTCAATACATTTACATATATACATTTATATATTTTAAACTTAAGATATTAAACTTATTAATAAATACTTATTTTAAAAAATTTATTTTAAACTTAAGTAATCATACTTATTTTTTTTTTCAAATATAAGATTTTCTTTAAGTCCAATCAAATTTCAATATATTAACATTGGAATTTTAAATTCAAATTTCAAATTATCATTTACATATATATAAACACAAAACAAACACATATCTTTATAAAATTGGAAAAAAATTCAAATTAACTCACAATTAAATTCAAAAATTCATTTAAATTACATATTTAAATTTTTCTCAAAATTGGGTTCGTTACAGATTTCCCCCCTTAAGAAAATTTCGTCCTTGAAATTTGCAAGGGAGACAACAAAGAATGGACACACAAAGATAGAGAACTGACTCATTAATCAAGCCGATTATCTATTCTGTATTTGGCTCACCAAATTGGAATATCACCAATAATTATGAGAACAAACTCATTCAATACTTTACAAGATACTCAGGTCACCAGAACTATGAATATGCAGGGGCATTGATTAATTCGAAGGGATAACTAATCGTTTGTAGATAGATCGAGACCCAGGCAATAGATAAATGGATTTAATCTTTCATAATTCTCAAACACTAGATATGGATTCTAAACTTAGGTCGGAACACCCCAAAGTATATACCGACTTGTCCCTCTTTGGACTTCAGTCTACACAAGAAATTACAATAGAATTTCAATTTGGTTTTAACCGATATCGTTTGATTGATTCAATTCAAATTTAGCTTCATATTCTATTAACTAATTTAACTCAATTTAAAATTTCCAACTTATTTAAATTTTCAATTTCAAATTTATTAAAGTTTAAATCGAAAAACTGATAAGAAACCGATGAAGATACGAAGTAAGGATTTTCTACAACGATTCATAGGGCCACCATCACACCGAAACTTCTTTCTAGAACTGTCACGAAGCCATTGAAGAATTTGAAACTAGATCAAAGGAGATTGAGGAGAAAAGTTATTTCCGCTATCGTAGGGTATTGACCATTTGTAGTGGTACTCCCCTGTCCCCTATCTTGTCCTCTTCTTGCACTCATACTCACTATCAGTGGATGGTAAGAGAATTTACTGAGGTGTTCGAACGGATATCTTAGAGATATACTCATTCTAGGGCATACTTCACCCTATCTCTAATGAGCCACCTAATGTGTTATACTCCTGAGCTAAAGTTTCAACCTTCATCTCTGATATCACTGTAATGGTCCTGACTTGGCCTTCGAAAATTAGCGCCCCTACTTCACTTGTAGTTGAATGCCGCAGATTCAAACGCCGAATCTGGCTTGCCGAAGCTTATAACACATTAAGTATAACAACACAGCGGAAGAGAAATGAATAGTATATATCATAGACATCTCCAATGATATAATATCTAAATATGATATACAACAATGATATCAATAATGCTCAACAATATCATAGCGACATATACAACAGCAGAAACAAATAACGCCAGAATAATAACTCAATAGAGCAAGTAGTCTTCAAAAGAGAACTCCTGTATTGGTAATCTCCATCTCCAAGGCACCAATTCAGAAATAGCTCGAACTCCCAATAAAAATGCACTAAGCAATCCAGGTCAGGCTGAATCCAAAGACTGAACTAGCTCCAGATAATCTACTAAACCTGACTATCTAAAAAACCCAACTCTAGACTGCCCGTGTGGGTAAATTGTAGGCACCCAGAGTTTAGGAAGGGAACAATAAACTCCAGGTCAGTCATGGGACTGGTGTGAGCAAACAAAAACAGTTTAGTTTTTTAAAACAAACAAAAGAATTTAAATTTGAAATTCGCAATGCTTTTTGGAAAATGAAACTACCATAAGGCCTCCCGGCACACACACCATGCAATCGCACACTTGGGAAAGATTTCTCCTTATGATAGTCAAACATGCTTACTATGCAAAAATCCTTTTTAATATTATTATTAGTGCATAGTGGAAAACATTTCAAAAGTACAATATTAATCTTAACCAACATAGGTGCCATTATATTATGCCAGCTATAGCTACCACCTGAGGTGGCAGGTTATACAATTGAAATCGTAAAGGGCTCGTATTGTTTGATTGGATTTCAAACAAATGGTCAAGCTAAGGAACTTCCTACTTCCAAATAGGTACGCCTCTGGAGAGACGTCCCGAGAACCTACCCGGCCCTCTACCAACACAAGGCCGGGTTACCTCTGTAACTAAGTAACTACTACTCGAGCATGTCATCCCCCGGTCGTTTGCAACCTTTATCCGAGGCGCCTCTCAACCAACAACCACAAAGCAATCACAAAGTAGTAGATTTGCAGTGACCACATGAGTTAAGTATCTGGGTTCCATACCACGATACCTCCCTTTTCCAGAAGGGAAGACACACCCTAAAGGGTGCGACCCTCATAACCTTGCTGCATCTTTCCTATTTCGACCATTTCCGGGGTGTGAGGTCCCGATGCAGTCTCGTCCGCAAAGCTACGCTTTATACAAAAGCCATGCTTTGATCAACAAATGATCACAACACACAGCAGCACTCAGCATGCCACACTACCAAATTGAAAGTATATCATTGATAACTATCAACTACATAACATCCGAGCTCGTACGTCTCAGAGAAGGGTGTTAAGCTAGGAGAATAAATTCTCCGCCACCAAACAGAAATGTAACTGATAGGGATCAGTTTTATATCTCAAAGTGTAATGTCATACATACAACCATATAAGTCTGTTTCGGGTTCGAACAGAACTGAAGGTACTTCGTCTAATAAAGGAAGAATCCCTTGCAATCCGGGTATCCACCCGATCGGACTCCCCATCACATATGGAGAACTCTATACCGGAGCAACTCAGTGCAGAGTCATTCGACAGGTTATCCTATCGTTCTTGAAGACACCCGGTCTTCACCACCGGTCTTCAATTGCAATTCATAACGTCGTATCACTATTCGGAATGGGTTATATGACACAAAGTCCTCTCCTGGCTAAACCGAATAGTGAGTGCAATATTTTAAAACCATATGGATATGGGATTTCAGTTAAGTCACAAGTTTTTAAAAAACCCAAAACCTTTCTTCAAATGGTTTAAACAAATTACCATTTTAAATCTTTAAACAAAAAAGATTCATTTCATAAACTTCACCCAGTTTCACAAAGATCCATTCACAGATTTCAAAACAACTTCCATTTCAATTTGGATTAACTCATTCAATCTTTAAATCAAAGATTTAATAGCTTTCAAACCGTTTCCAAAGATTTATCCATAACTTGGAAAACCATTTTCGTTTCAAACTTGAAATCCCTTTTACATAAAATGGAAATTCATTTCTTATATGAAAGCTTTTATTATTTGAAAACAAATAGTTTTCATTTCGGAAAAATCCGATTTCATTTATACAAGTTAAAATCTTTAGGTTAAATTCAAATTCCCAAACACTTTAAAAATGGTTTAAAACCCATATAAACTTGTATAACCTTTTTAAATCATAAATAGAATTCAATTTCAAATTTTTGAATTCAAATTTAAATCAAATTTTCAAAATTAAATCAAGTTATTCAAAAATAACTTTTATCTTTGAAATTCCTTTTCAAAAGCTTTTCACTTTAAACCCAATCCGCTTCCAAAACCATTTGAATTCAAAATTCAATTTTTTTAAAACCATTTCATTAAATTCAAATATCTATGACTTAACCAATTTCCCCGTGCAATCCATATGTGTGTGTGTAAAGTGTGGTCCAAGGGTTTTACGCAATAAACGTGCGACATCTCAATCAGCACAGATTCAAATACAACAATATATTTGATAAGCGGTATAACTATAATGCTTACCCTTATTCATAGATCACAGATAATTAACATAGGTACATCACAGATAAATAAATTACATTCATCACAGATATTAACTTACATTTCATAGCTTAATCATATCACGGAACATCATATATCAAGGATATCACACAATTCAAAGCATATAATTCAATCCAAACATTCATAAGTAGGATCAGTTAATTGTCTGATTAATTTAAATCAGATTAATTACTTATGAATTGCTAATCCTGGTTAATTAACATTAATAAATTATAAATCATTTTGTTTAATTATTCTTTAATCATTTATTAATTAACCATCAATAATAAATTAATTAACCGTTAATTATAATTCATCAACCTTTAATTATTAAATAATTAACCTTTAATTATTTAATTTACCATTTAAGTAATTATCTTTAATTAATTAATTAATCCTTAATTAATTAATTACCATTAAATTAATTATCTATAATTAATTACGATAAGTGACTATCCCTAATCTTAAATCAATGATAATCACTTAATTAATTCACCTTTAATCATTAATTAATTACTTTTAATTAAGTAATCATCTTTAAGCAATTAATTACCTTTAATTGCTTCCATTAATTAATTTTCATTAATTAATTACATAAATTAATTAATCCTTAATTATAAATTAATTAACCTCTTAATTATTAATTAATTATCCTTAATTAATAAATAAATTAACTTTCAAATCATTAAATAATTAAATTTTAATTATTCAATTATCCTTTAATTAATTTTTTTCCCAATTCATTATAATAAGTGATTATCCTAATCACTTTCATTTATAAATCACAATTTAATTACTTTGAGTAATTATCTTTTAATCACTTGATAAATTAACTTTAATCATTTATTAATTACTTTTAATTAAGTAATTATCTTTAATAGCTTAAATTAAGCAATTGACTTTCATTAACAAAATAAATTAACTTAGATTTTAAAGGTTAATTATCAATTAAACAATTTCAAAGTTTGGTTAATAAAAATAATTTTTATTTAAAAACCCTTTTTCTCCAAATTTAAACCTGTATAATATTAATCATTTTCAAAAGAATTGTTTTTAACAAGATTGTTTTCAAAATAAAACTTGATTTTGTTTTTCTTTAAAAAAATTAAAACTTTTTTATGCTAATTTCTGGACTTGAACTAAAACGAGTGAAATCCCTGAGCCATCCACTAAAATTCTCGGGTCCATCCCCGAGTAAACTTCGTGTATCTTTATTTTAGCCTTTTTTTTAACTTTAAAACTTATTAAGATGTATTAGCCACTCGATCATACCCGAAACATAACTCGAGTTATCACATTGTTTACCCGAAAGTAAACCTGAGCCTGACCTTTCTTCTTCAATCTCAACATCATCCGACATCGATGATATCGCGTGCACGTGTACATTGATTCTGATCACCTCCGATCACTGTCGTGACCACCAGCAACACGATGACGAACTATCCCTACGATCCTGCCCACCCGAGCTTCCAACCGATCGTGAATTCACAATTTGACATACCAGAACCCAATCTAGAACAACAACTTGGACTAAAACTCCCCGCCGACAACCATCCAGTCTGTTTCGTCTTCACCATTCCACTCAGGTTTTCACCTTCGACCCACGCAGAGCTTCCACCAGGTCCGATTGACTATAGTTCATCCCCATTGATGAATTTTCCTCGCAAACTCAGTCGAACAAATCTATTCCCAAAACCCTATTTCCTCGACAATCATTCGCCATGGAGAACGATAATTATTTTTTTCAATTTTCCATTAATCATTTTTCCATTAATCGTGAAATGATTTTTAAAAATCATATCTTTCTAGTATAAATCGAATTATAGTATCAAAACAACATATTACGATTATCTAGTTTTAACATTTATATGATTATTTTCTCTGTATATTTTGAATTTCCAGATAATACTAAATAAGATTTTTCTTTCTCAAAAATATTTCTAACCCCTAGTTCTTGATGATGTAAACCCATTTCATTCAGATTACGAAGCCTAAAATTGAATCAGAGAAGTAGGTTTTAGATTTTCTTCTATATTTATTTACTTCAACAGGTCTAAAACCTGTAAAATTTAGAACAGACATTCATGTCTGTCCCAAACATGCATAATTCAATCTATATATTCAAACATGCAGGCAAGTTCACACTATCATTCTACCATATTTCATATCACACTTCAGAAAACATCAAGCTAAAATCAGGGTTAGGTGGTTTGCTCACCTTGGAATTGAAGACATAGGACAACAGAGCCTGGAAGTAATGATTTGAATATGAAAATCTGGAACTAAATTTATCCGTGAACTTAAATGTTGAATTAAATATATGCTTGATTTACTTTGATCTGGGATCTGAACTTCAAGCTTGTTTTCAATTGCTCTGATCTCCTACTTGATTTAGACTTTTGACTTCCAGGTTGTAAACTTGTGAAAGTTAAATTCCTTTTTTTTCAGGTCTGAACTTGGTTTTGATCTTTAATCTGATTACTTCATATTTGATTAAAGCTTTAAATTGATCTCAGGCTTTTAATATTGAAGCGGATTTTGTTTCTTCAAACTGCCATTGATTTATACCTGCTTTTCATTTTTTTATTTTCTGTTTTGTTTTAATCTCAATTTTTAGATTTTGATTATGAAGAAGAAATTTTGATAAAAACATGCACCGTCCTGGTTCTTTCTGTTAATCATTTTTATATAAATTAAATCTAAAGAAAAATGATGAAATGCCACTTGTCCACTTTCATTGCATTTGTTATTTCATTTGATAATCTTCTAACAAATGTCTTAAGTAAGTTAAATTATGTTTATATCCCTAATCCAATTATTTTTGTAAATTTTATTTTAACCCTTATTGCAAATATAATTGCATATTAACATATGCCTTTATTAAAAAGAATGTTTATGTTCTTATCTTTATATATATCCTTATTTGCACAAATAAAAATTTATTTCAATTACTTTTCACACTTAATCTTAATTTAGTTCAATACATTTACATATATACATTTATATATTTTAAACTTAAGATATTAAACTTATTAATAAATACTTATTTTAAAATTTTATTTTAAACTTAAGTAATCATACTTATTATATATTATTTTTTTAAACATAAAATTTTCTTTAAGTCTAATCAAATTTCAGTATATTAACATTTGAATTTTAAATTCAAATTTCAAGTTATCATTTACATATATATAAACACAAACCAAACACATATCTTTATAAAATTGGAAAAAATTCAAATTAACTCACCATTAAATTCAAAAATTCATTTAAATTACAAATTTAATTTTGTCTCAAAATTGGGATCGTTACAATCAGAGGAGCTACCTTATTGGCCCATCAATTGCTCTTGTTATAGCCACCTTAAGCCAACTCACCGGAGTCGGGTCCACGTATATACCTCAATAGGATGTCGCCACCATCCTGCTTCATTTTGGAATCTCCGCCGTGTACACGGCTGTTAAGTGATTTTCGGAGTTGGCAGAGAGTATGACAACTTCCGATCCCGATCTCTTTAACAACCAAACGTCATTATAACAAGGTCTTTTCAAAATAGTTTGTACTTCAAAACCAGAATATCCCCATTTGAAAAATCATATCAATACGATATCATTTCCATTTCAAAACCAAATATGATATCGTTTTCATTTCAAAACCAAATACGAAATCATTTCCATTTCAAAACTAAATATGATATCGTTTCCATTTCAAAACCAAATAGGATATCATTTCCATTTCAAACCTTTTCCAAAATCATAGCACTTTCAAAGTTATAACATTTTCGAAACCAAGCACTTGAAATTATAACACTTTGGAACTCATAACACTTTGGAAATCATAATTTAGAAATCATAATACATCCCACTTAACCGGTTTTGATATTAAAATAGTATATATAATAAAATAGTTTATAAAGTAAAATAGTTTATATAAAATAGTCATAAGTTAAAATGGTTTATATTAAAATAGTTAGTATGAAAAATAATTTACATGAAAATATTTATAAAGTAAAATATATAAATAGTTTTTAAATAAAATTTAAAAATACTTTATATAATAAAATAGCCTCCTCAAATCTTATAATCAATTCCAAGTCAATTCGAATTCTAAAATTCAAATTTAATCAAGTCTCAAATCATCAATTTCAATTCAATTCAGTTCTCAATAAACCATTTCAAATTATATCGATTTCAAATACGGATTTGAACCACAAATAAACCATTTCAATTCCATATATTTCAAAACTTTAAATATTCCATTTTTTAAAACTAACTTTGATAATTTCATATATATCTTAATTCAATTTACTATAATTTGTTTTGAAATATTTACTTAATAAGTCCAATATCATTTAAATAAAACTTCAAATTTCAAATAACTGAATATTCCTTCAATTTATTTAAACTTGATTATTCATTAATCACCTTAAACCGAAATCAAGTTATAAAACCATATCTTAAAATCTCTAATCCAATAAGTTTCAAATTGATTTTATTACATAATTCTTAAAAGAATACTACTTAAAAATCATCTTAAATTTTTCTCCCAACCTAAATTTATTAAAAATCATTTAAAAAATCTATTTAAAGTATAATTTAAATAATATTTAACCATATTATATTTTAATTAAATCAAACTATATTATTAAACTTATTTTATATTGAAACAAATTTATACATAGCTTAAAATCAAGAATTTAACTATATATAAAATAAAATTTATATAATATCAAAATCAATATTTATATAAAACCGTATATTTCTTTCCAAAACCGTAGAAATAATTTTCAAAATATTTATATATAGACCAACGGTGTCTGTATATAATTTTTTATCGTATGGTCAAGTGATATGGATATTTATCATTTCAATCCATAATTTAAATATATATATGGGTATATATCATTTCAACCTGCAATCCCAATGTGATATCCCGGAAATTTGAGGCAATATCAATTTAATAATCTGTGATAAAATTAAATTGATTTAATAATATTTGTTAATAATAATTTGAATTGATTTAATAATCTTCTTTTACATAAATGATTAACTGATAATTTATCTTTTAAAAGACAATTAAATTGTGTTCTATTTATAATATATATATATATATATATCTGTATATATTGTAAATAGGTAATCTTTGTTTTAAGTTTAATAAAATAAAGACATGATTTCTAACTCTAATATTTTGGTAAATTAGGAATTTGATTTTATTTAATATTGAATAAATAATAATATGATCTTAAAATACCCAAGATAAATTTAAATTGTTTAGAAATAAAATTTAGCTTAGAGTTTAAATTTAAATAAAAGTTTTGTTTTGTTTCATAGCTTGATAAATAAGTGACTTATATTATAGAGAATAGTTCTTTTATAAATTTATTTTTAATTTAATAATAAGTTATATTTAAACTATATCCATATTGTAATCTTTGAAAATGGGTTTTTAATATAAATAGAGTTGTTATTTTAAGATATGTCCATTGTTGGAAGAAGCTATGATTTGTAGTCTTTCAAAAATGTAAAATAAAATAATACTTTGTAAATCTTAAAATAAGTATTTATTTATTTAAGTTAAAATAAAAGTAACCTATAAGTAAAATGAATATATAAGTTAAATTTTTAAAAGGACTGAAGACAACTTCATAAAAAAAAATATCTAAATACAAATGGGTCTGTAGCTTGTAGATTGAGAATCCAACAGGCATAAACATAAAGTATAAAACAATAGCTAGGCAGGCAAATATATATGCTCACATAATGTATAAATTAAAATCAGGCTTGTACACATATGATATAGCCTGTGAAGAAAATATACAAAGTGAGAAAAAGGAAAATATCTAAATGTAAAATGATCTGTAGCTTGTAGGTTAAGATTCTGACAAGAATAAGCAAAGTAAGATAATAAAGTATAAACACATATGGTATGCAGGTAAGAGATATGTAAAATATCTAAATAAGAAATGATTTAATTAGCTAAACAGGGAACATAGAGTACATTAACATTTAATGTTTCAGATTTCTCAGCAAACAAGAGTCTATTCGAATTTGTTTAAAATCTTTTCAGCCTCCATTTTGAAACTTTCTGCCTGATAAAACAAGATGAAACAGTGCACAACATTTGCTTGTCTCAGATGCCACCTTCCCCTGTAATATTTTCTTTCTATATATACATATCCTCTCAGTTCATTTGTGAAGAATAGCAAGCTTTTCTTTTCTTTTATAACTGAAGTTTTATACATCAACAAGCTTAAACATCATCATACAAAAATGCCATCAACTTTGCAAAACCTGAAACTGCCTTCATTCCAATCTGTGACCAACTTCCTCAAGACCAGATCAACAGCTTCATTTTTATCAAGCCATTAGCCTGTACTTTTTGCAAAATAAAGAGCCTGTGAATTATTCTCAAGTTTTTTTCAAAATCAAAACAGAAGCTCTGTTTTCATTTCAGGTGAGTAACTTTTTTTTAAAATGCCTAAGTATATTCATTTATGGTTGCATGCTAGTTTATCTGAGATGAAGTTTAAAATATGTGTATATATCTTTGGAAATACCTGTGCATATATGAAGAGTGGATGATGTTGCTGTTGAAATAGCTTCTGCCTGTTTTGAGTTTAAGTTTAGACTCAAAAAAAAAGAAAAAAGAAAATCCAATATCTTTTGTTCTGATTGTTGTTAGTAACTAGGATTTTAAACAAGTCTTGTTTGTTTAACTTTATGATCTAGGTTTAAAATTTATTTAACTAAAATATAGGAGAAATTATCTGGAAAACCAAAAATCTAACAGGATAATTCGAAAATGTGTAAAACTCAAATATGTTAGTTTAACAATTCTGTAATACAAACTGAAACCCTAAACTAAACCATGATTTTTAAGATCTAAATCATAATTTTAAAATTTGAATTGGATGAGCATTTCCAGTTTGTTTTGTTCTGGAGTTTTTGTGAATCTCTGGTGTTCCCAGTGGTCAGAGAGGCCGAGTTTCTTTTTGGTGGGAGTAGATTGATGGGATGATAAGGCAAAAATAAGTGATAGATGATCAGAGATAGGTGGCGACAGCGGTTGTCCCTTTTAGTTTCTAATCCTAGTTTGGCAAAGCTGGAGGAACGAGCCTACCCCATGGTCCCTGGTGCATCGAGTTCAACGAGATGCTGGGAAGTTGAAGCTTGGACGTGGTCGAAGCGATGGACGGAGCCGCTGATTTTCTGATGGTCGGAGGAGTGAAGGGGAGGCGATGCCAGGTTTGAGGATTTGGTTGCGTATGGAGTTCCAAGTTTGGTAGGGGACGTGGTGTTTTATTCCAGGTTCTGGTTTAAGCTCATTTTTGATTTGAGGTCGTGGCGTTGGATTCTGGGGGTCGCGGTGGAGACTGGTGGTAGTCAATGGCGTGGTGGAGCATATGTGGGTGGCCGGAGTTGATTGGGGCCACGGTGCACGTGCACCGTGCCCAGTGTAGTACTGCAGTGTTTTGGAAGTGTGTAGTTTTTTTTTTGGGGATGGGAAAAGTACTCGAGTCACACGAGTACGTGACTCGAAGCAGGGGGACATTTAGCCCGAAGCATTCATGCCTTGGTCTCGGGTTGGATGGTTTTACTACAGGTTGAGTATAACAGCCTGTAGTTTTTAATTTAACCAAAATTTAAAAGCAAATTAAAATTTTGC
The DNA here is from genome assembly GCA_030765085.1 of Allium cepa. Lineage (NCBI taxonomy): Eukaryota > Viridiplantae > Streptophyta > Magnoliopsida > Asparagales > Amaryllidaceae > Allium > Allium cepa. The sequence goes on from CM060928.1 coordinate 251,114,424, forward strand.
AGGCTAACTATAATCCAAAAGTTGAATTAGTGTAAGGTCAGATTTAAAAGAAAGTCAAATCCAGATTTAAGTTTAAATTAAAATTTTGTATTTTCTGAATTCATTTTGAAAGTTTCAGGTTTAAAACCTGACAGCAACTAAACCTGAAGTATTTGATTTAAACAATGTTTTAAATTCTATAGTGAACTCAGCTTTGAATAACTATCTTAAGGTTTTAAAAATAGGTTTGGATTTGAAAAATCAAAATTTTAAAACAAAGTGTTGAAGGGAAGTTTAAATCAAAGTTCTTAAATCAAAGGTAAATCAGTTTTAAAAATGTCTTTGGAAATTTAAATTTAAATTAATATTCAAACAATTGAATTTAAAGGCTTTCTTATTTAAGTTTCATGTGTATGTAATTAAAGTTATTCACAGGATTATAAATTGAATTTAAACTTGATTAATGTTTAAATAAATAATACTTTTGAATCTTAAATTCTAAATGGAATTCAAATTTAAAATTTTGGAAGGTAAAGTTTTAACACACATAGATATTAATGAAGTCATTAGTAAAGAAATAAATTATCTTAGGAATAACTAAGGAGTTAAAAATATTTAATGAATAAGTTAATTAATGAATGATTTATGTATTCAATTTATAAATAAATAATTTAGATTAATTTATAATTAGGAATTAATTAAGAAATAAATGTAGAAATGTAATCATGGTAATTAACTAAAGGATTATTAATTAAATTCATGAATGTGATTAATTTTGATAATTAATCAAAATTTATTAAATAATCCTTTATAATTTGTTAAATGTAATTTCTGGATAAAAGTGATTAAGAAATTAATTACTTATTGTAATTAATTTGATAAAATGATTTATTTAAGTTAATTAATTTAGTTTAATTAAGTTAAGAAATCATTTGATGATTTGATTTGTATAATCACTTAGTGTATTCAATGGAGCATAATTACTTGAGGAAGTAATTAATATAATTACTGAATGTAATTAGTGAAGAGGATGTTTAATAAAGTAATTGGGATAATTACTTTAGTAATTAATCAAGGGATTAATTAAATGGAGATAATTAATTATGAGATAATTAATTTGGTAATAAGTAATTAAGGAAAGTTAATTACTGGTTGATATTAATCGAGGTGATTAATAATTATGTTTAATTAAAGTAATTAATAATGAAATTAAGAATACTTTAATTAAGAAATAATAAATAATATAGTGATTAATTAAAGAAAATGTAATTAATTGTATTTAATTATAAATAAAGTAATTAAATGTTAATTACTATAAATGATTTAGGATAATTAATTCGTAAAATTAATTAAAGACTAATTACTTACTGTAATTAGAAGGTGATTAATTGAAGAAGTTAATCAAGATAAATATCTAGAGATTGATTAATTAATTTGTTTAAAATTTAATTAATAGTTGTATAAGCAAGATTTGTAGATGAAGTAATTAATTTAATTTACTTTAAATTAATTAGAGATAGAAGTAGTTAATTTAATTCATTTTAAATTAATTACGAAATGGTATGATTATAAATCATTGCTTATGGATAAACGATAGTGATATTTTATTTGATGGTTGTGCATTCAGATCTGACTTGAATACTATCTATGTGATATGGATGCTTGATTTAAAGTATGATAATATTTAATTATCTGTTTTGATGATAATATGAATTATCTGTTTATGATGATGTGATTATCTATTGTGATATTATGAATTATCCATATGTGTGTATATTGATGATATTGAATTAAACTGTTAAGACTAAATAGACAACTTGGCCTTAAAAGACACGTTTTGGATTTCGATGAGACCGGGATCGGTTTTCCGCATTAGGAATATCCGAAAACCACATCGTTTCCAAATTAACGATAGGTCGTGAATCTAAAGTAAAGATGAAGATTCAGAATGCAAGGGTTATCGTCGTTAACTCTGAGGGTGATTCCAAAATGAGTGTAACGAGATAATGCCTTCGGTTTCGTTCGAACCCGGAACGAACTTGTATGGATTGAATGCTTTCAACACATCGTCAGGTGGGCGATGAGCATTCTAAGAAATGTATTCTATAAAGGTAATCGTAGCCTCAAGCCTCATCAACCGGGAATGGCTAAAACAGGGGAGATGCAGCAAGGTTAGGTGGGTCATACCCAAGCAGGACAAGGATATTCCCCTGTCTAGATGTCCCTTTTTATTTCGGCTTAGTGGGCAGTAGCGACGGCTATCTGCGGGGTTATCTTGTTCGGGACTGTTCAGTAAGGAATGGTTCCGGCCTTGTGTTGCAGGGGATGAAGGGAGTAATCCTCGGTACGGTGATCTAGGCCCCGTACTGTGACGGGCGGTACCCCAGTAGCCCTGCCATTGTATGGAATCCACAATCCAATAAGTGCCAACGGTTTTGATTGTATTACCCACTTTTGTGGCTAGTAGCTGGAATTTAATGGATGTAACAATTTCGGCTATTTTCTATTTACTTGAAAACCCTAGACCTATTATAATATCATAGAATTTCCTATCAAATGTTTTGGTTAGCGTAAGGTAAAAACTTTTCCATGTTTATGTGTGGGGAGTCTTACGTGATACCTTTTGTTTTCAAAAGATTTTCAAAGTTAAGCAACTTTAACCTGTTACTCATACCAGACCCATGTCTGACCCGGAGTTTATTTTTGTTTTTCATAAACTCTCGGGTACCCAAATTTTTACGGGTAGCCAAGGGATTCAGGTTAGCTTTGACGAATTCTGAAGGAGCAATGGAGCAGGAGGCTTCAGTGTTGTAGATATATATATTTATGGTTCCGCTGTGTTGATATCTCTGAGTCGTATTCTCTGTGTTGACTTGTATATTGAGTTGTATAACTAGACAGGTGTTTATAACTGTCTAGTATGTGATGTATTCTCTGTATAACTCTGATGGATGTTGTATATTATGTAAATACTTATGTGATTATTATAATTTATTCGTTCCGCTGTGAGATTCTGATGTTGTTGTTCTTTCTTCTCTATCTTTTCTATTTTCTCACCCCTTTCTTTCTTTAAGACGAAGCGGTTTTCTGGGCATAGAAAGCCGGGTCGTCACACCCAAATTCAATTCAAATGAAAATCACTTGCGACTATCATTTCAACCCGTAACGATTTTCTCCTATTCTACAGACTGTTCGCGCATGTATCATTTCAACCCATAGTGAATTCTATACTAACAGGAAACTTGCAGAGTGATAATAGATATGAAAATAATATAACAGGCATACATCATCAATATAAATAGCGGATAATGATGTTAGGTGTCACTGGTGAACAGATAGCATACATATAGCAATGTAAATAACTAACAACAGCATATTTCAATTGTCATTTCAATTAAAATCAAATTTGATAAATATAAGAATAGTAATTGTGAGTGATTGCTCACTTTTCGAGGCTAGATAGATTTGATACAGAAATGAGCTACGAATTCCAAGCACGAATTCCAAAACGAAGTAAGACAAGATTGGCACGAGTTCGAGGACAAGATGATAACAGGAATTGATGAAATCAAGTCAGAACTAGATCGATGATGATAAATGGTATGAGCGAACTTATATATATAACTATATATATAACTATATATAAAGTCACATTTTACATTTAAACACATATTAAATTAAATGCGCGCGCGCGCACACACACATATATATTTCAAAAACCATTGGTATAAACTGAACACATATATAAAATCAGATCTATATACATAATATAAATTGAAATAAATACTTATGTATATATACTTAATGAAATGCAAAATACTTACATACATAATGTATTTAATTCAAAATATCTATATATTATCAAAAAAATCAATTCAAACATATCTCAAAATTAATACTTAAATTAAAACACATTAACATGGTCTCAATATATGTAAATTTGAAACTAACTAACGCATGCACATTAATTGTTAAACTCTGTATAAACACAGTATGCAACTAACTGTGTATATATATATATATATACAAATAACTGTACAATAATTACTGTAATATTATATAATGTTGTAGCCATGTATAATATAACTCTGTAACATATTTGTATAGTACTACGACATGTAAACATAATAATATAAACTAATATATATATATATATATATATATATATATATAATATAAACATATTAATATAAACTAATATAACCACCTTTGCTTTAGTTATACAAACAGTAAGCAACATAAGCTAATATACAAACACTAGTATATATATGAGCTTACACACACACACACACAGAGTACTTTCATATATGAGATAACAACTAACATATATATATTTAAACATATAGCTGACAAGACTTAATAATATATACAACTTATTATATATATATATATATAAACAGCAGATTTATATGGCAGGCTATAAACAATTGTTTCCAAAACAAATATATTTATAAACAAACATATATAGATACATAACGGTTTAGATCAACTAGAATACCTATATTGAAATCATATATAAACTACAATCGGACGCTACTTACATATATATTATCATATAGACTGCAACTTAATGCATACTTGCACAGTTGAACAACTAATATAACTTGAAATCAAAACACATATATAAGAAGACTTATATACTCACATACATATATAGACTGTAGCAGAAAAATAATATAACAATCAAAAAAATTACATTTATTCATTGCTAACTTATTATCAAAACTAGCATATAAATCTTATATAAAATTATATATAGATATCACTACATGCATATAACTAACAATGTAATTTTTTTGTATAATCTTATAATATAACTAACAAATAACTTTATTTATGACCCACAATAATAATATACTTTAAACATATACATACATACATACATATATACATATATCTAAAAAAATATATAATATAGTACACATATCAATGTATTAAAGGAAGTAGGCTGAGCATGGAAGAGGTGGAGGCGATGGCCGATCATGCTAGCGAGTTTCTGTTGTGGGTGCTTGGGGTTTCGGGTGAATGCGGTGAAGGAAGGGAAAGGTTTGGTTTGGAGTGGGTGCTGCTTGTAGGCGGTTCAGGGTGGTGGCTATCGAGGTGATAGGAAGTTGGAGCACGCATTGAGAAGTGGGGTATGTGCGCCGTTTGGAAACAGAGGAGGAAGTAAAGTGGATCGAGCCGCCGGACAACTAGCTGTTGGTTGTTTCAAGAACACGAAAAGACAAGAAGCCTAGAAGGTTGAGAATGGATACCAGTATGGTTTAATCGTTTCACAGATTTCGCCATGCACCGGATATCAAAATTGACAATTTAATATACTACGGACATCAACATGACGAGATGATCAATACGGTATACAAATATTAGTGGTACGATCAAACTATCAAAAATCAATAATAGGTACCGAAAATGCTGCAAATTTGTCAGAAATAAGACAACGGAGCAAAAGCAGTCAGTGGAGAAACGAAATATGACATCTCACTCAGAAGATGATTTACAAATTTTCTATATCAAAATATGTAGGTTTGGAAAATATTTTATTATCATCAATATTTAACTGATTTAAATTGAAATAGAATTACACAAGAAAATAAACTTCAATATTTTCAAATGAAAATTTACCATCTGCTATGTTCAAATAGACGTATTACAAAAATTAAGCTTTTATTTCAAAATTTCATAAAAATTCAATTAATTGAATAAATAAAACCACTAAAATTTACGGGTCGACCAATGATTCATCCTCTCATGGTTAGTAAATGCAAGATTGACACACCGACCAATGATATTTTGAAACTAAGAATTCCCATCAATCTCAGATGGATCAGAGTTTTGCACCGGAAGACGATGAGATTCATCCTTTATCTTTCAAGTCAATTCCCCACCAGCATAAGACCTCATGATTGAAAGCATCGCTTGATGTTCTTCTTTTTGAAGCCACCACTGAATAATTAACACCAAGGATAACTCTTCTAGTAAGCTCCAATTTATCACGCTTAAGGTTATTGAAGATACGTGAGTTTCTTTCTTGCCAGATATAATAAATAGAAAAAAGCCGCATCTAGATAAATCTTGGACCTGGTCTTTACGTTTGAAATTATGACTGGTTTCATTCAATTCATCCAACATGTTAAAAGAACTATGAGGAGGATGTTTAAGTTTAAGCCGGATTGATCCAAATGAAAGCATTAAAATTACATTTCAAAAAGAAATGATCTATGCTTTCATTTTCTATCTTATCAAAACAAATTTAGGGTAAATAGAATTATCCCTTAATGAAAGTTTGTCTTTGGTGTTGAATGTACCTATAATAGCTTGATAAGTGCAAAAATCCATTTTGCGACTAATAATATTATGTCACACAACATATGTCCAAGATCATAATGAGTTCTTAATTTTTCCCAAGCATCTTTAAATGAGAATTTGGGTTTATCCTATTCCCAATAATCATCTTTGCTATTTGTATAGATAGCGACTTGTTTAATCGGTGCTTCAACCCTCTTTTTTCAGAAAAATTGATGCATATAATAGGTTGTTTTTTATAATACTACTCACTTTATTCTCTGCTCTCCTACTGGTTTCAACCCTATCCCAACCCAACAAATCTACCATCAGTTTATCATTAGTTCAAGGGTCAAACTATAATGAGGTAGTATATCCATTTGAAATAACTCTTCTAATGTAAAGTATACCTTTCTTTCTAGCTTTAGGTTAGTTTTCCAAATGGAAGAGCTATTACTATCAACATTCATAGTCTAAAAGGTTTTATTTATGTAGTATTTGTTGAAGAGCCATTTAGACCACTTGTTTTTTTTGTCAAGAAATGCCATAGAAGATTCATACCTATTGCTTTTCTAAGTTCAATAAAGTTTTTCAGGCTGTTCCTCCCTTCTTCTTAGGAATATCGATCGCATCCTATGCTGTTTTATGATGTTTCCCTCCTCGAAAAAAATCTACACACATTTTATTAATTTTTCTAATATAAGCCATGGAAATTTAATATATCATCAGCCAATACGAAGTCATAAGGTAATGATTAAATGGATAAGACCTGCTTTCCTAGAAATTGTTAATAATTTATTGTTCCATTTTTTCATCTTTTATTTTTTCACCATAGGAGATTCCTACAATCAGAGTGATGTAAATAATTAGAAGATAAAGGAACTCCCATGTATTTAACAAGTAAAGAGTCTTCTTCCACTTTCAAAATACTTTTAATCAGAACTCTATTTCTACAACCATTACTAAAATAAAATTTGGATTTATTATGATTAATACACAACCTTACTTTAGAGGCCAGGTGTTTAAAAATATCAAGTAAGTTGATTGCACGTTTTTCATTTGCTTTACGAAAAATCACCAAACCATTCGCGTAGTAAATGAGAAATTGTAGGCGAGATTTTATTTATCGAATTTAACCTTTCTTCATCAATATACTTTTCCACAAGAATTGAAAAGTACTTCATAGCCGTGCAAAAAAGATGAAGAGAGGGTCTCCTTGTCTAATTCCACAATTACTAGAAAACAAACCTGTAGGGAGCCCTTTGATGAGAATAGAAAAGGATAGGTAGTAATACATTCCTTGATAAGATTTATCATCTTCAAGGGGAAACCCATCATTTTAAGCATATGACAGATGAAAAATTTGTTAATCCGGCCATAAGCTTTTTATAAATCAATTTTCTTGCAAAACTTATCTAAACCCATTCCTCCGAAGCTCTTGAGAAGTTCATGTGCCAGTAAAATATTTTCAGCTATGTATCTTCCTAGGATGAATGCCATTTAGTTTTTTGAAATTGAAAAAGGAAGTAGACGTTTAATTTTATTACCGATTATATTGGATATAATTTTGTAATACATATTACAACAAGCGATAATTCGAAATAGAAATAGACTTACCTTTTAGAAGTCACTTTGGAAATTGGATACTTTTTTTTAAATTTAATTCATTTATTTAACGTTATTTTGTTTAAAAGTGTGATAACCGAATTTTTGGACATCTGATAATTGGATAATTAACTGGTTTTATTTAGTTGAACAGATAAAATTCTGATAATTAAAAATATCTGGATGTATATAAATGGATTTGAAACTATAATAAATGTTGAATTATAAATATTTTAAAATGATAAATCTTATAATAAATTAATATATAAATAGATATATGCAACTTTATAATGTTGAAATTTTAATCGTATACATATACAAGCATATAAGTGTGGATATATATATATCAAAAATTCAAATAAAATAATGTTTTCTAATTACAATATATATATATATATATATATATATTGTGAATAGAAAGCATTGATTTGAATTCAATAATTCTCAAAAATGAAAATTGAGCATTTTTACCACTAAAGATAAATCTTTATATATATAGTTATTATTTGAAAATAGTAATGACTTAAGTAAAGATTATATTAAAGTAAATAAAAGATTTATATATATATATACACACATCTTTTGAATTTCATGAGGGTAGCATAATTAGTATAAAAATAAACATAGAAACATAAATTTATAAAACATAAGAAAATATTTAAATATTGTTTTTGACATTTGTAAGCTAATAATATCATGCATTAAACATTTGTAGCTAACATAACATGCAATGAACAAGTGGAAAAATTGTTTTCTTTAAAATTGAAATATAAATAAAAATGGTGGAGAACTAAGCTAGTTTCAGTTGAAACTCTTACATATTCTTTCTCAAATCTTCTTTCATGTTCCTAAACAAAAACCAGAGAAGAAATAAAATCAAACTCAAACAACTTCATTTTTCAACCTTATTCAAGAGCAAAGTAAACATAAAGAAGATCAGTTTCAGATTCAAATCAACAAACAAAGCTTCAGTTTAAAAATCTAAGTTCCAGATCATAAGAGTAAAATCCTATTCCTCTATTATAAATATCAGTTGAGTAAACCTCAACTTTTAAAGGTTAAATCATTTTTAAAACTTGTGCATGTGCTAATTCTGTGAAGTAATGTGGTAAATTAGATTTGCATGGATGTTTTAAAGTGGAAAATAGTTGAACTTCTCTGTATATTATGTGCATACTGTATATGTAAATATATATATATATATATATATATATATATATATATGTCTCTGTTTTATTACAGGCACAAATCCAAAATAAATTCGATTGCTCTTCATATAATCGATTTTAGGCTTTTGATCTCTAAATGAAAAATGATTGTAAGACTATAACATCATTTTCAAAAAGGGTTTCAAGTGTTTATATTAAGTATAGGAATTTATAGTAAAAAATCAATTTTAGGTCAGAAATTGAATGTTGGAAATCATGATTTGATTTTACAATCTGATTTATATTGCAAAATAATGAATTTTGATAATCAATTCATGATTTTTAATATTGTAAATGTTAAGATTTCTCGAGTCGATTGATATTTGCATTCTCGTTGATTTCCAGTGATCGGCAAGGAGAAGTTCGTCATCTTAGGTCTAGAGGTAGCTCGAGGGTCAAAGGTCAGAGGAAAAATGGCCGGAGGATTTTTAGGTGGCTGTGGTGGTGTATCGACGCCAATTTAGGGTTTTTTGACCTATTTTGGTCGAAGAGGATGTCGAGGCATTTGCGATGACGCGGGTGAACCGGAGGTGATCGGAGAGAGTGGGATCGAAGTAGGTGACTGTGGATGTAACGACCCAGGATTTTTAATAATTAAATTTGAATATTTAATTAATTTTAAATATTAATAAGTGAAATTTATAAGTCGAATAAATTTTTATTTGAATAATTGGATTTAATTGGATAATTAAATCAATAATTTAATATGTGAAATTATGGAAATAATTGAAAATTGGGTTAAATATGATTGAAAATGATTTGTAAAATTTTATTTTATCATATTGAAGTTAGAACGATATTTTAGAACTTTTAAAATCAAATTAAAAGTTAATTTGTGAAAATTGAATATTTTAATATTTAAATCGACTAGTGAAAATAGTCAATTTTTGAACAGTCTCAGAATTGAACGAAACCAGTTCCATTGGATCCGTAATAGTTATTTATTACCGGATTTCAATTTTCGTAGCAATCGGAGTTATCGTTTGATCGTGGCAGCTCGAAACGCATCGAATTGTTTTTAATATTAATTTGGCGAGTTAAAATAGCCATTTTTCAAAAAGTCTCGGATTTCGACGAAACCAGTTTCATCGGATCCGTAATGTGATATTATTGTAAGGTTTCAAATTTCAAGTCAATTGGATTTACCGTTTGTCCGGTACAAATTAAAACGCCTAGAAAATCGTTTAAATCGGTTTAATTTAAATCGATCGTTTGTTGCCATAACTCGCACAGATGTCCGAATTAGCTTTCGAAACCTGTTCCATTGTGTTCGGAACGCGGGGTAAACCCTAGAAACGCTGGTTACGGCGCGTAAATCGGAGTTCGGAATTTCCGGATGAATAGTGATTGAAAATTTTCCTATAAATACACCTTTAATTCACAAAAAAAAAAAAACCTAAACCTAATCCATACGCAGCCGCCACCCCCCTCAACCCATGGCCGAAAATCACCATTGCTCTTCCCCAAATATCTTTCAATCCACTCATCAATTCGAGATGTTGTCAACTAGGAAAACGTAGAGGCTAGTGTGCTCTACATATCCAACGGTTATGATCGTCAATGGCATGACGAATTGGCGGCAAATCGAGGTGGAAGGGGGCCGGTTGCGCACGGTTTTCCATGCTGTAGGGGGGGCCGAGTTGGTCTGTTCTCTGGCCGAACGTGGAGGGAGGTGAGGGCTTCCAGATGGCACTTGTTGATCGACTTGGAAGTTGGCGTGGTGGTTGCAAATTTAAACCCTAAAAGGGTAGTGATGGGTTCGGCCTTGCGTATGTGTTACTAGAGTTGAAGAGCGTGAGGGAGATGATGGGGTGGACGGTCATGATGCAAAGGAAGGGGATCCAATGGCTCTAAATTGATGTAGGTTAAAAAAAATATAAATAAAGTTGTAATTAATTATAGTTTAAATCGTGTAAACTTCAAAAATTGATATCTTTTTCATACGAGGTCGAAAACGCGCGAAACCAGTTGCGTTGGAATCGTATGGACGAGCACTACGCGATGGAATTGGATTGGAGTCGTTTGGAGTTAGTGAAAATTTTGTGTAAAATTAAACGTCCGTTTAATTTTATTCGAAATAAATCGCTAAAACGAAATTGAAATCAAGGTGAGAACTTCTCACTCAAAAGGATTTATTTAAATTTTAAATAGTTAGATTTAAAATTGTTAGTTGTGTTGATTGAATGCTTGAATGATGATTGTTATATATGTATTGGATGTGAATAGACCCTATACGCCGTTAGTAAGCGGAGGTTATTTATTACAACATATACCGCGATATTCCACCTTGAAGTGGAATTGGTATTATATTATATATATAGCAATATATATATATATATATATATATATTGGCATATGTATATATTGCAGTTGATGATTTCCCGCATTTGTATAGCGGATGAGACCCTATTGCGTCGTCTATTAAGCGGATAATATTTTAAATCCCATATACCGCGATAATTTCGTACTGGAGCGAAATTGGTATTGTGCTAATGTTTGTGGATGCAGGAAAACAGGTTGGAGGGATCCAACTGGATTCCTCAACAGTTTTTATTTAATTTCAGATATTTTGATATTTGATGGATTATCATAGCGATATATGATATCGTTGTAGTCGTGATTGACTATTTGGTGTGTAGCATCATTGGACCAAATTTTGGAACTTTAAAATGATTTTTAAAGTGATTTTTGAAAATATACTATATGTTTAGAAATTGATCCATTTTAAATAAATAAACGTCATAATTTTAATGTTATAAAAATTATGAAATTTTGAGAAATATAGTAAAAGGCTGATTTTTGAAAATATGGGTTATTAACTTTATGAAAAGAGTTTAATCGGGATTTTTGAATTTATTATAAAAAGTTGAAATATAGGATTTATAAAATTTGATTATTTTATAAATCAAAAGGATGAAATTATAAAGGAGATTAAAGATGTTTTAAAAGAATGATATAAATTGATTTATATAAAGGATTTATAAATTAATATTTATAAATTAAAACATTTGAAAGTTTTTATAAGTGTTAGAATGAACTGTGAATGAATTTCATAAATAGAAATGAAATTTATAGAATTATAAACGGTGAAGTTATAAAAGGAATTTTTATAAGCAGTAGGTTTATAAAATTTATAAATTTATTAAAAGAATGGTTTTGGATAAATAATTGAATCTTATAAGTTATAAGATTTATAATTGTAAAGTTCAAAGAAACGATTTTGTAAAATAATCGTTTTATAAGCATTTAACTTATAATATGAACCTTTAGTTTATAATTGAGTTATAAATCGAATAGATTAATAAAGGAATTTATAAAAGGAAGTTGTTATAAAATAAATAGAAATGGAGTTTATAAACGTTGTTTTATAAATTCGCAAACGACTTATTTTAAGAAGTAAATTGTTGAAACCTATTAATGGAGTTATATTCACGTTTTTGACTGTGAATAATACTTTAAAATAAAATGAATAGAAATGATGAAATTGTTAATTGGATTATATTCACGTTTTTGAATAGTGAATAATATGTTAAAGAAAATGTTTAGGATGTGATATTTTAAACAGAATTAAAACAAGTTAATGATGTTTTAAAATGTGTTGAGATTCGAAACCATAGATTTCAACATTTATTGTTGAAATAGACGTTTTCGAGAAATAGAAGGAAATGGTGGACTATAACACTGTTGTTATAGTAAATGATTTCCGAAAGGAAATGTTTTGGATAGTATTGGGATTTATATATCTATTTTAATTTCGAATCCCTATACTAGTGATTTTGGGTTATCGTAACGATGTTTTACGCAACATTCGTTTTGGCCCAAATAAATATGTTTAAGAGAATGATTTCCTTAAAGAATGAAATATATACTTAATCTCGATTGAAGTGTATTGAATATTTTCCAAGTGTTGAAAATAAATAAGTTCATGAATTACTTATTAAATAAGTATGGAAATGTTTTCCAATATAAAGTGAATATTAGAGAATTTATCTTTTTGAAGATAAATTGAAATGAATAATTGAAGTCATATATTCATGAATATTTTAGAATGAAAATTCACTATAGAATTTATGAATAAAAAGGGAAGTTGTTTAAAAATAAATATTGATTTATTTTTGAAGTGTGAAATTTTGTATCTTGTAAAGATATTTTGGAAAATAAATAATTTGGAAAATTATTTGGAATCTGGTGATGTGTGCATATCCATTGATAGTTCAATAACCGACTATCAATATTTCCCTTTGAATGGGTAATTGATGTGATTTGTTTGAATTTGAATGCCACACTTATTTTTGAATAAGCGCTCACTATTCGGGTTAACCGGGAAAGGACCATGGGGTCGTATAACCCATTCCGAATATGTGATACGGCGTTATGAATTGTATTTGATGACCGGTGTTGAAGACCGAGTATTTGCGAAAGCGATAGGATGACCTATCGATTGTCTCTGCACTGGGTAGCTCCTGGTATAGAGATTCCCTAAGTGATGGGAAATCCGATCGGGATTGTGAATATCCGGATTGCAAGGACTTCTTTGTAAGTGCCTTCGGTTTTGTTCGAGCCCGGAACAGACTTGTATGGGTTGTATGTCTGACATTACAAATTGAGATATAAAGCCGATTTCATTCAAATATATTTCTGTTGGTGGCGGAGAATTTATTCTTTTAGCTTAACACCCTTCTCTGAGACGTACGAGCTCAGAGGTTATATAGTTGAAGGTTATCAGCGATATATTCCCAATTTGGTAATGTGACATGCTGAGTGTTGCTGTAAATGATCATTGTGTTGATTTTTTGTGATAGGATCGTTTATTTGATCGTCTATCTTGGTGATCATTTCTATGATCATTTGTTGACCCAAAGCATGGCTTTTGTATAAAGTATGTTTTTGTGGACGTGACTTCGTCGAGCCTCACACCCCGTGAATGGTCAAAACAGGAAAGATGCGGCAAGGTTATGAAGGGTAGCGCCCTTTAGGATGTGTGCATTTCCTTCTGGAAAAGGGTGGTATCATGGTATGGAGCCCAGATACTTACTCATGTTGAAAACACTTTATGATTGTGTGAATTGATTGCGAGCGCTCGGTGAAAGGTCCCAAAGGACCGGGGGATGGCATATTCGGTCAGTTGTTACTCAGTTAGGGGTAACCCGGCCTTGTGTTGGTAGAGATCCGGTTTGGTTCTCGGGGATGTCCATCCATAGGCATTCTCATGTGGCAATGGGAAGTTCCTTGGCCTGATCATTCGTTGGAAATCCAATTCCCAATACGAAACTTGTACGGTATTAGTTGTAGAACCTGCCATCTAATATGGTAGTTATAGTAAGCATAATATAATGGTACCTATGCTGACTAAGATTTATATTCTACTTTTGAAATATCTTCTACACTATGCACAAATAATAATATCAAAATTGATTTGATTTTAATGCGTATCAAGCATCTTTGATTATCATAAGAAGAAATCTCCCCCAAGTCTGCGTTTGCATTGTGTGTGTGGCGGGAGGTCTTATGGTAGTCTCATTTTTAAAAGCATTGCGAATTGATTTTAAAAATATTCCTCTATTTTGTTTTCAAAGATAAATAAACTGTTTTGAGTTCTCACACCAGTCACATGACTGACTCGGAGTTTATTGTTTTCCTTCCTAAACTCTGGGTGCCCACCAATTTCCACACGGGCAGTCAAGAGTTAAGGTTTATCAGGATATTCTGGATATTCTGGAGTTGCTGGAGGCAAGATGGATGGCATGGCGTATTACTAGTTATATAGTATTTCTTTTTCTGCTGCACTATTTGATGTTTTTTGTTGTTGTACACTCTGATGATATGATGTAATGTAATGTATAAAATGTAATAACTGATATAGTTCTTTGTTTAAAGATTATTCATTTATTGTTATATGTTGTTCCGCTTCGAATTGTGAGATTCTGTTATTGTTCTGTTGTTTTCTGTTCCGTTCTATTTTCTATTTTCTTTCCTCTCTATTTTCTATCTTCTTCTCTCTTCTTCTGTCTTTTTCTTTTTCTTAAACCCTCAGTGTTCGGTTTTCCGTCGTTCGATTGCTCGGCGGTCGATAAAGTGAGTATCGATGTTGAATTTTCGAAAGACGAAGAATCGGGTCCTGACAGTGGAGGAGGTCAGGACGTGATCGGGAGGTATCTAGTGGACGTAGGCGGTGGCACGAGGTGTTATTTGTCGATCAGTATGGATTCTTGGGTTTCACGATTGGTTCGATTTCGATTCCAGGCTTTATCGTTGGAGCTGGGTGGCGTAGCGTTAGTATGGGTCATCGGCGACCTGTAGGAACGTCGACGTTAGTCCGAGTGTTGGTGAACTCATATGCACGTGCACGCGTGTCCTCTGGTATCTGTTGGTAGCTGTGTGATGAGAGCATCGGAAATGTTAGCGATTTTCTCAAAGTCGTTCTCGGGTTTTTCGAGAGGTAGCAGTTGTGAGAGAGTGGGCACGAGTGTTGGCACGGGAAAATTGATCTTGGGCTCGGGATCCTAATTTTCTAATGGAAGTAAACTATATAAACAAGTTATTAACCAAGTTTAAAAAGAAAATAAAAAATAAATAAAAAGGAAGCATGAACAAGTTTTAAAAAGCAAGAGTAAATTTTGTAATGAAATTTCAAAGTAATAAACAAGTTTTAAAGTAAATGGTGTGATCAAGTTTTCAAGCAAGTTTCAAATATAAATAAAAATTAAATTCAAATGTGTTTTGAATTTAGGTTGATTTAATTTAGGAAATATATTAGGATAATAAAATATATTCCTAAGCATTTTTAAATGGAATTTAATAATGATGTAATTAAATAGGTGATTAAGATAAGTATATAAAACTTTAATTAATAAAAGGTCACAAATGATTTTGAATAAATTAATTTCAACCCTTTAATTTAAATAAGATTTAAATGATTTAATTAAGTAATTAGCTAAGATAATGGTTTATCTTAGATTAATTAAGGACTTAAGTAATTAAGGGTTAATTAATTAACTTAAGTAATTATAGGATAATTAATTAATGTAATTTAAGAATAATTACTTAATGAAATTAATTAAAGGATAATTAATTAATAATGTAAGTAAAGGATCATTAATTAGTATGATTAATCAAGGACTAATTAATTAATGTAAGTAATTAGAAGATCTTTAATTAATATAAATAATTAAAGGTTAATTATTTAATGTGAATGATTAAATGATTAAAGAATTAATTTCAATAATCAATTAAAGGGTTTAACTAATGATAATTAAGCAAGAGTTAAAGATAATTAATTTATTTTATGATTGGAGGACAAATTAATCTTGCTTATAGATGATTAAATTGTATTGAATGTTTGGATTAATGTCTCTAGTCTGATAATTTGTGATGTTCTGTGATATGATTTGTTTGGGTTGAACTGGGGTAATGTGGGTTATTTATCGGTGGTGTATTGCTGTTTATTGACATCATGTATTTAAAATTGAATTGTATTCACTTAAATAACTTGTATTAAAGATGACACTGGATTCGAAGAGACCGGGTCGGGTATAAGAAAATACCCGAAACCACTTCGATTAGTAACTACAATAATTCTTTATAAATTTTATTGTAGAATCAAACAGGCTGGAATGAAACAAATGAAGCAACATGGCCATTTAAACTGAGTAACAATTCTTAGATATAATTTCATGAAATAGGTATTGATTATAAC
This sequence comes from Allium cepa, assembly GCA_030765085.1. NCBI lineage: Eukaryota > Viridiplantae > Streptophyta > Magnoliopsida > Asparagales > Amaryllidaceae > Allium > Allium cepa. The sequence continues at coordinate 251,131,197 of CM060928.1, forward strand.
AAGATAAGAACTCGTAATGAGGTACGAGTTACCCTGGTTTGCAACTACGTTTTATAACTTAGTATTTCAAATTATATGGGTTTACTCACACTGGTTTCCTGCCCGACCCGGGTGTTAGTTTATTGTAATGCTTGGGTCAGATCGAGTATTACAGATTTTCAGGTTGGGACGTTATGGAGCTCAAGTGGCGAGTTGGATGTATGGAGTTTAACTCACTGTGTATTGGAGTTGTATTGATTCTTTTCTGGGACAAGTTATTATAACTGTCTAATTTGGTTGTACTCTGATGTATTATATGTAAATTGATAGATACAGCTTTTCTTTGTAAAAATGCTATTATTTGATATTATATTTTGATCCACTGCGAATGTGAGATTCTGTGTTTTTGTTTTCTGTTTCTTCTTCTACCTCTTTTCTTCTTAACCCTAACTATTTGGAATTTCCTACGTTCGATTGTTTTACACTTCTACAGTGATGTATCAGAGTATAAAGTTAAGTGAGAACCTTGGCTTTAGTGGTTTACACATTAAGGATGGGGTCAGTAGTACCCTAGAATGAGTTGAGTGTATATTTATATATATGAGAGCGTACTTGTTATTTTCTTATATAAAGATTCTAAATGATTTTAAAAATGATTTTTATATAATCTTATATTTTGATATATAAAGCAATAATTTTTCTAGTTATTATATATATATATATATAAATTGGCTGTTGGTTATTGAAATTGAATAAGATCATAAGAATTTAAGCGATTATATATATATATATATATATATATATATATATATATCCAAATAGGAATTGGATAATGAACTATACAAATAAGGTAAGCTAGAAATGGATTCAAACTAGAAAATAAAATCCTGAAATTTGTAGAAGTGCTTTCAGAATGCTGAATTAAGTTACTTGATCTTATTTTTCTACCAAATTATATGAGATAATATGTAGTGAATTGGTCTCCAGATATGATAATCTTGATTAATTATAATAAAACGGTTATTATGTCTAATAATGGGATGTTCATTTCTAATAAAAATCAATGATTAAGCAGACTGAAAAGTTTTAAGGAAATAAACATTTAGATGAGTATGACTTGTAAATTGGAATGGTTTAAATTGCGAAGTTTTAAAATCTATGTCCAGAAAATTTGAAATTGTTTCAAAATGATAAAAGAAATAACAAATGATAATATTCTGAATATTTTGAATGTAAGAACCTTATTTTAAAACAAGAGATATTTAAAAAAAAATGAAAGAATTTGTCTTAAATTAAAACCAAGAGTGGTTTAAAATTGGAAGTATGGCTTGGTGTGCAAATAAAATAAAATGTATATATGTGTGGATATACATAATATTAAAGTTGATTGGAAATAAACACTAAGTGATGGGTTTTGAATTTTTCCCTAAAATGTGATGTAAAAACCCAAAGTGAAATAAGTTTTTGAACTTATAAGCGGAAAAGGATATTGATAAGAAATTTTTGAACTTGAGAATTCAAATTGAGTAAAGTTGATTGGATTAAATGAATTGAATTTAACTTAGGAAAGTTAAATGGGTTGATTTGAAAAGGAGTTATGTGTGATCCCAAAAAAGGGTTTGAATTCTGGATGTGTGATGGATGCTAGGGATGGATGTATAATTTGGATATTTATTTAATTTAACATATCCTGCTATCATCATGTTGTTATTAATAATCTATGAAACTGTGAATTGGATTATTTTAAATGAATTTAGAAGTGGATTGAGGTAATATATATCCATTGCTGAAATTAAATAGAAATAAAACTTTAATTTGAAATTGTTTAAATAATTTTGATTTTTAAAGATAAAAAATTGAACTTATGAAAATGAAATCACTTTGAACTTAAGATTTGAATGTTTAAAATGAACTTGCAAACTGAATTGGTTTCAAGGATTAAAAGTTGGGAAATAAATTGGATTTCGGAGATTTAAATTATTCAAAAAGTTTTGAACTCTCACTTGAATCTTGAAATAAGCAAAGTAAAATTAATTTCAAAATGAATATTTGAAATTGGAACTCAAAATTAAATTGTTTAAAGATTTAGGTTGTAAATTAAAGGTTAGGGGTTAACTTGATTTAAAAGATTAAATCAACACGGGAAAATATTAGCTCGAATTTATATAATTCGAGATGGTTTAAAAGTTGAGATTGGAATTGAAATTAGTTCAAATTGAAATTTGTTTTGAATTAATTGAAATTGAAATCGAAGTTGAATAAGTAAATTCAAATGGGAATTAATTTGAATTTGGAATGGGAATTGAAGTTAATTTAAATTGAATTGAAATTGGATCAATTTAATAGAAGTGGAGATTAAAACTTAATTCGAAAGGGAGATTGGGAAATTGAACAGTTTGGCTCTGAACCATTTTCAAATAAATTGTTTTAATATAAACTTTCTTAAATCTATTTTTTTCTCTAGCTATTTACTATACAACCTTTATTTTTAAAACTCAAACTATCTTATACTTATTTTACAACTATTTTTGGAACTATTTGACTATTTTACAATAAATTTTACAACTATTTTATAAACTAATTACTATTTTGCATTGCAATTATCTAATTATTCTACAACTATTTGACTATTTTACAACTATTTTATAACAACTTAACTATTTACAACTATTTTACAACTAAAGACTATTTTTCGACTACTTATCCATTTTAAAAATTTTAAGCTATTTTCTAAATTCAAGCTAGTCAGAGTGCAAACTGTTTATGATTAAATACCAATTGAAATAACAATTGAAGTGATAATCCAAATCGAAGTTTGAAGCAATTGTGAATAAGTGAATAGGAATCAAAATGTATGTTAACAAAAAGAGAATTGATTTAGCCAATAATCAATGAACATGCGTAGGATGTACGTATATTATTTTATTCGCATAATGATTTGATCCAGATTCGAACACGAAATTTCGAGATAGTATATCGATCCGAGTTGGGATTTTTCACTCGATTTTCAACGGCGAACCCTGGATATGGATTTTTGATTGATTGAAAATTCTCTATCATAGTTATGGCTATGCAAAGAGAATGACAGTTTCTGATCGAGAAACCAGATCTGAGTTCGCACTAGGAAGTCGGGTGGACGATACTAGTTCAAAAGTGAAATTGTACGATCAAGTGAGCGATCAGATTTGATATTGTGTGCGGATGGTATATGTACATCGTACGTGCTTGAATGAAATAGATATTGAAATCTTTGAAAGAAATGTAAAAATGATTTTTGAAATGGAAAAGTATATTTTAAGAAATATATGATGAATAAAAGTGGAAGTTGGATATTTCTATGATTAAAATTCACTTTATGAAAGTAAGTAATATGGTAAATAACTTTACAAGGGAAATCAAACTTGAATATTTGATTTGGCATAAATAAAGTTACATATATTTGTTACATATGATAATCTCCCCTTGATGAATCTATAGCCAGAAGAAAAGATTTTTATTTAAAGTATAAAAAGGAAATTTTTGTAAGCATGAAGTGATCTAAAGATTTTTCAAGGATATATATATATATATATATATATATATATATATATATATATATAAATGGTTTTATGAGAATGATTTTGGGAAAAAGGTTTTTGGAACCTATGGATTTTGAAAGGCTTTAAATTTTTGGGAAAAATCAATTTTGGAAATTTGGAAAGCCAAGTTGAGGATTATCGATTTTGTGAAAAGAAGATTTATATGTGATACATATAAATATTATGATTTGAAAGATACTATTTGTGTATAGTATAAAATGTTTTGAGAATGGCTGTGAGGAAAAATGCGCTCCCACGGAATGAACTTCTTAGGAGATCCACGGGGTGGTTCTGCCTTGAGCCCTAATGGGGGTTCTAAATTTGATCCTGGAAGGAAGTTTAGAAAAATTGAAGTTCCTGAGGATTGTGTGTGGGTAGCGAAAGTCGAGGGCGCTGATGGCTACAGAGAAATTTGGGATATGCTATGACGACAGTGTAACTCGATATCACTACGATCTACTGTGGACCATAGCGGAAGTCGAGGGCAGTGAGTGCCTACGGTCTACGTTTGATTTCGCCGTGAGGGAGACGTAACATCGGTAGACTGCGATCTATGAAGACATAGCGAAAGTCGTGTGGTAGTGAGTGTCTACATGCTACATTGCGACTCAACTGATGCAGTCTGCGATCTATGTGGGAGTGGAGAAGTTACATTTGGCAGGGAAATTCGAGGGCGCTGATGCCTATAGTTACTTGGGGTTTCACCGCGATGGCGATGTGACCCCGGATATAGTTGCGATCTGTAGCAGTTCCATGGTGTAATCGAGGGGAGCTAAGGCCTATGGTTTTATATGGTTTTGTCGCGATGGCGACGTAATTATCGGGTTAAATGTGACCATAGAAGGGGTGATGATTTCCAGAGCATTCTCACCAAAAATGTTTTCTATATTTTCACCAAAATATTTTTCAATTATTTTCACTGGGTGTTGAAAACAGGTTTACCACGTACTTATAGATTTTCAGTCCTACGCCTGATCAACGTATGACCGAATTTCTATGAGAATAAGGATGGACTTATTGAGACATCGAGTTATAAAAAGTATTTTTATAAAGCTATTTTGGCAATATTATGTAGATTTTAAAGTGTTTATTTTTTTTTAAATAAAAAGAGTTTATAGTTAAAATGTTCAAAGAGTAATTTAAATGATAATAAGCAATTTAATAAATTCCGGCTTCGTTCCTTTTCGAGGACGAAAAGATTTAAAGGGGAGAGGAATGTGATAACCCGAATTTTTGGATATCTGATAAATGGATAATTAACTGGTTTTATTTAGTTGAATATATAAAATTCTGATAATTAAAAATATATGGATGTATATAAATGGATTTGAAACTATAACAAATGTTGAATTATAAATATTTGAAAATGATAAATCTTATAGTAAATTAATATATAAATAGATATATGCAACTTTATAATGTTGAAATTTTAAGTGTATACATATACAAGTATATAAGTGTGGATATATATATATATATATATATATATATATATATATCAAAAATTCAAATAAAATAATGTTTTCTAATTATAATATATATATATATATATATATATTATGAATGGAAAGCATTGATTTGAATTCAATAATTCTCAAAAGTTAAAATTGAGCATGTTTACGACTAATGATAAATCTTTATATATATATATATATATATATATAGTTATTATTTGAAAATAGTAATAACATAAGTAAAGATTTAAATTAAAGTAGATAAAAGATTTTTATATAAATGTCTTTTGAATTTCATGAGGGTAGCATAATTAGTATAAAAATAAACATAAAAACGTAAATTTATAAAACATAAGAAAATAATTAAATATTGTTTTTGGCATTTATAAGATAATAATATCATGCATTAAACATTTGTAGCTAAGATAACATGGAATGAAGAAGTGGCAATTTTTTTTTTTTAAATTGAAACATAAATAAAAATGGTGGAGAACTAAGCTGGTTCCAGTTGAAACTTTTACATGTTCTTTCTTAAATCTTCTTTCATCTTCCTGAATAAAAACCAGAGAAGAAATAAAATCAAACACAAATAACTTCCGTTTTCAACCTAATTCAAGAGAAAAGCAAACATAAAGAAGATCGGTTTCAGATTCAAATCAACAAAAAAAGCTTCAGTTTCAAAATCAAAGTTCCAGATCATAAGAGTAAAATCTTGTTCCTTTGTTTATAAATATCAGGTGAGTAAACCTCAACTTTTAAAGGTTAAAACATCTGTAAAGCTTGTGCATGTGCTAATTCTGTGAGGTAATGTGGTAAATAAGATTTGAATGGATGTTTTTAAACTAGAAAATAGTTGAACTTCTCTATGTATTGTGTGCATGTCTGTATATGTAAATATATATATATATATGTGTGTGTGTGTGTGTGTGTGTGTGTGTGTGTGTGTGTGTGTGTCTGTTGTATTACATGCACAAATCCAAAATAAATTCAATTGCTCTTCATTAAATCGATTTTAGGCTTTTGATCTCTAAATGAAAAATTATTGTAAGACTATAACATCATTTTTAAAAATGGTTTCAAGTGTATATATTAAGTAATTAATTCAAAATAGGAATTTACAGAAAAAATCAATTTTAGGCCGGAAATCGAATGTCCGGAAATCATGATTTGATTTTACAATCTAATTTGTATTGCAAATAATGAATTTTCATAATCAATTAATGATTTTTAAGAATGTAAATGTTGAGATTTCTCGAGTTGAGCGATATTTGCATTCTCGTCGATTTCCGACGATCGGCGAGGAGATGTTCGTCGTGCTTGGGTCTGGAGGTGGCTCGAGAATCGAGGGTCAGAGGAAAAATGGCCGGATGATTTTTAGGTGGTTGTGGTGGCATATCGACGTCAATTTAGGGTTTTGTGACCTGTTTTGGTCGAAGAGGATGTCGAGGCATTTGCGACGATGTGGATGAACCGGAGGTGATCGAAGCGAGGGGGATCGAAGCAGGTTACTGCGGCGAAGGTCTGGACCTGATCGCGAGGTGTTTGGTGGACGTAGGCGGCAGCGTGAGGCGTTCTTCGTCGATCAGTATGGGTTCTTGGGTTGCACGATTGGTTCGATTTCGATTCTAGGCTTTATCGTTGGAGCTGGGTGGTCGGAGCGTTACTATGGGTCGTCGACGACCTGTAGGTGACGTCGACGTTAGTCTGAGCGTTGGCGAACTCATGTGCACGTGCACATGTGTCCTTTGGTATCTGTTGGTAGGTGTGTCATGAGAGCATTGGAAATGTTGGTGATTTGCTCGAAGACGTTCTCGGGTTTTTCGAGAGGTAGCAGATGCAAGAGAGTGGGCATGAGTGCTAGCTCGGGAAAATTGATCTTGGGCTCAGGTTCCTAATTTTCTAACAGAAGTAAACTTTATAAACAGGTTATTAACCAAGTTTTAAAAAAAAGGAAGCATGAACAAGTTTTAAAAAGCAAGAGTAAATTTTATAACGAAATTTCAGAGTAATAAACAAGTTTTAAAGTAAATGTTATGATCAAGTTTTCAAGCAAGTTTCAAATATAAATAAATATTATTCAATTGTGTTTTGAATTTAAGTTGATTCAATTTGGGAAATATAATAGGATAATAAATTTATTCCTAAGTATTTTTAATGGAATTTAATAATGATGTAATTAAATAGGTGATTAAGATAAGTATATAAAACTTTAATTAATAAAAGGTCACAAGTGATTTTGAATAAATTAATTTCAATCCTTTATTTTAAATAAGATTTAAATGATTTAGTTTAGTAATTAACTAAGATAATGGTTTATCTTAGATTAATTGAGGACTTAAGTAATTATAGGATAATTAATTAATGTAATTTAAGAATAATTATTTAATGAAGTTAATTAAAGGATAGTTAATTAATTAATGTAATTAAAGGATCATTAATTAGCCTGATTAATTAAATAATAATTAATTAATGTAAGTAATTAGAGGATCTTTAATTAATATAAGTAATTAAAGGTTAATTATTTAATGTGAATGATTAAAGAATTAATTTCAATAATTAATTAAAGGGTTTAATTAATGATAATTAAACAGGATTTAAAGATAATTAATTTATTTTATGATTGGAGGAAAAATTAATCTTGCTTATGGATGATTAAATTGTGTTGAATGTTTGGATTAATGTCTCTAGTCTGGTAATTTGTGATGTTCTGTGATATGATTTGTTTGGGTTGAAATGGGGTAACGTGGGTTATTTATCGGTGGTGTATTATTGTGTATTGACATCATGTATTTAAAATTGAATCGTATTCACTTAAACAACTTGGTTAAAGATGACATTGGATTCGAAGAGACCGAGGTCGGGTATTAGCAAATACACGAAACCACTTTGATTAGTAACTCTAATAATTCTTTATAAACCATAGAATCAAATAGGCTGGAATGAAATAAATGAAGCAACATGGCTATTTAAACCGGGTAACAATTCTTAGATATAATTTTGTGAAATAGGTATTGATTATAATAAGATAAGAACTCGTAGTGAGGTATGAGTTACCTTGCTTTGCAACTATGTTTTGTAACCTAGTATTTCAAATTATATGTGTTTACTCACGCTGGTTTATAGCCTAACCCGGGTGTTACTTTATTGTAATGTTCGGCTCAGACCGAATATTACAGATTTTCAGGTTGGGACGTTCTGGAGCTCAGGCGGCGAGCTACATGGCAGGAACGTATGGATTATAGTTCGCTGTGTATTGGAGTTGTATTGATTCTTTTCTAGGGCAAGTTATTATAACTGTCTAATTTGGTTGTACTCTGATGTATTGTATGTAAATTGATAGATAAAGTTTTTCTTTGTATAAATGCTATTATTTGATACTATATTTTGATCCGCTGCGAATGTGAGATTCTGTGTTTTTGTTTTTTTGTTTCTTCTTAATCCCAACAATCTGGAATTTCCAGTGTTCGATTGTTCGGCACTTCTACGGTGAATGTATTAGTATCGAATTTTCGGAGTCGAAAATTTCGGATCGTTACAAAAAGTAATTTAAAATAAATAAAAAAATATTTTGACTTTTGTCAAAACTTTATAATTTTTTCGAATCCCTTTGAAATTAAGTTTAGATTTCAGTTTGTTACTTCAATTTCAAAATGTACGTTAGATTGTAAATTCTGCACACAAATACAAAATATATATATATTCAAAATTTAAGACACGGCTTGAAATTATTATATATGTATGTACGTGTGTGTATATTGTGTGTGTATTTTATTTTAACTCAAAATTCATAAAATGGACTTTTGTGTAAAACTAAAACATTTAAGTTTAAACCCTTTCCATAATTGAAACTAGACTTATAATTGTAAATTTTAGAATTTAAAACATATAAAATAGTCAAACTTAATGTTAACATATGTACATGTGTATGTGTATTTAAATTAAAACTATGGACAACGAAAGCATATATAAAAGGATGAACGAGCTCGTTGCGATGTAAATCCCAACACTTATATACAGTCATATTATCCATGTACACTCTTTGTATGTTGTAGTTACACATTTTACACTAGAGTATATTCGGATATACTCCCTGTGTATGCTAAGTATAAATTTGGTCATACTTGTCATTTAATAAATCAGTCAATTTAATTAAAGAGAGAAAATAAAATGTTTCTCTCTCTAAATAAAACTAAATTTTCCCTCGGTTAATTGAGTAAGTTTAAGAAAGAGAAATGGAAGGTTTCCTTCTCTAAATTAACTTTAATAAGTATCACACACATACACAAAGAAGTATACTTGATACGCTTTATTTTATATAAATCCCATATCGATTAAAATTTAAATAAATTAAGACTTCTTTTTCAATCAAAATAAAAAACAAGTTTTTGTTTCAAACTATTATATTGGATCTAATAAACTCTTCACACTTCATAGGCCCAATAGATTCAAAAATAAAATAGATTGAAAATTTCAATACTGAGAAAAAAATTCACACACACACACGCACACATATATAATATGCAAAAGATAGAAAGTCATTAAATGAATATATTTAAGTTTATAGCATAAGATACATAATAAAGAGACAGTTGGGTCTTCATTTAAGGAAAGCCACATAGAGGACGAATAATTCAATATAAAAGTACAAAGAAAGTCAAGGGTCTGAGTTGTGAATGACGTCTTTGCTATAAGAAATTGCAGGGGTGCAATTTATTCAGGAGACAGGTCTGTAACAACCTTACTTTCTATGATATTGTAATAAATATATATAATTAAAATAAAATGTTCAAATTCAAATTTGGATAAATTTTTAAATATATATTATTATTGAATTAAATCTTGTGATAAGGGATTTTGTTTTAATAAATAGAATTAATTAATAAACTCTTTTTAGAAAATATACTAAACTCGAATAAAATATTTACAATGAATATATAATATTTTTATATTGTAAATCATTTTTATACGATTGAAATAATTGAAAAGAATTTTTATTCGATATTAATAAAATCAATGGATCAAAATAGATAAATAGTTATTGAATTTAAATATTTTGTAAAATGTAACAAAATGTACCTTGCAAAATATATATGTAGAGTAATTTAAATTGAAAATGAATTTATAACTCTAGATAAGGTTATTCATATGTCAATTAAGAGACTTTAATTTGCAATCAAAAGAGATAAGATGGAAATTTATTTTTCGTAAGTACTTAATTGGAAAAAAAGAAACCAAGAAAATAAAGAAATACAACTCCTATTTCCCCTCTTCGTCATTTTGACTCAGCCTATTCTTCCCTATCTCCATAAATCCCTAATTCATGAAACTAAAAAGAAAAATGAGCAACATGAGTAGCTACGCACGGCTACGACAGCGTTGGAAGCATGTGAAAGCAATGCAAGAGAATGTGGCGTGCGACAGCAGTGGTGGTGCAATGATGATGGCGACGACGACATTTTTTTAATGAAGCCATGCATAGCTAATTTTAGGAGGCTCGAACGACGTTCTAGAGCTTAGTAGTTGCATTCATTATTTCTGTGAGTTATTTCTTAACTCATAACCGTGTTCTAATATATTTTCCTTTGCATGTCCTACATGAGTGGTGTTTGATAAATTTTGGTTGCAAATTGGTTGAATTTAGCTGAAAAATGCTATTAAAATATAGTTTCATCAATATATGAATATTCTCTTTGGTAATGGATGTGATCCCTTATTTGTTTAGTATAAATTGGTTTTAAATTGAATATATGATGTTTGCATGTTCTCACTTTACTTTGATAGTGGCTAGACAATGGACTGGAAGGGGAAATTTTGAGCAGAACACATTTGGAAGTATTTATGAAAAAATTGCTTGAATTATAATAGTTTTGAAATAAATGATTTTTAAATTTGTTTATGTAACAACCCGCATATTTGGAAATTTTTATATTTAAATATTTTATTTAAATATTTTATCGTTAGTCGGATTTTAGTCCGAAAAGCTACTTTTTGCATACGGTCGAATTAGGCTCGGGACCACTCCCATTGAGTTTAAAATGCCGTTTGCGACCTTTTTGAGTATAAGCTTCGATATGTTTGGAGAAAGTTGATTTTTGCTACTTTTCACTTTGGCTTTGGTTTGGGCTCAGCCCTATGTTAACTTATGCTCAAATCTGAGCCACTCTTCCTCACTCACCCTCATTCTCTTCTCATTTCAGTTTTTAGAGTATTAATGGTGGGAGAGATTGGAAATTAAAATTCCAAAACCCTAGTTTCTCTTGCAAATCAAATTCCTTGCTCCAAACTCAAGAAGAACCCATTGGTAAGCTTCTCTTCTTCTTCTCCAACTTATTCTCTTACCAATTTCAGAAATTCCTAAACCTAATCTTGGGAATGTTCTTGTTTTTGAGCTTAGATTCAAGCTCATTTGGGTTGTGTTGAAGAGAGGTTGATTCTCCAATTGCTTTCAAGCTTCTTCTTGTTCGATTTTGTGAAAAGGTGAGATTTTTATCTCACATCTATGACTATTATTATCTTTGGTTGTTGGGTATAAATTCCTAACACTTCTTCATGTGCATTTGCTCTTGATTTGGATTGGTTTTGTGAATATTCCAATTTTTGAGCTTTTGAGTCAAATTTGTGTGAAATCCTTTTATGGATGTTTGATCATGCTTTTGGTGATGCATCGAGGAGCATATAGGGTCAGGTTTCCGATTGGCATAAACCCTTAGAGCCAATGTCCGTCCGGTTGCATTTTGGAAGAGTTTGCTCTTCATTTGAATAAGGTTGAAAAACAGCCCAGGCATGATTCAGTCGACTGAAAATCTCTGTTCAGTCGACTGAACCTGAAACCCGAGAGTTTCCAGGCATGTTTCAGTCGACTGAAAAACTCTGCACAGTCGACTGAAACTGGAAACAGAAAGTTTCCTGAACCTGGAAAATTTCCATGTACAGGGTCAGTCGACTGAAAATCTCTGTTCAGTCGACTGAACCTGCTGTTTGAGTCCAATTTGCCTTTTTGGATTGAAATTCCAAATTTAAATCGATTCGTGATAATCCTATTTGTTGTTATCATCCATTATGATTTTGATGACTCTTTTTAGGGATTTTTGAATATCCATTTCGATGGATCCTTTATCGATTTCGTTGGATTTTATTCACGTCTTCGTATGTGAATTTTTGTGATTGATTGTTCTTACAATCTTCTTCGTGATTTGTCACTTTAAAAATATAAAGGTTTTCTATACTAGTAGTAAATATCAAAACTCTTTCCTCAAACGATTTCAATACTATTTTAATACCAAATTCGTTGATAAAACCGTTTTCCAATCTATTAGTATATACAAACCTTTACCTCACTCGTATGAGAAATCTAATTAAACGGCTTAGTAAAACAAGTGGTATGAAACGCTTGCGTTTACTTTGTCGGTTAATTCTTGGACTTGTTCGATTGAACCTCTTGTGACAATTTTCTAGTGGAGATTTACAGTTTGTTCGTAAATATTTAAGTTAAGCAAGTGGTTATAGGACATGAAGCTAAACTCATATATTTACTAGCTTAGTGTAATCGACACTTCTCGCTGATCATGACGATCATCTTTGTGATTTAGACTAGCAATGTGCGATGTCTCTTTGTATGCGAGGGAGACTAAACCCCGTTTTGTGGAGTTTCGACTCAATTTGTGATGGGGTAGCAACCCATGGTCTTCGGGCCGTTTGTGGAGCTTCGGCTCAATTTGTGATGGTTAGCGACCATGGAATTAGCGTTCCGTTTGTGATACACGTGTTGGTGGGCTTTATGCTCCCGTTTGTGATAGGCCTCCCCCCCCCTTTGTGATTTTTGGATTTCTTGTGTAGATTCCTAGAATTTGTGTTTCACCAATTTTCGTGATTTCCATTGATAAGTTTTATCAATATTTGTGCATTGGTGAATTTGTGTGTCATTGACTTTTGTGATTTCTGGATTTCTTGTGTAGTCTTCTGGAATTTGTGCGTCTTTGACTTTTGTGATTGGCATTGATATTATCGTCAATATTTGTGGTTTGATGAACGAAATAAAGAGTATGACACTTCTTTGATTCTTGTGTAGATTTGGTGACATTGATTAATCTCTTGATGATTATCAACTTAGTGTGTATATATATATATATATATATATATATATATATATATATATATATCACAGCTTGGCATTGTGATTACTACGTGTTTAGTCATATCTCTTATTCTATATCGTTTCATCTGATATTTATAGTTAGACTGATCCGTTTATTATTTTCTTATTAAATAATACTCGGGTCAGACCGAGATGTTACAGGTGCTTCTGCTTGACTTCTCATCCGGGATTAACTCCTTGACTTTTGGGTTAACTACTTAGATTAGTAGTTATTTTGTTGTATACATTTGAGATATAGACTCCTTAATGTATACTTATTCTTTTGTGTAGTTCGTGTAACTATTCTTTTGTGATATTGTGGATCTTTTTAGACCACTACTCTGATGCACACTTTCTAGTGTAATATTCATATCTTATTCCGCCCTTGTGATATGAATTGTCTGTGACTGATTTATGTTATGTTTATTTCTATATTTGTTTTCCGAAGGATTTATATAGCCACCGTGTAGTAGCTTTGAGTTTGTGTCGGTATGTCGGATTTCCTCTTGAAATAGAATGCATGTTATATTATCTGACATATCGGTGCTCGCGCAAAGCAATTACATGGATGGTCGCTCCTCAACAGCCTTATTCTCCGTGCTAGCCGACAGCATTCACCGTAATGTTCTTGGCTAGCGTGGGTATAGAGGTGGGGCGTCACAGCTTGGTATCAGAACCAAACTTCGGAACAATATGGGATATTATAACAAGGATCATCGTCCTAAGTTCATCTTAGGAGTCATGCTTTAGGATTTTTATTCGGGTCTACGTACCGTTCTATCCTATTTTCTTTTATGATTCCTTGTTTTGTCTATCAAGATTGCTTGATATTCAATTTGGTGAATAACCTTTTCTTCTTCTTCTTTCTTTCTTAAGGAAGAGAAATGTCTAGACCTGGCCGCCCCAGAGCCGTGCCATCTAGCACTCCGCCCCAAGATGGAGTTTTTATGACTGCTCAACAGCTTCTTGATTTGGTAACAAATGCTCAAGCTGCTGGAGCTAACCCGGAACCTACTCACCCAAAGTCGGGATTTGCACGCTTGTGCAGCGATTACACTAATTTGGGTGGGGAGTCATTCAAAGGTTCCGAAACTGTTATTGAAGTACAGGCCTGGCTAAGGTCATGCGATCGAATCTTTTCTCGCATGAATCTTATAGACCTTCACCGAGTTCAGGTGGCCTCTAGTATGCTCCGAGAAAGAGCATTGGACTGGTACGAGCTTCTTATTTCTGAAACTAATGAAGCGGATCTCACTTGGGAGAAATTCCGAGAACGCTTCGAGTTGAAATTCGTACCGGAAGCTGAAAAAGTGACATTGGCTCGACGATTTATAGACCTTGTTCAAGGTGAGTCCACCGTGACTGATTACGTCGCCTCCTTCGAGTCGCTTTCCAAATATGGGGTTGAATACATCAACACCCCTCTGAAGAAGAATCAGAGATTTGTTTATGGCTTAAACAAAAGTCTCAAGAAGCCATTACTTCTAAAGTTAGAAGTTTCTTTCGACCAACTCGTTGATATCGCTCTTCGTCTTGAAGAGGCGGATAGAGAGAATGATGTTGAGGTGGTGGGTTCCAAACCAAACTTCAACAATAACAAGAAGAGGCCAAGCAAATTCAAAGGCCCTTATCCCAATAAGAAAGGGAAGCAAGCAACCTCCGTGGCAAAGACATCTTCCTTTGGTCATGGGGAATGCTATAATTGTGGTTCGAAGGACCATTATGCGAACAAGTGCCCAAAGTCTCTTTCTTGTCGCTACTGCAAAGTTCCCGGTCATGTTATATCTTCATGCCCCAAGCTTCAGGGCAAGAAGGAGGGAAAGTTAAATGTTGCTCAAGCCCCTGGCAACACATCTCGTGACCAAGGTATTTCTCATTCTATTCTAGATGGAATTATTTTGTTTCGTGATCATCCTATTCGAGTTCTTTTTGATACGGGTGCGTCCCATTCTTTTATATCAAAAGAACTTGTTGATACTTTTTCTTTGGATGTTTTGTGTTTAATGACTTCTTTGAGAATTGCGAATCCGGTTGGTGGATCCGCAACAATCAGTTTATTGTGTAAGGATGTCGAGATTGTTTTGTGTGATTTTTCTTTCCGAGCCGATTTGCATGTCATGCGTTATTTAGGCTTTGGAATGATTTTGGGAATGGATTGGCTTAACCATTATGAAGCTCATATCCTATGTCCTGAGCGGACTATTCATCTTCGACACCCTCAATCTGTTAATCAGGTTTCTGTTATTCTTAAAGATTCAGATTCTGCTTTGGTTGCATCTTTATATTCTTTAAATCCTCGTGATGATGATGATGATGATGATGATGAGGGTGATATTATTTCTCTTATTCACGTCGTTTGTGAATTTTCCGACGTATTCGAGCCCGTTTTAGGATTACCACCTAAGCGAGCAATTGAGTTCAGAATTAATCTTATTCCGGGAGCTCAACCTATCACTCGTCCTCCTTATCGCATGTCCAATAAAGAAAACGAGGAGATGCGTAAAAAATTATCTGAATTGGAAACGAAGAAATTTATTCGCTCTAGTTCCTCGCCTTGGGGAGCTTCAGCTATTTTTGTGAAGAAATCCTATGGTGCACTTAGGCTTTGCATTGACTACCGCAAGCTTAACGATCTTACTATCAAAAATAAATATCCTTTACCTCGGATTGATGATCTATTCGATCAACTTAGTGGTGCTAGAGTCTTTTCACAATTGGACTTGGCTACCGGTTTTCATCAGCTTCGTATTGCAGAGGATAGCATTCCTTTGACATCGTTCCGTACTCGGTATGGATCTTATGAATGGCTTGTTATGCCATTTGGGTTAACAAATGCCCCGGCTTATTTCGTTGACTTAATGAATCGAGTTTTTAAAGACTTTCTCGACCGGTTTGTTCTCATCTTTATCGATGATATTCTTGTTTATTCTAAAACCGAGGAGGAGCATGAAAAACATCTTTGGATTGTGTTGGAAACTCTTAGGCGTAATCGATTAAAGGCAAAATTTTCTAAGTGCCACTTTTGGCAATCTCGTGTGAAGTTTCTCGGTCGCATTATTTCTGAATCCGGAATTTCCGTGGATCCTTCAAAGATTGAAGCGATTCAAGATTGGAAGAGACCGGAGAGTGTGACAGAGATTCGTAGTTTTCTTGGATTGGCGGGCTATTACCGTCGTTTTATTAAAGACTTTTCCAAAATTGCCGTGCCTCTCACTAGCTTGACCAAGAAAGGAGTTAAATACATTTGGTCGGACAAATGTGAAGCTTCTTTTTAGAAATTAAAAGAACTTCTTTCTGATGCTCCTATTCTTGTTATTCCCGATGGGAATCAAGATTTCGTTGTTTATACCGATGCTAGTCGCATTGGTTTGGGTGCCGTTCTTATGCAAAAGGAACGCGTTATTGCTTATGCTTCTAGGCAATTAAAGCCTGCTGAGACTAGATATGCCACTCATGATTTAGAGCTCGCGGCTATTGTTTTTGCTCTTCGGATTTGGCGTCATTATCTTTTAGGAGAGAAATTTGTTCTTTACACAGATCATAAGTCTTTGAAATATTTATTCTCTCAAAAAGAACTTAATTTGCGTCAACAGCGTTGGCTCGAATTTCTTGCACCATATGATCTTGATATTCTTTATACTCCCGGTAAGGGTAATCGTGTCGCCGATGCTCTTAGCCGTAAACAACAAGCTGTTGTTTCTATGATGATATCCGAATGGAACGATCTCGAGATCTTATCCACTTGTGAGATTCGAGACCGTGTATCCGAGTTATGCTCATCATTTGTTTTATGTAGCCTTGAGGCTCATCCTTCTCTTTTGGACCGCATTCTTGAAGCTCAAAGGCTAGATCCCGAATTGGCTCTTCTTGGCCAGAATATTAAGGATAAAATTGATATTGAAGGTTTGAAAGACTTTGATATCGATTCTCGTGGCGGCATTCGGAAATTTGGTAGACTTGTCGTGCCAAATATTGGTGATCTTCGTAAAGATATTTTAGAAGATTCTCATCACTCTAAATTTACCATTCATCCCGGTAGTAGTAAAATGTACGCGGATATGAAGCGACTTTATTATTGGGAGGGAATGAAACTTGACATCGCTAACTTCGTTAAACGTTGCAAGACTTGCCAACTCGTTAAGGCCGAACATCAAAGGCCCGGTGGGTTATTGCAACCTTTAGAAATTCCAGTTTGGAAGTGGGATCAAATTTCCATGGATTTTATAGATGGCCTTCCCCGTTCTCGTTCGGGTTATGATAGCTTATGGGTAATTGTTGATAGACTTACTAAATCCGCCCATTTTATTCCCGTTCGGTCTAACCGAACCGTTCCTCTTTTGGCCAAACTCTTTATTAAAGAGATTGCTAAATTGCATGGGGTTCCTACTTCAATTGTTAGTGATCGTGATCCATTGTTTACTAGTGGATTTTGGAAGAGTCTTCAAAAAGCTTTGGGAACGAAGCTTAATTTTAGCACCGCTTATCATCCCCGGTCCGATGGACAAACCGAGCGTGTGAATCAAACTCTTGAAGATCTTCTTCGTGCTTGTGTTCTTGATTTTGGTGGAAATTGGGAAGATCATATTTCACTTGTTGAATTTTCCTATAATAATAGCTTCCAATCTAGTATTGGTATGGCACCTTTTGAGGCACTCTATGGAAGGCCATGCCGATCTCCTTCTTGTTGGCTTGAGACCGGTGAGAAGCTGGTTTTAGGTCCAGATTTTATTCGTGATTCCACAGAAAAGATTGATCTTATTCGTCATAGGATGAAAGAAGCCCAGAGTAGACAAAAATCCTATGCCGATAACCGGAGAAGGAAGTTAGAATTTTCTGTGGGAGATCTTGTGTTCATTCGTGTTTCACCTATGAAGGGTGTTGTACGTTTCAGTCGATCGGGAAAGCTTGCGCCTCGATATATTGGGCCATTTCCTATCACCGAACATATTGGTTCCATGGCTTATCGCCTTTTATTACCGGCTCAGTTTTCTGCTATGCATGACGTGTTTCACGTTTCTCAACTTCGGAAATGTCTTCGAGATTCCGATTCTATTCTTGAGCCCGGTGTTGTGGAAGAGATTGAAGTTTCGCCTAATTTAACTTATGAGCAACATCCTATTCGTATCATTGCTTCGGAAGTCAAACGACTTCGAAATAAAGATGTTCCGCTTGTTAAAGTTCAATGGTCTTCAAATCCTAAGGATTGTTCTTGGGAATCTAGAGAGTACATCGAGCGTACACATCCGGACTTACTTTCTCGTGCTCTTTGAGGTGAACTTCTTATTTCAAACTTCTTTTGTGTTGAATGTGCTTCTATGGTTGTTACTATATATCTTCTTCTTGTAATATTGCGAGGACGCAATTTCTTTAAGGAGGGGAATCTGTAGCAACCCGCATATTTGGAAATTTTTATATTTAAATATTTTATCGTTAGTCGGATTTTAGTCCGAAAAGCTACTTTTTGCATACGGTCGAATTAGGGCTCGGGACCACTCCCATTGAGTTTAAAATGCCGTTTGCGACCTTTTTGAGTATAAGCTTCGATATGTTTGGAGAAAGTTGATTTTTGCTACTTTTTACTTTGGGTTTGGTTTGGGCTCAGCCCTATGTTAACTTATGCTCAAATCTGAGCCACTCTTCCTCACTCACCCTCATTCTCTTCTCATTTCAGTTTTTAGAGTATTAATGGTGAGAGAGATTGGAAATTAAAATTCCAAAACCCTAGTTTCTCTTGCAAATCAAATTCCTTGCTCCAAACTCAAGAAGAACCCATTGGTAAGCTTCTCTTCTTCTTCTCCAACTTATTCTCTTACCAATTTCAGAAATTCCTAAACCTAATCTTGGGAATGTTCTTGTTTTTGAGCTTAGATTCAAGCTCATTTGGGTTGTGTTGAAGAGAGGTTGATTCTCCAATTGCTTTCAAGCTTCTTCTTGTTCGATTTTGTGAAAAGGTGATATTTTTATCTCACATCTATGACTATTATTATCTTTGGTTGTTGGGTATAAATTCCTAACACTTCTTCATGTGCATTTGCTCTTGATTTGGATTGGTTTTGTGAATATTCCAATTTTTGAGCTTTTGAGTCAAATTTGTGTGAAATCCTTTTATGGATGTTTGATCATGCTTTTGGTGATGCATCGAGGAGCATATAGGGCCGGGTTGCCGATTGGCATAAACCCTTAGAGCCAATGTCCGTCCGGTTGCATTTTGGAAGAGTTTGCTCTTCATTTGAATAAGGTTGAAAAACAGCCCAGGCATGATTCAGTCGACTGAAAATCTCTGTTCAGTCGACTGAACCTGAAACCCGAGAGTTTCCAGGCATGTTTCAGTCGACTGAAAAACTCTGCACAGTCGACTGAAACTGGAAACAGAAAGTTTCCTGAACCTGAAAAATTTCCATGTACAGGGTCAGTCGACTGAAAATCTCTGTTCAATCGACTGAACCTGCTGTTTGAGTCCAATTTGCCTTTTTGGATTGAAATTCCAAATTTAAATCGATTCGTGATAATCCTATTTGTTGTTATCGTCCATTATGATTTTGATGACTCTTTTTAGGGATTTTTGAATATCCATTTCGATGGATCCTTTATCGATTTCGTTTGATTTTATTCACGTCTTCGTATGTGAATTTTTGTGATTGATTGTTCTTACAATCTTCTTCGTGATTTGTCACTTTAAAAATATAAAGGTTTTCTATACTAGTAGTAAATATCAAAACTCTTTCCTCAAACGATTTCAATACTATTTTAATACCAAATTCGTTTATAAAACCGTTTTCCAATCTATTAGTATATACAAACCTTTACCTCACTCGTATGAGAAATCTAATTAAACGGCTTAGTAAAACAAGTGGTATGAAACGCTTGCGTTTACTTTGTCGGTTAATTCTTGGACTTGTTCGATTGAACCTCTTGTGACAATTTTCTAGTGGAGATTTACAGTTTGTTCGTAATATTTAAGTTAAGCAAGCGGTTATGGGACATGAAGCTAAACTCATATATTTACTAGCTTAGTGTAATCGACACTTCTCGCTGATCATGACGATCATCTTTGTGATTTAGACTAGCAATGTGCGATGTCTCTTTGTCTGTGAGGGAGACTAAACCCCGTTTTGTGGAGTTTCGACTCAATTTGTGATGGGGTAGCAACCCATGGTCTTCGGGCCGTTTGTGGAGCTTCGGCTCAATTTGTGATGGTTAGCGACCATGGAATTAGCGTTCCGTTTGTGATACACGTGTTGGTGGGCTTTATGCTCCCGTTTGTGATAGGCCTCCCCCCCTTTGTGATTTCTGGATTTCTTGTGTAGATTCCTAGAATTTGTGTTTCACCAATTTTCGTGATTTCCATTGATAAGTTTTATCAATATTTGTGCATTGGTGAATTTGTGTGTCATTGACTTTTGTGATTTCTGGATTTCTTGTGTAGTCTTCTGGAATTTGTGCGGCTTTGACTTTTGTGATTGGCATTGATATTATCGTCAATATTTGTGGTTTGATGAACGAAATAAAGAGTATGACACTTCTTTGATTCTTGTGTAGATTTGGTGACATTGATTAATCTCTTGATGATTATCAACTAAGTATATATATATATATATATATATATATATATATATATCACAGCTTGGCATTGTGATTATTACGTGTTTAGTCATATCTCTTATTCTATATCGTTTCATCTGATATTTATAGTTAGACTGATCCGTTTATTATTTTCTTATTAAATAATACTCGGGTCATACCGAGATGTTACAGGTGCTTCTGCTTGACTTCTCATCCGGGATTAACTCCTTGACTTTTGGGTTAACTACTTAGATTAGTAGTTATTTTGTTGTATACATTTGAGATATAGACTCCTTAATGTATACTTATTCTTTTGTGTAGTTCGTGTAACTATTCTTTTGTGATATTGTGGATCTTTTTAGACCACTACTCTGATGTACACTTCTTGTGTAATATTCATATCTTATTCCGCCCTTGTGATATGAATTGTCTGTGACTGATTTATGTTATGTTTATTTCTATATTTGTTTTTCGAAGGATTTATATAGCCACCGTGTAGTAGCTTTGAGTTTGTGTCGGTATGTCGGATTTCCTCTTGAAATAGAATGCATGTTATATTATCTGACATATCGGTGCTCGCGCAAAGCAATTACATGGATGATCGCTCCTCAACAGCCTTATTCTCCGTGCTAGTCGACAGCATTCACCGTAATGTTCTTGGCTAGCGTGGGTATAGAGGTGGGGCGTCACAGCTTATATCAAAAAAATTTATAAAGGAGAAGATTTATGAGATTTATTTCGAATATTTAAAATCATTTTGGTTCTAGTTTGTAAATGAAAATAAATTTTTATATTAAAGTAATGTTTTATGTATATAATTTATAGTTGAAGATAATAAGTGGTTCTAGTTTATATAAGAAAAGATATATATTTTAAACTGAATATTTTTAGGAGTTTTGGAAAGAAATTAATTTTTAGAAGTCGAAGGTATGATATTTGTTTTATAAGTTGATTTATGATTAAATATTTTATTTATCTATGTTTACAAAAATATTTGATGGATTTTATAAAAATGGATTTAAAATTGTGAAAATTTGGTTTCACCCCTTATTTTCAAATTTGATACATGAAAAACTCTTTCCTAAAACATGTTTTCAATTATACCCCTATTCTTAGTTTTGGCATAAAAAAATTCTTTTTTTCTGAAATTAAATTTGAACATTAATCGAATGTTTTTATGATCAAAACAATTTTTTTGAATTTTTTAAATTTTTCTGGAAAACTACAAATATTTTTAGAAAACTCTGCAAATATTTGTAGAAACTCTACAAATATTAGCAATCCAAATATTGGAAAATTTTGCTAATTTTTTTTACAAGTATTTGCAGAATACTCTATATATATATTTGCATATTATCTTGCAAATATTTGTTCAGTTCTCCATAAATATTTGCTGAGTTCTCTACAAATTTCCTGAAACCTAAAAGTAAGGGTTTTTTTATAACATGTTCTTGAGGAGGGGCGCCTGTGTATTTCGAAACCCAAAGAGGGTTCTTACAAAAGTTTGTCCCTTCAAAGCTACATTCAAAAAGCAACGAGTTTATTTTTATGGAAATTGAAAAGTTGTGAAAATTTGTAAAATAATATTTTTTAAATAATAAAATGTTTGAATGTGAGTTATTTATTGTATGAGAAATGTTATTAATGGAAATTTATTGTTATAGTTTGTTAAGTACAATTTTTAGAAGTAATTTATTTTATATTTGATTATCTTTAAATAAAAGGAGATTGAGCTGAACACCATTCGAAATATTATAAAAATGTTGAATTGAATTATTTTAGAAAAGGGAAGTTTTGGATTTGGTTACATAAGTGAAGTTTTTTTAAATCAATGGCGTGTTTTTTAATATTCGAAAGACATTTATGAAAAGAGAATTATAGTTTAATAAATTATTTTTCAAAGTTGGTTTAAAAGGATTTGAAAGTAAATAAGAATCTAAAGTATTGATTTTGAAGTTAAATATTTAACCTTTGGAAATATTTTGGATTGGAGATAATATAACTTGAATTTGGTGTTTAAAGGGTATTACGGAAATTACCAAACTCCTTTATTAGTACTTTTATAGTATTTAAGAGGAATTTCCAGTAATATGAATTATCTTTAAAAAGGAGTTCAATGGTTTTGAAATTTAGCGAAGGTTTTGAATAATGATTTCTTTGAAATTGAATTAGGGTTTTAAATTTATTGCCTTTTGGAATTAAGTAAGGTTTTAAATAAGAATGAAAAATTATAATTTAAACCTCCTAAATTTAGCATTGATATTTAAATTTTGATTTTGAGATAATGATTTCTGTAACAAAATCCCCTTCTCAATCAATAAATTTTAAATTGTATAATTTCTGTATAATGAGAACTTTGAATAAACGGTTTAGTAATATCGGACGATATGCGGGGTTTGTTAATATTTTTCATTATTCTTATGACTCGTTGTAGATTATCTTTATATGTTTGAGTGAAGTTTACCAACACTTAGTAAACGTTCAAATAACACCAAGTGATATGTGACACTCATGTGATATTCGTATGGTTGCTATTTGTAAGGATATCACACTTATATGAGTCATGGTTGAAAGTGCTCTATGGATATATGATAATATATAGTATAGTGATGATAGTAATACAGTAAATAGCACGGAATATAAAAACAGTATAGTAAAATGACACCAGAGATTTTTATACTGGTTCGGAGCACCGTCCTACGTCCAGTCCCAGACTCTTTCTGGAATTTCACTAAAACAACAATCCTCATTCAACTTGGAGGAAAAGGTCTATACAACCCCTAAGCAGCCGAACAGGAACATGAGCAGCGGAATAGGATTTCGCCTCAACAGCCGAAGAGGAATTCACATGCCTGAGCAGCAGAACAGGACTTCAACAAATATAAAAGATTGTTTGACTTTTTGTGTGTTCTGATAACACGGATTTGTCACTTGTAGTACAGCTTTTCTATAATCTTTTCCTCAAGTATGATGTGTATATTTGAAGTTTATGAAGATTAGAAAGAAATAGTATTTCTTAGAATATATAAATCTGATTTAAGCAATAAGTATGCAAGAAAGTTAGATAAGATAGAAAAGCAGATTCTGTAATTTGAAATCAAGTTAGAAAATGTATTTATAGATGTTAAAAAGCAACGACCATTGGCGAAGAGTTCCGGTTGAAGTGTTGTGTCCAAATCTCTTTGTAGAGGTTCGTAACTCTTCACAAAGGCCATGTCTTTTCAGAAAAATATAGCTGTTATACAAATTCAGTTGACTGAATTCTGGATCAGTCGACCGAATATTCAAACGAATTTTAAATAAGTATTTAAATATTTATGCACCTGTGCATATTGCACAAAAATTGTCAGGTTAGTCGACTGACCTGGTAATTTCTGTGCAATTTGCACAGTTTTACACAGGTTTAGTAGGCTGTTTATAGATATTCAGTCGACTGGATGACTTATTCAGTCGACTCAGCATAGCTCATTTTGTTAGAGCACTTGCTTTTTAAATTAGTGACCCTGGTTCGAGCCCCACTCTTTACATTTTTTAAACCTTGATTTTGATAAAAATATGCATGCAAGTTTATTTAAATGTGAATGATGATTCTCGGGAAAAGGTTTTAATAAAGCACTAAACTAGACTCTATATACATATTTGATGACTCTTGTAAAAATATAGAACTATATGAACCGTACCTTGAGTCGTTGAGTCCGGATGTTGTCGTAGTCGTAGATTCGTGAATTATTGTGTTTTGTCAGCAATCAAAACATATGATTCAACAATGGTATCTTGAATTCGGCTTGTTGTGTGCTCTATGTACTTGTTGTGTGCTTGGAACGCTAAGCTACGTGACCAATAGGCTAATTGTCCACCCTAACAGGTTGATTGCGGAGGTCGCGCCCTGAATCATGACATCATCCGTTTTGTTGTGTGCTTGACTTCTTTTTCGTTTTGTATATTTGTTGTGTGCTTGTAATGCTCTCGATGTCATTAAGCCAACAGTTTGTTACCGGGGGCAAATTGATGTCATAATACTGCATTTTGTAGAGATGTGGCATGCTACGACGTGTAGGTAAGACATTTGTGTTATGATGATCGGCGGTAGCCAGTAAGACTGTAGGAGTGTTGCTGTGTGCTTTCCACATACTCTTAGAGCAGTGATGTGTGCATGTCAATCTCCCCTTGGAAAAGAGTAGTAACACGAGAAAGCCCTTTTATAGGCATTTATAAGACCAGCCATGTTCTTGTCTGATCCGACTTGTTGTGTGCTTGTCACTTGTTCCGACTTGCACCGTTCACCTCACTTCTTTTGACTTGCTTCGTGCTCGCAACTTATCCTGAGTTGTGTGCTCGATGGTGTCAACTTTTCCGACTTGATGTGCGTTCTTCCTTTTGTTATGTGCATGTCCACATCGCTTAGTCGCTTGTTCATATTTGTTTGTACATCACCCTACTTCATGCTCAGTTTCTTATATTTTCATGGGTTATTATTGTTGAGACATGCACAATGCTTTGCCATTAATATCTGTTTGGATATTCATACTATGTCATGTACATGTTATACCCCTCATCGTCATGGTATACTATTTATCTTTTTGTATTTGAATCCAGACATAGTATGATAATATATAATACTCGAGTTAGTCCGAGACTTTTTAGATACAGAAACATTAACCTCTTTTTGGATGTTGAACTTGTTGAGGAGACAATTTAGATCATGATATATATTTTTGACAGTCTATTATGTATATATGTTTTTCTGTTATCTCCATGCATGCATTCTTATAATGATGCTTGGGATGTATACTGTATTTGCCTTGAATTAATGTATATATGTTTGTAGTAGGTAAGATATTTCATTTTGTAGACCTACTTTGTGATATGTATGTTATGATATTATATATTTTGATGCGTTACATGACTCTGCGTTATATGATTATAACGTGTATTGTTATGTCCTGAAAAACATGTGTTTATTGTTTTGTTTCGATATTGAGTACATATATTTAATGTATTTTATAAGGTACGAATACGTACTATTGTGGTTCATGGAAATATTTATCTGTGATTGTTCAACATCACTTTATTTTCCGTATCATCAAACAATATTACTATGTAATATACCCTTGTAGCATCGATTTAGAAGTGAAGCATCACATAAACGGTTCTCAAAACGAATACTACCGCAAACAACAACTATTACACGACCCAATTCAATTCAAAAAAATTTGATCCGCACCGTATTTAAGGATCAGGTTCAAGTATAAAACATCTAAACATCTTACAATAAAAGAGAGATTGGAATAGCAAACAAAACAAGAGAGCACACGCAGTCAAGAAAGACTCCACGCAAACTTTCAGTGTGCAGTCATATCCACGGGATTATTATTTGAGTTATACGCTACCTTTGCCTTAACAATTGCTCCGCAGCACTGACCACCCAATGCATTATTTTGTTTTACAGCGACTATTTGACGATTTCGCACAGCGCAAAAGGTTAAAAAGTTGCCGTTTTAATGTCATGGAACTTCACAAGCTGTTAAGAAAATTAGCCATATATCTTTCACTAATTCTACTTTACCCGCAAATCTTTACCAGCAAATAAATAATACAGGAACAACCAGAACCGTAAATGTGGCCCAGCTCCTCTGATTTGCAACGGTTAAATCCGACACTTGCGTTTCTCTATACTGTAAATTCGGATACGGTAGCATTCTTTTATCCCCCTGAAATCTTCAATTTTTTTTAAAATGAAATACGACAAAGTGCAACAAGAAAATTTTCCACATAGACTTACTCTTCTATCCTTGTCGTTCTTCAATTCCGTTCACAACAAGAAAATAGTACTTTATTCAAGAATAAACTAAAGAACGGTATAAGTAACGGAATTTATGCAAATGACAATTGAAATCTGTGAACTGCTCTCTAAGTTGAGAGAATACTTTAAAATTTTGACCATGCAAAAGTAAAAAAGTAATGCAGCATTAAATCCACATATCCATAAATTCCAACCTCTAAATCACAATAAATGCAGACATGAGATTCTCGCCTTTTATTCATCTTCCCTCCCTTCCATGTCGTTTCATTCAAAACTCACCAAAGCAAACTCACTTCCTATACAACCCATACTCTCTCTCTCCCTTTAACCACTTCGCTCCAAAACAATCACAAATTTTCGCAAATGGCCCTCAAGTCCCTGTTCAAGAAAACCAAACCAACCCTCCTTCCTCCTCCTAAAAATTTCACAAACGAACCCAAAGATCAGATATCAGAAGAACGCTCGATTGAGGCAGCAAAGCAAGCAATGAGCACAAACAGGCTGTTCTTCGACAAAGCAAGCAAAGAACTAGCGGTGGAGGTCCCTATAGAAGGCAGCGTTGCAGTTAAGGTCGAGTCTAAGGATTTGTACAGAGATTTTTATGATTCTATGAAGGAGATGGTGGACATCAGCGATAAAAATGGAGAAGTGATCAAGGATTTCGAATGGCTCGAGGAAATGCTGACATGGTACTTGAAGATGAACAAGAGATGCACCCATGAGGCTATTGTTTTGGCTTACTGGGATTTGGTAATGGAGGTCTATGAATCATCTTGTAGTAATAGCAGTAGTTGTAGTGTTAGTACTGTAAGTTCATTTGTTTCGTCTTCTTCCACTCC
Source organism: Allium cepa (assembly GCA_030765085.1). Classification (NCBI taxonomy): domain Eukaryota; kingdom Viridiplantae; phylum Streptophyta; class Magnoliopsida; order Asparagales; family Amaryllidaceae; genus Allium; species Allium cepa. The sequence goes on from CM060928.1 coordinate 251,158,547, forward strand.
TTCTGTTTCTGCTTCTTTATCGTCGTCTTCTTATGTTTCTTGTTTGTGTGATATCGAGGAGGTGGAAGAGGAGGTAGACCATGTATAACTTGAACTTTTTAGCTTTGTTAGACGCTTGTATATTAGCTGTTTTGTTAAGATACTAATGCTTTATATCATATGTTTGTATTAGATAGCAATGTCAAGTTCAAATTTGATCATGGCTGCATATCTTGACATGTATACTCTAACTCACAAAAAATACTAAAGGTATATTCAAATTAGAAACAGTAAATGGAAAATGCGTCAGGATTGAAGTTTACCTGTTCATGGAACTGTTCAGTGTAAAAGGTAGAGCTCCTCTGATATCAGATACAGTGTGCGTATCTAATCATTGTGTGTAGTTGGGTATCTCTGTGTTATTTTTGGAGCTCAATCTCTGCAACTTTTGTTCGGATTTACAAGCAAAAGCCTCATACAAGTAAAGTAGTAGATTTGCAATGCTGTAGCTCTCGAATTTTCTCCAACTTCATTTCAAACCAGCGTTCAAACTTCAGCTCATAAATAATTTCCACAGTAGGATGTCACACATATATTATTTTTTTTCCCCTTCCGTTGCTATATATGTTTCGACTGACATTATTCGGATGTCTTGCATTGTAAGTGAATGTTAGAACAGACGTCAAAGAATATTCCCACACCGAAAAAGAAAAAAGGTCGAATTGATATATGCATGGAGTTCATTTTTTTTCTTGATTTTTTGCATTGATATATGCATGGAGTTCATTTTTTTCCTTGATTTTTTGCATTTATAAGTCTCAGATTTGCTTAATTTTGTTACTAAATATATAGACCATCTTCGCAAAATTTTAACATTATTTAGAAAGTTTTAACCCTTCAAAACTAACTTTGCAATTAACGATCAAAATATCTATTTATTATGGTATGCATTAACTTATAGTTTATATAAAGTTAAAAACTACATTTAAAATTAAGGATCGAAATAACTATTTTTTATAGTCTGCGTTAACTTATAGTTTATATGAAGTTGAAAACTACATTTAAAATTAACAATCAAAATAACTAATTTTTATGGTATGCATTAACTTATAGTTTAAATCAAGTTAAAAGTTTCAAAACAAACCATTTTTTTGAAAGATAATGTATATTAATACAAAAATTATATCTGTCAAATAACTATATTATATGTCATGCATTAACTTCAAGTTTACGTCGGCTGGTAACACTTCTTAACAATGAGATTTGGGCGTGTGGATTTTTTTTTAAGCAATATGTGACATTTGGAATTTTTTTTGTTACAATAATACTCCTCATAAAAAGAAGTGTTACTGGATTCAATTTGTGAATTGACAATATCACTTGAAAAGTGGAGCTCTCGGGTGAAACCACCAAAACTCAATAAAAACCAATTTGGAATCTTTAACCAAATTTCTTTAGAATGGATATTTTTTAAGCGAACCTTAAAGATTTTAAAGATTGTTAAACGCTGAAATGAGAAAGCAAATGTTTAATTTTTTCATGGCAATAGAGTGGCAGGCTCGCATCCTTCAGAGTTTATGAACAAAACTTTATTTTGAATCTTAAAAGGTAGTGATATTTTGGTCAACATCATTGTTCAAAAAGTTGGTCTCGCATTTGCCTGATAAGAACAATATAAGCCATATCTCTTTATGAATTTAGATAATTATCGTCAAAAATGACATTGTTTGCACCATAAATGACCAAACACTCCAACGAAGAGTTGGTAGAACATATAGTTCTAGAAGGTGGGACCAATGCCCGTTAAATATAAGTTTCATATATAGCAGTTCAGCAATCTCTGGTTTCATATAAGTTTCATGTATTACACCCAAAGTTTCAAGTATGGATTGTTAAACAAAAGAGCTAACATGTGCTATTGGAAGCCATCATGCCTAATTGAAGCCATCATGTATAATTCAAGGTCATCAAGTGAAGAGTAAATCTAATCTATCGTGTGCTATCGGAAGTCATCGTGCCTAATTGAAGCCATCGTATATAATTCAAAATCATCAAGTGAAGAGTAAAGTTAATTGTGTGATATCGGAAGTCATCGTACCTAATTGAGTGCATAAAATGAAGCTGTCATACGTTGATAAGGCTATCGTGCCTTAATCGAATGAAGCCAACGCGAGGAGTAACCGTGTGTAAATAAAGCAATTGAGTATAGTTCGAATGAAGCCATAACGAAAAAACTATCATGTGAGAAAAGGGGTCATCGCGATCAATTTAGTAAAGTCAGCGTGTATCAATTTGGTGAAGTTACTTAAAAGATAGAGCAACCAAACCATCTAGGGGAGAGTTGCAAAGTGGTTTTCGTGAAGTAATCGTCAAAATGAGCACAAACAAACCATCCAGGGGAGGCCATCAAGTCCCTATTCAAGAAAACCAAAACCAACCCTCCTTCCTCCTCCTAAAAATCTCACAAACGAACCAAAAAAAATCAGATATAAGAAGAATGCTCAATTGAGGCAGCAAAGCAAGCAATGAGCACAAACAGACTTTATTTGACAAAGCAAGCAAAGAACTCGCAGTGGAGGTCCCTATAGAAGGCAGTGTTGCAGTTAAGGTCGAGTCTAAGGTTTTGTATAGAGATTTTTCTGATTCTATGAAGGAGATGGTGGAGATCAGTGATAATAATGAAGAAGTGATCAAGGATTTCGACTGGCTGGAGGAAATGCTGACATGGCACTTGAAGATGAACAAGAGATGCACGCATCAGGCTATTGTTTTGGCTTACTGGGATTTGGTAATGGAGGTCTATGAATCATCTTGTAGTAATAGCAGCAGTTGTAGTGTTAGTGCTATAAGTTCATTTGTTTCTTCTTCCTCCACTTCTGTTTCTTCTTCTTTACTGTCTTCTTCTTCTTATGTTTCTTGTTTGTGTGATATCGAGGAGGTGGACCATGTATAACTTGAACTTTTTAGCTTTGTTAGATACTTGAATGTTAGCTATTTTGTTAAGATACTAGCGGTCCGTATCATATGGTTGTATTAGATAGCAATATCAAGTAAAGTTCAAATTTGATCATGGCTACTGCATATCTAGACATGTGATTCTCTAACTCACAAAAAAACCAGGGTACGCTCAAATTAGAAACAGTAAAAAGAAAATGCGTCAGGATTGAAGTTTACCTGTTCATGGAACTATTGAAGTTTACCTGTTCATGGAACTGTTGAGTGTAAAAGGGAGAGCTCCTTTGATACCAGATACAGTGTGTATATTTAATCATTGTGTATAGTTGGGTATTTCTGTCTTATTTTTGGAGCTCAATCTCTGCAACTTTTGTTCGGATTCACAAGCAAAAGCCTCGTACAAGTAGTAGATTTGCAATGCCGTAGCTCTCGAATTTTCCCCAACTTCATTTCAAACCAGCGTTTAAACTTCAGCAAATAAATAGTTCCTATCACATAAATATTAATTTCCCCTTTCATTTCTATGCTTTTGCTGACGTTATTCGGATGTCTTGCATTGTAAGTGAAAATTAGAACAGATGGCAAGAAAATATTGATTAAAAGAAAAAAGGTCAAAGTGATATATACATGCATTAATTTTTCCCATGCATTTTTCTCATTTATAAGTGATTTACTTAATTTTGTGCATATATGACGTACTGACCATATAGATCACCTTCGCAAGATTTTACATTATTGCCAACGTTTTAACCCTTCAAAACTACATCTAAAATTAACGATCAAAATATGGTATGCATTAATGTATAGTTTATATAAGGTTAAAAGTTTCAAAGTAATCCAATTTTTTTGAAAAATGATTTATATTATACAAAAATAATACCTGTAGAATAATTATTTTATATGGCATGCACTAACTTCCAGATTACATCGGCTGGTAATGCTGCTTAACAATGAGATTTGGGCATGTAGATTTTTCTTTGACATATCACATTGAATTTTTTTTTGTTACAATGATACGTCCTACGCATATGCTATCCTCACGAAAAGAAGTGTGGATGAATTCAATTGACGTAGAGACGATTTCACTTGAAAAGTGGAGCTCTCAGGAGAAAACACCACTAATTTGGAATCTTCAACCCAAATATCTGTGAAGTTTGATTTGGGTGGTATTAAGGGAACTGTCATAGGGGAGTGTGGTTCAGGGAGGTTTAGTCAGTTATGGTGACTGATAGAGGAGGGGTAGTTGAATGTAAACTGTGTGAGCAATGAAGAGATGGTGGTCTTGCAGAGAGCAAAAATGGTTTGAAGTGGTAAGGGTTAAAGTGCACAGTACACACCGATATGAACCGGGAATAGAGAACAGAAAATGAATTGACTTGTATAATTTTTTTGAAAGTTGTACAAATGAAAATGGTAAATGAAATGGAATTTTTTTCTGAAATGAACTAATGTACAATTTTTTTAAATAGAAATGCAAATGCAAATGCAAATTGAAAACAAGAGATGCAACAAATAAAATCACACACAAAACATAACAATAAAAAAAATTAAATGCAAGTTAACACACACAACAGACACACAATAAAAATCAAACAAAAATAATTCAAAAAATAGAAAACTAAAAAACTAAGCAAATGTTGAGATTAAAAACTGCATTTTTTGAACTACAAATTAATTTTGTTCTTTTAAATTTTAGTTTCCTTTATCATTTTTCTCATTATGGATACAATTTATTTTGTATTAATTTTTATGAAAATTAGCAAAATGGTGTGAACAAGAGATTGGATGTAAGGAGATAAGACATTCACTGAGTGCATGTATTTATTTTTGATTTTTGAATTAATAAGTTGATACTGGCACAGCTATGACCATTATAAACAACAGATGTATTTATGATTCTATCTAGAAAATGAAGAACAATGCAGTTCTTCCTTCAATGCCACTGATCATCACAATGCAAATTAAAGTTTTTTTTGCTACATATGTAGAACAACCATTGGTTGCGCTTGGTAGTTTATGGTTGGGATGACTTGATTTCGGACAAGATTTTTACATATCCATATTTAAATGAAAATAAAGGGAAAATTAGGCATGTTTTTTTATTTCCAGAAGAGCATTTCAACACAATTTTCATCCAAGTTTGTTCAGTGATCATCTCATTGTCATTTTAGGTGTTGGACTATGCTTATTTGGAATTTTCCTTAGTTTTGGAATATAGCTTTAACTTGACTACCAACATTTTACAATCATGAAACTTCAGTTGGTTTTCTTCAGATTTATATGTCCTTCAAAATATAGTTGTGTTCAACTATTCGTTTGCATTTTTAGAACTGGAATTCGAACTTTAAAAATTAGAAAACTGAAGTTTGATGTTGAAATCCATTAACTTCTGCAACTGATTGATTTTTATGGGCAAAGAGTTATGACTTATAAATTCTTTTTGAAGAAAAGATGATTATTAAAATGTAACCATTATAAGTTTTAGAAGAGAATAATTGTCAATACAAATAACAAGATTTTCTTGAGATGCCAGGAGAAAACTATTAGCTGCTAACAACTTTACATCAGCTATTTTAGATAAAAACTAACCATGAGTTCTAACATAGCACTTAATACAATAATTTGACCTAAAAATATACCGGCCTTATTGAATACATATGGGCATGCTAGTTTCTTCTTAATCTTAACATGTGCCACATAAATTTGACATCTACTTTTACTGCTGGATTTTAAAATTAGTTGAGTTTTATAATTCGACTAGCCAATGTTCATGGATTCTATGGGTTGTAGTTTATTACTTAAAAGATAATGGATAGTGGGATGATCATGAAACCAGTTGTATCATGGTTCATTATATGGAGGTAATCATACGTAATTCTCATTATACAACGATTACTTTCTAGAACTATATTTTATGTTCATCAATATATTTTTACATAAATCGTTTCATGATTCATGTGCTAAATTATTGAGTTGACAGCATTTATGCAAATAAAGAAAATCTTTCTTATGGAATTTGTTATTAAATTCATCAAATCGTCATCTAAGCAACTATTCTAATTTTGATATATTACTAACTTTGTAATCGCAACTTCATCAAGTGCATGGTTCAGGATTTTGGATGGTTGAAGTGAAGTAACAGAGCGATCTTCATATTTGTTAGCTTCTTATAAGGGTGTAGTTAGGACTACATGTTTTGTTTCTTTACTCACTATCCGCAGTTAGTGGCTACTATCTTGCCAACATCGCCGATTTCAGTTTTACTTTCGAAGATATTGTTTCTCTTAATTAATGCTATTAAACAAACTTCTTTAATAAATTAATTCTTTTTAGTTACATCGGTTTCATTAAATGGTTTGCTTAGTATCACACCATCCTAATGCCTAATTTACTGTGTGTTTATACAAACACAGTTATGGGGAACATAGTGTTTCAGATTATTTGTATAATAAATTGTTTTTTCAATATGGTTGTTCCAATGTAACTTAATTACAAAAAGAAGTTTTATACTACACATATTTCATTAGGAACCTTTGCAACATGTGTTATGGTATGTAGGCTAAAAGTAGTTTTCTTCCATGTCTTTTATTATCCAAACATGCTTTATTTTAATTACGCATTCAACTATCTTAATAGATACAGCTTTATAAATGATTATCTACAATAAAATGAAGAATCTTTGCTTCCCTAGTTATAGCATTTGGAGAGAAAAAATAACATATAAGAAAAATATGAAAAATATTTAGTGTACTATAAAAAAGTTTGCGTGCACAAGCCTCTACAATAGTATTCTGTAACCCATATAAATAATCATCAAAGTTGTAGGAAGGTGGTATTGTTACAATTTACATAAGTTATTCAAGATTTTTCTTTTCGTTTCATATTATGAGCCATTTATGTAAATGGTTGTGCTGATGCACAAATAAACATTTTTCTCTTCCCCATAATGCAACCCAAGGATATATCATCACAGTTTTAAAAGAGGTTTGCTTGTTATTTGTAAATCTCTGTAGCAATTAACTTCTTTATTGTTGATTTATTCACTTGATGCACTTGATCTGAGAATACTTAATATACTTGTATTTTTATATTAATTTTCTGAATCGATTTTCTTCTATAGGAGTACTAGGTCTTGTCAGTGTATGCATATTGAGTACCTGGGACATTCTCATTATTCATTGGGTTATATAAATGGCAAGTCCATGAGTTCTCTAATTTTCTAATGTACGTTGTTTCAACATAGATCTGCTTCCTTACAGGTCGCACATAATTTTTTTCTTTAGGAAAGATGATGATTGGAAACATTCATTTGGTATCTGTGTGTTTGTTATCATCGGATTTTTCTCCTTAGTGTTGCCATATCTGCAGTTATAACTTTTATTACACCATGGACAGTCAGTTGATATGTCAAGATTTCTCATGGCTGAATTTTATTTTCACCTTAACATATGATATTTGTAATCATTCCATTTGTTACAGGTTGCGTCACATTCCTTGTTATGCTTCTGGCTATTCTTGGCATTGGCGTTATTCATTACTGGTCTTCAGACAATTTCAATCTGATCAGAACCCAAGTTTTATTTGTTTGCCTTATTGTTTTCCTTCTTGCTCTGGCTGCTTTTTTGGTTTGATATTTTAAAGGTGACAACAAGTTCCTTTATCAGTCCTTGAATTGTACATTACAATTTTGACTTCGGCTATATGTTCGTCAGTTAGGTGAGTATAAATATATTTCTATTTATTGTTTGCAGACAAACTGTTTATAGGAGCATCCATGGGCTATTTTTTCATTTTTGTTTCATACAGGATGAGCTTTAAGAGAATATTAATTTTATCCTAATATCCTTCTTTTTGCTTGTTCTCTTTTCTTCCTTTGTCATATTGTAATAACTTGTGCTCTTCATAGGTTCTTCTTTCACCTCCCATTGTCATCTGTTTCCCTGGGGTATTATCTGTTTACCTTTCTGATGCTCAGTAGATTGTCCCAAAAATAGCAGGTTAGTATTAATATTGAAACATATCCAAATTTTGATCAATAAATTACAATATTTCTTGTAGAAATTAGGCCGTTTTATCATTAAATTCGTGTCAGTTATACTTGAATCATTGTCTAAAGGTTCATGAAAAATCCATACACTGTGAACATAACTTGAAAGCTGAAAGATGGAGCAACAGTGGGAATAGCAAATGAAAAATGCCCCCATTTAGAATTGTCCAGAATTCGAGATAAAAACATGCTTTAGCTTTAATAATATTTACTGATATTGCCACGAAAGTATACAAATGCTTCAATGTAAGTTTAATTTATTGTATTAGTTGTTTGTTTTGTAACATGCACTTATTTGGCTGTTATACAAGCCCATAAAACTCAATATGTTGTAGTTCACATAGAGAGGAATCCAGTGCTTTACTAAATGGCCTTTAAAAAAGAGGAAGATATGATTTAGGAGCACAGAACAAACTAGTCAATAGAAAAAACAAGTTTATATTGACTATCTGATAATAATATAAGCATGGTTGATGGTCTCAAAGATGATATAAAATATGAATTACTATCTGCATCATTTTTTCAAGGTCCAACTCTGAGAAGGGTAAAGTGACTATTGTTTTAGAACAAATAAATAAATCAAAATTTATTTGAAAAATTACAAATACAGGCACAATATCAAGCTAGAATCGAAGAATTGAAAAGTCAAGGCACAGTAATTTCATATGAAGTCGAGGAAGAATATTTGACAAGCTTACCAGCGCTATAGCTAAAAGAAAGGACCGTATGCCATATTATGGCAATATCCCTGGAGTAAGTATTTAAACTTTCAACAGAACATTATTTTAATTAGTTTAAAATATAGAAATTGATGCAATATTTGATAAAATGCAGAAATACAAAGTCGCCGCATCAATAAGGAAGAAGCACAGATTAGAGCCAAACTAGAGGAAAAGGTGGAGCGTCAAAAGGGGGAGATTCGAATGCTAAAGATGCAGTATGAATAACTCACCGAGATGCTTCGAAAGCAATTTGATGGAGAGCCGAATGATCGTCGTGAGGGATGAGGGTATTGAAAGCTTTCTTAATGGTATCTGTATAATGTCATGTATCATGAACATATATCGTATTATTTTAACATATAAGAACTTTATTAATATTGTTTGACTTTGTAATATGAATGAGATATTTTTTTTGAATTAAAGATGAATGGTTTGATGTTAATCTTTTTGTTTGAATGTGTATATATATATATATAATAAGTTGATTTTAGTTTCTATTTAATGTGGTGAAATGAAATTCAATAGTAATATATCAAATTTGCTTCAGAAAAGACGTAGGGAAGGCCTAAGTAAATGGAATATTGATGCAGCAAAAAGTCGTGTGCATGGCATAGGAAAAACATTAAAATACAGGCGTAGGTAAACCGTGGATAAATGAATGTCGTAGAGAGGACGTAGGAAACGTAATATGTAAGAATGACGTAGGGAAAGCGTAGCAAAACTGGGCGTAGTGAAGACGTAGGTAAACGAATGACGTAGGAAAGTCTTGAGTGCTTAAAGAAGTAAAAATGTCGTAACAAAACCGTAGGTACAGTATGGCGTGGGGAAGGCGTAGGAAAATTATGGCGTACCAAAGGCGTAGAAAACAACCCAACGGATGGCGTAGGTAAAGCGTAGGTATTTTATTACCTACGCAGGTTTTACCTACGCCAGAACTGACATGGGGGTTACGTAGTAAATGCATTTACCTACGCGCCACCTACGCCATTTTGGCGTAGGTAAACCGCAGTTTTCTTGTAGTGAACAAACAAACCCTGAAATTGTTAATCACTTAAATGAGAAAGCGAATATTTAGGTAGTGTTCGGGTTAAAAACAAATTTTATGTTTTCGGTTTTCAGTCTATATGTCAAATATGAGAAAAATGGAGGGATGACGGAGAGCACGATAAAGAAAGGTGGATGGAAGGATGAAGAAAATAGAGGAACGATGGAAGAATGTGACGCAGCGGATATAACGGATGACGAAGAAATGTGGATTTCGTGTCAAACTAATCGATGAACGATTAGATGAAGCAATATGAATCGATGAATTAGTGATACCAAACACCCAAATCCGTTGATCTCAAGAGATACCGGATTCTAGCTATCCTCAACACGTTGATCGCGCACGATACCATGTTAAAAGATCTACGATTCTTCGACGTTGATCTTGCGCACAAGATTCCGTGAATCGGCTTCAAATCGTTGATTCGAGCGCACTCGAATAACCGAAGATGGAGAAAGGAGATAACACTCAACTTCCAATTTCAAAGAGGCACAAAGCATTCAAAATTTTATTCAAAATTCAACAACCCCAAATGATACAACTCATCCGCTATTTATAGGAGATTACAACTCAACACACTTTACAACACTTCATACGACTTAAAAAAATACATCACAAACAGTACAAACGACTTACCAATCACACGGTCGACTTAAAGAACAACACATGCGACTTAAATCTCAGTAACATAAGAAGACCCGCGACCAAAAAAGAAAAACGACCTACTGGAAGCTCACGACATAAGAATTTCGCGACCTAGGATCGTCGTTCGCGACCTACTAGGGGAATTGCGACCTAAGGAAAGTCGCCGCTCGCTCGCGACTTAAACTTCGAGACCTAATTAGGTCGTTCGCGACCTAATTAGGTCGTTCGCGACCTAATTAGGTCGTTCGCGACCTACCGGAGTGATTTGCGTCATCAGTGAAGTCGCCGCTTGCCCGCAACTTAGGCATGTTCGCGACCTAGGGTAGGTCGTTCGCGAACTAGAGTGGAGGAGCGACTTAGGCGGCAGAGCGAGGTAGTTCTGGAGAGAGGCTTCGCGACCTAGGGTAGGTCGGCCGCGACCTAAAGAGGTATGCTCTGCATCATCCTCCCCTGGTTTGAGAAGATTCGTCTCTGAATTCTCACTTTCCTCTTCTTCGGCATGCTTATCCTCATGGTATGGAATCAAGTGTTTGACGTTGAAAACGTCAGTAGTATGGATATGATCAGGTAATCTCAACTGATAAGCATTCTCATTAATCTTCTTTACGATTTCTAAAGGACCAATCTTTTTAGCTTTCAACTTGTTATAAGTTCCAACTGGAAAACGATCTTTCGTCAATACTGCGTAAACAAAATAGCCCGCTTTGAAGTCTACACTCCTTCGTTTCTTATCTGCCAGTTGTTTATACTTCTCATTCGATGCAAGTAATCGTTCATGAACAGTTCTGTGACACTCCTACAACTCATTAACAAAATCACAAGCTCATTTAACAACTCCTTTCTGAATTGGCACTGTTGACAATTCTAACGGTCCATTTGGATTTGCTGAATAGACAACTTGAAACAGACTGAAACCAGTACTTCGATTAATAGCGTGATTATGTGCAAATTCCGCCTGATATAATTTCATATCCCAGCTCTTCAAATTATCTTTTGCAAGACATCTCAACAAGTTTTCCAATGATCTATTCATCACCTCCGTTTTCACATCTGTTTGCGGATGATAAGCGCTACTAAAATTCAGTTTCGTTCCAACCATCTTCCACAGACTAATCCAAAAATGGCTTAGAAATCGCGTATCCCTGTCAGAAACAATGGTCTCAGGTAACCCATGTAATCGATAAATCTCTTTAAAGAATAACTGAGCAACACGGACTGCATCAGCGGTCTTCTTACAAGCTATGAAATGTGCCATTTTCGAAAATCTATCCACCACCACATATATAGAATCATTCCCTTGCTGAGTTCTTGGCAAATCCAAAACGAAATCCATGCTGATATCAATCCATGGTCTGGTGGGCACAGGCAACGGCATATACAATCCTGCATTCATAGCTGTCCCTTTGGAAACTTGACAGATGTGACATCTCTCCACAAATCTTTCAACTTCTTTCCTCATGGAAGGCCAAAAATAAGATTGAGAAATCAACTGCAATGTGCGATCTCTACCCACATGACCTTCTTCATGTAACTCCTTCACAATCTTCATTCGCAAACTACAATATGGAATACATAATCGATTTCCTTTGAAAAGAAAACCATCCACTAATATAAACTCATCCGTCTTCCCTTTATTGACTTCGTCTACAAACTTCGCAAAGTAAGGATCTTCAACAAACAATTCTGGAAGTATATCAAACCCCGTCATTTCAACCTTCATCGTATTCAATAAATGATTTCTCCTACTCAATGCATATGCCACTCGATTTGTAACTCCCGGTTTGTGTTTCACAACAAATGTAAACTGTTGTAAGTATGCAATCCACGAGGCATGCCTAGCTGCAATCTTGTCCTGCCCTTGCAAATGCTTCAACGCTTCGTGATCAGTATATAAAACAAATTCTTTATGGACAAATAATGTCTCCAATGTTTCACGGCTTGCACAATAGCATAAAATTCCACGTCATAAGTATTATATCTCATCTTTGCTCCAGAAAGTTTCTCACTGAAATAAGCAATAGGATGTCCCTTCTGACTCAACACTCCTCCAATTCCAACTTTCGATGCATCTGTATGTAATTCAAATAGCAACTGAAAATCTGGCAATACTAGAATTGGTGCTGACGTCAAAAGTTCCTTGATTTGCTCGAAAGCAAATCCTGCTTCCTTCGACCATGAAAACTGCTTACCCTTCATACAATCAGTAATAGGTGCCATCACGCTACTGAAATATGGAATAAACCTTCGATAGAATGATGATAAACCATGAAAACTTCTCACTTCGGTTATAGTCCTGGGTTGTGGCCAATTTCTGATTGCTTCAACTTTACTTTGATCCACCTGAACACCTTCCTTGGACAATACATACCCCAAAAACAAAACACTATGCTCATGGATACGCACTTCTTTGTTGCTGCATAAAATTTCTCATGTCAAAGTATCATCAACACTTCCCGCAAATGCTGTAGGTGTTCCTCCGTGCTTCCACTATATATCAGTATATCATCAAAGTATACCACCACGAACTTTCCAATAAACGGTCGAAAGATCTGATTCATTACCCGCATAAAAGTACTTGGTGCGTTCGAAAGATCAAATGGCATGACCAGCCATTCATATAACCCCTCCCGTGTCTTGAAAGCTGTCTTCCATTCGTCCCCTGGTCGAATTTGAATTTGATGATATCCGCTCTTCAGATCAATCTTGGAAAATATAGTAGCCTCATTCAATTGATCTAACAAATCATCCAATCTTAGCATTGGAAATGTATACCTTACGATAATCTTGTTCAGTGCTCGACTATCGGTACACATCCTCCACGTTCCATCCTTTTTCGGCACTAACAAGGCTGGAACTGCACAAGGGCTTAAACTTTCCTGTATACGCCCTTGTTCAAGCAAATCTTCCACCTGCCTTCTCAACTCCTCGTGTTCTTTTGGAATCATCCTGTAATGTGGTCTATGTGGTAAAACAGCTCCTAGTACAAGATCTATTTGGTGTTGTATGTCCCTCAACGGTGGTAACGCTTTTGGCAGCTCTTCAGGAAATACATCTTCAAATTCTTCCAGCACTGGCTTTACTTCTTCGGGAATTTCAACCACTTCATTACTCTCACGTCCGATCAACAAAAATATTTCAGGTTCATCTTCGACTTCTTTAACAAACTCTTTCAAAGATAGCAAAGTTTTCAGCTCTTCAATCTCCTCCAACTTGCTTTCCTTCTATTGTTGCTTTTTAGGAATTAAAGTGATTTTAGTACCTTCAATCATGAAACTGTAGCTGTTGGTACGTCCATCATGTTGTACAGCTCTATCATATTGCCACGGTCTCCCCAACAACAGATGACATACATCCATATCAACCACATCACACCAAATTTCATCTTTGTATTTCTTCCCAATCGAAAAATTTACACAAGCTCTTCTACTAACCTTCACCTCCCCACCTTTCCTTAACCAGGCTAACTTGTAGGGCTTAGGATGCTTCTCAGTCTTCAATGTCAACTTCTTTACAGCTTCTGAAGAGATAATGTTATCACAACTTCCAGCATCAGTGACAAACTTTCATACTTTTCGTAGAATAGTGCATGTTGACTGAAAATTTTTACTCCTTAGCCAACTTGAATCATCCTCTTCCTTTGGTGTCAAACACGACCTCCTCATCATCAAATTACAATCCACATCTCCTGACAATTCTTCTTCCTCCTCAACTTGCGGTGAATTGGAACATTCTGCTTCTGCATCCTCATCCTCAGCCTCAGCAATCATTGCTCGCTTCGTAGGTTTTGGACATTCATTGCTCTTGTGACCAATTTTCTGGCAGTTATAGCACTTGAAATTGTTGTTGACCTTGGTCTTAACAGCTTCATTGACAACCGGTTTATTGACTGTATTGGAAACATTAGCATTGCTACTAGCCCCTTTCACTTGATTGTTGGAATTTTTAAACACATCACCACCTCTTCTGCCTTGCTTCTCCCAAGCTAGAGCCTTTTGATGTGCTTCAGCGACAGATCTCGGATCAAACATATTCACCATATCTTGAATCTGCATTCTCAACCCTCCAACAAATCTAGCGGTCAATTGTTCTTCTGTCTCCATGATATCATTCCTCGCAATTAGTTGATAAAATTCATCCGCATAATCATTCACAGACTTTGTTCCCTGTCTCAAGTTCTGCAATCGCTGATACATAAGGGACCGATAGTTATAAGGCAAGAAAGTAGCCTTCATTAACTTCTTCATCTTCTCCCATGAGACAATCTTCGATTTGCCATTCTCTCCCGTGTAAGTTTTGTTTGCTACCACCATGCCGTAGCTCTTCCTCTCAACCGAGTAGCAACCAACTTAACTCTGCGAGACTCGGAACTTCTTTGAAGTCAAAAATCTCTTCGACATTAGATAACCAATCAAGGAATTCTTCAGCTTGCATACCACTCTTGAATTTTGGAATTTCAGTTTTCATCCCCGACTCCTATTTACGATCATCTTCTACATCCCGGTTTTGACGTCGTACTTGGTCTCGATCTCGATAATGAATACTTCCTCTGTCACTCTCTTCATCATAATCAAATGTACTTCGATATCGATCTCGACCATCAACATCTCTATGATCACGTATATCTCTTCGACTATGTCTTTCAGCATCATGATATAGCTTATACTCAAACTCACGTTGAGTTCTTCGTTCTTTATTCCGATAGTCATGGTGATCTCTCCTCATCGAAACTGGCGATTATCTTCTATCTCCATAAGATTGTAGAGACACCCTCCTCGCTTCCGTAATCGATGGCGAAACTCTGTTTCCTCCATGGTTCGAGATTGGTGACTTTCTCCTTTGACTTTGATTCATATCGATCATCAATTTCTCCAACTATCCAATACCTTCATCAAACTTTTCATTAATACGTTGTTCCATTTGCTCAGCTTCTTGTCTTCTATATACATCTCCAATATTTTGAAATCGGTTAGCACGTCTCGGAGGCATGATTTCCCTAACAAGCTCGGTTCCTTCTCTACTTAGCTCAAACAAAAAAGTGATGCACAACTCCAATACTTCTTCTCTGCTCCGAACAGGCTCGGCTTAGCTATGATTGGCTAAGTTCAAGCTCTGATACCAAACTGACGCAGCAGATATAACGGATGATAACGAAATGTGGATTTCGTGTCAAACTAATCGATGAATGATTAGATGAAGCAATATGAATCGATGAATTAGTGATACCAAACGCCCAAATCCGTTGATCTCAAGAGATACCGGATTCTAGCGATCCCAACACGTTGATCGCGCACGATACCGTTTTAAAAGATCTACGATTCTTCGACATTGATCTTGCGCACAAGATTCCGTGAATCAGCTTCAAAATCGTTGATTCGAGCGCACTCGAGTAACCGAAGATGGAGAAAGGAGATAACACTCAACTTCCAATTTCAAAGAGGCACAAAGTACTCAAAGTTTTATTCAAAATTCAACAACCCCAAATGATACAACTCATCCGCTATTTATAGGAGATTACAACTCAACACACTTTACAACACTTCATACGACTTAAAAAAATACATCACAAACAGTACAAACGACTTACCAATCACACAGTCGACTTAAAGAACAACACATGCGACTTAAATCTCAGTAACATAAGAAGACCCGCGACCAAAAAAGAAAACCTACCTACTGGAAGCTCGCGACATAATAATTTCGCGACCTAGGATCGTCGTTCGCGACCTACTGGGGGAATTGCGACCGAAGGGAAGTCGCCGCTCGCTCGCGACTTAAACTTCATGACCTAATTAGGTCATTCACGACCTACCGGAGTGATTTGCGTCATCAGTGAAGTCGCCGCTTGCCCGCGACTTAGGCCTGTTCGCGACCTAGGGTAGGTTGTTCGCGAACTAGAGTGGAGGAGCGACTTAGGCGACAGAGCGAGGTAGTTCTGGAGAGAGGCTTCGCGACCTAGGGTAGGTCGGCTGCGAGCTGAAGAGGTATAGTCTGCATCAGAATGAATAGTTTCACGTGGTTGTGTTATTTTTCAAAACAAGGAAAATTATATAAAAAAAAGTTGTTTCTATTTTGTAGGTTAATTTCATTTTTTAAATTGATCGTTTTTGGCAACATACATAAGTCGTGTGCATTTTTGTGTGAACGAAAATCCAAAAGTAGAAATAACAAACCAAACACTACCTTAATTTTTCATCGCGGTAGAGAGACGGTCTCGTATCCTTTGGAGTTTATGAATAAAACTCACTTTCAAATCTTAAAACTTGGTGATACTTTGGTCAACATCATTGTTTAAAAAGTTGGTCTCATGTTTGCTTGATAACTAAGAACAATATAAGACATTTCTTTATGAGTTTGCAAAATTATCATTAAAAAGGATGTTTAACAGATATTTGGTTGAACATGGTATCTTGATTCCTGAGTGTGATTCTAATGCTAATTCTAGAAGACCTCTGTATATCAAGTATGTTAAGTTCTTGCTCTAATTCAGATCACAAGTCATGGACAAATATACTAGAAAACATGATGTAAGATTTATAAAAAATAAATAACACATAGAATTTTTATACCAGTTTGGCAATTCTCGGTCTATATCGATATCTTCGCTTAATCAAATCATTGGTGGTCGTAAGGTCTCAAGTCTATTTTTTTGAAAAGGGTAAATTGGCCAGGCCTAAGTTTTAAAGATAATATATCAGGTAGAAAACACTTCTGCTCGAACCTTTCTATACAAACATCAAACCCTAAAGGGTAGCTGACATAAACACAAAACTAATGTCTCGATCATTTAGCTCTTCAGAAAGTGAAGAAATGGAGACGAATTCCACTCCAGTCCCCTCAGATCTTAGATGAAGTAATTGCTGCTTGATTTAACTGAGATCCGGCATACTATAATGGATTATGGTGGTTTCTAGACTTTCGTTTTCTCATTAAGTTTGTTCCCTAGGTTCCTCGTGGCAGATCTATAATGAAACTAGTAGATCTGTCCTCTTCGTGGTTCCAATTGCCATTATTGTTGCTGTTTTGACTTTTTACTTCATCCAGAAGATCAAAATTGCAGTGCGGCTTGTTTCTTTCATTATCGATGGCAATCCCGTGGTCTGCTATACTACAACCCTTGTTGCTTTCGCCCCTTTCCCAAACGGATAAGTGATAAATATTGCCGTTGAGCTTGTTGATATAACTATTCTCTCCAGTTCTTTGTAGGATCAGATCTGAATAATTTGGTTTATTTTGATACAGGAGGGGCTTCTGCTTCATTGATTTATTGTTTGAAGTGCAGTAGCTCCTGCTAATATCAGGTAATAAACAATTTGTGAGATTAGTTCGATTCTTACTTAATGAGTGATTAGTAAATCTATAACTCTGTTTACTTCCCTTACAGGAGCCGCTTCTGGTATTAGGGTTGGAATGTTCGCCTCCTGCAAATGAATTGATGAAGTTGCTGGCTCCCCTCCTCGAGAAATCGTGAGATCTAAGATTAGTGGACTGAAGGTGACTACTCTGGGGAAATTCGTTATTGAATTTCCCCCTTGTAAGTATATTTCCATACTGGTAGCAAATTCTTCTTGTTCGTTAGCCTCTGAGAAGAGATGACTGAATGGTGATTTATTTTTGCTTGCTTTGCGACTTAGTATATGAAATTCTGTTTCTATGCCTTTCCATATTTGAATGGCATCAGTTTTCTTTTTCGAATGCAACCTAGCATTTCTTTCTTTCCATATTTAATAAATGACAGCAGTAAGCACTATGCTAGCTCTGTTGAATTCTTCTAGTTTGATTTTGAAGCTTTTCTGAATATGCTGAATACTGTTTTTGATGTTTTGCAATGGCATGCTTTGACAGAAATTGAGCTTATTTTTATCAATGAACCATATGTGCCTTGAGTAAATGCAATCAAATAATAAGTGTTCAGCTGAATCATCATCTGTATTGCAGAGGAGACATTTGATTTCATAATTATTGTTCTTGCTACATTTTTTACATCTATCTCTAGTTGGTAATCTGTTAAGCAATGCAAAATAGGCACAATGTGCCATCTTTGGGCAGTTTGCATTATTCCAAATAATATTGCACCATTCCATTTCTGTTTCGAACCCATTTATATATTCCCAAGTAGATTTAAAGGGAAATTTCTCATTTTTTGAAAGCTTCCATTTCCAGCAGTTTGTTGCTAAATTTGAGTCTATTTCGTTTTTTTCTGTGGCACTTTTGAATATTGAAGTTGTTGGATACTTGTTTGGTTTCTACATATGATTTTGAATGATGCTATCCACTTTTAAATTGGCTCCCCCAAAGTTAAATTTTTTTCCCAACCTAGCAAACTAATCAGAGTTTTGCCATTAATCCAAGGATCAAACCAGAGGCTTGTACTTTTCCCATCTTTAAATTTTCTTTCCAATAAATAAACGCCTTTATTTCTGCTTTTTAGGATGCTTTTCCAAGAGTGAGAATTGTGATTTTCAGCTGGCATTGTCCATAAATTTTTGTTTTTAACATACTTACTAATCATCCACTTTGCCCATAATGATTTTCCCTCTACCAATCTCCAAAAAGGTTTCGTACTACAGGCTTCCTTTAAATCTTTGATGCTTCTTAAACCTATTCTTCCTGCCTTTCTTGATTTGCAAACTGTATCCCATGAAACTTTGTAATTTTTTCCTTTCCATATAAAATTGGCACACGTTTTTTCTATTTTACAAATTGCTGATTCTGGAATATTGTGAGTCTGAATCCAATACATTATGATAGCCATGATGATAGTGTGTATAAGCTTAATTTTTCCAGCAATAGATAATAATCTGCTAGAAAATTTTCTATTTTGCATTGAATGATGTCAATAAGTTTAGAGCAATCCTTGGCTGCTAATTGATTTGTGCTGAGTGGGGGACCCAAGTATTCAACAGGCAATTGTCCTTCTTGAATTTTTAGAATTTGAAGTACTTCCCATTTGTTTGCACATTCTTTACTTAAATAAGCTTTGTTTTTACTCTCATTGATTTGGAGACCAGCAAAATCTTTTAAATACTCCAAGATTTTAACTGTAGATTGGGCACTGTTAGTATCTGCATTCATAAATAAAAGCAAATCATCAGCATATAGTAAATGAGTAATACTAGGGGAATATCTATTGACTGGTTTGAGATTTCCTTTTATCTGTTCCAATTCCATTTGGATAGATAAATATTCCATAGCTATAGTGAATAAATAAGGGGAGAGGGGGTCACCTTGCCTAATTCCCCTATTACTAGTAATAAACCCACAGGATGATCCATTAAGTAATATGGAAAATGAACCAGTATCTATGCATTCTTTAACTAAATCACAATTTTTTTTTATGAAATCACATTTGTCTCATCATGTCAATGATAAAATGTATGTTAATTTTGTCAAAAGCTTTGTGAATGTCAATTTTAATGCAGACTTTATTCTTATAGCCCCTATTAAAATTTCTGATAAGATCATGTGCTAAAAGAGTATTTTCAATGATGAATCTACCTGGAATGAAGGCACACTGATTTTCTTAAACCAGATATTTTAGAATTTTTTTATTCTATTACTTAAAATATTCGCAATGATTTTGTATATAAAATTACAGCAGGCTATAGGCCTGTAATCCCCTAGTCCTGAGGGAATTTTTACTTTAGGAATTAAAGTAATAAAAGTATGATTTAAGCTTTTTAGTAGTTTACCAGATGTAAAAAATTCTTTAACAGCTTCATGTATAATTTTTTTAAATCCTCCCATTGTGTTTTGT
Organism: Allium cepa; assembly: GCA_030765085.1. Classification (NCBI taxonomy): domain Eukaryota; kingdom Viridiplantae; phylum Streptophyta; class Magnoliopsida; order Asparagales; family Amaryllidaceae; genus Allium; species Allium cepa. The sequence goes on from CM060928.1 coordinate 251,178,694, forward strand.
AAAACTTTACCCCAAACCCATCAGGGCCTGGGATTTTATCTATATTTGAACCAAAAATAATTTTTTTAATTTCACCCATCTCAATAGGGGCAAGAAGAATATCGCTGTTGTTTTCATTAAGTAAAACAATATTTGGGAAATCTTTCTTATAAGAATTAGAATTGTAAAGATCAGTAAAATATTTAATAGCCATATTCTCTATATTTGAGACATAATTCAAGGTAACTCCATTATTATCTAGCAATTTGCCTATGTCATTGATTTTTTTTCCTATTAGACATCTTGGCATAGAAAAATTTACTAGATTCATCACCTTTAGTAAACCAGTCTACCTTGGCTTGCTGTCTCATGTTGATAGCTTGCACATGCAAACTCTTACTTAATTTATCTTGAAGTTGAAAAAATTGATTAACCTTAGATTTGTCTGAGCTATCAAAGTCTATAATGTTTTGGATTGACTCATATTCTTTTCTGTTGAGATTAATATCATCTCTATTTCTATTTTTGTTCCATGTTTTTAAATTTTCCTTGATATTCTTAAGTATGCTTTTAAATTTATTTTGAGTAGTACCATGTTTATTAATAAGTATACTGTATTTGACAGTATCCATATAACTCTTATCATAAGTCCACCCATTAACAAACCTAAAAGGAATATTTTTTTATAATATTATCAGAGCCATAGAAAAATATATGTAAAGGGGTATGATCACTAGTGGCTTGACGAAGAGTAGAACATTTGTAATTAGAAAATGTATTATCAAACAGATGACTAATAAGTATTCTGTCAAGTTTACAATGAATATTCCTATATTCACCCGATTTCCATGTGAATTGATTCCCACTAATTGTAGGCTCAATTAAACCCGTTTTAAGCAAAAAAAATATTAAAAAATTCTAATTTACTAAAAGAAATGGGAACTCCACCTATTTTTTCAAAAGAATGGAAAACAGTATTAAAGTCCCTAATGATGATCCAAGGTTTTGCCATGTTATAGTTTAAAGACATAAGATCATTCCATAAAAAGATTATTTCTTTTTCACTATTTGAAGCATAAATAAAAGTGATTTCTATTTGAAATCCACCTTTATTTATGAATTTGCAATGAATAAATTGGAAGTTTAGAAAATGATGACTAAGACTCCAAATATTTGGATCTCAGATTACCATTATTCTACCATTTCCCCTATATTATTGTTATTAATAACACCCCATTCTTTGAAGTAGCTACCATAAAAATTGCATATTTTTGAATCCTCTAGCTTATGTTCAAGAATACCAACTATATTTGGTTTTTTGTGAAAATTAGATTGGTTAGGTCTAATTTTCTTTTATGAGAGTTTAAACCTCTAACATTCCAAGTAATTATCGACATATAAAAATATTAAATTATAAAGGATATGCTAAGGATATCACTGCTTCATATAGAAAGACTGGGATTGTATTCCTCCAGCTTTTCTTTGTCTTTTTTCTCTTCTAAGTAATCTGAACTTTTATGCCCTTTTCTTTTTAATGATTTTTTGTCTTGTATTTTAGATCTTCGGACCACCTTGGATTTCTCATTACATATTTTTCCTGGAATTCATCTTTTTCCCATTTTTCTTCTTTTCCTTGAGATAGTATTTCCTGGAGGTTTTTGATTTTGTTTTTCTTCTTTTCCTTTTTTTTTCCTCTTTACTGGAGAAGATGAATTTGGAATTAATTTCATGACTTTTTGAACTAAATCCTCTGCGATTCCTTTGTGAGAGTTTTTTGAACATAATTTCCTGTCCTCGGTTTTAGTGGATATTCCATTTGTAGCTATGCTTTCTGCCATAGTTTCATTATCATTTGCATTAATATCAACATCAAGGGAGTGCAGTGCACCATGATCCAAGCTTGGTTCCTTAACAGTAGAAGAAAAATCATTTCCAGTTTGCTTCAACTGATTTGAAAAATCCTCTGTATTTTCTGCCATTATTTGGTCTAGTAGTTCCTGCTGTTTGGATACATCAGAATCATTCATATTTGTAGACAGATCCACTATGCAGCCTTTATTATTAAAATTTTCAAAAAAATTGATTTTCCCTTTTAAAGAACTTCCAGGAGCACAAGATTCTTGAATCACTTCATGCTGATTGCTATTAAAAATTGATTCTTTGATGGTTTCTTGATTTTGCTCTGTCACCAAGACCTTTTCTTTGATGCTTGAAGATTCTTTCTGTTTTTCTTTCCAGATCATTTTAGTAGCACAGTTTTCAGTTGAATGCCCAAAACAATTACAATTTATACACATTGGTGGGATCCATTCGTATTCAATTCTCTGAACTAAAGTTTCTCCATCATGATGTGCTTCTTCAGGAAGTTCTGAATTTGTTTTGATTTCAACAAGAATTCTTGAATAGCTTAATCTTGTTTCCTTTGTTGTTGGTTCATCAAGTTTTAGAGGATCCCCACTACACTTGTTATTGCCCCAAAACCTTCTTTACCCCACAATTTTAAACTTAATTCAGGCAGTCGAATCCAAACCGGAATGGTGGATAACAAGTCCCTGTCAAGTGCAATTTTATTGCTCCATCTTTTCAAAATGATTAATTTTCCATTGATGAAATATGGTCCTCCATTGATTTCTTTTCCACAATCACTTTCTGCGGTGAATTTGATAACAAAAAAAACCGTTGTTTCTTGTGAATGTTTCAAAGTTACCTGTGGGATTCCAAGTTCTTTGCACAAATGCTTTAAAATGATGATAAAAAGGCCTACTATCGTATACATGTGCTATTACCGAGCAGCCCCACTTTGTCTCTGTTCTTTTACTGACACTTTCTTTCATAACAACCTTTTTTTTGTTATTAATGGTTAAAGGTGCTTGGTATTTCAAATCGAATTCATGACTAAGACCCCCTTCTCTGATTAAATCTGCCCAAGAAGATGCTTTATGAGGGAGAAACCCTTTACTGTAACTCTGAATTGTTGCTACACCATTGATATCTTGTTTCTTCTGTAAAGTGGCTGCATATTTTGAGGTGTTATACGAATTTTGATTAGAAATGAACTTGGTATTGTTGATTCTTGCACTTCTATAGCCATTGTTATACAGATTCGATTGATTCTTGGTGTGATATGCTACTGGATTTGGCTGGTGAAGGGTCTTCTCCCTGTTTCGGCGATTCCTCACTAGTTGAAATCCCACACTGTCGATTTCAGGTTGCACCACCTTGAGGGTTGAGGAAGAAGGGGGATAGAGAGGAGGAGTCGGGTGTGATAGACTTATCGGCCTTTGAATTCTGATTAAAGCAGCTCTCTATTAAATTTTTGTATTTCTTGATATTTTTTGTAACGTTAATAATAAACATGTATATGTATAGGTCTCAAGTCTATTACTTGTAAAGTTTTTTTTAAACTTTTCTAAAAGAATGATCAATATGGGAAAAACACCGGCGGCATTCAAACCACGAAATTTTCTTCCCATGCGGTAAAGAAAATGCTCGTGTTTCTTCCATGCAATAAGAACAAGCTAGACGACCAGCTGTAGTCCAATCCGAAAGCACTACATATGCAGGAAAATCGCTTATTGTCCACGACAGAGAAGTGAATATAAGATAATTTTTTTGTTTGAAATGTCGTATGTTTCAACTCCTTCATACCACAATATTTTCAACTTTTCAATCAACGGTTGTAAATGTACATCGATTGTTTATGCCGAATCATCACGGGCAGAGATGACAATAGTGATAAATACGTACGGAGTTTTCAAACACATCCACGGAGGTAAATTGTAAGGTGTAATTATTATAGGCCAATATTTTGAACCAAATTGAGAGAACGGTGAAAACCATCCTTACATAAACCAAGTCTAACATTACGGCTCCCCGTAGCGAAATCAAAATGCTTTCACGCTTCTCCATCGATTGGGCATGTAATATACATTCTTCTCGTGTTCTCACACAATGTCATCTCATATGTGTGCGGTTACAGAAGATGCATATAACCTTTGAAGCCTAAGAGTGATGGGTAAATAATGCATACGCTTGAACAGAATTTTCTTTCCCTTCTTTTTTTGGTTTGCATCTTTCCTAATTACATATTTTACAATTTCTAAGGTTGATGTCTTTTTTTAAAAAACAACATGCAACCATTTAAACATGTATCTATTTTTTAATACGGTAAAGCAAAAGCAGACATAAGTTTTTTTTATTTCATAATGGTTTTCACACATTAAATTATCGGGTGGTATATGTTGTTTTGCAGCTTGTGCTATAGCTGTAAACCAGGCTTCTATGAAGTTGTATTTTGATTTCATCGCAATGTATTCTGCAGTTACTGATAGTTGAGTACCGCTTGTACAACCATCCCAAAGGGGTTGCATAGCGGCATCCAATAAATCATTAAAAAAATTTGCTCCGATACTTGGTTCTTCTTCGACATTAATATCGTTACCATCAACTTCAACAGCAGGGAACGTTGAACGTATTGCGTCTTCAACTATATCTTCTATGAGATTCGTCAGAACAATTTCATTGTCCACATTCTCACTCGAATGTACGAGATTAGGTACTATAAGTTCTCCGTGACGATTCTACACGAAATTATTCGACACAAAACAATATTACCACAAATGAATTATTAGCATATCCGGTATCAAATCCTTCTATAATTTGCACCTGCTACATGGACAACGAATTTCTTCATCGTTTCCATTTTACTTAAAGCGAATTCAATAAAGACGTGTACACCATCTTGAAAACTTTCACTTATTGAGCCTTCAATTTTTCTTCTTTGTTGGTACATCCAGTTCCGGTTGATAAAATAATGGATCATTTTACCTACTTTAAGACATAAAAATGTATTAATCATTTACGTATTGATATTTTATTTTTCAATTAAATCATACATTTAAATTTTCGCAAATATATAATTTTATTCTATATAATTTTATTTTCAAACGGATTTACACAAATTGTATGAATATAATTTTAAATTTTTAGGTTATTGTTTTACACTTTGATGGTTGGTCATCCTACTTCCCATTACAAACACAGTGGCAATTATATTTTGTAAATCATTTTATTTTAAACGATTCAATAAATTTCGGCACCACTTCCCCTTTGTTCCTTGTATCGTATACATATACGTATACATAGGGAAGAAAAAGAAAGCGTTGTCGAAATTTTATGAACCGCTTAAAATGAAATAATTTGCAAAATATAATTACTCTATTGATTTTGTAACTTGTCCAGTACAGGGACAAATCCATCAAATATTGTATCAGATTAATATAAATATCCGTTCTGTAATAAAAATGAATATCCATATAACGACCATATACAGTACATGTCAGACGAGGCTAAAAACTATCTAAGCGATTTATAAAAAATGAAGTGTATTTTATAACAACTTTTACAATAATCTATTTACATTCTATGAAAAACATAGACTAAATCGTCGTTTTTGTCATCTTAAAAATAGATGCACTAAATCTGAGCATCTACTCTAATTAATCCAAACTAACCCCAATGCGCGTATGCACTAATTATTCAACACATATACACCAATTAATGCACATATGCACTAAACAAATTATTTTTCTCAACATTTAAATGATAAACAATTATAATAACAACCTAATTTGTATTCAATAAAATATAACAAACAATCATAGAAGTATTATAAACAACTTTAACAACAAATTAACCCAAATTTTCCAAATCAAAATTAAATAGGGTTTATAAGTAAAACTTTTTTGAAGAGCAATAGCTAATGGAGAGACTTGAAAATTGAAGACGAAGATAGTCTTGGAGGCGTCGAGGCTTGCTTACGGAGTGGAGGAGGTGAAGAGGGTGGTGGAGGTGAGATTTGGGAAGAAAATTTGGATTTTAGACAATGAAAAAGAAGTGTCGGCTTAGGGCTGAAGTATTCGTGGCTTTTCGACGGCCGCTGACGGGTAATTTTACGACGGCTGCAGACGACTAGTTTATTTTATTTTCAGTAATGACACGACGATTACAAGCTTTCGGACAAAAAATGAAGAGCCATCGACGGCAATCAGAAATGGACGCCGTAATAAATAGTGTTTCTAGTAGTGATTGTTTAAAAAGCTGGTCTCATGTTTGCTTGATAATTAAGAACAATATAAGACATCTCTTTATGAATTTGCAAAATTATCGTTAAAAATGATGTTTAACAGAGATTTGGTTGAACGTGGTATCTTGATTCTTGAGTGCAATTCTAGTGCTAATTCTAAAAGTGCAACATCCCGGTATTTCATGTCATTTGCATCCGCACATGTCAGACTTGAATTGCTCAAAATATTAGATTGTTAATTTATATTTGGCAAAACTCAACATATACAGTAAACATATAAATCATAGAATCACAGACATAGAGTAATTTAACAACAAGCAACAGAAACAAATGAATAGTAGTTCATTAAGCTACTATATATATAACAAAGTTAAAACAAGGTATAATAGAAGTCTCGAATACATAGAAGTCTCAATACAATAGTCAAATAACAAAATCTGAATATATCATTGGAGTCAACTGAAAAAGTGAAAGATGAATAGATATAAATGGATCTCTAAGCGAAGCTCCAACTCCAAAGGTGAGTTTCAAATGCTATGACACTCAGTTTGACCCAAGCATAAAGCAAAACACAAAACATTCGAATTAGGATTAACATTCTTATATCAATAAATCCAACTCAAGTGAAATATCAACTGAAATACAAGTAACTTAAAAGATGTTTGGGATACCCATCCTCTAAGATCCGTGGAACTATCTACTACGTACTACAATACACTATTATAATATGTCTATAGTAAAGTAAAAGTATTAAAATAGTGTTAAGGTGTTACCCATATCCCCCTTAACACATTTTTATATATTCCCATAGTCTATACAGTACCGTAAACTCCACCAAACTAGTGGGTTGTCAGGGGGCATTCCATAGGTATGGTACAAAACAAACTCGTAGTGGGCTCGATATGATAGGTGACAAGGCACAACTAGGCAATGACAAGGTAGATATACCAATTACACTTCCGGGCTTTTGGTAACGCATAGCCGCAGCTATCGTCCAACTCGTCCACACTCCTAAAATTCCGAGGGTTCACCCAATCAATCACAAAGTAATAGAATGGTATCGAAGAAGTGTGTCCAATCGGAGGAGCTACCTCACTTGGCCCTTCAATTGCTCCTATTTAATCCACCTTAAGCTAACTCACGGAAGTCAGGTCCACATATATACCTCAAATAGAATCGCCGCCAATCATCCTACTTCATTCTGGAATCTCCACCACGTACATGGTTGTTAAAGTGGTTCTCGGTATTGGCAGAGAGTATGACAATAACCGATCCAGGTCTCTTTAACAACCAAACGTTATTATAACACCGTGGTCTTTTTAAAATATCATTTCCATATCCAAAATATCATATCCATTTCAAAACCATATCAATAAGAGATCATTATTCACTTAAAATATATCTAATTTTCAAAATCATAACACCTTCTAGATTTTTTAACTCCTTTTAATTTATGAACCATTGAAACCATAACACTTTGGAAATCATAACACTTTGAAAACATAACTTTGGAAATCATAATACTTTGAAAAATATAATACTTTGGAAATCATAACATTTTGAAAACATACGTTTGGAAATCATAACACTTAAAAACATAACTTTGAAATCATAAGACTTTCCTCTTAAACAGTTTAGATATTAATAATAGTGTGTGTATATAATAAAGTAGTTTATATAATAAAATAGTTCATACGTTAAAAATAATTATAAATTAAAACAGTTTATATTAAAATAATTAGTATATTAAAATAGTTTATATTAAAAATAGTTCATATATTAAAAATAGTTCATATATTAAAATAATTTATGTATATTAAAATAGTTATAAATTAAAAATAGTTTATATCAAAATAATCAGTCTATTAAAATAATTTTATATTAAAAATAGTTCACTAAAATAATTTATATATTAAAGTAGTTTTTAATATATATTTAAAATACTTTATATAAATAAATAGTATCCTCGAATTTGACAAATCAATTCGAATTAACTCAAATTCCAAAATCCCATTTAAATCAAACCTCAGTTCTTCCATTTCAATTCAATTCAAATCTCAATATACCATTTTATATCGATTTCAAATATAGATTTGAACTACAAAAATAAATCATTTCGATTTTAATAGATTTCAAAGTTTAAACTATTTAAACCTTTACAATAACTCAATGTGATAAATTCGTTTATATTTCAAATTCAACTTTACCATGATTTAATATTGAAATATTCACTTAGTCAATCTAATATCATTTAAATAAACTTTCAAAATATATGTTTAAACAAAAACTAATTATCTCATTTAAATTTTTGAATTTGAAAATATTCATTAAATCATCTCAATCAATATCAAGTTATAAATTCACATCCTTAAATCTCAAATTCAATAAGTTTCAAATCAATCTTATTTAAGTATAATTCTTAAATAAATATAATTTCAAATTTGTCTGCCCAACCTCAATTTATTAATAAAATCTATCTTTGAAATACAATTTTAAATAATTAATTAAATATGTTATATGCATATTAAATCAAAATTTATTAAATTAAATCTTATTATTACATCAAATTTTATTATTAAATTTATTTTATATTAACTTATTTATATATTTTAAAATGGTAAAATTATAAGTAACATCTTAAAATTTATAAATTTCAAAACTAAATTTTAGAATTTCCAACCATATAACTTCTAAAAAATCTAAAATTTTAAACCTTTATAAAAATAACATTTATTTATGTAAAATATTTAAAAATCAATATTTATAAATCCCTATATATTTCCTTTTTAAAACTTCAAAAATAACTTCAAAGTATATAGATAGACCAATGGTATCAGTATATAATTTTCTATCCTATGGTCAAGTGATATGGATATTTGTCATTTCAATCCGTAATTCAAAAATATCTACGGGTATATAATTTCAACCCGCAGTCCCAAATTCAATTCAATGAAAATCGCTTGGGTTTATCATTTAACCCATAATGATTTTCTCCTATTCTACAAGATCGTTCGGTTATGTGTCATTTCAACCCATAGGGAATTCTGTACTAACAGAGAACTTACAGAGTGATAACATATATGATATAAATATAACATATAACAACATGCATATATCATCAGTGATAAATAAAATATAAATAATAGGATATGGTGTCATATCTCACAGGTAAACGGATACAGTTAACACCATATCGTATTTAGCAATTATCTAATTAATAGTTCAATCTAACGGCATCTTTCAAATGAAATAAAAGAACGTTAATCGTGAGTGATTGCTTACCTTTCGAGGCTAGAGATGAACAACAATGAGATGGGTTACGAATCCAAGCACGAATTCCAAAGCAAAGCAAGATTGGCACGAATTTGATGAACAAAGCTGATAAATAAGGAATTGATAAAACGAATCAGAACCATCATGATATAACTGAAACAAAATATATGTTATAATTTTTCTCTAAACCAATTTTTTTATTTTTTTATTTTTTATACTATATTTTAAGATCAATATTATTATAAATCAAACTCATAACATATGCAGACTAACATATACTAAGATATATGTATATCAACTATATAATATAAATATAAACTCAACAGAAAATACCCAACTTGTGTAGCTTGCATACTATATTATATACCAACAACATATCAAATATAAGTTTATATATTCTATATATACTCCGGACTATAAACAGTTGTATGCAAATTGCACTGCAATACACACACACACACACATGAGGCTTAAAAATATAAATTATATATATCACATTCTTTTAACACAGTATCAACGTATGCACATAAACAATATATAAAAGAAAACATATATATATTACAAAAAAATCAAAATGTTAACATACAACATATTATATATACTTTAAACATAATATATAGTTATATACATATAAAACTTATATATGCTAAATATAATTATATTTCAGCAGATTCTATGTATTACCTATATACAGACCACATACTTTTACCTTATAACAACAACGTATAAATATAACAAAACACCTAAACACACATATATATACTTCGAATTTATGTATACATATATACATGTAAGGATAATATAATAACAAGAGAAGCCGCTACACTTACGTGGCACGACAATGAGGAGGAGGTGGACGAAGTCACGGCGGTGTTGGCTCCATGGGTGCAAGCGGCTGACGAGGTAGGGGAAAATGGCGATGAAGTGCAGGCAACCTAGTTTCGGCTGGGGAAGAAACGGGCTGTCAGTGGCGGTGGATCTGGGTTAGGCGGCAATGGCGTGATCGGTGTGACAGTATTAGCGCAGTGGGCGATCCGGGTAGTGAGTGTTCAGTCAAGGTGAGGTGGCTTCGACGTGGTGTGTAACATCCCGCCTTTTCGCACGATTTAAATAGACGATAAACCACACACGTCAGACTTAAACCATACAGAAGGGCGGATTGTTATGAGATAAATAAGAAAAAGTAGAGAAAGAAAAGGAACAAAATAGTGTCTTGAACCAAAACGATAAAATATAATAATCAAATATACAGTTCATGAAGCTGTTTTACAAAATATTCGATTATACTTATACAATATATATCAGAGTTACACATACCAGAGAACAATAAATAATGCAGCGGAACAGTAAGAATATAGTGGAATACTATAATAAATAATAATAAATCTTCGTCTTCGTCCTCCAGAATAAGGTCTTCCAAATCCTGAAATGCTCAGGCTGACCCGAGCGAATTGAAAAAGCAAAACACTCGAGTCAGAACTAAAATATCTTATGTGAGTTATACCAACAGAAATAAATATGAGAGCAGTAACTTAAGAGATGCTCGGGATTCACATCTCTTAAGGATCCGTTAAACTATTTACTATGTAGTAATATTTCGCTATTATAATAATGTCTACTAATAAAATAAACTTACTTTTAAATAGCATTAAGGCTTTACATTTTCCACCTTAACACGTAATAGTCCCAGTAGTCCATCCAATATCATGGTCCCTCCTGATCGGGAAGCCACCAGAGGATACCATACGGGCTACGGGAGAAAACCAAACTCGTACAAGGCGCGCTAGAGTAGGTGACATGGTACAACTAGGCAATGCCAGGGTAGATATACAAATTACGCTTCCGGTCAGTGGTAATGCGTAGCGCGCAGCTACCACCCACCTCGAACCACACCCCTAAATCAAAAAATCAAAAGTGGCCACCGAATCAATCCAAAAGTCAGAGTATAATATCGAAGGGATGTGTCCGATAAAAGGTGCTACCTTCTTAACCCATCAATCGTTCTTGTTTTAGCCACCTTATGCCAACTCACGGGAGTTGGGGCCACGTATTTACCTCAAAGGAAACGCCGCCGCCATCCTACTTCATTCTGAAATCTTCACCGCGTACACGGTTGTTAAAGTAGTTTTCGGAGTTGGTAGAGAGTATGACAACTTCCGATCCCGGTCTCTTCAACGTTATTATAACACCGCGGTCATTTCAAAATAATTTATACTTCAAAACTAGAATATAATATCCATTTCAAATCCATATAAATACGATATCATTTCCGTTTTAAACCCAAATCAATATGATATCATTTTTATTTCAAAATATATCATTTCCCCCAAAATCATAGCACTTCAAATCTATATATCTTGAAACTCATAGCTTTGAAACATAACTTCTAATACTTTAATGGTTCAAATATTAAATTACTTTATATAATAAAATAGCTTCTTAAATTTCACCACATTTATTCCAAACACCGATTTGAACCTTCAATTAAACCATTTCAATTTCCATATATTCCAAAGCTTTAAATATTCCACCATTTCAAAACTAATTCTTTGATAATTCCATATATATCAAGTTTTATTACTATTATTTAGAATTGATATTTTTACTTAATAAATCCAATATAGTTTAAGTAAAACTTTTAATTTCAAACAGCTGAATATTCTTTCAATTTATTTAACTTGATATATTCATTTAAAATCAACTTGATATTCATTTAAATCACTCTAAACTAAAAATTAAGTTATAAAAATCATACCCTTTCAAATTCTAAATTTTATTAAATTCCAAATAAATTCCATATTCATCTTCCAACCTTATTCTCATTTAAGTCATTATAAACTCCAGAAATTTAATTTAAATAAATGCTTAATTATATTTTATCTTATAAAATCAAACTTCATTATTAAATTCTTTTATACTTTAAATCAATTTTATACATACCTAAAAACCCAGAATTTAACTATATATAAAATTACATTTACAAAATATCCAAATCAATATCTCATAAAATCATATATTTCTTTACAAAACCATAGAAATAATTTCAAAATATTTTTATATATAGACCAACGGTGTCTGTATAAAATTTTCTATCCTATGGTCAAGTGATACTGATATTTATCATTTCAATCTGCAATTTAAAAATAAAAATGCAGTTGTATATCATTTCAAACCGTAATCCCGAATCAATAATAACAAATCAATATAGAACTTGTAGATTTTAATGATATAAAATAAACATCCATTCATCCATCAGCAAATCACACATCCATCGCAACCATCATCCAAAGCTATCAATCAATATCAATAGATAACTGATAATAGATAACAAGTATTTAACTGGCAGTTATATTCAATGATAAATTAAATAAAGATTTAATTTAAATAAATGCAATTAACTGAGATGATGATTAAAATTATACGAAACAGTCATAAATAAATGCAAAATCACAACATAAATTAAATTTAACAAACATAAGAAATTTAGAAGTTGTGAGTGAGTTAAAACACTCACCTTTTGAATTTAAATCCAATTTAAATCCAAAAATTGCACAGTCTTAGAATCCATCCAAACCGACGTCAAAATGTCTGGAATCCTAATACAAACCTAGCGGAGAAAACCATGTGTAATTTCGACCTCGTGTGTGAAAGTTATAGACGTTAGAAGTTTAAACGATAAAAATAAAGAAATATAGATTACATAAATAACACTCACATCCACGTCACCAATTTTTAGCATGAATCATCTTCTCTCAACCACCAGCATAGTACGCACGCATCGCACAGTAAACATCGCGTGGGAAACCCTAGCAGGACACGTGTCGCCAATCGAAAACGCGCCGAGCCACCTCGCCGTCGCGCCGCCTCAAGTGCCCCATAGTCGCTGCCAGACCTCCTCCGGTCATGAACCCCTCGCGCACCACCTCTGGCTCGAGAAAAACAAGCAGCCGCCGAAAAGCATGTAATCCTAATCGATTTAATCCCCTCGATCCAACCATTAACATGCCAAACTAACCACACCGATGAACAACGCGTTAGACTCTCTTCACACTGGTACAACCGAATCGACGATCGGTCGTGGGTGATCGTGCTTGATTGAACGGCCGAGAATAACCTTCTAATTTATGGACAACTGGTGATTCAAATACAAAAACGAACTGCAGATCTGAGATACATACATCGAGAGCTTTGAAATATAATTTTTCTGAATTTTTTTGAGGAGTTTAAATTTTTTGCTTTGGATTGAGATGCCAAACTAAACCCTTTCAAATATTCCACCATTTAAAAACTAATTCTTTGATAATTCCATACATATCAAATTTAATTAATATTATTTAGATTTGAAATTTTTATTTAATAAATCCAATATAGTTTAAGTAAAACTTTTAATTTCAAACAGCTGGATATTCTTTCAATTTATTTAACTTGATATATTCATTTAAAATCAACATGATATTCATTTAAATCACTCTAAACCAAAAATCAAGTTATAAAAATCATACCCTTTCAAATTCTAAATTTTATTAAATTCCAAATAAATTCCATATTCATCTTCCAACCTTATTCTCATTTAAGTCATTATAAACTCCAGAAATTTAATTTAAATAAATGCTTAATCATATTTTATCTTATAAAATCAAACTTAATTATTAACTTCTTTTATACTTCAAATCAATTTTATACATACCTTAAAACCCAGAATTCAACTATATATAAAATTATATTCACAAAATATCCAAATCAATATCTCATAAAATCATATATTTCTTCACAAAACCATAGAAATCATTTCAAAATATTTTTATATATAGACCAACGGTGTCTGTATAAAATTTTCTATCATATGGTCAAGTGATACGGATATTTATCATTTCAATCTGCAATTTAAAAATAGAAATGCGGTTGTATATCATTTCAAATCGCAATCCCGAATCAATAATAACAAATCAGTGAAGAACTTGCAGATTTTAATGATATAAAATAAACATTCATTCATCCATCAGCAAATCACACATCCATCGCAACCATCATCCAAAACTATCAATCAATATCAATAGATAACTGATAATAGATAACAAGTATTTAACTGGCAGTTATATTCAATAATAAATTAAATAACGATTTAATTAAATAAATGCAATTAACTGAGATGATGATTAAAAATATACGTAACAGTCATAAATAATGCAAAATCACAACATAAATTAAATTTAACAAACATAAGAAATTTAGAAGTTGTGAGTGGGTTAAAACACTCACCTTTTGAATTTAAATCCAATTTAAACCCAAAAATTGCACAGTCTCAGAATCCGTCCAAACCAGCGCCAAAATGTTCGGAATCCCAATACGAACCTAGCGGAGAAAATCGCGTGTAATATCGTCCTCGTATGTGAAAGTTATAGACGTTAGAAGTTTAAACGATAAAAATAAAGAAATATATATTAAATAAATAACACTCACATCCACGTCACCAATTTTTAGCATGAACCATCTTCTCTCAACCACCAGCACAGTACACACACATCGCACAGTAAACATCGCATGGGAAATGTCAAGGCCCGATTCGTCGACTTCCGAAAATCGACATTAATACGTCCACTGTATCAAATGCCGCCAAATCGAAGGCCAGAAAATCGAACCATGAGGGTCTAAGAAAGAAGGAAGAGGTAGAAGGAGAGAGAAAAAGAGAGAAGAAGAAAGAAAAGAACAACAATAGAACAACAGAAAGAACAATAAAACAATATCAGAATCTCACAATCGCAGCGGAACAACATATAATAGATAAATGAATATTCATTAAAACAAAGAACTGTATATTTTATACATTACATCACATCATATTACATTCATCATATTAACAGAGTTTACAACAACAAACAGCGGAAAAGAAATACTATATACAATAGATAATATGCTACGCCATCCAACTCGCCTCCAGGTATCTGGAATAAATAAATATTTGTGAGGAATCCAGTTGGATCCCTCCAACCTGTTTTCCCTGCATCCACAGATGTTAGCACAATACCCATTCCACTTCGAGGTGGAATATCGCGGTATATGGGATTTTATAAAATATTATCCGCTTACTAACGGCGCAATAGGGTCTCATCCGCTATACAAGGCGGGAAATCAATCAACTGCAATATATACATATGCCAATATATATATATATATATATTGCTATATATATATATATATATATATATCCTACTATATCTAATATCACAATCAGGCAAACAATCAATCAATCAGCAAATTTTAAATATAACTATTTAAAATTTAACAAACCCTTTTGAGTTAGAAGTTCTCACCTTCGCTTTTATTTTGCAATCCATTTCCATTCCAGACTTATTTTCTTGATTTATACCTTGTATAAATATTATACGTATTAATTAATATTCGAACAAATTAAATAACAAATTTCCGTTTTTTTTATTGTTTAATAAACTAATGGTTTCATTTAAACCAATTTTCCTTTTAGTACATTTATTTTAACTAATTATTTTACTGCAAATAAATATCTTTAAATCAGTTCCTTTTAATATCTAAAGTAATTTGGATAAGCTAGTTACACATTTTTTCTTTTTCTACCAAATCCATCATTCAAATATTTAAAATCAATTAAATATTTTCAATTTAAATTGTCAAAATTCTGGGTCGTTACAAGAAACCCTAGCAGGACACACGTCTCCAATCGAAAACGTGCTGAGCCACCTCGCCGTCGCGCCTCCTCAAGTGCCCTAAGTCGCTGCCAGACCTCCTCCGGTCACGAACCCCTACGCACCACCTCTGGCTCGAGAAAAACAAGCAGCCGCCGAAAAGCATGTAACCCTAATCGATTTAATACCCTCGATCCAACCATTAACATGCCAAACTAACCACACCGATGAACGTGTTAGACTCTCTTCACACTGGTACAACCGAATCGACGATCGGTCGTGGGTGATCGTGCCTGATTGAACGGCCGAGAATAACCTTCTGATTTCTGGACAATTGGTGATTCAAATGCAAAAACGAACTGCAGACCTAAGATGCGTACATCGAGAGCTTCGAAATATGATTTTTCTGAATTTTTTTGAGGAGTTTGAAATTTTTGCTTTGGTTTTGAATTTGATTTGTGTTTGGATCTAGAATTTGTTTGTCTGTCATTGTGGAGGAGGTGAAGAGGGATTGTACGCACATACGAATGAGAAATAGAGGTAGGCTAGGGCTTATAATAGGGTATTTATAGACAAAGCTGAAATAGAATGGATCAGATCGATTGGATATACGCGCCAACGACAAAGTGGCCCAAAAAGCTTGCTTCGACTTTGGAATGAAATTGGATCAACCCATATATCAAAATAGATGTTTTAAAGTATTTTAAATACAATGGAATGGGTTTCACGTTCAAATTCCATCGCATGAAGAAGTTATGACAAAATCAAATTTATTTCAAATTTATTTCAATTGATTTCAATTTAATTGATTTCTCGGCATTTCGAGTCCGTACGATCAAATGACAAGTCCGATCGCTACGAAACTTGAAATCCTACAATAATTCACCAATACGGGTCTGATGAAACTGGTTTCGTCGAAATCTGAGTTAGTGGCCAAAATGGCTATTTTTACATTAATAAAATAAATTAATTAATTAAATTAAATCTTAAATTTCAATTCTATAATTGACAAATTTTACCCCTTTAAATTTTCTAAATCATTTACACTAATTTAACCAAATTTATATGTCAATTGAGAGTTGATAAATTTATCAATTCTGGTATTAACCTCAATTCATTCAATTCAGACTTTATAAATATAATTCCCAAAATTTCCATTTTATTAAATAAATTAATGATTATTCCATTCATTATTGACCAATGGATGGATTTAACGATGGATTCTAAACTATTACATTAATATTCTCACAATCCATCTTAATTTCAAATAACGTAATATTTAGATATTTTAATTTCATTTAATTGCCATTAATCCAATTATTGAATTTTACACTCACACTTCCATTATTATATTAATTATCATTAAAGTAACGTTTGTTATCAACAACGAACATTATAATTACTTATCTAACATTGATTGTATAAAATTTCAATTTATTACGTATTACTTCATTCGTTAATATAACTTTGAATTCACTCTCCAATTTACTAATTTAAATCAATTATAACTTTTAAAATTTTAATAAATCCATTAAATGTCAATTACCATTCCGATAAATCCATCCATTTGATTTCCCTTATATTAAATTTATTACCAAATATTCTTATTTACCAATCAAATAAAACCCTGCAATTGTTTAAATCAATTGGGATTGCATTGAATAAATTGTTTATTAGCTTACGTCAACATTCTTACCTTTCATACCCATTATAAATTCATTAACAAATTACAAACTCTTTTATTTATAAAACACTTACATTCATACCTAATTATCACCCAACAATTATTATAGTTACTTATCTATCATTGATTCTATCTAGTTGCAATTTCTTACATATTATTTCATCAATTTAGATAACTTTGAATTTATTTCCCATTTCACTAAAATACGCCTATTTACATCTTACATTAGTATTAATGTTACATGAATATATTCAAATTTCTAACTCCTTTGTTATTAACTATCCTATTTTCCTTTATTGTATCTTTTCTAGATATATACATTAACTACGATTAAATATTCTCAATGAATTTATTTACTTGGTTTCATGCTTTCAATTACACCAATTACTATCTATAAATAAATTTATGTTCCCACTTTCCGTTATTATATCACATATTAATACAATAATTGCATTTGTTTTTATTATATTCCACTTATAACTAAGTCATAACATCTACATTATTTTATTAATTTGGAATGTTCACTCAAGTTCATTAATTTATTCAATGCTTACTTTTATTCTCTCATATTCAATTTATATCCAGATATATACTTCCACTACTTCATTTATTAGAATTTTTTTAAATTGCTAATAATTAGTTTTTAATTACCTTGCTATATTTCATTTCAGCGTTCATTTCAATATTAAATTAAAAAGTTTTTGTTTCTTCTAAATTTAATTGCTCAATTTTATTAAAATAGCCAAATTTAATTATTGAAAATTTTATTAAAATAACCAAATTTAATTATCAAAAAATCAAAAGTGGCCACCGAATCAATCCAAAAGTCGGAGTATAATATCGAAGGGATGTGTCCGATAAAAGGTGCTACCTTCTTAACCCGCCAATCGCTCCTGTTCTAGCCACCTTATGCCAACTCATGGAGTCGGGTCCACGTATTTACCTCAAAGGAAACGCCACCACCATCCTACTTCATTCTGGAATCTCCACCGTGTACACGATTGTTAAAGTGGTTTTCAGAGTTGGCACAGAGTATGACAACTTTCGATCCCAGTCTCTTCAACAACCAAACGTTATTATAGCACCGTGGTCATTTCAACATAATTTATACTTCAAAACTAGAATGTAATATCCATATCAAAACCATATAAATACGATATCATTTCCGTTTTAAACCCAAATCAATATGATATCATTTTAATGTCAAAATATATCCTTTTCCCCAAAATCATAGCACTTCAAATCTATATACCTTGAAACCCATAGCTTTGAAACATAACTTCTAATACTTTAATGGTTCAAATATTAAATTACTTTATATAATAAAATAGCTGCTTAAATTTCACAACATTTATTCCAAATACCGATTTGAACCTCCAATAAACCATTTCAATTTCCATATATTCCAAAGCTTTAAATATTCCACCATTTCAAAACTAATTCTTTGATAAATCCATATATATCAAATTTAATTACTATTATTTAGATTTGAAATGATTACTTAATAAATCAAATATAGTTGAAGTGAAACTTTTAACTTCAAACAGCTGGATATTCTTTCAATTCATTTAACTTGATATATTCATTTAAATCAACGTGGTATTCATTTAAATCACTCTAAACTAAAAATCAAGTTATAAAAATCACACCCTTTCAAATTCTAAATTTTATTAAATTCCAAATAAATTCCATATTCATCTTCCAACCTTATTCTCATTTAAGTCATTATAAACTCCAGAAATTTAATTTAAATAAATGCTTAATCATATTTTATCTTAATAAAATCAAATTTAATTATTAACTTCTTTTATACTACAAATCAATTTTATACATAGCTTAAAACCCAGAATTTAACTATATATAAAATAACATTTACAAAATATCCAAATCAATATCCCATAAAATCATATATTTCTTTACAAAACCACAGAAATCATTTCAAAATATTTTTATACATAGACCAACGATGCATGTATAAAATTTTCTATCCTATTGTCAAGTGATACGTATATTTATCATTTCAATCCGTAATTTAAAAGTAAAAATGCGGTTGTATGTCATTTCAAACCGCAATCCCGAATCAATAATAACAAATCAATAAAGAACTTGCAGATTTTAATGATATAAAATAAACATCCATTCATCCATCAGCAAATCACACATCCATCATAACCATCATCCAAAAGTATCAATCAATATCATTAGATAACTGATAATATATAACAAGTATTTAACTGGCAGTTATATTCAATAATAAATTAAATAATGATTTAATTTAAATAAATGCAATTAACTAAGATGATGATTAAAAATATACGAAACAGTCATAAATAAATGCAAAATCACAACATAAATTAAATTTAACAAACATAAGAAATTTAGAAGTTGTGAGTGGGTTAAAACGCTCACCTTTTGAATTTAAATTGAATTTAAACCAAAAAATTGCACTGTCTTGGAATCCGTCCAAACCATCGTCGAGATGTCCGAAATCCCAATACGAATCTAGAGGAGAAAACCGCGCGTAATTTCGACCTTGTGTGTGAAAGTTATAGACGTTAGAAGTTTAAACGATAAAAATAAAGAAAAATAGATTAAATAAATAACACTCACATCCATGTCACCAATTTTTGGCGTGAATCATCTTCTCTCAACCGCACAGTATGCACGTAGCGCACAGTAAACATTGCGTGGGAAACCCTAGCAGGACACGCGTCGCCAATCGAAAACGTGCCTAGCCACCTCGCCGACGCGCCGCCTCAAGCGCCCACAGTCGCTGCGTGACCTCCTCCGGTCACGAACCCTTCGCGCACCACCCCTGGCTCGAGAAAAACAAGCAGCCGTCGAAAAGCATGTAACCCTAATCGATTTAATCCCCTTGGTCCAACCGTTAACACGCCAAACTAACCACACCGATGAACAACGCGTTAGACTCTCTTCACACTCGTACAACCGAATCGATGATCGGTCGTGGGTATCGCGCTTGATTGAACGAACGAAAATAACCTTCTGATTTTTGGACAATTGGTAATTCAAATGCAAAAAAAAACTGCAGATTTGAGATTCGTACATCGAGAGCTTCAAAATATATTTTTTCTGAATTTTTTCGAGAAGTTTGAAATTTTTGCTTTGAATTTGAATTTGATTTGTGTTTGGATCTAGAATTTGTTTGTCTGCCATTGCGGAGGAGGTGAAGAGGTATTGTACGCACATACAAATGAAAAATAGAGGTAGGCTAGGGTTTATAATAGGGTATTTATAGACAAAACTGAAATAGAATGAATCAGATCGATTGGATATACACGCTAACGACAAAGTGGCCCAAAAAGCCCGTTTCGACTCCGGAATGAAATTGGGTCAACCCATATATCAAAATAGATGTTTCAAAATATTTTAAATGCAATGGAACAGGTTTCACGTCAAATTCCATCGTATGAAGAAGATATGACAAAATCAAATTGTTTCAAATTTATTTCAATTGATTTCAATTTAGTTGATTTCTGGGCGTTTCGAGTCCGTATGATCAAACGACAAGTCCAATCGGTACGAAACTTGAAATCGTACAATAATTCACCAATGCGGATCCGATGAAACTTGTTTCGTCGAAATCCGAGTTAGTGGCCAAAATGGCTATTTTTACATTAGTAAAATAAATTTAAAAATTAATTAATTAAATCAAATCTTAAATTTCAATTCTATAATTGACAAATTTTACCCCTTTAAATTTTCTTAATCATGTACACTAATTTAAACAAATTTATATGTCAATTTAGATTTGATAAATTTATCAATTTCGGTATTAACCTCAATTCATCAAATTCAGGCTCTTAAATATAATTCCCAAAATTTCCATTTTATTAAATGAATTGATGATTATTCCATTCATTATTGACCAATGGATGGATTTAACGTTGGATTCTAAACTATTACATTAATATTCTCACAATCCATCTTAATTTCAAATAACGTAATATTTAGATACTTTAATTTCATTTAATTGCCATTAATCCAATTATTGAATTTTACACTCACACTTCCGTTATTATATTAATTATCATTAAAGTAACGTTTATTATCAACAACAAACATTATAATTACTTATCTAACATTGATTGTACAAATTTTCAATTTATTATGTATTACTTCATCCGTTAATATAACTTTGAATTCACTCCCCAATTTACTAATTTAAATCAATTATAACTTTTAAAATTTTAACAAATCCATTAATTGTCAATTACCATTCCAATAAATCCATTCATTTGATTTCCCTTGTATTAAATTTATTACCAAATATTCCTATTTACCAATCAAATAAAACCCTGTAATTGTTTAAATCAATTGGGATTGCATTGAATAAATTATTTATTAGCTTACGTCAACATTCTTACCTTTCATACCCGTTATAAATTCATTAACAAATTATAAACTCTTTGATTTATAAAACACTTACATTCATACCTAATTATAACCCAACGATTATTATAGTTACTTATCTATCATTGATTCTATCTAATTGCAATTTCTTACATATTATTTCATCAATTCAGATAACTTTGAATTTATTTCCCATTACACTAAAATACGCCTATTTACATCTTACATTTGTATTAATGTCACATTAATATATTCAAATTCCTAACTCCTTTGTTATTAACTATCCTATTTTCCTCTATTGTATCTTTTCCAAATATATACATTAACTATGATTAAATATTCTCAATAAATTTATTTACTTGATTTCATGCTTTCAATTACACCAATTACTATCTATAAATAAATTTACGTTCCCACTTTCCATTATTATATCACACATTAATACAATAATTGCATTTGTTTTTATTATATTCCACTTATAACTGAGTCATAACATCTACATTATTTTATTAATTTGGAATGTTCACTCAAGTTCATTAATTTATTTAATGCTTACTTTTATTCTCTCAAATTCAATTTATATCCAAGTACACACTTCCACTACTTCATTTATTAGAATTTTATTTAAATTACTAATAATTAGTTTTTAATTACCTTGCTATATTTCATTTTAGCGTTCATTTCAATATCAAATTATAAAGTTTTTGTTTCTTCTAAATCTAATTGCTTAATTTTATTAAAATAACCAAATTTAATTATTGAAAATTTATGGGTCGTTACATGGTGGATATTAGGTCAAGGAGAGGGGATAAAGGCTTGTGGAGGAGGGTTGTGTTTTAGGTGAGGTGAATGCAATCTTGGCTAAGGGCTGCACAAAAGTGTGAGGCAGAGAAGGAGATGATCATGTGGGTAGGCTGCGTGAAGAGTAACAATGGAGAGCAATGACATACAATGTGTGGGTTTATAATGAGAAAATCAATTGCTTTCGTATGCATATATCATTGTTTTTCTATTTTTAAGAGAATGAAAGAAGAAATTGGACAACCAAAGGACTCAAGCGTACATATTAAAATTCAAGGGATATAAAGAGTAAAAATGTGAGTTCAAGTGGAATAATTAAAGCTTACACGGTTGGCACTTGAAAGGACAAGGAACCAAAAGGTTCAAAATGGTACTGTTACGGTGAGCCGTTTCACGGTTTTGTCGCGTACCGCACACTGAAACATACATATGAATATATTAGGAAGATCAACATGACGAGACGATCAAAACAGTATATAGTTATCAGCGATACGACCAGCTTATCAAAAGTTGATATTCGGTACCGAAAATGCTGCTAAAATGCCGGAAATAAGATTAACGGAGCAATAGCAGTTCAAATTTGACAAAACGAAATATGACATCTCACTCAGAAGATGTTTACAAAATTATTATATAAAAATATTCAGATTTGAAAAATATTTTATTTTCATCTAATATTAACTGATCTAAATTTAAATAAAATTTCACAACAAAATAAACTTTCATATTATCCGATGAAAATTTACTACTTGTTATGTTTAAAAAGACGGATTTCAAATATCAAATTTTTATTTTCAAATTCAATTATTAAATTTTCACAAAAATTCAGTTTAAAAGTTATTAAAACAATTAAAATTTATGGGTCGTTACACTCTCCCTCACTCAAAACTTTCCGTCCCCGAAATGGAACGAGGTAGGAGAATATTAACAACCAGAAAGAAAAATAGATTTGAAATATAAAATAAAACAATCAAAACCATATAAATTTCAATTTTAAATAAATTAATATTCAACAATTTGGTTTAATCCATTTTATAAATCAGTAGTATTCATTTGTATTCATATTTTGTTGGGTTTCAATTCAAGCTATTTTCATTCAATTGATTTGGCTTCTATAATTAACCTTTATTACAAAAATTTCTTTTTAAACAAAATGTATTTTATTTAACCTATTTATTATTCATTTAACTATACTTAAGTTATATGGAATGCAATTATGTATTATATAAGAAAATTTTTCCCAATTCAATTATTTCAAGTTTTAAATATTTATTCAAAAATTTTGGTTTCATTTTATAATTGAGATCATCCCACAACATAAATTTAAGATTTAAATTTCCATTTCACTTCCAACCCTTATAGATAAGTGCATACGTATAATATCTTATATCAAATCAAATCCATAATCATAAACCTATATATACTATACATCAAGTCATACTTAAGAAATTCAGATCAAATTCATTTTCCAAAACAAAAGTGTAGCAAAGCTACTAAATGGTCTCTCCACTTTGAAACTCGAAAATGAATGTCGATGATGTTACATTCATCACCGAAATTATTTTCTAGCGATAAAATAGGAGAGTACTGATTAGAACTTTTAAATTCTTTGGAAACGATTTCTATTTGAAAATACTTTAAATAGTATACATTTTAAAATTTTAAAACCAAAGTTTAGAATCATCAGAAATTAAATTCTCAAATTCTTAACTTAAATTCATTTTTTAAACCATGTTTATAATTTCTTTTATTTATATCATGTGGCAATAGTCATTGGTTTACAAAATAATAAATAAAATCAAATATTATCATTTCTAACAACCCATTCATTTAATAATTTAATATCAGAAAATTTATATTTATATATAATATAATCATAGATTTATTTCATTTACAGATTCTGAAAATAATATTATGTCAGTTTGCTATGTTTAAGTGTTTTGAAATTCCTATTGATAGCGTTGGTCGGACGAATCGATCGAAACCCCAAATCAACCTTAACAACTCAGACAACACACTATAAGATATTTTATATTTGATTAATAACAAATACACTCCCTCACATGATGATTCCGGAATGGATTCTAGAACAAGGTTAGAGATCCAAATTTAGATGAACCCTAGTCAAAGAGAATTCTAATTCGAAGATAGGCTCGAAACAAAGATGAGATAATCAAATAACAAAGGGAAAATATGGATAAACTTATATAAATCGCGAGCGACCTTAACCGGGTCAACCGTGACTTCAAGAATAACACCGATGCAGAATTATGAGGCAAATCGACATCCAATCACAAGAGAATTACCCTGGTTGTCTACTAGGGAAACATTCGGGCATAGCAAGAGATAACAACATCTAAACCGAGGATACAGAAATTTTCGGTGAATCAATACTTATTGTGAAGGAGTTTCAGCCCTTTACAAATCATTCTAAGACTAGCAGGTCTATCGATTCATTATAGAGATCAACCGAAGTGAAGTTATGGGATACTCCATAATCAAGAAAAGCACGATTAGGAAGAGACAAGAATGATTTCAGAACTGAGGGGAAAGTTCTAAAATTCAAAGGAAACCGAGTCAAAGAGGAGAACTCAAGCTCGAACGAAGATGATTCTGTAATTAAATTTACTTTATATGCTAAGTTTTGCCTAAAACAGAGCTCTCATACCACATGTAACATCCTGGTATTTCATGCCATTCACATCCGCATATATTGGACTTGAATTGCACAAAATATCAAACTGTTAATTTATATTTGGCAAAACTCAGCATATACAATAAATAAATAAATTATAGAATCACAGACATAGAGTAATATAAC
The DNA here is from genome assembly GCA_030765085.1 of Allium cepa. Taxonomy (NCBI): domain Eukaryota; kingdom Viridiplantae; phylum Streptophyta; class Magnoliopsida; order Asparagales; family Amaryllidaceae; genus Allium; species Allium cepa. The sequence goes on from CM060928.1 coordinate 251,204,370, forward strand.
AATAAGCAGAGAAAACAAATGAATAGTAGTTTATGAAGCTACTATATATATAATAGAGTTAAAACAAGACACAACAGAAGTCTCGAATACATAGAAGTCTCAATACAGTAGTCGAATAATAAAATATGAATATATCACATGAGTCAACTGAATAAATGAAAGCTGAATGATATAGATGGATTTTCAAGCGAAGCTCCAACTCCAAAGACGAGTCTCAAATGCTATGACACTCATTTTGACCCGAACATAAAGCAAAATACAAAGCATCCGAGTCAGGATTAACATTCTTATATCATTAAATCCAACTCAAGTGAAATATCAACTGAAATACAAGTAACTCAAAGAATGTTTGGGATACCGATCCTCTAATGATCCGTGGAACTATCTATTATGTAGTACAGTAGGCTATTATAATATGTCTGCAGTAAAGTAAAAGTATTAAAATAGCATTAAAGCGTTACCCATATCCCCCTTAACACATTTTTATATATTCACATGGTCTATACAGTACCGTAAACTCCACCAAACCAGTGGGATATCAGAGGGCACTCCATAGATATGGTACAAAACAAACTCGTAATGAGCTTGATATGGCAGGTGACATGGCACAACTAGGAAATGCCAGGGTAGATATACCAATTACACTTTCAGGCTGTTGGTAACGCATAGTTGCAGCTACTGCCCAACTCGTCCACACTCCCAAAAATACGAGGGTGCACCCAATCAATTACAAAGTAATAGAATGGCATCCAAGAAGTGTGTCCGATCGGAGGAGCTACCTCACTTGGCCCTTCAATTGCTCCTGGTTTAGCCACCTTAAGCTAACTCACGGGAGTCAGATCCACATATATACCTCAAATAGAATCATCGTCAACCATCCTACTTCATTCTGGAATCTCCTGTGATAAATGCGGATTACGGATCTTAAGGCTAGGATTAACACTAGAGGGGGTGAATAGTGTTAATAAAAAATTACTAAATCATTTTGATCTGTGTTAATTCAGACACCAATGTATGCAATATACAGACATAGATATGATCACAGAAACGAACACAGATGCAGAAATAAAATAAAAGCAGTAAAGGAAAGAACACACATGATTTTATACTGGTTCGGAGTTACCCTACATCCAGTCCCGCAACACAAGTACGGATTTCCTTTCAAAAGAAATTGTACAATTACATCCTCGGTTTCAAGGCTACGAGGTACACCCTCCAGAATTTCGATCCTCTGGGTAAAGATACTTGATTTTCGGGCCACAAGTTTACCCAATTGATTTACCAAGGCTAAAATCGCACCTTTTCTTTCTTGATTGATTTTCAAGGCTACAATCACACCTTTCTCGCTTAATAGATTACAAAGAAGTCTATAGCTTTGAATAACACTGAGAATCTTGTAGAGAGAGTGATAGAGAATCAAAGTAGAAGTAATCGAGTTCGATTTAATGTTGATTTCGGCAGAGTAGTGATAAGAATATGTATTAAGAAAAGTGGAAGAAGAAGAGGAGTGAAAAACCATAAAATCTGATGTTAAATTCGTTGAAACTAACCTCTATTTATAGAAGAACAATAGCCATGTCCATTCATGAAGAGTTATGGCGAATAGAAACTTCTTTTGAAATTTAAATTTTGAACTCAACTGACACCATGTCGACATGGGGTATATAGGCATGTCGACATCCCAAAGCATTTTTTGATGTTTTGATTTTCTTTGATAATAACCTTTATCTTATATTTAAAACTAATTTGAATTTTATAAATATACTTGAATATAGTTAAAATTCATAAGTAAATATAGAGAATAATATAAATAGAATTTAACTCTAATTTTATATTTTAAATCTAAGTATAAATATTTAAAAGTTAAATATATTATATTAAAAGATACTTTAAAATCAGGAGTAATTTGACTTTGAAATTAAAGATAATTTTGAGGCTAAAATTATTTAAAATCAGGATAGAGGGTTTTGAATCTTTTAAAAGGAAAGTTTGGAAAACATTTTGAAAACATGATATAATTTTGAAAAATCATTTTGAATAAAAAGTTAGCAAATACCAAACAATGTTCCACTAGATTTTTCGTAGGTTCCATCCTACTTAGGGTTTCATCCGTTTAACAGGCTCGAAATGGATTCCATTCCACGAATAAATTGGATTTTAAGATGTCAGTGCTTTTCTATGAGTTTTAACAAAATTCCTAATAAAAAATACTTAACTTTGAAATCTTGAACTCTTGATAATCTTGATACTCATGGGCCTTCTATCTTGATATCTTGAATCTCTATACTGTATAGTCTTCTTTCTTAGTACCTGCATGGTTAAATCCTGCATATACATATATATCTGAACTTATAATGTTAGTATTTATATTTTATAATCTATTCTAAGGTTGTTGTCATCAAAACCATCATTTCACGGACTAACATCTCCACCACATACACGGTTGTTTTCGGTATTGGCAAAGAGTATGACAATAACCGATCCCGGTCTCTTTAACAACCAAACATTATTATAACACTAAGGTCATTTCAAAATATCATTTCCATATCCATTTCAAAACCATATCAATATGAGATCATTATTCACTTAAAATATATCCATTTCCAAAAACATAGCACTTTCCAAAATATTTAACTCTTTCTAATTTATAAACCTTTGAAACCATAACACTTTGGAAATTGTAACATTTTGAAAACATAACTTTGGAAATCAAAGCATTTTGAAAACATAACTTTGAGATCATAACACTTTCCTCTTAAACAATTTAGATATTAATAATAGTGTGTATATATATCATAAAGTAGTTTATATAATAAAACAGTTTATATGTCAAAAATAATTATAAGTTAAAATAGTTTATATTAAAATCATAAGTATATTAAAATAGTTTATATTAAAAATAGTTTATATATTAAAATAGTTATAAATTAAAAATATTTTATATCAAATTAATTAGTATATTAAAATGATTTTATATTAAAAATAGTTTAATAAAATGATTTATATATTAAAATACTTTTTAATATATATTAAAAATACTTTATATAAATAAATAGTTTCCTCAAATTTCTCAAATCAATTCGAATTAATTCAAATTCCAAAATCCCATTAAAATCAAACCTCAATTCGTCCATTTCAATTCAATTCAAATCTCAATAAACCATTTTATATTGATTTCAAATACAGATTTGAACTACAAAAATAAATCATTTCGATTTCAATAGATTTCAAAGTTTAAAATATTTAAACCTTTACAATAATTCAGTTTGATAAATTCATTTATATTTCAAATTTAACTTTACCATTATTTAATATTGAAATATTCACTTAGTCAATCCAATATCATTTAAATAAACTTTCAAAATATATATTTAAATAAAAACTAATTATCCCATTTAAATTTATTTATATTTGAATATATTCATTAAATCATCTTAAATCTAAATCAAGTTATAAAATCACATCCTTAAAATATCAAAATCAATAAGTTTAAATCAATCTTATTTAACGATAATTCTTAAATAAATATAATTTCAAATCAATTTCGAATTTATCTACCCAACCTCAATTTATTAGTAAATCTATCTTTAAAATATAATTTTAAATAAAAACTTAAACATACAATATACTAATTAAATCAAACTTTATTAAATCAAATCTTATTATTAAATTTATTTTATATATTTTAAAATGGTAAAACTATAAGTAAAATCTTAAAATTTATAAATTTCAAAACTAACTTATAATTTTAGAATTTTCAACCATATAACTTTTAAAAAATCTAAATTTTAAACTCTTATAAAAATAACATTTATATATGTAAAATATTTAAAAATCAATTTTTATAAATCCCTGTATATTTCGTTTTTAAAACTTCGAAAATTATTTCAAAATATATAGATAGACCAACGGTATCTGTATATAATTTTCTATCCTATGGTCAAGTGATACAGATATTTTTCATTTCAATCCGCAATTTAAATTTATACGGTATGTCATTTCAACCCGCAATCCCAAATTCAATTCAATGAAAATCGCTTTGGTTTATCGTTTCAACCCATAACTATTTTCTCCTGTTCTACAAGATCGTTCGGGTCAGAGTGATAACATATATGATATTAATATAACATATAACAACAGGCATATATCATCAGTGATAAATAAAATATAAATAACAGGATATGGTGTCATATCTCACATGTGAACATATACAGATAAAGGCATATCATATTTAGCAATTAACAGTTCAATCTAGCAGCATCTTTCAATTGTCATTTCAAATGAAATCAAATTTAATAAATATAAGAATGTTAATCGTGAGTGATTACTCACATTTCGAGGCTAAAGATGAACAAGAATGAGATGGGTTACGAATCCAAGTACGAATTCCAAAGCAAAGCAAGCTTGACACGAATTTAATGAACAAGGCTGATAAATAAGGAATTGATAAAATGAATCCGAACCATCATGATATAACTGAACATAATATATGTTATAATTTTTCTCTAAACCAATTTTTTTATAATTTTATACTATATTTTAAGATCAATATTTATTATAAATCAAACTCATAACATATGTGGACCAACATAAATTTTATACTAAGGTATATGTATATCAACTATATAATATAAATATAAACTCAACAGAAAAATATCCAACTTGTATAGCTTGCATACTATTTTATATACCATACAACATATCAAATATAAGTTTATATATTCTATATGTACTCCAGACTATAAACAGTTGTATGCCAATTGTACTATAAACAAACATATATATGCATGTGGTTTAAAAATATAATTATGTGTGTATATATATATCACTTTCTTTTAACACAGCATCAACGTACGTACATAAACAATATATAAAAGAAAACATATACATATATATATATTATAAAAAATCAAATTGTTTTTTAGAAGAAACGGGTGTGTAGCGCATTGCTACACAACCGATTAGATAAGTTATAATATAGCTAATAGGGGAAAAAAATCAAAATGTTAACATACAAATAAAACATATTATATATACTTTAAACATAATATATAACAATATACGTATAAAAATTACATATACTAGATATAATTATATTTCAACTAATTCTATGTATTGCTTATATACAGACCACATACTTTTACCTTATAACAACAACGTATAAATATAATAAAACACTTAAACACATATATATACTTCGAATTTCTATGTGTGTATATATATAAGGGTAATATAACAACAAGAGAAGCTGCTACACTCACGTGGCACGACAATGAGAAGGAGGCGGAAGAAGTCACGGTGGTGGTGGCTCCTTAGGTGCAGGCGACAGATGAGGCAGCGGAAAAATGGCAATGAAGTGCAAGCAACCTGGGTTTCGGCTGGGGAGGAAACGGGCTGTCAATGGCGGCGGATCTGGGTTAGGCGGCAGTGGACGTTATCAGTAACATCCTGATATTTTCAACCATTCGCATCCACACATGTCGGACTTGAATTGCTCAAAATATCAGATTGTTAATTTATATTTGGCAAATCACAGATTTTACAGACATAAAGTAATATAACAATAAACAGCGGAAACAAATGAATAGTAGTTCATGAAGCTACTATATATATAACAGAGTTAAAACAAGATATGACAGAAGTATTGAATACATAAAAGTCTCAATACATAGTCAAATAACAAAATCTGAATATATATCACTAGAGTCAACTGAATACTGAAAGCTGAATATATATAGGCGGATCTCTAAACGAATCCCCAACTCCAAAGGTAAGTCTTAAATGTTGCGACACTCAGTCTGACCCGAGCATAAAGCAAAACACAAAACACTCGAGTCAGGATTAACATTCTTAAATCAATAAATCCAACTCAAGTGAAATATCAACTAAAACACTAGTAACTCAAAGGATGTTTGGGATACCCATCCTCTAAGGATCCGTGGAACTATCTAATATGTAGTAAAATAGGCTATTATAATATGCCTATAGTAAATTAAACTATTAAAATAGCATTAAGACGTTACCCACACCTCTCTTAACACATTTTATATATTACCATAGTCTATACAGTACCGTAACTTCCCGTAAACTGGGCTTATCAAAGGGCATTTCATAGGTATGGTACAAAACAAACCCGTAGTGGTCTCGATAAGGTTGGTGATATAGAAAAACTAGGCAATGCGAGGGTAGATATACTAATTACACTTCTGGGCTAATGGTAACGCATAGCCGCAGTTACCGTCCAACTCGATGGACACTTCAAAATCAAAGGTGCGACAAAATCAATCACAAAGTAATAGAATGGCAATCGAAGAAGTGTGTTCGATCGGAGGAGCTACCTCACTTGGCCCGTCAATTGCTCTTGTTTTAGCCACCTTAAGCTAACTCACAAGAGTCGGGTCCATGTATATACCTCACATAGAGTCGTCGCTACCATCCTACTTCATTCTGCAATCTCCGCCGTGTAAACAATTGTTAAAGTGGTTTTCGGTATTGGCGGAGAGTATGACAATAACTGATCCATGTCTCTTAACAACCAAACGTTATTACAACACCATGACCATCTCAAAATATCATACTTCAAAACTAAAATATCATATCTATTTCAAAACCATATCAAATCTAATATCATTTCACTTAAAATATATCATTTCCAAAATCATAACACTTTGAAATCATAATACTTTAAAATCATAATACTTTCTACTCAAACGGCTTAGATATAGGAAATAGTATATATAATAAAATAGCTTATAATAAAATGAATAGTGTATAGAAATAGTTATAAATTTGAAATAATATATATATATATATATATATATATATATATTAAAATAAATTGTATAATAAAATAGTTACAATTAAATAGTTTATAATAAAATAATTTATAAAGTAAAATATTAAAATAATTTTAAATATAACTTAAAAATACTTTATATAATAAAATAGTTTCCTCAAATTTCACAAATCGATTCAAATTAACTCGAATTCCAAAATTCCATTTAAATCAAATTTTAGTTCTTCCATTTCAATCCAAATCTCAATAAACCTATTTATATCATCTTCAAATATAGATATAAACTACAAATTAAACCATTTCTGCTTTAATAGATTTCAAAGCTTTAAATATTCAAACATTTCAAAACTAAATTTGATAAATTCAGTTATATCTCAAATCCAACTTCATTATTATTTAGTTTGAAATATTCACTTCATAAAATCGAATATTATTTAAATAAAGCCTTAAATTACAATTTAAATAAACTAAATATTCCCTTCAATTTATTTACTTGAAATATTCATTTAATCACTTTAAATCAAAATCAATTTACAAAAATCATATCTTAAAATCTCAAATTCAACAAGTTTCAAATCGATTTTATTTAAATATAACTATTAAAAGAATACTATTTCAAATCAACTTAAATTTATCTTCTCAACCTTAGTTTATTAAAAAATATTATAAAAATCTATTTTTAAAATTATAATTTTAAATAAATTCTTAAACATATTATATATTAATTAATACAAACTTTATTAAATTAAATCTTATTATTAAACTTAGTTTATATTAAAACTTAATTTATATATTTTTAAAATAGTAAAAATTATAAATGAATTCTTTAAAAATAATAATATCAAAACTAACTTATAAATTTAAATTTCCAGACATATAATTTTAAAAATCTAAAATTTAAACCTTTATAAAATAACATATATATATAATACCTTAAATCAATATTTACCAAACCACATATATTCTTCAAAACCTTGGAAATCATTTAAATACACACACACACACACACACCCCAACAGTGACGGTATATAGTTTTCTATCCTATGGTCAAGTGATGCGGATATTTATCATTTCAATCCGCAATTTAAATATTATACGGGTATATATCTTTTCAACCCGCAATCCCAAATTCAATGTCAATGAAAATCGCTTGGGTTTATCATTTCAACCCATAACAATTTTCTCCTATTCTACAAAATCGTTTAGGTATGTATCATTTCAACCCATAGGGAATTTTATACTAACATGGAACTTGCAGAGTGAGAATAAATACGATAATAATATAACAACACACGTATATCATCGATGACACATAAAATATAAATAACAGACCAAGGTGTCATATCACATGTGAACTGTTACAGATAATGACATATCATATATATAACAGTTAAATAACTAGCAACAACATATTTCAATTGTCGTTTCAATTGAAATCAAATTTAATAAATATAAGAACGTTAATCGTAAGTGATTGCTTACCTTTTGAGGCTAGAGATGATTTGACGATGAAATGAGCTAGAATCCAAGCACGAATTTCAAAGCAAAGCACGATTGAATATGAGCAGAGCCGATAGCTCGGAATTGATGAAATCAAATCAAACTGGATTGATGAAGATCAAAGGTATAAGTGAAATCATATATATAACTATATATATAACTATTTACATGTATTTAAAAAATAATATTCTAAATCCTAACACATATTAAAAAAAATATGCATTTTTAAAATCATTGTTTATACTTAAAATCGATACTGTTTTACATATACACATATCATAAACTTTAAAACAATACTACTATAACATATAGGCAATACAGACCTATATATAACATATTTACTTATATACATATTATATATAACTTAGCACTACTGTTCACAGCAAAACAAAGGCATATATTAACCAATATATATATAACAACTTGTATAATATAACATTTAAAACAAAACAGAAATATATATGCGAGAATACAACAAAACATATGTCATATAAATCCAACAAAAAACATATATAACACGGTAACTATGTATATAACTTTTATAACTTTATGTGCTATAACAATTCAACTTACTATATATATAACTCACATATACTTATGTATATAACACAGACAAATCATAACTTAAATAACATAAAATCTGAGATGAGCATATCACTGTAAACATATTTGTACTGCAAAACATGGATAGTGCTTCCTCCAAATATAATATATATCAAACAAATGTATATATAACATCATACAGTAAACAAAACATAATATATATTTATATATATATATATATATATATATATATATTAATATATTAATATATAACAGATTTTAAATAAATCTAACTTTATATAAACTAACTTATACCTTAACATACAACAACATATACTTTGAAATCAACAGCATATTTACACTAATATGTACTATAGCCAGTCAACACATATATATAATAACAGTATAAATATGTATAAACTAACATATGTATATTTTATACGATCAAACATATATACTAACATATTCTCCAACTGCAAACTATTGAAAGAAAAGAAAACTATATATATAAACTCATACGAAATAAAAACATACAAACGAATAGATTACATTAACAGACATATATAAATTTATGTATATACATATATCTTTAAAACCAATATCCAAACAAAAGTCTATATATTTAACCCAAAACAAGTTATACTATATTATGAGCATACACACACACACACCCGAAACAACCGAAAATATATACATATACTAGCAATTATAAACATATAACAATATATATTGTAAACAGAAAATTATATATATACTGCAAATATATACTATATAGAGAAGCGAAAGGGAAGAGGGTAGTTGCGAGGCTGCCTCGTGATGGTGAACACAGCGAAGGCGGTGTTTGCATGGTCGAAGACTGGTGGAGGGAAGAAAGGTTATGTAGTTGTGTGCCAAGCAGGGAGGATGTGCGGCCAATGGGGAAAGATGATGGGATGTTGAGGTGCGGCAGAGGCCAGTAATGGTATGGAGGAGTGATGGTGATGGTCGGCGGAGTGGTGGCTAAGTGTCGAAAGTAGTGAGGTGATGGGTGCAATGCATGGGTGAGGCTCAGCAGTGGGTAGGTTTAGAGATGAGGTCGTGCGTTGATCTGAGAGAGGAGAAGTAGGGTAGGTCGGTCAGGCGGAGGTGGAGGTGTTGGAGATGTTGCGTGGTCTCTGGAGATTGAGGAGAGCAAAGAGGAAAATGGGTATTGGAGTTGATCGGGTAGGGAGGAGAGTGAAACGAAAGCTACAGAATTTTTTTTTTCAGAAGAGGGAACAAAGAAGAGAAAGGCAACGAACCCAAAAAAATAAACATCGGGACCAGTAAATATTGAATAGGTATGAATGTTAAAAGCCAGAGTGGAATGGTTGGGAATAATGGCTGAAGGCTATTCGTATTATACGGTGAATTTTAATGGTCATAGGAAGCCAAAAGGCAAAATTTGAGTATTGGTACGGTCATTCATTTCGTGGATTTCGCCTACACCAGACACCGAAATACTCAAATAAATGTGCGGTGGAAATCAACACGACGAGACGATCAAAACAGTATATAAATATCAGTGGTATGGTCATCCTATCAAAAGTCGATATTCTGTACCGAAAATGCTGCTAAAATGCCGAAAATAAGATAAACGGAGCAATAGCAGTCCAAATTTGACGAAACGAAATATGAAGTCTCACTCAAAAGATGATTTATAAATTTATTATATAAAAATATTCAGGTTTGGAAAATATTTTATTATTATCAAATATTAACTGATTTAAATTGAAATAAAATTACATAATAAAATAAACTTTCATATTAACTGATGAAAATTTACCATTTGCTATGTTTAAGTAGACGTATTCCAAATATCAAGTTTTCATTTACAAATTCAATTATTTAAAAATTTCATAAAATTTTAGTTAATTACATTATAAAAATCATTAAAATTTACAGGTCGTTGCTTGATCGGTGTGGCAGCACTGGCGTAGTAGGCGATTTGGGCAATGAGTGTTCGGTCAAGGTGAGGTTGCTTCGGTGTGGTGGCTATTAGGTCAGGGAGAGGGGATAAAGGCTTGTGGAGGAGGGTTGTGTTTTGGGTGAGGTGAATGCAATCTCGGCTGATGGCTGCACAAAAGTGTGAGGAAAGAGGGAGATGATCATGAGGAAAGGCCGCGTGAAGGGGAACGATGAAGAGCAATGACATACAGTCTTTGGGTTTATAATGAGAACATTAATTGCTTTCATATGCATATATCATTATTTTCCTTTTTTTTAAGAGAATGAAAGAAGAAGATGGACAACCAATGGACTCAAGCGTATATATTAAAATTCAAGGGATATAAAAAGTCAAGATATGAATTCAGGTGGAATAAATAAAGCTAAGTGTTGCTTGGATTACACGGCTGGCATTTGAAAGGACAAGGAACCAAAAGGTTCAAAATGGTACCAATATGGTTAGCCGTTTCGCAGTTTCGCCGCGTACCAGACACCAAAACATACACATTAATATATTATGGACATCGGCACGACGAGACGATCAAACGATATACATCTATAAGCGATACGATCATCTTATTAAAAGTCGTTATTTGGTACCGAAAATGCTGCTAAAACGCTGGAAATAAGATTACGGAGTAATAGCAGTTCAAATTTGACGAAACGAAATATGACGTCTCACTCAGAAGATGATTTACAAATTTATTATATATAAATATTTAGGTTTAAAAATATTATCATCTATATTAACTGATTTAAATTTAAATAAAATTTCACAACAAAATAAAATTCCATGTTATCTGATGAAAATTTACCATTTGCTATGTTTAAATAGACGTATTTTAAATATTAAATTTTTATTTCCAAATTCAATTGTTAAAATTTCACAAAAATTCAGTTTAATTACGTTCTTAAAACCATTAAAATTTATAGGTCGTTACAAGAAGACCTCAGTACATCAAATACATTAAATTCTTGCTTTAATTCAGATCGCAAGTCATGGACAAATATACTAGAAAACAGATAGTAATATACATAAAAAAATTAAATAACACATAGAATTTTTATAGCAATTTGGAAATTTTCGGTCGACATCAACTTTATATATTTTATTACGATTCTTTGATTTACAATTGCTACAACACTTGCCAAATTCAATTATAATAACTGCAAATATTGGCAAGACTCTGACTTCCCTAGATCTTGAAAGAGATCAATTTAATCTGTAATAGTTGTTACTAGACCGTAGATCTAAAACGTTGTTTGGATGTTTCCCTATTATCCAAAAGCGCTCTAAAAGCTTTTCCCTTGATTCTATGAAGTGTACGTGCTTTTGATTTCTCCTTCTAAATGGTGACGTAATGGGATACTTATAGGTGTGTTCCTGAGACAAGGAGACTTCGAGGTTGTTGAACAAAGATGGGAAATCATCCAGGCCTGGACCTGAAGTTCAGAAGGAAGGTTGGTTCCAGAAAAACAGTTGAAGGTTCTCAAATTAAACAGTAATAGTGACTTTGCATCAAAAAAATTCACTAACCTTTATAAGTTCGAAGAAGTTTTGAGAGATGTTACATCTCATGGTGATTTGCTGATGGCTGAGACATACATTGCTGGAGAAAGGTCGTAGCTTATGGTCGACTATTAGTTTAGATATGAGTTTTGAGCAAGGGTCGCATCTACGATAGTTTATCCCATCAACCATACACCTACCATTGCCATATCAATTGATATGAAGATTCCGAAGGAAACTTGGAAAGGAGGACTTGTAAGTTTTTCATTCTTTAGAGTATATGATTGTCCAATTTATGTCGACAAGAGCAGGGATAAGTTAGAGCATAGAGACGATAAACACATTTTACTAGGTTATACTAACAGGGTGAAAGGGTATAGATTGTAGTATTTAGAAACAAGTATGTTATGATTAGCATGTGCATGTCTATTAACGGGAAGTTTTTGATTCGGGTGGAGTTTTCATCAAGTGATGACAGGATAAGAGCAAAAAATTACCGAATACGATAGATGGTTTGATGATTCATTAGGCTTTAATTGTAACCATGATCATGTTGGTGATTTGACAACATGTTCACTTGGCATCGTGGAGTTCGAAGGCGAGTTTAACGGTGCAAACCTGCGAAAGTCGGATAAAACTCCAGGAAGCAAGGTTGTGAGAGATATGTATTATATCGATATGTCCTCGCTTGATGTATGATGGAGATGTTGGTGCCACATAGTTCTCCATTGAATTCCTGGTTTATTCTACCTAGAGCAAGTCTCCTACAACGATTAGAGTGAAGAGTTTGATAATTCTTGCCCGGTGTTTATGAATGGTTTTCCTTTTGTGTTTGCAAGAGAAAGTAGACTGAAGTTCGAGCTATGTTCAAACTTGATTAGCTCGGACTTGAACTAATGGCGTCTAAGGGGGTAGATCCAACAAATTTTCTTCATTGGTGAGGATTGATATTTGAGTGGATGTGGAGTGTAAAATTTTGAGATACAAGAATTGAAAATTGCTTATCGATTTTGAAGAAAATAAAATGTAAACTAATTAATCAGTTAATTAGTTATGGAATACGAGCATAAAAGGGGAAGAAAAGAAATTAATTATGTACCACTTGGGGTTATTTAATCATTAAGCAATCTTCTTCTATTAATTGCAAATGAAAGCCATTGGAAAATGCATCCAATCAGTTTACAAATTTAGCATCTTCACATCTAATCAATTCATCTGGTAATTCAAACTAGTGGAGATTTGTATTTGTTCACGACAAGGGATTCAACAGCTAAATCTGGAAAAACTTCAGTAAATCATGGTACACAGAAGCAACTGCCAAATTAAGAGAACCCAAAATGGGTAAATAACTTCAATTACAGTGAAAACACAATTCATATAAGAGACATTCCAAGTACGATTCAACTGTATATTTACTAAATACAACAAGTAACTAAAACCATCTTTATAATCCTAAATCACTTATTTTTAGTATTCCAATTTTATCCTTGTTTCCTTTAACACATTTTCATCCATATATTGCAAAGACTTCACCAAATATAATGTTGGTCAAATTTGGCATGCAATGATAGCAATGCTGTAGTGTGTTAATGTATGTAGTATGTTAATGCATATAACAAGAACAATTAACTAAATATATATTCCAATTTATTAAAAGAAGAAGAAAAAGAATGTCATGATATAATATTCTCCGTTTTACAAGAATCCAAACCTTCACCCCAAAGCGGAGAGCTTTTCAATGGAGGCGAAGATCCAATGCAAACATCCAACCGTTCTCTAAACTTGTCATCGCTGGGCTTCAACAATGCTGGCAAGCTAAAAAATACGTTATGCTCTTTGCATACCAAATGTCGCTTCTTTATTCTCTTCTCGAAATTGTATGAAAAGTACTGAGGGAAGTTCTCCACCTCTTCCATCTCCCTCCTCATATCATCCACCAAAAACCCTAATTTCACCTCCAAATTATCCTTCAAACTGTAACAGAACAAAGGCGGGAACTTTCTAAACATATTTTTTGCGTTTTTGTTCGAAAAGCCGTGGTTCTGAAAAAACTCGATCCGCGGAATGAGCTTCTCTTCCACAGCGCAGGAGAGCAAGTAACAGTGTTTCGAAATTTCAGCAATGCCAAGCATTTGCAGGAAGTAGAGCGTCGGCCTGAGCTGAGACGCCACGTCAGAGATAAGAAGGCGTGGGCGTCGGTGGATGACGTGGCGGAGGTGACAGTGGTCTACGCGGGCTTCGCGGAGGAGGAAGGTGACGACGGAGGTTAAGGTTTTGGTGTCGGAGGTCAGGATTTGGGGGTGCATGGATACGATGCGGCGGAGGTCGAGAGGGGTGAGGTTCAAGGAGAGGAGGAAACGGACGGTGGACTGGAGGTCGGAGAGAGGCGTGGAGAGGATGGACGGCTGAGAATCGAGGAGGGAGATATGGTCGAGGCCGATTGAGTCGAGGTAGAGGATGGTGGTTTGGACCGTTTTAATTTGTTGTGGTTGTAAGGGCATTTCGGGAAATGTGGTCAAGGAACGGAAGGAGGAGTGAGCTGAGGAGGGAGAGCAGCGGTGAGGGACGAAATTACAGAAATGGGTAGGGAATGGTTGTTTGGGGATTGAAATAGATGAGAGCTGAAGGGTCAGGATTTCTTCCATTGTCGGGGTCCTTTAGGGATTCCACATTAAGGCAGGTTAAAGATGCATTTGTTGGGTTTCTTTTTCCATTGTTTCCTGAGAGGGATGAGTCTGGAAGAAGAAGATATGCGTTAATAGATAAGGTCGGAGAGTGTGGTTAAGGATTTTGCGTTTTTTGTCGTTAACTATGTTGCATACAAAAATTAATAATACAACATTAAAACAAAAAAGTGTAAAAAAAAAAAGTTGAAAATAAGGCTCTAAATCAGCATCAAATGCTGATGTTGGAGTGCAAAATTATGAATAAGGCATGTTTGAATTTTACTTACAACTTCAATTGATTGCATCAACATTTATGTGTGTTGGAGTGTAACTTATGTGCATGTTTAAATTATGCTTATCAATCTAGTTGATCGCATAAACTAAATAAATAAATGATTGGTCCGTCTAACCCCGTTGTAAAATACCAAAATCAGAATAATTATTCAAAATTCGAAAATGAAGCCAAATCGGGTTGGTATTTTTCAAACTAGAACACACCAAGCGCTTAGACGTTCAATGCACATTAATACCCGAGGCAAGCTCTGAGTACCATATCGTTTAACATCGAGAAAAGAGTCTAAAGACCCAGAGATGGTAGAGCACTAACCTGGGTTGAGCTTAAGCAACCCAGAGCAAGTTTCCGATCATGAACCAATGCTGCTTCTACTAAAGCTGAGTTGAAGTCGACCTCGGAGTCCTGAGAAACCTAACTACAACAAAAGGAGTCGCTTACCATGTTTTTTTTACAACATTTATTTCTAAAACGTTGTAAAATAGTCTTTTTACAACATTTTTAGAGCAAACGTTGTCAAAACCTTATTTTTACGATGTTTTTGTTTCAAATGTAGTAATAATATTATTTTAACAACTTTTATTTAAAAAAATTGCAATAACATTGTTTTTTTTTTATCTTTTTTCCTAAACGTTGTAAATATTAATTTACTATAATAAATGTTTTACTTATAGGTTGTAAAATTATTTAAGAAAACGTTCACGACAGGAAAACGCCGAATTATGCAATTTTTTTGAATATTTGTATTATTGTTTTAAATCATAATAATTAATAACTAGAAATTTATAATTAATAACAAATAATATAATTTATAATCTTTCTTATTCTGCTAACCCCTCTTCCCCTCTAAACCAATCTACCAAAGTCAAGCCTGATTTTACTTCCACTATTTTAAACACGTCGCCCATTTAAGATGACGTTGTTCAAAATGTGTTGCTAACCTCCGCTCCTTCATCTTATGAACACACTTGTCTGCTCCACCTGGATGGCTAGATTTCACTTCAAATAGCAAAAACTCATCTACTATACAAACCAAATCCACTCATGACACAATAGCAAGCAATGATGTTATGAAAATAGTAGCGCTTTGCGAAAACTTTTATTAACGGATTTTTGTCACTCAAATCACAAAGAGATAACGTGTATTGAAAACAAGACAGAATTGAAATCAAAACGCAATAACACAAAATATTCCACACAACCACCCACTTTATTGATTCACTAGAATTTTGTTTACAATTAATAGAACAAAGCTATAGTAAACAAAATACCATTAAATCAATAACCAAATTGAGAAAGGGAGCTGTAACGACCCGATTTTTCGATACCCGAAAATCGACATCAATACGTCCACTGTATTAATTGCCGAGCAATCGAATGCCGGAAAACTGAACCATTAGGGTTAAAGAAGAAGGAGGTTGAAGAAGAAATAAAAAACAATATCAGAATCTCACAAACGCAGTAGAACAATATATAATAGATAAACGACTAATCTTTTAAAACAAAAGAATTGTATCTGTTTTATATATTGCATCATCAGAGTATAATACAATCAACATCACAATTCAGGACAGTTATAATATCTCGTCCTTTCAAAGCTGAATATACAGCTTACACTGCACAACAAAAATACGAATCTACGGAAATACGCCTCGTCGTCCAGCTTGTCTCTTGAGCTCCACAATAGTCCATCCAAAACCTGTATTCTATAATACTCGGTCTGACCCGAGCATTATAGTTAAATAACACCGAGTCAGTCTGAAAAACCAGCGTGAGAAAATACGCTCAATTCGATTGTCAAAGTTTTCAAAATCCTTTAAAATCAAAGGTATCTCGTAAGACCACGCCACAAATAAACATGCCGGATTTTTACATTACGATAACCAAACCATTTCTTATAATATCCTTTGATATTATAATAGTGTTTATATACAAATACTTATTCAAATAGCCAAAATTGTTACATTATTAAATTCCAGCTAATAGGTATACAAACAAACCGTAAAGGCACGTATGGAGAATGGATTTTCATCAATGGCAGAGCTACTGGGGTACCGTCCGTCATAATACGTGGTCTAGATTACTATACCGAGATCCACCCTGATCCCCTGCATCACAAGACCGTAGCTATCCCTTACTGGACAGTCCGAATAAGTTCACCTCGCGGTTGGGACCAGCAACCGCCCACACAGCCGAAATAAAGGGACATCTAGACAGGGGTGACCTTACCCTAATTGATTGTTAGCCACTTAGCCTTGTGTGCACCTCCTTTGCTTTAGCAATGCCCGGTTGATGAGGCTCGAAGCTATGCGTTATCTTTTAAGCACACAATCACTTAGAATGCTCATCGTCTTTCTGAGATGTTCTAAAATCATTCGGCCATACAAGTCCATTCCGGGTTCAAACGGAACCGAAGGCACTACTCCTAATATATCCATATTGGAATCACCCTCAGGATTAGTAGCGATTAGCCCTTGCACTTCACTGCTACATCTTCGAATCCCAACTCTTGTCTTCCTCACGAAAACGTTCAAACCGGATCGAAGTGGTTTTCGAAAAATAAATTTCGATCCCGGTCTCTTCAAAACTATCAGCGCATTGTCCAATATTGATAGTCGGTTATTTAACTATCAAATAATATTCACAACAATCATCAGATTTAAATAATTTTTTCCAAATTATTTATTTCAAAACGACTTTGCAAGTTATTTTCCACACTTCAACCCTTTGGAAACAGTTTCAAACCACATTTCTCTCACGAAATAAATTTCCCAAATATTGTTTATTTCCACTGAAAATACCAAGTCCAAATACTTTAGACTTTAAAATAATTCAAATCACTTTATTCTAAAATATACTTTAAAAATATTTAAAATAAAACTACTTTATAAAATATAAAACTAATTTTTAAAGTAAAAGTTAAGCCAAACTAAATTTTAAAATAAGAGTTACGAAATTCTATACAAGTTTTCAAATAATACTTTAACCAAACCATCTTTAAAATAAAACTATTTTATAAAATATAAATATAAATAATTATCTTTTTAAAACATAATACCACTTAACATTTTTAAAATAATTACCACTATAACTAATTTAAATAAATATTTACCTTTAAATTTTTAACAACTTAAATAATAATTTCTTAAAAACATTCCATCAAACAACTTTAAAACTTTTAACTTATACTTAAAAATCTACTTCGAAAACGTACTTAGCTTTTCAGGGAAATACACTTCTCTTCCGCACCTTTAAAAATAAACCACTATTTATTTTTAAAATAATTACCTATTCCTTTATAAATTCCCATCGTGAGTTTATACTTCCAAATATCCAATAATATCTTATTTCACTTTATAAACCCATTTTATAAATTCCATAGTCTCATCTTCTTTAAAAATACAATTTCAAGCTCTAAATCAATTTCCAAATCGATTTTCAGATTTTACTCCATTTTAAAATAAATTCCTTTACTCACTTAATTTTATTTCAAAACCCATTAATTTCAGATTCAACTTCTTTATTATGATTTAAAAATCTTATTTAAATTGAAATTACCAATCTCATATCTATTTCAAAATTCTTCTTTTATTTCTCCTACACCATTTAAATCCTGAATTGAAAAATAAATCTTTTATTCCTTTAAATAATATCACTTAAGTTTAAAAATTCATTTTTCCCATTTAATCAAAAATCTCCTTTCCCATACTTTGGAATTTATTTATTACAATTTAAAAATCAACTTTTATCTTTTTCTAAATCATTCTTTAATTTATTCAAATTCTCTATAATTATTTTACTTAAAAAAATTCTCTTTTATTTTCTTTTCACAAATCCAATCTATACATTTTTGATAACTCAGTATACCCCAAATATAATCAATCAAACACATCATTCAATATTTTCAATCACCAATATAATCTATCACAGATTATCAAATAAATCGTATCACAGAATATTAAAACAATCTAAATATTTTGAGGAATCCAGTTGTATCCTCCAACCTGTTTCCTTGCATCCATAGATGTTAGCACAATATAAAATACCAATTCCACTTCAAGGTGGAATATCGCGGTACATGGGGTCGTCCGCTATTATGCGGGGCGCATAGGGTCTCATCCGCTATATAATGCGGAAGATCAATCACTCCAATACACACACACACACACATTATTATATATATACTATCACATGAAGTCAATTCAATCCGTCAACCAATAATTTAAATTAACTAATTAAATTAACCAGAAATCCGAGATGAGTGAGATTAACTCACCTTTGATCTTATTTGCAATCCAGTTCCATATCGACTTGTTTTCTTCGCGATCCAGACCTCTGCTAGAACCAACAGATTTCTTAGCTACTGGAGGAGTATGGCTTGAAATCCACGATTTAAGAGATTTCAAGAAGGGAGCAACCATGTACAGTTTCAATCCGTTTATTGCACGTGAAACCGCACCTTCACCTGCTGGTTAGAGTTCATCAAGTCTGTGCCACGAATTTCACTGATTTCCTTCTTGGTTAGTGGTGCAAAGGTAGTTTTCTCCTCGACACCAGTAATAATGTAGAGACGGATCCGCTGAGGTCTGATTACAACTTCGAGATAGTCATCCATTTTCAAAAGATTTGAAACATCGCAACCTGTCTCCTTTAACACCCTTTCATAGCTCTCATCCAAGATGATTGCACCAATCACAGGTACTCTAAATTTATGCAAGGTGAAGTCCTTATATATGACATTAACATGTGCTCTATACAGTTTCAATGCAGCACAACAATTGAACATGAGCGAAGTAAATTCCTAAAGGAAAGGGATTCCAACGCAGGATTTTGCTCAACATAATTATCCTCATAAAACCAATGAGCTTGTTCGAGCAAAAACAACATCCTCCCAAATGATTCCAGATCTTCTTTTGGCACATTCAAAACGAATCGAGTGCAAAGATCGTCGAGGAGTTCTTGAGGCGGAAGGAGGTTCTTCATTGGAGCGCTTGACATTAACAAAAGATTATCTGAAATATGAGTGATTGATAAACCCTTTTTTTATGCGAACGAATTACGATTCGCTCAGCTTCGAAAATGGAGAAAAGGAAAAAAAAATAAGACGACTCGACCTGTTCAATTTCGAAATAATAGAGAGCGGAGGAAGAAGGAGGGAACGAACGTGGATTTGAAGTTCGGTGGCCACCATTTTTGTACAAATATCGATCGAGAGTTTTTGTGTAGGGAAGGAGGGATTTCGATTAAAAATCGCGGCCATTTCTTCTGAGAAATTTATTTCTTTTGTTTTTAAAGTATAGTTCAATATCTAATTACTGAGGCAAGAAGAGAACACGTGTTGCTGAAAAGGACACGTGCTCTGAACTTCTATACGTGTCTGCAAAGACTGCAATGTTTCAAATGCAAAAATATAATTTATGCTTAAATTCAAATTTAAATCATCTCTATTTCCGCAACTCACAATCTCGATCTCCAATCGAGGCATGCCGTTGGGAATTTGTGATGTTAAACCCTATTCCGAACGCAATGGAAAAGGTTTCGAGTTATAATTCGATCGTATGGAGAAGATAGCTTTTTGGACCCAGTTAAACATAAAATTTCAGATATAGATTCCAGCGTGTTTATCTACCATACGATTACACGACAACTCCAAATGCTACGAAAATTGAAATCCAATAATAATACACTATTACGGATCCAATGGAACTAGTTTCGTCGAAATCCGAGACCATGCCTCAGAAGGCTATTTTTAAATATCAATTTAAACGATAATTTCAAAACTGAACATATCACCTTAAAATTCAATTTTTTAACTTTCATTATCTTCACTACTATAAATATAAATTTTATAAGTTTTTAAATTTTTTTAGCAGGCATAAAACTGAAGATTCAATATTTTATCCAACTTCCAAAAATTAAATTCAATAATTTAATTACCAAATATATAGTGTTTTTTGAAATTCAAGTTAAACTAACTTTCAAATATTTAAAATCAATTAAATATTTCAATTTCTAATATCCAGAATTCCGGGTCGTCACATTCCTCCCCCCTTAAAAGAATTTCGTCTCTGAAATTACTTGTTAAGAAGAATGATCCAGAATCTGTTAACTATTTCCTAAAGCCAAACAGTTTCAAACAACTTTCCCAATAGAATCTTTTTATTAAAGACAAGATATCACTCTTACTAACTTTTCCAAACTCATCCATAAGTTTCAAACAATATAATTTCCTCAACCATTCAAATTATAATACAAATTCAAATTTAAATTCAAAATTTAAATTTAAATTATTAAAATTTTCTCGAAAATTTTCTAACTCCCTAAATTTTGAAAAATTTCGTCAGCGTCTCCTTTACGCGGCTAGATCGATACGACTACAAAATGCCTCTACGGGCCCCCAGATTTTAAAAGAAAAACAAAAGGCCAAGTGGCTAGACCAGAAAACCATCAAATTTCATACAGAAATTTAAACATATACCTTTTTATCGAGCAATTTAATTTATCATCTGAAATCAAAATCCTAATTTCCCTTTGCTTTTTAAACACATGTATCCTACTTAGCAATAATATCCAATCACAGAATTCAAAAATCATTCTATTCACTTTCTTTCCAAAATTATCAATATTTATTTCATTCAATCCCGTATGATATACACATATCATTCATACGTAATATCGAATCTGATCGCTCACTTGATCACACAATTTCATTTCCGAACTAGTATCGTTCACCCGACTCTCTAATGCGAACACAGATCTGGTTTCTTGATCAGAAACCGTCATTCTCCTTGCATAGTCGTAAACTATGATAGAGAATTTCCAGAATCAATCAAGAATCCATATCCAGGGTTCGCTATCGAAAATCGAGTGAAAAATCCCAACTCAGATCGGTATAACTACCTCGAAATTCTGTGCTCGAATCTGAATCAAATCGTTATGCGAATAAAATAATATATGCACATTCCATGCATTTATCTAAATTGATTAATAGCTATATCAATTTCCTTTCTATTCACATTTATTTTGATTCCCATTCACTTATTCCCAATTATCCCTTCACACTTTACATAATCTTATTCAAATGTTAACTTGGAACATCTTTCTCAACATCAAATTTTTACTTAAGAATCTCACCATCTATTTCTTAAGTTTTATATATAAGTATTTTATACACTTCTTATATTTATTTTCTACTTCACCATTTTGGTTTAATATCCATTTTTATTAAATTTACATTTTCAATTCTATTTTAATTTAGTTCATCTTCAAATCCTAAATATTGAATTTTATTTACCTTATCTCAAACCATTCTTAATTAACCATTTCTTTAAATTAGATTCATTAACTAATTTGTTTTCAATCAATTTCAATTTCAAATCTGATTAACTTACTAATTTATTTATCACTTCATTTCCAAATTAAATTTTAAATCTAAGTAAAAGTTCTATTTTTAGTTTCCTCGAACAATTCTACGATTTCAATTCCAATAAATTTTAATTTTTAGAACTTTGTTCTTTTAATCCACTCAAACTATATTTTCCAATTCCACTTTACTTAACATAATTCAAATTGATTCCAATATTCAGTTTCATTTTACTTACTTACAAATATAATTTCCTTTGTTTCTCTATACATCTATTTACAATATTTATAAACTTATTTTCAATAATCATTTTACTCAAAGCTTACTTTTACTTAACTAGATTCACTTACATTCTGATTCAATTTAAATTTTAAACCTTCCATATGTTTTCCACTTATTTAAATTCCATTTGCTAACTTCTTTTAATTCACTTCAATTAATTAGCTTACCTTCCAACTTATTTGGGTTTCACACTTACTTTTATTAAATCCTTCTTAAGTTAAATTTTATTCTAACATATTCAAAATTTTACAAACTATCAACCCATTTATATTCTATAAACAATTTCAAACCAACTCCAGAGTATTTTAAAAAATTACTCATATATCAAAAGAATTTTTAAAATCAATTATATACATAATTCATTTGCAAATCAAATCATCCTTTGAATTTTAAAACGAAACCCAGTTTTGCAAACAATTCCAATTTAAAACAATTTGGTAGCAATTCCTCTCTTGGAAACTCGAAAATGAACATCGATGATGATGCAGTCATCACCGAAGTTATTTTCCAACGACCGAAGTGAGTTCAATGCTTTTACTTCTTTTAAAACATTTCAAATATTTTTAAATTCCAAATCTCACGAGATTTCAAATCCAATTCAAAAATATTTCCCAAATAATATCACCATTATTTCTCCAAAACCTTTAAAATTCATTTTCAACTCAAAAGAAATTAATTTTTCCAAAATTCCAAATTCTTTCAATCTATATTCTAACATTACTCTGGAATTTTTATTTCATTTTCAATTATAAATCACATTTATAATCCACATTTTCAAATCGCATTTTGTTATATGAATTCATTTCTTAGCTGTTGGTTATAATTTCATTTCTTATTCAATTTCACACTCAAATGATAATAATTTAATATTATCACTTCCTAACAACCAAGCAACCATATATATCTATAACAATTTTACGAAAAAAGTATTTCTTTTATATACAAAAATAATTTGGGTAAAATTATTTCATTTACCTTACTTTAAAATAATATTGCGTCGGTTTATCTTGTTTAAGGGTTTAGAAATCTCTATCGATGACATGGCGTCCCACATATCGACCAGAATCTATAAACACTCAACTGATAAGTCAACACAATATAAAAACAATTTTTATATTCACTAATAAATACGCGCTCATATCTATTATTACACTCAAACTCATTCTAGAGTACTTACGGACTCTATTTCTAATGAGTAATCCCCACCAGTGCCAAGATTCTCGCTTAACCTTCAGCTCCGATACCAATCTGTAACGATCCATTTTTTGACCCTCGAAAATCGATATCAATACGTCCACTATATTAATTGCCGAATAATTGAATGTCGGAAAACCGAACCATTAGGGTTAAATAAGAAGGAGGTAGAAGAAGAAATAGAAAATAATATCAGAATCTCACAAACGCATAGCCTTACAGCCATCGACAGCGGCCCACTTTGCTGTGGCACACATTGGTACCTCGAATTTGCTTTTACGGCCAGCCTCTCGACTCGCAACCAACCCTAGCAGGGACATGTAGGGATAAGAATCTCCTGCTCGCCACCAAACACGAAGCGAGAACCCCATATCATGCTGTAATAAAGCAAATCCGATCCCGATCTCTTCGAAACGATCAACGCATTGTCCAATATTGATAGTCGGTTATTTAACTATCAAATAACATTCACAACAATCATCAGATTTAAATAATTTTTTTCCAAATTATTTATTTCAAAATGACTTCACAAGATATTTTCCATACTTCAACCCTTTGAAAACAGTTTCAAACCACCTTTCTCTCACAGAATAAATTTCCCAATATTGTTTATCTCCGTTGAAAATCACCAAGTCCAAATACTTTAGATTTTAAAATAATTTAAATCAGTTTATTCTAAAATATAATTTACAAATATTTAAAATAAAACTACCTTATAAAATATAAAACTAATTTTTAAAATAAAAGTTAAGCCAAACTAAATTTTAAAATAAGAGTTAGGAAATTCTATACAAGTTTTCAAATAAACTTTAACCAAACTATCTTTAAAATAAAACTATTTTATAAAATATAAATATTAATAATTACCTTTTTAAAACATAATACCAATTAACCTTTTAAAATAATTACCGCTATAACTAATTTAAATAAATATTTACCTTTAAAATTTTAACAACTTAAATAACAATTTCTTAAAAACATTCCTTTAAACAACTGTAAAACTTTTAACTTATGCTTAAAAATCTGATTTGAAAACGCACTTGGCTTTTCAGGGAAATACACTTCTCTTCCACACCTTTAAAAATAAACCACTGTTTATTTTTAAAATAAATTACTCATTCCTTTATAAATTTCCATCGTGAATTTATACTACCAATATCCATTAATATCTTATTTCACTTTATAAACCCACTTTATAAATTCCATAGTCTCACCTTCTTTTAAAACACAATTTCAAACTCTAAATCAATTTCCAAATCGATTTTCAGATTTTACTCCATTTTAAAATAAATTCCTCTACTTGCTCAATTTTATTTCAAAATCCATTAATTTCAGATACAACTTCATTATTATGATTTAAAAATCTTATTTAAATTGAAACTACCAATTTCATATTTATTTCAAAATTCTTCTTTTATTTTTCCTAAACCATTTAAATCCTGAATTGAAAATAAATCTTTTATTCCTTTAAATAATATCACTTAAGTTTAAAAATTCATTTATTCCCATTTAATCAAAAATCTCTTTTCCCATACTTTAGAATTTATTTATTAGAAATTAAAAAATCAACTTTTATCTTTTCCTAAATATTCTTTAATTTATCCAAATTCTCTATATTTATTTTACTTAAAAATTCTCTTTTTTTTCAAAAATCTAATCTATACATTTTTGATAGCTCAGTATACCCCAAATATATTCAATCAAACATAACATTCAATATTTTCAATCACCAATATAATCTATCTCATATTATCAAATAAATCATATCACAGAATATTAAAACAATCTAAATATTTTGAGGAATCCAGTTGGATCCCTCCAACCTATTTTCCTGCATCCACAGATGTTAGCACAATATAAAATACCAATTCCACTTTGAGGTGGAAAATCACGGTATATGGAGTCATCCGCTATTGTGCGGGGAGCATAGGGTCTCATCCGCTATATAATGCAGGAAATCAATTACTCCAATACACACACACACACACACTACATATGCTACAGTATATATACTATCACATCCAGTTAATTCAATCCATCTGTAGAAAACTGGGATGGATAAAACACAATGTTGGATCTTAAGGCTATTCAGACACTAGAAGTGGTGAATTGTGTATTAACTACTTACTTATGAATATAAAAATGTATTTACTCAAATTGCAAACAGAAAGAAGTAATCAGAGAATAAATAAGTAATAAAATAAAATGCAGTAATGTAAATAACACCCGGATTTTTATACTGGTTCGGATTAACCAATCCTACATCCAGTCCTGCACTCTATCATGCAGAATTCCACTATAATCGCTTGCTTTCCACGGGTGGCAAAAACACCTTTACAATCTTAGTTTTACGGGCTACAAGACACACCCTCTTGATTTTATAGGCTACAAGAACACCTTCTCCTTATCACCAACAACAAACTATGGCAAGTGGTTGTATCTTCAATACAGATTCTTGCAGATTCGGTACAATGATCCTATAGACCTCCAATGGCAATATATCTTTGATTTCTTTGAGGAATATGATGAAATCAGAGAGAGAATGATGTGAATTAAAGTACAACTCTCTGATATTGTGTGGCTTGCAAATCAGTGAAGAATTGGAGTGAAATATTATCGATTTGCAAGGAGATTTGAAGAGTATGCAATGGATTTCTTTTGCAAATGTTTAGAGAATAAGGATTAAGAAAAAATGAGAATTCTTGATGTTAAAATTCGTTTTCATAGGCCTTTATATAGTGGTTGAAGAGACGTGTCTTTTGGTGAAGAGGTGGAGGGAAATGTCTCTTCATTTAAAATTTGAAATTCTGAAAAACTGCTAGTATGTCGACATGCCCAAGTACCCCATGTCGACATGGGTGTGTTGCAAAATGAACAGCAACACTAATAAGTGTTGCAAATATTCAGCATTTCAAATTACCTTATATTTGTGGATTTTTTGTGATTCGTTTAAGGTCAATGGTTGATGATCTTTAAGTATAATTGCCATGAGATCTTTAACAAGATATTCTAAGGTTCAACCAACTCCCCATCACTTCAAACACGTTTATGCTTAAGCATTCTTCTCTCATTAGGTTTTGTTCTTCAATTGCTCTGATCATACTTCTTCTATAATTCATTTGCTTCCACTGTATTCTTATTTATCTCTATAAATGTCTCCATAATATATCTGATATGACTGCATACCTTGAAGATACGTTAGTAGTAATATTTATATGGTTGTTGTCATCAAAATCAATACCTAGGGTATTAACGATCTCCTCCTTTTTGATGATGACAACCATATAAGTATTTGAGGGATAAAATATAATACTTTTATATTTGACTCCCTCTAACTCTATGCAATCCCCCTATCATTTTTCCTAGTATATTTATACCTTTTCTCCCCCTTTGTCATCAACAAAAAGGGCGAAAAAGAGTCACTTAAATCACAGCTAGACAATACGTAGAGTTTGTATGCAAAGATAAATACTTATAAATAAAACACTTGAGGGGAAACCAAATCGATTTAAAACATGAAATAAACTTATCAAATAATAAGATGAGTTTTAGAGTTACCGACTTTGCTGATGCCAATAACAAATCCTTTTCGTATTTATCCAAAGTACAATAGATTTCTTATCATATGCTTTGAGCATCTGCTATCTGATATACATTGTTTGGTACCTGAAAAATTATAAAATATGCACACCCGTACCCATTTTATTCCAGGTCCATGGGGTTAAGTTTTGGGACGCCAAACCCATAAAGAGTTTGAATGTCCTTTCAAAATATAATCATTAGATGAATGAACCTTATTAATAAAATTATCAATATATTTTTCTTTTTCAATATCATCCACCCTTTTTGGAACCCATAAATTAATGAATCTATTTGGAGGTTTTAACTTTAATTTCCAAGGTTTTGGTTTGAACTTGGTAGCCTTAACAAACCTAGTATTTTGAATACTATTTTTCTTTAATTTAGCCTTAGGGGTGTATCCAAGTCCGTGTTTATTCCTAACGTGTTTAGATGTAGATAATAATTTTTCTAGATTATCCTTCCCTTTGTTAAATTTATCAACATCAGTTTTCATTTTGTCAAAATCCTTATTACGGTTAAGAATAACATTGTCTAGAGATGTTATTTTGTCATTCAGATCAGTGATCTGTGACTTTATTGAAAGATTTTCTGATTTTAAGGATTCATTTTCACTTTTTAGTTTTTCAAAATTTCTAAATGTCAAATCCTTTTCATCATTATACCCATTAAGTCTTCCAATTTCATCTTTTAGACATTGTTTTTCTTAAGTTAACCTTTTATTAAATATTTTTAATCTATCTATCTCCGCCAAACTATTGTTGTACTCTTTCCTAAGTATTTTATATCCCTGATTCATATCATTTAAAACATTAGTAATTTCTTTATTAAAATTCCATACCTGGTCATCCTTTGCCATGAAGCACATGTTGGCGTTTTCTGTTTCTGAATCGCTATCACTTGATGATGTATCTGAATCATCCCATTTTGCATCGAGTGCCTGTTTTCTCTCCTTATTAAAAGTGTTTGACTTTGATTTCATCAGTTTGGGACAGTCTCTTTTCAAATGACCGGGTTTATCACATTCGAAACACTTAACAACATTTCCATTTCTAGAATAATTGTTGTTAGTTTTTCGAAGTTCGTTTGTTATCCAATACTTCAAGAATTTCTTGAACTTCATGGTCATAAACTCGATATCATCATCAATAGTATCATCATCTGGTTCATCTTTGTCGATCATAGCATTGAGTGCTAGTGATTTCTTCTCATTTGCCTGATTCTCTTTTCTAATCTGCAACTTTACTTCATAAGACATTAGGTTACCAGTTAAATCTTCTATTTTCATAATACTAATATCATTGACTTCTTCAATTGCCAGAGTCTTCTGATCCATTCACTAGAAAGTGAATTCAGGATCTTTCTGACTTGGTCTTCTTCAGTAATTTTCTTTCCTAATGATATTAAGGCATGTACTATATCTTGAAATCTGGAATACATATCAGAAATAGACTCATTTGGTTTCATTTGAAAGAGTTGAAACTGGTTAGATAACATAAATATCTTTATTTGTTTTACTTTATTGGTGTCTTCATATGTGACTTGTAGTGTTTTCCAAATTTCATATGCAGAATTACAAATAGACTCGATTAAATTCATTTCTGTTTAAGGAGCAAAATAAAATGTTCATGGCCTTAGAGTTATTAAGTGCTTGTGTCTTTTGGTCTAGTGTCCATTTTGAATATTCAGTTTGAGGCTCTATATACTCTATTTGGGTAATGTTCCAAATATCCAAACCATTAGATTGCAAATAACATTTCATCCTACAAGCCCAATATGCATAACTACTGCCATCAAATAGAGGGGGTCTAGTGGTAGATTGCCCTTCTACAAAAGTGTTAAAAAATATGTTACTAGTGTCGTTAGCCATTTATACTTTTCAAAAATCAAGTTATGAATTTTTGAAAACCAATGCTCCGATACCGGATGCAGAAAACTGGGGTGGCTAAAACACAATGTTAGATCTTAAGGCTATTCAGACACTAGAAGTGGTGAATTGTGTATTCACTACTTACTTATGAATATAAAACTGTATTTACTCAAATTGCAAACAGAAAGACGTAATCAGAGAATAAGTAAGTAATAAAATAAAATGCAGTAATGTAAATAACACCCGGATTTTTATACTGGTTCGGATTAACCAACCCTACATCCTGTCCTGCACTCTATCATGCAGAATTCCACTATAATCGCTTGCTTTCCATGGGTGGCAAGAACACCTTTACAATCTTAGTTTTACGGGCTACAAGACACACCCTCTTGATTTTACAGGCTACAAGAACACCTTCTCCTTATCACCAACAACAGACTATGGCAAGTGGTTGTATCTTCAATACAGATTCTTGCAGATTCGGTACAATGATCCTATAGACCTCCAATGACAATATATCTTTGAATTCTTTGAGGAATAGGATGAAATCAGAGAGAGAATGATGTGAATTAAAGTACAACTCTCTGATATTGTGTGGCTTGCATATCAGTGAAGAATTGGAGTTAAATTGTATCGATTTGCGAGGAGATTTGAAGAGTATGCAATGGATTTCTTTTGCAAATGTTTGGAGAATAAGGATTAAGAGAAAATGAGAATTCTTGGTGTTAAAATTCGTTTTCAGACGCCTTCATATAGTGGTTGAAGAGACGTGTCTTTTGGTGAAGAGGTGGAGGGAAATGTCTCTTCATTTAAAATTTAAAATTCTGAAAAACTGCTAGTATGTCGACATGCCCAAGTACCCCATGTCGACATGGGTGTGTTGCAAAATGAACAACAACACTAACAAGTGTTGCAAATATTCAACATTTCAAATTACCTTATATTTGTGGATTTTTGTGACTCGGTTGAGGTCAATGGTTGATGATCTTCAAGTATAATTGCCATGAGATCTTTAACAAGATATTCTAAGTTTCAATCAACTCCTTATCACTTCAAACACCTTTATGCTTCAGCATTCTTCTCTAATTAGGTTTTGTTCTTCAATTGCTCTGATCAACCTTCTTCTATAATTCATTTGCTTCCACTGTTTTCTTGTTTATCTCTGTAAATGTCTCCATAATATATTTGATATGACTGCATAACTCGAAGATACGTTGGTAGTAATATTTATATGGTTGTTGTCATCAAGATCAATACCTAGGGTATTAACACCATCAACCAATAATTTAAATTAACTATTTAAATTAACCAGAAATCTGAGATGAGTGAGATTAACTCACCTTTGATCTTGTTTGCAATCCAATTCCATCTCGACTTGTTTTCTTCGTGATCCAGACCTCTGCTAGAACCAATGGATTTCTGAGCTAATGGAGGAGCATAGCTTGAAATCCACGTTTTAAGACATTTAAGAAGGGAGAAACTGTGTACAGTTTCACTCCGTTTATTGCACGTGAAACTGCATCTTTACCTGCTGGCTAGAGTTCATCAAATATGTGCCATTAAATTTCACTGATTTCCTTCTTGGTTAGTGGTGCAAAGGTAGTATTCTCCTCGACACCAGTAATAATGTAGGGACGGATCCGTTGAGGTCCGATTACAACTTCGAGATGGTAATCCATTTTCAAAAGATTTGAAACATCACACCCTGTCTCCTTTAACGCCCTTCCATAGCTCTCATCCAAGATGTTTGCACCGGTCATAGGTACTCTAAATTTGTGCAAGGTGAAGTCCTTGCATACGACATCAACATGTGCTCTATAAGGTTTCAATGCAGCACAACAATCGAACATGAGCGAAGTAAATTCCTTAAAGGAAAGGGATTCCAACGTAGGATTTTGCTCAATAGAATTATCCTCATAAAACCAATGATCTTTTTCGAGCAAAAACAACATCCTCTTAAATAATTCCAGATCTTCTTTTAGCATATTCAAAACGTACCGAGTGCAAAGGTCGTCGAGGAGTTCTTGAGGCGGAAGGAGGTTCTACATTGAAGCGCTTGACATTAACAAAAGATTATCTGAAATATGAGTGATTGATAAACCCTTTTTTTATGCGAACGAATTATGATTCGCTTGGCTTTGAAATCAGAGAAAAGGGGAAAAAAATAAGAAGATTCGATCTGTTCGATTTCGAAATAATAGAGAGCGGAGGAAGAAGGAGGGAACGAATGTAGATTTGAAGTTCGCTGGCCACTATTTTTATACAGATATCGATCGAGAGTTTTTGTGTAGGGAAGGAGGGATTTCGATTAAAAATCGCGGCCATTTCTTCTGAGAAATTTTATTTCTTTTGTTTTTAAAGTATCGATCAATATCTAACTACTGAGGCAAGAAAGAACGCGTGCTGCTAAAAAGGACACGTGCTTTGAACTTCTATACGTGTGTGCAAAGACTACAGTGTTTCAAAAACAAAAATATTATTTATGTTCAAATTTAAATTCGAATTTAGGTCGTCTCGATTTCCGTAACTCATAATCTCAATCTCCAATCGAGGTGTGCCGTTAGACATTTATAATGTTAAACCCCTATTTCAAATGTAATGGAAAATATTTTGAGTCCTAATTCAATTGTATGGAGAAGATAACTTTTTGGATCTAGTTAAATGTAAAATTTTCGATATAGATTTCAGCGCGTTTATCTACCGTACGATCACACGACAACACCGAATGCTAAGTAAATTGAAATCCAATAATAATACACTATCACGGATCCAATGGAATTAGTTTCGTCGAAATCCGAGACTGTGCCTAAGAAGGCTATTTTTAAATATCAATTTAAACGATATAATTTCAAAATTGAACAAATCATCTTAAAAAATTCAGTTTTTAAACTTTTTATCTTCATTTCTATAAATATAAATTTTATAAGATTTTGAAATATTTTTAACAAGCATAAAACTGAAGATTCAATATTTTATCCAACTTCTAAAAATTCAATACAGTAATTTAATTGCCAAATAAACAGCGATTTTTGAAATTCAAGTTAAATTAACTTTCAAATATTTAAAATCAAGTAAATATTTCAATTTCTAATATCGAGAAATTCCGAGTCATCACAGGAGAAAAATCTACATGGCTAAAATATTGGAGAAAAAGAACAAAGATGAAGGAAAAAATTATCAAATAGATTTTCCACCACACTTTTACCCTCTCTTCCAGTCTCTATTTATATGATCAATTACTTAATGCCCAAGTTAACATTAGATGACAAAAAATAATTTAATTAGCCAATTAGAGAGAGAAATAAATATACTCAAATTTGCCTATTAATTAGAGGAAACAAAATCTTCTCTTTTTTCCTTTTACATTTTGATCTCCCTCTATTTGTGATTTTGTATCACCAAATTTTAACACTCCACCTTGATGCAAAATCACATATCTCGAACATATCAAGCATGTCATATCTAGATCTATCACAAATCCTCATATCTCAGCCACATTAAATTACAAACCTCAACAACCGTCTGCAAGTGATGCATCTCCCACATGAGGTGCACCACACAAATCCGCTCTCAAAAATGTTTGTAATACCATAAAGATCTCTGTCTTGTCTTTGTGGATTTTTGAATTCAACGCTCGTCTATCACTCTATTTGAGCTCATTACCTGATCACTATCGATCTCTCGAGCATCATCAACACGAAGACCCATGTCTGAAATATGATCCCCAATGCTAGAATCATAAGCAGTGACCACATTAACCTCTCCACCTTACTGTGGACTAGGTACTTCAACCGTCACTCGCTTTCCATTGTTGACTACATAACCAACCAAGCTACAAAGGTTTCCTTCTTCCAATACTCCTCTCATCCTTACACGACCACCTTTCTTCACTATCAAACTCCACCTTAAGTCTCATAAGTGTAGCCATGGAGACCCAACTTACCGAGAGAAATAAGATTATACGAACAAGTGGGTGCATGTCTCACTCCAGAGACTTCTCTAACCACACCATCATGCATACGAAATCGGATAGATCCAATACCATAAATCAGTAGCTCTTCTCCATTGGTTGTCCTAATCATACCGTCACTCTTCTCATAAGAAGAAAAACAATTCACATCTCTACAAATGTGAAAACTGGCTCCCGAATCCATCTTTCAAGGTTTATTTTCACTAAAGAGGACATCACAAGAAGCATCACTTTCAGTACCTTCAGCAAAACCTGCATGTGCATCACTACTAGTATCACCATGCATAGCCTTTTTCTAATCTCTTTTGTAAGCACAACACTTGCTGCGTATGTGACCTTTCTTATTACAATAATGACAAGTGATAACACCTTTACCATTAACGTCCTTCTTCTTCCCAATTATATCTTTCTTCGAGTCCCTTGCCACCATAGCCTCACTTTGAATAGATTTCATACCTAACCCTTTTCTTCTAAGCTCCTTATTCAAAAGACTGCTTCGAATAGTTTGTAGAGAGATAGTTCCATTAGCATTGGAATTACTCAATGAAACAACCAAAGTTTCCCAACTTTTTGAAAGCGAACTCATTAATAAAAGAGCCTGTAACTCATCATCAAAATTGACCTTCATATTTGCCAATTGATTTGTTACATCTTAAAATTCATTCAAATGCTCTACGGTAGACTTCTCTTCATCTAATCTCAGCTGTACCAACTTTCAAACCAGAAAAGCCTTACTAGTAGCACTCTTTGATTAATACAAAGATACCAATTTGTCCCACAAAGCCTTCGCGGATTCACAACTAGCCACATGATGGAAAACTAAATCATCAAGACACCGGAGAATCAAAACAATCGTCTTCTTATCCATCTTCTTCCATTTTCCCTCATCTACATCGGAGGGCTCCTTTCCATCTCCATCAATCGAATCATGAAGATCATTGAGGTACAGAACATTCTCCATCTTAGGCTTTCAAATACCCCAATTTTTCCCATCCAAGATAGACATCTTTGAAAACGAAGTCATATCCGACATTAATAATTTTTCAAGCCATAATTACTCTAAGCTTTGCGATGATCTGTGCTCCGATACCAAACTATTATGAAAATAGTAGCGCTTTGCGGAAGCTTTTATCAACGGATCTTTGTCATCCAAATCACAAAAAGATAACTTGGATTGAAAACAAGACGGAATTGAAATCAAAACGCACTAACACAAAATATTCCACCCAACCACCCACTTTATTGATTCACCAAAATTTTGTTTACGATTAATAGAACAAAGCTAAAGTAAACAAAATACTATTGAATCAATAATCAAATTGAGAAAGAGAGCAAATATTTATATGGCTAAAATTGTTGGAGAAAAATAACAAAGATGAAGAAGAGAAAATTAGCAAATAGATTTTCCACCACACTTTTACTCTCTCTTCTGGCCTCTATTTGTATAATCAATTACTTAATGCCCAAGTTAACATTAGATGACAAAAAATAATTTGATTAGCCAATTAGAGAGAGAAATAAACATATTCAAATATGCCTATTAATTAGAGGAAACAAAATCTTCTCTTTATTTCTTTTGCGTATTTATTTCTCTCTATTTGTGATTTTGTATCGCCAAAATTTAACAAATGATTTTGCATCTTTCAAAACTAAATCCTGCAATTCAAGCTTCCAAAACAAAGCAAAGAATCCTAAGAAGTATACTTCAACCGATTTGAATGAGGCAAAATCCTGCCAGTCAGTAGCACGATTCCAGATTGCATATCTGGTAGATCACATTCAACAAGAAGAAATCAAAAAATACTACTTTTCATTAGTTTAATAATGCCGCACAACATTGGAGTTTGGAACACTAGGGGTGCCCACAGTAAGATGAAACTGGATCAGTTAAAGGAATTAATCGAGACGCAAAATCTCCACTTACTAGCCATTCTGGAAACTATGCTCAATAGTATCCTTACTTCCAAAGCTGCTGAATACATCAAACCACACTGAAACTTACTTAACGACCTTCTATAAGCTCCTTATGGTCGTATCATAGTCATTCATGATCCCAATCTATGCAACTAAAGCGCTTAGTGATTATATAGCGATGGAGCTGCAAAAACTATAGCAGAAAATGACAGAGGTGCAAAAAGCTTCATTAGATATAAAAC
The DNA here is from genome assembly GCA_030765085.1 of Allium cepa. Taxonomy (NCBI): domain Eukaryota; kingdom Viridiplantae; phylum Streptophyta; class Magnoliopsida; order Asparagales; family Amaryllidaceae; genus Allium; species Allium cepa. The sequence goes on from CM060928.1 coordinate 251,240,056, forward strand.
CAAATATTTAAAGTTAAGTTATTCTCATTCTCACATGATTTGCGTAGTAAAAAAGAAACATTGTTTAATCTTATATAACAAAACCAACAAACATTATGATTTATACATACTAGATTTGGCGACCATAGTCGATTTTAAACTTATACCGAGAATTTATGCCTTAAATTATGTTTATAGCCTAACTTCGTCAATTTGGTTTAAAAGAGAACTAGTCAAATCAACTTTTGTACAATAATGTTGCTAAAGCGAATGTTAAAACTCCTTAATTTAGCGGATGTAGCGGAAAATAGTAGGGTTTTAAGCGGATCTACTATTTAATAGTGTTAAATTGAAATAACATAGTGGTCGAAGAGCGCTATGCGTTATAGCGGGGATTTTGCGGGGCTTTGACCGCATAAATCGCAATATATTCAAACTTTCCTCTATCCTCTCTACCAGCCAATTCGTCCACTGTCACATGCTCCATCTTCCCACTACTACTTACATGGACATAATTATCATTAATACCGATAATATGTAACGATGTGCTTTTCTTATTTTTAAAGACGACGTTTAATACATCAATGGTATTCATATACCGTTCATCTAACAGTTCGAAAGACCAGCGGTAGAGGTAAAAAGAAAAGAAAAGAAAAAGGACAAAAACACCACAAGAAAATGATCATTAATAACAAACCAGTACAGCGTTGAAATGCACTCGTTATCTTCGTTTCTTTCAAAAGGCAATTAGGGGTCAAAACAGCGCAATTTTCACGCTATCCAAGGCCTCTGAGAATGCTTAAACTACTTGGCGGTATATTCTTTTCCTTTCCCTCTTATATTTACCTATTCTCAAAATCCCTTTTCCTCATGTTCTCACTTACAAAGCCCTAAATTCTTCATCCGAAGATAACTTTCATCGTGGATCTTGTTATCCCGCTCTTTGGCGAGGCCGCGATACCAAAAGATCGATCGAAAACGGAGAACAGTTCGTCTCAGAGATTGGTCATACTTCGTTTCGCTATGGATATCGCTGAATTTTGTCCGAGTCCGAATTGTGCTACAATTGATAGGACAAGACAAGAAAGACCATAGAAGCCTTCATCTCAAATTTCGAGTCAATCCGAGTTCATACGCTCAAGTTATGATCGATTCAACTTGAAGGGGAAAGCACTGGTTTCGAACGCATCGTGGTAGGTGTCTTCGAACCCATCGTCAAACACCATTCGAACCGATCACCTTCGAATCGATGGACTTCGAACCCATCGTAGTGCCTCGGTTCGAATCCATCAACCTCGAACCCATCTAGTTTTATTGGTGGGCCACATGTCCATGGAGGGGTTGCAAAGCTCGTATCCATCCAAAGAATTCTTGTTCGAATCCACTAAGCATCAGTTGTTCGAACCCGTTATTGGAGCCTTGTTCGAACCCATATGTGAAGCTTCATTCGAATCCACTGGGTCAACTAGCCACGATGACGTGTCATCCATTGGTTCGAATGCGCCGAGATACATGGAGTCGAAGCGGTCAACTCGGAGTGAAGACCGGATCGATTCGAAGTTTGCGCTCCACGTCACCACGAAGACGCGTGCCACCATCGGTTCGAAACCATCGGTTCGAATGGATGGTTTCGAACCAAACAGCCACACAATGAACCCCATCTCGAATCCATCATATCTCTCAATCCACTGATCCAAATGCCACGAAATTTTCACAGAAGCTTACATTCATGTCGAAGAATGTCCACACCAAATTTCACCCCGATTGGATGAACTCTTGGTCGGTTCGAATGGAGTTCGAACCGATGCCGAAGTGGGCCCAAATTTCCTGAGGCTGGACGTGTGGGCCCCCTCACGTGCCAGAAGTGGTCTCTCGAGTTTTCAGCGAAATATCAGCAACCTACGCCTATAAATAGAACCGCAGAGCCAACAAAAAAGGATCTTTCGACTCTCAAGCGCACAGACTCTGCCGGATTGAGATCTTCATCATCCTACATCGTATACTAGCTGTTGATTTCGAATTTTCAGTTGTAACCTGCTGTTGCTTGCTGTAATCGCTTGTAAACGTTGAAAGAGAATCAATAAAATTGCTAAAACTTCACAGTGGACGTAGGCAAGTGCCGAACCACTATAAATCGCTTGCCTTTGTCTTTATTTTACTGTTATTTGGAGTTTTTGTTAGATAATCCTCATTTTCAATTCATATTCTTCATTTATTATCTCTTCAAAAAACTCTTGAAGAGTGTTGTGTCCAATTTTGCTACAGAGAGATTTCACTCTAATCCTTACCATGAAGTCAACGCTTCATTTCTTCTACTCTAACGTTTAGTATCAAAATGCTTCTCCTTGTTGCTTTCTCGTAATAGCCTAAACCTTGTCGGTTTTCTCATTTCTTCGCTGAACTGACCATCAAATAATTTGCGTCTGAACTCTTATTAGCTCTCAAATCATTGTGATGAGCAGGTATAAAACTTTCCTCTTGTTCAGTTTTATTCGTGTTAGTTTATAACTGAAAGAAATTTTTTCGAAAATTTCGTGTTAATTAATAGTCATTGCTTGATTTCATGTTAGTGACTGCTGTGGCTTGAATTTATTATTTTGGTTATATTTCAGTTTTGAACTTTAATTGTCGATTATGTTTTCAGTTTCATTTTTTGTTCCTTGCTTCTGTTATGATTTTGAACTTTAATTTTGATGATGTGCATCTAGATGGATGGTTTGGGAGCAATAATGCTTAATTTTTTACATTTCGGGTTTTGGAACACATAAAAGAAGCTTCTAGAAATGCTCTTTAGGACCTGTTAATTAGCACATTTGGATGTTACAAAAACTTACTGATAAGTCTTGGTTAACTTAATTGCGATGTGTAATATCTCTATAATGATTAAACTTTTGAAGATGTTAACTACTTCCTGTATGTGATGCATTGTCTAACATGTTTAACTTCATCAATGCAAGCTTGAAGTTTAAGTATAATAATATATTTTCCAAAGTATATACACTTTAATCCAATATGTTATCTACCCTCTAATTTCTAAGATATTTCAATCTGTCTCAAAAACATATAGTATTTGTTTCTTACATAATCATACGGCAGATGATTATTGCTTATGAAGTTCAGTAACTTGTTAGCCCTTTCCACTAAATACCATAAATTTCTAATTGCAACTATGCTTATGTGTTAGATTTTTTGATGTTTCTTCATTGCTGAGTTTGATTTGGTTTTTTTTTTTTTTTTTTTTTTTTTTTTTTACGTTTTTCCACTCACCTATAATATGAATTTAAAGAACCTAAGGAATTTGATATTACTTTAAAGAAGATAACTTCTCTATTTTACAAACTTTCAACATGGATGGTCATCTGACAAGGTCTATGCTTCTCTCCAATTCAAGTTATTCTAAAAGGGTAATAAGGAACATTCGTTATGAATTTCCTGCTCATGTGTTAAACGTCTATATTTTCGAAACAAAATTTTTGTATCCACATTAGCGACTCCATAGCTATAAGCACATTTCACATTCCTAAATAGCAAAATTGGGTTTTAACAGTTAAAGAATCATCCTTACTATCTATTTGGGCGATCATCTCCTCTATAGAGTTGAAGATGAGTTGCTTTGTGTCTCATTGACTTGCTTTGAATATCATTGACTAAAACATCTAATTTTAAATATATAATATTAGCAGCAAATAGAGCTAGAGCCTTACATTTCTTTATCATGTAAATAGGTTTTTTTCCCTTCCAACATGAGCTTTTGAGTGTTTGAATTAGGTTTGTTTGATTGTTTGCCCAAATGTAATCCTGCTTCAGATTATGCTTAAATTTTATGTGCGCCTTGTATGATATTCTGGGTATGTTATAAACTGCAGGCTCGTGTCTTTTGCTATAAATGAATGAATGCTTATTTTTGATTCCATGTATTTCACATCACTTACCGTATAAATTTTCAAAGGAGGGGTGCGCCACTCTATCTACTACCTCCATATAAATTGAAATAGATCAAATCCATTCTTTTACATCATGTTGTCAATTACCTTGCACACATATTCTTCTCATGTGCATAAGTTTCTCCCCCCGCATGCATCTGATCCCATTTCTAAGCATGCATCCATATTTGTTGCATCTGACTTTCATCTATGTCAAGTCTGATCTATTCTCATCGTGATGTTTGTTGCTCGCACATGTGTGGTTCATATCCAAACTATGTCTTGCTTGTAAAGTTGCACTAGATTTTTTCTTGGATGGTCCATGGATCTACTATAGGTATAAACTACTGATCTAATGATCCTATCCACCTTTTATAGCAATGATTTGCTTTTTGACCCCCACAGTCCGGCATCATACTCCTGTCTAACATCATGCTCCAAGTTTGATTATTTTCTGCTTCAAACTGCACTGTTTTGTTCCAGCTTACCCCCACATTTTCTTTTCACTGTCTTCACACCATGCTCCACATCACACGTACTATGTAGCTACTTTGTTTGCTTATTCAACTTCTACTGTTCGATAATTGGCCAGCCTATACATGCTTGGTTGCTATGCGTTATCTGATGCCAATCTATACATACTTGCACTACAATAAAAATGATAATTTAAAAAGCATATGGTATTTGGTGAGGACTCGCTACTTGTCAATACTGTCATTTCCCAAACAGTGATATTATGAAATGCGTCACATCCTCGGTAAAATCTAATTCGAACTGCATCCAAACTAGGTTTATTGTCTTATATGACAGACCAGTCCTTGTACTATTTGTTCTTTTATTGTAGAAACAGAGGAAGTTATTCCACCTCATTTCTTATGCTAAAAATTAATTATGTAAGTATTTTTGGACAAATTCTTATATATTCGTTGCATAGTTTCTAAATTACCTTTTTAGATGCTTAGCTCAAACATTGTATTAGACCGTTATTTCGATGTTAAGTTCAGATTTTTATTTATATTTATTTATTATTATTCTAGGTTTTTGTAAGTTCACTACAAGAAAATGTTTTATTAATAGCAAGTGGGGATTACACGAAAACTTGACTTGCTATAGTTATGTATGCTAACGATCATTCAGGATAAAACATAGCTTGTGTTCACGCAATCTTTAACCTAAACGAAAATTTGGCGGTGATATTTTATGTTTCCCTCCTTATTCCTAAGTCGCCAAACATTCCTTTTTTCCTTCGCTTCCAAATTCCAAAATAGCCTTTACAAATCTCCTTTCCACTCACATGAATCGTCTTCAATTGCGAATCACTCCTCGGTTTGAAAGCTCGATTCTGCCACCCGCTTTATTCTTCAAAGCTCGCCGTGGCATTCATCTACGAAGCTGATTCCTCCACGAAGCTAAAGCGTGAATCTCAATGAAGCTAAAGTGCGATTCCTTAAGGCATCTTAAGCACGATTCTACAGCTCGACCGAAGCGTGATTTCAACTTGCGAACTTGACTTTAGATATATTTTTCAATTTCTGTTTTTCTTAATTGTGCGTTTAATGCTTGAATTAAAGTTTTCTGAATGGTTTTGGAAATCTTTGGTGAAGAGAGTATTATATACAAGTGATGTACACTAAAATGAGTTAGAAAGTTTGTTGTTTATTATTTATAGGTTTCAATTTTGGCTTGGCTTGTGATTATTTTCCTTGTTTGCAAATTAAATAATGCTATTCAGTTGATTATAAACTAGTCTTCTGTTGAAGCGTGCCTACAAATTTGTTTTCTTTTGAAGCCAAAAGAAAACAAGACATAAAGTAATTTGATTTGCAATATTTTATTGAACAGAACTGAATTGAGAGAGTATAATTGATCTTGTTTCATTGATTCAGCAAATATATGTACATAGCGAATTTTGACTAATGGATATCTAATTAGTATTTAATTAAGGAATGAATGCGTTGAAAGCTTGATAATGAATATAGTGTATTGTTGTACTCTCTAGCTATTGTATTGATTGTTGTTGGTTTGGAGATTTTATAATGAGTGGAGAATGGGTTAGTACATTGACGAATGACATTGCTGAATGAATGTAGACATTAGAAAAATAATCAAGTAGTAAAATTCTCGTGGTTTTTTGAAGTAATATTTGCCACCTTAAAGTCGTTTGTCAAGTATGAAGTAATACCCATTCAATGTCAAATGATCTACAACAAGGGTGTGAATCCGAGTGGAGAGATGTTAGTTTGAAGTTTCTTGGTTTCATGAGGCAAAATGTCAAAGATGGAAAAGAAAGGTGAGTGGGGAAAATTGAACTAATAATGAGTATTTTGCACTTTGCACTTTGGTTCAATCCGAATCCATTAACTTTGTACTTTGGTTGCATTAAAACTTCTGAACTAATAATTTGCTTTGTTAATGTAGTATGGTCCGATAGTTGAAATTGAACTAAAGATTCCTCCAAGTCCCTGGTTATGCTTTCGTTGAGGTAATAACAAGTTATTATATATTTTTCGTTAGACTTTTGTAATTTTCTACGTTTCTACAATTCTTTCAGTTTTAGTTACAACTAACACAATACTCCATTACATAAGTGAATAAGTTATTTTGATATAATATGATAGTTGTTATATATAATATGACATTTCTTTTTTGTGTAGTTTGAAGATGAACGTGATACCGAAGATGCAATAGATGGTCATGATGGCTACAAATTTGATGGCAATAGATTACGAGTGGATATATTTGTCAATATTTTCGTTGCTGAAAATTAGTATTTTTTACCCATCTTCTTGACATCTAAATTTACTCTAAGGTTGAGTTTGCACGTGGTGGAAGAGGACAGTCTTCATCATATGATCGACATAGCAGTTATAATAGTGGCGGCTCTCATGGTGGTATCTCTAGGCGATCAGAATACAGAGGTATGACTATCAAATTTCTTGCAGCATACCACAACTTTGAATGAACCCCTTGCACAAAGAAGTACCTTTGTAATTTAATATTAGCTCCGATTAACCCTCTGAAGTGGGCTGTTGGCTTTCTCATAAATAAATGACACAAAAATCTCCATGATGTTTTTTTTTAAGTTTACACGGTATTAAACTTATTGGTATTAGTTTCTGAAGACATTTCTCATTTATGTGCATTATTAAATTATCTTTAAATGCTGGTTTCATATCATCTTTGATCTCTCCTTTAGTGCAGTGTTGGTCACCGGTTTACCGTCATCTGCTTCATGGCAAGATTTGAAAGTAAGCTCTCGGTCATTGTACAGTAATAGGTTCTGGAATTATTATATTTTACTAAGTGGGATACACCGTGTAATTTTCTCTTTGTAGGATCATATGCGGAAAGCTGGTGATGTTTTTACGATGATTATAGTTTTTAGCATGATGTAGATTTGATGTCATAAATTTTTAGTTTTATTTATTTAACAAGGTTATAAATTTAATTGTATGGGGAATCTTGAATTCTTGAAGATTTACTTGTGCCAGTCTGGGTTTACGGCCTAGTTTTTAAAGAGGACCATCATCAGAACAACTTATTCTTCTTGCCGTGTTATATTGTTTTGACATTTTAGTGTCACAATTTGATTAATGCATGTTCTAATGTTCTAAATATCAAATCGATAATAAGACTACTCCAAAACGATTTCTTTCACTGTTGTTTTTATATTCTTGACTCGGTTTTATTTACCTTTATCTATTTTCTTCTTTCATGTTTCTTTATTAGTATTTTAGTGTTACAAATTTGTTTATCAGTTTAATTGAAAGTTTCAGTTTACATAATAACTATCCTTCATGTTCAGATGGTTTTCTGCATATTCAATATTTTACTCTCATCCTGCCTACGCGCTTTATTTCTTGTATCTTCTACAAGTTCAATCCATCAATTACACAGGTAAAAAAAAAACTACCCAAATTTATATGTAATTCTGCACCCTTGTGAGCTTTTTCTATTCAAGATTTTGTTTTTGATAATGGTTTCCATTTATCATTCAGCAGTTTCTAAACCCTAAAATCATTCATGTATGCAGCAGTGTTGTGAAAAAATGGCAGCGTTTTGCGGAAGCTTATATCAACGGATTTTTGTCACCCAAATCACAAAGAGATAACTTGGATTAAAAATAAGACGGAATTGAAATTAAAAGCAATAAGACAAAATATTCTACCCAACCATCCACTTTATTGATTCACTAAAATTTTTGTTTATAATTAATAGAACAAAGTTAAAATAAACAAAATACCATTGAATCAATAACCAAATTGAGAAAGAGAGCAAATATCTATATGGCTAAAATTGTGGGAGAAGAAGAACAGAGATGAAGAACAACGAATTAGCAAATAGATTTTCCACCATACCTTTACCCTCTCTTCTAGTCTCTATTTATATAATCAATTACTTAATGCCCAAGTTAACATTAGATGACAAAAAATAATTTGATTAGCCAATTAGAGAAAGAAATAAACATACTCAATATGCCTATTAATTAGGGTAAACAAAATCTTCTCTTTCTTTCTTTTGCATATTTCTTTCCCTCTATTTGTGATTTTGTATCACCAAAATTTAACACTCCACCTTGATACGAAATCACATATCTCCAACATATCAAACATGCCATATCTAGATCTATCACAACTCCATATATCTCAATCATACCAAATTACAAACCTTTACCATCGACTGCAAATGATGCATCTCCCACATGAGGTGCACCACACAAATCCGGTCTCAAAAACGTTTGTAATACCACGAAGATCTCCGTCTTTTCTTTGTGGATTTTGCAACTCGACACCCGTCTATCACTCGATCTTAGCTCATTACCCGATCACTATTGATCTCTCGAGCATCATCAACATGAAGACCCATGTCTAAAATATGATCCTCAATGCTAGAATCATAAACAGTGACCACATTAACCTCTCCACCTTGTTGTAGACTAGGTTCTTCAACCGTCACCCGCTTTCCATAGTCGACTACAGAATCAACCAAGCTATAAAGGTTTCCTTCTTTCAATACTCCTCTCATCCTTACACGACCACATTTCTTCACTCTCAAAACTCCACCTTAAGTCTCATAAGTGCAACCACGGCGATCCAACTGACCGAGAAAAATAAGATTATGCGAACAAGTGGGTACATGTCTCACTCCAGAGACTTCTCTAACCACACCATCATGCATACGAAACCGGATAGATCCAATACCACAAATCGGTAGCTCTTCTCCATTGGCTGTCCTAATCATGTCGACATTCTTCTCATAAGAAGAAAAACAATTCACTTCTCTACAAATGTGAAAACTGGCTTCCGAATCCATTTTTCAAGGCTTATTTTCACTAAAGAGGACATCATAAGAAGCATCACTATCGGTACCTTCAACAAAACCTGCATGTACATCACTACTAGTATCACCGTGCGCAGCCTTTTTCTGATCTCTTTTATAAGCATAACACTTGCTGCGTATGTGACCTTTCTTATTACAATAATGACAAGTGATAACACCTTTACCATTAGCATCCTTCTTCTTCCAAATTGTATCTTTCTTCGAGTCCCTTGCCAGCATAGCCTCACTTTAAATTGATTTCATACCCGACCCTTTTCTTCTAAGCTTCTCATTCAAAAAACTGGTTCGAACAGTTTCCAAACAGATAGTTCCATTAGCATTGGAATTACTCAATGAAACAACCAAAGTTTTCCAACTTTCTGAAAGCGAACTCATCAATAAAAGAGCCTGTAACTCATCATCAAAATTGACCTTCATATTTGCCAATTGATTTATTACATCCTGAAATTCATTCAAATGCTCTGCAACAGACTTCTCTTCATCTAATCTCAATTGTACCAACTTTCGAACCAGAAAAGCCTTACTGGTAGCACTCTTTGACTCATATAAAGATACCAACTTATCCCACAAAGCCTTTGCGGATTCACAACTAGCCACATGATGGAAAACTGAATCATCAAGATATTGGCGAATCAAAGCAATCGCCTTCTTATCCATCTTCTTCCATTTTCCCTCATCTACATTAGAGGGCTTCTTTCCATCTCCATCAATCGGATCATGAAGATCATTGAGGTACAGAACATTCTCCATCCTAGGCTTTCAAATACCCCAATTTTTTCCATCCAAAATAGCCATCTTCGAAAACGAAATCATATCCGACATCAATAATTTTTCAATCCAAAATTACTCTAAGCTTTGCGATGATCTGTGCTCTGATACCAATCTGTTGTGAAAAAATGGCAACGCTTTGCGGAAGCTTATATCAACGGATCTTTGTCACCCAAATCACAAAGAGATAACTTGGATTAAAAATAAGACGGAATTGAAATTAAAAGCAATAAGACAAGATATTCCACCCAACCATCCACTTTATTGATTCATCAAATTTTTTGTTTATAATTAATAGAACAAAGCTAAAATAAACAAAATACCATTGAATCAATAACCAAATTGAGAAATGGAGCAAATATCTATATGGCTAAAATTGTTGGAGAAGAAGAACAAAGATGAAGAATAGGGAATCGGCAAATAGATTTTCCACCATACATTTACCCTCTCTTCTAGTCTCTATTTATATAATCAATTACTTAATGCTCAAGTTAACATTAGATGGAAAAAATAATTTGATTAGCCAATTAGAGAAAGAAATAAACATACTCAATATGCCTATTAATTAGAGGAAACAAAATCTTCTCTTTCTATCTTTTGCATATTTCTTTTCCTCTATTTGTGATTTTGTATCACCAAAATTTAATAGGCAGTGCATATTGAATTACCTTTATGCAAATGATAATGATATGTATAATGTAAATGCGGTAGAAGAAACAACTTATATAAAATCTTTTGCATGATGAAAATTGTTATGTTCTGATAGGCAAAATTATTATTTTATCATTTGTGTAGTTCACAATAATCAAGAGTGATAGAAAGACACTTTTGTAACTGTACCTAAACTAAAATTAGCACAAACCAATTATTAGCACAAAATAAGTTAGCACACACCAAATGTTAGCACAAATTAAAGGTTGCATCCAATTAAACATAAGTTGAATTTTTATACACATTTTTCCAAGACCAAGGGGATCAAGGCGCTCTTTAGCTAGGTCAATATTGAGGTATGTTTGACTTTGGATCATTCATGTTTTTATAAAGTTTTCTTCTTTTTCATGTATTCGTCGAGTACTCTAAATGGCTTAAAGCAAGTAATTTAGAGAATTTGATTTAGTTTGTGTAAAGGTGAGTAATTTTAGAGTGCTCATCTCTTATTCTTCATTTAAACCCTTTAAACGAATCTTAGGGTGTACATTTCTATTCTTCCAAATGGCATCAGTGCATCAATGTTCAATGAACGGGTTGCATGATAAAAAAGTGTTCAAGTGGAGGTTAAACGGTTACTTTTTTCATAAACATGTTGGATCCATGGCATGGCTTGTTTGTCATTTTGTCTCATGTATTATAAAGTTACCTTATTTTTTTTAGAGAATGGCTATACACAACAATCTGAGGATTGCATGCTAGTATGGTCGTGCGAGGTATGATGTTTAATAAATGAGACTTAAAGAGTAAGGCCATAACTATATTTGATTTTATATTTCATGGTTTATAGCCGACACTCGTCGAAGAGTAGGAAAATGAAGAATGGATTATCACAACTTTAGGGGGATAAATCAACCAACTATTGTTTCAAAGCCGAGGATAATCTGGACATGGTTTGTTGTGGTACAATTAGAAAAATATATTCTCTTATGGGTGCAACATAATAATTTTGTACCATTTTACACAATTAGGAGAAACAAGGTTACAAATTATGATGCTTTCAGTTTTTGTGTGTAAGTTGGAAATAATGAGGATTCAATTTAAAAACCTGATCAAAACATTATTCATTTGTGGAATTAAACTTATAGGTTTTTGAATTTTGGAAGTTTTGATTACTTCGTTGTTAATGTTTGTCATTTTACAGAGGGTAGTTGGTATGATGTTCAGTAATTGTATGCGTTTTTCATTATTTGTTAACTTTTGTGTGTTTGCGCTAACAACAGAGGCAGAGGTAAAATAATCGATAAGCACATTCACTGTCTAAGAATTGGAGTTATTTTTAAAAGAAAAATGGTTTTATATGGTTTTACTATTTCTGGAATAAAAATTCTGCTGTATTTAAAGTTTCTACTCCATATCAAAGCAAGCGCAAGCTCTTGAACTGGCTAACAAGTGGCATGACATGATTGATGAACAAGCACCATTCGTTGAATTATTAGGTGCTTTGCGCAATCCAATATGGATAGTGTGTGCTTTTCGATACTTCAATAATTTAAAACCATTTTCTTTCTAAAGTAATGTGAGTTGCTGATGTCATATCAACTAGTAAGCTCTTCAGTTATAGCACAACTTCTGATTTTGTATTCCCATTTGCATATTTATTGCATATAACTGCAATTTAAGTTGTCTTCTTGTAAAAAAATTCATCTTCCTTCAGTTTGATGGACCATGAAGCAAACAAGATTAAATTTTGTTGTTTTGGTTCCTCTTTGCAGATCTCGATCCAGGTCTATATCTCGTTCCAAGTCCAAATCTCGCTCTCGGTCCAGACCTCCATCGGTTTCTGTGAGTTATCTCAATTTTCACCATTTTTTGTTGAGGGACTCTTTGTACAATGTGGATTCTTCCTCACGCACACCCGTACACTAAGAATAAGTACCCATTTTTTGTGGATATTTAATTTACAACATGAATATTTTGTCTATAGAAAATGTAGTCATTTTGAAATTTTTAACCCTTTTAAAATTACAATACAAAATTAAGCTTTTAAACGTTTACTGTGCAAGTAAGAACTATCTTTGTTGAGATGACAGTAAACATGATTTGAATATATCCACAAATTTTTATAACATTTGAAATACATACACAGCTAGGATCATTAGCCCTCTTTATTTAATTCATTATCAATTGAATTGATGATGTTAATGTTTTCTACAGCCACGTTGAAGAAGCTATAGTTCATGATCAATTGAACCTACAACAAGGGTGTGAATCCGAGTGGAGAGATGTTAGTTTTAAGGTTGCTACATAATGTCGCACTCTTTGTCCTTCAAATCGGTCATGTTTGCATTAATGTATTGTTTATCGACGTTCATACGTCTTTGTTTTTAGTATGTATCGTTTTGGTTAGCTATAGTTTGGCTCTGATAAGATAGCACATAGTATCATTCCCAAATTATCATCAGAGTTACACAAATATAACTTCAGCCAGAGCCAGTTATAATTGTCTGTTTCACAAATATTGATACAAAATATTCACATACACAGCGGAAAATAACATAAGTAGCTAGATAACGACGAAGCCACTTGCACCATGCTCCTTCAAAATGCATCCGTATAAACCTGAATTACTTGGCTACTCATAAAATTTGAGCACCCAAGAGTTATAGAAAAAGAAAGAAAAATTCTAGGTCAGACATGGGTCTAGTGTGAGTAAACTCCTAACAACTTAATCATTAAGCTTATAAAACTCTTTTTTTTAACAAAGGTATCTCGTAAGACCACGCCGCACATAAATACGAATGAGTTTTATCTTACAATAACCAAACCCTTTTTCTATAGAAAATCTGGTGATATTATAATAATGTCTAGGGTTTAAAGTAAATATAGAACTATAGTCGAAATTATTACATTAATTAAATTCCAACATAATAGGTATACAACCAAGTCCGTAAAAGCACTTATTGAAGAATGAATTTCATACAACGATAAGGCTATTAGGATACCACCGACCACAGTACAACTCTAGATAAAATGTACCAAGGGCCTCACATGAACCCCCGGCCAATACAGGACCGACCTATTCATCACTGGATAGTACAAAAGATATCACCACCCCGGTTGTGATCGACAACCGTACCCAGGTCACTAGCATACATAATTTGAAATATGGATCTAGATCGGATGGTGACTATACCTTGATGGGTGCGACCCATATAGTCCTGCCGCATATCCCATGTTTTAGTTATTTTCGGTTGTGAGGCTTGAGGCCACACTTTACCTTTTCTTTAGCAATCCCACTTAGAATGCTAACAGTGTCTTCTAGGCGACAATGCAATGCTAGCATTCATCCATACAAGTTGTTCAATATATGAAAAAACCGAATGCTTGCATTTTAAAGATCTTCATCTTCGGTTCCGTCATTTTCAAGATGTTCCAATTCTAACGCGCTTACATTTGGTTTGAAGTGGTTTTCGAATAACTCATGTTATTCGATTTCGGTCTCTTCAAATTAACATTCGATAATTTTAAAAGAGTCAAGCTATCGATAGTGGACAACCCTACTATTTGGGGTATGTATGGGTTTAAAAATAAAAAAAAGACGTCCTATACTTATTTCGACTTTTCGATTTTAGACAGTATTATCCCTTGATTAATAATGAACTTGTACAAGTTAGAAACTAACCTTGTCTCGACGTACATTCTTACTTCTTGGAATAGAGACAAGTTTCCATACCTCGAAATTTGATGTTAAGTACATAATGTAATACCTTTCATATACTTAATTTAACATGACCCATTTATCGAAAATAACTCCCTTGTATTTATCACATTTTTGACATTTCAATTATGCATCCTCACTTAGAATCAAGTTCTAGATCTCACAGATAGAGAAAAGCCCACCCATCAGCTTTTAGTGCTAAATACAACATGACTTACTTCCAATAAAATGTGTCAACATTTTAGTATAACTTATTTATATTTTTTAGCCACTTAATAGCACAGACAAAAAGAATCCCTTGTATTTAAACCAGTTTTGTAAAAGAAATCTTCTTTTTAAACAAACCAATCCTTGAAAATAAGGTAATTAAAAATTTAGAACCCTTTATATAATTAATCAATAACAAGTTTAAACCTTTATTTATTAATAATTAAATCTTAACTTAATTATTACAATTAAACCCTACCTGAATTAATTAACAATTAATTAATAATTAAACCTTACATAAATAATAATTAATTTAATAATTAACCTTTACTTAATTAACTAATTAATTAAATAATTAACATTTACTTAATTAACTAATTATAATTAACCATACTTAATTAATAATTAAGTACTAATCACCTTTACTTAACTAATTATTAAGTATTAATTATCTTTACTAAATGAATTAATTAAATAATCCTTGATCCCTTACTCAGGTAATAAATAATAATTACCTTTTTATTCTTGCAATATACTTTGGAACACTTTTCAAAAATATACTTAAAATGAAAACACCTTTAGTTTACAAAAAGTGTTCGTTTTACGAACTGCATCCATGACGACTATGTATACCATACCTTCAAAACTAGTTTTATATACCAAATATCCTTCAAGACTTTACCTTTTATGTATTTAAATAGTGTAAAAACTTTGTAAAAATTTTTGGAAAACAAAAGTAAAAGTTTGGGAACTTTTATAAATTTTTTTTCTAGAAAATACATAAGTAGAACAACTTTACAACTAAGGGATCTCGATGCCACAAACAATTGATACTAACTTTCTTTAGCACAAACATCAATATACATTAACACAACATATATGCAAATGTAAAACACTTTCATGAACAAGTAAAGGTAATCACTTAACATTCAACTATACTTCCAAATCCATAACCAAACATTACATATAATCACACATATGTAAAGCACAAACAACTTTATTTTCCAACCACCAATCAACATAGTTATTGTCAACAAAATAAAGTTTAAAACCTTCTTAAAAATGTGAGCTTTACTCAACAAAAGTCAACTGAAACTTAAATCAAAATCACTACCACTTACACCGACCTCGGATCTTAGTTTTTCTTTCAAAAAGTTTGGATTTTGGAAGCCTAAAAAGGCCTAGATGGTTCGGCCTAGGTTGTGAAGGGGACGACCTTGGGCTTTTAGGGATGTTTTTGGATTTGTTTTGAAAAGAGAGGAGAAGTAGAATAGTGATGTACACGTAAATGTGTACATTTTCATGCTCATATTTTTATCTATTTCATGCAAATAAAAGTTGCATGGACGGTATTTTTACATGTTTTCACAAATTCATGAAATTCTTTCATTCATCGTTCATTTTTGACAAAAAGGGGTTTTTGTGCATATTTTATTGTTAAGAAAATTATCCGTGTATTTTTTTATAATTATTTATTTTTGCCAATATTTAGTTGAAAAGTTGATAGCTTCGTTGGTGCACATAATTAATTAAAGATTTGAACAAGAAATTGGTGCAAAAAAGAATGATTTGAAGCCATGGATTTTTGATGCAAAAGGAAGAGATTTCAAAGGCAAAAAGCGTACAAAGCTCAAAGTGAAAATCCTCGTATCAAACAAGTTTAAAGCCCATAGTAGACTCTTATTTACAATTACAAGCTACATATCATGAAGAAAAGGAAAAAGGACCATTTGTATTTTAGAAATGAAATATTTTTATTACTTGGGGCTTAAGACAAAACACCCTATAAATACACATGTACCCTCACTGTATCTATTAATTCATTAAACCTTTTGATTGCAATCCTTTGTTTGGAGTTAGAAAATAAAGTTAGTCTCTTTTCTTCTTCTTCTTCTTTAAGGGCTTCTTTCCCCTTTTATATTTCTTTTTGTTCATATTTCATTATGAGCTAATCCCTTTCAATTTAAGGGGTAATGAAGCTCTCCAGTTATATTGAAATCAATAAAAATACGCTTTTACAACTTTTTTTTGGATCTTACTTTTCTTTAGATATTTCTCTATTGATGTTTATACATGTATTTTTGATAGCATATGTTATTTTATCCTAAATAGGCAATGCTTAAATCAATAATAAACTAAACAGAGAGTTATCTACATGTATGAACCATGGAAATATTAATACTATTTGGCATAGAATTGAATTTGATGATCTATATTTGATTTACACCTTAATAGGTCATGCTTAGATAAATTTTGTATTAAATATATTAATATTTCCTAAATAATTAATAAGTGGTTTGATTTGTATGTTTAAATTTGACGATTTATACTTCCTTATTTAGGGTTGATATTTCATACTTAAAGTAAATGTATAAATTATTTCCATTTATTAAAAAAGGGATTGTAGAAATTATCTTTTGTTATTTGATGAAATTGGAGAGTGGATTTATTCCCCTAAATTATTCCTCAATCGCAGTAATTTCCTCTTTTATTACTCTTTTTGCACTTTTAATTTAGAATTTCTCTCAATTCTTAGTTTGATTTAATTAAATAAATAGTAATTATTTGTTTTCTCCGTGGATTCGACACTCACTTGCCTACGTACGCCGTGCACTTGCGCTTTTATTATGATATATTGGGTGTTTTCTAGTCAATAGAAAATATCCAAATCAAATAGAAAAGAGTATTTTGGAATAGGTTTTAAAGGATTTAAAGTAGAACAAGTAGGCTTTTTATGTTGAAAATTTTATAAGGAGGCCACAGAAGTTTTTGAAGAGCTAGGACAAGAAGATGAAGTTTTTAAAAAGGGGAAATGATATGAAAATGAGAAAGAAAAAAATAGGAAATTATTTTTATACAAAATAGAATAAATGAATTGCCTAAATAGCTTTTGGTCCATTACCCTCCACTTTTCTTTTGCCACATCATCACCACCCCCTTAAACCATTCCACATGTAACAACCACCTCCCTAATCATGTTCATCACTTTGCTCCCATGATATTACATTAGAATGTGAATTTCATTTTGATTTTCTTTTTATTTTATTTTAAAGTTTTAAAAATAAAAGTCAAAATTACAATTTTATTTTAAGTAAATATCTTACTTATTTTTAACCTTTACCATATCATATGTTATATATAGAGTATGTGTGTATCTTTGTGTGCACAATGTTCCCCATAACTTTCAGGCAATGAAAAGTCAAAAATTCGAAAAACGATTTTCGATGTTTTTTCGAACTAATTATTTTTGTAAATTAAATTTGAAACAACATCATCATTACCAGTTATTATTTAAAAGAGGTTTATTTGAGTTATATATTCCAAAAATTAATTATTTAAATATATATTAACTATTATATTTAAAGTGATTAAATTTTGAGTCGTTACATTTTCCCCCTTAAAAGAATTTTGTACTGAAATTAACACCCAAAATATAACTCAAAATGGCATATATTATATATCATGAAACCCATAGAAAAGATATACACTAATCAAGTACATCACAAACAACGCATATACAATTCATACAATAAACAAACAACTATCCTAACATCAATTCAAGATAAGCTTCCCTCATACTATCTTTGTCTCCTAAGTACAATCTCTGGGATCTTCACTCCACTAAATCTTAATCGATCTCATTATCTTATTCGTAGTCTCTTCTCATCTTGATCCACAACACAAACTAGATGTTTGATCACGATCAAGTTTGTTCTACCTCCAAATCCACTTGCATAGATGTCTTAACAGTTAGCGATACCTACTCAAATAGGGAAAATGGAAAGCATTATGGACCCCTGACATCTTCTCGGGCAACTCAACTCTGTAAGAAAGCGGCCTAATCCTCTCAAGAACTCGAAAAGATCCAACATACCTAGGCGCTAACTTCCAAGATCTCCCAAATCGAACAACTCCTCTAATTAGCGAAATATTTAGAAACACAAAGTCTCCAACTGCAAATTCTAAATCCCACCACCTTCGATCTACATAACTCTTTTGTCGATCTTGAGCTTCCTTCATTCTCCTCTTGATCGCTGCAACGTTCTCCATAGCCTCCCAAATCATATCAAGTCCAAGTACTTGTCAATCCTTGGTCTCCACCCAACATGCTGGTGACTTACATAGCCATTCGTATAGAGCCTCATAGGGTGCCATGCAAACGCTTGATTGATAGCTGTTGGTGTAGGAGAATTCCACCAAGTGCGGATGACCTTCCCGCGATCCCCCAAAGTCCAAGATGCATGCTCTTAACAGATCCTCCAAGATTCGGTTAACCCTCTTAGTTTGACCATTGATTTGAGAGTGGTAGGCAGTGCTTAGACTTTCTTTGTTCCCAAAGCTACTTGTAACACTTTCCAAAAATGGCTGGTACAAATGGGATCACGATCACCCACAGTACTAACTGAAACTCCATGCAGTCAAACGATCTCCCTTATATAAATCTCTGCCAATGATGCTGTAGTCCTCATCGGCTTTACCGTAATAAAATGAGCACTCTTAGTTAGTTGATCCACAATGACCCACACACCTACATTCCCTTTCCTTAATCAAGGCAATCCATTAATAAAATCCATTGATATCTGCTCTCACTTCCAATTTAGGATCTCCAGCGTTTGTAGTAGCCCTGTAGTTCTTTGGCGATCAGTCTTGACTTGCTGGCAGTTTCACATGTGCTTATATAGATAGAGATACCCTTCTTCATTTTCTTCCACCAGAATACCCTCTTCATATCACGATGCATCTTCGAAACCCTCGGGTGGATACTCAACTTGGATCGATGACATTCCCTTAAAACCTCCTGCCAAGGACCATCAACATTCAGAACACATATCCTCCTATTCATACGCAATATGACATGGTGATCTACCTCAAAACTTGAACACTGCCCCTCCTCTACATTCTTGATGATTTCCATTAAGCGATTGTCTTCCCTTTGTTTGCTTGCAATCTTCTCGAGTTGGTTTGGGGTGACTTCCAAAAGAGCCAAGACTGCATTTCTGCTCAAAGCATCTACTGCCACATTTGCCTTTCTTAGCATATATAAAATATCAAAGTCATATGTCGCAAGAAATTCTGTCCATCGCTGCCGCCTCAAGTTCAGATCCTTTTAAGTGAAAAGATACTTTAAGGACTTGTGATCCGTGAAGAGCTCAAACTTTTCACCCAACAAGTAATGTCTCTACATTTTCAATGCAAACACCTAGCTAACAGCTCCAAATCATGTATGGCATAATTCTTCTCATGCGGCTTTAGCTACCTGCTAGCATAAGAAATCACCTTCCCATGCTGCATCAAAACTACACCTAAACCCACTACACAAACATCGGTTAATCTCCACTTCCATCATGAATGGCTAAAACTAGAGTGCTGATCAACCTCCTCTTTAAGTCAATGAAGGCTTCCTCACACTTTGGGGTCCAAATAAACTTCTCATCCTTCTTTGTTAATTGGTTAGTGTAAAGCAATCTTGGAGCAGTTCTATATGAATCTTCTATAAAATTCAGCCAGGCCTAAGAAACTTTGAACTTCTAGGAGTTCGTGGCGCCTTCCATTTTTGAACAGCCGCTACCTTTGCTGGATCCACTGAAATGCCATCCCCCAGCACAACATGTCCTAGGTACCTTACTTCTGATTGCCAAAAGTGGCACTAAGAAAATTTTGCCTTTAGAATTTGTTTCCTTGACGTTTCTAACACCATTTCCAAATGGTGTTTGTGCTCTTCCATGGTCTTGGAGTAGATAAGGATATCGTCTATAAAGACTAATACAAACTTATTGAGAACATTTCTAAAAATGTAATTCATAAGATTTACGAAATATATGGGTGCACTTATTAGCTCAAAAACCATAACCAACCACTCAAAGAAAAAGTCTGGCCCTTTAAATGCAGTTAAGGGTATACTATCCTTCGCTACTCTCAGCTGGTGAAATCCGATAGCTAGGTTCATTTGGGAGAATACTCAAGCACCATAAAGTTGGTCAAAAAGATCGTCTATGCAGGGTAAGGGATACTTATTTCGAATGGTCTGCTTATTTAACTTCCTATAATCTATACAAAGTCTTGCCAGTAGCAGGCACAAACTGGTCTTTAAAAACTTCCTCAAATCTGGCCCAAGAAAAATCATCCTTCAGAACAATAGCTGTAACGAAGTCCCACCATGCTATCGCTCCATACTACAACTGCCAAGATGCTAAGAATCGCTTCTGCTCATCTGAAATATCTAATCCCTTGAAAATCTTTTCACACAAGCGAAGCCGATCCTGGACTTTGACAATGGATTATGTTCCCTTAAAAGGCTTTCCTTCTAGACTTGTATAATCCATGCATAGAGCTGCAAAGTTCACACGAGGAAACATTAGTGCTGTCTCTTCAACTATTCTAACTCTTCCAACATTAGGAACTCAACCACTGGTGGTCATGGTGCTACTAGCTCCTCCGCCTCATCTTGCCCTATTGCTCATTCTTACTACCTAGATATAGTAAGATAACCCTTTAGAATACTAAGATGAGACAATCTTAAGGGAAGGGTACAAATCAAACGTATCAAAGCTAATCTATTTAACTTGAATATATATGAATAAAAATTACAAATACGCACTCTCATAAACTGAACTCATTCTAGGGTATTACTAACCCTATTTCTATTGAGTAGAACCCAACAATAGCCTAGATGTTCGCTTAACCTAAGCTCTGATACCATTGTAACAATCCGCCTTCTTAATCCTAAAGATAATACTTAATACACACACGACATTCATATGCCGATCATTTAAGATTCTTGACGATAAAAAGAAAAGAAGACGACAAGAAGAAAGTAAAAAAACAGAATATCACATCGCAAGGCAATCACATATAATGGTCAACATAAGGTACTATATAATATCTTTCCCAAATGAACATCAAAGTTATATAAACATAACTTCAGCTAGGGATAGTTATAATTGCATATCCCCACAAATGCCGATACCAAAATATACACATACACGGAGGAAAATAAAATCAGTAGCAAGAAATGATGAAGCTACCTGCTCCACGCTCCTCCAAAATGCGTTCCTAGAAACCTGGACTACTTGGCTACTCATAGAAATTTGAGTACCTAAGAGTTTTATGGAAAGAAAGAAAAACTCCGAGCCAGACATATATTTGGTGTGAGTAAACTCCAAATAATTGAATTATTAAGCTTATAAAACCCTATTTAGGAAAAAGTATCTCGTAAGACCACGCCATACATAAACACGGACAGGATTTTACCTTACGATACCAAAACCCTTTTCTGTACTATAATACTGTCTCGGGTTTAAAGTAAATACTGAATCATAACCGAAATTATTACATTAATTTAATTACAGCATAATAGGTATGCAACTAAGTCTGCAAAGGCACTTATTGGAGAATGGATTTCATACAATGACGAGACCATTGTGGTACCGTTTTCCATAGCACACCTTTAGATAAAATGTACCGAAGGCCTCATATGGACACCTTACCAATACAGGCCCGACCTACCCGTTACTGGATTGTACTGAGCATATCACCACCTCGGTTGTGATCAACAACCGTACCTAGCTTACTAGCATACATAATCTAAAATATCGACCTAGATCGGGTGGTGAATATACCCTAATGGGTGCGACCTACATAGCCCTGCCACATATCCCTTATTTTAGTCCTTTCCAGTTGTGAGGCTTGATGTAACGCTTTACCTTTTCTTCAGCAATCCTGCTTGGAATGCTAACCCTGCTTTTCAGGCGACAATGCAATGCTAGCATCATCCATACAAGTTGTTTAAGATAAGAAAACGCTGAAGGCACTACTTCTTCTTCTACATCCATCTTGGAATCGCCCTCAGGATTAGTAGCGAGTAGCCTTTGCACTTCAAATATCTTCGTCCTTGATTCGGTCATCTTCAAGATGTTCCTATTCAAATGCTACGTCGGTTCGAATTGGTTTTCAGATAACTCATGCTATCCGATTCCGGTCTCTTCGAACCAACATTCGATAATTTTAAAAGAGTCAAGTTATCCATAGTGGAAAAATCCACTATCTGGGGTTTGTATAGGTTTGCATATAAAAAATAAGACATCCTATACTTATTTCCACTTTTCGATTTTAGACAGTACTATCCCTTGATTAACAATGAAGTCGGGTAAGTTAGAAACTAACCTTGACTCGACATACATTCTTACTTCTCGGGATAGAGACAAGTTTTCATACCTCGAAATTTGGTGTTAAGTATGCAATATAGTACCTTCCATATACTTAATTTAACATGACCCATTTACCGAAAATAAATCCCTTGTACTTATCATGTTTTTGACATTTCAACCCTCGCCTAGAAAATCAAGTTCTAGATCTCACAGATAGAGGAAAGCCTAATCATCGGATTTTAGTGCCAAGTACAAGACAACTTACTTTTAATAAAACATGTCAATGTTTTAGTATAACCAATTTATAATTTTTTTCCAACTTAATGACATAGACAAAGAGAATCCCTAAATTTAAATATTCTTTTTAAAAGAAAGCTGCTTTTTAAACAAACCGATCCTTGGAAATAAGGTAATTAAAATTTTTAAACCCTTTATCTTATTAATTAATAATAAGTTTAAACCTTTATATAATAATAATTAAATCTTAACTTAATTATTATAATTAAACCCTACCTGAATTAATTAACAGTTAATTAATAATTAAACCTTACTTGAATAATAATTAATTAAGTAGTTAATCTTTACTTAATCAACTAATTAATTAAATAATTAACCTTTACTTAATTAACTAGTTATAATTAATCATACTTAATTAATAATTAAGTATTAATTACCATTATTTAACTAATTATTAAATACTAATTACCTTTACTAAATAAATAAATTAAATAATCCTTGATCCCTTACTCAAGTAATAAATAATAATTACCTTTTTATACTTATAATACGCTTTGGAATAATTTTCAAAAATATACTTAAAAGTAAAACACTTTTAGTTTACAAAAAGTGTTCGTTTTACGAAGTGCATTCATTGCAATTATCGCTATGGATACCATAACTTTAAAACTAGTTTTATGTACCAAATAGCCTTCAAGGCTTTACCTCTTATGTTTCTAAATAACTTTGAAAATTTGTCAAAAGTTTTGGAAAATAAAAGCAAAATTTTAGGAAAATTGTAAAACTTTTTCTAGAAAATACATAAGTAGAACAAGTTTAAAACCAACGGACCTCGATGTCACAAACAATCGACTCTAAGTTCAAATTTCTTTAGCACACACATCCATATACATGAACACAACACATATATAAATGTAAAACACTTTCATAAACAAGTAAAGATAATCACTTTTCAACATCACTTAACATTCCAACTATACTTCCAAATCTATAACCAACATCACATATAATCACACGTATGCACAAATAACATTATTTTTCAACCAACAATCAACACATTTATTATCAACAAAGTAAAGTTTAAAACCTTGCTTAAGAATGTGAGCTTTACTGATCAAAAGTAAAATGAAATTCGAACTAAAATCACTACCACTTGCACCAACTCCAGATCTTAGTTTTTCTTTGAAAAGTTTCGATTTAAGAAGCCTAAAAAGGCCTAGATGGTTCGGCCTAAGGTGTGAAGGGTACGACTTTGGGCCTTTAAGGGTGTTTTTGGATTTGTTTTGAGAAGAGAGGAGATGTAGAATAGAAAAGAGTATTTTTGAATAGATTTTAAAGGATTTAAAGTAAAAAAAAAGATTTTTATTTTGAGCTATGGAAGTTTTGAGAGAGCTTGGACATGATGAGGAAATTTTTAAAAATGGGAAATGAAATGAAAACGAGAAGTAAAATGATAGGAAATTGTTTTAATACAAAATATAATAAGTGAATTACCTAAATACACTTTGGTCAATTACCCTCCACTCTTCTTTTGCCACATTATCACCTCCTCCCTCAACCCATTCAACATGCAACAATCACCCTCTCACATCATGTCCATCACTTCACTTCCATGATGTTACATAAAAGTGTGACATTTTATTTTATTTTATTTCAAAATTTCAAAAAGAAAAGTCAACATTACCATTTATTTTAAGTAAATATCTGACTTATTTTTAACCTTTACCATATCACATGTTATTACATAAGTGTGTGTCCATATGCTTTTGTGTACACAACATTTCCGACAACTTTTAGATAATGAAAAGTCGAAAATTCAGAAAACGATTTCCGGTCACATTTTTTATTTTTCTTCGAAATAATTATTTTTGTAAACTAAATTTGAAAACAACTTCACCATTACCAGTTATTCTTTAAAAGAGGTTTATTTGAGTTATATATTCCAGAAATTAATTATTTAAACATATATTAAATATTCATATTTAAAGTGATTAAATTCAAGAGAGTTACATTATAACTCAAGCTCTATACAACAACTTCTGAATACCTACCTCGCTTCTCTTAGGAAAGCAACCCTTGGATTGACCTTAGTGACTTCAACTGTTTGCTTAACCTTGATGATAGGGTTGGTGGTAACCCTATTGTCCTTCATAAAGTATGCCCACTGAAAGAATCTATATGCTCTTCATCCCTGCTTCAATTGCCATACACTGGTGCTAGATACTCATGGACCAATAGAAGCAGAAATGGTATTAAAACTCGTAGCATAATTGACAATGCATTATGCAACCTTGCTTGTCTGTCCAAATGGTCTTCCATCACCTCTCATCTGCCTTTCCCTTTATTTCTGACCAGTCTCCTCAAACTATAGCTTCTGGATATGCCATTGTTAAAGAGAAATCCTCGTTTAATTCTTTTAATGCTTAGACTCTTGATAATAACTTCATTCATATTGTTTATGCTTGAATCCACTAATATTTGTGGTAATCCAATGTTTGTTATCCAATAGTAGTTGAAAAATGTAAAAAATGCATTTAGGGCTTGGGTCAAAGATAAATATGGCAGCGGTGTACTCTTATCTTCCTAATTGAAGACCGATTTATGGATAGCACAAACTAACTTGTTGTTCAATCCTGCTGACGTAAATGCTTCCAAATTAGATAGAGAGCTAACTACTAAATACATCAATACCCCAGCATGTGAGGCTGACATGAAAAAACAGAAACTAAGGCAAAAAAGGATTCTATGAGCGATAGTAATTATAAATTCTTCCATGCTTCTCACAAAACCAAGCAAGATAAATCACACATACACAACATTAATGACCAGCAGATACCCTTCCCAATGATCCTCATCTTATTTAAGTAGCCTTTCTGGACTATTTCACTGACTTGCTGGGTATTTCCAAGAATTTGTCCTGACATAAATATCATTACTAACTTGGACCTTCCTTTCTTGTCAAATGAGCATATCTCCATGATCTCTAATAATATCTCAAACTATGAAATCAAGTAGACATATTCAATATAAAAAGAACTCCTGTGGGGACCCTGGTGGGTTTAATACAGTTTTCTTCACTACATACGGGGAAGTTATCGCTAAGGATCTATGTAAAGCTATCAAAAGTTTCTTCAATCACTTCATACTTCCCAACCGCATCAATGCCACTAACATTGCACTTGTTACAAAATCATACCATCTTACTGTTATTTTAGACTTTAGGCCAATTACTTGTTGCAATATTATGTATATGCCTCTTGAAGATAATTGTTTCTAGACTAAGTTTGGTTCTTCCATCTTTGATCTCTCCAAACCAGACTGCGATTCTACCTAAGAGAAGCATACTTGATAATGTCCTTCTAACCCATAAGCTGCTAAAGGGCTATAATAATGCTAATATTTCGCTTAAGGAAATGATCAAACTTGATATTAGAAAGGGATTTGACTCGGTGCAATGGCCATCAATAGTCAGAATAATGGCAAAAATGAGATTCCCAAAATTGTGGCTTGGATTTATGCTTGTATTTCTATGTCCACTTCTCTATTTGCAACAACTGTAAGTCAGCGAGGTATTTAAAAGGCAAGCAGGGCATCACGCAGAGAGACCTATGTCTTCCTACCTATTAATTCTAGTAATGGAAGTGCTGACTCGAATGATAACTCAATATGTTAACGGTAAGCTAATTCTCCTTCATCCTAAATGTAAAGACCTTGTGATCATGGCATTAACGTTTGCTAATTATCTTATCTTGTTCACTAAGCCTTTTGCTACCTCTATTAGATGTATTCTTGATGTCATTCAAGAATTTCACAAATTTATTGGTCTAAGCATCAATATTGCATTTTGATGGCTTGTATATTCGATGATGCTGCTGATTATATTAGATCCCTAACTTGCTTACAACCATTCTATGGCAGTTCATCTTACCTAGGCATCCCACTTGCTACTTCAAAATTTTCCACTACCCAATGCCTTGGCCTTTATGTTAAAATCACCAACTCGATGAATAGTTGGTTCAATAAACCTATGTCCTAAGTAGGTCGATTGGTCCTCGTAAGCTCCATCATCCTACCTTTGACTAATTGCTGGAGGAGAACCTTCATCCTTCCTAGAAAGCTTATCACCATGATCATAAGAGCTATGAATCACTTCCTTTGGACTGAGAATATGCACTTTACCAAACATATCCCTATTGCCTTAAGTAAATTTGAAATGCCAGAAAAAATATGGTGGGCTAGGCATAAAGAAATTGATTAATTGGAACAAAGCCACCTTTAGCCAGCACTTTGATAACATGTTCAACAAAAAGAACAACATATGGTTCAATGGGCTTACAAATATAACATGGGGGAAAAAATTCTATACATGGAAGCTCCTCAAAATTGCAGCTGGGTATGGCGTGCAATGCTCTGTCTTTGACCTACCATGCTACCACACATTAGAACTCTAACTGCTGTAAATGGGAATGCAAAATTTTGGGATGATTCTTGGGCTCACAAGGTTTGTTATTGAAGAATACAATGACATTTGAATAGAGACTTCGGAATGGGATAAAACCTGATGCTTATGCTAAGGACTATATAAATAATTATTTAATCTCCCTACTGTACTCTAACAATCAGGCTATTAGAAGGCAATGAAATGAAGTTCAACAATATCCTTATCCTACATCTGATAAAGAAAAGGTGGTTTGGTCTCCACTTTTAAAGGAGCATTCTATTGCAATAGTATTTAACTGTTTCTCCAGACATGATGAGTTGCTAATTTTTGCATGGAATAATAGAATTTGAATTGTTATTGCAAGGAAAGTTAGAATATGTTATTGTGAAAAGTCTTGAAAAATCCATTCATACTAGTCCAATCTCATCATCAAAGGTTTGAATATTGATGGCGCCTCCTTGTTCTGTAAGGATGAAGTGGATGATAACCTACATTTATTCTTCAACCGTCCTACGAAATTCCCTCTATAGCATAATATCATGTTAAAAGTTAGTAGAATCGATATTAATTAGGATATCAAAATCGAATGGGAGCTAATATACAAGGCCACGAGGTGGAGACATGCTGAAAGTTTAATGCTTCTGCTTGTCTTGAAAAAATTTCTAAATGCTGTTTGGAAAGAAAGAATCAAGAGAATATCCAATGGTAATGTTGGTTTAGCGGAAGATGGATCTTAAGATTAAGTTAACATAAAGAGGAAGGGGGTGGATAGTGTTTTGTAATTTTTATGAATCCTTTTGAATTCTTTTAAGATTACAGTTTAAACAATGCAATTAACAATCACAGATTCAACTATAGATAAATATAGACGCAGTCTTGTACAATTCCTTATATAAATTTATTTTCAAATAGCAAAGCACATGCAATATCGACTTCAAGGCAACAAGACACACCCTCTAGACTTTTTGACCTTTGGGTATGTCACTTGATTGACATGGGCTACAAGCACGCCCATTAGATTTTCAAGCTACTAAGCACAACCAATTGATTTACATGGAATACAATCACAACCACACATATAAAAGTATGATTTGATAGAGTTTTATAGACTCGGATCGTTGATCTTGATTGTAAATGATCCTATAAAGTCTTAAATAGCACTTTGATCTTGTTTGAGTGAGAGAGATAAGAGAACTCAAAGTGTAAGCAATAGGGAATCAAATCAATGGAGTTTGAATTTGATTCTAATATGAATTTGAGAATATTTTGAGTAGATTTTCTTTTGGAATTCAAGAGAGTAAAAGAGGAGAGAAAATATGAGAAAGTAGTTAATAAACATTCGTTGGTTTAACTCTTATTTATAGAGAACAATCATATCCATTTGCGAAAAGATACGACGAAAAGACACTTCATTCAAAATTTAAATTTTGAAAATTAGGTCACCATGTTGACATATAGGAATTGGATATGTTGACATATCCTTCACAAAAATGAAAAGCTCTTTGTAAAAATTACTTTCAAAATATAAGTTTTGTGAAATATTTTGATACTACATATTTTAATTATATCAAAACTAAAGAAAACTTTATAGGAATATATTTAAATATATAAAGGATGAATTTCTTCTAAAATAATAAATATAAAGTAAAAGTGAATATATTTTAAATCAAAGTAATTACTATTATTGTAATAAACTTATCAGATGTATAAGTGAATATAAAGTAAAAGTGAATATATTTAAAAACTTAAAATGTAATAAAATCAAAAGATAGAAATAATTTGAAGGCTATTTTGTAGACAAAAATTCTTTTTAAAACCATTTTAAAGATATTTGAAAAAGATAAATAGAGAAAGAGATCAAAGAAGTGTGATTAGGGTTTTAACAAAAATTATAAGACTTTATAGCTTATCTGGGATATGTTGAGTTCTTCAATATTCACGAGTCTTCAATATCTAACACTTGAATCTCTATACCTGCCTCTTGAATCTACCTTTGATACCGTGCAGTCTTCTTAATTAATACCCATCTAACATCCTAAATATATACTAATATAACTTGATAAAAACATTAATATCTATATTTTGTATAATGTCATATGGTTGTTATCATCAAAACCAATTTCTAAGGTACTAGCAGTCTCTCCCTTTTTGATGATGACAACTATGTATATAAAACATGTTATAACTCTCCACGAGTTACAAAACTCCCCCTTAATCTATGCCTAAATTCCTAGATTATATATATTTCTCCCCTTCTTTCATCAACAAAAATCTAACTAAAAACTCTCTCTAACTAAGGTACTATAATATTGGGATTTAAAAGTAAGTAGAATAAGTAATAGTAACGTAAAAGCGATAAGAATAATGAGTGAAAATGATGATAAGCGATGTCATAAATAACTTGTGTTTAACACTAATCAAAGTAAATCAAACAAATCAATCATAAATCAAACTAATCAATACACACATATCAATTCTATCCACACAATTCCATATTTTAATATTATATTATTATAATTTTATTATACATCTAAACTTATTTAAATAGTCATTTTGAGGAATTTCAACCCAACCATCAACGCTAAAGATTGGATCTGATTTGATAGCATCCCAATCTTCATCATCTTTGTTAATGGCACATTCTCGATTATTGGTTGGTTCTTATTTAGTAAGGGAAAAATCATCCATCAAATAGCATCAAAATTATTTTTCTTGCTCTTAAAATTCTATAATTAGCTTAGTTCTAAGTGTCTTTGATTTCTAAGAACGAAACTAAGGATATTCTCGAATGATTCAAGTGTTTGTTTAAGATTTTTGCAAAGTTTTCGATATGGAGAAGCCATTATTGAAGAGATTAGTTTATATATGAAAGAGAGTGAAGACAGAGATTGAAAATAATGTTTTTCTAGAGTAAATAGGTATATATAAGGGTAAGAAGTCGTTTGAAATGAATTAATGTTTGAAAACTGGCTATTGTATGTCGACATACGTGATTTGCATATGTCGACATATGGACTATATTTTTCAAAATTACTTATTTTACAATTCTATTATATTTGGCCTATACTGCTATGCTTGTATGACTTTCTAGAGATAATTGACAGTGTATAATAGCAAAAAATAGAATTTTCATTCATAATAAGGATTAGGAAAAGGAATAAAAGAAAGATACATGAGATTCAACATAAACTTAAAACTAAAAAATCCAAATACAAAGAGAGTTTAAACAAACAACTAGAATTATGTGGATAAAGATGAAGAAGAACCTCCAAGCTTACGGATGATCTTTCTAAAGAATTTATCCATTTTTTTGAAAATTGAGGTAAAATTCTTTGAGAATGATTTCTTAAGCTTTCTTTGGTCGTGAATGATTTTCCCTTGATTTTTGAGAAGACCTTTGTTGCATGGATTAGGTGGCATATTGATACTTTTCAAGGAAGTATCCACCTCCTCTTGTTCTTTCTCCTCGACTTCCATTTCCTCTCCTTCCTCTTCCTCTTTCTTCTCTTCTCTTGTAACGGCCCGCAAATCCGTACCCCTTGAGTCAACATTATTCTACCTAAATCAACTCAAGTTGTACAGAAATACGAACCATTTGGTTTAAAGAAGAAGAGGTAGAGGAAGGAAATAGAAAACAACAACAGAATCTAACCATCGCAGCGGAATAAAATATAATAGATAATAATGTTCTTTACGTAAAACAAAACTATATATGTTTATACATACATCATCAGAGTACATCAATCACGACTCAACATCAATAACATACAACTGGATACACAACTACTCAACACAGCGGAATATATATATAAAACAAGTACGTGAGTACGTATCGCCATCCAGCTCGTCTCCTGAGCTCCACAGCATCATATCATGTATTCTATAATACTCGGTCTGACCCGAGCATTACAGTTAAATAACACCCGAGTCAGTCTGGAATAACAGCGTGAGAAAATCACACCCAATTGATTATTTAAGTTTCAAATTCCTTTGAAAACAAAAGCATCTCGTAAGACCACGCCACAAATAAACATGTCGGGTTTTTACCTTACGATAGCTAAAACACTTTTTATAGAAATCCTCTGATAATATAATAGGGTCTATATACAAATACTTATAAAATAGCCGAAATTGTTACATTATTAAATTCCAGCTACTAGCCACAGAGTGGGTAATACAAACAAAACTCGTACAAGGCTCGTAGGAAGAATGGATTTCCAACAATGACTAGGAACTGGGGTACCACCTGTCACAGTACGGGGCCTAGATCACCGTACCGAGGATTACTCCCTTCATCCCCTGCAACACAAGGCCGGAACCATTCCTTACTGAACAGTCCCGAACAAGATAAACCCCGTGGTTGGCGCGACCAACCACCCACTAAGCCGAAATATATATATAAGGGACATCTAGACAGGGGAAATATCTTGTCCTGCTTGGGCATGACCCACCTAACCTTGCTGCATATCCCCTGATTTTCAGTCATTCCCGGTTGATGAGGCTTGAGGCTAAGCGTTACCTTTTAAGAACGTTTCACTTAGAATGCCCATCGTCCACCTGACGATGTTTCGCAAGCATTCGTCCATACAAGTCCGTCCCGGGTTCGAACGGAACCGAAGGCACTATTCTTACTACATCCATTTTGGAAATATCCTCAGGATTAGTAGCGACTAGCCCTTGCACTTCACTGCTCCATCTTCGACTCCGAACACGTTACACGAAATGTACAAACCGGATCGAAGTGGTTTTCGAGAAATAAATCTCGATCCCGGTCTCTTCGAAACGATCAGCGCATTTGGCCAATATTGATAGTCGGTGATTTATCTATCAATTAATATTCACAATCATCCATCCAACAATAAATAATTTCTCAAATTATTTATTAATCCCAAAAATATCTTCACAAGATATATTTCCACTTTTCAAACCCTTTTGAAAACAGTTTAAAACTATCTTCCTTTCTCAGAATCAATTTCCCAATTAGTTTCTATTTCCACTGGAATCGCCAAGCACAAAACTTAGATTTTTAAAATAATTAAAAAAAACAATTTACTTTAAATATACTTTTAAACATTTAAGTTAGAACTACTTCAATAATTTACTAAAAATACATACTATATGATTTTTAATAATAAGGTTACTTTATAAAATATAAAACTAGGTTTTCACGTTTAAATATAAAATAGTAAGTCACCTTTAATTAGTTATTTCAATAATAGATTTGAAAAATATTTACCTAAGAATTTTAAACATTCATAAATAATAAATTTCTAAAATATGCTTTTTAAGACCATATTAAAACTTTATCTTATATTTAAAATTTTCTTTTAAAACGTACTTGGCTATCCAGGGAAATATACTTCCTTCCACATTCTCCTTGAAATTCCAATTTCAAACACCTGAATCAATTTACAAATTGATTTCAAATTGACTCTATTTTATCTCAAAAACCATTAATTTCAAATTTTATTTCTTACTTAATATTTAACATACTTTAACTGAAAATACAAGTTTTAGATTTTTCAGATTACTTCTTAACCCTTTCAAATAAATTTAGACTTTAAATTTTAACATAATTCTTTATTTCTGTGATTGTTATCACTTAAGTTATAACTCATTAATTTTCTGTCTATTCAAAATTCTTATTCTTTTCCATACTCAAAATTATTTATTAGTATTTAACATACTTCTATTTCTTTTTTTTCAGTTCATTCTAATTTTATTAAATTTTTCCAAGATTATTTCGTTTACAACTTTACTTCCTTTATTTTCTTTCCAAAACTCAATTTATATATTTTTGGTAATCCATTATACCCAAATATATCCAATCAAACCAGAGCATTTAATATTCCAATACAATTCGCCATAGAATATTAAATAATCATAACAGAGGCTATTAAATAATTTTGAATAAATGTCGAGGGGTCCAGTTGGATCCCTCCAGCATGTTTTCCCTGCGTCCACAAACGTTAGCACAACATAATATCCATTCCAAAATATACCAGACTAAAACACATCAATCAATTCAACCATTCAACTAATTATTTTAATCATTTAAATTTGAATTAAATTCAGCTGAGTGAGATTAACTTACCTTGTTTCCATTTACAGTCCACTTCAACTTTGCCTTGGATTCACGGTTTTTCGACCTTGAATATAAATATTATACAGTCTATTAATTATTTGAATAAATCGAACTGTAAAATTTTATTTTAAATAAATTTAATTAACCAGAAATTTAAATCCATCTAATTTCTGTTTAAATAAATTACCCTTAGTGATTAAAACTAATTAGATTTAATTAAACAAATAGGTCATCTCCATATGCAAATGGAATGTGAATAGGTATATTTACTTTATATTATATTTTCACTAGTTACAAAAATAATCAATACTATTTTAAATTAAATATATATTCTCAGTTTATAACTTCTGTTTTCTGTATAATCATTTCTAAAATTTCCTTTATTCCTATAGTTAACAAATTCTCAGATTTAGTATATAAATTCAAGTTTATACCTTACTGTAATTTATCCTTAATATATTATATTAAAAACAAGAATAAGAAATCGATACCTTACTGACTCTCAACATTCACCGCGCCTGTACGAACAAAACACCATCGACAGACTAGTCGCCCCTTCCCATCAACGCTGACAGCATCAAGCCTCTCTCACCTTCTTGACTTCGCACGAAACCCTTTCCCAAATCTGCTCGCGATGCACGCTCGAATCCACCACCAATTGCGCGAATCTCCACTCGCCGCACTGAATCGCCGACCCCTCCACCCCTCCGAGTCCACGAATTCGAATCACAGACCTTCGATTGATCGTGCGTACGCTACAATTCGCCCCTCGAAAACCCTTGCACACAAAGGCCCCCTCGCCTCAGGCCGTTGAGTTGAGTGTGGAAGGCGGTTTCATGCTCGCGTTCGATCCATTCCTCATCTCCCTAATTTAAATCTGGATTTCATTCAATAACTGAAGAGGAAGTTTCGATTCTACTAACAGAAGAGCTGCGGCCTCCCCTTTTTTTCTCTCGAGTAAACTGGATTTGGATAAGGGAAGCTGAACAAGGACGAAAATAAAAAGGAGGAAAGTGTGTTCGAGAAGGCAAGGGAAGCATGCTTAGCACGATTGATTTTCGTGTTTTGAGGCGTATTCAACGAGAACACTGAGAGGAGAGAGAGAGTACGAGATTTCTACCAAATATAAATATAAATTTTAGTTTGAATTCGATATGGATTTCAACGCGTTTATATATCGTACGCTCACACAACAACTCCGATCAATACGAAATTTGAAATCCGATAATAATTCAATATTACGGACCTAATGGAACTGGTTTCGCCGAATTCCGAGACTGTGTCTCGGAAGGTTATTTTTAAATTCAATTTAAACTATAAAATTTTAAAACTGAACAAACCACTGCTAATTTCAATTTTACAACTTCTATTATTTTCAGTGTTATCAATATAAATTTTACAAGCCTTCGAATTATTTTTAACAAGCTTAAAACTTCAGATTCAACATTTAGCTCAACTTCCAATTATTTAATTCAATAATTTAATTATCAATAATTAGTGATATTTGAATTCAAGTTAAAAATTTACTTTTAAATATTCAAATCAATTAAATATTCCGATTTTAAAGGCTTAAAATTTCCGGGTCGTCACATTCCCCCCCCTTAAAAGAATTTCGTCCCCGAAATTACTAGTTAGGGAGAATGGTCCAATACCCATTTACTTATCCCCAAAACCAAACAATTTAACATCTAACCAACTATCTGTTTATAAAAGACCATTATCATTTTTATTGACTTCTCAACTCTCCCATAGTTTCCAAACAACTTTACTCACTCAACTATTCAAATTATAATTCAAAACCAAGTTTAAAATTTTCAAAATTTTTCAAAAAAATTTCTAACTCTCCAAATTTCCGAAAATTTTCGCCAGCGTCTCATTTGCGCGGCTAGCTCGGTACAACTACAAAAAGGCCTCTATGGGCTCCCAAATTCCAAAAGAAAACAAAAGGCCAAGTGGCTCGATCAAAAACCCAATCAAATTTCATATAGAAAATTAAACACATACCTTTTTGTCGAGCAATTCAAATTTATCTTTTGAAATCAAAATCAACTCTCTTTTCCTTCAAAATACCTGTATATTCCTTCATAGCAATAATATCCAATCACAATATTCCCACAATTTATTGACTTCTTTACAAAATGTCCATATCTATTCATTCAAATATTAACGCAATCAATTTCCAATTAGGAATTTACCATTCTTTTCTTAAGTTTAGTATAAACATTTAACATGTTTCTTTATTTATTTCACTTCACTATTGAAGTTTACATCCATTTCTATTCACTACACCTTTACAATCCCATTAGAAAACCATTAACCCCCATTTACTAATTGTCTTCCAATCTAAATACCTTTTCCAAATTTCCATTTAGATTTCCATCTCCCAATTTTACTTGAATTCAGTTTTGTCTTTCAACTTTGGATATTGAATTGTATTCGTCTTATCTCAATCCATATGTAATTAGCCAATTCCCTTTATTAGTTCCGCTTACTAATTATTTAAAATTTCAAACAAAGGTTTACTTGCAACTTTTTCTTCCTTTAGTTTCTTCAACAATTTCTTCAATTTCACTTTACTTTATATTCACACTTTTAAATTAGGTTTCTATATTTAGTTTCATACTTATTTGCTTACCAATTTTAAATCCTTAGTCGTTAGTGGAAATTTTAAAAATAATTCTAACTCCCAAAATTTTCGAAAATTTTT
Source organism: Allium cepa (assembly GCA_030765085.1). Taxonomy (NCBI): domain Eukaryota; kingdom Viridiplantae; phylum Streptophyta; class Magnoliopsida; order Asparagales; family Amaryllidaceae; genus Allium; species Allium cepa. Next base: position 251,276,259 of record CM060928.1, read on the forward strand.
GGCAGAGTCTCCTCTGTACGGAGGGACTTCTACGATATCGCAGGATACACAAATATATATATACATCGGCCTCAGGCCGGAAATCACAATATATATCAATATATGCAGTTCATATCTCCTATTTTGAATTCTTTTGCGTAAGCGTACCTTTATTTAGCATTTTTAAGCAAGCGGCTTGTTTAATTTGCATTTAGCGCGATCAAATCCATCCATATGGCTTCCCTGAACCTGTGCTTACTCAATTTGAAAATGTAAGTACTAAATATATGCAATTTATTAACATTTCAATTACTTTCAATAGCGAACACATAGATTTTACATATAAAACATGTTATATAATTTCCATAAGCATATATGCAAGGTTCCGACACTTACTACCATTGATTACAACCAATTCCCAAACCTTTTCATTCAATTAAAGCGATTTACAACTTACTCGCTTATATTTAATTCATTCTAAGCAAAACAAACTCATATTCATTCCAATTGATGCCAACATCAATTTATTAAACTGCTGTTGATTCATATAATTTGTTTATTTCCGTCTACGACGAACGACAAATTTTCTAAAGCAATTCGACAATATTTATGTGAATAAATAATAACATAAGCTTTATAATCCAATTTACATTGATTCCAACTCAATGTATATAGATTCCATTCCAATCTAGCTTATTTACAAACCCTATAGTTGCATTCCCGTTTTAATTTATTCACAAACCTTCCCATTGCATTTTCTTTCATATCCAAAAATTTGATCCAAACCATTTTATTAAACTCGACAACCAATAACCATCTCATAATTTACTTAAGTTATTTATTTTGTTCAACTATTCCATCCAATAACTTAAGTTTATTCTATTCAACCAATTTCTATTAACATTTAAGTTCATTCTCATTTTTAATTTGATTGTCGTTTAATCAAATCATGTTTAATTCAATTAGCCACTCACTTAATCCATTTTAAATTTTAATTCACATTCCTCAAAATAATATCCAAAGCTATATTTAATTTATTCATACCGAATTGAATTTATTTTCATCTCAAATCATTTTAATAATGCATCCAATTCCATACAACTCAATTCATATTAACAATTCATTTTAGAATTATAAGGTCATTCAATTTATGCTTGCAGTGGATTTGTCTATATTTCATACCATATCCATTTTAACCCAATTCAAATTTCATTCAACAACACAACCAATTTATAATTCCATACTTGATTTTCTTTTTCATTTATCTTAACAATCATTTTATTTGATTTCTTTGAATTCAATCTTGCTTTATATTCCAAGTTTAGATTTTTTACATTCATTTGTTTGAGTAGAATTTTATTCCATTCAATATTACCTATACTCAGCTAAATTTTATTTCAATCCAATTTAATTCAATTTCAATTTCAATTTTATATAATTATTTCAAGTTAAATTTCAAATATATTTTCTTCACTTTCATTCACTTAAGTTAAATTTTAATTCCCGGATTAAAATTTTCCAATTTCTTCTTACTAATATCAACTTCACTTTATAAGTACAATAGTTGATCCATTTATTCATTCACCTATTCATTATTTGACCAATAAATTTTATTTTCAAACATTAATTATTTTTAGTCCATCCTGACAAATTTCCCATTCCATATAACTTCACACAATTCATTTTTAATTCCAGTACTCAGGTTCACTTTACTTACTTACAAAGTTGAATTTTATTTCAACAAATTCCCATTTTTCAAGTTATCAAACTTTTTATATGCCATAAACATTCTTAGTTAAGATTCAAGAGTTTAAACAGTCTTTTAACATTTCAAAATCCCCTTTGAAATCATATATCCAAAATTCCTTGCATTTCTAAAACCAAATCTATCATTTGCAAACAATTTCGATTCAAAACAATTTGGTAGCAATTTCTCTTCTGGAAACTCGACAATGAGCATCGATGATGCTGCAGTCATCGCCGAAGTTATTTTCTAGCGACCAAAAGAGTTCAATGCTTTTATTCTCTTACTAAATTCCTTTCAAAAATTCCAAACTCCCCAGAGTTCAAATCTAACTCAAAAATTTTCCCAAAACCCCAAATTTGAAATCCATCAAAGCATTATTCTGGAACTTCCAGAAAACATCCTCTAATTCAAAGGAAACTTAAATTTCCAATTTGTTTTCCAAATTCCAAATTCTTTAAATTTATATCTAAAAATTACCTTGGAATTTTATCTTATTTTGATCATTAATCACCCTATAATTTACATTTATAATTTATACTTAACAATTTCATTTGTTTATGAATTTGTTTCTTAAGTTCTTAATTATGATTTCAATCCTTTATTCAATTATGAATCACCTTTACAAATTTCATTCATTTACTTTATTAATTTATTCCTTAATCTTTGGTTATCATTTCAATTTCTTATTCAATTCTCATACCATAATGATAATAATTACATATTATCACTTCCTATCAACCAAGCATCCATATATACTATAATGATTTAAGAAAATTATTCCCTTTATATACAAAAATAATTTGGGTAAAATTATTCCATTTACCCTATTTAAAACAATACTGTGTCGGTTTATCTTGTTTAAGAGTTTAGAAATCCCTATCGATAACATGGCGTCCCACATATCGACCAGAATCTATAAACACTCAACCGATAAATCAACACAATATAAAACAACTTTTTATTCACTAACAAATACGCGCTCATATTATTAATACTCTCAAACTCATTCTAGAGTACTATGGACTCTATTCTATGAGTAATTCCCACTAGAGCCAAGGTTATCACCAACCTAAGCTCTGATACCAAATGTAACGGCCCGCAAATCCGTACCCCTTGAGTCAACACTATTCTACCTAAATCAACTCAAGTTGCACAGAAATACGAACCATTTGGTTTAAAGAAGAAGAGGTAGAGGAAGGAAATAGAAAACAACAACAGAATCTAACCATCGCAGCAGAATAAAATATAATAGATAATAATGCTCTTTACGTAAAACAAAACTATATATGTTTATACATACATCATCAGAGTACATCAATCACAACTCAACATCAATAACATACAACTGGATACACAACTACTCAACACAGCGGAATATATATATAAAACAAGTACGTGAGTACGTATCGCCATCCAGCTCGTCTCCTGAGCTCCACAGCATCATATCCTGTATTCTATAATACTCGGTCTGACCCGAGCATTACAGTTAAATAACACCCGAGTCAGTTTGGAATACCAGCGTGAGAAAATCACACCCAATTGATTATTTAAGTTTCAAATTCCTTTGAAAACAAAAGCATCTCGTAAGACCATGCCACAAATAAACATGTCGGGTTTTTACCTTACGATAGCTAAAACACTTTTTATAGAAATCCTCTGATATTATAATAGGGTCTATATACAAATACTTATAAAATAGCCGAAATTGTTACATTATTAAATTCCAGCTACTAGCCACAAAGTGGGTAATACAAACAAAACTCGTACAAGGCTCGTAGGGAGAATGGATTTCCAACAATGACTAGGCACTGGGGTACCACCTGTCACAGTACGGGGCCTAGATCACTGTACCGAGGATTACTCCCTTCATCCCCTGCAACACAAGGCCGGAACCATTCCTTACTGAACATTCCCGAACAAGATAAACCCCGTGGTTGGCGCGACCAACCACCCACTAAGCCGAAATATATATATATAAGGGACATCTAGACAGGGGAAATATCTTGTCCTGCTTGGGCATGACCCACCTAACCTTGCTGCATATCCCCTGATTTTCAGTCATTCCCGGTTGATGAGGCTTGAAGCTAAGCGTTACCTTTTAAGAACGTTTCACTTAGAATGCCCATCGTCCACCTGACGATGTTTCGCAAGCATTCGTCCATACAAGTCCGTCCCGGGTTCGAACGGAACCGAAGGCACTATTCCTACTACATCCATTTTGAAAATATCCTCAGGATTAGTAGCGACTAGCCCTTGCACTTCACTGCTCCATCTTCGACTCCGAACACGTTACACAAAACGTACAAACCGGATCGAAGTGGTTTTCGAGAAATAAATCTCGATCCCGGTCTCTTCGAAACGATCAGCGCATTTGGCCAATATTGATAGTCGGTGATTTAACTATCAATTAATATTCACAATCATCCATCCAACAATAAATAATTTCTCAAATTGTTTATTAATCCCAAAAATATCTTCACAAGATATATTTCCACTTTTCAAACCCTTTTGAAAACAGTTTCAAAACTATCTTCCTTTCTCAGAATTAATTTCCCAATTAGTTTCTATTTCCACTGGAATCGCCAAGCACAAAACTTAGATTTTTAAAATAATTAAAAAAAACAATTTACTTTAAATATACTTTTAAATGTTTAAGTTAGAACTACTTCAATAATTTACTAAAAATACATACTATATGATTTTTAATAATAAGGTTACTTTATAAAATATAAAACTAGGTTTTCACGTTTAAATATAAAATACTAAGTCACCTTTAATTAGTTATTTCAATAATAGATTTGAAAAATATTTACTTAAGAATTTTAAACATTCATAAATAATAAATTTCTAAAATATGCTTTTTAAGACCATATTAAAACTTTATCTTATATTTAAAATTTTCTTTTAAAACGTACTTGGCTATCCAGGGAAATATACTTCCTTCCACATTCTCCTTGAAATTCCAATTTCAAAACCTGAATCAATTTACAAATTGATTTCAAATTGACTGTATTTTATCTCAAAAATCATTAATTTCAAATTTTATTTCTTACTTAATATTTAACATACTTTAACTGAAAATACAAGTTTTAGATTTTTCAGATTACTTCTTAACCCTTTTAAATAAATTTAGACTTTAAATTTTAACATAATTCTTTATTTCTTTGATTGTTATCACTTAAGTTATAACTCATTAATTTTCTGTCTATTCAAAATTCTTATTCTTTTCCATACTCAAAATTATTTATTAGTATTTAACATACTTCTATTTCTTTTTTTTCAGTTCATTCTAATTTTATTAAATTTTTCCAAGATTATTTCGTTTACAACTTTACTTCCTTTATTTTCTTTCCAAAACTCAATTTATATATTTTTGGTAATCCATTATACCCAAATATATCCAATCAAACCAGAGCATTAATATTCCAATACAATTCGCCATAGAATATTAAATAATCATAACAGAGGCTATTAAATAATTTTGAATAAATGTCGAGGGGTCCAGTTGGATCCCTCCAGCCTGTTTTCCCTGCGTCCACAAACATTAGCACAACATAATATCCATTCCAAAATATACCAGACTAAAACACATCAATCAATTCAACCATTCAACCAATTATTTTAATCATTTAAATTTAAATTAAATTCAGCTGAGTGAGATTAACTCACCTTGTTTCCATTTACAGTCCACTTCAACTTTGCCTTGGATTCACGGTTTTTCGACCTTGAATATAAATATTATACAGTCTATTAATTATTTGAATAAATCGAACTATAAATTTTTATTTTAAATAAATTTAATTAACCAGAAATTTAAATCCATCTAATTTCTGTTTAAATAAATTACCGTTAGTGATTAAAACTAATTAGATTTAATTAAACAAATAGGTCATCTCCATATGCAAATGGAATGTGAATAGGTATATTTACTTTATATTATATTTTCACTGGTTACAAAAATAATCAATACTATTTTAAATTAAATATATATTCTTAGTTTATAACTTCTATTTTCTGCATAATCATTTCCAAAATTTCCTTTATTCCTATAGTTAACAAATTCTCAGATTTAGTATATAAATTCAAGTTTATACCTTACTGTAATTTATCCTTAATATAATTATATTAAAACAAGAATAAGAAATCGATACCTTACTGACTCTCAACATTCACCGCGCCTGTACGAACAAAACACCATCGACAGACTAGTCGCCCCTTCCCATCAACGCTGACAGCATCAAGCCTCTCTCACCTTCTTGACTTCGCACGAAACCCTTTACCAAATCTGCTCGCGATGTGTAACGACCCGTTAAATTCGATGATTTTAAATGTGATAATTTAATAGGATTTCTAATTTAATTTAGAATGAAATCCAAATGAATTAAGTAGAAAAAGGATTCTCACCTGGATATGGAATTTAATATGAGAAATTTATGAAAATGTTAAATGGTTTTAATGCAATGAAAGATTTTAAACGGTAAATGGGAATAAATTAAGCAATCATATTAGTTCTAGTTAATAGATTACGACTTGAATGAGATTCCAATTTAATAAAATCATTTAAATGTTATGATTTGATTTTTATGGAATATGAGAAATACAAATGTAGGGATTTGATTAATATATATGTTATTTGTTCAGGGTATTGAATAAAATTGGGAATCCAATTTAAATTAATGATAATAACGTTGATATTAGTTAATAAATAAATTTCAATGCAATGCCCATAAATGAATGAAATGAAATGAATATATGTGAAATGTATACTAGGTTATTTATCAAATAGGAGGAAAGAAGAATGAATATCGAATTTATTTATGAATAAATATATATATTAAATAGTAATGAAATGTAAAGTAAATGGCGATTGTATAAAACCAATGCAATAAGATTTTCTAATAGTAACGGAATGTAGACGTGTGAAATAGAGTTAATGACTATAATTATTGTACGTTACTTATTTTATTAGTTGTCAATGTTAATCTGGAATCAAATTCAATTTATCCCCAAAATTACTGCAGTTAAAGTGGAATAAATTGGCAAATGAAGAATGTTGGATCCAAATAAGTTGTAACCAACGAAAATCCCATTTTTAATAAACTATGCGGGAAAAGAAATGAAACCAAAATGAAAATGTGAAAATATAAAATGTAATGAAATTCTAAGTAATAATGACTTTGTTAGTTAAGTGAAAACTGATTTAATATTAAGTTGTAACTGGATAAAAATCAAATTTATTTGGAACTGATTTGCAATCAATTGAATTTATTGCAATTAAATGGATTCAATATTTAAAATAATTATGTAAATATTATTTGGAAGAAATTGAAGTTATTTGGGTAATAAGTATTGTAATTGGCTAATTTAGATACTTTAAAGTGAAATGGAAATTATTAACGCAATAGTTTGATTGCAATATTTAATTCATCTAATTGATGATAAAGATTTGTTAGATTTATTTAATAGGAATTTTAAGGCATTTAATAGGTAATTGCTGATTTTGAATCGAATTAAAGGGATTACTGAAATCAAAATTTAGCAACTTTTAAACCATTGCAATTGATTTAGAATATAAAGAGTTGTCTATTTAATTGAGTTAAATTTTTGAAATTGCGTTGTTGCAATTAAATGGGAAATAAAACATTAAGGATAACCAGTATTCAAGATTTACCATCTATTTAGTATATTAATTGTAACTGATAATCAACTGCAATAAATAATAAATAATTATTACGTTAACGTTAATTGAAGTGATATTTGAAATTTAATATTTAGGAATTATGTAAATAGAAGTTCAGATGAAATTGGAAATATTTACATATTGAAATATGAATACAATGATAAATTCTTCTATTTGACAATAATAATGGAAAGTAAATTTAATTAAAATTTTTGGAAATTTAATTTATAATTTGGGGAAATTAATGAAATTTGGGGATTTCTAAAATTTTAAATTCGACAAGTTAAATTTTGTTTAAATTAGTACATGTCATTGAAAAATTTATAATAATAAGAATCGTCAATTATCAAAAAAGAAATGGGAAATTTGATTTAATTGACTAATTTTTAATTTATTTAATTAATATAAAAGTAGCCATTTTTGTCACGGACTCGGATTTCGACGAAACCAGTTTCATCGGATTTGTATCGGTGAATTATTATAGGGTTTCAAATTTCGTATCGATCGGACCTGTCGTTTGATCGTACGGACGCGAAACGCCTTGAAATCGATTTAATTAAAAATCAATTTGAAATCAATTTGGAATCTTGTTTTCAGCATAACTTCTTCATACGATCAAATTGGGACGTGAAACTTTTTCCATCGCATTCAGAATATTTTAAAATACCTATTTGGATATATGGGTTTAATATATTTTGTTCCGGGGTCGGAACGGGCTTTTTGGGCCAACTACCGTTTAGCACGTTCGTAATTCGTGCCCCCTAGCCTTCTTCTATTTGCCTATAAATATGCTGTGATAAACCCTAGCCTCCTTTCTATTGTCATTTGGCTGTACGTTCATTTTTCTTCATCTCTTTCTCTTTCTCAATGGTTGCAAAACCTAGATCTATTCCGATTCAAAATTTCAAATGAAAATTCAAACTCTGCAGAAAAATTCCATAAAAATATATGTCATAGTTCTCAGTGTTCGTAATCTGCTGGTGTGTTTTGTTTTTCGATTGGAGCTATCGTTCGTCCAGTAAAATTCAAATCATTTTCAGCCGTTCACGAGGTGCCGATAGAGTGGACGGTGGATCTGCGATCTTGGTTCGATCGGAGGTGATCAATGGGTAGAGGTCGATGAGCAGGCCGGATCTATATGGTTAGTCAGTGGGTATCGTCAATAGTTCGACCGGAATTCGCCTTGGAACAGAGCGAGGGCGAGCTCGGCCTGAGACCGTATGGAGATACGCGCGCGTCGTGTGTGACTGGAGGAGGCGGCTTGACGTGCTCGAGCAGGTGGCAACGGCCGATTTCGTATTTGACAAATCGGAGGCGTGGTGAAATTTGATTGAACGGGCTATTGGAGGGGCGGCTTCGTTCTACACTGTAGGGTTTAGGAACGGTAGTCACGAGCGATTTAGGGGATAGCTGACGTGGCAAAGATTGGGGTGAGTGTGTTCTTTGTTTTCTTAATTTTTATTTTGATTTTTTTTTATCGTTTAACTCGAATAACTTCGTCATACGATATCCGTTTCACGCGAGATTTCTTTTGTTAGGATCGTAATTTAATTTTGGATCTGTTAACGCTGGTTTGGATGGATTTGGAGACCGTCAAATTTTTGGGTTTAAATCGGATTTAAATTTAAAAGGTGAGTGTTTTAACCCACTCACAACTTCTACAAGTTTTTATGTTTGTTAAATTTATTTTAGACATGAGTAGAAATTTATTTATGACTGTTTGGCATGTTTTATTCAGCATATCTGTTAAATCGCATTTATTAAATTTAACTGTTAATTTCTTTTATGTATTGCATATGAATTGGCAGTTAGAATTTATTTATGTGCATATAAACTGCTAGTTAAACAGTTATAAATTTAATTGAATATGAAATGTTAATTAATAACTGCCAATTATTTCCTGTTATATTGTATATGCCATATATTGATGTTTGTTTAAACTGATGATGTTTGAGATAATTTGGTTGATGATTGATGATGGATGAATGGATGCTTTGTTTCATATCATTAAACTGCAAGTTATCATGCATTTTTCATTTCATTCGGGATTGTGGTTTGAAATGACATACAACCGCAAAATTTTATATCTTTTAAATTGCGGATTGAAATGATAAATATCCGTATCACTTGACCATAGGATAGAAAATTTTATACAGGCACCGTGGTCTATATATAAAATATTTTAAAGTGATTTCTATGGTTCGGATGATACGGTTTATAATAAGTTAATTTTGATATTTTCTTCTATATATATACATATGAAGTTAGAAATTTTGAATTTAAGCTGTGTATAAATCTCTTAAATAAAAATGGAAAAATTGAGGAAATGGAGTTTGATAATTTATATTATATGTTAAATGTTTAAGTTTGGAAATTTTAAGATATGATATTTATAACTGGATTTTTCCAAGATAAATTTAAAATGAATATTCTAGTATAATTAAATTGAAGAAAATATTTAATTGCTAAAAATTGGAGTTTTATTTATGAATTTTATGTGAATATTCAAGACTAAATAATAAAGCATTTAATTTGTTGAAAGAATAAACTCCAACTTTAGTTTGAAATATTATTACTCTAAATGGATATATATATATATATATATATAGAAATTGAAGTGGTTTGGAACTTGAAAGTGATATTTAAATTTTGGTTCAGACTTTAAATAAAGAAATATATTTGTAAAGCCATGGAAATTATTTTCTTTACAAAGTAACCTTAAAGTTAAACCATTTATTTCGTATACCGTTGAATATCCAAACCATTCAAGTTTTAGAAGTTATGGTTTTAAAATATGTGAATTTCGAAATATTATGCTTTGAAAGTATAAGTCAAATATTTGGTTTCTAGATATTTTAAATTTTAAAGCAGTATGATTTTGGAAAAGAAATATATTTGGATAAAATGATATCATATTGTTTTGGGTTTTAAGATGATATCGTATTCATAGTTTTGAAATGGAATTTTATTCTGGTTTTAAAGTATAAACTATTTTAAATGACCGCGGTGTTATAATAACGATTGGTTGGCAAAGAGACCGGGATCGGATATGGACATACTCTCTGTCGATACCGAAAACCACTTTGACTAATCGTGTACGCGGTGGAGATTCCAGAATGAAGTAGGTTGGTGGCGACGTCTCCTGTAAGGTAAATACGTGGACCCAACTCCCGTGAGTTGTCATAAGGTGGCTAAAACAGGAGCGATTCTCGGGCCAATGAGGTCATTCCTCTGATCGAACGCACTCCTTCGATACTATACTCTGACTTTGGATTGTTCGGTGGCCACTATTGATTTCTTTGATTTGGGGGTGTTAGTTCGAGGTGGGCGGTAGCTGCGGCTATGCGTTACCACCAGCCCGGATAGCAATTGGTATATCTACCCTGGCATTGCCTAGTTGTGCCGTGTCACCTACCATACCGAGCCTTTACTACGAGTTTTGTTTTGTACCATACCTATGGAGTGCCCTCTGACGACGCCCAGTACGGGGAAGATTACGGTACTGTATAGACTATGGGAATATATTCTGTGTTAAGGGCTATATGGGTAACCCCTTAACGCTATTTAAAAGTAAGTTTATTTTATAATTAGACACTATTATAATAGCGAAATATACTACATAGTAAATAGTTTAACGGATCCTTAGGAGATGTAAATCCCGAGCATCTCTTGAGTTACTGCACTCATATTTATTTCTGTAAATTTAACTTACATAAGATCTTTTAGTTCTGACTCGAGTGTTTTCGTCTTTTCAAATTCGCTCGGGTCAGTCCGAGCGTTTCAGGATCGAAGACTTTAGCTTGGAGGACGAAGACGAAGAATTCGTATTATTATTATCTATATTATTGCACCACACACATACTGTTCCGCTGCATTGATTGTGTTGGTATGTGTAACTCTGATAATTATTGTACAAGAAAAAAAATATTTCGTAAACAGCTTCATGAACTGTATATTTGATTATTATATTTTATCCTTCCGCTGTGAGATTCTGTTTGTTTTATTTCTTCTCTATTTTTCTTATTTACCCCATAACAATCCGCCCTTCCGTGTGGTTTGAATTGGCACGTGTGTCGGTTTAAATCGTGCGAAAAGGCGGGATGTTACAGCTGGTATCAGAGCCAGGTTTTGCGATAAACCTTGGCTTTGTGGGGTTTGACTCTCTATTAATAGGGTAGTAATACCCTATGGGAGTCGATGAGCGTATATATATATGAGAGAGCGTATTTGTTAGTGTTATAAAAAGATTTTAATATTGTGTTAATCTGTTCCGTTTTGTATTTAAAAATTCTGGTTGATGCACAGGACGTTGTGACATCAATAGGGATTTCTAAACACTTAATAGGACATACCGACATAATATTTGTTTTAATATAGGTGAATGAAATAATTTTGCCTATTATATTTCTATATATAAAATAAAATTTTCAAATGATAACTATATTTGGTTGCAATAGATTGGCTGATAGGAATAAAATTTATAAAATAGGTAAAATAAGTATGAAATTAACATCAATGAAATTTAGAAATTTTAGAACTTAAGTCCGGGATTTTGAAAATCTGCTTTCAAAGGATGTATGAAATATAATAAATTGGTTTATAAGTATTTTCTTATATAAATATTTAGTATAATTCGGAAAAATTGTTTTAAAGAAGATTTTGGAGAAAATTAATTTTGTACTTTCCTCTCTGTCGCTAGAAAATAATTACGGTGATGGCGGCCGCATCATCGACTTTCATTTTCGAGTTTCGAAGGGGAAAGGCTACTGTGGTAATTCTACTGCAGATTCATTTTGAAAATATCTAAATTTTGAATTGTTTTAAAAATAATTAGAGATATATAAGTTGTAAGAATATAATTATATATTGTTTTAAAATAAATTAAAATTTAACCCGGTATTAAACTCTTAACTTTCCATAAATTAATTGTTTCAATTATTGTAGTGAATTGAAGCATAGGTAATTAATAAATTAAAACCTCCAATGGAAATAAGAATTTAATGATAGGTTATAAAAGGGTCTTAAATGAAAGTTGAAATCATAACCTATGAAATAAAGAATATTATTATTAAACGTTAAAATTTACCATGGGAAATGAGAAACTTGTATAAATTTAAGTATATTCTTTAAAACATATATAACTTACCAAATATTAAAAGTTGAAATATTTAAGTGAAATTTGTACAAGTAGGAATTGGAAATAATGAAAGTATTTAATGAAATTGATATCAAAGGAGAATTAAATGTATAAACTTAAGTATAAATTAAAATTTTACCATAAAAAAGGGTAAGTATTCTAAATAGGCGATTTCAAACTTAAGTTAATAAAATGAAATTCTTTAAATAAACAAGGATTGATGTGTAGGGTTATAAACTTAAGTAGGATTGAAATGCTGCTAGTTTAATATAACGGAAAGAAGGTAATATAAATAAATGACTGCAAACCATAGTTAATGAATTAATAAAATTTCTTTATTTATAAGAATGGATGTATAAAGTTGTAAATTTAAGTGTAATTGAAATGTTACTGTAATTAAAACAATAGAATGTAGGCAATAAATAAATAAACAGGAATTAAACGTAATTTGAAATTGTAACTTATAAAACAAAGATGTGATTATTGAACCATTAATTAATTAAAAGAAATGAGGAACTTGTATAATTTCCAATTACACACTTAAATAACATATATAACTTACCTAATATTAAAGGTTGAAATGTTTAATAAGAGAATGTAATAAAAATGAAATTTGAAATTTGAAATAATGAGAGTATTCAAATGAAATTGATGTTAAATGTAAGTTATAATTGAAATTTTACCAAGTAAACATAATTAAAGAAAAGTATGACAAATAGGGGATTATAAACTTAAAAATTAAAGGGTAAATAGATGAGGTCATGCAATTTTAAATGAATGAAATATAATAAAGAGAAATTGTAAACTTAAGTTACAATTGGAATTTTACTATATTTAAATATAATTAAAGGTAAGTAATAAATGAAAATTTTAAATAATCACTGAATAAATGAAAGAAAGGGAATCAAACAACTAAAATATGTAATAAATTATAAGAAGTTAATTGATTTGTTGATTTGAATTGTGATGTTTAAATTTGGGTTGTTGGGTAAGATACTTTAAATTTGGATTGGATGAAAGAATAATCTATTTAGTTTATCTAAGGCTGTTGAGTAAATGATACGCTAATAGTTTATTCTTCATTCCGTACAATTTAAAAAGTTTTGAACCCAACCAACTATTTGGTTGTTTGATTGTATGGTTGCTTTGCAATTATTGGGTATGCTGTTTGTTGAAATGGATGGTTGTTGGATTGATTTGATTGTTAGTGATCGAAACCACTTAGAGATTATTTGAAAATGTTATCCAACTTTATTTATTTAAGTACATAAAGATATAATGATTGTAAGACGGGTATATTTTATGTAAGGTAATGAATTTAGTAAATTATTGGTTATAGGTTAAATACTTTGAATAAGATGTATTGTTATTTAAATTCTTTTTCTCCCTTCTTTTTCCTTTTCGGGGACGAAAAGTTTTGAGTGGGGGAGAGTGTAACGACCCGTTTAATTCGATGATTTTAAATGTGATAATTTAATAGGATTTCTAATTTAATTTAGAATGAAATCCAAATGAATTAAGTAGAAAAAGGATTCTCACCTGGATATGGAATTTAATATGAGAAATTTATGAAAATGTTAAATGGTTTTAATGCAATGAAAGATTTTAAACGGTAAATGGGAATAAATTAAGCAATCATATTAGTTCCAGTTAATAGATTACGACTTGAATGAGATTCCAATTTAATAAAATCATTTAAATGTTATGATTTGATTTTTATGGAATATGAGAAATACAAATGTAGGGATTTGATTAATATATATGTTATTTGTTCAGGGTATTGAATAAAATTGGGAATCCAATTTAAATTAATGATAATAACGTTGATATTAGTTAATAAATAAATTTCAATGCAATGCCCATAAATGAATGAAATGAAATGAATATATGTAAAATGTATACTAGGTTATTTATCAAATAGGAGGAAAGAAGAATGAATATCGAATTTATTTATGAATAAATATATATATTAAATAGTAATGAAATGTAAAGTAAATGGCGATTGTATAAAACCAATGCAATAAGATTTTCTAATAGTAACGGAATGTAGACGTGTGAAATAGAGTTAATGACTATAATTATTGTACGTTACTTATTTTATTAGTTGTCAATGTTAATCTGGAATCAAATTCAATTTATCCCCAAAATTACTGCAGTTAAAGTGGAATAAATTGGCAAATGAAGAATGTTGGATCCAAATAAGTTGTAACCAACGAAAATCCCATTTTTAATAAACTATGCGGGAAAAGAAATGAAACCAAAATGAAAATGTGAAAATATAAAATGTAATGAAATTCTAAGTAATAATGACTTTGTTAGTTAAGTGAAAACTGATTTAATATTAAGTTGTAACTGGATAAAAATCAAATTTATTTGGAACTGATTTGCAATCAATTGAATTTATTGCAATTAAATGGATTCAATATTTAAAATAATTATGTAAATATTATTTGGAAGAAATTGAAGTTATTTGGGTAATAAGTATTGTAATTGGCTAATTTAGATACTTTAAAGTGAAACGGAAATTATTAACGCAATAGTTTGATTGCAATATTTAATTCATCTAATTGATGATAAAGATTTGTTAGATTTATTTAATAGGAATTTTGGGGCATTTAATAGGTAATTGCTGATTTTGAATCGAATTAAAGGGATTACTGAAATCAAAATTTAGCAACTTTTAAACCATTGCAATTGATTTAGAATATAAAGAGTTGTCTATTTAATTGAGTTAAATTATTGAAATTGCATTGTTGCAATTAAATGGGTAATAAAACGTTAAGGATAACCAGTATTCAAGATTTACCATCTATTTAGTATATTAATTGTAACCGATAATCAACTGCAATAAATAATAAATAATTATTACGTTAACGTTAATTGAAGTGATATTTGAAATTTAATATTTAGGAATTACGTAAATAGAAGTTCAGATGAAATTGGAAATATTTACATATTGAAATATGAATACAATGATAAATTCTTCTATTTGACAATAATAATGGAAAGTAAATTTAATTAAAATTTTTGGAAATATAATTTATAATTTGGGGAAATTAATGAAATTTGGGGATTTCTAAAATTTTAAATTCGACAAGTTAAATTTTGTTTAAATTAGTACAGGTGATTGAAAAATTTATAATAATAAGAATCGTCAATTATCAAAAAAGAAATGGGAAATTTGATTTAATTGACTAATTTTTAATTTATTTAATTAATATAAAAATAGCCATTTTTGTCACGGACTCGGATTTCGACGAAACCAGTTTCATCGGATCCGTATCGGTGAATTATTATAGGGTTTCAAATTTCGTATCGATCGGACCTGTCGTTTGATCGTACGGACGCGAAACGCCTTGAAATCGATTTAATTAAAAATCAATTTGAAATCAATTTGGAATCTTGTTTTCAGCATAACTTCTTCATACGATCAAATTGGGACGTGAAACTTTTTCCATCGCGTTCAGAATATTTTAAAATACCTATTTGGATATATGGGTTTAATAAATTTTGTTCCGGGGTCGGAACGGGCTTTTTGGGCCAACTACCGTTTAGCGCGTTCGTAATTCGTGCCCCCCTAGCCTTCTTCTATTTGCCTATAAATATGCTGTGATAAACCCTAGCCTCCTTTCTATTTTCATTTGGCTGTACGTTCATTTTTATTCATCTCTTTCTCTTCCTCAATGGTTGCAAAACCTAGATCTATTCCGATTCAAAATTTCAAATGAAAATTCAAACTCTGCAGAAAAATTCCATAAAAATATATGTCATAGTTCTCAGTGTTCGTAATCTGCTGGTGTGTTTTGTTTTTCGATTGGAGCTATCGTTCGTCCAGTAAAATTCAAATCATTTTCAGCTGTTCACGAGGTGCCGATAGAGTGGACGGTGGATCTGCGATCTTGGTTCGATCGGAGGTGATCAATGGGTAGAGGTCGATGAGCAGGCCGGATCTATATGGTTAGTCAGTGGGTATCGTCAATAGTTCGACCGGAATTCGCCTTGGAACAGAGCGAGGGCGAGCTCGGCCTGAGACCGTATGGAGATACGCGCGCGTCGTGGTGTGACTGGAGGAGGCGGCTTGACGTGCTCGAGCAGGTGGCAACGGCCGATTTCGTATTTGACAAATTGGAGGCGTGGTGAAATTTGATTGAACAGGCTATTGGAGGGGCGGCTTCGTTATGCACTGTAGGGTTTAGGAACGGTAGTCACGAGCGATTTAGGGGATAGCTGACGTGGCAAAGATTGGGGTGAGTGTGTTCTTTGTTTTCTTAATTTTTATTTTGATTTTTTTTTATCGTTTAACTCGAATAACTTCGTCATACGATATCCGTTTGACGCGAGATTTCTTTTGTTAGGATCGTAATTTAATTTCGGATCTGTTGACGCTGGTTTGGATGGATTTGGAGACCATCAAATTTTTGGGTTTAAATCGGATTTAAATTCGATTTAAATTCAAAAGGTGAGTGTTTTAACCCACTCACAACTTCTAAAAGTTTTTATGTTTGTTAAATTTATTTTAGACATGAGTAGAAATTTATTTATGACTGTTTGGCATGTTTTATTCAGCATATCTGTTAAATCGCATTTATTAAATTTAACTGTTAATTTCTTTTATGTATTGCATATGAATTGACAGTTAGAATTTATTTATGTGCATATAAACTGCTAGTTAAACAGTTATAAATTTAATTGAATATGAAATGTTAATTAATAACTGCCAATTATTTCCTGTTATATTGTATATGCCATATATTGATGTTTGTTTAAACTGATGATGTTTGAGATAATTTGGTTGATGATTGATGATGGATGAATGGATGCTTTGTTTCATATCATTAAACTGCAAGTTATCATGCATTTTTCATTTCATTCGGGATTGTGGTTTGAAATGACATACAACCGCAAAATTTTATATCTTTTAAATTGCGGATTGAAATGATAAATATCCGTATCACTTGACCATAGGATAGAAAATTTTATACAGGCACCGTGGTCTATATATAAAATATTTTAAAGTGATTTCTATGGTTTGGATGATACGGTTTATAATAAGTTAATTTTGATATTTTCTTCTATATATATACATATGAAGTTAGAAATTTTGAATTTAAGCTGTGTATAAATCTCTTAAATAAAAATGGAAAAATTGAGGAAATGGAGTTTGATAATTTATATTATATGTTAAATGTTTAAGTTTGGAAATTTTAAGATATGATATTTATAACTGGATTTTTCCAAGATAAATTTAAAACGAATATTCTAGTATAATTAAATTGAAGAAAATATTTAATTGCTAAAAATTGGAGTTTTATTTATGAATTTTATGTGAATATTCAAGACTAAATAATAGAGCATTTAATTTGTTGAAAGAATAAACTCCAACTTTAGTTTGAAATATTATTACTCTAAATGGATATATATATATATATATATAATATATATATATATATATATATATATATATATATATATAGAAATTGAAGTGGTTTGGAACTTGAAAGTGATATTTAAATTTTGGTTCAGACTTTAAATAAAGAAATATATTTGTAAAGCCATGGAAATTATTTTCTTTACAAAGTAACCTTAAAGTTAAACCATTTATTTCGTATACCGTTGAATATCCAAACCATTCAAGTTTTAGAAGTTATGGTTTTAAAATATGTGAATTTCGAAATATTATGCTTTGAAAGTATAAGTCAAATATTTGGTTTCTAGATATTTTAAATTTTAAAGCAGTATGATTTTGGAAAAGAAATATATTTGGATAAAATGATATCATATTGTTTTGGGTTTTAAGATGATATCGTATTCATAATTTTGAAATGGAATTTTATTCTGGTTTTAAAGTATAAACTATTTTAAATGACCGCGGTGTTATAATAACGATTGGTTGGCAAAGAGACCGGGATCGGATATGGACATACTCTCTGTCGATACCGAAAACCACTTTGACTAACCGTGTACGCGGTGGAAATTCCAGAATGAAGTAGGTTGGTGGCGACGTCTCCTGTAAGGTAAATACGTGGACCCAACTCCCGTGAGTTGGCATAAGGTGGCTAAAACATGAGCGATTCTCGGGCCAATGAGGTCATTCCTCTGATCGAACGCACTCCTTCGATACTATACTCTGACTTTGGATTGTTCGGTGGCCACTATTGATTTCTTTGATTTGGGGGTGTTAGTTCGAGGTGGGCAGTAGCTGCGGCTATGCGTTACCACCAGCCCGGATAGCAATTGTTATATCTACCCTGGCATTGCCTAGTTGTGCCGTGTCACCTACCATACCGAGCCTTTACTACGAGTTTTGTTTTGTACCATACCTATGGAGTGCCCTCTGACGATGCCCAGTACGGGGGAGATTACGGTATGGTATAGACTATGGGAATATATTCTGTGTTAAGGGCTATATGGGTAACCCCTTAACGCTATTTAAAAGTAAGTTTATTTTATAATTAGACACTATTATAATAGCGAAATATACTACATAGTAAATAGTTTAACGGATCCTTAGGAGATGTAAATCCCGAGCATCTCTTGAGTTACTGCACTCATATTTATTTCTGTAAATTTAACTTACATAAGATCTTTTAGTTCTGACTCGAGTGTTTTCGTCTTTTCAAATTCGCTCGGGTCAGTCCGAGCATTTCAGGATCGAAGACTTTAGCTTGGAGGACGAAGACGAAGAATTCGTATTATTATTATCTATATTATTGCACCACACACATACTGTTCCGCTGCATTGATTGTGTTGGTATGTGTAACTCTGACAATTATTGTACAAGAAAAAAAAATATTTCGTAAACAGCTTCATGAACTGTATATTTGATTATTATATTTTATCCTTCCGCTGTGAGATTCTGTTTGTTTTATTTCTTCTCTATTTTTCTTATTTACCCCATAACAATCCGCCCTTCCGTATGGTTTGAATTGGCACGTGTGTCGGTTTAAATCGTGCGAAAAGGCGGGATGTTACACGATGCACGCTCGAATCCACCACCAATCGCGCGAATCTCCACTCGCGGCACTGAATCGCCGACCCCTCCACCCCTCCGAGTCCACGAATTCGAATCACAGACCTTCGATCGATCGCGCGTACGCTACAATTCGCCCCTCGAAAACCCTTGCGCACAAAGGCCCCCTCGCCTCAGGCCGTTGAGTTGAGTGTGGAAGGCGGTTTCATGCTTGCGTTCGATCCATTCCTCATCTCCCTAATTTAAATTTGGATTTCATTCAATAACTGAAGAGGAAGTTTCGATTCTACTAACAGAAGAGCTGCGGCCTCCCCTTTTTTTTTTCTCTCGAGTAAACTGGATTTGGATAAGGGAAGCTGAACAAGGACGAAAATAAAAAGGAGGAAAGTGTGTTCGAGAAGGCAAGGGAAGCATGCTTAGCACGATTGATTTTCATGTTTTGAGGCGTATTCAACGAGAACACTGAGAGGAGAGAGAGAGTACGAGATTTCTACCAAATATAAATATAAATTTTAGTTTGAATTCGATATGGATTTCAACGCGTTTATATATCGTACGCTCACACAACAACTCCGATCAATACGAAATTTGAAATCCGATAATAATTCAATATTACGGACCTAATGGAACTGGTTTCGTCGAATTCCGAGACTGTACCTCGAAAGGTTATTTTTAAATTCAATTTAAACTATAAAATTTTAAAACTGAACAAACCACTGTTAATTTCAATTTTACAACTTCTATTATTTTCAGTGTTATCAATATAAATTTTACAAGCCTTCGAATTATTTTTAACAAGCTCAAAACTTCAGATTCAACATTTAGCTCAACTTCCAATTATTTAATTCAATAATTTAATTATCAATAATTAGTGATATTTGAATTCAAGTTAAAAATTTACTTTTAAATATTCAAATCAATTAAATATTCCGATTTTAAAGGCTTAAAATTTCCGGGTCGTCACATTTAACATCAACCCAAAATAATTGAAAATTCGAGTAAGATACACACCATGAAATAGTGTGTTTTCATGTTTTGAAATATTTTAAGGAAAATGTTCATCCAAAATGACTTAAGACTAATTTATGTCGCATTGACCATAAATGACGAAATGATATTTGTCGAGTTATTATAATTACCCGTTCTAGGAGTGATACTTTGTTGCAAAAGAAGACTTAAAATTCTTGCTTTTGGCGCAAATTTTTGTTTCTAAATTCAAAACCGTCATCACTTTCAAAGATGTCATGAATCACTTCACTTTTTTTGAAAATCAATTTGTAAAGTTGAAAGGTCCATTCCACTAGATTGCATCTCAGAATGTGACCCAAAAGTCCACAATTTGAAACAATTTGTGTTTCCTTGACACTACTCCAAACTTCTCCTTCTCTTTCATTTTAGAACTTTCCATTTAAATTTGCATGAAACATCTTTACCAATTTTGGATAACAAATGAAATCATATTGAGAAGCATCGACTAAACCAAGAATTTCAATTTTCAAACAAAGATTAAAAATTAATAAGTAAGAAAATCTTCAAAAATAGCAAATCTTCTGGGTCTTTTTTGAAAGATATATACTCAACATAGGCTTGCATGGCTTCTTGATCATTAAAAAAATATTCTTTATTTTCTTAGAAATCCTTATAGTTGCCTTAGTATTGCTTTAGGATGCATTGAAGTGTAGTTTGAAGAGATAAGAGAGTTTATGATTTTTGAATTTGAAAATAAAAGTGAAAAATGAATGGATGGTGTCACAAGGCACCTTGGCCCGGCTACGAAACGAAGGTTGCAGAAGTTATAATTAAACCTAAGTGAGCGTAACATGAAGGATTGGTCTACTTTGAGTTATAATCACAATTATTGTAAGTCGGCCTCGATGAATAGGGGTCAATGTGTGATGGATGATCGGTCGGTGCTTGGAGCGTGGTTCGGTTGTTCTCGGTCGGTTATTCTCGATCGTCTATATGCACTAGCCCGAGTCAGCAATAATGGTTTGGTCGAGGTAGATCGACTATAACAAAGACTACATTGGGGTATATTTTAATTTGGTTAGCATCTTTAGGAGGTTCGATTTGGATGGTTTGGCCTGGAGACGTCAGATCATGTGGATCGGCTTACCTGGTTCGGCATGTATCGTTCGGTCTTGGTAGAAAAGTTAAGGTGGGCTGGCCAGATATAGTTCAACCTTCATGGGTCAGCATTGGGTGTAGATGTGCTGGTTCGGTCAAGATACTCAAGGAAGAGTGGCTTGGCATTTTGTGGATCGGCCTCAGAGAGTTTTGTTTCGAATGGTTCGGCTATAATGGTTTGGCCTTGGTGGGTTGACCAAGGTGCATGAAGAAGAAGTGGTTCGGCCATAGCTGTCAAGTTAGGGAAATACGATCGGTATCATTTCACTTCGACTCATACCATCACTTACCCCGATTCACTCACAAGAAAACACAAGCTTAGCCAAAGTGGATCGGCGACCGCCATTCGACCTTATGGATTCGGCATATCTGGATCGGCATAGGTGGTTCGGTAGACGTGGGTCGGCATGGATTGTTTGGTCCATCTCACCTCCAACTATGGGCCGAGCTACCTTGGTCTTGGGCTTGCACAGGGAGTCCAGCGTACCTTCATCGATAAATAGAGAGACAGAGGTACAGATGAAGGGACCTTTTTTCGGAAATTCCAAAGAGACTCGCTATTTTTAAGACACCCACTTCCTTTCTACTACAACTTCTATTCAAGTTGTTTGTGTATGGATTGTATCTGTATTCATATATTTGGAAAATTAATAAAGATTATATTTAAACTGGATGTAGACAGTTACGCCAAACCACTATATATCTGGTGCTCTTGTTTCTGCTGTTGTTCTTTGCATTCAATTGTGATATTCCTCTATTTTAATCTACCATCTTCATTAATCCCTCTACACAAACCTATTCAAGGGTGCTAGTAACCAATTTTGGTGCTAACAAATGGAGATAGAGTAAATAAATAGAGAATCAAAGGACATGTTCTCTGGCTAAGAGATATCTTTTCAGAACATAGCAATGGTGAAAAGGTGGACGGGAATTCAAATTTTTTAATTTGAATTTCAAATTCAAAATCTGCCTACATATGTTGACATATTCATGTGGGGTATGTTGATATATAGGTCAAAATATTCAAAAGGAGAAATTCAAAAAATAATTCATATTTATCTCTACTTATGATTACATATACACTAAATAATTTAATTTTTTCTTTTAAAATATATTTTATATTATTTTTATTTAATATTTTATTACTATATATAATACTAAAATATATGCACACATTATTCAACCAATGTTGTTATTATTATTAATTATATGTTATTCCTAGCAATCAAAACAAAACAACGAAAATTTAAAAGCGTACCTATTTTAGTTCTGTTTCTCCAGACTTCTCATTAAATGTCGTTGTGAAGCATATATTAGCATTCGCTGTACCTGGTTCACTGTCACTTGAGGAAGTATCTGAATCACCTAGTGTTGCAACATAAACCCTTCTCCATTTTCTACATGAATCGATATTTGGTGTGTTTTTCGGTTTCTCAAGATGTGCACTGTCCCATTTTGTATGGCTAGGTTCATCACAATTGAAGTATCTAGCGCAATTTTCACTACTATTTCCACTTGGATTTTTATTATCATATCTTCTGAGATTATTCATCTTTCTGTACTTCATAAATTTCTTATCATGAAAGCTATATCCTCATCATCATCGTTGTCTAAATCCATATCATCTATTGTGGCGTTGAAAGTGATGGATTTCTTCTCTATTGCCTTACTTTCTCTCCTGCCTGCATTTGTGCCTCAAATGACATTAAATTGCCCATTAACTCCTTAAATTTTCAGAGTGCTAATGTCGTTAGCCTCTTCAATCACAGGAGTCCTTTAGTCCCATTCAAGAGTAAGTGAATTAAGATTTTTATAACTTGATCCCATTTAGAAAAACTTTTGCAAAGTGCAATCAGTGAATGAACTATATCTTGAAATCTACTATACATATCAGAAATTGACTCATTTGGGCTCATTTTAAATAATTAAAACCGATTTGTTTACAATAAATTTTGGTATGTTTGACTTTACTAGTGTCCTCATGTGTAGCTTGCAATATTCTCCATATTTCAAATGCAGACTTATAGATAAACACTCTATTAAATTGATTTCTATCCAATGAACAAAACAAAATATTCATTATTTTAGGGATATTTTGTTCAATTGCTTTTTGATCAGCAGTCCAAGTTGAAAATTTAGTCCGTGGCCTAGTGTACTCATTTTGTGTGATGTTCCAAATGTCTAAACCAATTGATTGTGAATATATTTTCATTCTACAAGATCAACACATGTAATTACTAGCATTAAAAAGTGGGGTCAAGTAGTAGATTGTCCTTTTACAAATGAATTACTGACAAATGGATTAATAATGCCACTAACAGTATTACTAACAATGTTGCTAGCCATTAAAACTTTTCAAAAATCTAAATTACGAACACTGTGAAAACCAATGCTCTGATATCAAATGTTGGTTTAGTGGAAGATGGATCTTAAGGCTAATTTAACACTAGAGGGGGTGGACGGTGCTTTATAATTTTGTGAACCCTTTTGAATTCTTTTAAGATTATAGCTTAAACAATGTAGTTAACAATCACAGATTCAAACACAGATAAATATAAATACAGTAACATACCTGGATTTTATACTGGTTCAGAGTTACCCTAAATTCAGTCCTATACAATTCCTTATGCAGATTTCATTTCAAATAGCAAAGCAAATACAATCTCGATTTCAAGACAACGAGACACACCCTCAAAAATTTCCGACCTCTGCGTAGAGTCACTTGATTTCATGGGCTACAAGCACGACCATTAATTTCCACACTGCTTAGCACGCCCAATTGATTTACAAGGGATACAATCATACCCATAGGTATAAAAGAATGATTTGATATATTTTTACAGACTTAGATAATTGATTTTTATTACAAATGATCCTAAAACTTCTTAACTAGCATTTTGATCTTGTTTGGGTGAAAGAGATGAGAGAAATCAAAGAGTAATCAATAGTGAATCAAATTAATGAAGTTAGAATATTATTCTGATTGAATTTGAGAATATTTTATGTAGATTTTCTTTTAGAATTCAAGAGAGCAACGAGAAAATAAAATATGAGAAAGTAGTTAACAAAATTCATTGGTTTAACCCTTAATTATATAGAAACAACAGTCACGTCTATTTGCAAAGAGATATGATGAAAAGACACTTCATTCAAAATTTGAATTTTAAAAACTACGGTCAATATATAGACGTATAGGAATTGGATATGTCGACATATCCTTTACAAAATAAAAAAACACTTTATAAAAATTATTTTCAAAATACTAAGGTTTGTGAAATATTTTGATACTTTTTAAAATCATTTAAACATAGTTTATACATATTTTAATCATATCAAAACTTAAGAAAAATTTATAAGAATATATTTAAATATACAAAGGATGAATTTCTTTTGAAAATAATAAATATAAAGTAAAAATGAATATATGTGAAATCAAAATAATAAAAATTATCACTAGTTGGTCTCCTTCCGTAGGTTGTGCGATCGATCAGGTACCATCAATTCTGATTTGGACATACTTTACTCACATTCCAAATGTTTTGCAGTCGTTGGTTGGTTTAACTTAGCTTGCGTGTAATATTGGGAAATTGAAATGTTTTGACTCCTCTACTGTGGCACGCAAGAGGTTGGTTTATGCAAAGGAGCTTATCGAAATTATGCTAGAGAAGCCGCTTCCTCCTTCTATTAGAGTTCGAGTTGCTGTTGACCAAGTTGCGGAAGTGCGTGTTAAGTATGGATGGGCTGCTAACATCTATACCTCTTGTCATTCTTTTGGCTACGGTGTTGTCTCATGCAAGCATGCTAGCACTCCCGACGATCTGCTTCCTCCGAATGTTCCACTTCCTCGCCCACCCTCTCCCCCGGCCACAAAGAGGTGGGTTTTTTAGGTTGGGACTTGCCCTATTGAGATTGATGTCCAGTTTGTTCAACCAAATCTTTGTGACACTTTTGTGCCTCCTATGATTCCATCTATTTCCCCCATTGATGCAGTTGATGCAGATTCTATTCCTCTTTCTGTTAGCCCTATTGTTGTAGCTGTTGTCGAATCAATTCCTCAAGCATGTCAGTATATTGGGATGCTCAGAAAAGGACCTGGATCCATGAGAAGATCGCTATGATATATATCCCTTTGGAGGATTCTTATTTTAGATTTGTGTCAGATGATTATATGGATCTCAGATGTCTTCATTATTGTGTACCAAGTGATTTGTTGGTTCTTGCTTCGGATGGTCAGTTAGCTAAATGGAATGAAGCACTGTTAGCAGATGACTCATGAGATAGGTCTTTTATTTTCTCTTCTACTTCAATGGACTATGACCCTTTACTTGCTGTGCAGTACTGACCCTTCACTCATATAGTTGGGGATAACCCCAAGGACATAGCCTCGCTGTTTTTGGATGTTGATGGATGTTCCTCCTCTTCTGAGGAGGACTAGTTAGATTTTTAGTAGTTCTGGCGTTTTATCCAGACTCCTGTGATATATTTTCTTATTTTTTAGAAGTTAAGGTTCCTTTGCCTTACTTCTGCATTTAATTGTATTTTATTACTTTAGTAATAAAAAATGGACGGTCTACCATAAAATCGGTTGGCTTTGCAATAAAGAGTAATATCAATTATTGTAATATACTTTTAAAGATGTAGAAATCTTTAAAAACTAAAATTATAACAAAGTATAATATTCAAAAAGTGCTTAAAAATGTAAAACGTAATAAATCAAAAGATAGAAATAATTTGAAGGCTATTTTGAAAAATTATTTTGAAAACAAAAATTCTTTTTAAAACCATTTTTAATGTAATTGAAAATCATTTGAGAAAGAGAAACAGAGAGAGAGAGAGATCAAAAAGTGCTAAAAGGGTTTTAACAAAGATTCTAAGACTTTATAACTTATATAGGATATCTTGAGTTCTTCAATACTCATAAGTCTTCAATCTCTGACTCTTGAACCTCTATATCTGCTTCTTGCATCTTCCATTGATACCGTACCGTCTTCTTAATTAATACCTATCTAATATCCTGCACTATGTACTAATATAACTTCATAATAACTTTAGTATCTATATTTTACATAATGTCCTATGGTTGTTATCATCAAAACAGATGCCTAAGGTACTAATAGGTAAGTCCAAATCTGATCTATAGTTTAGGTCGAAATCATACAAGCTATCAAAAATGGCATAAATTCTAGCTCATACGACCATGACGAGTCTACTTATGTATGGTGCTGTTAGTTGTTGTGGTTTATGTCTTTGTTCCTCCTTGTATTTTCTCTTTTTTTTTCACTCTGGGATAATATCTTATCACGATTCTCTTTTTTTCATTTTTCTTTTAATAAACAGGAAGGGGATCGGTCAACCCCGCTATCCTTGTTAAAAAAAGTATATATAAACAGTAATTCATAAATTATAATTATAAATAAAAGCTTACATAGATCATTATTTATAATTTAGTATAATTAATGAATATTAGTAAATAATTTATAACTACTAATTATTTTATATAATTAGTATTATTTTTTAAATTTAATATTATGTTGTAGTTTAATATTAACAATTTGTAAATTATAGTTAATATTTGTTAACTACATGTAATAATTAATAAGAATAATGGATGATTAATGATTAATATTAAATAATAATTATTAATACTTAAAAATATTTGATAAATAATAACACATAATTAATAATATTTAATAATAAAAAATGTTAAATTTTTTTAGATAAATAATATTTAGTCATTAATATTGATTAATTAATAATTTACTTTTAATAACTAATATTCCGTAATTAATATTAGATATATAATAATTAATATTAATAATTAATAATATTTTCATAATAATTAATATTCAATTATAATTATGATGTAATAATTAATAATTATTGAATAATAAATAAGAAGTAATGTTGACGCCAAAAATGGGCATCAACATCCAATGAAATCTAGTATAGATTAAATGATGAATAAAATTAAAATATAGCAAATATCATAAATGAATATATAGATTTTTATAGTGGTACGACAATCTTGGCTTACGTTCATTTCATATTTTTATTAATCTTGCACTTAATTATGATTACAAGAATATTTAGATGAGCTAGGGTCCATTCGTACAAGAATGAAGAATAAAATGGAAGAGCCTTTTTAGTAGAAAGAAGGACCCCTTTGCTAATGCTATGCCCACCATATTTATAGGGAAAGACATGCATGGACTGGATTGAAATTTTGGCAGAAGGTTCAGGAGACCCAGACGAGGCTATCCAAAAATTTCCAGGCCCATCGAATCCAACAATATGGATAGGTATCGATCCCTATTACTATGTCCAAATGGGATGCGTTCGCCTTGAAGGGTGCCCATGATGTTAGCTACTTGCTCCCCAAATTTTGTGCAATTTCAACGTACGATTTATGAGATATCACATTTTTCATGAAGTAGTGTTACTTGAATTCTGATTTCTACTAATCCCTCCAAAGGAAGTTATGTCGGTCCCTCTAACTTCCTCCAATTGGAATGAGATCCCTACACTACAAGAAAACTTACTTTTAACTGCATATATTGTCAGCGTTTGGCCCTCAAATGCAGTAAAACTTGTTTCACACGGAGTCTAATTCGCGTACCAACGCTGAGAATTTTATTAGGTCTGTAAATTTAATTGCCGCTTCTCTCCTTCCACTTTGCAAAAAAAATTCATTTTCCCTCTTCCATCTATACTGGCACTCCCTTAATCGGTTCTCCTTTATTTTTAATTTCCTTCTAATTTCACTTGTTCTTCGATTTTCCTTCGGTGGATTTGATCGTCGCTGCCCTAATTCCTTATTCATGCTTTAGGTATAGCTAATTCCTCGATTTTAGGTCTATTTGATTCATCGATTTTTAGGTTTATGTCATTGGTTAATTTTGATTTCATATTTTAAGCATGTCGCTTTGAGGATCGCCCTTAGTCGAACTTTATTTGATCTTTAATTGTCGAGATAACTTTCTGGAAATTCGATAGAGTCGAACTGCTGACAAAGTTCAACTGCTTCAGGTAGCTTCAGTAGATGAAACAAAATACTTTTATTTGATTTATTACTAGGTTCTGTTTGTTTTGAATAAAAGATGTTTGATTACTCATCTAATTATCGATTTAGAAGCTTATTTATTTTTGATTGTAGTAAGGCTCCTATTAAGAGGAAAGTGTTTAACACCTTTTGTTATGATTATCTTAAGTTCTTTAAACTGAATGATGATTTCTTCCATGTATCTCTATTAACATCTAGGAAATTACAATAAATTTTGAATTTGAAAATCTCCTTTTGATATTTTAGGTTTAAGAAAATTCAAAACTCTTAAATTTTTTGACAATTGTAATGTTTATTTCTGTATTTTTTAATTCAAGCATTTTAAAGTTGATTTTATAAACCAAGAATATTTATATTTTTCAAACCGAAAGTCTCAGAATATCAAGTATTCTATAGATAATTTTTTATATAGAAAACCATTATTTTTAGAAATTGTAATTTTGAAGATAGGAAGCTTTATTGGTTCAGCTATGCCATATATAATACAATCAGCATCGTTTTATTTTGCATCTGTATCCTTTTTGTGTGATATCAACACTAATTAAAAGAAGCATCAATTTTATTGGTTCAGTTATCCTTTTAGATTCCAAAGTTTAATTGTTTTATATTGTTTATATTTTTGTAATAGATTGAACTATCAATCCACCACTTTCTCCTTTAGCTGAGTTGGAACTTGAATTCGTGCAATTAGGTGTAATAGGAGATAGACTGCAGCATTAAAATAAAGCAAAACAATGCAAAAATGTATTCATAGGTGAATGGCGATGTATTGAGCTGAGCTGAAACATGAAGTTAAGAATTGAGCTGAGCAGGTTGATGTTTATGTACTGAGTTTGGTAACTTTTCAACTTCTGTATTTATTCGATTTCACCAATTAATCAGGAATTTATGTTATTTTTTCCAAAAAAAGTGCACTTCTATTTTATTTTTAACAAAAGTAGATGTTAATCTGTTAATTACTTCTCAGATGATCAACATCAATACTTTGTATAACCACTATCTATTGTTTTCTACCAATTAATCCATCTGAACCTTGATCGTTGGCACGATTTACCTATTAGACAGTATCAGCAAGCCTAAGCTGTGTTGTTCAGAGCCTAAGCAGAGCTCCAGGTAATATAGTTACAGTAGTGTAAATGGATACAGTTTAAGCATGATACTAATTTTAGCGAACTCAAATGTATCTAGTTGCTGTAATATGCAAAAATGGCTCACAACTGTTTAAAGATTGCAGTATATCATCCCATCTCCAGTAACAGACTCCATTTAGAAAGCTCTGTGTCTGAGTTAAGAGATTGAAAGCTGATAGTTCATCAGTCATCTCCAAAAGCACAGCAGAGCAATGAAGAATGCAAACATTTGTAGGGGTTATTGCAAATTTTCCATTGCTGTAACAGAACCTTATGATCATCTCAAATCCATCTGGACCTCCTGGAAAATCCATGATTTTGATTTCTGGTATGTGGCATTTTATCTTCTGCTTTTTCTTCTTTTCTTGATTAATCATCTTATTTAGTTCTGTAGATTATGAACATAACAACATCTGAAGTAAGATATGTTAGTACAAATGAAAACCTGTAGTTGTGGTTTTATAACAAATGAGATGATACCTGATTGACGAAGAAAGCGTGTTTACCATTGATTAGAACTGTGAGATTGCAGTGTTCGTTTTTCATATTTTTTTTTAATGGTGAATATGGGAATGTGCAAATTGAGTTAAGAATTATATAGAAAGTTGGCTTATTGGGTATACATATTTGATATTTGCCTGTAGTTTAGCATACTATAAATGAGTTAACAGACTGTTGGGCTCCTCCTCCTACTTGTTTCTTGGTTTACTGTTTTTTATTTGGCCGTATTGATTGAAACAGGAATCTATTGTTCCTTGTGAAGTCACACTGGAACTATATCATTTGTCCTAACAGAATAGAATGATATCAGATTTTTACCATACAGTTTAAATCAATTAAGTTCATTAAAGATCTGGGCTACTTTGACACAAATCCAATGCAAGATACTAGACAGTTAGAAAGCCTTGAACAATTTTACTTTTGGTTCCTGCATAATTCAACAACAATTAATTTTTTGTGTGCACTAATAAAAGATGCTATTAGTTGATGTCACAACAGTTCCTTCGAGCTTGCTGGTTGCTGAATGGGACACTACAAGAATAATCGTCATTAACTGC
The DNA here is from genome assembly GCA_030765085.1 of Allium cepa. Lineage (NCBI taxonomy): Eukaryota > Viridiplantae > Streptophyta > Magnoliopsida > Asparagales > Amaryllidaceae > Allium > Allium cepa. The sequence continues at coordinate 251,307,148 of CM060928.1, forward strand.
ATGTGGTTACAACGTTGTATTATAACCCGCTGTTTTCATGCTTATAAACTATAGGACGATATGAGAAAAATGAAGTATAGATGCTGTGAAAAACACAATAGTACAAAACACAATAGTACACAATAGTATTATAACCCGCTGTCTTCCATTTGTGAATTTTCTTTATAGTTACTAATATAGCCTATTCGGTTGAACATGTTTCACCTTTATTCTCTATTCCGGTAAGGTGGGAAAACCTTATCGACACATTAGAAGTTGATGCCAAACTATTTTCTTACATAATTTTTTTCAATAAATTACCTGCCTTGTTCGGATCTAAATGTCATATTATATTATAGCATTTTAAAAAATGGAAAATAATTTGTAGTGAAAATTTATTATATTAGTGCCATGTAAGTATCATTTAAAATGATCAGATTATATAAAAATTTGGTAGATAAATGTTTGATTGAATTATCAAATGAAATGCTAATTCTTGTTGCAGCTGGTGCTAATTCTATACAAGTCACTCATAGCTTTGAGGAAACTATTAAAGCTTTGGTTTTCAGAACCCAAGCTAATGTCAAGGGGAGTAAATTTTGTTATTTATTCTATGTTCTATGCCTAAAGTTTTAAATACAGTTAGCGAATAAGTATCAAACAGTCAGTAAAGTAAATAAGTATTGTTTACTATAATATTTAGTATTTACATACAAAATTTCAAACTGTCAAAAAATTAAATGTAAAAAATATAACAGCATCCCTAGAGTCAATATATAAATTCTTTTGAGTAGCATATTATAGCCATTTTTTGTTTTTCATGATTCATCACATATCAAATAATTGCACAGAAGTTAAAAAGAAAAAAGAAACAAGTACATATGTTTGGGAGGAGAATAATAACAATACTATAAAATATTTTGAAGAAGAGTATAATGTTCCGGAAATAAAATAATATTTCGAGAAAAACTATAAACAATGTTTTGAAAAGGATTTTTTTTGTTTGAAATGGGTTAAATAACGTTTTGACAAAAAAAGGTCTTATATTTTGAAAATGTTATAGTGGTATTATGATTACAAAAAATTCTGAACTAATTAAATGCTTCTTGCCATTGAGAATATATCTCCAGTTACAAATTAAATTCTACATTAAGATGACACCAGAGCTTATTAAAATCTTACTTCCTAGTGTGTATAGAAAATGAGTTAAGGCCATAAGTTAACTATTCTTTGTAACCATGATGTCTCTGTAGTAAAAGTGCAGAAATGGAATTAGATTTCAATTATAGTCTGAAATGTGCAAGAGGTTGAAGCTTACTTGAGTTTAGAGAAATTTTAATTTTGGAATTGCTGAATAATCAAAGGCTTGATTGGCAAGAAGTCTGATCTGATTCTTTTTTTATGAGAAGTGAGGTGGATAGATTGAAATAGAAGCCAACTTCTGGAGGCAAAAGTTAGAAATAACCAACAAATTTTGATAGTTTGTGAAGTGAATTCACAGTAACGGGAAAAAAAGGAATACATTTGCTATGGACCTAAATTGCAAAATCAGGGAGCAGAATGCACAACATTAATTCCAAATCTTAGACTGATGAAATCATTAGCTGAAACATGGTTAGAATGATTGGATTTTGATTATGTTGATGGGAAATGTTTTTTTCAAAGAGTATATATTTTGAAATATTTCTTGTTCTGGTTGCCATATAACATGCAATTGAAGTATACGTCGGACCTTAGAGAATATCATACAAAAAATTAAATCGAATAGTTTGGAACAAAAGCATGTCTTAACTCAGTGTGGCAATCTGTTTTAGTTTATTTCTAAATCTTGGTCATTATGGTCATCTTGAAAATTCTTTTCAGTTTAATGAGCGTGACATTTATACATGTGTAATTTATACAGTTTGGGTTCAGCCAGAGCAGTCAACAGGATGATATAGATGTTGTCACTATCGTATAAGGTCTAAATGATATTGATGAGGCATAGTTGAATAGCATAAAAATTGGGAAGATTCCTAAATTTTATGCTATTTAGCTCTTGCCTTATCAATATCATAGGTAATCTGAAGATTCTGGACTTCGGTTAAGCTCCTTTACTGGGCTTGATGTGTTGCTTCACCCTACGTGTGGGACTCCGGTTCATGCTGTGATGGCACAAGGTAACCTAAATTCTCATCACGCAAAGGTAACTAATAATATTATTTAGTTATTTTCAGCAAGTAATTTCCTTTATGTTATATACCTGATTATTTCTGAAGCATACTGTTCCTAATCCAATGGTGAGATCATTTGGTAAAGTTTGCACAATTCATCGGAGGCTATTCAAGAATCTTCGATAAGTTTGCAACAAGATTCTTTGGATAAGAAGAGGAAAGAAATTGATGACCAGAGTTGCTTTAATTTAGCTCAAACAAAGGTATTCATGATCCTTTTTTTTATTTTTTTATTTTATTATTATTTCGATTATCCCCGTTGTGGTCGTCCGCATTGCAACATCATTCCTGTATCCTTGTCCGCATTGCAGTGGTCCATCTCATTCCCGTTTGCCCTCGTCCTCATCCTCGTCCCCATTGCAGGCTCGAGCAATCGTTAGCCCTAGTTCTCGCTGTAGTCAATGGATAGGAATTGGTAGACATCAGCACCATTTATCCTCGCAGTTTCAGAGTAAGTTATAGCTGATTGGCTTTTCCCTTTTTTCTATTTTTAAATTAATTTTCAGATATTGTATATGTAGCAAGCTCTACTGAAGTAAATGGCCAATATGTATTAATTAACGTCCTTCATTTAGTTTGTGTTATTTAGTAATTTATTTGATCCAAATTATTATCATCTAGTTCGGTCCGAACACCTCCTTAGGCTTTAACATGTTATACATCTTATAGTCACATGTTTGATCAACGTGTCAAACTAGAAAATATCTATGTCTTTCATGCTTATAAAGCCCCAATATTTTTCATATAGCTCTAGGAGAAACATAGATATCCAGAGGTCTGAATGAATTTTAGCACTATCAAAAAATAAATAATAGAACTAAATTGTTAATATTATTTGTACCATTTCGTTGAAGATAAAGTTAGATATATTATTTCATGAATATTTCTGCTAAAAATGGCATGTTTTTGCAGATTATTGCTTTGGACCATTGGCTTGAGATTGTAGATTATAGCTTTAAGACTTAGTAACCTCTGCTTTCATATTGTTTTGCTTTCATAATTGTTTTATACCTGCTAATCATCAATAATTAATTTCTTACTATAGAAACAGCCGTCAGCCTAGTTGAGTTTGCAAATGCTACGAGCAATTGGTTCAGTTCACATTGCAAGGTTTGAGCCTTATGTTTTTAGTGACCCCTTGTCTTATCTTTTTAATTTTCATTTTTTTATGCATAGTTGTAGCTTACAACTTGAGAATGTGGCCAATTATAAGAGCTTTTCTTTAATCAATTATAAGAGCTTTAGATTTTAATTTGGTACTTGCAACTTTTCTTCTTTTACTTTTATAATTATTCTTGATGAAGAGTATCCAATTGCAAATCTACAAATTTAAAGCATAAATGATTGGTATGGATAGAGCAGTTCTGCCAGTAAATTTACAAAATAAATAAACAAATGAAGTAGAAGGCTTCATTCATTTACAAATTATCAGAATGGTGATGGTTTTGAATCTAATAACAAGAGTAGACCACAGACAACCATCCTTTTAATTACGAAATAGTATTATTGTGCTTTTGAATTCAAATTCTACTAAGTACTATTACTTAATTTTCGATTTTTCTTAATGAAATGGTCACATTTATCTTTGTTGACTCCCAGTCTGTGTTGACTCCCAGTTTGGGAATCAATATCTTCGTGGTTGACTCCCAGTCTGTGTGATATTGTGAGAAAACAACTATTTGTCGTTAGTTGTATATGTGTATGCTATATCAAAATGATACATCTGATTCTCCAATTTGTATGAATGTTTAAACATGCTTATATGCAGTTCCTAGTTAAGAAAGGGGAAATATCTACACCTCATGCTGATTACTGTCTTCCTGGAATAACCCGTGCAACTGTAAGTTCCCTTACATTTGCATCTCTAGCATATTTTTACGTGTTTATATTATTATTATTGTTATTGTTATTGTTATTATAGGTTATGGATCTTGTGATGCAAGAGGGATTGTTGTTACGTGAGAGGCGCATCAGCTTACCTGAATTTCATTCTGCGGATGAGGTTTGCCATTTGCATAAATCCTATCACTTCATAAAATTTAATGCCTAGTGATAATACTGATTATGCAAATTTTTACAGTATATTTATGTTAAATTATCTACTTAGTGCAAGCCTCAAACTTTGAGCATTTTTTATAAGCAGGTGTGGACAACAGGAACAATGGGAGAGCTTACCCCAGTGAGTTCTTTGGCCTTTGTTCTCATCAATTATGATCAACTTCCAATGCACACACACACACACAATCTTCATTCTCAGTAATGTAAACATATTTTCTGAAGGATTAACTTGTAGATTATCTTGCTCAGCACGGTGCCTTTATTATAGACATGGATATGCTTCTTCAATAATCTGTACCATTTGGTGCATTGTTTTTTCTTCACTGTGTAAATGTTATCTTCACAGGTTACTATGATCGATGGCCGTGTTACTGGAAATGGTAAAGTTGGTCCCATAACTCGAAGAATCCAAAATGCTAGCTTACCTTCATGCATGGCCTTGCAAGCGTATACTTTTTTTTAGTGTGCAGGCATAAATTTTGATTTTTCATTCAGGCTTGCTGTTATTAAACTTTAATTGCTTGTAGCATGTTCTTTGTTAGAGATTCAGGTTGTTAGAGATTCAGGTGATAGATGAAATCGGCGATTGTAGTGATGTGTACCACTATTTGATTGTCACGACTATTTGTTTTTTCGGAATAGTTTGAATTGAGGCGGCGATTGTAGAGGTAGGTCAGGTTATTCAAGGAGGTGGTGAAGTTTGTTCGAGGTGATTGGGGAAGCTGAGTTGCGGCAATCGATTGCTAGCGATGGTTAGAGGAAATTGGGGTTGCTGGAGTCGTGGTATTTCAAGGAAGTCACGGTTGTGAGGATTTGGGGAATTGGGTTTCTGGTTGTTCAGGTGATATCGGTTTTTGGTATTTCAGCTGAAGTGGAGTCGAGGTTGCACTACTGACAGATTGAAGTTTGTCAGTTGATGGTGGTGTCAGTGCGGCATGGTGGAAATGCAGATTTGGGAGGTCGTAGCTTGTTTGTAGGAGGAAGTTGTAGTTAATTTATTGTGCTGCAAGCAGTGGTCAGGTTGGTTTGTTTTTGTATGTGACTGTTTGGTTGAGAAATGGAAGGATTGTAGGCAGTATGTGGATAGTGTTCTTATTGTTTTGCTGCAGGTTAAGTGTGAATGGGACAGGTATGTGATATGGTGGTGGTGTTCAGTTGAAGGTTTGGGGGATGATGGCAGCAGTCTGTCTGAAATGTAACAGTGATGGTGGGAGAAGAGTCGAGTAGGTAGCCAGATTTGATGATGTGGTTGATTGTTGAACAGGGAATGTGACGAAGGTAATGGTTGAAATGTTGATATGGTTTGGTATTGATGAGGGTAGAATAGAACAGAAGTGAATGGAGAAAATATGGCAGTTTGATGCAGAGATGTCGAAGCTTGGTGTTTGGTTTAAGCAACAGAGAATGTGGCAGCAAGTGTGGATGTGGATGGTTGATTGGTGATAGAGGTTGTTGGACTGCAAGTGTTTGAGGTGGAGGAAATGGTTGGTAACGCAGAAGAGGGTGCTTTGGTATGAAGTGATCTGCAGTGAAGTTGTATAGGCAGGTAGTTTGCTGAAGAGTTGGCTGTGTAATGTTGATTTGTAGTTGTAGTAGTGTGGTATATGCAGCAAATGCAGTGATGTGGAGCAAGAGGAAAGGTGGATTGAAGTTGGGCAGAGGATGTTGGATGTTTTTGTGGAGGAAGGCAGCAAGCAAGGGGATCGGTGTTACTGTGTTTGGTGTAAGAATATTGTATATTTTGAATATGAAATTTCATACGTTGGTTATCAAATATGTGTCCAAAATGTGGTATTGATATAATATGTTGATTTTGAATTGTGATATTGATATAATATGTTTTGAAATGTGATACTGATATAATATGCTAATTTTGAAATGTGTATATACACACATTATGGTTGATGGTTGGTGAAATGGACTTAAACATTTAACAGCGTTTTTAAAATGCTGATAAAACCTTCCATAGCGTTTATAAAACGCTGTTGAAAGTTTTAACAGCGTTTATTTCTTGTCATTGTATATCCCTGACTTTTAACTGCATGTCGATATACAGCATACATAAAAACACTGTTAAAAGTTTTTATAGCGTTTTTAAAACGCTGTTAAAACCTTCCATAGCGTTTATCAAACGCTGTTGAAAGTTTTAACAGCGTTTATTTCTTGTCATTGTATATCCCTGACTTTTAACTGCATGTCGATATACAGCATACATAAAAACGCTGTTAAAAGTTTTTATAGCGTTTATAAAACGCTGTTAAAACCTTCCATAGCGTTTATAAAACGCTGTTGAAAGTTTTAACAGCGTTTATTTCTTGTCATTGTATATCCCTGACTTTTAACTGCATGTCGATATACAGCATACATAAAAACGCTGTTAAAAGTTTTTATAGCGTTTTTAAAACGCTGTTAAAACCTTCCATAGCGTTTATAAAACGCTGTTGAAAGTTTTAACAGCGTTTATTTCTTGTCATTGTATATCCCTGACTTTTAACTGCATGTCGATATACAGCATACATAAAAACGCTGTTAAAAGTTTTTATAGCGTTTTTAAAACGCTGTTAAAACCTTCCATAGCGTTTATAAAACGCTGTTGAAAGTTTTAACAGCGTTTATTTCTTGTCATTGTATATCCCTGACTTTTAACTGCATGTCGATATACAGCATACATAAAAACGCTGTTAAAAGTTTTTATAGCGTTTTTAAAACGCTGTTAAAACCTTCCATAGCGTTTATAAAACGCTGTTGAAAGTTTTAACAGCGTTTATTTCTTGTCATTGTATATCCCTGACTTTTAACTGCATGTCGATATACAACATACATAAAAACGCTGTTAAAAGTTTTTATAGCGTTTTTAAAACGCTGTTAAAGGCCCTGTTTGTTGTAGTGCTAGGAGGTATTCCACATGTTGTAATAGGATTATACTTTAATTTTCATGTCAATTGGATAAGTATAACTTGAGTTATTGCTCGATATTTGGTGCAATGTGAGTTGTCTCCTAATTCTAGCTGATCCCTATGGAGGGAAGAGGGTCGATCCCTCTTTCTTTATCCTTTAAAAATGTAATCCCTATGGTTGGATCCCTAGGGTCTCCATATCTTGTTTCCAATGTTTTATGTGTAATTGATTTGTAGAATCTGAGATATCGATCATGTGAATTGAGTTGTATCGATACGATATGATCTATAGTGTTGAATATGGATCGTACCTAATCCATCTTCGAGGAGTAGTGAGCTTCCATGGTTCTACTTTTCTATTGCATCATATTATCATATGTGCTTGATTTTTGGACCCCACAATAATCGCTCTGGGCTATTGGCCTTGATGACAGTTGAGTCTAACTTGTCTAGTCAGTTCGGATATAGCTGAGTCAAAATGCCGGATAACATTTTCAAAAGCTAATGCCAAAAAAAGCGTCAACACCCAATAGAATCTAGTAGAGATTAAATGAATAGTGAAATTAAAATAGAGAAAATATCATAAATGAACACATAGATTTTTATAGTGGTTCGGCAATCTTGGCCTACATCCACTTTATATTTTTATTAATCTTACACTTGATTATGATTACAAGAATATTTGGATCAGCTAGGGTCCATTAGTACAACAATGAAGAATAAAAATAGAGGAGCCTTTTCAGCAGAAGAAGGACCTCATTTCTGACGCCATGCCTGCTGTATTTATAGGGGAAGATGTGCACGGGTCAGACTGAAATTTCGACAAAAGGTTCAAGAAACCAAGACGAGGCGACCCAAAAATACCAAGCCTATCGGGGTTCCCAATAGCTATTGGTACCGATCCATATTAGTGTGTGCAAATGGTTTGTGATCCCTATGAGGGGCGCCCCATAATGTTAGCTACTTTCTCCCCAAATTTTGTGCAATTTCGACGTATAGAGATATCGTATTTTCCATGAAGTAGTGTTGCTTGAATTTTGATTTATGTCGATCCCTCCAAAGGGAGTTGTGCCATCCCTCTAACTTCCTCCGATTGGGATGTGAACGCTAGGGTGTGTTTCATATTTTGTAATAGGCTTGTACTTCAAGTTTTATGTCAATTGGATGGGTAAAATTTGAGTTATTGCTCAATCTTTGGTGCAATGTAAGTTGTCTCCTAATTCTAGTCGATTCTATGGAGGGAAGAGCATCGATCACACTTTCTTCATCCTTTGAGATGTGATTCCTAAGTTAGGCTCCCTTTGGTCCCTATATCTTGTTCCTAAAGTTTCATGTGTAATGGATTTGTAGAATCTGAGATATCGATTGATCATCGCTGAGTTGAGCTGTGGAATCGATACGATATGATCCATTGTGTTGAATATGGATCATACCTAATCCGTCTTTGGGAAGTAGTGTGATTTCATGCTTCTGCTTTGCTACTGCTTCATATTATCATCTACGCTTGATTTTCCAACCCCACAATCATCACTCTGGGCTACTACCCTTGATGACAGTCGAGTCTAACTTGTCCAGCCAGTTTGGATATAGTAGGATCAAAATGCCAGATAACATTTGCCCTCCAAAGCACATCTTATTGCTACATGATATGCTTTGAATCGAAGCAAGTTAGAGTCACCTGAAAGAAATCCATCTAGTTTCCTGAGTAGTCTCTATCTTTCCGTTGAATTATCTTCCCAAAGTGTTGTATCCCTCTCTGATCATCATGACACCTGGTCAATTTCAAATTGTTTAAATTTAGGATTGTATCCATTTATTGCTATATGTGTCCTATTCTACAGAGCTAGTAAGCTTCGACTATCTGATCCAGTTTTTTCTTTAATAACTTCAAGTGAAAATTCAATTTTTGTTGATTTCAAGAAGTCGAATTTTTTGAATATACACATGCACGTTCATGTACATGTTCTTGTCATTGGCTCCTGGTTGCATTTGTACGCTCACGAGTCATCACCAATTCCTTCTAATTCAATTGCAATTAGATTGCAATCCCTTGTTTATATATTATTTTATAATGAAATAAGGGTTGTAATAAGTCATTTGATGAAAGGGGACAACAATTTCTACAAGGATAACAGACTCGGAGCCGTAAGCAAGGGCAAATGGAGTATGACCGGTCGCGGACTTGTGGGTGGTTTTCTAAGCCCATAATGATGTTGAGAGTTCATCCACCACCTTTTCTATAGCCTTTTCCAAACGTTTCCTCAGAATGGACTTTATGATTTTGTTCACAGCTTCAACCTATCCATTTTCTTGAAGGCGAGCAGCAACTGTAAATCTCTTTTCAATATGATGCAGATGGTAGAAGTCTTTAAATTTAGCACTGTCGAATTAGGTTTCATTATCAGTAACAACTGTTCATGGAAGGCCAAAACGACATATGATGTTTCGGACAATGAAGTTGATTATTTTCTTTGTTATGATCGTGGTTAAAAGTTCTGTTTCAGCCTATTTAGTGAAGTAATCAATTGCTACGATGGTGTATTTCGCACCACCTTTAAAATCGGCAAGAAGCTGATGATGTCAATAACCTAAGTGGCAAACGGCTACGGAGTGACCATTTAAGTAATTTTTATCGGCGAGGTCCCTTGGAATTTTTGTAAACATCTGGCAGTCGTCGCATTGACTAGCGTAATCAATTGCATCTCGATTGACAATTGACCAGTAATACCCGTAGCGGAGTATTTTCTTTGTCAGGGTTTGCCTATTGGTGTGATTGCCGCATTCTTCTTCATGGACTTCTCTCAGAACCCATTTGAATTTATCATAGGTGATACACTAAAGCAAGGAAATGAAGAAATCCCTTTTTATACATGACTCCTTCTTAGATGGTGCAGTGTGAAGCTTTGAGGAGTATATGTCGTTTTTCATTATCCAATCAGGAATCATTCCCCATTGTAGACAGTCTTTGATAGGGGTCATACATGAATCCTTTTCCAACTCCATCTCCAAGATCTGGTCGATCTTCGTCTATCAATGCTTGGAATGTTAAGTACTTTAACCAGGACAAAGTCTATTTGTTGCACATCCCCAGAACTAGCCTGCATGGCCAGTGATTTGGCCTTTCCATTTATTTCTCTAAGGATGTGTGTAATGATGTAATGCTCGAAGTCAGCTAGTAGCTCTTGGACCTGGCTGAGATAAGAAGTAAGACGCTGTCCCTAGCAAGATAATATTCCCTAACTTAGCATACTATTAACTTGGAATCACAAAAGATATGTAAAGTTTCCACTCACATTCCTCTAGCAAGTTTGAGCATGGCGATCGTGGCTTCATTCTTTCTTCGTTATTTATTGCAGGGAAGTGGAGTTTCAGGGCGTAGCATATTGATCGTTCCTTAGGAGTCATTAGCACAACTCCGACGCTAGAACACCAATCATTGGAAGTTCCATCCGATTACATTTTCCTTCAGTTAGTTGGTTCTCCACTGCTCTTCGAATAGTCGTCTATGTAATGAATTTAGATATGAAGTCTATTGATCTCTGTCCTTGGATAGCTCTCCAAGGAAGATAAGTGATATCAAATTGGCTTATCTTGATATTCCATTTGAGAAACCTTCCAAACGCCTATAGTTGTTTTAGAACCCATCGTAATGGCTAGTCGGTGTAGACGTTCATGGGTTGAGCTTGGAAGCAATGGCGAATCTTTCGTGACACAATCAATAGGCAGTATGTGAGCTTTTGTGGCTTTGGGTACTTTCTATCAGCACCTATTAATTACTTTCCAATACAATATACAGACCTTTGGATCTAATTATCTTCACGTAATAATGTGGCACTTATGGCATGTACCGACTTCGCTAAACAAATGTATAAGTCTTCACAATCCAGCGGTTTGGATAGGATGGAAGGTCTCTCTAAGTGATCTACCAGAGCTTGAAATGCATCTATCAATCCTACATCCATTCAAAGTTCTTTTTACCTCTCCTAATCCAGTCGAAGAAAGGAATACACTTATCGGTGGCCCTGGAGATGAAGCGGCTTAGGATGGCAACCTTCTAATTTGAGCTCTATACTTGCTTAATCGTCTTCGGTACCCAGATGTTTCGAATTGCTTGAATCTTCTCGGGATCGACTTCGATTCTGTGTGAGTTGACGATGAAACCACAAAATTTCCTTAACGCAATGCCAAAAGAGCATTTCAAGGGATTTAGTTTCATTCCATATTTTTGTAGAACACTGAACATCATCGTTAAGTTATCGATGTGGTCGTTTGATCGTCGTGACGTCACGAGCATATCATCCATATATACTTACGTCGATCATCTAATCTGGTCTTTGAACATCCTATTGACCAGTCTCTGGTAAGTAGCTTCAACATTATTTAGTTCAAATGGTATCAAAACATAACAATATAGCCTAGATCGTTATTGAAGTTGGTGTAATCTTGGTCGAGGAGGTGCATCAGGATCTGGTTGTATTTGGAATACACATCCATAAATGAAAGCACTTCATATCGAACGATTGAGTTTACCAAATGGTCGATCCTCGAAAGTGGAAAGCCATCTTTTGGGCATGCTTTGTTTAGGTAAGAGTAGTCGATGCATGTCCACTACTTTCCATTAGCTTTTCTCCCAAGAAATGGATTGGATGCTCGTTTCGGGTAAAGGGCGTCACGGTTAAACCTATTGTTTTTGAGTTTATCCACCACCTGTTTAAGTGCATCAAATCCCTTTAGATCCATGCCTCATTGCTTTTGTCCCGCCGAGACATGCCTCGGTTCGATTTTCATATCACACTCATGTCAGAATGGGTCCAAGAGAAAGATTCATTTAGAGAAAGCCACCTAATTCCTTCATCATCATTGCACTGAGCTGTGATCCAATCTTCAGTACCCATGATTGGTCGCCATGGCTAACTATAATGTCGATTGTCAGCTCAACGGCTGCAACCTTGGATTCCTTGATTTCAAATGTAACTATTTTGCATAACAGTTAACATGAAATCTAGATGGGACGGTCAACGATGATGATTACTTCGATCGAATCCCGGAGTCTTGTCATGAGTTATTGAGTTTGATAGTAAAGGGCTCTAAATGCTTTGAGCAATTATTTGCAAATAGCCGAAGATCAAGCTTGGAAGCACGTGGAATCAAATGTCGAATATGGTTCGGCCTCATGTTGCATGCAACTGCATAACTGGCTCTTGCTTTGAGTTTGAATCTGCTTGTATATTCGAGTAACGCATTTTCATCCTTTCGGTCGTAGCCTCGAGTCATTGTAAACACTAGGTATGATCACAGTATTGAGCTATCACAGTCAGTCTTTGGATGATCACACTTCCACTCCCGGTCTCAAGTTAATAAATGTATTGCATGGACGGTCAAGTCTTGTCTAGTCGTGTTTATACTCCCACCTGAGCTCCAAAGACATTGAGTTGATCGATGAATGGTGGGTTCACATTCAACTTGTTTCTCACTCATGCCCCAAAGTCGGAGGCATACATCGATAAGTAGGAAGGGAAGTCATGTCCAATCAATGATTGATGCTCTCCCTACCGGACAAAGGGAAAGGATCAGTGTGCAGACATCGATCCATGTTCATTTTGTATTGCTCTTCTAGATGGATCTTGGTAGGAGTCAACGAATGAATGGTCCCATCGCATACGTTGAAGCTAGACGGTAACTCGCATCCATTTTGATTCATATTCTCCTGCCAGATCTAGGGTTAGAGTTGGCTCATGTGCAATCGAGTCATGCTCATCCGAATTCATACTCCTCTTGACGTGTTAAAGGAGTGTGCTGGAGAATTTTGATCAAGTCACACTCATTCATGGTTTATTCTTCTATCCATGCTCTAGTGACCGGAGTTATTCGATGTAAGTTCAGGTCAGATCCATTTACGGTTGGTGCAGATCGATATCGACTCTTGATCTGATGGTATGATATAGTCGGTCACCCGTAACTTCGAATTTCATTCCAATTGGTTTTGTATTGAGGCCTCCTTTCAGTCATTTCCTTAAGTTGTAAAGATCACCTAGCCAGAGCTGTAGTAAGATGTCATACTCAGCTTATAGTAGTCTGTACTCTCGTTCCCCTTCTTGGTTAGGAGAATTAGTTCATGGACAGTCAAATTCCATCCTAGTGAGTTTATACTCCTCATGTCTAGTTTAGGTCGGAGTTAATGGAGTAGTGAGTGATCGAACATCATCTATATTCTATACTCATATCTGCACTCTGTCGATAAGAGTTTGTTGGCGAGTTGTTGAACCGCACCCAATTTGTGTTTATACACAAATCCGCACAGGGTGACTAGAGTTATTTGCTGGACGGTTGAACCGCGTCCATGTCTTGGTTTGGATTTTAGGCTTGTCGATGTCCGGACAAGCTTGGATATTTTTCCATACCTCAGGCTCAAACCAGGTCATGGATGGACGTATCACATCCTCTTTGGATTGCATGGTCGAACCACGTCCAATTTAGGCTTGGACTCTCAACCTACCCTCCCATCCGGGGCAGGAGTCGATGCATGGATGGTTATACCACGTCTACTTCCATTTCGATCCTATTTCTACCGAGTCTTGGGAGTAAAATGAGTGTTCTGAAGAACTTTGAGCTTGAGCAAGGGAGGAAATGGTCAGATCGCATCCACTTTGAGTCATGTGTTTTCCTAAGTCAAGGGCAAGAGTTGAGGAGCGAACGGTTGAACCACGTGCAATTTTTATGGTATTTATACTCTAGACCACGCTAAGGGGCCAGAGTTGATCATTAGACGGTCGAACCACATCCATATTTTTGTGTTTATACTTCGGTTCATGCTCCGGGGACCAGAATTTTATAAAGGTGGCCAATCATACCCATTTTTTACTTCAGTCTGCGCTCTAGGAACCAGAGTTGGTCGATGGGTGGTCAGTCACATCCATTTGGTGTTTATACTCCAGTCCACGCTCTAGGGACCAAAGTTGGTCAATGGATGGTCATACCACATCCATCTCTTTGGTGTTTATACTCCAACCCACACTCTAGGGACCAGAGTTGGTCGATGAACGGCCATACCACATCCATCTCTTTGGTGTTTATACTCCAGTCCACACTTTGGGTACCGAGTTGGTTGATGGGTGGTTGGTCACACCCATCTGGTGTTTATACTCCTGTCCACACTCTGAGGACCGAGTTAGTTGATGCATGGTTGGTCACACCCATCTGGTGTTTATACTCCTGTCCACACTCTGGGGACCAAAGTTGATCGATGGACGGTCGTACTGGTTCCATCTCTTTGGTGTTTATACTCCAATTAGCACTCTAAGGACCAGAGTTAGTCGATGGGTGGTCAGTCATACCCATCTGGTATTTACACTCTAGTCCGTGCACTGAGGACCAAATTTTGTGGATGGAGATGGTTGTACCGCATCCATCTCTTTGGTGTTTATACTGCAGTCCGCAGTCTGGGGAATAGAATTGGTTGATGTGTGGTCAATCACACCCATCTGGTGTTTATACTCTAGTCCACGCTCTGGGGACAAGAGTTGGTCGATGGACAATCGTACCGCATCCATCTCTTTAATGTTTATACTCCATTCCACACTTCGGGGAGAAGAGTTAGTCAATGGGTGGTCAGTCACACCCATCTGGTGTTTATACTCCAATCTGTGCTCTTGGGACTAGAGTTGGTCGATAGATGGCCATACCACATCCATCTCTTTAGTGTTCATACTCCAGTCCACACTCTAGGCACCAGAGTTAGTCAATAGGTGGTCAGTCACACCCATTATTGATTTATACTCCAATTATCAGGTCGAGGTAAGATTTGTCGAATGAACAGTCAAACCACGTTCATCCATGGATGGAATTCTGCCCCCAGCATCAACGGCAAAACTTAACGAATGGACAGTCGATTCACATCCACTTGGGTGTTTGTGTTTGCAGAATATGCTAGCATGGTTAGCATATTGAATCTCTTGGGATATTCTGCATATTGAATGGCTTTAATGAATGGGTTTCCATTGGGGGAAATGCTCCAATCGTCGTTATTCCAGTCCGTTTTCAAGTTATGGCTGTTTGTAATGCTTGTGAATTTTGTATGCATGATTGTCCAACGTGTGATGGATTAGCGATAATTTACATGGAGTCCAACCTAAGAAAATTTGCTACTTTCTTGGAGTCAGCCCCTGGTTTGCTTGGAGTCGCTGAATCTGAAGTGCTGGGTTGGTGGCGAAAGGTGCTTGGAGTCATACTAGTGTTTTCTTAGAGAAAATCTTGGTTTTACCCGAGTTTGACCTTGGGCCAGAACTTCCTGGGTTCGCTTCGAGTCGAATGGGCGACTACTTTAGGTTTGAATTTGATGATGGATAACTATACTTTGAGATGTCATAATAAGCGGCATAGGACGATCATCACATAAGCCATCATATCATAGCTGGCAAGTCAGGCATTTGGAAGCTGTCAGTTGAGAGCAGTCGTAATCTACCCTAGAATCCTGATCTAGTAACCGATCCCAGTTCGCATCATATCATCTTGGTTCTCCAGCCTTTGGATGTACCGTTTGAGTAGCAGTTCCTTGTCCATTCCTTGGTCGTAGTTCAGCAGCTGTCACTTGATCCCCTATGCCCCAGTCAATGACAAGTTGTAAAGGAAGCGGATAGAACGCACCATATTTAAGTTGAGTTCCGAATCCAGAATGCTGGGGCACTAAGCTACAACATGGGTTCGGGTAGGGGATCAGCCAACCTCGCTAGCCTTGCTAAAAAAATATAATCTATAATTATAAATAAAGCTTACGTAGGTCAGTATTTTATAATTTATTATAATTAATGATTATTAATAAATAATTTATAACTACTAATTATTATATATAATTAGTATTATTTTTTATATTTAATAATGTATTTTACTTGATTATTAATAATTTGTAAATTATTGGTGACATTTATTAACTACATGTAATAATTAATTAAAATAATTAATGATTAATGTTAAAAAATTACTATTAAATAATTAAAAATACTCGAAAAATAATAATGCACAATTAATAATATTTAATAGTAAAAAATGTTAAAAAGTTTCAAATTAACAATATTTAGTCATTAATATCGATTAATTAATAATTAACTTTTAATAACTAATATTAGATATACAATAATTAATATTAATAATTAATAATATTTACATAATAAATAATATTTAATAATCACCATTCAATTGTAATTATGAAGTAATAATTAATAATTATTGAATAATAACTAAGAAGTAACGTTGATGCCAAAAATTGGCATCAACACCCAATAGAATCTAGTAGAGATTAAATGAAGAATAAATTAAAATAGGGAAAATATCATAAATGAATACATAGAATTTTTTAGTGGTTCGGTGGTCTTGTCCTACGTCCACTTAATATTTTTATTAATCTTGCACTTGATTATGATAACTAAAATATTTAGATCAGCTAGGGTCCACTAGTACAAGAATGAAGAATAAAAAATGGAATAGCCTTTACAGCAGAAAGAAAGACCCCTTTTATAACATGATGCCTTCTATATTTATAGGGGAGGACGTGCACGAATCAGAATGAAATTTCGACAGAAGGTTCAGGAGACCACGACGAGGCCACTCAAAAGTTTCCAAGCCCATCGGGGCCATAATTGGGATTGGTGCCGATCCCTATTAGTGATTCCAAATTGGCTGCGATCCCTATGAGAGGTGCCCACGAAGTTAGCTACTTGCTCCCCAAATTTCATGCTATTCCAACATACGGTTTGTAAGATATCAGATTTTTCATGAAGTATTGTTGCTTGAATTCTGATTTCTGCCGATCCCACCGTAGGGAGTTACGCCGATTCCTCTAACTTCCTCCAATTAGAATGAGATCCCTAGAGGGTGTTACACATGTTTTAATAGGCTTTTACTTCAAGTTTCATGTCAATTGGATGAGTAGAACTTGAGCTATTGCTTACTCTTTGGTACAATGTAAGTTGTCTCCTGATTCTAGCTGATCCCTATGGAGCAAAGAGGGCGATCCATCTTTCTCCATACTTTTGAGATGTGATCCCTTGGGTAGGCTCCCTAGGGTCCGTACATCTTGTTCCAAAAGTTTCTCGTGTAATGGATTTGTAGAATCTGAGATATCGATCGATCATCGTTGAATTAAGCCGTGGAACCGATATGATACGATCCATAGTGTTGAATATGGATTGTACCTATCCATCTTCAAGGAGTGGCGAGATTTCATGCTTCTTCTTCGATACTGTTTCATATTATCATCTATGCTTGATTTTTGAGCCCCACAATCATCGCTCTGGGCTACTGGTCTTGATGACAGTCGAGTCTAACTTGACCAGTCAGTTCAGATATAGCTGGGTCAAAATGCCAGATAATAAGTAATAATTAATAATTATATTTTTGTTTAGTTTTTTTAGAAATTTTAGAAATTTTCTAAAGTAAATTTATTATCATATAACTTAAAAGACAAAATTTTGAAATTTATAAAATTCATAAATAAGAACTAAAATTTTTAAATATTAAACTTTGATAAAACATTCGAAATTTCGAAAAATTCTAAAAATATAAAAGAAGTTTTTAAACTCAAAAAATATAAACATTATGTTGCAAATATCAATCAATAATGTATAAATTGTAATATATAAATAATAGCACATACTTAATATGAAATAATTTATTTTAGTTAATGATTTATAATTAATAATTCATAAATATGTAAATAATGACGAATAATTTAAAATTTATTATTTATAATAGTTAATAGTTTATAATTGACAATTTATTAAAAAATATTTATGTTTAATAATTTGTGATTTATAACTAGTAAATTACAATTAATAATTTCTTAATAGAAATATATAAAGGGGTCGGCTATTTAAACACAAAATAAAACATAATCGGTGACGAAAAAGATCAAGACCATTGGATCATCTGTCATTATATGGGAGGTGGAAATCATAGGGCGATCCAATAGTGAAAATCTATTGTGTCACCAATTATGTCTACGTTATGGGTGCATTCTTGAACGACACAAAAGTGACATTTGAAAGGAGAACGAAAAGAGAATGGTTCGTGAAATAGGAACGCGTTACTGTGTACAAATTATGAATTATTTTTATTTTTATTGTTTCATTTTCTTTTACTCACTTTCAAATAATATAATTATAATATAATATTTATAAATAATTAATAATTATATTTTATGCTTTGTTTTTTAATAATAAATCCTATGATAATATTGTTAAACCATAATATGCGTGACAATTTTGTCGAACATTAGTGATATATATCCCACATTAGCTACCAAAAAGAAACAACTTTTTTAATAAGTTGTAAATGTCGATTTATAACTATTTTTTTAATAAGTTGTCATACCCTTGGAGTTTTAACAACCGTTTTCTAAAAAATTCTAATAAATATAATAGTAATTAATAATTAAAAATTATTGTTCAACAATTTATGATTTATAATTAATTTTTATTTATTAGTATTCAATAGATAATATTTAATATTTAACATTAATATAATAATTAATAACTAATAATATATATAGAATAATTAACACTTAATAATTACTGCTCAATTAGAATTAGAAGTATCAAGTAATAATTAATGATTAATAACTAACAAATTAGATATAACATTTAATAGCTAATAACTAATTTTTTATTAATTAATAATCACTATTAAGTAATTAATAATCATTATTAATAATATATACATAATAATTAATATTAAGTTTCAATTTAAAAATAATAAGTAATAATTAATAATTAATTTTTCATAATTAATAATTACTCTTACATAATTAATAATTAATAATTAAGACTAAGATTTAACAATCAATAACTAATAAGTAATATTTAATAATTAAGAAGTAATATTTATTATTTAGTACTCTTATTTAATAATTATATTTAATATGTTACATATCAAAAAATTAAAAATTTAATTTCTTTTAAAGTAAATCTAAAAATAAAATTTTGAAATTTTCATCAAATTTAAAAATAAAAAATAAATTTTATATAATACTTAAAATTTCAAAAAATTTAAAAATTCTATCATCTTATGTATGATACGAAGTATTGCAACTTGTGTATATACAAAGTATTTATTTCATATGAATTTAAATACTTTCTTTAGAAAATTTATTTTTTCACATATAAAAGATTTTATTTTGGCTTTAAATCAAAATATTTTGGCTTCAAGCCCAAGTTCTTTCTCTCTAAGCCAAATTCCCCCTAGTAATTTTGTCTTAGATCCACCAGACCTACACTTCCCTTCCAGCACCTCCTCTTCTTAAAAATCACCATCCGTTCAAACATGAAACCTTAGATCTAACACTTCCACTCGACTCAGACCTCTGTTGCAAGCTTATCCACTACACTGACCTCGTCTGATCTACCTACCACACCTTCTACTCCCACTCCTCCTTGCCCACCTTCTCCTCTTCTAGTCTACGGGTCAGATTTGGGTGGTTATGATTTACAAGGTGGTTGTTGTGAGGTATTGTGGATTGGGGGTTGCGAGATGAGATTATAACATTTTTAGGCATATGTATTTCTAACATTTTTTTAATTTGAAAGTAGCATAATTTTTTTAATCCTTGTTAAGGGTGCCATGAACCTACCCACTAAAACTCTAAAAATGAAAACCATTGGTTAAGGGGTACTAATTGGCTAAAGAAGAGGTGAAATTGCCATTTTCAAGCATATGCATTTCTTACATTTCTTTTTAAATCAAAAGCATTCCAATTTTTTTATGTTCGTTAAATTGATGTTTTCATGGTGCCACGAACCTACTCACTAACACTCTAAAATCAATCATTTGGTTAAGGGGTACTAAATTATTTACTAGTAGTTCGTTTTGTATTTTCCACTATTTGTTTAGCATCGTACAATTCAATGAGGAAGATATTTTCAGGTCGATATCATTTAGTTTCTACTGACTTTAGTAATGTGGTTTCTTTATATGAAAATAAAATTTGGTGAACGCACTCACTTATTTAGCTATTTAAAAATTGGTTCGCTATTTCTTTTTTCTTTTTTTTCATTTATACTAATAATGTGCTTTTTTTTGTTCTTTACTTTTTTAGGTTAATAAATCAACTTTTCTACACGATGCAGTGATAAAATATTACAGATGTTATTATTTGTTTTCCTTTTTGGTTGAATAATTATTATTGCAGATTGTTGCATGTAGAATATTCGTCTTTTTAAAGCTACGATCTCTCACATAAACTTTTATATTTTCTCACTAAAACCAAACCAATTATTTATAACAAAATTTAGATTGTGGGAGTCTTGCATTTGGTTTGGTGCATTTTTATTCATGTTTGTCAGGTGATACTGGATGATATATTTTATGTTTCTTATACCACTTTCAATTGTTTCATTATCAAAATTAGCTAATAGAATTACCAAATTATTAATCAAAAATAGGTACTAAAATAAAGAATGCCACTCGCTTCTTTGATATACATATGCCTTTTGAGTATAAAATAACTTTTAAGGACAATCGTTGCAAGGGCTAAAAGTTTCCTTGTTTTTCAATGAACTTTGCTTTTGTATTCATGTTCATTGATTGTGGATACCATTTGCACAAAAAATGGAAAAACCCTCTAATCTTTATTGTAGAGCTGTAAATATTATTTGTAGTATATAACTATTGTTTGATGAAAATTAGTTGCGGATGTTTAAGATAGAAAATCTGTAATTTCCAATAAAGAATATGTAAATGACTTAAATGTAAAAAGACACAGAATTTATAATGGTTCAACCTGAATGTGCCTATGTTCACTGTTCCTCTTTTATTATCCTTTTCATTTCTGATTACAAGTACAAGCTTTGAATACGAGTAAACATGCTATTAGAACTAAGGTTTTTCCCTTTTGAAGTTGTCTGCCGTTGTTGCTGAAAGCTTCGCTCTCCAGCATCTCCTTTTTTATAATTTCATGTGCTTTGTATTTATAGAATGAAGATATGAGGAGAGGCAGCTTAGTATATAGTATTTGGAATTTGGGTCAATCTTCCTTCCTCCAAGATTTGATTCAAGCTTCCTTACAAGATTATCAAGCCATTCCACTTGTGAAGATCTATATACACCTCTAAGAACCTCAGAACGCGTCATAAAGAAATCCTCGAAGTATCGTCGCTCCATGACGAAAATTTTCAACTTTTTTTTAGATCAGCAATACTGGGTTGAGCCCCAAACAAACCTTCACCGGACTCCAAGCAGCATTACTTCTAGCCGACTCCAAGTAAACCCTTAAATTTCTCATGCTTAACTCCAAGCAACCACCATACCAAAGATTTGGTTCGGTCAACGGATGGACTCCAAGTAGACTGCATATTTTCAAGGTCCGACTCCAAGAAAGCACCGAACCTAAGTTTGGTTCGATCATCGGGGTGACTCCAAGCAGACTCGAGATTTTCAAGCCCCGACTCTGAGCAAGCATCGAAACAAAGTTTTGGTTCGGTAATCCAGTGATTCCAAGTGGACTCTAGATTTTTAAGTCCCGACTCCAAGCAAGCGCCGAAGCAAAATTTTGGTTCGGTCATCAGGCCGACTCCAAGCAGACTCCATATTTTCAAGGCCTGATTCCAAGCAAGTGCCGAACCAAAGTTTTGGTTCGGTCATCAAGCCGACTCCAAGTTGACTCGAGATTTTCAAGCCCAGACTCCAAGCAAGTGTCGAGCCAAAGTTTTGGTTCGGTAATCCAACCGACTCTAATTAGACTCCAGATTTTCAAGGTGTGACTCTAAGTAATCGCCGAACCATAGTTTTCCTTTGGTTATCAAGCCGACTCCAAGTAGACTCGAGATTTTCATGCCCCGACTCCAATCAAGTGCCGAACCAAAGTTTTGGTTCGGTAATCGGGCCGACTCCAAGAAAACTCGATATTTTCAAGCTTCACACCGAACCAAAGTTTTGGTTCGGTCATCGGGCTCGAGATCCTGAATTATTGTTGGACTGTCAACCTTGAATGGCAGTAGTGCATCTTGATATCGGCCTCAAGAGACGGTGGTGGACAAATCTTAAGATGATCATATCTCTCAATCCGTAGCTCGGATTGAGACGCGATTTTGACTTATGTCAATATCTTTATCTGAAGAATACCTCCAAACTTGTTTGAGTCTATTCCAGAACAATGACAATTTTTCCCCTGACTCCTCATATTCCCATGTAGTGGGCGAAAATGCCCATAACATTTGCCCCCCAAAGCATACTTTCATGAATACAAAGTGTGTTTTTTTTAATCCAAAACTGTCTTCTTAGTCTTGCAATGGTTATATTGTCTGAATATTCATATCTCATCTTTGCCTCTAATTTTTCGCTAAAACTCCTATTGCTAGTTTGATGTGGGACTTTGTTCGTTCTGAGGAGGACTTGCTAAATTTTTAAAGCCGTCTTTGATTAGTCTTCATCCGATAGGATGCCGTTTTTCTTGGACTTTTGGTTCCCTACGTCGAGGCTTCATACAGTATGCAGACCAACTGATGTATACTTTGTGTCCTTTTGATCTGTGATGTGGTACTCCAGTTATGTTCATTGTGTAGTTGAGTCAAGCTATCTTGACCACCTCATGTGATCGCCAAGTTTGTGTATTTCTCTACTATTCCTTTCTCTACTCTTGTGCATCCTTTGACAAGATCAATCATTGATGAATTTGATACAGTAGGAATCTCTGTTGAAGGGTCTTTGTATGTAAGAGATGATGCAGAGTGTTATCGAGTGAATGTTGGTTATGACTTCTCTAGCCCATGTTTTGTATCTTCTGCTTGGATGTTTGTTCATAGATATGTACATTTTATATAAATTTTGGTTGGAATCCTCATAACTAATAAGGTGTAATTAGTTTGTGTAGCACATAGTCTGGTAAAGCGATGATCAGTTTTACCAACTTCTTCGATAGCTTGGTTTGATAATTCTCAATGTACTTATATAGACTAGATTGTTGGTAAGTTTTGACGGATAAGTGTTGGATTATTGAGAAGCTTGGTGAAGGAGCAAGGATAGTTGAACCTTGAAATTGGGTTGTTATTGGACCAAAAAAATTTGGTTCGAGAGTGGAAGATGATGGCCGAACCACCTGGGCTGGTACATGAAAAGAAGCTGGACCGAGTTGCAAAATGGGGTCGGACGAAAGTGTTGGCAAGTTGCATGGTCCATGGTCGAAACAATGATTTGGTGCACCGCCTGTGCTAATCATAAGCTTGTGTTTGGTGTCCAGCGATTGTGACTGAGTCAAAATTTTGGTTTGGCACTAACACAAGACTATAATTAAACTAATTTTTGAGAGAGCGACATTGGCTTTCGATACAGGGTCTGCGAGGAATTGTCCATACTAGGAGTACTTCATTATTCTCGTGTGAAGTTATGGACACGGTAAAATGTGAGTTATGGATGGCTCGATAGGAAAGCTACTCTGATTTTGGGTAAGAGTGATTCATTATTGCTGTTTTGAGTTATGCCATGTGCTGATGTTGGATGTCCCTAGTATGTGGTGTTTAGCTGGAATAATCTTTGGACATTGGAATCCTTGATTATTATCAGTTTATTATTTCTTATTGATCAGGTAGAATCAAATTCAAATGTCCCGTTGGCTTTGGCGGTAGAGGATCATCCTATTCTATTGACTTTATCTACAAGTTTACAGTCCTTTCGGGCCTAGTATGGTCAAGGATTTTCATCCTTGCCTTAGAATTAGTTACATACCATTAATACATTTTTATTTGAAATTTTACCATAGATACATGTTAGATTTATCCCGTGTGTCCTCGGGATTGATTTATTATGTAAAGGTATCAAGCTATTTATGTTAAAATAGACTTTGCTATGAATTAATCACATTCGAAAGGTTAAAGATCGAATCACTTTTGTTTAGGGAGGTCCTTATCTTTCAAAGTTATTCCCTATTACTAAGGTTTAGAGACCAATTATGGGGATGTGGCAGTCCTCAAATACTCATCACATCCTCCAGAGTATCCTTTAGCGATGTTGTCAAAATTCGGCCGGGAGCTTTTATTAATTGTCTGTGTTTGCCCTAATATAGTGCACTCGGTTGCTTCTCACAACATGCTTCCTTGTATCCTGAATAGGTTTTAAACTTGTAAACTTAAGGTCATGATTTCAATGTGCTATTACCAAGCTGAGTGGTAGTGTATGTGTATAATCAAGAGGTGAGGTGGTGCTATGCACCCAAGTATTTTTTTATCGAATTTATCTTATCTTACAGAAGTTTGTTATATCTTTGCACTGAGTTTTTCTCTAGTTCCATAAGTATGCTTATCTTTGGGAGAATCCTTACTGTTTCTTGAGTGAAGTTGGCTGGGAGGGGTACTCTAATTCTTGTGGTAATGTTGGATTGATGTTCCACTATCTCTGACGTAGTTGAGTCGATGCTCCGTTTCCTCTGGTGAAGTGGAAGCGAATGAATATCCTGCTGTGGGTGGCAGAGTGGAATTCATATTTCTACTATCTGTATGAAATGCCATAAGTCTAAAAGAAATTGTTAGAAGCTTCTAGTTTAAGTACAATGAACTATATTCTCCATCAAGAGAGTCCTTCTAAACTTAAGATTCGTGGCATGTTAGTTACTTGCCCTGGTTGTGGATCGTGGTGACATATGGTTTGTCAGCCCAACCTATGTTCCAAGGGAGTGTAACTTTGCAACTTCCGTACTTAAGATTTAGAGCCGGGATTCACACACAGTAACTATCAGGGCCATTATGGCCTGTATCGTGAGTATTATTCGATTTACTGTGGCACGACTAGTGTGGGTGCCAATCGTGAATAATGAACTATCCCTGGCTACAACCATGACTTAATCGTGGGATTTATTATTAGTTCACAGTTGCCGGCGAGCCGAACGCCAATGATAAACTGCCTAGGCTATAATCGTGCCTAATACGTGGCTTATAGTCCATTTATCATAACTGGCTGAGGGGTGAATCATCAGTAGTGAACTACCCAGGCTATTCTCGTACCCTTAGTCATAGTTATCTTTCTTTCACTGCTGCCGGCGAGAGCTTGCGATCGATCGCAATAGCAAAAATATCAGACAAACAATCGAGCAAAACATGAATTTTTACAGTGGTTTGGCCAGAATATGCCTACGTCCATTGTCTTTCTTTTATTGCTTCAGGTGTTACATGCTTTTTACAAGCCGGGAGAAGTAATGGCCGAGATGCTGTAGATTCCTTCGTTTCCCAAACATCTTTCCCGTTAACTGTCGATGGAATGTAAGCTCCGTTGTGGAGATCCTTATGGATAACAAACGGTCCTTCCTAAACTGGATCTAGGGCGCCTGGACGGGGAGAGACTTGCTTGAGAACAATATCTCCCTCTTGTAACTCTTGGGGCTTCACCTTAGGTTTGTATTGTTTTGCCACTTTCCATCTATTTGCGGCGGTCTTGAGAGTGGTGTTATTCCTTCTTTCTTCAATCAGGTCTAAGGACATGCCGAGAACTCCTTATTTTCTTTCAGATTATAATGTGTCCTACGATGTGAAGGGACAACTTATCAATCGAAAGCATGGCCTCAACCTCGTATGCTTAGAGAAAATAGAATATGTCCTATTGCAATTTTGTAGGAGGCTTGGTTGGCCCACAGTGCCATGGGTAGTTCGTCAACCCATGCTCCTTTGGATTTATCTAGTTTTTCCTTGATTAGTGTTTGCAAGACTTTATTGATAGTTTCAATCTGCCCATTAGCCTAGGGCAGCTCCTGTTATGAGACAATCCATGCTAGGCTTCGAATCATTTAGCCTTTGTGTTACTCAAGCTAGATTTGTGCCCGAATGCCCGATTGGTATGTCATTGCCAGGGAAATGGGAAGTCGTCAGCAGTGAACTGCCAGTCTAGTGCCCTTAGTCATGGCTATCTTACTTTCACTACCGCCAACACATGCTTGTGATATGGGTTGCTAATCACAAAAAAAGTAGTGGTTATAACAACATAGGTGTTAAATGAATATAACTGCACATGTGTTAAGTGAATATAACTGCATATGTTACGTAAATGCATCAGTCTCTTGTCTCGATCAAAGGGCAATAGTAGTTTAGACCAAACCTGCCGCTTCAAAAGTAGTGCAAAGTACCAGGTTATGTAGTTTGTCTAGTTTAAGACGTTCTTC
This sequence comes from Allium cepa, assembly GCA_030765085.1. Classification (NCBI taxonomy): domain Eukaryota; kingdom Viridiplantae; phylum Streptophyta; class Magnoliopsida; order Asparagales; family Amaryllidaceae; genus Allium; species Allium cepa. The sequence continues at coordinate 251,333,421 of CM060928.1, forward strand.
TGGATAGGAATTCTCACTTGGTATTTTGGTAAGAATCTGTTGAACCTAGGAGCCGATGGCGTTGTCATAAAATGACAACAACCGAGTTAGATAAAAACGTAAGAAGAGGTTTGTTATGGTACCTCTTTTGGAGGACTGTTTGTTGTCATGCGTATGACAGGTTTCTGGGAGTATATTATGTGATCGAAGAGCTCATCATAAGGATTTTCTGCAAGTACTCTATTTGATAACGGGGGTTTTACTGGGCCAAGATTCTTGTTTGACTTTTTAGTGCTGCCTCCTAGTGGTCATTAGTCTAGTGATTTTGTCAAGTTAACTCTGGTTAGTTTGGTGGACTTATAGTGGATGTCCCCAATGTGCATCTTGCTATCCTTAGTTCTTAATTAATTTGAACCGTGTTTTTTGATTATTGGATCATGATGAAGTGCTGAAGCTAGTATCATGATTGGTGACTGCAATGTCTTAGCAGTTTCTATATATATTGCTGATTCGTGTTGAATTGTGATATGAGGAGTGGTGGTGGTGGTTCTGGATATCTCTTGCCTTTCTGCTGCGGGCCAAATATGTTGGAATTTCTAGAGCTCGGTCTGTCAAAGCCTTCTTGTATAAACTATTATGTCATCCAAGTTCTTGGCAGATGTCGTTTCCATTGCGTTCTCTTCCTTACCTTTTGAGGTAACACCATACTCAAATGGATGGCTTTTCTTTAATCATTAATCATTCGAGCTCCGGAGGCAGAGAGCTATATCTCTTCCATTTTGCTATAGCATTTGTATTGCAAGCTATGCTAGCTTTCCTTGGTGACCATCTATCTGAAATCCTGACAGTGATGTTTTCTCATCTTTATGTGCCTTACTTACCCAATAGAGAGGTTATGCAAAGTTATAGGGGTTAGTTTGATTTTTTTTGACTTTACTTCGTGTAGCGTGTAAGCGCCCTCGGATCGGGCAGTACATGCAACGGATTTACGAATCCTTCCTTCACCCTTTTCCAACGATGGAGATCCAAGAGTAGATGGTAGCGCCCTGCAATAGCTTAAGATTGATTATAATGAAAGAAAATTAATTATAAAGTACCTCCTTTGTTCCCCCTATCAACAAGTGTGGAGATCTTGGCAAGTGTTTAGGGGGTCGGATTAGCCCCTTATAAAGGTTTGTAGTGGAAATCAAAAGTTTTTATTTTCCTAGAGGGTGGACTAGTACCTCTTGGTCTTATCTCCTTCTCTTTTCATACTTGTTAAAGATATCCCTAGGTAAGGAGAGCTATTAACATTATTTGAATCATGTACGGTACGCGTTGGATTGGTGATGCCTTCGTGCATGATAGGAGTGACGAAGAGTCATGCTTGTCATATATAGACTTTGAGTATTCAGTCATCATGACTTCAGACTTTAAGTTGTGATATTTTGATTCGTCAGTTGGATCCCATTTGTAGTACTTTGATTTGATGCTAGATGGAAAAAGGGCTGTGCTTGGAGTTCATTTGGTTATGTGGAGTGCCCCATGTGTTCTCTAGACTGGGACTTTCCTTGTATTATGATGTTAGGTCGAATACTTCTATCTGCCCTAAGCATATCAAGAGTTTATCCACCAAAGCTTTATGTTAGTAGTGAAGTATTTACTAATTTCAATCCAAACCATGTCGAATTTACATTTGATAATTTTTAGCATGAGGAGGTTATTAAAGTATTCTTTTTACTTTTTCATATCTGGATAGTTGTTGGATTCTTTGCAGCAGAGTTTTCTCACTTTAGGCAGCATATCGGGAAGTTGTTCTCCTTTCCTTCCTAGAGAGTTTGTACTTTAGATCAAGAAAAGGGATTTCGAGTTTGGAGGGAGAAAGAGATTTTCTTAGAACCGTAATTTTATATTTTACTAAGGGAATAGATTCCTCTTATACAAAAGAGGAAGATATTTTTCTTATGTTAAAGAAGCAATGTTTCCGGATGGAAAGAGAATAAGATTTGATTTTAGATCCGAAAAATGACTAAGTGTTTCTTTCAGTCAAAACAGTATTTTTTTGATCTAAAATGAAAAAAAGAAGATAGAATGATTTCAGATCTAAGAAATAAATACATGTTTCCCTTTGGTGGAGAAACAGTGTCTATAGATCTAAAAGGAGATATAATGATTTCAGATCTATGAAGTGAATACATGTTTGTTGTTGGTTAAGGAGCAGCATTTGTAGATCTGAAATAAGATAAAAGGAAGATAGATTTTTTATCTTCATGGAATGGTGATTGCAGATCTGAAAAGAGAAATATATTTTGCTAACGTAAAGATTCAGATATGGGAGATATAGAGTATTTTAACCCAAGAAACAGTGATCTCAAATTGAGAAAGTAAGAAAAAAAGAATCTCTCATGCCAAGGAGATAGTGACTTTAGATCTGAAAAGAAAAAGGGATAAATTTTATCAAAAAAATGCAATTTCAGATCAGACTAGAAACAGGTTTTTTTTCTGAAAGAAAATAATGATCTAGATCTAAACCGAGGGAAAAGGGGTTTCTTATGCCAACAAACCATGTTTTTGGATTTCAAATGAGAAAAGAGAGGTTTGGTTTTAGATACAAAGAATGGGTACATGTTTCTTTTTGGTTATGGGAGATGGATTTATGGATCCGGAATTGTAAAAGTAATATCTAAGAATTTCAGATCTAAGAGATGACATTTTATTGATAATAAATAGTGTCTGTGGATAGTGAAAGTAGGATCTAAAAAGTGGGCAAGAGAATTTCTCCATACAGTAAAATGGATATTCAGACATAAAGAAAAAAGGAGAATTTTTTGTTTTATGTAAGACAGTTAGGGTAGATCTAAAAAGAAACATAAATTTCAGATCTTAGAAAAGGGGAGAGAGTTTCCTAAGAGAAGAAATGATAATCTCTAGTCAAAAGACTAGAAATAGTAGGTTTCAAAATAAAAAGAAAATTAAGAAAGAGAGAATTTCCTTTTAAAAAAGGAAAGTTCGGCTCTCGGTGAAAACACCAAAGTGTTTGCATAAAAAACAGACAAACATTCAAAGCGTTGTTGTAGAGCTGTAAATATTATTTGTAGTATAGCTATTGTTTGATGAAAATTAGTTGTGTATGTTTAAGATAGAAAATCAGTAATTTGCAATAAAGAATATGTAAAGACTTAAATGTAAAAAGGCACAGAATTTACAGTGGTTCGGCCTGAATGTGCCAACGTTCACTATTCCTTTTTTATTATCCCTTTCATTTCTGATTAAGTACAAGCTTAGAATACTAGTAAACATGCTATTATAACTAAAAAATTTCCCTCTCGAAGTTGTTTGTCATTGTTTCTGAAAGCTTCGCTCTTCAGCATCTCCTTTTTCATGATGCAATGTGCTTGGTATTTATGGAATGAAGATATGAGGAGAGGCAACTGAGTATATAATATTTGAAATTTGGGTCAATGTTCCTTCCTTCAAGATTTGTTTAACCTTCCTTACATGATTATCAAGCTATTCCACTTGTGAAGACCGACATACACCTCCAAGAACCCAGGAACGTGTCATGAAGGAATCCCCCAAGTATCATCGTGCCATGACGAAAATTTCCAACTTTTTTTAAATCGGTTATACCAGGTTGAGCCCCAAGCAAACCTTCACCCGACTCCAAGCAGCTTTACGCCCAGCCGACTCGAAGTAAACCCTTAAATTTCTCATGCCTGATTCCAAGAACTCACCAAACCAAAGATTTGGTTTGGTCAGCGGACAGACTCCAAGCAGACTCCATATTTTCAAGGTACGTCTCCAAGCAACCAACAAACAAAAGTTTTGGTTCAGTCAATGGACCGACTTCAAGCAGGCTCCGGATTTTCAAGGCCCGATTCCAAGCAAATTCCGAACCAAAGTTTTGGTTTGTTCAGCGGGCGGACTCCAAGCCGACTCCAGATTTTCAAGGCCCAACTCCAAGCAAGCGCTGAACCGAAGTTTTGATTCGGTCACCATGCCGACTCCAAGCAGACTCCAGATTTTCAAGGCCCGACTACAAGCAAGCGCCGAACCAAAGTTTTGGTTCGGTCACCAGCCCGACCCCAAGCAGACCAGATTTTCAAGGCCCGACTCCAAGCAAGCGCCGAACCAAAGTTTTACTTTAGTCATCAGGCCGACTCCAAGCAGACTCGAGATTTTCAAGCATCGACTCCAAGCAAGCGTAGAACAAAATTTTTGGTTCGGTAATCTAACAGACTCCAAGTAGACTCCATATTTTCAAGGCCTAACTCCAAGTAATCATCCAATCAGAGTTTTGGTTTGGTCATCAGGCCAACTCTAAGCATACTCGAGATTTTCGAGCCCGACTCTAATCAAGTGCCGAACTAAAGTTTTGGTTTGGTAATCGGGCCAACTCTGAGTAAACTAGATATTTTCAAGCACCGTCTCCAAGCAATTGCCGAACCAAAGTTTTGGTTCGATCATCGAACCAGGGATCCTGAATTGCTATTGGACTATCGACCCTGAATGGCGGTAGAGCTCTCGGTATTGGCCCCATGAGATGGTGGCGGAAAAATATTAAGATGATCATATATCTCAATCCGTAGCTCGGATTGAGACATGATTTCAACCTATGTCCATATTTTGATCTTAAGATGATCTAATGTTGTATATATTTCACAACATTGAAAAAAGTTGTAAAAAAATATTCTACAACTTTTAAAAAAGGTTGTAAAACATGTTTCACATACATTTGAAAATAGTTGTAGTTGTTTCTAATACACCATTTAAAACTGGTTGTAGTAGCCTCTATTCTAATATTTTTTTGCAACATCTAAAAGACGTTCTAAAAGACACCGATCTTATACAAAATGGCCTAAAACAATGTTTGTTAAAAAGTTGTGAAACACTTATTAAGGTATATTTGTTGTAGTGCTAGGGTGAACATAGGTTGGTTCGGAGATCAATCCAAGTGATAACAGATTTTTTGACGTCCGTAACTTCTTCTTTTCAAGCTCAATTACAATGAGACTCGAGCATTGTTCGCAAAATCTTCAAAGATACAATCCGACAAGTCGATGTTTGAACCGAACCAGTCGATGCAAATAGCGGCCACAAACTGCTTACATTCATGGATGCTTACACATGTTGCAATCAGATAGCTATGTTTGAGCTAGATCAAGAGCATATGTTTCATTATAAACAAGGGGTTGTACTGCCATAAGGTTGTGCTACTTGAGCAAAAGAATATGGGGGAAACATATCAGGGCTTGGTCAATATGATATTTTCAAACCAAATTGGGAAGAACGTCCAAATCTATGTTGATGATAGCCTGTAAAGTCAAAGGAGACCTCCAACCATGTAAAGGATCCAAAGGTAACCTTACTACATTAAGGTGGTACACCATTAAGTTAAAATTCTAAAATGCACATTTTTAGTCCAGTCAGGAAAATCCCTTGGTTACATAGTAAGTGCAAGAGAAATAGAAGCAAACCCATAGAAAATTGATGCCATCAGAAAAATAGAGATTCCCGAAAAACCTAAAGAAGTTATGGGCATGAATGAAAAAGTTGTTGCGTTATGCAAAATCTAAAGTGTGTGCCAAACAACAACAGATCACTTAGTCTATCCATCTATACTTTCAAAACCAATAACTAGTGAGGACTTGTTTGTATATTTAGTTGTAACTAATCAAGCTATCAGCACGATTATAGTCAAAAAATATGAAGGGATACAAAAGCCAATATACTTCACAAGCGAATGTCTATCTAGAGTAGCGAGAGTTGAGTTATCCCTTGATAGAAAGGTTAGCCTATAATTTAAGACTCAGGTTAGGAAAGTGTGTAATTATTTCTAAGCACATCCCATTAATGGTCTAACAGACAAACCACTAAAGCAAATACCAGAAGGACCAGAGAAGTCGAACTGTTTGTTAAAATGAGCTATCGAACTTAGCTAATATGGCATATCCTAATGCCCATGAAATACGATCAATGGTCAAGGTATGCCTAACTTCATAGTGGATCTAATTGCACCAGCAGAGTAGCAAAATGAAGAAAAAATAGATTCTTCGCAATTTTGGAAATTTTACGTCGATGGGGTCCGAAACTTTAACAACCCGCACCTTAATAGGCCCAAATTTCAACTAAATCGAAACCCAAGTCCATAAGGGCATGGATCATTGGTTTTGGTAACCTATAATAAACATAAGTATATTAGAGTGTGATCAATATAAATTCACAACGGAATAAAAAATATAATAGAACAAAAATACCGACAAAGGCTACTACCTTGGAATCAATAGTATTCCTTGGGTATCTAACTGTCTTGTCAGCGAAGAGCATGGAAGAGAAGACTTCACCATCTGCAGTTCCCTCTGAATCTATCATGTGGGTTGTTACGAGGAGGGGGTCAGAACAATATTTTGGTTACTAAAAAATTACACACTTTACACATAACATTAATTTATGCTGATTGATTTCCATTTAAGTGTCATATCTATTATTTTCGGCTAACCTGTTCAACGCTATGTGCGTGTACGATATGTCTAACATCGTCGTGGGTATATATATGTGTTTATGTATGTATATGTATATATGTGTGTGTGTGTGTATAATGTACCGCCCAAAACCTCCGGCCACTTAATACTTTCTAAATAGGAAGGAGGAAGACCCAATGACCATTTAATACCTTAGTTCTTAAAGAGGGCCCTTCCTAATGTAAATGCTAGTCAATTGGTCCTACCTATAAAGATCGATTACCCCTAAATACAATTTTATAATTTATTTATCTTAACACTAACGCATCTCAAAGGCTCATCGAAGGGTTAACTAGCCCATTTCCGACGAGCAAACAACTAACTAACTAACTTTGAGGTATGTGCATATCTCTTATGGATTCTATGCTAGTAAAAAGAGAAATTCATCAAGGCATAACCCGAGACTTTTCTACTTGGGACCACTGGTGGTCATAGACTACATGTCAACCCTGCTACCAAATACCGGTCCAGCAAAAATAGTGACATATCCTGCCGACTTTCCATGGCTGACATCTCGTTTAAACTAACCTAATGTAAGTCAAGTAAAATGTCCCTTTTAGTTACTTAATATCTCTTATTAGAAATGAAGTAGAACTTATTTCCTTAAAAGAATGGGGCCATTTAATATTTTAAATCCGCGGCAAATCCTTGGTACATTTTTGCCCATCTATCCGCAACGCGTATCGCTTTCCCACTGGTCCTATGGTTGGAGATGTCCAACATTAGTAGTAAGTATACACAACTGCTGGTAGTCTCTAGGTGAAGGGAAGAATTTTGTTGTGTAACTCTACTGACCTCGCATCCTAACCCACTAATCCAAACCAACCATCCTACGCTTAAATGTTGGGCTAGATCACTAATTCATGCTTGTTCTAATCATATAATTAAGATTGTATATTTCCTCTATAAAAATTATGTTGTCTTCTTGCATTTAATTCCTACCTTATACCTTGTTTAATATTTTCCACAAATGTCATTTTCCTTAATAAATGGTAATTATTATTCTATTTGGATAATTTCTGATAACATTTATTTATTTGATCTAATTCAACCTGTTATGCCTATTCCATTTTCCCATAAATGCCTCATTAAATCCTTTAAACAGTCCCATTAAACAAATTTATTTCCCCATTTAATTCTACAACTTTCTATAAACTACACATGCCCTATTAGTTTTGGAATAACTACATCCTTAACATCTACACCTCCTAATCCTATAATTTAATACGCTATTAATAACTAATACGAGTATCATTGTAAATTACGCTATATATAATCGATAAGCGCGGGTATACATATAAATATATTTTTCTATTTGTAACTACTAATTCCTAAACTAGAACATTCCTTTCCACATTTTAATTTATCAGACCTATTCTTCCTAAAAGGATCACCGTTATAAACTTCCATAATTTACCCAGAAATAAGACTTTTGCTCCATTTGAAATTACAAGAAATTATCTCTTTTCTTTTATCAAAATAGATGGTACAAACTACAGAGAAGAATATCCATACTTTAAACATCTCTTTCTTTTCTCTATATTCCTTGTTAATTCAAACGACGCATTTTTTATACATAATTTTGGAATCAGGTAATTTGTGGAAATTATATGAAAATAGATATAATTAAACTATACCCCGCTTCCAATAAATAAAACATAGAAATTCACATTCCAAGTCAAATTAGGGCAATCTAAACTAATACTAACATTTTACAACCTAACTATAAATTTGGAATAAACTTTACAGCTTTATCAACGTTTAACTTTAAAAATTTAGGGACTGATTATCAAATTTTTAGATTAGGATGTAAATAACATTCCCATTCCAATTACCTATTCTAAAAAACATAGAGGAAATATTCCTCTATGTTTATGTTAATCCTACAACTGATTAGACCTTATATAGACATAATAATTAAATAAATTCAATGATATAAATTTCAATGTTATAGATAAATTTTATAATTTTCCACTCACTTTTCCAGCTTTTTGAATCTTCTAAATCTGAATTCATTCCTTTATTTGACTCCTTTTCCATTCTTATCCAAAAAAATTTGTATGGAAAAGTATATAGTACTATTAAAATTTGAGATCTAAGAAGAGATTTGAGGTTAAGTGGAATATAGGTTTATAATAATGAATTTACCTTTTTCCACAGTATTGATTCACTCTTTTTCCTCTTCTCTTTTATTTTCTGCCCTCCTCCATTTATATATACACATACAATATTTTATAATTAATAGAAATAATGGAGAAGGGAAAATGGTAGAGCTTGGTTACTTTGACCCGAAAATATGGGAAGAGAAGTGAGGGGTTAGATCGGTATTTATAAGCGCTCAAAACAATCATAACCGTTGCTAGGGTACAATTCTAGCCACCATTATATGACCAGTCAACCGCCTCTAATAGATGGTTGGCCGCTATCGGCCGAACGACCCAAGGAGGGGTTCAACTGGTAGGGTTCGCATTTAATAATATTTGTTTTCTATTTTTCATTTTTTAGTTATTTTTGATCTGAAAACTTCAAACACCGATAAATTTTTTGTTTGAACTCCGATTGCAAAACTCCAAATATGAAGGTTGCTTAGAAAATCGTTACGAATGCAACAGTGCAAGTTTCATGGCCAAATTTCGATGTTTGCCCAAATTCTATTTTTGAAGCCTTATTAATTATTTATTAATTTCCGTTAATTTTACGTTCCACCCTTCTTTCAGATACCTATTCCATTTTATTTTGAAACCTTCTCTTTTACCCCTAATTTTTATCCAATTTTTCAATGTACAATTTGCATAAGGAGGTTAATTTTTGGATGTTAAAATGGAACTATCGTAAAACACAAGTTTCGTTTCACTATCGACAACGTATGAAAATAGAAATCCAGAACTAAAACAATATCTTCTCGTTTTGTTACCAATGTTTAGTATACTTTCATCCTTGTTAGACAGTAAAATTAATATTCATTAACAGTCGACCCTCCCTACGCTAAGCATGTGGCACTAGAAAGTTGAAATTTTTCATTTTTCATTTAAGAATCTTTTTCTACCTTTTAATCAACTTGCAAAATAGTTTAAATTTTGAATTCCCAAAAGCATCTAAGTACCAATTTTTTTCAGGAGCACTTGAACAAAATTTTCTAAAAGCAATTGAACCCAACTTCTCAAAAGAATTTAAACAAAAAAAATCAAAAGCATTCGAACACAAATTTTAAAAATATTTGGCGCTCTATATTTAAATGCAAATCAAGCCACTTCTTAACATAATCGGGATTCAGTCAGTGAATTAATGCATATGATTGACCCTAACATTGGGCAGTTAATCCTAAATTTGGAAAACCTTTCCTTTTACTCTAAAACATATTTTTGTATTTTTGTAAATTTTAGTTTTTAAGGCATATGGATAATTATCTATGATTTCCCAAAAATCCTTCTTTGTCCTCCACTTGCTAAAATTTATTTTTTCAAAATCCTAAAAAATTTGGGATTAAAGCACTCTTTATTCTAGTTGCTAATCTAATTTCCTAATTAACTCCCAGCTTAAATAATATTTTATCACTAGCTAAGTGTCCTTATGAACTGTCCTTATTTACACTGTTTCCTAATATATATAGTGGTCTAAGCTCATCTAGAAAATAAACACAGTGATAAAATAGGAACATGTCTCATATTATATCATATGCTTTTTCAATAACCAAAGGGAGACAACAAGCGGTTTACAACCCAGATATCCTAAGACAAAACAATTGTTCAAAGCCGCCATTCAACATCAACTGGTGTTAATGAAGTTTACAGTCCTATCACTCATTACTCAATTGTGATGGACATTTCTAGTATGTCATTCTCCTATAATCCACATGTCTTCACTTACCTCCTTGGCTTCTAATAAATAAGACCCATCCATTACTTTAATCATTACACTCGATTATACGATAAATTATGCATTCCCACGTTGTAGTGGGTAAGAAGTATAAACTATGCACATTTAGAATAAATCTTCGAAAAATTAGCTTGATGTAATAACTTTCCTACCACTTATTTTGCCTTTTATAACCTTGATTCAACGAACATCCCTTTTGTGTTTGCCATCTTATTACTCTCTTCTCCAACCATACTGCTATCTTCTCTCCATCACAAACCATTAAGAGTATCCTTAAACATTGGTATCTACTTCCTCTATCCTTGATCTTTCATACAAGTATACCTAGGACTCAAAAAATTATACTTTGATACCACTCTTCATTCCTTTGAGGGTTCTTCCTGTGGCTTCTACATATATCTAATAAGATATTTCTAGGTTCATACCAATATTACTTGTATTTAAATAGGATTCCTTGTTTTTACCCTACAAGCATCCATAACTAGTTTATTCGTAGTCTAAACATTTACCCTGTCTTACCTAGGCAGTCATCCATATCTACTCCATGTCAAAAATTGGTTTTGTTTTTCATAACTCTTAGAAAAACTAAAATTTATAATTTTGAAGTACATAATCCAAAACCTTCATCGTTGAAAATGTAAACTTAAAAACCTTTTTCATAAATTCAAAAACTACTTGGTTTCTAAATGGAGCAATGAAAAATTTCTCTTTTCAAAGACTTTCTATAATAAAGATTTATTCCTTTAAAAGTAGAATTTTTAACTCAAAATATTCAAAAATTCAATTATCAGACCAAACCATTTTTCCAAAAACATCATTTACAACTTTGGACAATGAAAACCGGAGTAAACATGGATAACTTCCATCTTAATATTTTCCTACTACTCATGCTATTTCTGCTTTCAATCCTAGCAAAGCTTCTAATGGCATTGAGGGAGACTTCTAAAAGATACATGTAATTAAGACATTAATATAAGCTCTCATCTAAAATATATGCGCAATTACTACATATATCTATGGAATTTATCCATTCATCCTATCCTATTCTTATCACGTTCTCCCATATTATTTTTGAATAGATTACTAATCCAATTTTTATATAATTCCCTAATGCTATTTGTATTCAATTTCTTAATACTACTACTATTGAAATTTATTCTATCAAAATGGTCTTCAAGTGGCTTCATCTTACATAGTTATTTTCCACTTTTATTGTTTTCTCTATTGACATATCGCAGTGCATTCGCTTACTACTTCGGGCATCGGGCTTTTCTTCAATGAAAATATGTATGTATAAATCTATTTCAGCTATTATTCTCTGTATTTCCTTATACATGAATGATCTTCCTACCTTCATTATCAGGTATTCTTACCCATTATTCTCTTTACCCATCTCAATCAAGCACCATTTCCATTTATCCATCCTTCGGAAAGAATTTAAAAAGGAACTTCCAAATTTACAAAAATAGAAAAAAATCATCGAGTCAAACCTACACTCTGTTTTCCATTTATTTCAAAAATGACAAATACCTTTATCAAAAATGTTTTAACCCAAACTTTTTCACTCAATCAATTTTGAACTAAGAAATTCGAAATTTCCTTGCTTTATCGAAGCAACAACTTCCCAATAAATCCTTTGAAAAACTCATTTAAAACATTTCAAAGAATTTTCAAAAATCTTTTTCTCAAATTCTTTCATATGGGGTCAGACTTAGAAATGAACTTTAATTTCCCCTTTTTTGAACTCTCTTTCTCTTCCACCCATCCTTAACCAATCTTCATCAAAAATCCAACTTATCTTCTTATAGTAAGTAGCGTACACCTTCTTTTGAGAACTTGCTCAATCGTTCTTCACATCTTGCTTCCAGATGCATGCAATATATAGGTTCTTACTTTTCATCTGTTTGAATAAAATGTACATCTTCAATCGGCAATCCATATAAATCCATAGTCATAAGGTAGCCTAGGTGTAATGACCGACCTTTTCGACTCTTGAAAGTCGACACTAATACATCGACGGTATTCATGTGCCAAACACTTAAGTGTCGAAAAGACCGATTGTTAGGGTAAAAGAAAATAAAGAAAAGAAAACGAACAAGAAAGAGTAGAGCAAAATCATCAAAATCTCACAATGGAATGAAAATATATAATATCAAAAGATAATACACAATGTTACTTTTATATACATAGCATTTCAGAGTTACTAATCCAAGTATTATCATCAATCTGGACAGTTATAATAACATGTCCTTACAATTGGTGATATATATAAATAAAGTAATGCAGCGGAAATAAACACTACGGCAGGAAAACATCCAGCTCATATTCAAGAACTCCAACGAACATCAAGCAAAACCCGCTTTCCTCAGACTACTCGAAGAGCAGCCATGAAAATAAGAGAAAAATAAAACCATGGGTCAGACAAAAGTCTTGTGTGAGAAACCCAAGAAATATGTGTGACATATAATAGCACCTATTGAGATCAATTGAACCATCGAATTGGTTTTCCTCTTAAGAGAACCAGCCATCTAATAGGTATATATTGCGATATTATAGATAATGTCTAGGCTGTAGAATATAAATAAGAAATAGTTGTGCTGCATGTACACCACAATAATAAATAGGTATACAATAAAAAAAATACTAAGGCACATTTACATAATTATGTAGGTTTTCTGTGGAGATCTCTTTGGATCTAAGTCGACTCCGATCTCCTATATAAGGATCAGACATATCCTTCGAGCATCATATATCTCTAGAGGATGTACCATAGGAAATACGTAGCCGGTCCATACCTCGTCACATGCAATCGAATGCATCAATCCCGCATGCATATTCATAAGCAACACTAGATGGATTCGCATGCACTATTGGATTAGCTAAACCCCTTGACTATGCATGCTACCTTTGGTTTCTATCATTATCAATGGTGAAGTCACGTTCAACATCTCAACACACGAGCCATCATCACTCGATCGGAACGTGAGTCTCTAAATGGATTCCAGCAACTCGAACAAGTCGTGAATCTCTATATAGTTTTGAGCATCTTGAACATATCATCAATCTCCATATAGATTCCAACATCTCAAACATATCACAAACCTCTTCCAAAGCATAGATCACATATATGCTTTTGAAGTGGTTACGATTTCAAGTCATCTCATATAAGTATACTCCCCCACTTACAGGGCGCTCTAAAACCAACCGATAGATTTCCAGTTAACTTAACCCCAGTTCTTTTAGAAATAAATAGACAATACTTACGGGTGGAGATCATCTCAAGGAGGAATTTCCTTATCGTTTGATTTAGAAGAGAAAGACGAGTTTATACGTAGGTTTTAACTTCACCGAGTGAATAACCGTACCGTACAATCCTCGTGTTTCTTCTAGAAGTTTCCTAAGTTAATTTTAGTCATGCTCAACAACAATGAGAATGATCACATATGGAAACCAAGTCCCATATACTTATCACGTTTCCGACCTTCTTAACTTCCACTGTGCATCGGTCAAGAGTGAAGCCTGGTAGGTTAGAGCATTATTGCTTCTACACCTGACTTGAATCATCATTCTTAACTCTCACAGATGGAATCAAGTCTACTTCATTGACTTTTAGTGCTAAGTACATGATTAAATACTTTCCATAAACAAGCAGACACACAAAGCACGATTAATTCACACAAAGCATGATTAAGTCACATAAATGATTTCTAATCCCTTTTTCTATTTAATTAATCTTTTATTATTAAACTTGTTTTATTACTAAAACTCCTTTTTATCTATTAAAACTTATTTCATTAATTAAAGCTTTTATATTAATTTATACTTATAATTAATTAAACTCTGAATTAATTACAAATTTCTAGTTAATTACAAACTTCTAATTAATTAAAATGTCCCTTATTAGTTAGTACTCCTTTATTGATTAAAAATTCCTTTATTAATTAATATTCCATATCAATTAAAACTTCCTTTATATATAATTTTATGTGTGTGTATTTAATTTCTCTTTATAAAAGATATATAGTTGTATTCTACTATTTCATTATTCATTTTTACTATTTTCAATACATTAAAAAGTAGTTATATACTTATCTCAACGGTATAAGTATATTCAAAAATCACTTAACAAAATTTACTTACTTTAAATTGTAATCAAAGAGGTTAAATCATATATTACTTAAACATTATTACTATAAACCCCTTCTCTCTTTTATATTTTAAACACGTACCTTTTCCTATCTTTACTCCACATGATTCCATACTTGTTATTATCTTTAAAATTTTGTTATTAAAGATTTAAATGTATTCATAATATTTGTACACTTTGAAATATAATTTAACGGTTTAAAACTAAATGTTACTAAAACATTGTTTACAATGGACCCAAAAACATTTCATACTTTGAACGTTTATCTTTGAAAATCTCTTTTAAAGATCTAATTACATTTATAAAGGTTTAAGATAAGTGTTACCTAAACATTATCACAATAACCTAAAATTATTTACTTATAATTATCCCTAAAGTATTCCTTATTAAAGTCCTAATTATTTTTCAAATTATAATCCTTCATTATATTCCTAATTATAATCTTAATTACAATCTTAATTGTATTCACTTATATTTACAATAATTTAACAAGTTAAAATACTTTTTCTTAACTTTACAAAACCACTTATTTTAACTTACGTATTATGATCCAAAGTTTCCTTTATTTCTTTATAAAAGACTTAACTTATTTTTTCCAACTTATATATTTACTAAATACCTTTTTAAAATAATGTAAATGTTTATATGTATACTAATTTAGTTGTAAGCCAATATAATTAATAAAATTCTAATTTTAAAGATATCATATTACATAATTTTTTAATACTTTAATAAAATCTTTAACTAATTTTCTGAAAACCACATATATTTTAATATACTTTCAAATATATATACAATGGTTTAAAACATTTATTTTAAATATTACTTAAAAATACTTATTTTATCATTTATTTAAAAACCTAATAAGCATGTTTTTCTAATTTGAAACCCTTTGCTTTAAAAAATCATAAATAATTATTAAAATTATATTTAAACTTTGATATTTTCCCAATAATAAGTATACTTTTATTTATTATTAAAAATAAAAAGAAGCCCATAGGACGCCTTTCAAACTTGGCTTCAAAAATCGCGAACACAATACATTTTCAAAATGCATCCATAGTGACCTTTTCGCTTTTAACTTTCACAACTTTGTTTTACAATTTCTATAACTTTCCAAATCAATTACTTGCCCCCCCCAATACACTAAAATATGTATAGAGATCAACCAAATATATATTTTCACAACAATTTCACATTTTAACCAATTTGACATATGTTAAGTACAAGGGATTTTAAAGTGCATTTATAGCGAGTATTTAGCTTCAAACATTCAAAACACCCTTCAACTTCACATATAAAATTATCAAACATGTAAACAACAAGTCTTGGTCACGACACATATTTTGGAGGGTTATAAGCAATATTACTACATATAACATATAACTTGCACTCCAAAGTAAGGATGGGTCCAAAAGTTATAACTTTAAATATTTAATGTCACTTTAACTTTATATTTATACGTACATATATATCACACACAATAAACATACAAATGGTGAGATAACTCACCCAAGCCCAAGCTATACCAAGACGTAGATAATCTCACTATGAGTGCAACAGCGAAGACCGTGTCTCGATTGGATCTCGTATGCAAGGGATACAAATTTTATAAAGATTTGAATAATTAATTTATTAGTTAACTTTAAATTGATAAAGTAATTACCTAATCGCCTTCTTCCCCAATCTCTCTCTACGCTATGCATGCCCGTGCACAAAATATGCACAACATCCAAATTCCTATCAGTTTCCCATCAATTCTGTTTCCCTAGTTGATGAATCTATGCACTGATCATTCCCACACGCTCCTCTACTTATGCTCATTGCAACGGACCCCAACTTGTCAACTTTGGCTTGCTCCATCAAATCGCGACCGTGGCCTTGCCCTTGAAACGCTTACCGATGCATTTTTTTCCTCGGTCCATTAGAGCTTCTCCGACCAATGCCATTGCTCATCTTTCCATGACCTGGCCTGAACGATACCACCATGCTTACCTCCTGCCCATTAAACAAAACATAATATGCTGCTTCTCCACTCCTGTAACACGACGTCCCGACTATCAAGGCACCATCATGCCCCCTTCGACCTTTGTTAAAACAATGAATTTCTATCGATTAGAAAACCATAAAAAAATATAATCGTTATAAAATTGCAAGTGCACGACATACAATCGTAGTATGTATGTGAGTACGGACCGATCCACTAGAAAAAAAATTAAATTTCAATATTACTCAATCAACTAAGCCTAAAATTTTGAAGTGGTTTAACGAAGAAAACTTATAGAAAATAAGCTAGAGCAAAAATGTATGGAATTATGTGATTAAGGAATAATTTAGAGGCAAATCCACTTCCAGTCATTCATATAAATCAACAAAAAATTCATAATCTCTCATTAAAAATATTGAGTAGAAATGATAGATGTGCTTATTATAACTTATTTGTGCTATTAATTAGCACAACTTAAACCGTCAAACTCTAACATATCATTCAAACCCATGTATAAATACTCATGAAAATGACATGAAATTAAAAATAAAACTATTTTAAGCATGATCTATTTACTATAAATTAGTAACATAAATCATCGAATTTTGATTCTAGTTTGACTTTCATTATCAAAATTACTTAGGTAAATGATCAAATAGTTTATGTTTATATGGGACTAAGCATAGCCTATTTGAGATGACAACATAGACTCGAATTCACAAAAAAAAAGAAACACAAACCACATCATTCATAATTTCCATTAAGCACATAAGAGAGATCACAAATGAAATAATTATGTTAATTTAATATGTTTCATGAGAGCTTCATTACTCCTAAATTAAATGGGTTTAGCTACTCATATTTGAATACATCTTAACATAAAATGATTTCAACATAACAAAAGAAAAGAAAAATGAGAGCTAATTAAAAGAAAAGAGAGCTAACTACTTGCATGAAAAATGAAAGCTAATTAAAAGAAAAGAGAGCTATTTACTATGAATTGTTAGATGGTCTGTTGATGGATGAAGGTGAAGTATGCATGGGAAGTTGTAGTTGAACTTGTAGTGTCATAGATGTCAATTTATATCTTATGTATTATGGTTTTCTACAGGTTGGAGGTAGTCAATACAGGTGTGTACAGGTTCAAGTGAAGGGTGGTAGGTGATGGAAAGTTGCTGGTGGACTTGATGGTTTGGAGGAGTCGTAATGTTAGTAGGGGTATTTGATGAGATGGAGGAAGGAAAGTGATTGGGTGGTGGAATGTCTGGTCTTAGTGTAGGTGTTTGGACTGTGGTTGATGGAGATTTCTTAATGAAGTTAGGTAGATGGAGTGACGTAGGGTATGGGGGAATGCAGATGTTGAGGTAGGGATGGTTTATTGCAAGAAGAAGATGAATGGGTTTGTGGTAGGGGAAGGTTGTAATGGAGGTCGTGGAGGTGAATTTGTTGATTGACTGCAATATGGAGTAAGATGTTTGGTTAATGGCTGGTGAGGGGGAAGTTGTTTGTTGAGGATAGTCGTGTGATAGTTTCTAGGTATAGTTATAGAGACCTTTACCCTTAGATATATTTTTATAATTAAATTATCATATTACTAACGCAACTCAAAGACTCATCTAAGGGTCAACTAGCCTACTTCCAACAAAAAACAGCCAACCAACTAGCTTTGAGGACTGTGTGTATCCCATATGGATTCTACACTAGTAGAAAATGAAATTCATTAAGGCATAACCCAAGCCTTTGCTACTGATCACTTGAGACCATTGGTGGCCATAGCCTACATGCCAGCCCTAATACCGAACATCGATCCAGCAAAAATAATGACATAACCTGTCGACCTTCTACAGCTGATATCCGGTTTAAAATAACCTAATGTAAGTCAAAGAAAATGCCCCTTTCAGTTACTTAATACCACTTATTGGAAATGAAGTATACCCTATTTCCTTAAAAGTGTTAGGCCTTTTAATGCTTCAAATCCGAGAAGAACTCTTGGTATATTTTACCCTACCTATCCACAACGCATATCTATTTCCCATGGATCCTACATTTGGAGATGTCCTACATCAGTAGCCAGTATGAACAATTGCTGGTAGCCTCTAGGTTAATGACATACTTCTATTGTGTAACTTTACCGATCTCGCATCCTAACCCACTAATCCAAACCAACCATCCTAAGTTTAAATGTTGGGCTAGGACCACTAATTCATGCTTGTCTTAATCATATAATCAAGACCGTATAATTTCCTACTATTAATTTTTACCTTGTACGCTTATTTACTATATTCCGTAAATGTCAATTGTCTATAATAAAAGGTCATTATTATTATTCTATTTGGATAATATCTAATAACATTTATTTATTCAATCTAATTCAACTTATTATGCCTATTCCATTTTCCCATAAATGTCACATTAAATCCTTTGACTGGTCCCATTAAACACATTTGTTTCCCTATTTAATTCTGTAATTCCTTATTAAGTGCGCATTTATTACCCTATTAATTTAGACATCCTTTACGCCTACCCCTCCTAGTCCTATAATTTAATAAGCTATTAATAATCAATCCAAATATCATTGTAAATTACAATTTTTTTAATCGATAAGCATGGTTATACACACACACACGCACACATATATTCCTATTGCTAGTTATTAATTCCTAAACCAGAACATTCCTTTCCATATTCTAATTTACTAGAGCTATCCTTCCTAAAAGGATTACCATTATAAACATCCTTAAATTACCCTAAAATGAGAATTTCGCTTCGCTTGAAATTACAAAGAATTATCTATTTTCTTTTATTGAAATAGACAGTGCAAACTACGGAGAAGAATATATACTTTATACATCTCTTTCCTTTTTGACGTATTTCTTGTTAATTCAAACGATGCATTATACATATTTTAGAATCAGATAATTTATAGAAATTACACAGAAATATATACGATTAAATTATACCTCGCTTCTAATAAATTAAAACATAGAAATGCACAATCAAAGTCAAATTAGTGCATTCCAAACTAATACTAACATTTTACAGTCCAACTATTACTCTGGAATAAACTTTACAACTTTATCAGTATTCAACTTTAATAAATTTAGGGACAAATTTCTAAATTTCCAAATTATAGGTAAATAACATTTCTATTTCAGTCATCTATTTTATAGAATATGTAGGCAATATTCCTATATATTCATTTTAATCTTACAACTTATCAGATCTTATATAGGTATTATTATTAAATAAATTCAAAGATATTTTTTTTGCCAAGGCTAACCGGGTTGAATGGACCCCTATCATTTTATTCATCACTTGAAAAGAACAAGCAGTTAATAAGAAGACAAAAAAACAAGGGTAAACGAGCAGGAGAACAAAAGAAAAATAAAATAAGAAGAAATTAAAAATTATGCCTTGAAAAGGTGAGAGTATCATTGCATAGTGAATTCCACTAATAATTTCATGGTACAGAGCTATTCTACTCTTGGCTTTAGCATTGAAATCCTTCTCCTTTCTCTCCTTCTAGATGCTCACGGCAAAAACATTGAGAATTAAAAGATGCTCATAAGAATGAGGTACTTTCCATTTTGTTTCTTTGTATAAGCTATCCCTATGACGACCCAGAATTTTAGTCATTCGAAATTCGTATATTTAACTGATTTTAAATATTCACAAGTTAATTTTATAAGTTGAATAACTTATATTTCAAATATCTGGATTTAATTGGATAATTAAATTGTTAATTTAATATTTGAAATTGTAGAAATAATTGAAATTTGGATCTAATGTAAATGAAAATGATTTATAAAGTTGAATTAAATTCTATTTGAATTAAAATGATGTTAGAGAACTTTTAAAATTGAATTAAAAGTAAATTTATAGAAATTGAATATTTTAATATTTAATTAACGTGTAAAAATAGTCATTTTTCACACAGTGTCGGATTTCTATGAAACTAGTTTTATTGGATCCATTCTGTTATATTATTGTAGGATTTTAAATTTCATGTGAATCAGATTTATGATTTAGTCCTTGCAAGCTAAAATGCGTAGAAATCTGTGTAAGTGAAATTTTAAATCTAAATAGGTCGATTTAAAAACCTATCCTCCAAATATGCTCGAAACGGCTCTCGATATATATTCCATTATGTTTGGAATAAGGGTAAAACTTTAAAAAGCCAGGCGGCATGCTTCGATTGGAGTTCAAAAAAAATTCAGATGAATAATGCACAGAAATTTTCTATAAAGGCCACATTTTTATTTTATTTGCCAAAACCTTAATCTTGCTAGGGTTAGCCGCCATTTACTTTTCTATGGACATAAATGCTCGAAATTTCTTCCTCCGTTATCTCTCTATCCATAAATAATTATCAAAAATGTTCAACTACGAAGTCATAGAGCACGTCGAGAACTTCCAATCCAACGGCTGTGATCGAGAATAGAGCTATGGATTAACAACAAATTAGCCGCGTTCATCCTTAGTTCATGCGTGTTTTTCAAAGCAATAGGGAGGCCAAGCTCGTCTATACTTTGAGCGGTGGTGTGCATGGCGTTGGGCTTCGACGTGGAAGTCTCAGATCGTCTTTAAGTTGGTCGTAGGTCGCGCGATAATTCATTGAAAAGGGGAGGCTAGTTGGGTTTGTTCGGCTGGAAAAATCATAGGAGAAGAAGAAAAAGATACGGCCGAGATTGGATGCAAAATAACGAGCGGCTAGATTAAAAAGTAGGTTTTAAAAATAAAATAAAATTTGTAAATATATATATATATATATATATATATAATTCATATAAACTTCCAAACGTCATAACTTCTTCATACGAGGTCCTTTTTTGATGAAACAAGTTGTGTTGGGTTCGTATTGACGAGCGCTACATTCTAGAGCTGGCGAGCTGATTGGAGCTAGTGTAAATTTTGGAAAAAATTAAATACTTTTTTAATTTTATTCGAAATAAAATACTGCAACTGCTATTGGAACCAAAGTGAGTACAACTCACTCTTTCGGCCTCACTGATATTTTTATACAAGTGAGAATAAATTTATTTTATGTTGATTGATGATTGTTTGGGTGATACATTGTATATTATATATATATATATATTGATTGGTATTTGGATATATTCCTGCCTATTGGAGCAGATGAGATCCTATACGTTCCTGTGTATGAGCTTATGACCCTTTGTACACGCATCAGCCTCGAAGCGGACATTGTACATATATTCTAATATGTATATTTGTTGCAGGTGACAGGTTGGAGGGATTCGAATGGATGTTGTTTACAGATATTGTGATATATACTGTTATCATGCGATATATGATGTTTGGGATGTAGTGATTGATGTATTTATTGTTGTTGTAGGATTGGGCCTATTTTTGATAATTTAAAAATGTCAAAGTGATGATTTCAATTAAAAAGGATTTTCAAGTGATTTTGAAAATAGACGTTCTATCAATTTTTGAATTGTTAAGGAAATGGATTTATTTTAAATAAATAAAGAGTTATAATTTTTATGTTATAAAAATTATGATTTTTGGGAAATATAATCAGAATGGGATTATTGAAATATAAAGTTGATTATTTTGGTAAAATAGTTAAATTGAGATTTTGTACTTATCAAAAATGGGTTATATATAAGAATTATAAAATTGAATTTTTATAAATCAAAATAATGGATTTATTAAGAAGTTTTATAATTGTTAAAATGAAGTTATAGTTGAATCTTATAAGTAAACAAGATTTACAAATTGATGAAGTTACAACGGAATGAATTTTATAAATAAGAGATTTATAAATAATTAACTTATAATCTGCATTTTGGCATGTAAATGGGATATAAATGCAATTTATTAGTGAAGGAATTTTTTATATTGAAGTTTTTATAAAATAAAAATGTAATTTATAAATATTGTTTTATAAATTCGAAATCAATTGAATTTGATAAGTTAAATATAGAAGTTTATTTAAGGAATTATATCCACGATTTTGGATAGTGGACAATCCTTTAATTAAATGTGAAATAGTAATGAATTGGGTAAAGGGATTATATTCATGATTTTGGATAGTGGATAATCCTTAAAATAAATGTGTAAAAATATTGGATTTGGTAAATGAACTATATTCACGATTTTGGATAGTGAATAATCTTTTAAGTTAAAAAAGGTTTTGAAAAGTGATATTTTAAATGAAGTTAAAATGATTTGAAGATGTTTTAAAATATGTTGTATCGAATACATAGATTTCAACATTCATTGTTGAAATAGACGTTTTCGAGAAGTAAGGAAATGATGGACTATAACACTATTGTTATAGTAAATGATTTTCGAAAGAAAATGTTTTTGTGTAGCATATGGGATTTATGTATCTATCTTATTTTCGAATCGCTATACTATTGATTTTGGGTTGTCGTAACGATGTTTTACGCAACATTCGTTCTGACCCAAATAAATGTGTTTAAAGAGAACGTTTTCATTAAAAAAATAAAATATATACTCAATCGTGATTTAAGTATATGTAATATATTTTAAGTGTTGAAAATAAATTGATTTGTTAATTACTTATTATTAAATAAGTATATGGAAATGTTTTCCAATGTTGAAATGGTTTTGCGATTATATTTAAAAAAAAGATAATTTGAAGTGAATATTTGGCAAGTAATTTAATAAATAAAAGATTAATAAAAGGGCCCAGTGATTGCATATGGTGCTAAATATTTGTTTGCTTGCTTTGATAGTTAAATAACCGACTATCCATTTGACCATTTTAGTTCCTTGACTTGATGTGGAAACTATTTAGTCATACACTTAGTACGTAGTCATCTGCGTAGTCTTGATTATCGTTTGTGTTGAGGATGTTGATTCGTGTAGTGTGGAGTACTACTCCAATCTATCGAGCTTCCTTCTTGACCGGAGGATAGCAAGTTGAAAGTTGGAGACGTGATAAGTCTATGAGACTTAGTTTCTGTGTGAGGTTGAGAAACGCTTTTGCGTTGTTGGTGCGAAGAGATCGAGATCAGTTTATCTGAAAACAACTTTGGACCAACATTTACATGGCGATTGTGCAGGTTGGTTATGATGATATTGATATTCAGGATTTTCGTAGTAAATGGCTGCTTGTTGATCGTTTGGGTTTAAAATCCCAATATACATCCAATAGTAGTACTCTCTTCGTCATGAAATATCCAATGCAAGGACTATTCACTACTAATCTTAGGGATTTTCCAACAGGATGTGGTAGGAAAGTACCTTCGGTTTGTCCTATTCCTGGACAACTTGTATGGTTGTTTGTCTGACATTACATTTCTAAAGATTACGTACAATTGTTTAATTTACAAACGTACAACAGTGGTGGCGGAGAAGGAAACTTCTGTTAGCTTAACACCGTCCTAGAGACGTATGAGCTTAAGGGCTGTATTTTTGTGGAAGGCAATTAGTAGTCAACCGAAATGACCGTGTGGCACTCAAAGTGATGTGATTGTGATTTGTGAAAGGTAATCGTTACCTCAAGCCTCATCAACTGGAAATGAAGAAAACAGGGTTAGATGCAGCAGAGCTAAGTGGGTCGCTCCCGTCAGGATATGAGCATCCTCTTTGAGATATATCTTCACATGCTATGACGTCGTGTATCTGACTATTGTGGTTTGTATGCTTTGAGGGCCCTCGAAAAAGGTTGGTAACGACCATAGGATAATATATTCGGTACTATCTAGTTACAGAGATATGCCGGTCTTGTGTTGGTAGAGGATCCTTTGTGATGGTCCTCGGTACATTCCATAGAGATGTAATGCTGGAAGGTAGTCCCTTCACCTGGTCATTTGTATGGAAATCCAAACCCCACTACGAGCTTGCGGTTTTGTTTATAAAGGCGTAATGAATAGCCTCGAAATGCTATATGGGTAACCATTTTTGCTATGATTAATATTATTTGTATACTAGACATTAGTAAAACATAACATGATTTGATATGAGATGTTTTAGTTATCGTAAGGTAAAAACATGTCTGTGTTTATGTGTGGGCATATCTTACGAGATACTTTTGTTTTGATAAAGGAAAATTTTGGTAATTTAATAAATTCAATTGAGTATGTTTCTCATGCTAGTTTACCAGACAGATCCGGACGTTCTTCCTTTTCAATGCTCGGGTCGGACCGAGTATATTTACAGGTTCAGTTTTGGTGCTTTTGGAGCTTCAGTAGGAGAGTTAGAGATCTTCATTTTCATATACACATATCTGTTTTGATTATCCGCTGCTTAGTTGTTGTATATTGTTGGCAATTGTGAGGACAGGTTATTATTACTATCCAGGATGATAACTATTAATTGATTGTTGAACTCTGATTGATGTATGTATATACACTTTCTATTTGTAAAGATCATTGATATGATATTATATGTCATTCCGCTGCGATGTAAGATTCTGTATTATACTGTTTTGTTCTCTCTTCTCTCTTTCTTCTTTTCTCTTCTTCTCTCTTCTTTTCTTTCTCTTGACTTTCCATCAGTCTGTGCTTTTTGGGTCGGAATGTGTGGTTTATTGTCGATTCAACGGGTATGAATTTGCAGGTCATCACAATTCCACTTCATCAAACTATCATGAAAAGGAGGAATAAACCCACCCTTGGTTTTGATAAAGTCCCATAGGAAAAATGTAAAGGAACATCTGAAAAATACTGGAGATAATCTTTAGGGGCACTATTGCAGAAATGGTGGTCAGTAGTGATAGGAAACCCTTTGAGTTTTAGGTTGCATAAAGTATGATTAGCATTCTTCAAAATCTTCCAACGTGAAAAATTAAGCTTCTTAGAAGTAAATAAGTTCCAAACTCTGTAATGCCATGGAAATTTTAGGTTGTACTGTTGATTAGATATTGATTTATAAATAGGGATGGAGGAGTGATGCTTCTTGCTGAAACACTACACATACTCTTCTTTACCAGCATAACTTTAGGGAAATGTTGCATAAATGGACCATAAGGCGGTTCTTTTAATACTGCTATACCCGGGGAGGCAAATTTTTCCACGTCTTATATAATCAACAGCTTTAGCTTAAAGTGGAATGCTAGAAATAACAGTTTCCTCCAAGCTAAGGAAGTTTTGGAGAATAAAACCATTTGCAATCCAATGGACCATCCAAAACTTGGCTCCACTGTTTCTGAAAAGACATAGAGTAGCATGAGGAAGGAGAATATGCCTTATCTTTAGAATGGCCTTCCATATCAAGCTATTAGAGGACTTAGCTTCCATAAGCCAGAAGTCTTCGTTCTTAAGATCATATTTATTTTCCCAATTATCCCAGACTGAACTAGAGTTATTTAGAAGGGCATCTACATGCTTAGAAATACTGATGTGTACTATATTGAGAGATTTTTGATGTGTAGTCCTCCAAGTTGCTTTGGCCTTTCAAGTTTATTGAAAGCAATAAGAGCAATTTCTTTGTAAAGATAGAACCAGACCATAAAAATCTGATCATTGCACTCTTTGTCATGTTGATGAGTTCAGCAGGAAAAAGAAAGGATCTGCCCCAATAGCTATTCATAGAGAAGATAATTAAGTTTACTATAGTGAGCCTACCCGGTTGACTCAGAAATCTATTTTGCCATCTGTTCATGGTGGAAGTTATCTTCTCAAATAAAGGAGTACATTAAGCTGTGTATGGCTTTAGTACCTGGAGAAATCCCAAGGTAGCTCATATCATTTTGAAGGGGTTGCATATTAGTGATTCAGAGGCATAGGTTAGACCGAGGACAATCGAGTTCAATAAGCAAAATACTAGATTTAGAGGGGTTAATGTGAAGGCTGGTGTACTCAAAGAATTCATGATGCAGGATAGAGAAGAGGTGGTTGGTTTTAACAATGATGAGGTAATCTGCAAAGGCAAGAGAGGTGGTAAGAGGGCTTCTGCATTTTATGTGTAGAGAGAAGTTCTTTTGTTCAACCTTAAAGAGCAGTGCTTGTGTGAGGGTTTCCATAACGATGAAGAATAAATAGGCAGATATAAGATCTCCCTATCTAAGGCCTTTAGCACCTTTAAAGTAACCTACAGAATGAGAATAAATCAGCAAAGAGTTATGTAATTTCAATGCTATAAATAAATTATATGATTTCTCACTCACTTTTCTAGCTTTCCAAATCTCCCAAATCTGGATCCATTCCTTTCTTGACTCCTTTTCCATTCTAATCCAAAAGAATATGTATAACAAGATATACACATACTATTAGAATTACAAACCTGAAAAGAGATTTTAGGTTATGGGGAATATAGGTTTATAATAATGAAATTTACCTTCTTCTACAGTATTGATTCGCTCCTTCTTTTCTCTCTTTTATTTTCTGTCCTCCTTCTATTATATATATATATATATATATAATTTTATAATTAATAGAAATGATAGAGAAAGGAAAATGGCAGAGCGTCGCTGCTTTGATCAGAAAATATGAGAAGAGAACCAAGGGGTTAGGCCTGTATTTATAAGCGCTCGAATCAATCATAGTTATTTCCATGGTTCATCTCTAGCCGCAACTATACATGGTCGATCGACCCAAGGAGTAGGTCAACCGGTGGGGTCCGCATTTAGTAATTTTTTTTTTCTATTTTCATTTTTTAATTATTTTCGTTTCGAAAACTTCATATGCTGATAATTTCTTCATTTGAACTCCGATCACAAAACTCCAAATATGGAAATTGCTTAGAAAATCACCACAAATGCAATGGTTTACATACTGATAACTACTAGAAAAGTATGGAATGGCTCGCTCGAGAGTTCTTTATTGGTTAATATAACTAAGGTCAAATAGATAATCTCAAAGTGACAATGTTACACAGCTCCGTCGGCTCAAGAATGTTGTGAAATTTCAGTTTGGACACCGCATTTTGATTATAGTTAAATCATGCATGTCATCCATCGGACGACTATAGTTGGGTCTAAGTTAGAGCATTGGAAGTATAACATTATTCATTGGAGAATTCGTCTCCTAAGTTAGATGAGTTTAGTATCACGGTTAACTTTAGTCAACTGAAAACAAAATCCTCTGGCCCTACGATTAATGATAAATGTTATTACCGAATCAAGGATTTTGTGTTAGGCTTATAAAATTGTATGTGGATGATGTTGGAATTTTAACCAAAACTAAATCCATAAGTCCTAATGTGACATAGTTTTGATGAGGAGAATTGATGTAATAATCGTCACTACCGGGTACCACTTATAATAAGTAAAATTGTATTTTACCAAAAGATGTATAAATGTTAAATTCAGCCAAAATATCAAACTACTAGCTAATGTATGTATGAACGTTAGTATTTGAATTGTTCGATGTTAATAACTAAATGAATTTACACCTTTATGTCATACAATTGAAATATGAATATTCTAAATGAACCACGCGATTTAAGTGATTTATAATCATTGTAATAAATTAATATTTATGAAATATTTTTTGTTAAATTTTATTTGATTTTTTTATGTATCGTTATTATTTAATAGAATGTGTATAAAATTTATAAACCTGCGTAATGATATATGATGTTGGTAGAATATTTAAATAGAATAAATACTATATGGGTTTTTTTAATAAATTAAGTAAATTAATATCTGTTAATTACTGAAATTTCATTTGATTTGTTTGAATACCATTAGTATTTAATAACATACATATATAAAAGCTATAAATGCATGTATCTACGTACGATACCGATATATTGTTTAGAGTGGATTTAAATAGATTAAATGCTAAGTGATCTTGGAAGTATTTGATGTCATATAGCACCTATTATGGCTAACCAAGGACAATAAAGAAAGGAAGAGAATTCGATGAGATTTAAAGGAATTAAATAGAGAAAGTTTTAAAGGAGGGAATTAAAAGCTTTCAATGTTAGCTTTAAAAAATATTCTCTTTCTTTCATTTCAGAAGACTCTTTAGACAATTCATGTTTATTCCTCTCCACTTCAGTCCTGGCCAAAAATAATGGCTTTTATAGCCCAGAAAATTTCAAAATCAAACTCTATTAAAAAAAAGGTGGTTCTCATCTCTTGATTCTTGACTAATTCCAGAGATTGATTCTATTAAGTATATGAGCTTTTGACCCATTGTTTCAAGGTGTGATTTATAGACAACATCTAAGGTAATTCTCGAATTAATTAATTTATATGTTTTATCATCATATGCTTGGATTTTTAAGACTCATCATGTGTTTAATTAATCGTCTTGTATATGTGAATCAAAAGTCTGTTTCGACTCAATTAACAATTTAACTATTGTATTATTTTGATTCAAATCTACATATGTTTCATTTGTTTATAATATGTGCTCATCTCAAATTGATATGTTTAGATTCTTTATCGTCTTTGCTAATTTGTTGTTATTCTATGTATTGATTAGATCTATTTTTTCTTTTCATGAATTTATATATGCTTAACTTGTCCAATTCTTTTCTTTTGCTTTGACAATTTTGAAATAAAAGAAACTTGAGAGCTAATCTTGATTTAGATCTATTTTAAACCTTTATAAAATTTACATACACAATTGCAAATGAATTGTATATGTCGATTATTTATTTCTCTTTGAAAATTGATTTCTATAGTTATATGGCTATTTTTTGTTATGAACATTTTAAAATTTAAATATTGTTCATGTAAGAAGGGAATTTTTTTATTTATACTTTATGAATGGATGACTTTAACGCAACTTTTAAATCATTTATCTCCTTTTATAAATTTGTTTTTTTGTAATAAAAAAATTCCTAAATAGCAGTTTCATTTCTAAACTATAAGTTTAATCAAAATTTTCCATTTTTAAATCCAACTTATTCGCATATATGTATGTACGTGTGTATGTATCATAAATTACAATGTTCACGAATACATGTTATTATAAATCTAAAATGGTAAATTGATGATTTATACATGTGGAAATTCACATGTTTAGTTCAAATTTATAGAACTGATCTTGTGTAATAATGTAACATTTAATATCATTTCTTTCTTTGACTGAAATAAAATTCATTACATTAATTTTGGATTTCAAATCACAAAAAATCACCAAATGTGATTTTAATACACATATATACCTATTGTACACACACATGTATCAAATAAATATCGTGGACAATAAAGGTATATGTAAAGGGTAAATGGGTCCGTTATGTAAATCTCAACACTTATATAGGTTCCCATTAACTAGCACATGCACTTCGCATAAAGTATATTTGATATACTTGTGAACTAAAGCATAAAAATTCCTTTTAAATACAATTGAATAAAATGAAGTTTTCATTTAAAATATTTTGATTAGATCTAAAATCCATTTATGCTTTATAGACATAACCAAGATCAAAAATGGAAAAAAATTAAAATTCACCCATTCAACCTGCTTTCGTATAGCCCGGTTCCTTCAACGGCATCAGAATCAAATGGTTTATACGGTTTGAATTAGCAATGTTAGAACTAACTGATTAAAGCCTACCAATTTAGCAAGGTGTCTGTAAGGTAGCGTCAAAGGATTGAGTTTAGGTAATCAAGTATTCTGCCCTACCTGGCTATTGGACTGGCTTAAATGCTAAAGTAATCTCAAAGGTTATTCCTAATATAAAGTCCCAAATCGACTTTTGGCCTTGTGCTAATTTTTCAAAACACATTTTGAAATTAAAATAATATTTTAATTTTAAAAATTAAAGTTTAAAATATAACTTTTCATAAAAACTATATACCTTTCAAAATTTGTTTTGAAAGTTAATATATGAAATTCAAAATCTTATCTTGATTATTTAATTAATTAGATTAAATTAATAAATAGTTACTTAAATAATTAAATTAATACATATACAATGAAATGTGTATATTTATCTTAAAATATGTAAGGTAAATGAAGAGAAAATTCTGAGTTTAATTAATATTATTCTAATAAATTTTTAAATAATTAAAAGTTAATTAATAATTAATGTACATGTATAATGATATGTGTACATAAGTACTATAATTGTTATATTCCTGTTCATCTTTAAATTGTTGAGGATTAATGGAGTAAAATTCAATAGATGAAATTTAAATTCGATTAATTAGAATGTAAATAAATAAACAAATAAAATTAATTAAATATGATTTAATTAGCAAGAAATAAAATTAATTTAATAAGATACATGGATTATTATATAAGCGAATTAACTTATAAAAGTTATAACTAAGTTAACACTTATATATGTATAAAAATAAAGTGGAATTGGAAAGAAATCCAAATGAGATTTAAGGCAAAAGGACATACAAATTTTATTTATACCGCAATTTCATATTTGTCTGACACTTGAATCACGAGGGTATTTCACAAGGAATATATTATTATCTAAATCGATATTACTCAATATATATATATATATATATTGAAGATTATGAATTCTTAATATAGTAGTTGTCCTCCACCATTTATATATTGATAAATTACTTGTATACTCTTTTAGTTGTTGATATTCCTTAAGCTAGAGATGTTATGTGCAGTACTATTAATATATTGACTACACAAGGTAAGATACATGCACGTATTTGTTGATATTCCTCAAGGTACATGCATTATACTTAGGCCATCGTGAAATAGTGGGTACATGTGAATAATCTATTTTGATTTGTTTATATTCCTTAAGATCGATATAAGATCAGGAAAAACACCATGGATTAGGAGTTGTATCTGATACAACCAATAAAGTACTATCCATTGCTTGCGGGCCTATGATTTGTTGATGTTCCTTAAGGTTATAATCCTAAGACAAGCGAGGTCCAACGCCTAATAGAGAAATCAAAAGATTTTTATGTTTCAACTTAGGGTTTTTAAGAAATATGAAAACTAGTGGGAGCCTTATTAGAAAAATGAAATGGTAACATTTATCCTTTCTGATACTGTAAGAACATTTGCTAAATAGAGTTTAAATAATTTACATTGCTAAAGCTATTCAACTAATATACATTGATCAAATATTTGTTAATTAAGATATATAAATGAAATGTATTAAAGGTTGATAAAGAAATATATAATGTACTTACCTTAAACCTTTTGGCATTTGTCACTTCAATAGCCATGCAAGAGCCTTGCTATACACTACTAAACTCATTCATAACTTGTTCTCTTAAGTGTTTATTTTCCCAAAACTTTGTAATGTTTCCATGAGCTTTGAACTCTTAAGCAATATAAAGATATATAAATTTAATTCGCATTCGATCACATATACATGTTACATGACGAACAACCGTGTTTCATAATGTATGAAATTTCAATAAAATTAGTTCATTGGAAATAAGAAGGTAAAGCATAACGTAAAGTGATGCATTCAATTCGATCGATTACAATTAGGACTTCCTTTTGAATGGTTTGACTATTTAGATAATAAATCGAATGTACAAAAGTGGATGTAACATAGGCGCACTTGGGATGAAGAGTGTAATACCCCTTAAATTGAATAATAAATTAAAAAGAAATCAATTAATAATTAGTAATGCCAGAAATGGAATTTGCATAGATGTTAGAATATGGCTAGGGAATTTGCACCGTTGTGTTCGTGATGTTTGTCTAATCAATTTTCATATATAAAGATATCCGTTCAGAGTTCAAATGAAAAAATAATTAACATTTGAATAGCCTGATCGGAAATAATTTTATATGCAATTAAGAAAATAAATATAATTAATTAACACTAATTAACGTTAATAGTTACTTAAAGTTTAAGCAAGTTTAATATTAATCAAATATGTATAAAATTGTATTGAATAAAATTAAATGGGAAACAAAGCAGCGTTAACAAAATAAACCAATGGCCGACACCTAAGATCAACTTGTCAACCATTAGCGGTCGACCTGTAAATGTATAGCAGTCGATCGGTAGTGCCATGACGGTTGTGAATTGAACCTAGGTCGAACGACCCAGATTTAATATAATATAATCTAATGGTTGCAATTGATTCAAACCCCTATAAATACTAGCCTAACCCCTAGCTTTTTTCCTAGTATTTTCTAAAGCAAGGTGAAGCTCTGGCATTTTCTTTTCTTCACAAATTCTTAAATCCAAATAAAACTATAATCTATATACATATATACAAGTGGAGAAATGGCGGAGAATAATAGAGAAGAAGAATAATATCAAATCGAATCACCAAAGCCAAGGTAAAATTATAAATTAAAATCTAAATTAATTTCAAATCTCTTTCCGGATCTAAATTTATAATCAATATGTACATTCTTGCAGTACATAATTCCATAGGGAGAAAAAGAAATTCATGGTTTAGATCTGGTAATTTGGAAGCTTAAAGGTGAGTAGAAAATCATACCTTTTTATGTAATACCGGACTTATATCATTATAAATCTGTTCCTTATGTGCCTAAACATAATTTTGGAGTCATAGACTAAAATAAATCCATTTCATGAATCTGAAAACAATGCCTACATATTCTTGGAATGATTAACTTTGATTTAATATTGCACATACTTGAATCTCGAAAGTAAGGGTAAAAGTAGTCCCTATATTAATGAGATTTTATAGTGATTCCAGTTTTGCTGGTTGAATGATATACACAGGTAAATGAGAATTAGAAGTTATTATAAAGTGGATTAAGATTTAAGTAGTGTTTTAATTCGTTGAAATGAAATGTGTTGCAATGTAAATTTCTATAGACTGTCCAATTTTATAATTATGAATAAATGTGTAGCATTTGAAATAACAAGGAATATGACTAAAAGAAAGAGATGTACGAAATATGAATTTTTACCATATTTCTTACTGTTTATGTCAAAAAAAACCGAAGAGACAATTCCTTGTAATTCAAACGTAACACAAATTCAATTTTAGATAAGCTATGGAAATTTATAGTGCTAACAATTCCTTTAGGAGGATGTAATTCCAATGCATTAAAACTCAAAAATCCCTAAGTATTACCAAAGTATTATAGGTAGAGATAATAAAAATAATTCAACTATAAGTCTAAAATATGCGATTGTTATCCGAGTTTTTTACCCAGTAGAAGTCCGAACGACTTGATCGAGTCAAAATAGCTCAAAAGCCAACCAAAGAACTACAACAAGAAGCTAAAAGAAGTCGAAAGAAAAGACAGAATAATACTCTAAGGTATGGACTGCTAGCGATCAATGGCCTATAGATCGCCAGCGATCCATGACATTAACTCAGGAGTTCATGAACAACATCGACGCAAGACAACGAAGCTATCCAGAAGGCAAAGCTCAAAGTTAGGCTAAGTATATGGATCGCTACTGATCCATATACCATGGATCGCCAGTGATCTATGCTATTTCATCGAATGGCTGTGAATTTAATGGAGCAAGGCAAGGGGAGAATGCTAAGGCATTGGCCTACCTTCGAGCCAATCCTATGGATTGCTAGCGATCCATAGCCAATGGATTACTGGCAATCCATCCTTTTAGCTCGAGTCGTGGTGTGACCCGCAAGGGTTCTTCCTTTGTTGATTTGCGAGCATGTGGTGAGAAGGCTTGGCCTAGTAGCTCTCCCACCTCTATAAATACAATTCTACCTTCAACACAAATGGGATCTTCCGAACTAGTTGCTGGAACTCTGCAGAAAGTTTTCTTCACCCCTGTCCTTCCTCACAACGGTCATCTAAAGGGTTTACTATGATTCTCCAGTGAACTCTAACACCGGGGACTTGATCTAACTAAGGATATTCAAGAGATTTGTAATCTAGTTAACTTTGTAACAGTGATCAGTCAATAATAAAAAGTATAAAGTGGAGGTAGGCTTCTTAACAGCCGAACCACTATAAAAATCTTCTTGTGTTCTTTCTATTTATGCTCTTTTACATTTATTCTCTGTATTACTTCTCTGTAAGATCAGGGCTGATGCTTTCACACTCGATCCAAGGTCTTGATCCATTTTTTGGGTTAACGTTTTGGTGCTTTCATTTAGAATCCAACTCAAGGGTTCAAATCTAGCTATCTACTTTAGATCAGATAGGTCCAAAAGTTAGATCCTGAATCTTTTCTTGAAAAATCTATTGCTTGGAATAAATGGCTCCAGGAAGGAAAAGAACAGCGTTTGAAATGTTCATAAGGGCAGTAGTAGCTAGAGAATATATAAATCATCAGCAAACTGAAGTAAATGGTGCCAATGTAGGTGATTAGGTGCCAGCATCTTCCAATCTACATGAAGTCATTACAAGCGACGAATTAAACAAGATGGTTGAGGAAATCAACCAAAAGACGGAAAGCAGTCAGAGAGCTTTGATGGATAAGCTCAATACTCTCTTAACCTTATAGTCAAATCCTTCTCCAAGAACTGTGGCTGAATCCGTGGCTATCACAAAAAAAGAAAATTCTTTTGTTTCTAGCCTAAAAAGAAGAAACGGGAAGCAACTGCAAAGAAGGGTGACAGCATGAACTATGGGAATTAACACAGAAGGAAGTACAAGTACTCCGCTCGTTGCAAGGTAACCAACCTTGAAATTGAACCAAGGGGCGAAGACCCCACGAAAGGATATACCATAGACCTCTATAACTCAGATGATGGAGAATGATTCAACAATGATAAGTTGGAAGAAAATGCCAATACATTCGATAATGCTGGAAATGTCCAAAGTACCCTAGTCAGGCCAACTACAAGCCAATGGGATCTTGATGGAGTGGTTCTCTCAAAGAAGGGAGCGCCTAGACTTCAACACACTGGCCAAGACTGGTTGCAAATCCAAACACTTGGTGTAGTGACTGACAGCCGTAACCAGGACTAC
This sequence comes from Allium cepa, assembly GCA_030765085.1. Classification (NCBI taxonomy): domain Eukaryota; kingdom Viridiplantae; phylum Streptophyta; class Magnoliopsida; order Asparagales; family Amaryllidaceae; genus Allium; species Allium cepa. The sequence continues at coordinate 251,368,632 of CM060928.1, forward strand.
CGGACATCAGAGGCATTTATCACAGATACGGTTAAGCGATTGATGGACAAGAATAAATAGAAGAGACGATGAATGGATATCCGCACCAAGTTGGACTCCCTTTACTGATGAGATCTTAAATGAGCGATATCCAAAAAAGTTCATGATGCCAACTATTCCATCCTATGATGAAACAAAAGACCTAAAACCCCATTTGTACAAGTATAGTTGGTACATGGACGAAGAAAATGCTTCAGAGGCTATTCGGTGTAGATGTTTTCCCATCTTTCTGGAAGGAATTGCTTCCATGTGGTTCACTAGGCTTCTGCTGAGATCCATCTCCACTTTCGACCAATTAGCAACAAGATTCCTCGATCAGTTCAAGCTCCATACCACGCAACCTAAAGACGTGATGTCCTTGTCCGGACTATTATTGGGACAAAATGAACCGTTGAAGTCTTTCATGAACCGGTTCAATACCACAATGATAGAGGTGAGCAATCCAAATGAGGACATGGTTTTCATGGCCTTGGTCCGTGCGATTCATCCCTAAAACTGAATTCGGAAGTGGATCAAAATGAAGTAACCAATTACAAGGAAGGATTTCAATCGCAAAGGAAGTCAATACTTGAGATTGGAGGAGGCGCAGGAGCTAAAATGGAAGTCTACTGGCATGCAACCGTCGAACGTCGGGTAGAGTGACCTAGCAATGAATTAGAATACAAACGCTTCCGGAACCGCTGAAGGAATCATAGGGAAAATGGAAAATCAGAAAAGGAAGAATTAGAATTCCAATAAGAAAAATGGAAACAATAAATGCCTTAAAGGCTTCAAGCCTGAAAATTACATCCCTCTCAACGAAACTCCAAAAAACATTTATTTCACGACATAAAGGACCGACGAATATAAAAAACCCCTAAGAAGGAAGCAATCGAACAACAAAAGCGCCTATGGAAGATCCATCGCTTCCACGGGGCGCATGGTCACAACACAAACGAATGCTGCCACCTAAAGAACTTGATTGAAGAGTTGATTTAGGAAAACAAGCTTTAGCAATACATGAGAACATCACATAATCCTGGCCAACCAGTGGCTCCTCAAGGCCCTAGGAACCAAAGAAACCAAGCCGGAACCAATGAAGAGGGATCAAAGCAAACTGACCAGAGACACATTATTGGAACGATATCTGGAGGCCCACATCCTAAACGGAGAAGTTTAGGAGAGATGGAGCGGTATGCAAGTTCATTAAAGCATGCTTCGAAGGAATCATGTCTCACAATAGAAGATGAGGCTCCAACCAAGTAGCCGAAAACTTTGAAAGATGATACTGTATTCAGAAATTGAGATACCGAAGGGATCGTAGCTCCAACTCTTGATCCATTAGTGGTGACAATAGGAATTGAACTCACTGTGGTCCGACGAGTATTGGTCGATAGCGGTAGTTCTGTCAATATTCTTTTCAAACATACCTTTGACCAAATGAAGATCGGCATGAAAAGCATGTCTGGTGAACCCAAACAACCCGTCGGGACGATTGACTTGTCAATGGAGCTTGGAGAGGGTGATCGAAGAGTAACCCTGATTTAGATCTTCATAATTGTGGACGAAACTTGCGCATATAACGCCTTCTTGGAACGACCCACCCTAGCTTTTTTCAGAGTCGCTCTGGCCCATTGGTCCCTTACCATAAAGTTCCCAACGGCAAATGGAATCGGGGTGGTCAAGGAAGATCAATGTGCTGCCAGAGAATGTTACATTGCAGAGTTACACGAATCTGAAAGGAGAGAAAAAGGGAAGGATATGGGGAGAACTCTCCACATTCATGAACCTTCTGAATAGCAACTACAGAGCCACCCTTGGCTCGGGGACCATAGTCAATTCGATAAGGCTTTGGACCCTAGAAAGAAGATTTCAAGGGAGGATCGAGCATCACCAATAGAATTGACGGTGTCTATCCCAATCGATATAGATGATCCAGCAAGAGTCCTGAAGATTGGATCCCACCATGGAAACAAGATGTGATTGGAACTTACTAAATTTCTTCACGCCAAGTTGGATGTGTTTGCTTGGACGCATTCAGATATGTGAGGGGAATCACTAGAAATCACATTCCACATGCTCAACATTGACCCCAAGTTCACACCAGTAAAGCATAAGAGGCACAACCTGGGCCCTGAACGGTCCAAGGCGTTAAGAGAAGAGGTGGACAAGCTAATGGACAATGGTTTTATCCTTAATGCAACTTATCCTGAATGGGTATCTAACCTAGTCTTAGTCAAAAAGTCCAATGAAAAGTGGCGAACCTACATTGACTACTCGGACTTAAACAAGACTTGCCCGAAAGATAGCTTTCCCAACCCAGAATTGACCAGCTCGTGGATGGGACGACAGGACACGAATTGCTATCATTTGTAGATGCATACTCAGGGTACAACCAGATCCTAATGCCCAAACTCTATCAAGAAAACACCAACCTCATCAACGATTTAGGACTATACTACTATAGGGTAATGCTATTTGGTTTAAAACTGCTGGGGCAACCTACAAAGATTAGTAAATACCATGTTCAAGCATCAAATCTGAAAAACCATGGAGGTTTACGTAGATGACATGTTCGTCAAATCGCGAGTAGCTGCCAATTACCTGGATAATCTAGCCGGAATGTTTGAAATACTGTAGAAGTATGGAATGAAACTTAGTCAGCTTAAATGTCACTTCGGAGTAACCTTTAGAAAGTTCTTAGGATTCATAGTAAGTGCCAAGGGCATTGAAGAAAATCCAAAGCAAATACCTGCCATACGAGAAGTTCAAGCTCCAAAGAATAAAAAGAATTGCAAAGCTTGAATGGGAAGGTTGCAACATTAAGCCAATTTATCTCGAAAGAAACTATTAAGTGCATACCGTTCTTTGATGCGTTAAAAAAAGAAAAGAAAAACGTCGAATGGAGTGAGGCTTGTCAAACTACATTTGAAGAATTACTGTGACACATAGAAGCCACGTCGATTTTATCAAAGCCAGTGGACAGAGAGGACTTATTCATTTACCTAGCAATCTCACCTTATGCGTTGAGCACTGCCCTTGTGCGTGAAGAAGCAAAAATCCAGCGACCCGTATATTACGTTAGCAAGCGGTTTGCCAAAGAGGAGAAAAATTACCCAAATAAGGAAAGATAGCGTATTGCCTCCTGACCGCATCTAAGAAGTTGAAACCATATTTCCAAGCACATCCAATCAAAGTACTGATCAATCAGCCTCTGAAGCAAGTACTATATCGACCCAAAACTTTTGGACAATTTCTCAAGTGGAACATTGAATTTAGACAATATGATATTACCTACCATCCAAGGAAGGCTATCAATGGCAAGCACTGGCATATTTCATTGTCGAGTTTACCATACAGGATGACGAAGGAGAAACACCATTAGAAGTGGAGACAGAATGGAAGCTTTTTGTTGATGGTGCATCTAACAACTCCTGTTTGTGTGTTGAGATAGTGCTTGAAACCCCCAAAGGATGAGCCATTTGCTATGCCTTACAATTGGAATTCCTTGTAAAAAATAACGAAGTGAAATACGAAGCATTGGTAGTAGGACTGAAAGTTGTGAAAGAAATCATAACAAAGTCCATCCACATCTATAGCAACTCCTAGCTAGTTGTCTATCAAGTAAAATGCGAGTACCAGGCTTGATGGGAGAACCTTGCCCTGTATCTATCTAAAGTACAAGAACTGTTGAGCGACATCGAACATTATACCATACCTCGCATTCCACGGGAGCAAAACACCAAGGCTGACTTCTTAACTAAATTGGTAAGCTCTGGAGAAGCTCAATCATTGGGACTAGTCTCGGTTGAGACTCTAACTGCCCCCGAGTACAGATGAAATGGACGTCGATTAGATTCTCGAGACCACCTCCAAACTGGAAACATGGATGGCTCCATTCAAGGACTAATTACTTACAGGGACCCTTCCAACTGAGCGGAATCAATGGAAAAAGCTTCTCCGAAAGGCACCGCGATTCGTAGTATAGGATAGGATATTCTACCGAAGAGTATTCTCAACCCCCCTTCTTAGATGTGCGACCGACGATAAAGCTCGACGGATCCTATAGGAAGTGCACGAAGGTGAACATGCGAAGACCATATTGGGGGGCAAACCCTTGCAAAGAAAGTTCTCTGTTATGGGTACTTCTGGCCAACAATAAATCGCGATGCAGCAGATTATGCCAGATGGTGTGGCCATTGCCAAAGATTTGAAAAAATTAAAAGAACTCCCTCAAAAGAGTTAACATAGATGATTAGCCCATGGTCATTTGCAATATAGGGAATCGACTTGATCGACGTATTGCCACTAGCTAAAGGAGGGGATAACTACGCTATAGTTTTGTTGACTATTTCATGAAATGGACCGAAGCAAAACCACTTGCCACCATTACCACAAAGAAAGTCATTAATTTTTTTGCTAAAAATATTATTTGATGGTTTGGTATGCCAAAGAAAATCATCATTGACAATAGGACCCAATTCGAAAGCGCTGAGTTCAAACACTTCTGCAGACGCTTCCAAATAGAGAAGAGCTTTTCCATAGTCTCTTATCCATAAGAAAGCGGACAAGTGGAAGCAATAAACAAGATCATCAAGTCCACCTTCAAAAATCGACTAACTAAAGCAAAAGGGAACTGGGCCGATGAACTTTCACTTGCACTATGGGCTTATAGGACAACTTATAAAGCGGCAACCGTTCACACTCCGCTCGCCTTGGCATATGGCTCAGAAGCAATGATTCCCCTCGAACTAGAAGTCCCCTCTCGTCGAAGGCAAAATTTTAATCGGAAGCAAAACGAGCAGCTCCTACTCAATCATTAGATGATTGATGAAAGGAGGGAAGGAGACGAGTTGAGGACCATTGCCCACCCAAAAAGGGTCGCATGATACTCCAACTCTAAGGTTCCCCGCCAAACCTTCAAAGTTGGAGACCTTGTAACATCGTGTATCTGGAGGCCAAAAGCTAAGCGCTACCGATGCTGCAGTCACCCATAGTGTTAACTACTGGTGATAAAATATAGAAATGATAATGGTATCCATAATATCAGAAGCACATGAATATGAACAAAATCATAAATTTCAAAAACAACATTTTGCTAATTACATTTGAAAATAATAATTCTTACCCATGTTACATAATTTCTTAACGTTTCCCAGGCAATGATTGAATATATCATTGCAAAAGTATGACAAGAGCAACATATGACGATGCTTCCTTGGTTGATCAAAGTAATATAGTCATATCTGACTTAATATACACAGTGGAATCAAAACAAAATGAAACTGCAAATCCTAATTAGCTATCCGTCAGCCACCTGTGCGTCTTCGAATGCTTTATTCAACAAAAGACTAAACCTGAACATCTCAACCCTTAGCCTACTCAAATCAATTTTGAGTACCCAAGAGTTTAAAGGGAAACAAAAACTTTGAGTCAAACATAAAGCCCGGTGTGAATAATTCTGTTACATCTCAGTTTACTGATATTAAGTGAGACCATGCCGCTTAGCGGAACGGGTTTCCCCTCACTTATATACTCTTTATAACATACAATTTGCAAATCATTTCCTACAAGAAAACTAGTTAATCAACTAATTATATCAAAATAGTAATATCCTTATGCTTATATATCGACTACCTATCCATAAAACAAGTAATATGTGAGCTATCTGCCCATAATATAATAGCAAGGTTCGTCATGCTAAAAATGGACTATTAGTCCATACAACTGGGATGGCCGTCTACAAACTAGACTAACTGTCTGAAATCTAGGCCGACTGCGTACAAAATGGACTAACTATTTGAATTATATTCTTAGGGTTAACTACCCTTAAAATTTTCTTTGAAAACCTTTTCAAAATGATTTAGTTCTTCATATTATATATATAAGGAAAATACATCTTTAGCTTTACTCTAAGTCATTTTGCCATGTTATATATACTTTACTCAAAATAATGTTAATGAGATTTAATAAGGATTAACTATTCTTCCAAGATAAGTCAAAACCCTTTTTAACTTGAAAATACTTAGGCTACATTGCCTATTTATTACATTCGAAACCTTTATTTAAAACTATTAAACAACCATTTCGAAACATGAAGGTTACCCATTCGAAACCATTGGAAAATCCTTCCTAAACTATTAAATATTGCCTTCGAAAATATTGGAATTTTTTTTCCTTCGAAAGCTTTAAAATAACATACATAACCCTTTAAAACCTTTTAAATATTGCCTTTTGAAAACATACGAAAAAACTTCCTTTTAGTCCTTACGAAACCCTAGGGAACCACCCCTTTCGAAACCATTCATTAAAACCTTTCGAAACAGTCAAAACTCTATACTTTTGAAAGCACTTTGGGTTCAATCTAAAACATTTGGAAACCTTTTGATACCATTAAAAACGTCTTGATTGAAGCCATTTGGATTTGCCTTCAAGTAGAACAAAAGGATCAGAAACCCATTAAAGTCGCAAGCATCTGTTTCGAAACCTTTTAAAGCTTTCTCTTTCGAAACCATTTGGGTTTTACATTACTTATAGGAAAAAGGGTCTTAAAAATATTTGAATCGAAAGCAACCGCTTCGAAACCATTTCCTAAATAATGAATTGATGGTGTCGAAACCATCCCTTCGAGAGCACTGGAGAGGTAGCCAGGTTGAAAACAAAACAACACTTTCAAAACCATCAGGGTCAAAAGGTAAAAAGGCGGCATCCAAAAGGTTTCGATTTATCCAAAAGAAATTATTTAAAAGTAGAGGCGCAATCCAATCGAACCCATTCCATTCAATAATTTGACTTGGTCGAAAGCTACTTAGTCGAAAGCCATTTAGTCGAAATCAAGCACACATGTTTCTTTAATTTAAAAACAAAGGACTGGTTCAACCCCTTTGGAACCCCTGGTTTCGACTCCCTACCTTCCGCTTACATCAAATTCTCTATGTACCAGTATACTGATACCATGTGCATTGGTTTCGACTGCGTCGGAAGCAAAGATGAGAAGGTGGAACCTAGTGCCGATGGTATCGAAACTGTGAAAAACATGTAGCACATAGTTCTTTTCATCTATCATGCCTTACTTGTTTAATTGTGATTGGTTGCCTCTTTCTTTACCAATAAAAGTACTACACTTTATCAAAAGGGCTGCCCACTTTCCAGATTTTATAATTTAAATCATTTTCCAAAAAGCTCCTTCTCCTCTTTTAATTGTATAAAACATTTATGTCCTGTACCTTAAATAATTTTATATAACCATCAAAACATTTACAAAAATTATAGATTAGTTCTAGAAAATCACATTATATATGCTTTCTAACATATAAAAATTTCAGATCCAAATAATTAATTATTTACTCGTAATTAATTTATTATTCAAAATACCATTTCTTTACTAGAAAATTCATATTAATTCCACGAAATTCTAGAAAAATCTGAAAATTAAAACCCATCTCCAAAATAATACTTATGATCTTCATAAAAATTCACAAGGCATTTGGATTTAATCATGTTGAGTTTTCACCTTAAAACATTTCATAAATTCAATATGAATAACCATAATTCATTGACAAGTATATATACTTATTCCATCATTCAAAAACTTGGCAAATCATTGTAAAATGTTAGAAATTCATGTTAAAACCAAAAAACAATAAGAAATGAGATGTAAACATTATTCACCTTAGCTTTCAAAATTTTGGAGATTGAGATGTGAATAGATTTGATATGAATTTGCTTTTTTCTAACTTTTCTCCCCTCTTCCTTGTTAATTGGTCAACCTATTGTTTTGAAAATTTCAAAATGAAATGAACATGTAAAATTTTACACGGCCAAGGTTTGGAGGATATAGGAATAGTCTCTTTCCTGTTTTACCCCTCCTCTATTTCATTTTAACTCTTCTTTAGTTCATTGTTAAATGGCATGGCTACCCTTAATTTAAAATCAAATCTCAATCCCCTAATCGACACATTATTTTATTTATTTAACTAACTATATATCCTAAATAATGTTACCAAAAATCCGGGGTGTTACATACTTACCCCTTTAAAGAATTTCGTCCTCAAATTATGAAAAGATACGCAGATTAAACAAGAAGGTAAAACATACCATCAAGCAAATGAGGATAAGTATCTCTAATCCTGCTCTCAATCTCCCAAGTACAGTCCTTGTCATTGTCGTTCCACTAGACTTTGACTAAACTAACCGTCTTGGTTCTAAGCCACTTCTCATCTCTTGTAACAATACGAATAGGCTTTCTTACTAAATCATCTAGCACAGTTGGTGCAATAGTAGTCTCCAGGTCTCTAACATACTTCTTGAGACGAGAAACATGAAAAACATCATGGAATCTTGCCAAAGTGCTCAGTAACTCAACTGTATATGCGAGTTTCCCGATCTTCTCAACAATAGGAAAAGGTCAAACGAATCTCGGAGCTAACTTCCCCGTTTTCTATAATCTAATTACACCCTTCGTTGGTGACACTTTGATGAAAACCTGGTCTCCAACCGAGAACTCTATATCTTTCCGTCTCTTATCTGCATAACTCTTTTGCCTAAACCGAGCCTGCTTTATTCTAACTCGAATGACCTCAATCTTTTCTGCAGATTCTCTGACTAAATCTGTACCAAGAACCAACCTATCCCCAGTCTCTAGCCAACACATGAGAGATTTGCATGTCCTTCCATACAAAGCTTCAAACGGTGCCATCCCGATACTAGTCTAATAACTATTGTTATACGAAAACTTGACTAAATGCAGATGGTCCTCCCATGATCCCTAGAAATCTTGAACACATGCCCTTAACAAATATTTCAAGATTTTGTTGACTCTTTCCATTGGCCCATCTGTCCACGGATGGTAAGGGGTACTCCTCTTGAGCTTGGTTCCCAAAACTTCGTGTAGATTCTTTTAGAATTCGGTAGTGAATAAAGGATCTCTATCACTAACTATGGTACTAGGAATTCCATGCAATCTAGCCACATTCTTCAGGAATAACCTTTCCAAAATAGGTGCCATTCCAGTTGACCTAATTGGAATGAAATGGGCACTGTTGGTCAACCTGCCCACCATGACCTGTATATTATCATTTTCTTTGTTCGACCTTGGCAACCCATCAATAAAATCCATGGAGATAGAATCCCACTTCCATACTAGAATATCCAATGGCTGAAGCAACTCACTTGGTTTCTGATGTTTGGCCTCTGCCTGTTGGCAAATCATGCACTGCTTCACATACAACCCAATATCCCGCTTCATACCTAATACATCTTAGTACCTCCTGGATGAATAAAGAACATTGAACAATGGCATTCCTCTAAGATTTCTTTCCTTATGTTTCCTACGCTCAAAACATATAATCTTCCTTTCTTTCTCAACCTCTCATTCTAGTCAAGACTGAAATCTTTCAAGTCATCGCACTTTGTTCCATCTCTTTACTTCCTGATTTGTTCAGCTATTACCGAATCCTCCATTTGTTTAAAAGCAATTTTTTCGATCATCATCGGTCGAACTTCCAAACAAAATAATACAACTGTAACTCCACTAGACCCAACCTTGGATCTCCACTGCACTCTGCAATCTGCTAATGCTTCTAAATCTTTCCACTCAGTAGTCACCGTCAATAATGCATTTTAATGTTTCCTGCTAAGTGCATCTGTAATCTAGTTGTCTTTCCCTGGTGTGTACTCAATCCCAAAATCATTAGCAGCGATAAACTCTAACTACCTTTGCTGTCTCATGTTCATCTCATTCTGAGAGAATAAATACTTCAACGACAAATGATCTGTATATAACTCAAATCTTTATCCCAAAGGTAATGTCTCGACACCTTCAAAGCAAAAATCAATGTAGCTAATTCTAAATCATGCGTTGGATATCTGACCTCAAGCGGTCTAAGAAGTCTAGAAGCATAGGAAATGACTTTACCCCTATGCATCAGCACACTCTTAATCTTGTTCCACATGCATCGGTGTAAACCACTAAATCTTGATTCTCTTCTGAAACAACGAATACCAGTGCATAGGTCAATAAGTGTTTCAAACTCTGGAATGCTTCCTCACACTTATCAGTCCATACAAACTTCACATCCTTTCTTGTCGGCTTGGTCATCGACCCCACTATCCATAAAATATCCTTAATGAACCTTCGATAATAACCAGCCAACCCAAGGAGACTCTTTATCTCTGTCACTATCTCAGGTCTCTTCCAACTATTCACTCCTTCAGTCTTAGTTGGATCTACTGACAACCCTTCCTCTAAGACTACGTGACCTAGAAACTTCACTTCTTTCTTTCAGAAATGACATTTCAAAAACTTCGCCTTCAGCTAATGCTGCCTCATCATCTCAAGCACCACTCTAAGATGAACTTAATACTCTCTTTCATACTTAGGTTAAATCAAGATATCGTCCATTAAAACCAATATGGACCTATCCAAGTGCTCTCGGGAAACCCGGTTCATCAAATCCACAAAGAAAGCTAGCACATTAGTCAGTCCGAACAGTATAGCTAACCATTCGTACGACCCATATTTGGTCCTAAACACCGTCAAAGGTATACTGTCCTCTGCTACTTTGAGCTGATGGAAACCTATCGTTAAGTCCAACTACGAAAATACACTCAGCTGGTCGAATAAATCGTCAATCCTTGACAATGGATACGATTTTTTATCATCCTCTCATTCAACTTAGATAATCGATACATAGCCTTAACAATCCATTCAGCATCTTAGCAAACACTGAGGCTGCTCCCCGTGGCGAACTACTCGGCCTGATAAAACTCTTGCCTTCCAAATCCACCAGTTGCCCCTTCAAATCTCTCATCTCTGAAGGGGTCATCCTGCTTAGCAGTTTACTCAACGGTTCTACTCTCAGAACCAAATTTATTTGAAACTCAATGGCTCGTTTCGGTGTCAATCCAAATACAGGCTCAAAAACGTCTGCAAATTCTCCAACCACGAAAACTCGACCCAACTCATCATCCAAATCCATAGCACTAACAAAGCATACATCTCACCGCAAGAACCTTCTACGGCGTAAACTGTCCGATCACTACAATCCGGGTGTTGAAGCGATATTTTGCTATCCTAAAAAAATATCCTAGCACCGTACTCACTTAACTAATCCATACCAAGAATAATTCCAAACCCCACAAAAACAAACACATGCAAACTGCAGACAAAAGCATGACCTAACAGGTCAAACTTTAACTGATCACATCTCATCCTTGGAGTTGCATATCCTGCTATTGGATTCACAACCCATAAGGAAGTAGCTAAATAATTGGTTTCAAGGTTAAGCTTATCTATCAAACATCTAGATATAAAAGAATACAATGCACCAATATCAAATAGAATGTTAACAGTCATACCATGAATCTGAAGCATACCTCCTAAGACTGCCTTTCCTTTTCCTTGAGCTGTTGGCTTAGAAGCAGCAGGCTCCAATGCATACACCTTTCCCTTTCCATCCTTAGGGTATCTTTGCATTGGAACTTATAGTGGCCTATCTGGTCACAGTTGTAGCACATGAAAATCTTCTTTCCAGCTTCCTTAGGCTTTCCAGCATAACACTCATTAGCAAAGTGCCCCTTCTTGTCGCACTTGAAATAGATAATTGCAGATTTCCCTTTCTTAGCTGCTTCACCCTTATAAGCATCTTTCTTAGGAAAGAACTTCCTCTTCTGATTCTGCTCGACCTAGACTTATTTATCCTTACTCTTCTCTAGAGAATCAAGCAACTCCTCATGCCTTAAGGCCTTCTCTACAACGAAGTTAGAAGGATCTCTAATATGAGGTAATGTGGTCGTACTAACTCAGGCTTCAACCCTCTGATAAACTTCTCGTTCCTTTCATGACTGTATCCACTGTAGCTTACCCATATCAGGCCAACTCCTCAAACTTTCTTGCATACTCTAGAACTAACATTTCCCAATGCTCCAGCTCATAAAACTTCATGATAAGAGCTGACTATGCCATTGCAGACACAAACCACTCTTGGAATCTTCCCTTGAAATCTTCACAGATCATAATTTCCTCATCCACTGCCACAGTCACACTATTCCACCAGAACTATAGAGCTACTCTCTAAAGCTCCCTAGATTCCAACCTCCTCTTCTTATCATCATTAAGCCCCATATCTGCAAAAATCCTTTCGCGATGCAATAACCAATTTTCTACTTCAATGGCATCTTTCGTTCCAACAAATGACTTCCCTACAAGCTTGGTATAATCTCCACTCATCTTAGCATAATGGTTGACTACTAGAACTTTCAGAATCCCTGCTCGTGAAGCATTTCCTCCTAACACTCCAGCAGCAACTCTCGCTTGCACCATATTCCTGAAGAACTGATACATAGCTTCCATTCCAACCTACAAGACTTCAACACCCATATTCTCTGCTTATGCTGGACCTTGGGTTGTCCTTGTACTAGGTTTGGCATTTTCTTCGGAGCCTTCCATTACTGGGTTAACTCTTCCTCTTCTACCTTCCATAAATGTATTCAAACCTTATGAGATACAAAAAATAACCTAAGAAGGATATGGGACTAGAGACAAAGCGTATACTTATATATAGCAAATACAAGTATGTTACTATAGCATTACCTCATACCCCAATCTTGCTCTGATTCCTTAGGATTATGTTTTAAAAACCATTTTTAGTTTAATTTTTTCATAAACCAGGCTCTAATACCAAGTTGTAACATCCCATATCTGGAGGCCAAAAACTAAGCGCTGGAGATGCTGCAGTTATCCATAGTATTAACTTCTGGTGACAAAATATGGTAATGATAATAGTATCTATAATATCAGAAGCACATGAATATGAAAAAAATCACAGATTTCAAAAAAACATTTTTCTAATTACATTTCAAAACAATAATTCATATTTATGTTACATAATCCCTTAACGTTTCCTAAGCAATGATTAAATATATCATTACAAAAATACGCCATGTGTGACATATGACGATGCCCCTTTGGTTGATCAAAGTAATATAGTCATCTTTAACTTAGTATACACTGCGGAATCAAAACAAATGACACTGCAAATCCTAATTAGCTATCCGTCAACCATCTACTCGTCTTCGGATGCTTTATTTTTCAAAATACTAAACCTGAAAACCACAACCCTCAGTCTACTCAAATCAATTTTGAGTACCTGAGAGTTTAAGATGAAACAAAAACTTCGAGTCAGACATAAAGCCTGGTGTGAATAATTCTGTTACATCTCGGTTTACTGATATTAATTAAGACCACACTGCTTAGCGCAACGGGTATATCCTCTTTAAAACATATAATTTGCAAATCCTTTTCTACAACTAAACTAGTTAATCAACTAATTATATCAAAATAGTAATATCCTTCCTGCTTATAAATGGACTATCTTTCCGTAAAACAAGTAATATGTGAGTTGTCTGCCCACAATATAATAGCAAGGTTGATTATGCTACAAATGGACTATCTATCCACACAACTGGGCTGACTGCCCGTAAACTGGACTAATTGTCCAAAATCGAGGCCGACTACCTACAAAATGGACTAACTGTTCGAATTTTTTCTTAAGGTTAGCCACCTTTTAAATTTTCCTTAAAATCCTTTTCAAAATGATTTAGTCATTCAAATCATATATATAAGGAAAATATATCTTTAGCTTTACTCTAAGCCATTTTTCCATGTTATAAATACTTTACTCAAAATAACATTGATGAGATTTAATAAGGATTAATTATCCTTCCAAAAAAAGTCAAAACCATTTTTAACTTGAAAGTACTTAGGTTACATTGCCTATCTATTACATTAGAAACCTTTGTTTAAAATCGTTTAATAACCCTTTCAAAACCATTAAAGGTAACCCCTTCAAAACCATTGGAAAACCCTTTTAAAACTATTAAATATTGCCTTTTGAAAATATTAGAAAAACCTTTCTTTCTTTTCTTTGAAAGCTTCAAAATAACATGCTTCCCCCTTTAAAACCTTTTAAATATTACCTTTTGAAAACATAGGAAAACCTTTTTTTCAGTCCTGTCAAAACCCAGGGGAACCACTCCAGTCGAAACCATTCATTAAAACGTTTCGAAACTGTTAAAATTCAATCCTTTCGAAAGCACTTTGGGTTCAATTTAAAACATATAGAAACCTTTCGAAACCATCCAATAACGTCTCGGTCGAAACCATTTGGATTCTTCCTTCAAATAGAGCAAAAGAATCAGAAACCCAAAGATGAAAGCATCTATTTCGAAACCTTTTAAAACTATCTCTTATGAAATCATTTGGGTTTTACTTTAATTATAGGAAAAAGGGTCTAAAAAATATTTAAATCAAAAGTAAGTGCTTCAAAACCATTTCCTAAGTAATGAAGTGATGGTGTCGAAACCATCCCTTCGAAAGCATTGGAGAGGTGGCCAGGTAGAAAACAAAATAACCCGTTCGAAACCATCTGGGTCAAAAGGTAAAAAGGTGGCAGCAAAAGGTTTCGACTTAGTCGAAAGAAATTATTTAAAAATAGAGGCGCAACCCAATCGAAACCATTTCCTTTAAATCATTTGACTTGATCGGAAAGCTATTTAGTCGAAAGCCATTTAGTTGAAAGCAAGCAGGCATAATTCTTTAATTTAAAAACAGAAGATTGCCTCAACCCTTTGTAACTTCTAGTTTTGACTCCCAACCTTCCACCTACACCCAATTCACTGCGTACCTGTAAACTGATATCATGTGCATTGGTTTCGACTGTTTCAGGAGCGATGATGAGGAGGCAGAATCTGGTGGAGTCGGTGTCGAACCAGTGAAAAACTTGTAGAAAATAGTTCTTTTCATCTATCCTGCCTTACGTGTCTAATTATGATTGATTGCCTCTTTCTTTATCAATAAAAAATACCACACTTTTTCAAAAGGGATGCCGAATTTCCAGATTTTATAATTTAACTAATTAAATATCATAAATAATGTTACTAAAAATCTGCGGTGTTACAAACCTCGTCCTCAAACGAGTCTATCCCATGTCGGGAGCCTTCGAACCAACTGGAAAGGGCCTATGTGATCAATCAAAAGCTAAGGGACAAAACTTTCAAACTAACAACCGTCGACGGAATCCAAATTCCCAATGCATGGAATAGCGAATCACTGCTTCGCTACTTCACCTTAAAACTACCTTATGTAGTTTCTATTTTTCAGCAAATAAGCCATCCCGGGATGTCGGGGTCATTGTAAATAGGCAAAAACTTGCCCAACTTTTCTTAATAAATTTTTATTTGAACCAACAAAACTGTATTCATAATAGTAACCCACTAAGTCGATGGGGTCAAATCGACTCAAATCCATGCAATTGCTACTTGAGAAAGTGGAATCATGCTTAAGTACTCCCCACCTACCCATCAGATCAACGGAAGAAAATCGACTCAAACCATTGGATCGATGGAACCCAATCCCCGCCTTATACGAACCGATGTTGCCCCGGCAACATCGGGAAGGTCCAAATAAAACCCACGCATCCTATGCCACACACTTACTTTTTGTGCCGTGAAATCACGCTCTTAAAACGTAAACTCCTCACTTTTTCGGAAGATGGGCAACATTGATAAGCATAAAAAGCCACGCATCCTGTAAGCTATGCACCAACTCTTTGAGCCGTGAAATCACGCTCTTAAAATATAAACTCCTCACGTTGCCCGAAGATAGGCAAAATTGAGAAGCATAAAAAGCCATGCATCGCATAAGCCGCGCACTAACTCTTCGAGCTGTGAAATCATGCTCTTAAAACATAACTCCTCACGTTACCCGAAGATAGGCAACATTGAGAAGCATAAAAAGTTGCGCATCCTATAAGCCGTGCACTAACTCTTAGAGCTGTGAAATCATGCTCTTAAAACATAAAATCCTCACATTGCCCAAAGATGGGCAACATTGAGAAGCATAAAAAACCATGCTTCCCATAAGCCATGCACTAACCTTTTGAGCCGTGAAATCATGCTCTTGAAATATAAACTCCTCACGTCGCCCGAAGATAGGAAACATTGAGAAGTATCAAAAGCCGCGAATCTCATAAAGCAGTGTACATTTTTTAAGTACCGTAATTGCCCCGGCAATACCCGAAAAATTATTAATCACATGAATTGCAAGGATTAACCCACTTCCATTATCAGGAGTAACGGGCGCGAATCCAATAAAATTGAAGTGTTATAAACCGACATAAAAATTCCAACGGTTGACACCCAATGATTAGCTATAGCATTTAATGTGGAAAATGTTTAGCTATCTGTAATTAACTCATACAATGTGCATGTTCTAAGAAATGAAGTGCATGTTTGAAGATTGTAAAATTCCAAAGAAATAATGTGTATAAGTATTTACACATGTTCTTGAGGAGTGAAAAGTGATTTAACTTCCAAAAATTTGCAAAAATTATTCATTTACATGAAGAGTGTTTCTGAATTCTTTAGTAGTTAATCTTATAACTATATATTCTACACTTAATTTACATTTTTATGCATGTCTCCAACATGCATATATTACACACTGTAGACTATATACTAAAGTTGTAAAACTTACAAAAAATTAAATCGTAACTTAGTTTTATTCCAAATTTTGGTATGCAGACTATTCGGACCATAAGTCGTCGGTCGTTTGCCAAGCGTTCGAAGTAAATAGCCCTATGAACTAGGGGGCATACACTGGTACTCAAGTTGAAGTGCTCAAAAAGACAAAAATACTTAACAAATTTTGTTACTTCAAACAAAGAATTTTGGCAGTAGTTCTATTACTTCAAACAAATAATTTTGTCAGTAATCACAAGACTATACAAAATAAAATAGAGGTAAGCATAGTAGATATAAGTGCATAGAACATAGATAAGAAGATAAGTGAAGTTAAAGTCAAAATATAAGCAATGCATTACTTATAACTCTTTTCTGTACAAGGTCAAAATGTGGGGGCCGTACCCACACAATACCGTTCAACAAAAGAAAAAAGTACAGACAACGCAACAAAAGCAGCGAGTGCAGACTCTGCACCAGAACAGAATAACACAAAATGACTCAAAATCAGATTAACCACTGTTCAAGCTTCTTAATGCCTTTTTCCACCACTCCTTTTCCTGCCTTTCATCTGAAGTTTCAATTTCGCCTCGGGAGTGGTATCGCTGTCGGTAATGTCAACTATGTCCTCGATGCTAATATCTTCTTCCTGCTCTTTAACCTTCTCGGAAGTTTCCCCTTTAGTCTTACACTTCCGAGATCTACGAGAACTCTTAAAGGACTTTATCGCTTCAAATTTCACCTCCTTGTTGGCAACCAATTATTGTTGAAATCTTCATGGTTGCTCTATCTGAATCTCCTGCTCCCAAACTTCAACCGCCATGAAGTCACCCTCCAAAGACATGGAAGGATCATCCAAGCCATGTAATGCAGCGATTTTCCCATAATCTGCCTCGGATGCAAGCCGAACACGGCAACCTGAGCTGCTACAAAGATGAGGATGGACATAGTTGAGATAACAATAGGTCCATGCACCAAAGAAACCGACGGATTGGGAAGACGGACTTATAAGATCAAAAATGAAAGCGTTATGTTCGTCTGGCTCTTGCGGCATGAGTTGAAAGTTCTCGAGCGCTGGAGAAAGAAGGAGATTACTGCACCAGAGAATTTACCTAGAATGTCAACCTCATACTCACTACCCTCTCCCTCCTTGGACGGTTCCATAACCCGCGGAGAAGCTTCAAGCCTAGAACTTATCGGTGGATCGCATAGCTGCCTCAATGATTCGCCGGGACCGAAAATAAAAGGCTCCTGCAACACTTCGACGGTCATTGTCATAGTAGCATCAGCAGCCTCCTTATCCCTTTCAATTCACAAAACCTCCCGGCTTTCTGGCAAAGCTTTCTTTGATTCTTCATTGAGATAAGCATTCTCTAGCTCTCGCTTGGTATAAATATCCCTGCTATAGTGGAAGCAGGTCAAGCTTTCCTCCAGACCACGGCCAGAGTGCGTGGGAATTTAGGGCCCAAGTAATTGAGACTCCCCTGATGCAGTAGGGAGTTGACATAAAAGTTTAAGATGGTCTCATCCATCTTCTCTATCTTTCTCTTGAATGGGTTCTGAAGCTCCAAATAATCCGCCATAACGACGGCCTTTTCATCTTCGACACGAATTTTATCGACGCTAAGCCGTGCAACTCAATCCTAGAGCATGGCGATCATTTCAGCCTGGTCGGAGATTGTTTTATCATGCAACTTCACGATCACTTCATATTCCACAGTCATTTTATTATGCCCCTTTATGATAAGGTCTGGTCGAAAATGGTCTTCTTTTGGGCCTCAATTGTTGTGCTTCAAGCTGTCGCCTTGGCTTTTAACTTGGTTTCTTATGCATGAGCCTTTTCAGTAAGCCAGCATCGTTCTTGATTTCTCAAAGCGCCGTGTCTCTTTCTTCTTCCAGTCACTTTACTTTGGCAACGCATTCTGCCAATGCTTTTTCGTAGTCATCCTTCTTCGATTCAAAGGAGGGGACTTTTTGATAGTTATTGCGATTCGTGTCCGCTAGTTGTTTGCATAAATTCTCTCACCCCTCGGTCTGCTCTAAATCATTCTAGATTGCCTAAAGGTGGGCCATGTATGTATCGTTGCGAATTAGATGAAGATCGTGATCAAATTTAACTCCCTTTAAAAAGAACCCACGAAAACGCAGCTGTCAGCCTGGAAGGACCACGCGGAAGAACATAGGCAGATCTCCGGTGTGGGTGTGAAGAACCGGGGGCAAACGCCACATGAGATGAGGGAAGTTGAGAAGAAGATGGAACGAAGACAGAAGAGACTGGGAATTTAAAACCGATCGAAGTGGGAGCTGAAGTGAAGGCCCGTTGTTCCAAATTTGAGAACAACGACAAACTTTCGAATATGGCTTCTCTCGCTCATCGAAAGTCTTTCTTTTTTCATATCCGCCCTTATACACTTGACTCTATCCCTCTTGTTTCAGCGACGAGCTTCAGTCTCTGAATATTTTCTTCTTCTCTATTCCTCCTCTATTTTGCGAGGCTGGTGATGGTTAGCAGATCGTTTCGACCAGCGTTGATAGTTGGTAAATTCCTAAATATTGTCGTAAAGGCTGCATTCTCTTATGGTACCTGACATGAAGAATAAATAAAGAGCCTTAGAAACGAAGAATAAGCAAGAAAAATATGTGTATAAGTGAGTGTAACCTAGCGAAATGTGTAATGTGTTTGGAGGAGAGCCTAAAATAACGTCACAAACCAGATCGGGCGGACATCGTGGAAGGAATTGGACTAACTTTAGGAGCAATATGACTCGTACAAGGAGACATCTCCTCAATTTTGAAGTCTTCCCCCACGAGCGCGTCAAAATTGACATACACATTGCTCAAATCCCCAAAATCTATGCCAGCATCTTTAATCGGAGAATCCCGATGTCATCTGACTTCTGGAGCATCGTCTTTATCACCCATGTATAGGGGAGGCGATCTCGGAACAATGAGACTCATCCTTAAAGTCTCGTCGCATGATTCAGAATCTCCATCGTCAGATTTTGCATAGAAATCATCGTCGCCACTGGAGGAGGACTCACTGCAACTGCTCCCAATAGCACCTTCCTCCTTTTCTACATCTAACGTGGATTTTCCTTCTCTTTGATTAAACTCCTCTTTCTCTTCTTTCGGAATCAAGGGCATTCTAGCCGGGAAACCGGCTTTGATTGCGATGTCTTTTCCCACGTGAGTCTCTCCAGCCGATTCATTGAACAAGCCTTCTCTCTCTTGAAAAATACCCACTTCGAAACCATGTGACGAAGAAGTGGATTGCGTACATATCCTGGATTGAAAAGGGGATGGTACCTCAACTAGGACTGCAAATCTCCATGGATGCAACCGTGATATCCCAGAATTTCGAGGAATTTAAAATGTGATAATCTTCTTAATAAATTATTTAAAATTGTTATTTTCAAATATAAATAAACAAAATAATTAATAACATGATGATTTTAAATATAGTTATAAATGGATTCTTAATAGAATAATTATTTGCAAATTTAATTGGTAATGTTTTATAAATAGATTTTTAAATGAAATAATTATTTTCAAATATAGTTGGTGTTGATTTATAAATGAACTCTAAAATAGAATTATTATTTTTGAGTTAATAAGGAGTTTATATATATAATTAAGATTAATTTTAGAATTTTTTTTTTAAATAAAGTTATTATCTTTCAAAAGTAATAATGTGTTTTTTATAATTAATATATATATATATATATATGAATTGATTTTGAATTTGAGTTGCACTTAGATTTAAATATGAATTTAAAGGGTATATATATATCTTGAAATTATTTTAATTTAAAATATGTGAATGAGTTTTTATTTAAGATAGAATTTATTTTCCTTAAAAAGAATTTATTTTTATAAATTAAGATAATGTTTATTAAATTATAAAATGAATACAAAAAGGTTTATGTTAACATTTTAAAATGGATTAAAAAATATTTTACATGATTTCATTTAAAATATAATTGGTTTATACTTTATTTTCTTTTAAAGAATTTATTTATATAAATTTAGAAAGCATTATTAATTTACA
The DNA here is from genome assembly GCA_030765085.1 of Allium cepa. NCBI lineage: Eukaryota > Viridiplantae > Streptophyta > Magnoliopsida > Asparagales > Amaryllidaceae > Allium > Allium cepa. The sequence goes on from CM060928.1 coordinate 251,389,216, forward strand.
AATGTATTTATTAATTTAGAAAATTAATTTAAAAACTTTTTAAAATCTTTTAAAGATAAATATAAATAAGATAATTACAAGCGTTGATTTATTAAAGCTTTTAAGTACACATGTAAGTTAATTAAAATTAGTAAGGACAAGTGTTAGTAATTGAGACAAGTGGCAAAATTTATTTTTTATTTTCTTTAATTCCAAATAAATCCTAAATCTACATTATATAAACCTAACTCTTTTTTCCCATCTCTTTTCTTATTTCATTTCTAAGAAACTCAACCGTGTTCTATTTTCATAACCAGAGATACTTTTTAAACCAGAAACTAGATCAAAAACTTGAAAACACTTCCTCAAAGAAATTCAGTAAATTTTCTCAAACCCAAAAATTCAAGCCCTACAACCATTTTCAAATCTATGAACAAACAAAGCATGTAACCTTCTATCAAAACAAATCTCTGATCAAATAATTTGAACCCTGTTTGTTTTCCAGCCTGAAACTCCTCAAACAATTCAACTCTTTAAAAAGTTTTAAACCTGCAAATACATTTTTTCTCAAATCAAAAGTGTTAAGATATTTAGCCTAGAACCATTTTCAGATTTGAAACTTCAAACCAAAATAATTCAACCCTGATCTCAGATCAAATGAACTAAACCCTGTAGCCATTTATTTTCAAATCAGTGATTTGCAAGTAAACCTGAAATCACCTCCTCAAAACAAATTGAATCCTGAAAGTATTATAACAGGTTTTCAAAATACAGAACTTCAGATGTTCATATGCAAGCCTGTATTTCTCTTCAGAACAAAATATTCACCTCTGTTTAAATTTTTAAAAAGAAAATCAAAAGCCCGAACCATTTTCAAATCTGGAGCTTGCAACCATTTCAAGTCTAAATGCAACCTGAAGTTCATGGTCAAGGTCAATCTTCTCAACAACATTTGTTTCAACTAGCAGTTTTAAAGAAATCAAAAAACCAGGCAATTCAGTTTTTAAAATTTCTAGCATTCAAGCCCCTGCATTTTTAAAGATTCGGTGAGTAAACAAATTTGATTAAGTAAATTTACATTTGTTGCTTGTGAAGTTTGAGATAAATTATGCTTGGTTGTGCATATATATATATATATATATATATATATATATATGAGTTATCTCTGTGATTTGAATGTTGTGACTGTGCACGACTGTTGCATTTAAAAGTATCTCTGTTATTGATTCAGAGAGTAAAGTTTGATAAAAAAATTCGAAATCTTATCATCAAATCTTTTTAGGGTTAGAGATCCAAACATTTTATGTTTGTTAAATCATGAGATTAAGTTTAAAATTTATTTAAAGCAATATAGGTTTGAATTTTACCTGGAACTAAGAAGTGCAGTGGCAAATTCTAAAATGCATGATAAACCAAATGTTATAATTTGACAATCTAATTTCATAACTTGAATCTATTTATAAAATGAAGATTTTTAAAACAAAAATTCATATTTTTAGTAATAGAATACAAGAGAATTTCAGTGTTGACTGGGTTTGAGTTTCTGAGCAACTGTTGATGGCCTAAGGGTCTAGGGTGGTCGGAGCTCTGTCTGGTGGTGGAGGGCTGTGCGGCGAGGTGAGGAAAAATGGAAGATGGGGTGTTTGATCATTGGGGTGTCGACGACAAAGCAAATGGGTTTCTAAACCTAGTTTTCGTCGTGTTGGAAGATCGGGTTTCTTCATTTTCTCTGGTGCATCGAGAGGCTTGGAAATTGGGGTAATGGTAGCTTAGGGTGCTGGCATGGCGTAACCGGAGGGGTAGCAACTCCGATGATCGGAGTAGTGGCTGCGAGAAAGTTTCCTGGCAACATTTCTTGTTGTGGTTTCATCTCCCATACTCGATTTTGGTTTGAGAATTATGAGCGTGTTTGGATGATCGAGCGATGATGTTGAAGTGATGGATGGTGTGTCGACGTCACCAGAAGGGATCATCGACGTCGGTGTTGATTGTGCAGGTGCACAAGGAAGTTTGGGTGTCTGAGTTTGTGATTGGGTTGTGATTTCGAACTCGAAGATGTCGTCGTGTTTTTGGAAGACTACTCGAGTTTAAACTCGAGTAATCTGCAGGTTTAGGCCTGTAGGTTTAAACTTAAATTTTTGACTATTTTTTTTTAAAATGGGTAGAAATTGATTTGACTCGGGGATAGGCCGAGTAGCCTTCGGGTAAAACCCGAAGCAACTGTTTAAAACGGTTTTAGGATGTTTTAAAATCAAATATTTTTGAATTTAAAGTTAATTCTAGTTTAAACTTGTATATAAACTTACTTTATATATAATAAGTATTTCTTAAAAAATTGGTTATGAAGTTTTAAAAGATGTTTAAATTAAATTTTATTAAATGAAATTTTAAAGTATTTTAAAACATTAATTTAAATGTAAGTTAACATTTTTAGAAAGGTAAGTTTTAGAATACAACTTGAATTAGTTTTGAAACCTCTACCTGATAATGTTTTAAGTTTTTTTTTAGGAAGTTAAGCTTTGATAGCTTTAAAATTATCAACTTAAATGATTATTTATTTTAAAATTAATTAATGATGTAATTAAGTAAAGATAAATTATAATGTTAAAATGTTTTTAAATGTTAATGTTAATAAGGTATTAATAAGATAATGTTTTATCTTAAGATGATTAAGGTTAAAATGTTTTGGGATTAATTAGTTTAATAAAGTTAATTAAGTATAATTACTCAATTTGATTTATTAATTATAAAGAATTAATTAAGTAATTAATTAAGAGTAATTAATTGGTTTAATTAATAATTAAGGGTTATTATTTAATTAATCAAAAGTTAATTAATTGTAATTAAGGATTATTAATTAAAGATTCTTCGTTAATGAATAAAGATTAATTAATTGAGTAATTAAGTAATTAAGAATGAATTAATCAAGTAATTAAGATTGATTAGTTTAATAATTAGAGAGTGGTTAATTAAGTAATTCAAGGTTACTTAAATTGATAATTAAAAATTACTTAATGTGTAATTAAGTTTTATTAATTAATAAATTAGGTTTTATTAATTAATACTTAAAGGATGATTAATCTATGATAAAAGATTAATTAATTAATGTAACGTTTCGAATTTTGCCCGCTCAAAAATCGACATCCATACTTCATATCGTATTCGAATGCCATAGATTTGACCGTTCAAATCCGATTCGCCGGAGCTTATAACAATCATTAAGTAAACAACACAGGGGAATAAAAGAATAAAACATTGATATACATCTTTGATACAATATCTGATACAACAGATAATCCAATAGATATCAATATACATCAGAGATATGATACAATAAATAGCAGCGGAAAAGAAAACGATAACATCTAGCAGTGGAACAAATAACTCTAAAAACAGTCTTCAAGGAAGAACTCCAAAAACTGTAACTCCATTTCCAAGAATCAATCCAGCAATAGCTCGAACTCCCAATAACGATTCACCTAGCATAAGCAAGACTGGTGCGATCCAAAGACTGAACTAACTCCAGATAATTCACTACATCTAACTATCTGAAAAACCCAACTCTAGACTGCTCGTGTAGAAAAATTTTGAGCACCCAGAGTTTAGGAAAGAAACAATAAACTCTGGATCAGTCGTGGGACTGGTGTGAGCAACAAAACAGTTTATCTTTAAACAATCAACAAAAGATTTTAAAGTCAATTCGCAATGCTTTTGAAAAATGAGACTACCATAAGGCCTCCCGCACACACACACAATGCAAACGCAGAATCGGAGGAGATTTCTCCTTATGATAGTCAAAGATGCTTGATACGCATTAAAAAGAACATTTGATATTATTACTAGTGCATAGTGTAGAAAATTATTTCGAAAATAAAGATATAAATCTTAGCCAACATAGACATTTCGAACTATGCCTACTATAGCTACCATCCAAATAGTGTTGCGACACCATAAGTGAATGATAGGTTCTACAACTAATACCGTACAAGTTTCGTATTGTTTCTTTGGATTTCCAACAAATGGTCAGGCCAAGGAACTTCCCATTGCCACATGAGAATGCCTCTGGAAAGACATCCCCGAGAACCAAACCGGAACTCTGCCAACACAAGGCCGGGTTACCCCTAACTGGGTAACTACTGACACGAGCACGCCATTCCCCGATCGTAAACGACCTTTCTCACGGGATCCCGATAACCAACAACCACAAAGTAATAAATTCGCGGTAACCACATAGGTTAAATATCTGGGCTCCATACCATGATACCACCTCTATCCAGAAGGAAATGTACATACCCTAAAGGGTGCTACCCCTCATAACCTTGCCGCATCTTTCCTGTTTTGACCATTTCCGGGGTGTGAGGCTCGACGAAGTCACGTCCACAAAAACATACTTTATACAAAAGCCATGCTTTGGGTCAACAAATGATCAACACAATGATCACCAAGATAGACGATCAAATAAACGATCCTATCACAATAATCAACACAATGATCATTTCAGCAACACTCAGCATGTCACATTACCAAATTGGGAATATATCGCTGATAACTTCAACTATATAACCTCTGAGCTCGTACGTCTCAGAGAAGGGTGTTAAGCTAAAAGAATAAATTCTTCGCCACCAACGGAAATATATTTGAAAGAAATCGGCTTTATATCTCAATTTGTAATGTCAGACATACAATCCATACAAAGAAGTCCTTGAAATCCGGATATTCACTAATCACGTTCGGACTCCCCATCACATATGGAGTCTCTATACCGGGGACCATTCGATGCAAAGACATTCGACGAGTTGTCCTTACGTTTTCGAAAATATCCGGTCTTCACCACCGGTCTTCAAATGCTATCCATAACGACATATCACATATTCGAAATGGGATATATGACACAAAGGTCCTCTGCCGGCTAAACCGAATAGTGAGCGCAATATTTACAAGAAATATATGGGTATTGGGATTTCAATTAAGTCACAACTTAAAACCCAAAACTTTCTTCTAATGGCTTAACCAATTACCATTTCAAATCCTTTAAACAAAAAGATTCATTTTCACAACCATTAACGGTTTAAATAATTTTCACATTTTAATCTTTTAAACAAAAGATTCATTCACAGATTTTCCAAATCAATTTTCATTTCAATTTGATTTAAACAAATCATCAATTTAAATCTGCAAAAAAATAAACAGATTTAATTCATAGCTTTCAAAAAGAATTCATTCAAAACTTAGGAAAATCATTTCTCTATTCAATCTTGAAATCCCCCTAATTAACTGGAATCTCAGTTCTTATCTAAAAGTGTTTATCATTTGAAAACAACAGTTTTCATTTTGAAAATCTGATTCATTTATACAAGTTGAAATCCCTGGGTTAAATTCAAATTCCCAAAAATAATACTTTAAAAATGATTTAACTCATAATGACTAGTATAATATCATTAATCCCTAATTTCAAATTACAGGATTCAATTCCAAATATCGAATTCAAATTCAAATTGAATTATTTAAATTTCAAATCTTAATCAAGTAAATTAAAATAAATTTTAACTTGAAACTTCATTCCAAAAGCTTTTCACTTCTATTCCAATTCCAATTCCAAAACATTTGAATTTAAAAATTCAAAATTTAAACTATTTCAAAAATCTGCGACTTAATCGATTTCCTCGTGAAATCCATAATTGTGTGTGTATGGTGTGGTTCAGGGGTTTTAACACACTAGTGCAACATCATTTCAATCATCACAGATTAAAAACATAGAAATATAGTTGATAAGTGATATAAAACTTATAACGCTCATCGTCCATTCACAGATTCACAGATAATATACAAATACAAATAAATATACACTGCTCAATCTACCGAACAAAATATCACAGATCAGATAGGACAATCAATTCAAGGCATCTCATACAATACAATCATTCATAAGTAAAGTCAAGCATTTGATAATCATTTATAAACAGGATCAATTAATCGTTTAATCCTAATCAATTCAATTTATTTCCAAGTAAATAAATTTAATTACTTATGAATTTATTATCCAATCCTGATTTATTAATTCCAATCATTTGATATAAATTAATTTATCAAACACTTTAATTAATTTAAATTATTCTTAATTTATCATATTAATTAAATTAACCTTTAAACCAATTTCATAATTAATTGACTCCTTAGTTAATTATTTTAAGAAATTAAACCCTTAATTACTTACCATACAGTAATTACACCTACACAATTTCATAATGATTATCATTAATTTATTAATATAAATTAATCATTAAAAATTTATCACATTATCCTTACATGAATTTTTTTTGCTTAATCACTTGATTAATCAATTTTAATCATTAATTAATATTTAATTAAAAATCCTTAATCATAAATTAATATTTAATTGATAACCCTCAATCACCATTTAATTTCTTCAACCGTTAAATTTCTTCTTTAATTAATCCAATCATTAATGAATTAAATAATTAAATTATTCATTTTAATTAACTTAATTATAAATCATTAAATATTTATTACTTAAAGTATAGCTCATTCATACTTATGATTAAATTATTATTTACAATGTATTTGGAAACATTGTTTTCAAATCCTCTTCTAGATTTCAAATTAAATTTCAAGCTTTAAAATAATTACCAATTTATCTTTAATAAAGTTTAAAAATCCAAATAATTTCTAACTTTTAATTTCTCATGTTAAAGTAATATTTTTGTTATAAAGAAATTTCAAGAGTAAAAAAAAAATCAAATTCTTTCTCTTGAATTCACATCTAAAAAAAAAAAAAATACTTTAACATTTAAATCTAATTTAATTCATTCAAATGTATAAAACGTTATTTCATTTCAAATCTGAACTTGAATTTGTGTTTGTACTTTGTTTCAACACCCAATTTAAACCTTGGTTTATAAAATTTAAATTTAGTTTTAAATTTCGAAACAAAACAGGCTTTGAAGTCTGTTACAACATCTACCCGAGCCACTGCCTTCCCTGCTTCGAGTCCAACGCTCAGAAAACACATACCTACTTCGAGATTTTCCAGAAATCTACCTGAGTGACCCAGAACTTAATAAAAAAATTTTTATAAGTATTTCACTTAAAACCAATTCCTGCTTCGAGCCAAAACATCACGTACACGAAGTAAACTTCGAGCTTCCACCCTTCTTCTCCCAACAACCCAACAGTTAAACCCAAACACTACACCATGCCACTGTGCACATGCACCACCATCAGGGCAACTCCGATGAACTCCCTCATCGCCAGCAAATCGCGCACCACCCCTACATTCTATCACCATCCACCTAAACATCGTTGTTCTTCGAAAAATGCATTCGACCCAAAACCTGAAACCTGGAACGCTCAAACCCATCTCCTCCCATACCTGTCATCACCACGTTCTCCGAGCTCTGACCACCGAAAATCATGAAACTTTGGCCATCGTCTTCGCCTTCGTCTCCAGTTCACTCCCACCAAGTCCGGTCACACTCGATGCATTGAGGAATGCGCACGAATCGAAATATCCATCACCACCGAAAACTAGGTTTAGGAAAAAAAAACTTCTCACCGTCATCGCCACAGTGAACTGGACCACTTCCGGCTATTTTTCCCATCTTCGCCGTAGCCTCCTCCACCTATACGTGAAACCTTGGCCTCGATTGAGCCTTCGATTGCCTGAATTTGGCCAAAACCCATCTCACGTTCATCTCTGAACTGCTACTAGTATTATCAACTAAAAATTCCTATTTTACTTTTAAAAATCCTATTTTGAAGTATGAATTCAGGTTATATAAGTAAATCAAAGTTTCGTGACACTTGAAATTATCTGAATTTGAAGTTAGCTCTGTATAATCCAATTTTTATTAACATATCCATTTTTATTTTACTTGAAACAATTTTTAAATAATAACCAATACTTAAACTAACATGTTTGCTTTTGAAACCAAGGCCTATCAAAAATCAAGTAGTTTGATGTTTGAATTTGTTGATCAAACCATATGCTTTTAAGCAAGAAAAAGAAAATTCAACTTATACAGACATACCCATCTACATATATATATGTATATATATAGATAGACAGAAAACAATTTACTTACATATATACACATATTAAGCAACTTCAAACTCAAACATATTCATCATCAAATATAGATTTACTTAGTTGGATTTTAGTTTAGTTACTCACAGATTTTTTTGCAGAGAAATGAACAGAGCCTGTATTTGAACCAGGCTTTTGAAAATACAAGCTGAAAACCCTCCTGGATCTTTGGGTTGTATGTTGTTTAAGTTTAAGAAGTTGTTTTCAGTATGATATAATGTTTTTCTCTGGTTTTACTCAGCACTGATATGTATAAAGAAAAGAAGATGATAGGTAAGCTATTATTTTATACAATAGGCATGTCTGATAACATTGCTTTGGTGAACTAGAGGATATGGCAAGTACATATTGCTTTGTACAGGGATATCATATTATTGTTTTGTACAACATGCATGGCTACATTACTTGCATTCCCTTTTCTCGGCTGATGTGATGCTTTGGGGCAGCAACTTTATTCTGTTTGCTTAATACTTCATGTTTTGTCTTGACAAAATGCTATTGTTTGCTATTTACTTTATGTACTTATATTTTTGTTTTAGTTTATGTTGCTTTTCATTTACTTGTTCTTTATGAAGCTTTCATGTATATTTTAGTTTTGTTTTATGTTTTTATTTTGCACTTAGTTAGCTGGTTTCCTTTTTCAGGTTGATACATTTTGTTATACTTTATTTGTTTGCAGTTTTATATTGAGCTGAGTTTGTTTACATACCTTTTCTTATGTGTATTTCTTCTTTTGTTTTTAGTTTACTAGTTTAATACTTGCTTTCCTTTGTATTGGATTGTTTACATGATGCTATATCTTTGTTTTGGCTAAAATGTTGAATTTTGTACTTGTTGATTCTTTTGCATACTTATGTATTTGTTTGTTATTTTTACTTTGTTTTAGTTTTATATTCTTTTAGCTAGCTTGTATTCGAGCTTTGTTTATTCTTGCATTTTTATTTTACTTTTATTTTTAGTTTAAATATTTATCATAAATTTTACTTTAAAAATTATCGTTTTACATTTCTCTATATACACATAAATTTTATACAACTCAAATTTATCATCATTTATAAATTTTTAAATCAATTTATTTATTTTTATACTTGTGTCCATGTATATAGTTTAATATTTATTTTTCAAAATCATTTATATAAGAATTTATTTAAAATCCAATATAAACATATATATTCTCGTATATACAAAATTTCAAATCCATATGACTATATATATATATTCTATTTGAATCGAGGAAACTCGCTTCCATTTATATTAAATTTTATAATTTTTATTCAAAATTTCTTTTAATTATCAATTTAAATTAAATTAAAATCTAGGGTCATTACAATTAAGGATTAATCTAAAATGATTAAACATTAATCAAAGATGATTAAAGATTAATCAAATGTTAATAAGGGTTGATTAACTGTTTAATCTAGTGATTAAGGATTAATTAATTTGTAATTAAGTTTTGTTAATTAATAATTAAGTTTATTAATTAATAATTAATAGATAATTAATTAGTTAATTATTAATTAATTAATTATAAGATTAATCATGTATTAATTAATTTGTATTAGGAGATATTGATTAATAATTAAGGTTATTAATTAATAGTTAATGGATAATTAATCAGTTAATTAATGGTTAATTAATTGATTATAAAAGTATTTAAGGATTGATTAATTTGTATTGAAGGAAATTAATTAATAATTTAGGTTTATAAATTGAGAATTAAAGAGTAATTATAATGTGATTAAAGGTTAATTGATTAATTGATAAGGATAATCAAGAAGTGATTAATTAATTAAATGTTTGTAATTACTTAATGATTGTTTAAGCAGGATTAGGAGATTAATTCTTAAGTAATTAATTTAATTTAAGGTGATTAAATTAATTATAACATGGATTAATAATTCTTGTTTATGGATGATTGTTCGTGTAGAATATCTATATTGGATAATATCTATTGGATGATATATTGGATGATATCTATTGGATGATATTTATTGGATGATATTTATTGGATGATATGTTGTGATATTTTGTGATATGATATTAGATATATCAGTGATAAATGTGTGATATTTATCTATGTTAAATGCTGTGTGAATTTAAGTAATTGAATTGAAATGAATTGTTTTAAACTTTAAAACAACTTGGACCTAAAAGATGGCGTTTTGGATTTCGATGAGACCAGGATCGGGTTTGCTACATTACAGCATAATAGGGGGTTCTCGCTTTGCGTTAGGTGGCGAATGAGAGACTCTTACCCCTACATGCCCCCGGGGGTAGTATAAGGCCTTGTGGGGTTGGTGGCGAGTCGAGAGGCTGGTCGTAAAAGCAAACCCGAGGTATCACTGTGAGCCACGGCGGGGCTGGGATGGTTGAAAAGCCTACCGGTCGAGTGAGCCGCTGTCGATGGTTAAAAAGCCTAGGTCGTCACATGTGGTATCAGAGCATAGGTTGAGATAATACCTAGGCTTTGGAGTTGTGTCCATCTTGAGAGCGTGTATTTGTAATTTTTATATAATTTTATATATCTATTTAAATTTGTTGGGTATCTTTTCGGATTTCCAACTTGAGTTCTAAAGAAGTTTCATCTTTCTCTTTGTTTGGTTGACCGTCCTATCCTTAAGCGGAACAACTGAGTTAGACAAGATCTGTAGAGGCTTAAGATTTCTTATCTCCCCTATAATTTTCTTGTGACCCATTGATATTGGATCTCGAAGGGTTTGATCTTATTCTGGATATGGATTGGATGGATAGTAAGGATTGTTTCTTTGGAGGCTGAGTTGGGAGGAATCGCAAAAGTGACTTGCGATGATTCCGGAGTTCTTTGAAGCATCTGTTGCTTGGAAGCGAGGTATCTCCAGATGGCGTAGAGTCCATCGAAGTGGTTAGAGATTGTCCGGATGTTTCCAAGGTAGTGGAAGTTTGCCTTCATCAGGAGATAGAGTTGGAGAAGTAGATCCAAGTTTTTTTTAAGGAGGGCTTTTGTTTCTAGTGAGGTATTTCTATAGATTCAGCCAGGGTAGCTACTATTTAGGGGTGAAGCAGCACAGTTTTCTGGATTTGGCAGAGTTTTACAGGAAGTTTTTCAAGTCTATTCTAAGATTTCTTAGCACTTAACCGAGTGACTCGGGAAGGAACTAAGTTAAGTGGACCCGAGTGTGACGAGGCTTTCTTGGATTTGAAGGCAAGGCCGACCAGTGTGCCTGTTCTAACTATTCTGGATGGCAAGAGTAAGTTGAGTTCTACGCGGATGATGTGTGTGTGCCTGTTATGGATGGGTTGATGATCAAGGAACATTGAAGATCATCAGAAGGATTTGAGGCAAGGAGTTTAGGAAATCTTCTGGTAGCTGAACATGAAGAAGGATGTAGCTGCTTTCGTCAGAAGATGTGTGGTCAATCAGCAAGTGAAGGTGATCAGCAGAAGACCGCAGGTTTGTTGCAGCCTTTGAAGTTTCAAAGTGGAAGTGAGAAGTGATTTCTTTGGATTTCATCGACGGTTTGCCAAGGACCAAAGAGGGAAATGGAATATGGGCAATTGAAGACCGGTTAATTAAGAGCTCCCATTTTATTCTGGTCAAGGCAACCCGTACTGCAACATCTTTGGCTGAGTTTCCTTGAAGAGGTTTGTCCAACTGTTTGTTGTTTCAGTCAACATTGATAGCAACCGTGGTCCTATCTTCTCCAGCAGATTTTGGGAGGCTTTGTGATCAGCTTTGGGTTCGAGTTTGAATTTGAGTTCAGCCTGTCACTCCCAGATCGATGGTCAAACGGAAAGGCCGAATAGAATTTTTAGGGTTGTGCTGAGGGCTGTGTTTTGGATTTGATGGACTTTGGGAAGACCATCTGTATTGAATGGAATTCTCGTTCTATAATCAGGCAAGTATCTAGATGGCACTCTATGGAATTTTGTTTGGAAGGCCTGGTAGGAATCCCATTCTATTAGGTAGAGTTAAGGGATCGTCTGGTTCTTGTCCAGTTTTGATCCGTGAGGCATCTGTGAAGGTAGAGCGCGTCTAAAAGAGTTTGAGAGCAGCGCAGGATCGCCAAAAGGATTCGTGAACTAGAGACAAGGACAATTGGCTTATGAGATTTGAGATTTAGTCTTTGTCAAAGTTTTCCTCTTTAGAGTTACCGGATTTGGAAAGACGGGAAATTCGCCCCAAGATGTATTGGTCTGTTCTGAGTGCTTGTAGAGACTAGTGTTATGGTCTATAGGATTGTATTGCCAGTTTAGATGGCTGGAATTCATGTTGTTATTCATGTATCTCATCTGAGAAAATACATGAATTATCCGTCTTAGTTAGGATATGTAGTTCAGTAGGATCTGGTAGTTGAGCTAGTTTATTTTTTAGTGCGGTCTAATATCTGGTTCAGATTTTTGATCGGAGTAAGAGAAAGCTCTGGATCATAGTAGTTTAGTTGGCCTAAGTTTTGTGGAGCTAGGATTTCAGAGTTTATCTTGAGAAACTTTGGATAATTATAGGAAGGCTTATCCAGATTGTGTCCGGATAGCTAGAGTTGTTTGATTTGAATAATTTGTTTATACAAATAAATTGGTTGTTTGGATGAATTGTTTGTTCGAATAAATTATTTATTCGAATGAATGGTTGTGTAGTTAATAGTGTATGGTTGATATGGATGTTTGGATTGTTAAATAAAATAAAAGTTTTTGGATTATCTCTGTTTTAAATTTCGAGGACGAAATTCTTTTAAGGGGGGAGGAATGTGATATCCCGGAATTTCGAGGAATTTAAAATGTGATAATCTTCTTAATAAATTATTTAGAATTGTTATTTCAAATATAAATAACCAAAATAATTAATAACATGATGATTTTAAATATAGTTATAAATGGATTCTTATAGAATAATTATTTGCAAATTTAATTGATAATGTTTTATAAATAGATTTTTAAATGAAATAATTATTTTCAAATATAGTTGGTGTTGATTTATAAATGAACTCTAAAATAGAATTATTATTTTTGAGTTAATAAGGAGTTTATATATATAATTAAGATTAATTTTAGAATAGATTTTTTTAAATAAAGTTATTATCTTTCAAAAGTAATAATGTGTTTGTTTATAATTAATATATATATATATATATATATATATATATATATATATATATAAATTGATTTTGAATTTGAGTTGCATTTAGATTTAAATACGAATTTAAGGGGTATATATATATATCTTGAAATTATTTTAATATAAAATATGTGAATGAGTTTTTATTTAAGATAGAATTTATTTTCCTTAAAAAGAATTTATTTTTATATATTAAGATAGTGTTTATTAAATTATAAAATGAATACAAAAAGGTTTATGTTAACATTTTAAAATGGATTAAAAAAATATTTTACATGATTTTATTTAAAATGTAATTGGTTTATACTTTATTTTCTTTTAATGAATTTATTTATATAAATTTAGAAAGCATTATTAATTTACAAATGTATTTATTAATTTAGAAAATTAATTTAAAAACTTTTTAAAATCTTTTAAAGATAAATATAAATAAGATAATTACAAGCGTTGATTTATTAAAGCTTTTAAGTACACATGTAAGTTAATTAAAACTAGAAATGACAAGTGTTAATAATTGAGACAAGTGGCAAATTTTATTTTTTATTTTCTTTAATTCCAAATAAATCCTAAATCTACATTATATAAACCTAACTCTTTTTTCCCATCTCTTTTCTTATTTCATATCTAAGAAACTTAACCATGTTCTATTTTCATGACCGGAGATACTTTTTAAACCTGAAACTAGATCAAAAACTTGAAAACACTTCCTCAAAAAAATTCAATAAATTTTCTCAAACCCAAAAATTCAAGCCCTACAACCATTTTCAAATCTGTGAATAAACAAAGCATGTAACCTTCTATCAAAATAAATCTCTGATCAAATAATTTGAACCCTGTTTGTTTTCCAGCCTTAAACTCCTCAAACAATTCAACTCTTTAAAAAGTTTTAAACCTGTAAATACATTTTTTCTCAAATCAAAAGTCTTGAGATATTTAGCCTGGAACCATTTTCAGATTTGAAACTTCGAACCAAAATAATTCAACCCTGATCTCAGATTAAATGAAACTAAACCCTGTAGACATTTTTTTCAAATCAGTGATTTGCAAGTAAACCTGAAATCACCTCCTCAAAACAAATTGAATCCTAAAAGTATTATAGCAGGTTTTCAAAATACAGAACTTCAGATGTTCAAATGCAAGCCTGTATTTCTCTTCAGAACAAAATATCCACCTCTGTTCAAATTTTCGAAAAAAAATCAAAAGCCTGAACCATTTTCAAATCCGGAGCTTGCAACCATTTCAATTCTAAATGCAACCTGAAGTTCATGGTCAAGGTCAATCTTCTCAACAGCATTTGTTTTAACTAGCAGTTTTAAAGAAATCAAAAACCCAGGCAATTCAGTTTTCAAAATTTCTAGCATTCAAGCCTCTGCATTTTTAATGATCTGGTGAGTAAACAAATTTAATTAAAATCTAAGTAAATTTACATCTGTTGCTTGTGAAGTTTGAGATAAATTATGCTTGGTTGGGCATACATATATGAGTTATCTCTGTGATTTGAATGTTGTTACCGTGCATGACTGTTGCATTTAAAAGTATCTCTGTGATTGACTCAGAGAGTAAAGTTTGATAAAAAAATTCCAAATCTTATCATCAAATCTTTTTAGGGTTAGAGATCCAAACATTTTATGTTTGTTAAATCATGAGATTAAGTTTAAAATTTATTTAAAGCAATATAGGTTTGAATTTTACCTGGAACCAAGAAATGCAGCGGCAAATTCTAAAATGCATGATAAACCAAATGTTATAATTTGATAATCTAATTTCATAACTTGAATCTATTTAGAAAATGAAGATTTTTAAAACAAAAATTCATATTTTTAGTAATAGAATAGAAGAGAATATCAGTGTTGATTGGATTTGAGTTTCTGAGCAACTATTGATGGCCTAAGGGTCTAGGGTGGTCAGAGCTTTGTCTGGTGGTGGAGGACTGAGTGGTGAGGTGAGGAAAAATGGAAGACGGGGTGTTTGATCATTGGGGTGTCAGCGGCAAAGCAAATGGGTTTCTAAACCTAGTTTTGGTCGCGCTGAAAGATCTGGTTTCTTCATTTTCTCTGGTGCATCGAGCGGCTTGGAATTTGGGGTAATGGTAGCTTGGGGTGTCAGCATGGCGTAGCCGGAGGGGTAGCAACTCCGATGATCGGAGTAGTGGCTGCGAGAAAGTTTCATGGCAATGTCTCTTGTTGTGGTTTCATCTCCCATACTCGATTTTGGTTTGAGAATTGTGAGCGTGTTTGGATGATCGAGCGATGATGTTGAAGTGATGGATGGTGTGTCGACGTCACTAGAGGGGATCATCGGTGTCGGTGTTGATTGTGCAGGTGCACAAGGAAGTTTGGGTGTCTGAGTTTATGATTGGATTGTGCTTTCGAACTCGAAGATGTCGTCATGTTTTTGGGAAGACTACTCGAGTTTAAACTCGAGTAATTTGCAGGTTTAGGCCGGTAGGTTTAAACTTAAATTTTTGACTATTTTTTTAAAATGGGTAGAAATTGATTTGACTCGGGGATAGGCCGAGTGGCCTTCGGATAAAACCTGAAGCAACTGTTTAAAACAGTTTTTAGGATGTTTTAAAATCAAATATTTTTGAATTTAAAGTTAATTCTACTTTAAACTTCTATATAAACTTACTTTATATATAATAAGTATTTCTTAAACAATTGGTTATGAAGTTTTAAAAGATGTTTAAATGAAATTTTGTTAAATGAAATTTTAAAGTTATTTTAAAATATTAATTTAAAATGTACGTTAAGATATTTAGAAAGGTAAGTTTTAGAATACAACTTGAATTAGTTTTGAAACCTCTACCTGATAATGTTTTAAGTTTTTTTTAGGAAGTTAAGCTTTGATAGCTTTAAAATTATCAACTTAAATGATTATTTATTTTAAAATTAATTAATGATGTAATTAAGTAAAGATAAATTATAATGTTAAAATGTTTTTAAATGTTAATGTTAATAAGGTATTAATAAGATAATGTTTTATCTTAAGATGATTAAGGTTAAAATGTTTTGGGATTGATTAGTTTAATAAAGTGAATTAAGTACAATTACTCAATTTGATTTATTAATTATAAAGAATTAATTAAGTAATTAATTGGTTTAATTAATAATTAAGGTTTATTATTTAATTAATCAAAAGTTAATTAATTGTAATTAAGGATTATTAATTAAAGATTCTTAGTTAATGAATAAAGATTAATTAATCGAGTAATTAAGTAATTAAGAGTGAATTAATCAAGTAATTAAGATTGATTAATTTAATAATTAGAGAGTGGCTAATTAAGTAATTCAAGGTTACTTAAATTGATAATTAAGAAGTACTTAATGTGTAATTAAATTTTATTAATTAATAAATTAGGTTTTATTGATTAATACTTAAAGGATGATTAATCTATGATAAAAGGTTAATTAATTAAGGATTAATCTAAGATGATTAAACATTAATCAAAGATGATTAAAGATTAATCAAATGTTAATAAGGGTTGATTAACTGTTTAATCAACTAGTGATTAAGGATTAATTAATTTGTAATTAAGTTTTGTTAATTAATAATTAAGTTTATTAATTAATAATTAAGAGATAATTAATTAGTTAATGATTAATTAATTAATTATAAGATTAATTATGGATAAATTATTTTGTATTAAGAGATATTGATTAATAATTAAGGTTATTAATTAATAGTTAATGGATAATTAATCAGTTAATTAATTGATTATAAAAGTATTTAAGGATTGATTACTTTGTATTGAAGGAAATTAATTAATAATTAAGGTTTATTAATTGAGAATTAAAGAGTAATTAATTTGTGATTAAAGGTTAATTGATTAATTGATAAGGATAATCAAGAAGTGATTAATTAATTAAATGTTTGTAATTACTTAATGATTGTTTAAGCAAGATTAGGAGATTAATTCTTAAGTAATTAATTTAATTTAAGGTGATTAAATTAATTATAACGTGGATTAATAATTCCTTTTTATGGATGATTGTTCATGTAGAATATCTATATTGGATAATATCTATTGGATGATATATATTGGATGATATCTATTGGATGATATTTATTGGATGATATGTTGTGATATTTTGTGATATGATATTAGATATATCAGTGATAAATGTGTGATATTTATCTATGTTAAATGCTGTGTGAATTTAAGTATTGAATTGAATTGAAATGAATTGTTTTAAACTTTAAAACAACTTGGACCTAAAAGATGGCGTTTTGGATTTCGATGAGACTGAGATTGGGTTTCCAGATTTGGATATCCGAAAACCACATCGATCCAAATTAAGCGTTAGGTCATGAATCTCAAGTGAAGATGAAGAATCAGAGTGCAGGGTTATCGTCGTTAACTCTGAGGGTGATTCCAGAATGAGTGTAACGAGATAATGCCTTCGGTTTCGTTCGAACCCGGGACGAACTTGTATGGATTGAATGCTTTCAGAACATCGTTAGGTGGACGATGAGAATTCTAAGATATATGTGTTCTATAAAGGTAATCGTAGCCTCAAGCCTCATCAACCGGGAATGGCTAAAACAGGGGAGGTGCAGCAAGGCTTAGTGGGTCATGCCCAAGTAGGACGAGAACTTCCCCTGTCTAGATGTCCCTTTTTATTCAGCTATATGTGAAGTTGGTCTGCAGCCAACTGTGGGGTTGTCTTGTTCGGGACTGTTCAGTAAGGAATGGTCCCGACCTTGTGTTGCAGGGGGTTGGGAGTAATCCTCGGTACGGTGATCTAGGCCACGTAATGTGACGAGCGGTACCCCATTAGCCCTGCCATTGTATGGAATCCAATCTCCAATAAGTGCCGTACCTTTTGATTGTGCCCAACTATGCTGGAACGTGAGATGTAAGCATTCCAGCTATTTCTGTATTTTACTTGAAAACCCTAGACACTATTATAATATCACTAGATTTCCTATCAAATGTTTTGGTTAGCGTAAGGTAGAAACTTGCCCATGTTTATTTGTGGGGAGTCTTACGTGATACCTTTTGTTTCAAAAGTTTTTTTCAAAAAGTTAAGCAACTTTAAACCGTTTACTCACACCAGACATATGTCTGACCCAGAGTTTATTTCTGTTTTTCTTAAACTCTCGGGTACTCAAATTTTTATGAGTAGCCAAGGGATCAGGTTTTGGCTTGACGAATATTGGAGAGCATGGAGCAAGAATCCAGACGTAGCTATATCTATATTTCCGCTGTGCTGAGTTGTGTTGTAATCTCATCTGTTGTATTTGGAATAGACAGAACCCTATAACTGTCTAGTGTGAAAGGTTGTTGTATCTATGTAACTCTGATGTAAATGACTATGTAATTTCTATTTGATATATTATATTTTGTTCCGTTCCGCTGTGAGATTCTGATATTGTTGATTTCTTTCTTCTTTCTATTCTATTTCTACCTCTTTCTTTCTTATCGATGATGCGTCTTTCTATGGAATGAAAGGCGGGTCGTCATAGCAACCGCCCATACTGAAGTAGGTTGTTGTCTGTCAACAAGAATTTAACTGATATCTCCTTGGCATCGACAACCTTAAGGGTTCGAAAAGTTTCATTGGGAGATAAGTCCTTATTCGGCCTTGGAATAACTGTAGGAATTATTTGACATGTTAGAAATTCCGTAGCAACATATCAGAGCTATATAAGCAAGAAAAAGTACTTACCCCTATTGTCCAGAGATGATTGAATCCCACAGGACACCTAACAAAGAAGTATTAAGACTTGAATTGAGATAAATTGCTCTGCAGTCGTACCTTAATTTTATGGTTCTCTGGGCCTCAATCACAACCAAGGATGGACACTCATCTTTTCTTTTGAACAAGAGAAAATATCTTAGCTCATCAAATCTTGGGGCAAGGCTGAGAGTCCTATGAAAAGAACGTGTAAGCAGGTTAGAATAGCGTATCCATTAGGATGAATCTGAAACAGAGCGATTCCCAAGTTCGAGAGGGTTTCTTACAAAAAGTTGTTAAAGGAGGGCATTGCTCCATGTAAGCACATATACCGATGATAAGCAGTGTATTTCGAAGGCGGTATATGAGCAAATTCATCTTTCTATAGGAGGCACATGTCTTCCTTCGGAATTCCATGCTGCAGACAGATGTTATGCCAGACTTTAGAAGAAATCATGAACGAGGCACTCTCCGGCAGATTGAGAAGAACTCTAACATTAGGAGTGCGATCCAAGAGCGAACCGACTAGAACTACCTAGTCATATTCAGCTGTAAAGTAGAAGAAGGGGCGATAGACGATGACTCAGCCTCCAAAAGTGTAGGACTTCCTTCGCTAAACTTACGGAAAGAAGACAGGTGCTTAATTCTAAACAACAGGAATTGTGTCCGAAACGGTCACGTAATTCTACTCTAAAATAAGAATTCCTCTACTGCACTTGAATTTCAAAGAATTGTTGGTTCATGTCGACACATCAGATTTCAAGTATGTACCTGGATGAGTACAGTGTGTTATCTACTAGTGGTAGGCTCGGTGTTTTGAACACTACAAACGCTCTATCTTATGTAGATAGTACGTTCACAGCTGAAAGGGAAAAGACTTCCCATGTCGCTTTCTTTTTGAAATTACTTCTTCTACACTTACCCATTATCGATCAATGATCGATAACGGATCCATTGTTCGAAACGATGTGGAAAGTTCCTCCTAATACAGGTACATCGTGCGTGCGAAAGAAAACAAAACCAATCCGAATCCTCCAGAAGGGTAGAACCAATTCACGATGTGTCGTGCGGTATCGACAATGGAACCTAGAAAAAGTCAATTCTGGTTCAATGAACGAAGATCGAAAAACATGCCATGCACCAAGGAAAGGCCCGAATGTCGTTTCGTGAAGAAGTCAAGACTCGATTTACTATCTTCCTCCATTAAACCACAATCGACTTAGATTTTCCACGGCTAACATCATGAATACAAATCGGTCGCCAAATCAATAAACGAATGCCATAATCAGCAAACCCACCTTGAATCAATGATCAAAATGCAAAGACGGTTGAATTTTTCAAATCAATGAGCTAGGTATGCTGGATCATCGGTGATCCAAGGAGGAAAACGAAAGAAGCTAGGGTTTGGCGTGGCAAGGATCGAGGCGGCGGAGAAGCTCTGGAGTCGACGACAAGGCGAGGTCAGCGGCGTCAATAGAAGCTTGGTTGAAGTGGATTGGGTCGCTGGAGAACTCGGATCAAATAGCCGAAGGAAGGTGGCTCGAGTCATAAGAAGCTTAAGGATCGGGTCATGAGAGGCAAGTGAGAACAGAGAAGAGTCGACTAATGTCATTTAAATAGAAGGGATATATAAAAAAATTGTTAAGTAATTGGATCGCTAGCGATCCATCGGCTATGGATCTTTAGCGATCCACTGAATTGCTAGCGTCCGATATGAACTCGACTAGCAGGACCCATGTACTACGTTAAGGCATTCTGGAAAGCTATAGAATAGAATTTAGTCCGTTATAACAAGCAATGGCAGTCCAAGTCAAACTCAACAAGCGACAGTTTAATCTAGTCCAAATTTACATGGCCCTAATATGACAACTTGAAGTTCAACAACAAAAAAATGAAAAACGATAACTTCCAAAGCATGCCTTGTTTTCAACAAAGACATATTTCGAGGGGAAAATGTTATTAGGGAGTAGAACCTAGCAAAAGTCAGAACAACTTAATCGAGTCAGAATAGCACAAAAGCCAACCAAAAGGACAAGAAAAAGGAGCCAAAAGAAGTCGAAAGAAAAGACAAAAGATAAGGACATGGATTGTTAGCGATCCATGGCCTATGGATTGCCAACGATTCATGACATTAACTTGGGAGTCTACGAACAACATCAACACAAGAAAACGAAGCTATCCAAAAGGAAAAGCCCAAAGTTGGGCTAAGTATATGGATCGCTAGCGATCCATATATCATGGATCACCAACGATCCATGCTATTTCATCGACCAACTATGAACTTCATGGAGCAAGGCAAGTGGAGAATGCTAAGGCATTGGCCCACCTTTGAGCCAATCCTATGGATCGATAGCTATCCATAGCCTATGGATCGCTGGTGAACCATCCTTTTAGATCGGGTCACGACATGACCTCCAAGGCTCCGTCCTGTGTTGATATGCAAGCATGTGGCGAGTAGGCTTGGCCCAGTAGCTCTCCCGCCTCTATAACTAAAATCCTACCAACAACATAAACGGGATTTTCTAAACTGGTTAATGGCACTCTGCAGAAGCTTTCTTCACTCCTTTCCTTCCTTACAATGGTCATCCAAAGGGTTCACTATGATTCATCAGTGAACTCTAACACTGGAGACTTGATCTAACTAAGGATATTCAAGAGCGTTGTAGTCCAATTAACTTTGTAGCAACTATTAGCCAATAATAAAAACTATAAAGTGGACGTAGGCTTCATTAACGGATGAATCACTATAAAAATCTTCTTATCTTCTTTCTCTTTTCGATCTTTTACATTTATTTCTATATTATTGATCTGTAAGAATAGGGCTGGTGCTTTCACACTCAATCCAGGGTGTTTATCCATTTTTTGGTTTAAGAACGGTAAGTTAGAAAATAAACAATAGGTGATGAAATATAACAAAATGAACGATTAAAAAGATTATTGTAATCAAAGAAAGATAGTAATAGTTAGAAGGAACAATAGAATATATTTAATGGTATCAGGTAGAAGTTAAGTAGTAAAAGGTGATTAATCTACTTATATAAGAAGTAAGTGGCAAATGATATTAAAATGGCATAAATGAAACAAGAAGTAAGTTGTTAAAAATAATTAAACACAAAAATTGAATATAAGAGGCAAGGTAATTAAATAAATTTATCTAGCCTCAAGTATGCCTTTGTGATGGGTGTGAATTATTTAGTTTAGTCAATAGCTTAGATAAAATTTCTTAGTCATTAATAAGGGTTGGAATGAGAGGTCGGTAGTATTACACAATCGAGGTCTACCCACCGCAAGGGGTTACCAACAGTTGTGCATATATTATACTGATATGGGACATACCCAACTGTAAGACCCTTCGAATTATATGTTCGTGTGTAGGTAGAGGGAATACCCAAAATAGCATGGTTCGCCCCAGTTTGAGTGTTAAAGGACAAGTAGAGTCCGCTTCAACCTTTTAGGGGGTACAAGTTAAGTAACCGAGTGGCCATTTCCAAGATTACATTAGGCAATCTAAATGGGATAGTGAGTGTAGGCTTACCGCTATGATAGTGAGATTGGTACCATATATAAGAAGTAGGAGCTGTTTACATAAGTCGAGATCGTCATCGGTCCTGAGCAATCAGCGGAATGAAAGGGTTGCACTTAAATGGGCTATACCTCTAACTAGTATAGACATGTTTAGGACATGCACTGCATTATAGTTGTTTGTTTGTTTATTGTTAAGAGACAAGGCTAGATAACCTCTTAACGAGGGTCTTTCAAAAATAAGATAGAATACGATTAAATAGTGGAGAAAGTATCTTAGTCCAAAGAGGGACTATGGTTTAGACACACATGCACATATGTTGTTGTTGTCTACCTCTAGTAGATGAGGCATATAGTACATGTATGTGAAGTCAAGACTACTAAGTAAAACAAAAGACATAACATGTGATGGAAGGCAATCGACATAAACCAGTGTTATGTACAACATGTGTAATTTACCAGTCACTAGAACATGGTTCTGACCTCCACATTAAAACCCTATGATAGCTTTAGAGGGATAAGTACTGGTACATGGCAGGAACGGTGGAAGGACAGATTTCCTAATGTGTGCTCGACATTGATAAAGGCACTAGAGATCAAAGGTATCAACCTTGATCAATAATCATTTGTTTTATTATAATTTGTTATACTATTGTTAGTTTACATCGATAGTGCTCTAATATGCTTTTGTTATTTATAGGATCACAACACCAACAACCATACTTCAGTGAACTTGGATTTTCGATTTAGTGAAAATTTAGGCCCTTTGAAGTCAGGTTGTTACATTTGGTATTGGAGCTTAGGATACTCGATCATAAGAATTATGATACGCTGAGTAATCATATTTGTATTTTTTCTCTATATATAATATGCCAAACTCTACAAATTCCGACTATAGAAGTGGTTGTAAGCATATTCTAGAAAATTGGCAATGCGACTATGAGTTGAGACAATAGATGTAGTTGGAGATATACAATTATGCTGATTATCCCATGGGAAGTAGGTCGTATTGGAAGGCGTCGACTTAAGAAGAGCATGAGTGTAGCATATAATAGGGTCTTGAAGCTGAATGGTACTTGACTCCCTTGTTTGGCTTTGATTTCCTAATGGTTGTAGATCCCCGTAGGTTGCCAATTGATAATGTACATTAGGTCTAGATAAATAGGAAGTGAAGAATCTATATGTTGTAGATATCTAAAAGTAAGAATTAAATAAGTTCACGGAAGAAGGTGTGTAGTAATCATTCTAAGATGATAGCCGAATTATAATATTCTAAAAGAAGATAAGTCAGAAGTAAGTGGAAAGAAGAAAAGTTCAAAAGTAGGGACAAGTAAAACCCACTCCAGTCCGACCACATATGAAAGAATTTAATATAAAACGGTTTGAGAAAGATACATAAATAATATATTTGAAATGATTTTCAAAGGATTTATTTAAAAGTAGAAAATACATTTTTTGAAAAGTAAGTAAATATTAATTTTTCCATAAAATAAAATGTCCTTTTATATTTAAATTAAAACTTATAGTAGAAGTTAAAAAAATTAGACCGGGAATTTCGGTTAAAATGGGTTTTTAGTAAAGAGATATTTATTTTACAAAAAATAACATAGAGCATATGTATAGCTTGTCAATTTTTCTGATATAATTTTTTTTAACTTATGGAGTTCATTTTAGGGGTGGAGAAAAGGAAGTGGTAAAAGTTTAAAATGAGATAAATAAAATGGGGAAAGAAGATTAGAATCCAAAAGTAAAGCAGTAGGTAAACACGCTGCCATGGTTCAATAAAGAAAACAGTCAATTGAGAGGAAAAGATATATAAAAAGAAGTAATTTGAATAAGATTAGTTTAAGTTAAAGAAAGCTAAATAGTAATAACATTTTGAAATACATATAAAAAATGTTAGAAATTCATATAAAATCATGTTAGTGATTAGAAACAATATAAGAAATTAAAAAAAGAAAAATGGGTAGTTTCCACAAATATGTGCAGAATTGCACATACCTTTTTAGAAGCCCAACTTATATGCTATTAGAACCTCGGCTAAGGTTGAAAATAGAAATAGCATGAGTATTAGGAAAATAATAGGATGGGAAGTTGTCATTGTCTGCTCCAATTTTTAGTAAAATTTATAAATTATGTTTTGTAAATACTATTAAGTGCATTTTTGAAGAAAACGTTTTGGTATACAAATTGAGATATTTTGGAATACAAAACTTAATAAATAGTTTGAGTTAAAAATCCTATTTTTAGGAAGTAAAACTTTGCCGTTAAAAGGTTTTAAAGGAAAAGTTGATTTGAATGACCATTCACATAATAAAATTTGACCCTTATTTGAAAAGAAAGAAAGGATCTTTTAAAATTTTAATTGCTAAAATTTCCTTTAAACTTAATAAATAAACTTATTAATAATTTCTAAATCATAGTTTTAAAAGTTAAGACGCCTACAGTTAAGATTTGTTAAAATAAGGAGATTTTCATGGTTCCTTTTTGAAACCAAATTAAATAAAATGTTTCCAAGTTTTAATTTTAATGATAAATTGTTGGGATTAAGTACTTTATAACGTCACTTCTTAATTATAGAAAAAGTGGCAATTTTTTTTTTTATATAGAGTAGATAAGGATGATTGCCTAGGTAAGACAGGGTAAAAGTTAAGATAATGAATAATTTAACGATGAATGTTCATGGAGCATCAATAGTGGAATCTTGTAGAATATAAGGAATATTGATATGAACCTATGAATGTTTCATTAAACATGTGTGAAGACCACAAAGAAGAGCCCATAATGAAATGAGAAGTGGTATCATAGTACATTTATATGAGTTCTAGAGTATATCTATATGAAAGATCAAAAATAAAGAAAGCATATATCAAGATTTAAGAATACTATCAAGAGATTTGGATTAAAAAAAGAATAGTAACGTAATTGGTTGTGATAATGGAAGTAATGGATGGATCTTATTTATTAGTAGCCAAAAAGGAAAGTCAAGTTATATGAGTTACAATAGAATGACATGTTATAAAAGTTCTTTTAATTTAAGTAAGAAGTGAGAGGGCCACAACATCATTAAAGTCGGTCGATGTTGAAAAGCAGGTTCCAACAATTGTTTCTTTTAGGTTTGGGTTGTAATTAAGCATTGGTTGTTTCTATTGTATAAATTACGTATGATACTGTGCCAAAAGTTCCTTTTAGATTATTTATTTGGATTGACCGCTATATTTACTGGAAAACTATGCAAGAAAGGAAATCTCATATAGACACTTAACTAACACAAAGTAAGACCGGAAGTTTATAAAAGAAATTAGAAAATTCATTAGCTACCAAATGTAAAATAATGTTAAGTCCCAAAAATCTTAAAATTTTAGGAAGATAAATTTTAGCAAGAAAAGGACTGGGAAAGGTTGTTACAAAACCACGGTTCATTATCTCTTTGCCTCAAAAGATGAAATTTGTAAGTGAACATGTATGCCGTTGTTGTTCTAATTTAAAAGTAAGAGTTATAGAAATTTTAAAATTTACAATATAGTAGAAAAGAGTCAATCATGGATGTTAACTCATTGACTAAATTCTGACTGCGTAGAATGCGGCTTAGTTTGTTTTGAAAAGATAAAAATAAATAGTTTTAAGAAAAATTTTGTTCAAAATCCTTGATTTTTAATTGAAAATGTTTTTGTAAAGTATTGAACAAAAAGTAAGTTTTATTTTTAAATTTTCTAACCATTTCTAAAATTTAATTGAAAACGACTTTGGACCAAAAAGGAAGGAATTTTTTATTTTTGAAGTGCCACATGCTTAGCATAGGGCATAATCGACAGGTTAGCAATTATGAATTCTACTATGCAGCAGTAGTGACAATATAGTAAAAGGTAGGTAGTGATATGGAAAAAAGTTGTTTTAGCCTTGAGAATTCTTTTTCCATACCTTGTCGACGTGTAAACAAAATTGGTTTTAAATAACTTTGTTTAAAAATTTTAATAATATAAAAGTAAATTTCCTTATATGGACTGCATTTGAAAAAGTTGAAAAAGAATTGGGACAAAAGAGAAGGTTCCTAAGTACATTGCAAAAACGATATACAAGAGAAGGGTGGAAATATGGAATTCTACATCTAAACTCTTTTCCGGCATAAGAATATAGAATTAGGAACTAAATTTTTTCAAAATTTGGATTTTAGAAATGGAGTGATGGTATTGGATGGTAGGGACTGGATGCTAAATTGGTTTAACTATACTTTTATTAGTAGAAGTGTGAGAAAATTTGGATGCAAAAACAAAGATTTTGATTTTCAAAATTTGCATACATATAGAACTGTCAGTATGTATATGTTGTCGGCACCATATTTTTCAAAATTGTTTTAAAAGAATGCATTCATATAAGAGGTGTCGGTTTAATATTATTTAGCATATATTCATGTATGTTGTAATACATCATGCACTTATATACTATTGGCTGCAAAACTAGTTGAACATTAATTGAATGGATAACTTAGACTGATTGCGCGCTATGTTACATGACTCGGTCCTTGAGGAATTTTGAGGATGAAATTCTTTTGGGGGAGATTGTAACACCTGGTAAAATAAAATTAATTAATAATTAATAATGATGAAAATGGAAATTTCATTAATGTTAGAATTTGGTTGCAAAACTTGCACTGTTGTATTCATGCTGATTTTCTGATCAATTTTCATATATAAAGTTTTCCAATCGGAGCTCAAACGAAAAAGTTATTAACATTTGAATATTTCGAATTGGATATAATTATATATGTAATTAAGGTAATAAATGGAATTAATTAACACTAATTAACATTAGTAGTTACTTAACGTTTAAGCAAGTTTAATGTTATCAAATATTATAAAATAGTATTAAATAAAATTGAAAAGGAAACAAAGCAGTGTTAACAAAATAAAAACAAGCGGTTAACACCTAAGATCAACCGACCAATGGTTAGCGGTCGACCAATAGATATATAGCGGTCGACCGGTAGTGCTATGATGGTTGTGAATTGAACCCAGGCCGAATAGGCTGGATTTAATATATAAATCTAACGGTTGACATTGATTCAAACCCCTATTAATATTGCCTTAACTCCTCACTTTTCATCTTATTTTTTCGAAAGTACGACGAAGCTCTGCCGTTTTCTTTTCTCCTTAAATTTTTAAATCTAAATAAAGCTATAATCTATATATGTATATACAAGTGGACAATAGTGGAGAATAACAGATAAGAAGAATAAGATCGAATCGAATCGCTAAAGCCAAGGTAAAATTATAAATCTAAATATAAATTAGTTTCAAATCTCTTCCTGAATCAAAATTTCTAATTAATATGTATATTCTTACAGTATTAATTTGATGGGGAAAAAGGTAGTCAAATAGGAATAATAGGGTCTAGATCAGGAGGTTTGGAAACTTAAAGGTGAGTGGAAAATTATATATTTTTATATAATATTGGACTTATATGGTTTTAAATATGTTCCATATATGCCCGAATATAATTTTGGAGTTGTAGGCTTAAGTATATACATTTAATGAATTTAAAAATAATGCCTACTGTAGCAAACCAAAATTTTCGACCCTCGGGAATCGACATTAATATGTTCGTTATATAACATGTCGAGCACTCAAGTGTCGGAAATACCAATTGCTAGGGGTAAAGAGGAAAGAAGAGAGAAGAAAATAGAAAACAACAGCACAAGATCTCACAATCGCAGCTGAATAAAATATAATATATATTAATAGATTTTTATACAAAGGAATATGTAACTGTTTTATACTTATAATCATCAAAGGATAACAATTAATACATCAAACTGGACAGTTATAATAACCTATCCTCACACAGCGGAAAATATAATCCAAGTACGGAGATACGTCTCTGTCATCCAGCTCGTCTCTTGAGCTCCATAGCATCCTATCTCGAATCTGTATACTCGGTCTGACCTGAGCATTATAATAAAATAACACCCTGGTCAGTCTGGAAAACCAGCGTGAGAAAACATACTCACTTTGAATTATTAGGTTATCAAAATCCTTTGAAAACAAAGGTATCTTGTAAGACCACGTCACAATAAACACGATAGGTTTTTCCCTTACGATAACCAAAACATTTCATAGAAAATCCAGTGATATTATAATAGTGTTTAAGTACAACTACTTATTCAAATAGCCAAAATTGTTACATCAATTAAATTCTAGCATACTAGGCTCTGTTACAAAACCATAAAAATTCATATTGGAGAATGGATTCTACACAATGATTGGGCTAATGGGGTACCGCCTATCATAGTATACCTCTAGAAAAATGTACCGAGGACCTCACCCGAATTCCTTGCTACACAAGGCCGTCCTACTCCTAACTTGGATAGAACCGAATATGTTATCACCTGGGTGTTCTCACTCTTAAAAATTGAGCGCTCCCTTTTTCATGCACAACCATATCCATAATTTATCTATATTTCTGGGGGTATCTAGAAAAGTAATAATATACCCTAATTGGGTGCGACCTACTTAGTCTTGCTACATCTCCCCTGTTTTAGTCATTCCCGGTTGATGAGGCATGAGGCTAACTATTACCTTTCAAGAACAATTCTACTTAGAATGCTCATCTTCCTCCAATGATGATGTTCTGTGAGCAATCGTCCATATAACTTGTCTTGCGTCTGGACAAACCGAATCTTCGTCTTCACTATCTTCACAATATCCATTCGTAACGTTCAAATCGGATCGAAGTGGTTTTCGGATAATTAAATCAGATCCCAGTCTCTTTGAAATGATTAACGTAATTGGCCAATATTGATAGTCGGTTATTTAACTATCAAGTAACATCCATGATAGTCACTAGGCCATTATTTATAATTCTTTAAAACACTCATTTAAAAAGAATTTTTACAAGATATATATTGAAATCTTTTTCCAATTGTATTTGAAAACATTTTCAAATACTTGCTTCCATAACAGGATATTTCCACTCGTACCTCACTTCACCACTTAGTGAAATATTTCCAACTTCAATTTATAATCCAGTACCTGAAAATACCTTGACATAAATCCTGCGTCTCTAAATATTTTCAAAAACCTTCAATTTCAATATATAGGAAAATATTCAAAGTCTATTTTCCAAAAATCATTTCAAATATCAATACTTAGGAGTTTTCCTTACCTTATCTCCTACATTTCTGGAGTTTATATTAATTTCTTTATTTACATTTTCCAAGTCGATTATACTCACTTATAATCTTGTCTATCCATTTACAGCTTCTGAAATCACATCCGTGTTTCACATCTCGAGAGAGTCCATAAATAAAATAAAATCATTTTCAAAACTCTATATATGTATAATAAGTATTTTAAAAAAAAAATTATCTAAAAAAAATGTTTAAGTTATTATTTAAAATTTTAAAATACTTTAATATACATTGATACTTCATTCCCTATTTCATCAAATAACAAATTGATTTACGAAGCTTAATATAAAAATTAGAAATTTATTTCAATTAATATTAAATATTTGGAAAATCCACTTCAGATGTATTCTATTACTAAAGCAGCTTTAAATTACATAGTCTGAAAAATAAAAATTCTCTTTTAAAACAATTTAACTTCTCGATAAGAATATATATATATATATATATATATATATATTAAAATCCTTATAACCAATTCAATTTGTAAATCCCTCTCAATTCATAACACATCGATATCATCTCGACTCCTAACCATTTTCACTTTTCAAAATAGAATCCATTATATTTTTCCAAAACCTATTCCCATACCTCGATATGATCCATATTAAGAATTTATATCCCCAATTTATCAACTTATATCATTTCCCTTTATTTATAAACATCGTTTATATATTTATAAACTCTTTCGAGTTTCACTTGCTTATAAAACTAAATCTTATTTATAAAATCTCTTTTTATAAATCCATTCCTTAATAAACCTCATTTATTTTTCTCAAATCTATTTTTAATATCAATTAAAAACCCCTTATACATATTTTTAAAATTTTCATTTTATATTCTGGGGTTAAAATTTTTGTATATAAATTATTTTTAAGCGCTATTAGAAATATTTTACAATCGTTAAGTATATACCCAAAATCAATTTATTAGTTTATCTAACTCGATTTCCCTTAAAATAATCCAAATCCCAATGTAAATATTTTTATAATTAAATCCTCCTTTTAATTTCTTCAAATTCTAGAATATAACATTTACGGTATTTAATATACCAAACTAAGGCCAGTGCTATTATAATATCCAATATTTCAAATTACCACATAATCTATATCAGATTATTTGCATAAATCATATATCATAATATATGAAATTAAAATCAATATTTTTGAGGAATCCAGTTGGATACCTCAAACATGTTTTTCTTACATCCACAGATGTTAATACATCATAAAAAAATACCAATACCATTTCGTGGGGGATATCGCGGTATATACGGTCATCCAGTATTATATGGGACACATAGGGTCACATCCGCTAAAATATGCGGGAACATCAATCCAACTACGAATATATATACTACTATATATATTATATAATATCATTCAACAAATAATAAGTTTATAAATTCAACCAAGCATCCAATAATTAATTTTAACTATTTAAAATTAGATTGTAGTAATCCAAGTGAGTGAGAATTTCTCACCTTGTTTTTTATTTTGTAATCCGATCCAAACTCGACTTGTTTCTTCATGATTTTTAGACCTCGAAATGAAAGGTTAAATATTTACGAGACTTGTATATAATTTTTTTATAAAATTAAATCTCTTAATTACATAAATCGGTAAATTAATTACCTAGGTTACCAAAGACGTGAAGCAAATTTGAGCACCTACTAGCGCTTTCACGCATGATCCACGTCCACTGAACCATCACCTAAGACTATCGTAGACACTGCCTTGCTTAGCTGCATCAAACATCCATAGTCTGGCCTCCTTCCTTTCACCTTCGACGATGTTCAGGTTGCCCAATCTCGACTGCCCCTTGACTAGCAGCTCTGTTACCTTATCCCATGTCACGACTTACTCCTCGACCTTATCCCATCGCGCCTCCCCGCCACGAATGTCGCCAAGCAAACAAAACGCGTCACCACCTCCACCATGCTTGCAACCTGAGATTGACATTCCCTATAGCAGAGAATCGCCGCCGCCTTCGATCGATCGCGATCTCCCCTGAATCGACCGCCGTCAAAACCCTCTCCTCCCCTAGCGACCATCGCGGCTCTAACATTTCGATCGCTGCTCTTTTTTTTTATTTTTTTGAGCTTCGATTAAAATTCAGTTTGAAGGTGGGGGGAAAATGTTCGAACTGATTCAAAGAAAAGAGAGAGGTACGTGGTTTTAAACAAAGAAGGCTCGCTGTTATTTTAATTTGATTTCGGTTTTGATTTGGATTAAAGAACAATGCCACTTCTCTTTTTTTTTTCTTATATGAACTGGTTTGTTATTGAAGAAGAAGAAAGTGGAATAACGTGATTTAAACTTTCTTTCTTCTGACAGTTACATGAAGTGATATAAGATAAAAGAAAGGCGTGTTAGAATAAATCTAGGAGGCTGGTGAAAAGAAAGTGAGAGATTTGAAGGGTTGACAAAAATATATATTAAATTAATTTTCAAAATGTCTCGATTTACGTAACTAAAAATCTAGAACCTCTATCGAGACGTACTGCTAGGCATTTATAATGTTGTACTATAAAATTCAACACGTTTCTATTCCGTATGACCAAACTATAATCCCAAATGCTACGAAATTTGAAATTCAATAATAATACATTGTTACGGATCCAATGGAACTTGTTTCGTCGAATTTCGAGACCGTATCCCGGATCGCTATCCTAACGCATTGATTAAATTGACGATTTCCAAAAAAATTGAAATCGCTTGAAATTTTTAGTTTTAAAATCTTACTAACTAACTTATAATTCCAAATCCGATATTTAAAATCATTTAAATATTCCAAAATAATAGTTGAAAAATACGGGATGTTACATTCCTCCCCCTTAAATGAATTTCGTCTCCGAAATTGCTAAGGTAGGAAAAATGCCCCAAACCCATTAACTTTCCTCAACCCCTTTAGTTGATTTATTATTTCACTTTCCAAATTTCTTTAGTTCCAACCTACACTTAGTTTACATTCCTAAACCAAAAATTTTATTTCTCATTACAACTCAAAATCAAATTTTCGTTAAAAAAACTTCCCAATTGTTTTTTAAAATTTTTCTAACACCCTAAATTTTCGAATTTTTTTGGCAGAGTCTCGCTTGTATGGAGAGCCTTTTGCAATATGACAAGAGAGATAAAAACATATACATCTACCCACATGGTCGGAAAAAACACTATATATATCAACATATATATTTTGTGATATTTAATCCAAAAAAGTACCTTATATTAGCATTTTTAAGCGAGCGACTTATTTTATATGCAATTACACAACCTAAATCTTGCCAATACCTGTACTTCCTCAATTTAAATACGCAGGTACCAAAATATGAAATTCACTATCATTTCATTCATTGGACTAGTTAAAAACATAAACCACGTGCCAAACATATGTTTATAAGCAATTATAAGGTTCCGACACTAATTTAATTACTTTCAAACTATTCATATACCATTTCATCCAATTTGAATGATTTACAACTAACTTTATTTGCATTCAATTCATATTTACACCAAACAAAATCATATCACATCCAAATTGATTTAAAAATCAATTATTCACTTTCCATTGATCCATAGAATTTTATTTTCCTCTGTTTAAATCAAACGACAATATTTCCCTGGAAATTTGACGATATTCATAGCCATTTCAGTTTATAGCTATTTTACATTGATTCTAATCAATTTATATTTAATTCTATTCCATTTCAATTTGATTATCAATCAATTCATTTGCATTCCTTTCATATCCACATTTATTATACTCCAATCCATTTTATTAAGCTTAGAATGATTCCATGCTATTTACTTATGAATTATTTCATAGTTTTATTTAAGCCAAGCTCACATCCAAAATATTAACTAAAATTCATTTGTTTATTTTCAATTTATTCAACTATATAACTTAAGTTCATTACTCTTGCAACAAAATTTCATTTCAATTTTTGATTGGTTTTTATTCAATCAAATTCCATTACATCTACTAATTAATTTAATTAATTCATTCACTCGATCCACTTCAATTCAAGCTCGAATTTATTTAAACGACACCCATGTCCATATTCAAATTTATTTAAACTTAAAATTGAATTTGTTTATAACTCAAGTTATCACCATTTTAGACCCTTTCCATTTTATTTGATGGCATTTCAAAATATATTTAATTTGCTTACTTTTAAGTCGAATTCTCTTTATAACTCAAGTTTCAATTTCAATATTCAATTTACTAACGAATCCATCTAATTAGTTAATTCCATTTTCCTTTTATAAGTTACACAACTTACTTTTCACATTCCTATCAATTGCATACTCGAGTATATCCACATTTTGTTGTTTACTCAAGATTTACATCACTTATAGCTTAACTATATATATTTATTCCAATCAAAATTTTATAACTTATAGTTATTTAGTCACTTTACAATCCAAGCTTATATATTCCATTCAATTTTCATTAACTTGCATAAGTTAAATTTTAATTTCTCACAAATCATTTGAATTTAATCAAGTAAGAATTTCATTCCAACTTCAAACTTTTTCACACTTCCTTACTTGTATTTTATTTGTTCCATTCACTTATTCATTTTCAATTTATTTAGTTCACTTCACAAAAAAAATTCCATTTTACTTTGCTTGAGCTAACTCACCATTTCATTAATTTATCCCATTAAATTCATTCAAATTTCCATCAATTTAATTTATAAAATTTTGTTTATTCAACTTAACTTAAGTTCAATTCCATTTAATTTTATATCTCAATCCCAATCGATACCATTTCCAGTCCAATTTTATTTAGCTTGGATCAAGTTAAATTTTGTTTATTTTAACTTACTCAAGTTAAAATTTATTTCCAAAATTCAATTTTCATATTTTTCTTTAAAATCATTCACCATTTATAAGTTCATTACTTATTTTCTGACATTTCTCGAACATTTAATAAGGATTTCTAATAAATATACACACTCTCTTTGGTTTAACAAACCACTTCCTTAGATTTTCAGAATCAACCCCGATTCTTTTTTCAAAACAACACTTGTTTGCCTGATAAATCTGAAATAAATCAATTTTGCTAGCAACCCGTCACTTAGAAACTCGAAAATGAACACTGATGATGTCACGATTATCATAAGAGTTATTTTCCAACGACTGAAGTGAGTTCAGTGCTTTTATCACTTCAAAATCCATTTAAAACATTTTTCGTTCAAAAATATCTCCAAAATAATATTTCTTTCTATTATTTTTTTCAAAATACTTTGGAAAACATTTCCAAAAACCTTCGGGTTTTAAATTTCTAATTTTCAGTTTGAATTCATTTTTAGTTTTCTATTCACTTGTATAATTCATTCTTATACGATTTCTATTTGGTTATATATAACCATTTCAACTTTTATAATGTGGTTGGGATTATAATATTAACAACCAAACACGCCAATATATTATAATAATTTCTAGAAAATTATTTCTTCATATCAAAATATAATTTGGGTAAAATTATTTTATTTACCCGCTTCAAAACAATATTATGTTGAATTGCTCTATTCATAGAAACCCTTATCGATTGAGTGGCATCCCACTACTCGACCAGAATTCATATGCCACTCAACAGATATATTAAC
Source organism: Allium cepa (assembly GCA_030765085.1). NCBI lineage: Eukaryota > Viridiplantae > Streptophyta > Magnoliopsida > Asparagales > Amaryllidaceae > Allium > Allium cepa. The sequence continues at coordinate 251,424,391 of CM060928.1, forward strand.
ACAATATAACAATTTCTATTCACTAACAAATACGTTCTCATATTTATCAATACACTCAAACTCATTCTAGGGTACTACTGACCCTATCTCTAATGAGTAATCCCCACCAAAGCCAAGGTTTTTACTTATCCTTCAGCTCTGATACCAACTGTAGCAAACCGAAATTTTTGACCCTCGATAATCGATATTAATACGTTCGCTGTATAACATGCCGAGCATTCATGTTTCGAAATACCGATTGCTAGGGGTAAAGAAGAAATGAGATAGACGAAAAATAGAAAACAACAACATAGAATCACACAATTGCAGCGGAACTAAATATAATTGTTTCATACTTACAATCATCATAGTACAACAATTAATACATCAAATTAAACAGCTACAATAATTCGTCCTCACACAGCGGAAATATAATCCAAGTATGAAGATACGTCTCTATCATCTAGCTCGTCTCTTGAGCTCCATAGCATCCTATCCTGAATCTGTATACTCAGTCTGACCCAAACATTATAATAAAATAACACCCGAGTCAGTCTGGAAAACCAGCGTGAGAAAACACACTTGATTTGAATTATTAAGTTATCAAAATCCTTTGAAAAATAAAGGTATCTCGTCAGGCCGCGTCACACATAAACACGACTGGTTTTTCCCTTACGATAACCAAAACATTTTATAGAAAATCCAGTGATATTATAATAGTATCTAAGTACAAATACTTATTCAAGTAGCCGCAATTGTTACATTAATTAAATTATAGCATACTATGCACTAAAAAAACCGTAAAGGCTCGTATTGGAGAATGGATTTCATACAATGACTGGACCATGAGGGTACTACTGCCCATCATAGTACACCTCCAGAAAAATGCACCAAGGACCTTGCCAGGATCCCCTGCTACACAAGGCCGGCCTATCCCTAACCTGGATAGAACCGAATATGTTATCACCTCGAGTGTTCCCACCCTTGAAAATCGAGCACTCCCTTTTTCATGATCATCATATCCATAATTTATATATATTTTTGAGGGTATCTAAAAAAGTGATAACATACCCTAGTTAGGTGCGATCGACTTAGCCTTGCTGCATCTCCTATGTTTTAGTCATTCTTGGTTGATGAGGCTTGAGCTCGACTGTTACCTTAAGAACAATTCTACTTAGAATTATCATCGTCCTCCAATGACGATGTTCCGATAGCATTTGTCCATACAAGTTGTCCTGGATCTAGACAAACCGAATCACCATCTTCACTATCTTCACGATATCCATTCGTAACGTTCAAATCAGATCGAAGTGGTTTTCGGATAATTAAATCTGATCTCGGTCTCTTCGAAACGATTAATGAAATTGGCTAATATTGATAGTCGATTATTTAACTATCAAATAACATCCAAAATAGTCACAAGGCCATTATTTATAATTCTTCAAAACATTTATTTGAAAATATCTTTACAAGATATATATTCATATCTTTTTCCAATTTATCAATATTTGAAAACATTTCCGAATACTTGCTTCCATAACAGGATATTTCCACCCGTACCTCACTTCAACACTTAGTGAAATATGTCCAACTTTAATTTATAATTCATTACTTAGAAAATATCTCGATATAAATCCTTCGTCTCTAAATATTTTCAAAAACCATCCACTTCAACACATAGGAAAATATTCTAAGTCCATTTTCCCAAAATCATTTCTAATATCAATACTTAGGAGTTTTCCTTACCCTATCTCATACATTTTCGGAGTTTATATTAGTTTCTTTTTCTTACATTTTCCAAGTCGATTATACTTACTTATAATCCCGTCTATCCATTTACAACTTATAAATTCACGTCCGTTTTTCACATCTCGAGAGAGTCTATAAATAAATTAAAATCATTTTCAAAATTCCATATATGTATAATAAGTATTTTTAAAAGAATAATAATTTATCTGAAAGAACACATTTAAGTAATTATTTAAAATTTTAAAATACTTTAATACACATTGATACATCATTCCCTATTTCATTTTCAAATAACAAATTGATTTATGAAGCTTATTATAAAAATTAGAAATTTATTTCAATTAATATAAATATTTGAAAAATCCACTTCAGAAAAATTCTATTACTAAAGAGGATTTAAATTACATAGTTTGAATAATAAAAATTCTCTTTTAGAATAATTTAACTTCTCGATAAATATATCTATTTTTAAAATCCTAATAACCAATTCAATTTATAAATCCCTCTCAATTCATAACAAATCGATATCATCCTGATTCCTGACCATTTTCACTTTTCAAAATAGAATCCAATATATTTTTCCAAAACCTATTTCTATATCTGGATATAATCCACATTAGGAATTTATAACCCCAATTTATCAACTTATATAATTTTACTTTATTTATAAACATCGTTTATAAATTTATAAACTATTTTTAGTATCACTTGTTTATAAAACTAAATCTTATTTATAAAATCTCTTTTTATAAATCCATTCCTTAAGAAACCTCATTTATTTTTCTCAAATCTATTTTTAATATAAATTTAAAACCCTTAGCCATATTTCTAAAAGTATCATTTTTAGTTCCAAGTAAAAAAAATTCTTATATAATATCAATCGATAGATAATAAGTTTATGAATTCAACCAAACATCAAATAATTAATTTTAACTATTTAAAATTAAATTACAGTAATCTAAACGAGTGAGAATTTCTCACCTTGATTTTTATTTTGCAATCCGATCCAAACTCGACTTGTTTCTTCACGATTATTAAACCTCGAAATAAAAGGTTAAATATTTATGAGACCTGTATATAATTTTTTTATAAAATTAAATCTTCTAATTACGAAAATCAGTAAATTAATTACCTAGGTTACCAAGGACATGAACGTGAATTCGAGCACCTACTAGCACTTCCACGCACGATCCTCGTCCACTTTACCATCACCTAAGGCTACCATGGACACTGCCTTACTCAGCTGCATTGAACATCCTTGGTCTAACCTCCTTCCTTTTACCTTCGATGACGTCCAGGTTGCCCAATCTCGACTGCACCTCAACCAGCAGCTCTGCTGCCCTATCTTATGTCGCGACTTACTCCTCAACCTCATCCCATTGTGCCTTCCCCGCCACGAACATCGCCGAGCAAACAAAACTTGTTTCCACCTCCACCACGCCTACAACCCGAGATCGACATCCCCTGTAGCTGAGAACTCGAACGATAATGACCTCCTCTGAATCAACCGCCGTCAAAACCCTCTCCTCCTCTAGCGACCATCGTGGCTCTAACATATCGGTCGTTGCTCTATCTCTCTTTTTTTCCTTTTTTCTAGCTTCAATCAAAATTCGATTCGAGGTGGGGGAGAAAATGTTCGAACTGATTCGAAGAAAAGAGGGAAGTATGTGATTTTAAACGAAGAAGGCTTGCTATTATTTTAATTTGATTTCGATTTCGATTTGGACTAAAGAACAATGCCACTTCTCTTTTTTTTCCTTTTCTTATACGAACTAGTTTGTTACTGAAGAAGAAGAGAGGGAATAGCGTGATTTAAACTTTCTTTCTCCCAACAGTTGCGTGCAGTGATATAAGAGAAAAGAAAGAGGCGTGTTAGAATAGGCCAGATCAAATCTAGGAGGCTGATGGAAAGAAAGTGACAGATTTGAAGGGTTGACAAAAATATACATTAAATTAATTGCCAAAATGTCTCGATTTATGTAACTAAAAATCTCGAACCTCTATCGAGGCATACTGCTTGACGTTTATGATGTTATACCTCTATTCCAAACGCAATGAAAAAGGATTCGAGTCCTAATTCGATCATACGGAGAAGATAGATTTTTGAACCCAATTATTATATTAAATTTTCGATATAAAATTCAACGCGTTTTATCCCGTACGACCAACCTGTAAACCCAAAAGCTGCGAAATTTAAAATCCGATAATAATACACTATTACGGATCCAATAGAATAGTTTTTTGTCAAATTTCGAGACTGTGCCTCGGTTCGCTATCATAACGCGTCAATTAAATCGATGATTTCCAAATTTTTCGAAATCGCTTGAAATTTTCATTTTTAAAATCTTACTAAATAACTTATAATTTCAAATCCAATTTTTAAAACCATTTATGTATTCCAAATTAATCGTTGAAAAATTCGGGTCGTTACACCTACATATTCTAAGAATAATTAACTTAGATTTAATATTACATATACTTGAATCTAGAAAGTAAAGGTAAAAGTAGTCCTTAAATTAATGAGCTTATATAGTGATTCCAGGTTTATTGGTTGAATGACAAATGTAGGTAAATGAGAATTAGAAGTTATCATAAATTGGATTGGAATTTAAGTAATGTTTTAATTCATTGGAATGAAGTGTGTTACAATATAAAATTTAAAAAATTATTCAGTTTTATAAATATGAATAACAACGTTTGAAATAACAAGGAATATGCTAAAATGAAAACGATGTAAAAAATAAGGATGTTTACCATATTTTGTACTATCTATTACAAAAATAACAAAAAAGATAATTCCTTTAATTTACAACATAACAGGTTCTCTCTGGATAAGTTATGGAAATTTACAGTATTAACAATTTATTTTGGAGAATGTAATTTCAACGCATTAAAATGCAAAAATTCCTAAGTATAACCAAAGTATTGTAAGCAAAGATAATAACAATAATTCTATAAATGTAATATATGTCATAAGGTAGAAAATAAACAACAGTAGGAAGTATAACGAAATGCATAATTAAGAAGATTATTGTGATCAAAGAAAGATAGTAACAGTTAAAAGGAATAGTAGAATATATTTAATGGTATCAACTAGAAGTTGAGTTGCAAAAGGTGATTAATCTATTTAAATAAGAAGCAACCGGTAAATGATATTAAAATGTCATAAATGAAACAAGAGGCAAGTTGTGTAGAAATAATGGAACGCAATTGTAACGACCCATAAATTTATCAATTTCATAAATTATATTTATTTTTAAAATATTTAAAAATAAACTTTTAAAAAAATTAATTAAGATGTTTTGAACAATAAATAATAATGGTATTCTTATTTTGAATACATAAAAACTTTGAAGGAATATCGATAAAATGACCAAAAATCATTTTATCGATAAACAGCTCTGTAATCGTAAAACGTCGTGCACAGAGCTGAATACATACACTTATTTTTATAACTGAACAAGAATATGAAATAAAATATTATTTTATTTTTGGAAATCAAATGAATATATGACATCATCAGTTGATGCCCTTATATTTGATAATTGATTTACGAATTTAAATTGAGATTTAATGATTTAATAACTACCATAATTATTCAAATAATTGTTTTTAAATTATAGTAATTCATTTTAAATAGTTATAAAGTGATAATAAATGATTTATAATAGTTTTATAAAGATTTATATGTTGAATTTTATTTGATTTGTTTGAATGTCATTAGTAGTTAATAAAGTGTATATATAAAAGTTATAAATGCACTCATCGACATATGATGTTAGTAGAACATATAAATTGAATTTAAATAGAATAAGTACTAAATGGGTTTTTGAATATATTGATTTAATTAATATTTATGAAATTTTAACTATTAAACTTTTATTTGATTTGTTTGAATTCCATTAGTATTTAATAAAGTGCGTATATAAAGTATATAAAGTAATAAAGTTGTGTATTGATATACGATATCGATAAAATAATTAAATTGGATTTAAATAGATTAAGTGTTAAGTGATTTTTGAATTTTTTGAGGTCTAGGTGGCACGTATTATGGCCGCCCAGGGATGATAAAGAAAGGAAGATGATTTGATGAGATTTAATTGGGAACTAAATAGAGAAATTTTTAAAAAAGAGAGCTGAAAGGTTCACATGTTTCCTTTAGGACATATTCTCTGTCATTGATTTCAGAAGACTCTTTAGAAAATTCCTAGCGAAAAACAATGGCTTCCGGGGCCTAAAAATTTTCTAAATCAAAATAAAATAAATTAAACAAAAGGTAGTTCTCATCTCTTGATTCTTGCAAATTCCAAACGTTGATTTTATTGAGTCTAGAAGCTTTTGATTCATCATCTCAGGGTGTGATTTGTAAGAAACATTGAAGGTAATTCTCTAGTTATTTAATTTGCATGTTTTATCAGTCATATGCTTGAATTTTTTAAAATTCATCATGTTTTGATTGATCATTTTGTACATGTGAATCAAAACCCTCTTTCATCTTAATTGAATATTTGACTATTGTATTGTTTTAATTCTGATTAATATGTCTTCTTTATCCATTCATAATATATGATCATCTAAAACTAGCATGTTTAGATTCTTTATTACATTTCCTAATTTTTTGTTATTCTGTGTACTGTTTAGATCTTTTATTCTTATCGTGAATTTACATATGCCTGATTTGTCTAATTTCTTTTCTTTCTCTATGATAATTTTGAAAAATAAGAAACTTGAAAGCTAATTTTGATTTAGATATATTTTATACTTCTATAAAATTTACTTGCACAGTTGCAAGTGAATTGTATACCTCAATTATTTATTGTTCTTTGAAAATTGATCTCTATAGTTGTATGGCTATTTTTTGTTACAAGCGTTTTGAATATTGTTCACGTAACAAGGGAAGTTTTTTAATCAAAACTTTATGAATGGACTTTATTGAAAATTTTAAATCATTTATCCCCTTTTATACGTTTATTGTTTTATGAATAAAACTCTTAAACTATTTCATTTCTTAACTACAATTTTAATCTAAATTTTAAATTTTTAAATCCAACTTATACACACATACATACATATATTTGTGTGTATGTGTCATTAATTACAATTTTCATAAATACATATTGTTATAAATCTAAAATGATAAATTGTAATTTTATATACTTACATGTGTTGCTTCAGTCAAATTTATCGATTAGATATCATGTAATAATGTAACATTTAGTATCAATTCTTTCTTTAATTAAAACCAAATTCATTGATGTTAATTTTGTATTTCAAATCACATAAGATAATGTGATTTTAATACACACATGCAGATATACATACATATATATATATATATATTAAATATTATGGACAATAAAGGCATATGTAAAGGGGAAATGGGTCGGTTACAGTGTAAATCCCAGCACTTATATATGTTCCCATTAACTAAATGCACATCTTATATAAAGTATGTGCACTTCACAGAAACTATTATATTTGATATACTTGTAAGCTAAAATATATAAAAAATCTTTTGAACAAAATTGAATAAAATGAAGGTTTTATTTAAAATAGTTAGATTGGATCTAAAATTTATTTAGGCTTCATAGACTTAATGAAGATCAAAAATGGGGAAAAAATTGAAATCCACCCAGTCAACCTGCTTTTGTATGGCTCGGTTCCTTCAGCAAGCACTAAAGCCTTGCAAGAAATGAAAGCAGTTTTGCTAGGACACCTTCCCATACCTAGTATTTCAAAGGTAGCTCAAGATTTAGTTCTAACACGAGCCTAACATGAAAGAAATCAAATTGCGATAAACCAAGTCGATCCATATGTGCCTTGGGATAGCTAAAATGTGCCATTGGATCAACAAGACAATACTGACGCAACTTTCCATGCAAACAAAAATGCAATAAGGAAAGTCAAGCATCAGTCCCCATACTTCATATTTTTCAAATGGAATCCTGTACAAAAGAGGATATTCAATCCCTTACCTTAGATGCATTACCAAGGAAGAAGGATTTACAATCATGAGGGAAGTTAATGAGGGATATTATAGAGATTACTCTAGAGGATTAAAATTGAAAAATAAAATACTAAGACAAGGCTTTTACTCGCCAACTGCATTATATGATGCACAGGAATTCATCTGCAAGTGTGATCGATGCAAATATTTTCTAATGTCCTAAGGTTTCCATTACTTGAACTCGCTCTCATGACCAACCTATGGTCATTTGGTAAAAGGGACATTGACCTAATAGTATAACTTCCAATGTCTATAAGGGGCAAGTTATGTGGTAGTTGCATTATATTACTTCACAAAAGGGTAAAACTTGAGCCACTAGCAAATATTACCTTAAAGAAACTAGTTACCTTCGTGGTTGGAAATATCGTTACTACGTTTGTAATCCCTCATAAGACAATTTCATATCGTGGTACACGGTTCGAAAGTAAGGAATTTGCCAACCTTTATGAGAAAAATGGTATAGCAAAAGGTTTATCTTCAGTGGCCTACCCTTTCGCGAATGGTCAGGTTAAAGCTGCAAATAAGATGAATAAGATGATTAGGAAATTGCTACTTACCAAGGCTAAAGGGAAATGGGCATAATAGCTACCCCTAGTCCCATGGGCATATAGAACTTCCACTAGATCCCCATATAGAAATACTCCTTCCTCCTTGATGTACGGCTATGAACGCATGCTCCCACTTGAAGTAGGCATGTCTTCGCATTCGTATTTATCATATGTTACTAAATAGAATCGAAACCTTAAAAAAGAATCAATGGACTTCATACAAGAAAGAAGAGATGATGGAACAGTTAGGTCTGGAGTCTATCGATAAAGGATGGTAGGCTCTACAGCTGCCAGGCTGCTCCACAATATGCTTCGGTACCCAAGAATGGCATAAGTCCGCATAAGATTTCGATATGCGTAGTTCTCAATGACCAATGATGGATTGCAAAAGTATCTCCAATTAATTTTGTTATAACTCGAGACTAAGGGAGAAAATTTCACAAAGTAGACTTAGTCCTGATAATTGTGATAGCCAACACAAAGAACACAACTTATGTTGCACTGGGAGCTGTCTGGGAAGGTCCCCTAGTCCTCGTAGAAGGGCTAGAATGCTGCGCATACCGTATGTCCAGACTCGATGATAATCGTACTCCAAGAACATGGAATTCAGACCACCTTAGACCATACTTTGTATAACAGTTCTTTTGTAACAAGATGTGATATGCAAAGTTATAGTTAATAAAAAGTAATAAAATGATAAACTAGACATAGGGATATTATACAGCTCGAACCAGTATAAAAATGCACGTGTCAAATTATTTAGTCACATACAAAATTAGAGTTATAAATACATAACTCAACTTTTCAGCCAACATTGCACCTGGATGTAAGGATAATAGACGGCCTAAACCAGGATAAAAAAACCATACACATGAATAAAAAAGACTGTAAACACACGAATTGACTTCTCAGTCAAATACAAACAATTTTTTTTTCAACACAAACAGAGCCGACCATGCCAACCACACATTAAAAGGGAAATTCTAAAAGCAAGGTTTAAAAAATGTGTTAGTCGGTTACAATTAAACTAAGCATAACAAATATCACACTTAAAGCTAAACTGCATAAAAATAAAAGAAAGCGGCAAGCGCAAAAAATAATATAGAGCTAGAGCAAAAAATATACAAAATGAAGATCTGCGTATGCATATTCATTACAAAAATAACGAATATCCTAAATCTTACATACCCTACATGCTCAACTACAATATAAGTCCAAATTAGGTTCAGAATCTTTGATGATCGACATCCTTCTCTTTATGCGAGGAGGGTAAATATCAGAGGATGAACGTTGTCTAAATGCTTCCTGAGGTCTTAAGCCTATGGGGTACTAGATATCATATTAAAACAATCGAGGAATGTCGAGGAGCGTCAACAACTGAAAGTCATAAGTCATAGTTAGCACTGGCCCTTGGATTACCTATGTCCCATTCCAAAGCATAAAACCAGCACATTTGTATAAGAAAATGAATTCAAGCTCGAGCAAAAGATGGTTAAAAACGTCAACATGCCCATATTTCTCTCGATAAAGCCTCTTGGTTAAGATAGTTTGAGCTAAAGAAGAAACGGAGATGTAAAGGAATAGGGGCGTGTAGCAGCCAATGACGAAGAATGCGCTGGTAAGGAGAGTTAGAAACATGGTCTTCAATTTCATTTATACATTGAATAGAAATTCGCCACACCCGATCCAAATTGTCCAAGGCTTTGCTTCTATTTTCATAGTCTTTTTGAAAAGTGGACCAAATAATTATATGCAATAGATTGTGGCTACGCATTTCCTCCGCACATGCTTCTTCCTTATCTTTTCTCATAGGTGCCTTTCTATTCGTTAAATTTAGACTGAAAATAGTCCGGCACTTCTTTATTCCATTCGAAGGCGATTTCACTATCCAAGCCGGGAGGAGGTATATGACCACACTAGATTTGGATATCCTAAGAGAAGCTGATTTAGAGGGAAGGTTTTCATAATCATTAATTTTCTTAGCCGCTTGAAGAGATAATTCACCTACCTTATCCTTTAATCTCTTTATTTCCTCCTTGTAAGTTACATCATACTGGCTTTTTGCCTCTTTCAAAAGCTTATTGTTGCGGCCAAATATTCTGTGGTCTTAAAATAAGCTCGAACGGATGGATTGGACTTCAGGATAATGAAGGAATAGCTCCAGAAATTTGTAGGCAAGCTTGAAATGGCGATGGAAAAGGCTTGAAGAAGTATGAAATTGATTGCGCTAAATAAAAGAGATCAGTGCCGACATGAATTAAAAGAGGTTGGTACCGATCACTTTTTGTGCACATTCATGGCTATAGTGACGATCAATGAGTGATTGGCTACACTGAAAATCCTAGGGCTCATCTTTGAAGGAATAGTTGAACAACTCCAAAACGCTCATCAAAAAAGGACAAGTACTAGATGTGTCAGAACTTTTCGGTAACAACCTCATTTCTAAGGCAGAAGTGCTCGATTATTGATGAATTGTTGCTAGAAGACCAGATATAAGAGAGACAAGCGATTTGCACGAGCAAATCCAAGCGGTACCAAAATGAATCATGTTAGTACCGATATGATTTATGCTACGAAGGACTTCATCTTCCCTCGTACTTTCTCGAATTTGGAGTTTGAACTAGTATTTCATGATCCAGCGACTTCGATGTGCGATTTTCCTATAAATAAAAGGCTTATATCGACATCGAGAGGACGGATCCATTGAACTTTTGGCATTTAGATTTTTACTATCTTTTTATTTCACCAACAACTTAGAAAACCTTTGTAAATTTGAGATCCACTAGATCATGTTCGTACTTGATTTGTAATCCTTGTACTCCAAAAAGAAAACATAAGGCAATAAGATTAAAGCGAACGTAGGCCAGAGATTTTTTTTTCAAGCCACTATATAAATCATGTTCTTTCCTTTGTTTATTTTATAGATCTATATTGTTGGCGCTTTCATCTGATATTAGGGCATTGTATCTATTCTTGGCATGATATTTTTGATACTTTCATTAAGAACGAACTAGGATTTGATGTTTTAAATCTTGGATTTCGAAAAGATAAAGAGATCTACAACCAGAGTTACTGAAGGACTGTTACTGAAAAAAATTTCACAGCCTTAGAACAGACTAAAATAGATAGAATGGACTTCAAAATGATGAAGGAATGGATCTAGAGATTTAGAAACAAGCTTGGAACGTCAATAGAAAAGACTTCAAGAACTTTAGAGTTGATTGCACTAAGGAAAAGATGTCGATACCAACATGAAAAGATGATAGAAATGATTTGGAGATGTTTATGTCAGTCAATTTAACCTTTAATCTAAAATGGGTCATTAGGCCTCTTTCCAATCTTACTAATTACCCATTACGCTGCTTTAAAAACTGTCAAACTTCAAACAACCATATCTCCTAACAAAAAAGTGCAAATTGCTAGTGTAACCACTCCAAGAAAAGGGAAACCGTCATATATTTCTAATGGAAGTGGTTTCGGACTCTAATTCGACTTCTATCAAAAGTTATAGCCATTATATGTTTTCAAGGGTAAAATCGTTCGATAAATTTCTTGGGGTTAAAAATGTCACAACTTGACATCCCCCAAAAATATAGTGTCATATGACCCAATACCAATTTAAAACAATATTTTATGACCATCTAGTATGCAAACGGGTCGTTACACTCTCCCCTTCAAGGATTTCACCCCCGAAGTCCCCAATACAAAAGGGTAAAGTCAAACATAGCTATCCGCATGCCTAACAACCACGAGTGGTCATATCAAACATCGAACGGGCACACAGAAGCAAGAAATAATATCTATGCCTATCCTAGCATGTAGGATACTAAACTACCATATATGATTCCGAAAGTGCAAGTAAATGTGATAAGTAGGAAGTCTCACCAATTGAAGAGCTTTGGATAAGCAGTCCTTATGCTCTCATCGGTCTTCCAAGTACAATCGCTTTCATCTCACTCCACTACAGCTTCACTAGTTCTACCATCCTCCTTGTAAGCTTCTTCATATCACGTCCGACGATATGCATAGGCCTATGAGGTCTTGAAGCTTCAGGGTCAATCCCAATATCATCAAGTTGATTTAGTTTGATTATCACACCTAAGTCGTGCATAAACTTTTGCAAGTGAGACCATCTTCTGAGGTAGGTTGACTCTATACATGAGATTCTCGACCCTCTCAAGTATTAGAAAGGGACCAATGAATCTCGACGCCAGCTTTCCCTTAGTATCAAATTGAACAACATTCTTCAATGAAGAGATCTTGACAAACACTATATCACTGACGAAGAACTCTAAATCATGTCATCACCTATAAGTGTAACTCTTCTATCTATCCTGAGCATCTTTCATTCGTTTTTGAATGATCTTGATATTCTTCAAAGTCTCTTTAGTTATATCTGAACCAAGTACCGGTTTTTCGCCCGCTTCCCACCAACATGAAGGTACGTTGCACGGTCGACCATATAATGCCTCAATAGCGTCATATTGATGCTGGACTAATAGTTTTTGTTGTATGCATGATCATCCCATGAGCCATCAAAATTGAGAATGCAAGCTCATAGAAGATCATCTATGATACGATTCACCCTCTCCGTCTACCCATCAGTTTGTGGGTGATAGGATGTACTGAGATACAAAACCACCCCTGATGCCTCTTGCAAACTCTTCCAAAACCTGCTAATGAAAAATGGGTTTTGGTCGCTCACAAAAGTCTTCGGCACACTATGGAATCGCACAACCCACTTCACATACAACTCAGCCAACTTGGATATTGTTGTACTAGACTTTATGGAAATAAATCTAGCAAACCTCATCAATTTATCGACTATGACTTAGATGCTATCTTACCCTCCCATGGTCCTTATAATTCATCGAAACTTATTCCTATTTACACTTGAAAATCTTGAGCGGTTGCAAAACCACTCCGCTTCTTCTGCTTTGCTTTTTCCAACTGATTATTTACACATTTCGAGATAAATACCCCAATGTTCTTCTTCATCCTTTCCTAATAAAATGTCTACCTCATATCATGGTATATTTTATTGCCACTGGGTTGTATGGTCAATCTCGAATGATAGCACTCTCGTAGCTCCTCATATCTCAACCCACCGACATCAAGAACAATTAATTTCCTGTCCTTTTGAACCCAACCATTATGGTCGAGCATGTATTACTTCATCTCTTTGAACTCTACTCCTTCCTCTATCTTTTCCATGATCTCCGATAGTCCATTGTCTCGCCTATAACAAGTGTTAAAACCACCAATTTATGTTTCAATGATAACAACTATACAATCATATATATATATTGACCTTATCAAGATTGCAGGTATATGCTACAAGAAGACACCAAGCCCGAAGATATTGAGACTCAAAGAGAAACAAAGATTCATTAACCATAATAAGATTATTCTACTATAAAAGTGTCCTAGATAAAATGTTGTTAAGGTCTTCTTGAGTATATATGCATACACAATCACATACAATTTCATATACATCAAAATGAAGGTAAATTTTTTTTTACACCTTACAGACGTAAAAGGTAAAACCATAGACGTTTGTGACAATTCTTGGGTTAAAACTTAAACAAGTCATAGACATTGAGGATTTTACAACAGACGTCTTTCATGGGCAAAAACTAACAATTCTAAAAAGAAACTTTTTTTGAAATAGAAGGAAGTCACCTTATTCTAGGGCCTTGTTGGGGATTTCAAGTGCTTTGATGTGAACACGGCTGCACGAAAGAACTTACAATATGTTAGGCTTTAATTGAAATCATTCCTACAAATCCACTACCGTCGTTACTGAAATTCACAATCATGGAAGGTCATGAGGTGGATATAAAAATAAATTACAGCTGGAAGCCTGATATATGTACTAATTGTTAGTCGTTTGGACATTGTGTGAAGAAGTGTTATAGGATTGCTTCTCTACCTCCTACCACCAAAGTTCTACTCCCTAGGTCGAAAATGAAATGGGTTCCCAAGGTTAGCTTGCCACCAATTTCTATACCTGCTATAGCTGTATCTCCTGCTATGGAGACAGTCTTAGAATCATTAGCTCACTTTGATGATGAGGTTATTTACTGGGAACTTGACGAATGTTCATGGGTACACGTGGAAACAGAAATGTGGTATGATCCATAGAGGCATAGTTATCATATGTTCTTAGGTATCCAAGATGAGTCTATGAGGCTGGTTTATCATGTTGAGGCTGAAGGACTTTCACTATCGACCACTGTTATTGACCGTGTAAGCAATTAGTGGCATTTCTTAGATCCTACTTGGGACTGGATTTATCTTTACTCTCTACTTTCGAGGTTATATGATCTGTATCTGGCTACGTTATTTTCTGTTGTTCAGCATGTTATTGGCCCTGGTACTAATGTTGATATCAGTAACGACAAGGAGGGCTTATGTCATACTGTGCTTTCTTGACTCTTTGTCTAGCTTTTATTTTATTTTAGTTTGTGCAAGTGGTCCAGCTACTATAAAACCAGAAGTTGTTCTGTGCATGTGCAGAATACCTATTCTTATTTATATTCATAGTGGCATGACTCACTATAAAGCCGGATTAGCTTTGCTAAAAAAAAGAAAATCTCTTTTCAATGAAAGGTTGCAGCCATTAAAATAAATAGACTTTCTCAAATAGTAACAACTCTTCATCTACCCCTTTTGAATCTATAAATGCCACTTTGATTGAGAAGTAGAAATCATCTAACTTGAATTAATCTATTCTTTATTCTCTTGATTTCTAAACACTCTCGTGCACATACATTGTTCACATACTCTCAATCTATTATAACCAAATAGAATTTTGGTTAAACCACTTCCTACAACTCAAAGCATTCACATTCACATACTTGAAGGAGATCATAGGAAGATTTGTACTATCGTTCAAAAGTCGTGTTATTTAGAATACAAGATTGTTAGAGATATACTTTTGTATTAACCTATTCCTCTAGACGAAGTGAGAGTTAGTTGGTCAAAGGAAATACCGAAGGAGAGCTTTGGGACTGGACGTAGCATGAGAGGTCCAACCGCTATATAATATATGGTGTGATTGTTTCTATTATTTATCATATATTCAGTTATCATTCTCTGCTTAACATAGTTAGTAATATACACACAGATATATAAGTTGCGTTATTTATATACACTTTATAGACTTTCAACTGGTATCAGTGCTAGGTCATTTCAATGTACAGTAACACGTAATTGAAATCATTAAAATGACAAGTACATTTCAAGAAGGTCAATCAACTGCTCATCCTCCACTATTTACTTATTTCAATTATGCTTATAGGTGAACTCACATGCGAATTTTTATGGAAGCAAATGGATTAGAAATATTGTTAGCAACTCAAAATAAATATGAAGCACCTGACACTGTTATTGGCACATGGACTGATGCAAAAAAAGCAAAAGGCTTCTAACAATGCCAAAACTATGAATGTTTTATTTTTTTTAGTCAATAAAAATGAATTTTCACGAGCCATGTTGTGCACTTATTCTTATGATATATGGCATACATTACAAATTACCCATGAAGGCACAAACAAAGTTTAGCAAACTAAAATTTCTATTCTATAAAATAAATTTTCATCTTTTAAAATAAAATCAAATGAGTCAATTGTTGACATGTATGCTAGATTTCAAACTATACAACATGATCTTATGGTACTAGGAGTAAAATTCACTGATTTTGATTTAGTCACATGAATTTTGTAATCTTTGAAAAACGAATGGAAAAGAAAAGTTTTAGCCATCAAAGAAGCTACCGATCTTTACTAACTCAAAGTCGAAGAGTTAATAGAAATTTGATCAAGAAAGGAAAAACGTCGCATTTCAGGCAAGAACGACAACTACAACTTGGAAGAAGATGAGATTGTTTTCATAGCCACAAATTATAACAAATTTAAGAAGTTCAAAAAGATGATGAAATTTCAAAACAACAGCAACACAAATTCCTCAAATCGAACATCAACGAAGTGCTTCGGATGTGATAAATTTGGCGTATGAAGAAAGACTGTCCACTACTCAGCAATGATAAAAAGAAAAACAAATCAAAAATTTCAAGAAAAAGAAAAGAGCATTTCAAGTGACTTGGGATGACTCCGACTCTTCCTCATTATCCGATAGCGACGGTGACTCAGAACAAGCAAATGTTTGCTTAATGGCTAGCACAAATGAGTTACTTCCTGAAATAGTATGATGAAATTCTTAAAATTAGTATAGATGTAGATGACAAGTATAGAGAATTAAAAAAATTAAGTAAAGAAAATGTAGGAAAATTAAATAGAGATGAATTAAAAATTGGATTGTTAAACGACGAGAAAACTATATTAGCACAAAAATAATGTAGAAAATTATCATCTTAAAATGCTACTTTAACACATGATATGGAGAATAAAAGAATAGAGAATTATAAAACTGAAAAAGAAAAGTATGAATGAAAACAAAATCTAAAATTAACTAATATAGAAATTTCTGATCTCAAAAATAAATTAGATAAAATTACTAATAATGCATCAAAATTTAATAAAGGAAAGCAAAATCAAGCTAATTTTATGAAGATTTCAAAACCATTAGGAAATAGGAAAGGATTCGGATTTAAAGAAAGAATTCGCAAAAATTCTAGAAATAATCTGGTTTTTAATAATAATCAAATATTTAGGAAGTATAGTACATTATATACAAATTTTAGAAAAATAAAATCTAAATATGAAAATACAGATACCTAAAACAAATAACCAATTGATTAGACAAAAACACATAACGTATACCTAAAAGATACAGTTCATGATGAAAATTACATCTCTAAAAGTTTCAAACCCTCATGGGTATGGCTACCTTCTCCTACTAACACATAGGACCCTAATGAAAAAATTGGGTACAAATTAAAACTTTTTATTATTTTGCAGGTACCCAAAAAAAAAAAAAATAAGAAGAAATGGATACTCGATAGTGGATGCTTCAAACGTATGACGGGAAATGCACGCATGCTATCAAACATCACGTACTTGGATGGTGGCACGATCACTTTTGGGGATAATTCCAAAGGATATGATATCGGAATTGGAAATGTCATCAATGTTAGTATATATACTTCTCTTATTTTTTCAAATGTTTTATTAGTTAGAAACTTAAAACATAATTTACTTAGTATATGCCAATTATGTGATAAGGAATTTAAAATCAATTTTGAAAAAGATAAATGCAATATCTTTGATCGATTAATTTTTGAAGGTACAAGAAATTGAAATATTTATATTCTAAACATGAATGTTAATCACAATAATGATTTATACTTAACTGCAAATCATGTTGATCTATGATATGGCATAAAATATTTTGTCACATAAATTTCAAATATATAAATAAATTAGCTAAAAAACAATTTGGTAAGAGGAATTCTCAAAATAAATTTCAAAGTTAAAAATCTATGCGATGCATGTCAACTTGGAAAATTAAAGAAAAGCTTCTTTAAATCTAAAAGGGAAAACTCCACTAAACAACCTCTTGAATAACTTCATTTGGACTTATTTGGTCGAACTCAAGTACGTTCGATAAATCATAATAAATATGTCTTTGTAATTGTAGATGATTTTTCAAGATATAATTGGATGCTATTTTTAAAACATAAAAGTGATACGTTCAAAATGTTTAGAATTTTTGCTAATGGATATAAAATAAAAAGTATAAGAAGTGATCACAATGGAGAATTTGAAAATGAAATATTTACAAACTTTTGTATTAAAAAGGGAATTACTAATAATTTTTTATTTCCACGAACACCACAACAAAACAGAGTAGTTGAAAGAAACAAGTGCACCTTGCAAGAATGTGCTCGAACACTCCTAAATAGCAGTGAATTACCAAAGAATTTTTGGGCGGAAGCAGTTGCTACTACATGTTACCTATTAAATCGTGTAACTCTTAGACCTATGACTAAAGTACATGTTATGGAATGTTCTATAAAAAGAAACCAAAAGTATAATATTTTCGAATATTTGGATCAAAATGCTTTATTCTAAATACCAAAGATAATCTTAGAAAATTCGACTCAAAAGCAAATAAAGGAATTTTTGTTGGATATTCCAATCAAAGTAAAGCTTACATAATTTTAACAAACGAACAAATGTTATATAGGAAAGCCTTCATGTTTCGTTTGATGAAAACTTTAAATATATAAGTACAGATGATGAAGAAATTTTTGACACTAATCAAAATAAAGCCATTGAAATTATGATTAAAATAACAATGATAATCAAACTAATAGTAATTTGAAATCTCCACCCCATATTTTAAAAGATTATTCTATTGATAACATAATTAAAAATCAAGATAACAAAATTTCGACTAGAAGACAACTAAATCAAATGAGTAATGTAGCATTTATATCTAATTTGGAACCAAAATATTACAAGGAAGCATCAAATGATGATTTCTAGATTTTAGCAATGCAAGAATAACTTAATCAATTTGAACGAAATAATGTTTGAAAACTAGTACCAAGGACAAACGACCAATCAGTAATTGGAACAAAATGGGTTTTTAAAAACAAAGCTGATAAGAATGGAAATATTATACGTAATAAAGCAAGATTAGTGGCACAAGGTTACAATCAAGAAGAAGGAATTGATTATGAAGAGACTTTTGCATCTATGGCACGTCTTGACCCATAAGAATATTAACTGCTTTTGTGCGTCATCTTGGCTTTAAGCTATTTCAAATGATGTTAAAAGTGCTTTCTTAAACGGTTTTATAAAAAATATGTTTATGTAGAATAACCACCACTATCTGTTCATGAAAAATATTCAGATCATGTTTTTAAACTTAAAAAAGCATTATATGGTTTAAAACAAGCACCTTGAGCTTGGCATGATCGACTAAAATCACATTTATTAATGTATTAATTGTTCAAATTTATGTTAATGATATTATATTTGGATCTAATGATGAAAATTTATGTAATAAATTTTTTGAAATAATGACAAATGACTTTGAAATGTCTCATATGGGTGCATTTAATTTCTTTTTAGGATCACAAATAAAACAGTTAAATAACGGAATTTTTATAAATCAGAAAAATACTATAAAGAATTACTAAAACTTTTTGGAATGGATAATAGATCAATTAAACCCACTCCAATGAGTACTACTACTCATCTAGACAAAGATAAACATGGAAAAGATTTCGATCGAAAACTATGTCGAAGCATGATATGATCCTTACTATACTGACCGCTAGTAGATCATATATTATGATGAGTGTTTGTTTATATGCAGGATTTCAATCACAACCTAAAGAATCACATCATCGGACAGTTAAATGAATTTTACGATATTTAATCAACACTAAATATTATGGTTTAGTTTATCCAAAAAAGTACGTTTGAACTTGTATCTTACAGTGATGCGAATTTTGGTAGATATGAATCGGATAGAAAAAGTACAGGTGGCACATGTCACTTTATTGATCAATCGCTAGTTTCATGGTTTAGTAAAAAGCAAAATTGTGTTTCTCTTTCAACATGTGAAGCCGAATATATTTCTACCGCCTTAGCTTGCGCTTAAGTAATATATATGCAACAAACACTTAAAGACTATGGAAAAATAATAAACAAATCTTCAATATATTGCGATAATATTAGTGCTATAAATTTATCTAAAAATCCAATTAATTATTCATGAACAAAATACATAAATATTCTTCACCATTTTCTTGGAAATAATATTGAAAAAGAAATAATAACTCTGAATTTGTTAATACCGAAAACCAAATAGCTAGTATTTTTACAAAACCATTAAGTGAACTAACTTTTATTAAATTAAGATAAGATCTAGGAATTAGCTCGTAAAATGAATTGGTTAGCTAAAGTTATATAAATAATATTTTGTTCACTTAAATTTGTAATAGCTTGTATGCAATTTCAACCAAACAATTAATTTTATAGCTTAGAATTAACAACAACCACAAAAAATATATTAAATAACAACCATTTATAAACAAACTAGCATCTATTAAATTCTTATGACTTCACTCATGTTCCTCAACTTATTTTCTAAATATAGCAAAATTTTATCTTATAAGTTAAGATTATATTCTACTTAAAAGTAAACAAATAGAAATAATTTTTTAGAGCAAATAATACAATGTCTTTCGATCATGACTCCACCTGTTCAACCATTTACTATAAATCCCCCTCATTAGATAGCACTTATGTATCACCAACTAAATCCACACCTACATCAACTCCTTCAGTCTCCCTAAATATTTTTGGATCACCAACATACCACATTGGCTTTTCTCCTAAAGAAAAGAAAGCTAAACGATCAATTGATCTAAAATCAGCATCTCTCGCCGACAAAGTCGACGAGATATTTCACTATAAAAAAGAAATGATTGGTGTTCAACATGAAATGTATTACGAGCAACGATGTCAAGGTTCTCATCTAAATTTTCTCGAAAAGTTTATTCTAGCAATTTGTGGTCATTCGCCAACTAAAAATTACATACATCAAAAGTCTCCTAGATTACAAGAAACTCCTACAAAAGGGCATAACATTACCCCAAGAAATCAGTGCAAACCCGTACCATCAAACCAAGCTTGGATTGAAACTCCAGCTTGTCCAAGTTGGTCTCCACTAAAGCCAATACTTGACGATACAGAAGTTGAACTAAATTCGTAGGATATACAAAAAATCAATAATTCTAAATTCTCCGACAAAACTAAAACTTACGTTACACATCATATAATTTATGTTTATTTACAAATTTTTAGAATGTATATTGTTTATTATATTAAAATTTTAATAAAAGTTTCATTGATATTAAAAAAAATATGTCATAAATTACATATCATGGACGTCTTACGGGTAAATTTTCTCTATAGCCATAGACATCTGTGTAAACCATCACATATGTCTGTCGAATCTTTCTGCTTCATTTTTACTGAAGCTACAAATGTCTGTCGAATCTTTCTGCTTCATTTTTACTGAAGTCAGAGACGTCTATGACTTCATCATAGATGTCTGTCGCTGCTCTAGCAATAACTTTCCAACAGCCATATATAAACAACTTTACCCCTCTCTTCGATTTACCTCCATTTCAACTTCTAATTTCTAAAATCCTAGCTTTCAAAACATTCAAATTCTTCAATTAATGGCTCCCAAGAGGGTTACCGTCTCTAAAAGCAAAAGCAAGATCAATTTTCATCTTCCTCTCAAGCCCGGTCATGCAACCTCACATCAACAAATGGCTCTGCAGTAATCCAAATGCAATCAAACGATTCGAGACACTTCTCCAAAATAAGATCCTCTTTTGTCCTTTTTATCGCCTTGTAAATGTGATGGAAATGAAATTCTAGTAATAACTATGGATGACGACCGCTGCAACTTAATAAGCTATGATGCAAATAAGGTAACCATTGATCCTCTAGGTATTTACCTCTTCTACTCCAATCATGTAGTACTGAGATTTGGAATTTGGAAAATAAAGATGGTTGGTTGTGGTCAAGTGTTTATGGAAATGAGTTTAAAATTGATGTGTATATGGTTGGTCATATTTAGGATGTTCTTATGAGGGGATTGATTTAAGGGATATACCTGATCACAGTCTTCTACCTAGGATGAAGTTACCCATCAAAAATGGGAAGATAGAATGCCATAATGGAAATCCATTTACCTTCCCTGCTAGACTATTAAATCGAATGATAATTAATACTATCATTCCTCGTCTAGGTAGTCACAGGCAAATTTATCCCAATGACCATCGAGCTCGTCTGCAATATTTGGTCGCCTACCGGTTAACTGGGCAAAATTTATTCATGACCAAATTAAAGGATTTTGGTCTCAACATCCTTGTTCCATTATTTATGCTCCGTATATAATGTGCATCTTGCAAAATCTTGGAGTTCCATCTTACATATCATAATACAAAGAAATTCCAACAAAAGATAGGTCCACGATATCTATCACTGATGCATCTTCTCAAAAGTCCACCTCGTATCATCCCCTCCAACCAATGGACTCAACAACAACAAAAACATCATGGTCCTCCTCCAACTAGTGCTCCTCAGTAAACCTACTCCCCTCATCCTTTCCAACAACCACCTTACACTAGTCATGGTACCGAATATCATTTGGACTTAGAAATTCAAGAAGCTCGCACTGAACTAAAGCCAAATGAATCTCTTCGTGATTTGGCAATCAAAAACCAAAAAATAATTAAGGCTAACCAGCGAGCTTTAAACAGAAAAATGACGGGATTAGAACGTTCTTTCTCCATTAGGATGGCAATGATGGAGAAGACTTTCGATAAAGTTGTCTCCACTTTAGGCAAAGTGATGCGCAAAGTACGTGGTCGATCTTCCTCATGCTCATCATCTTCACCTTCCCCTACACCTCCACCTTGGGTTTAAACACCAGTTTATCACTCTCAAGCCTCGCCCGAAGGTAAGTCACATGATAGAGGTGACCGAGGAAAGACTCCTATTCACTCACAACCTGAGGAAGAAGAAGAAGATAATGATAAAATGTACGTGTCTGATACTCCACATTTTCTATAGTGGCATTTCAAGGTCTTTCTATTTACAAAGATGAGGAGCACAACGACCAAACGCAATGGACGAGTACATATGAGCAAGATCCATCCTCTTACTCCAAGTATCACGAGAATTACAGAGGCTTATCTTATTCCCAAAATCAGTACAATTATAGCTTTCTTTTATTTTACAACTCTTATGCTTGTTTGTTTTCCTATTTACGACTTCTATTACAATTGTTTGTAAATTTATTTTGAACTTTCGTATTTGATTTTCCATGATCTGAAGTGATAACCTGCTATGACTATTTAATATCTCTGCATCTTATATCGTTTCCCTCCATTTTGATAATGACAAAGGGGGAGAAATCTATGCATATAGATAGGGGGAGACAAACATAAACAAACATAATAACACTTCCGTTCTATAGTTGATATTTGATCATATAGTTAATATTTCACTGTTTGATTGATTTTTGATTGTATAGTAGTCATCATCAAAAAGAGGGAGATTGTTAGAACCTCCAATTTATGTTTCACTGATAACAACTAACAATCATATACATATATAGACCTTATCAATATTGTAGGTGTATGCACAAGAAGACACCATGCTTAAAGATATTGAGACTCAAAGAGAAACGAAGATTCATTGACCATACTAAGGTTATTCTACTGTAAAAGAGTCCTAGATAAAATATTATCAATGTCTCCTTGAGTATATGTGCATACACAATCATCCACAATTTCATGTACATCAAAATTAAGGCGAAAAACTGTTTTTACACCTCATAGATGTCTGAGGTAAAACCACATACGTCTGTGACAATTCTTGGGTTAAAATTTAAACAAGTCATAGATTTTTAAGGATTTTACCACAGACGTCTGTCATGGGTTAAATCTTACAATTCTGGAAAGACATTTCTATTTTGAAACAAAAGGAAATCACCTTTCAATAAAAGATTGCAGCCATTAAAATAAATAGACTTTCTCAAATAGTAACAACTCTTCATATGAACCTTTTTGAATCTATAAATACCACTTTGATTGACAAGTAGAAATCATTTAACTTAAATTAATCTGTTCATTACTATCTTGATTTCTAAGCACCCTCTTGCATATACATTGTTCACATACTTTTAATTTATTATAACCAAAATAAAATTTTGGTTAAATCGCTTCCTACAACTCAAATCATTCACATTCACATACTCAAAGGAATCATAGAAGATTTGTACTATCAGTCAAAAACCATGTCATATGGAACACAAAATTGTCAGAGATATACTTTTGTATTAGCCTATTCCTTCGGGGGAAGCGAGGGTAAGTTGGTTAAAGGAAATACCGAAGGGGAGCTTCGGGACTAGACGTTGGACGGGAAGTCCGAACTAGTACAAAATTTCTGGTCTGATTCTTTCTATTATTTATCTTATATTCAATTATCGTTCTCTAATTAACATAGTTAGTAACATACACATGTATATATAAGTTGCATTATTTATTAAGATCCCATTGATTTTTAATAAGTATCAGTCCATTTAATCAAAGTAGGTCTGATAACCAATCTATCCAACACTTTCGGCTCTAGCTCACATCAAAGTTTAAAACCTTAGCCAACGATAAATTCCAACCACTTCCACTCCAAAAATAACACTCCTAAGCCATTAATGACTTAATTCCCTTATTGGGCATATAGGAAATGCCAAAGTCGTAGGAGGATAGGAATTCTAGCCATCACTGCTAACGAAGATTAAGATCCTTCTGGGAGAAGAGAAATTTCAATAATTTGTAATCTGTATGCAACTTGAACCTCTCCCCAAGAAAATAATGCCTCCATATCTTCCAAGCGAACACTGTCATCGCCAACTCCAAATCATGAGTCAGATGTTTCCTCTCGTGTGATTTAAGCTATTGACTAGCATATGCAACATCTCTCCCTCTTTGCATCAACCACCACACCTAATCCAGTACTACAGATGTATGTGTCTACTGTTAGCTCCTTATTCTTGCTCGGAATGACTAACATTAATGCAATCATCAACCTCTCCTTCAGACTTATGAATGGGTGCTCACACCTTGCTTCCTATATAAAAGTATAATTCTTCTTTGTTAAGTCTGTAAATGGCACTGCTACCTTAGAAAAGTCCTAGATAAAATGTCTATGTTTCCTGCCAGTCTAAGGAAACGTCTCGCATCTGTTGTGGTTTTAGGTTGATTGTAGTCTTGTATCGCTACCACATTCCTAGGATATATAGTAATGCCCTATTAAAAAACAAGTGATCCAAGAATTGCATTCAATCCTCGTGAAGTGATGCTTTGAAAATTTTACCTTCAATTGGTGTCTTCTCAATACCTTGAGTGCAATCCTTAAATGAACCTTGTGTTCTTCCGCTGTCCTAAAAAAATAAGGACATTGTCCATAAACACAAGTACAAACTTATTTAGCCGATCCCTGAAAACACGGTTCATTAGATTAAAAAAGTATGTCAGTTCTTTGGTTAACCCGAACGGTATAACCAACCACTCATTGAATCCAAATGCATACGATATGCTATGATTAGCACAATCTCCTTTGCCACTCTCAGTTGATGAAACCTCATCGGAAGGTCCAATTGAGAGAACGCCCTATCACTATAGAACCGATCGAATAAGTCATCAATATGTGGAAGTAGATATTTATTTTTCTTCAACATCTTATTCATCTCAAGTTAATCTACATACGATCCCAAAGAGCGGTATTCCTTGGTAGAAAACACTGTAGGCGCTCCTCGCTTAGATATACTCCATTGAATGAATTTTAGTCGCAATAAGTCATTCACTTGCATTTCTAGTTCCTCTTGTTCTTTCGACGCCATATACCTAATTAGCATAATTATCGATCTGGCATCCTTTGTCGAATATATATGAAATTTTATCTCCCTATGTGGTGGTAATTTGGTTACCTCCTTGAATATATCTGAACACTCACTAGCTATAGGCACAAATGGCAACTTGCTGTAAGGGATCTCGAGCGAATCTAGAAAGCCAATCTTTACCTCATCGTCGAGTAGGCAGCCTATCCCAAATCTACGCTTGTCGCCTAACCCTATGTCAACAACAACCTCTCATAGTCCACCACTACTTCGCACCTCCTTTGTCAGTCCATCTCAGAATAATACTGAACCCTACGAAACCCAAATAAAGCAATCATGAACAAACAAACATCCATGACTTGATAAGGTTAAGTCTCGACAAACAAGACATAGGTTGGCTAAGCCCCCAATAGGTTTTGTCATAATCTAAAGGTCGATCAACTATCATGGGTCTAAATCCCAATCTATCCACCAAATCACTAGATATGAACGGATGTGAAGCCCCATGTTGATGTCAAAAATAGATCAACACCCAAGATTAATTTTCATGGAACCTGTGGCATCTAGATTTAATAGATAATAATGAAGATAACATAAATATGTAAAGGAGACACAAGTTTTTATAGTGGTTCAACAATCTCTGGCCTATGTCCACTTTATAGTTTTATTGATTGTTGATTTTCCCATGGCTGTCTGAGATTACAAGAGAATTAAAGAGAGAATCAGTCATTAGTATAGAGTTAGACAAATTTTAAGTCCTAGAATAGCATAGAGTTGGTGCCATGGTGACTATTGTGTAGAGGAGGAAGATGAAGAAGAGGCAAAGCTCTCGTGTAGTGGTAGCAGAAATCAGATCCTCTTTATTTTGCACTAGGGTTTGAATTTATAGAGGAAACAATAGTGTTGGGTCAGAATTCCACTTGGAGCAGAGTCCAAAGATCGGCCCAAAGTCATGTGCAAAATTGTAGATCTTTACGGATTAACCAAACATGTCGGTACGTACTTAAAAATGTCAGTGTCGATATGTTTCATTAGTTTGAATCACTTCGAACTTTCTTGCA
Organism: Allium cepa; assembly: GCA_030765085.1. Taxonomy (NCBI): domain Eukaryota; kingdom Viridiplantae; phylum Streptophyta; class Magnoliopsida; order Asparagales; family Amaryllidaceae; genus Allium; species Allium cepa. The sequence goes on from CM060928.1 coordinate 251,451,132, forward strand.
TCCATCTTCCTACTTCATTTTGCGGTGTCCCATGTTGTTTCCATCGATGTTCATTGATTTTGATGATAGTACCTTCATTGCTTGGTTTATTTTGCCGTTTTAGCTATTAAATCTTCGATTCTTGAAATAGGCCATATAAAACCCTCGAAATTCAATTGAACATATATGGAAGGAATAAATATCAGCTCGTATGAAGTTAGAGTGGAGGGATGTGGAGCAAAAACATGTCGTCATAAACAAGTCGTCCAAAACATGTTATAAAACATGTCCTCATAAAACATGTCGGTGTAAAACATATCGGTGCCAACATGTTTTCCTAGTGTATTTTTGCTAGAAACTTTCCAAAGCTCTTTCCTTGCTTCATCTAAGTATGCTTTACAATTTTCATGTCGTTCCGTCTTCATCTTACTTGGGATCGACCAAAGGTTCGAGTGCGTAGAGTCTGATCTAACAATTTTTTATGTAAGATCCAAGATAAACTTGCTTGGAGTCTGACGTGAAAGTTTTATGTGTCCGACCTGAGCTCTACTTAATAGCGATTGCTTGGAGTCCGACCTGAGAGTTTTGTGCGTCGGGCCTAAAAAACAACTTCGTACCAATAAACATGTTGGTATCAAGTTATATATTTAGTGAAGATTACTTTGAGTTTGACCTATGTATTTTGTGTGTCAAAGTCGAGTTATACTCAATGATGATTACTTGAAGTCCGACCTGAGAGATTTGTGAGTCGGACCTAAGAAAAAACAACTCGGTACATAGTTGTTTTCAACTCAAGTTTTCTTTCATTTTTCCTAGTTCAGCTTAAGTCTGACTTGGGTACGACCCCAAGCGACAAGTTGAAAACTTAACTTTTTTCTCTCATTTTTTGATATTTCCTTTTTCTTGCCTTTGTTGATGTTTCCAAAGTGCTTAAATCATTTTGTCTTCGTTTTTACATTCTAACTTCTGGTAAAAATCAATGTGATCAAAAACTCGGTTAGCACTTGCCCTCCAGAGTATGCTTTCATTGAAAACAAAACATGCTTTGGATCAAGACAAGTTCTGATTTGTTATCCCTTGATTTTGGGTAGTCGTTCAGAAACTACTTCAAAGCATTTCTTTTGTCTAGTAGACATTCCTTTAACCATTTTGAATAGTTTGAATTCCATTCTTCATTCTTCGTGAAAAGGAAAAGATCTACACATTACAGATCGTTCCATGCCTTAGACGTGCATGTTTTCTCTTCACTATGTATTGTTTTCGTTTTTTCTTTTCTATTGCCCCCGTTAGAGAATTTGGCCCCCGCCATTGAGTGAAATTTATTCAAAGTTGGAGGAATGGAGATTGTTGTAGGGATGGAGATGATGGTTATAGTGTAGCGGACTGCTTCTTAGTGTAGATAGCCGACGTTTGGATTGCGCTTGACTTATAATGGATCTCAAGCTTGTCTTAGCTCGTATTCACGCCATTGCATTCCAGTAAGATGGTTCGCTTCAGGAATGGTCATGTTGGATGGTTCTATTGATCTGTTTTTCCTTTTTCTGTACTTCCAACGACTTGAAAACCAAAGCTTTCCACGTAGCTTTGGACAGTGGCTCCATTACCGATTTCTCATTGGTAATAGGCAAGTCCATAAAAAGGATAATTTTAAAGTACAACACGATTCTTTTTCTAGCACGAGCGAGCCGTCTATACATGATGGTCCATTGGTGAGATTCGAGATACTGGACTCACTTTACATAGATAACACACTGCGTTTTCCCCGATTAATGCTCAGAACCTAACTGGTCAACATACACTAACTTCCCTTGAATTCTAAGTGTTGGTCATTTAGGGAAATTAATCAAAGTAAAACATACCTGACAATGCTGAATGCTAAGTTTTATTGTTTAGTATGACTATTTGGTCATCCCATCTTTGGTCCGATAAAGGAACTTCTACTCCTCCAGAAGCTGGATCCTTCGAAGCTTAGGCTTCCTTTTTTCCTATCATACAAGGATAATTAATCATGGCTAAATTGCAATGCATAGCTGCTCTTGTAGAGATGTTGCAAAATATGCCTCCTTCTCTAAATGAATACCCGACTTTAAGGGTCTTTAATGAAGAGGGAAGAGCAAGAAGGAATTCTCCAAGGCTTGCTGGCCTGTCGGTCTTCTCCTTAGCCGTATGGTTCATAACGTTTGTTTTTGCCTTAAACAGGTCATACTTGTGCTGGGATAGCCCCCTCTATCTTGCAAATTTATGCATATAAATGTGGTTATGTTTTGTTATTTGGCCATGTATATAATTGCAGATAATCCCAGTTCTATGCTGCTCTTGACTATTACAGAGCGGCAGATGGGATGTTCATTTCTTAATCATGTGATATTTCTCATGAACTAAATCTTGTTCGCGAAACATATTTTCTTTTTAAAGTGACTAGCTTGGGGCACTAGTTGTAGTTAAACATTATGGGGAAAATTATTCAACTGCACCTTGTCTATGTAAGCTTCCACAACCTCGGTCTTGGATCTAGAAAAGTTCGATAGTACTTGTATTTAATTTCTTTACTACTATCCTTCCTATCCTAGACCAAAGGTGTCTTGCTTGGCCGCTGGCATTGTCGTTGAAGTCCGGTCAGGCACTAGTTTCAACCTTTAGAAACTAGTGCATGAACTATTCAATTTCGATTGTCCTTAGTCATGCTTGCCTTGCTTGACTGCTAACTTCGTCATGGAAGTCCTATTCATATGTCAATTCCTATCTTCAAGAACTGGTAACTAAAATGCTTGGTTCTAAGGAACATTTTCTCAAGGCTACTTATCTTTGGGCTGCATCGAAATTATTTCTAATTTGAATTCGGAAATTAATTTGTGCACTAGCTTCTAATTCTAGAAAATAGCACATGAGTAATCTGCTCTTGGGGATTTCCCTTTGACGCTGCCTTATTTCTGGGAAGCGATTGATTCCTGCAATGAAGGGCCAAACCATTCGATTGACCTGTGAAAGTTATGTCTTCTCATTATCGCGTATCTTTGGCAAATAATAGTTTTCTAAAGATAAGGGTAGAAACTCAGTTAAACATTAACTTCTACCTCTTAAAGCTATGCTCTGATGGTGTATGGCTATGAATGTTTCTCATCAACCTTGTAGTTTGAAGTTTTCCTAGCACCGCTGAGGCAGCTTTGGTACTTAGAAAGTTGGATAGTTCCTTAATGTTGCTGGGGCAACACCTGCACTTAGAAATTAGAAACTTTCCTAACATTGCCAGGGTAGCACTAGTGCTTAGGAAACAAAACATTTCCCCATGTTGCTTGGTAACAATGGTACTAGGAGATAAGTTTCTCGATGCAGCCAGGGCAATACCGGTACTTGGGAAATATAAAGTTTCCCGGCATTAAAGGGGCAACACTGGTACTCAGGAAATGAGAGAGTCTCGGCGTTGCTAGGGTAACAACGATACTTAGGAGGTTGGAATTGATTTTCCCCATCGATTTGGCTATTTTGGACCTTCCCGATATTCCTAGAGCAATGTCGGCTCTCAGAAGGCAGGGATCGATTTTCTTGTAGATCCAGTGGTTTGAGTCAATCTTCCTTATCGGCTTGGCTGTGTTGTATTTTAGTTGGGCACTAGTTTCAATCTTTGAAAACCAGCACTTTTATGATTGGATCATAAGAGTCTTTTCTTAGTGCTACCAGTGTCCAGGTAGCGTTAAAGTCCTGTAAGTTGGGATTGAACCATTCATACGATCTTGTAGAGTTGGGCAGATTCCTTTTGACCTAATATGTTTACCTTCTCAATGTTACCTAACTCCAAGCAACACCACATTTTGGAAGGATGAGAGTCTCAGGCATTTCCATACCTTAGCTTTGTTTATAACCGTCAAGTGCTCCCTTTGGCGATGTACGGTCGTTGCTTAAACAATTCCATAGTTATTCTTATTTGTGTAGGGCCTAATTTCCTCCAATCGATTTTTTTCGCAATCTGACTTTCATTTGCAAAACTCGTTATTTCCATGGGCTAAACTAAAGGCGCTTATAGAAACTATTGGGCGAGTCATTACAATGCCCCAAGTACGATCACGCTCTTCCCATCCTGATCATTGACCGATAGAGTTCAGTAGTGCTTGTCTTGAACTTGTGACAATTAACCTTGCTTGTTTTAGGCCATACGTATTCTTCTGGGCCATTTGCGTTGTTGCTGATACTTGCCTTATTCAATGGTTCCAATCTTTGGAAATTGATGGTTTAGTTGTTTGATTCCAAGAATTATCTCCTTTCCTTTATCCATGTTCGAACAATAACTATTTTTCCGCAAGCTAGAGTCAAAGCATCTGGTGGATCTCTTCATGGTTGATTATTCTAAGTGTGGCTAAAGTCCAGGCCATGGTGAATCTATGATAGTCGAGGGTTATCCTTCTTAACGTTGGTAGTCTTCAAGTGGCATAAGGTTCCTGAAAGATAAATTATTTTCTACAGACATCACCAGTCTTCGGGCTACGCCAGATTCTTGCAAGTTGGAGTTTGAGAATATAGCCGAGCACCTGCTTCTATCTTTAGAAACTAGTGCATCAAAGATTAGACTCTAGAAATTCCTTTTGTTGTTGCCTGTCTCTAGGCGATGGTATGTTCCTACCAGTCTTCGAGCAGCAACAATTTCTTAGAAATTTGTTTATCTTTCTAACACTGTCGGGCGAATGTCGATTCCGAAAAAGTAAGGGATCGATGTGACCGTCAATCTATCTATTTGGACCTTATCGATATTACTAGAGCAATGTTGATTTTCAGAAGGTAAGAGATCGAAGTAACCGTTAACCCGGTAGTTGGAATCTTCTCTATGTTGCCAGAGCAATGCTGACGCTGAAAAGGTAAAGGGTCAATGTGACCATCAAAGTGGTAGTTGGATCCAACCTGACATTGCCAAAGCAATGACGATTCTCTAAAGGTGAGGGGTTAATGTGACCGTCGACCCAGTGGTTTGGACCTTCCCAACATTGCTGGAGCAATGCTGATTCTCAAAAGGTAAGAGGTCAAAGTGACCATCGACCGAATGGTTTGGACCTTCCCAACATCGCCAGTCTTGGGACAATATTGGTTCTCAAAAGGTTGGGGATCGGTATGACCCATCAATCTGGTTTCTTAGATCTTCTCGACATTGCTAGTCTTGAGACAATGCCGGTTTTGAGAAGGTTAAGATCGATACAACCGGTCGATCCATCGGTTTAGACCTTTTCGACTTTGCCAGTCTTAGGACAATGCCAGTTCTTAAAAAGTGGGGGATTGATATGACTCATTAATCCATCGATTTAGACCTTCCTTATGTTTCCAGTCTTCGGTCAACATAGGTTCTCAGCAGGTTGGGGATCGGTACGACCTGTCGATCCGACGATTAGTGAGTCTACCCTCCCTATCCGTCGTTCGAGGGCAGAGGAGTGTTTTCTCGACTGTATTGCCAGTTGAATGGAATATGAGTTTTTCTTGCAAGTACATGGTTTCATTAGTTCAAGAAGTAGATTTTATTAATGAGTGGAAGAAATTGCAAGTTCTGCCAAATTTACAGTGCCCACAATGTCTCTGGAAGGCTTATCCGCGAAAGGAAATTAGATATGGATGAATAAAACAGCATCATCTTAGATTGCCGCTTCATTCCTGGGTGACTGGCTAGCTTGAAGATTAAATTACCACAAGCTGGCTAGCTTGAAGATTAAATTACCACAAGTTTTTCATTAGCTCGCTCGATCCCATCTCTGATGGGTCAAGGCAGTTTTCCTTGAGAAGGTAGACCTTAGTATTTTGCAGTTTCTCCGCCATTCCGTGGTTTCTTAACATACTACTGGAGCTTTTTTTTCCTTATCAGCTCCTCAATCAAAATTTTCAGATGTCGGATTCATTAGCGTTGTACCTATGGGTTTCATGGAAAAGATAATACTTCCCGTAATGGTTATCTTGCTCTATTATTTCCCTCCTAGGCGGCTTCTTTTACTGCTCGGTTCCTTGAATGGTAAGATATATATATTTTCTGTTGTGTCATTCAGGGGTGTGCAATCCTCCAATCCAAAATTCTTTCGATGTTTCGCATTTGCATCATGCGTTACCATAGTTCCAGCATTCACTGTGGTGTTTTTCTAGATTTTTTCCTTCAATTGTTCATCTCCGACCTTTCCTTTAGCCGGCCGCGCCTCTTCCAATCGCATAAATGTTTCGACTTTTGGTAGAATTCCTTTATGGTAGTAAGTTGTTTCTTCTTAATCCATCTACCAAAATCCATATTTAAATGAAAAGCTCGAACCAAAGCCATAAACACCATATTTTCCTTTGGATTGCTTACTTCGGTAACTTTAAAGCGGTTTAAAACCCTTTTAGAGAATCCTGGGGTCCTTGTGACAAGACAGATAATGACACAACATCCTTCGGTCATGTAGTATAGAGCCTGAAATGCTCTAAGAACTTCTTAGCCAACTCATCTAAAGTATAATAAAGTTCGACACAAGTTTAGCAAACCACATAGAAGCAACTCCTTCCAAGAAGATAGGGAAACATGCGAACAAATAACATCAGTAGCTCTAGCTCTATCCATATGCCATTCGTACTTAAACAAGTGTTGATGGCATGGTTGCTTGATGAACTTTCGGGGATATTCTTCTCTCAAAACATTTTCAATGAATGGAGTTTGGCTTAGTGTGGAACCACAATCTTCATTTTTCCTACCCCTGCTCTCCCCACCAACTATTTAACCATTCCAACGTTTTACTCTTTACTGGTGCTGTAATTTGCAAGTCCAATGTTATGGGATATACCAAGTGTTTGACTTCGCAAACAATCTTGGTTTGTCGACTGAAGCCTAGGTTCTCCATACGCTGTGAGAATCACTCCAGCAGAGTTCCGTTGACATGCAATCAGTTTTATCGTGGAAGTTTGAACTCCATTTCTGGTGTTTTTTTCGTTCAAACCAGCATTCAGCTCCAAATCTTCATGATCAAGTTGCACGTCATCTTCAGTGTCAAAAAGAAGTATCTCGTTATTCTCTTGAGGAGTGTTCACCCAAAGATTTGGATTGGTATCAAGTTGCCTTCTTGCGAAGGGAACACTCCTACTTCTTCATGTAGCATTTCCTGTAACTCCAGTAGTTGCTTCCTTTTATTTATATTTTCAATCTCTCGTATTCAATCCCTAAACTAAAGAGTTTTCTTATTCTATTGCCGAAGAAGTTTCCCATCCAGTTCTTCTTATGATTGGAGGCTACAAAGTTAGCAACACATCCATCTTATCCATTAGAGCTTTCTCGCTATCAATAAATTTCTTTTTAAGATCATTTATCATCTAATTAAGTTCTCTTCTAATGAAAACTTCATGTTCAGTAGAAGATCTAAGTAGTTGGTTTCCATTATTTACTTCTGTTTGGTTGTTATTTGCTTTATTGCCGCCAACTGTTACTCTTGTGGATCTTCTAGATGCAGATTTTCCTTTCATAGTAGCCATTTGGATAGCTAATCTTCAATTCTTCAATAAAATTTTTTGGATCTGACTTTTGAATCTATCCAACCCAAAATAGAGGGCTAGAAAGCCTGGATTCGATATTCCCACCAAAACACCAAAAGCACCAAAAGCGCCAAAATGTTGATGCCAAAAATGGATTAACATCAATTAGGTTGTATGGAACATGTGAGATCTAGATCAAGTAGATAATATTGAAAATAATAGAAATAAGTAAAGGAGACAAAATTTTTTATAGTGGTTCGAAAATCTTTGGCCTACGTCCACTTTTATAGTTAAATTGATTGTTGATTTTATAAAGTTTGTCTAAGATTACAAGAGAACTGAATAGAGAATAATCCACTAGTACGGGGTTTAGGTAGATTCTAAGTCCTAGAATTGCCTAGAGTAGCTGCTTTGGTGACTATTGTATGGAGGAAGAAGATGAAGAAGGGACAGAGCTCTGCACAGAAATAGTAGAAATTAGATCTTTAGTTGCACTATGGGTAGTATTTATAGAGGAAACAATAGTGTTGGGCCAGAAGTCCACTTTGAACAAAGTCCAAAGATCGGCCCAAAGTCACATGCAAAATTATAGATCTTCACGAATTAACTAAACATGTTGATACCGATTTAAACTTGTCTTATCGACATGTTTCATTAGTTTGAATCACCTTAAACATCCTTGCATCCATCTTCCTACTTTATTTTGCAGCGTCTCATTTTGTTTCCATCGGCCGTTATTTGATTTTAATGATCGTTCCTTCATTGCTTGGTTTATTCTACCATTTTAGCTGTTAACTCTTCGATTCTCAGAAAGGGTCATCCAAAACCCTTGGAAATCAATTGGATATATATGGAAGGAATAAATAACAACTCATGTGAAGTTGGAGTGCAATGATGTGGAGTAAAAACATGTCGTCATAAACAATTCGTTATAAACAAGTCGTCTGAAACAAGTCATAATAAAACATGTTAGTACAAAACATGTCGGTGTAAAACATGTAGGTGTAAAACATGTAGGTGCCGAAATGTTTCCATAACGTATTTTTTTTTGAAACTTTCCTGAGCTATTTCTTTGCTTCATTTAAGTGTACTCGCCAATTTTCAAGTTGTTTCGTCTTCGTCTTTCTTGGGATCGTCCAATGTTTGGAGTGCTTGGAGTCCGACGTGAAAGTTTTGTGTGTTAGACCCGAGTTATACTTACTTAGAGCCTGGCCTGAGAGTTTTATGCATCTGACTGGAGCTTTGCCGCTTAGTAATGTTTGCTTGGAGTCTGACCTGAGAAGTTTTTGAGTCGGACCCAAGAAAAACCATCTCGGTGCCAAGTTAAACATGTCGGTACCAATTTATATACTTACCGACGATTGCTTTGAGTATGACCTGACTGTTTTGTGTGTCAAACCCGAGTTATACTCAGTGATGATTGCTTGGACTTCGGCTGAGAGTTTTATAAGTCGGGCCCTTAAAAAGGCAAATTTACTACCGAGTTGTTTTCCAACTCAGGTTTTCCTTCATTTTTTCTTGGTTCATCTTAGGTCTGACTCAAGTCCTTCTCAAATGACAAGTTGAAAAACTCAAGTCAAATTTTTTCGCTTATTTTTTGAAATTTCCTTTTACATGCATTTTTATGATGTTTCCAAAGTTCTTGAATCATTTTGTCTTTGTTTTGACATTCTAACTTCCAGTTGGAATCAGCTTGGTAAAAAACCCAGTTAATACCCTAGTATTGAGTAAAATGCATATGGAACACCGTATATGGAAAGCACACTATAGAATTAATGTCATTTCCCTTCTCTTTCACTGATGGAGAACTTGACAAAGTCGAGATGACATTCAATGAATATGCCTTCATTATTTGTACCTACTTAGTTGGTTCAGCATAATCCTATTACGTTGGGTAGAGGTTCTCATGTCGAAAAGCCTTCTCGATCAACTTCTTGAAGATCTCGTCGAAGTAACCAATCAACCGCTTCCCAAGAAGATCGCTCAACCTAATGATAAACTTATCATTATTTTCGATCTGAGTATCACTGATGGATAGATCATATGTCAATAACACGTCTAACTAGGCTACATACTCCAACACAAAAATATTGCCTTGCTACAAGTCAACGAACTTCCTAGACAACATCAAATTTTGAATAGTCGGGATAACTTATATTCGAGCAAACTACTAACAGGTCCCCAAGTAAATGATCCTCAAGAGTCGCATTTCTTTGGACATTCCACCAGTTAATAGCTCGTCCCTGGAGTTATCTAGACGTTTATCGTATAGCATCATCTAACTCCAAGTCATTGAAGTTCCACTTGCATGTATCCATCCAGTCTTATCCTTTAATAGCCGACTCCATTCCAAGGAATGGTCTACCTCCTAGACTCATGTAGTCTTTATATAGCTTGGAAAGTTGAATCTTGGCATTTTCACTTGAACACCATTAACATGAGTACCAACTTGGGCATTTCGAGCCATATCTCGCACAATCTCAGCAAATATGTCATATAAATCAATGTTAGCGACCCCCGAACCTATCTACTCCTCAACTCCAAAGATAGAGCTCCTAACATCATTTCTCGTATGCCGGCTCATTCTTAATAATAAGGATGATTGGTCTCTCATAATGAAGAACCGCATCAACGACACTCATGTGTGCAATATGACTTATACATTATATATATACTATTATATAATTTTGTAAACTAAAATATATAACAAGTACACTCTTTCATATAAATATATACACACTCTCGATCCAGCTTGTAGTGGTAACTCCTACTCTGTCTCCACTGGATCCAAGTATCAACTTAAGTCGTCTATGTAACCTAAGCTCTAATAACAAATATGATGACCACACTATACCATTGATACCAATTATACTGTACAGTGTGTTGTGGAGGTACCCGACCAATGTAAGAGGGTAACTAAGGGTTTAAGGTAAAGAAAATCCAAACAAAAAAACAATAAAACATCTTACCGTGCATATATAAAATAAAATAATCAAACAGATGTAAATAGGCAAGATAGAATATAACTAAGTGAACTAAAGGAATCATAGTACATTGGTTCGTCACAGTTATACAAAAAATAATAATAGAGTTTATACATCCCAGTCTTCAAAATAAACTTTATAACTGTCTCTAAGTAATACAAAAACTGGGAAAGCTCCATAGTACTATACAGTGGAATATAAGTGGTAGTAAACTCCAATGTAATGTATATGGAAGCATAACCTCCTACTCGCACTCCGTACAGCTCCATGGACTATCTAGACCTATTATCCCCAATCTACTAATTTAGGAGTACCTAAGATAATAAAAAGAAAAGAATAAAACATTGGGTCAGATAACAGTCTGGTGTGAGCAATACATCATCTTAAAAATACTATAAAATTGCATATGGTAAATAGGGGCATAAGGTATAAAGAACCCTACTTGACCTATCCCATCCAAATAGTTAGCACATAACATTTGACATATGCTAATCATTTATCTTCACCATATAAGTGTACTACAATCGAAGTACCATATCTGATGTCTAGACATATGGTTGAAAATACCTATATCATGTGACAACCTATAGTGATAATCAACCATAGCATACATAACATCCATCAAGCAATCCTAACCATAACCTGTGTGTATTGGATGTATGATGACTCATATGGAACAATCACAAACCAGGGACCCAATCAAACCTTCACTTCTTTTGGTGCTCGAATCCATGCCACTTTGTAAGGTTAGGAACCAGGTTCACAATTTCAAAAGCCCTCGGTACTTTACTATCACAAGATCTAGATAGGATCGCAAATCCAGGTGGGCGTCTTATGTACCACTTCTTTACGAGCACACTAGAATACTCTAAGGTATCAATGATCCCTTTGCACACGTCTTTATAATGGAACTCAATCATTATTCTACTCCAGTTATCTACATAGTAGAACAAAATTGGAAATCCTACTCACAAGCCCTCATCATTGAATTTGTCCTTGTGCATCACCGTCATGACTCCCATCGTTGCGTCGTCATCTTCGGAATGCATCTAGACACCCATTGTAGTTTACAGAGTCATCACATGAAACTTTCGAATTCGTCATCATCATCGTTATGTTGAAATCCTACAATAGCGCCTCACTGGTTGCCACATGAAATTCAAGGCCTTCCCAAGTTATTTGGAGTTATTTATCCTACCTCATGCCACCCACTAAACCCTCGAAACAAGTCCCGACGAAACCCCGATGTTTTGCCTTGCCATGACAAAATTCCCAAATCTTAAATTTTCCGTCCGGGTAAATTTTTAGCCCAACCCAAAGTCAAGCCCAAAGTTTCTGTAGAAAAATCCCTAAAGCAAAGCTTGAAGCGGCTCCAAAACACCACATTCCCTTTTCTGTTCAGAAACCGAACCGAAGCAACACCCAATGATCCCCCAACAAAATATTGAAGCACGATTAGAAGCAACCCCCGAACAAGAATGCTAGTTCAAGCCCCGAACACAGCACCACTAGACATTATTTGCTATCTGAATATTCTCTACCACCAACCCGAAGCACGCTCTAAACAAGCCCTACCCCTGACCCGAAAAACAACCCAAGCACCCAACCACCGAGCAAATGCCACCGAACAGAAATGTTGTAGTTTCTTCAAACTCTAATTTTGTGCTGATTTCATTATTATGCTTTTATCTTAAACCTATGTGCCTTTCTTATGCATCGGTGCAACTCCTAGAAATCTCGAGCCTATCCATCAAAATCTGGTCTTACAATTCCTACCTCTAATTTACTCTAATGAGTTCTTTCAACAATTCAAGCATGTACACAAATAATATACCCACGTCATTCAACATCCAAACATACAAACACACAACAATTCATTGAAAATCATCCTATAATGTATCGCTAATGTAACCTAACACACATTAAGGCATCCAAACATCAAATTAACATGGTTAGAATACTTTAAAACATCCTAAATTAGTTTTTACTTTAGGTTTATTTTTAAATAGTCGTAAAACATGATTTTGAGTTTAAGAATGATTTTAAAAAGTGCCAAAACCTATATATGCCATATATAATATGGTGAGGGATGCTAAATCGCTCATTAAACCCTATAAAATCCAAGTTTTGCATGCAAATCCAAAGATCAACAACCAAGCCTAAATCTTCCTCAAAAATACAGATATGAAGATCTCTAACTAATTCAACTGGTAATCTACTTGTTATGTATGAGTTAGACTTGATTTGGAAGAGAAAAAGTTAAGGTTTGTGTAAAGAATGGGTTAATGGTGGTTTAGATCAATTTGGAAGAAGATAGAAATGATTTTGGGATGTTTGTTTCGGCCAGTGTACATTTAAACCGAAATGGGTCATTTAGGCCTCTTCCCATTCTAACTAATAACCAATTATGCTACTCAAAAAATTACCAAACTTCAAACATTCATATCTCTAAGCCAAAAAGTCCAGATCGCTATTATGACCACTCTACGAAAAGAGGAACCATCGTATCTTTCCAATGGAAGTGGTCTTGGGGGTCCAATTCAACTGTTATCAAAAGTTATAGTTGTTACCATTTTTAAGAGGTAAAATTGTCAGATAAATTTTTCGAGGCTAAAAATATCACTACTCAACATATCCTAAAGTTATAGTGTCATATGACCCATATACAAATTTAAAAACAATATTCTACGATCCTTTGGGATATAATATATAGGTCATTATAGATTTTACAAAAGAATGGGATAGAAAAGAACTGTGGAAGTAGCTGGAATTCAGAACCAGAGTCCAGAAACCAATACGGAAGCACCAGGAGACAGAGCTGAGCAAACTAGAACTGAGCCCCTACGACAAGAACAACTCGGTACCGACCTAAATCAGGTATGTTCCAATATGAGTCTACTCGGTGACACATTGGGTTTGGATCTAGGATGAGCTGGGCTGCTGGGAGTGGATGATGCTGGAGCCAAAAATGCAAATTAGAATGTAAATGCACAACAATAGGAGTTGGAACAAGAAGCTCACCGTAGGAATGGTGGTGGGGGCAGAATGGAGCTCTGGATCAGAAACCTCCGTTAGATAACAATGACCAGATAACTGAAATGTTCAAGATAATAGTGAGAGGTGGACCTCCAAACCAAAGTCTGCAGGACGTGAACATAAATCCATTCATCCCCAGATATCCGATATACCAAGAATCCACCAGATTTCAAGTTAATAACGCTGAAACTATATAAAGAGAGAATAGATTAGATCATTCGTTCGATGAGATGCATCCGGCATATGGAGGTACTGAAAGCTATTAAGGAAGTAATAAGACATTGTTTCCCATTAACGGAGTTGGCTGCAATTTGATTCAGGAAGTTAGAGAATAGGTCCATAAGCAGGTGTGTCGGATTGGTAAACAGATTCTTAGGATAATGTAGAGTTCACATTTCTCGACCAAAGAATGTGATGATGCTTTTGAGCGTGTAGTAAAGGGTCAGAGAGTCCCTAAGGGGTTATTTGACTAGATTTAACGCAGCATGCCCTACGGTTCATAAGCTGGATCCATCGATAGTTCTGATGGAGGTAATGTCTGGAGTTACGAATAAGATTAACTTCAGAGTTACTTTGGAAAAAATCCACCGATGGATCTTATAGAGTTTCACCATGAAGCTGAGAGGTATCTGTGTTGGAAGGACACCAAGGTCGAAAATGCTGATGTTAGTGTTGTGGATGATGTGGGACTTTCCAGAGTGGGATGTAGTAAAGACAAAGGAAAGCGGAAAGCCGACGAAAGCTTTAGAGGGATGAATCGACAAAGGAGGGAACTGAAATTCTCTTCTTACACCGATCTAACCAAAACCTTGGAGAAGATATACTTAATACTAGGAGGCAGATCGCCTATCAGAGGCATGCTAAGAGAGAACCCAGAGATCAGAGAGAAGGTCTGAAAGTTTTGCAAGTTCCATGAGCTAGATAGGTATGAGAAAAACGACCATAGACTTATGCAAGATTTAATAGAAGGGATGGTTTGGAGAAACCAGCTGCAATAATAAGTGAGGAACAAAACTATAGTGGTGCAGTAGGAGTAGCCACCATCTGTGGCAAGTACATCAGGATACGAACATGGATCTGGGCCTAGATTGATTATCCCATGATCGAGATGGATAGAATTCAGGTTACATTCCCATATTTTCCTTTTTATTTCAAATAAATAAGATGGAACTACTATCAGGTCGCTTACATGTGTACAAGATCTCAATCGATCTCTAGGCATACTCTGAGTTGGATGTCTAATAGTAGTCTTCAATAGTCGGAATGTTTAGGATATTTTCTTATTGCTTTGATTTGAATTTAATAAATGAATATTTGATTCTGAAATTCATTTGAACATGATAACTTATATATAAACTAATTGGTTATGGTTTTCCCAACCATAGAGATGAGGCGATGGACCATAAGGCATAAGTCCCCTTGCGATGAGTGAGTGCATGGAATTGTACATGAAAGTTAGTCCCCTAACGGGAGAGTGAGTGGATGGATTTGCATAGTCATTGGTTCCTCACATCGGAGAGAGAGCAGATCATACTTAGCATGAATATATGATCCAAAGAGATCGAACTTAGATTAGACGTTGATAGTGCGATCAAGAGAGATTAGACCTTATATTGATCATTAATTATGCGACCCGAAGAGATCTATATTTGATCTTAGTATTTGAATGCCTCAAATAGGATAATTATTACTAATTAATTAATGATTCTCATTGCCTCGATTCAGTTGGGCTTACTTGTAATGGTATGCTGGGCGATTCTAAACGATTTATAAGTAACATTCCAACTAGTGGAAATGGACTCCTATAAGTAACAATGCATGATAGCATGATATATGATTAACCTAAGATAAATAAATCCTAGATAAACACATGATGATATAGATATTGAATTATGGTAACTTAATCCTGAGCGAACACATGATAGCTTTGGTGATGATATCTGATATGACAACTCCGGATGAACACGGAATGATTACAATTTACTACTAACACTTAAGCAAGGACTAAAGTCCTTAGCTATGATGGTCAAGAACAATCTTTGTCTTGCAAGTGAATTCGAGGGAACTAGATGATTCACCATAGCTTGGATAGATGGATAGCTAAAGAGCTCGACTACCAATGATTGACCACTCCTGGTACTGTCCTTGAGAAAAGCACACGTTACATTCATAAGGCATACTTTGGAGGCAAGTATTACGACCAAATTTTCCAATCGTAGAACATGCTCGAATGAATGGATTGGACTTCCGAATAATGAATGAATGACTCAAGAAACTTGGATGCAAGCTCGGAATAGCGATGGAAAAGACTTCAGGAAGTTCAGAGTTGATTGCACTAAGGAAAAGAGTTCAGTACTGATATGAAAAGAGGTCAGTACCGATCACTTTTTGTGCATATTCATGGTTTGTAGAGTGATGGTCAAATAGTTATTGAATGAAAATCCTGTTGCTCATCTCTATAGGAATAGTTAAAAAAACTACAAAACATTTACCAAAAAAGGACAAGCACTAGATGTGTCAGAATTTCTTGGCAACAACCTGATTTTTATTGCAAAAGTGCTCGAAGCTTAACGAATTAAAGCTAGAAGACAAGCTATATGCGAAACAAGTGATTTGCAAGAAGCAAACTGATCAGTACTGACATTTTTGTTTTTGGTATCGATATGATTTTATGCTGCAAAGGACTTCGTCTTCCCTCATACTTTCTTAGATCTGGAGTTTGATCTAGTACTTCATGATCCAATGACTTTGGTTGGCGATTTTCTTATGAGTAGAAGGCGTATGGAAACTTGGAAAGGACTAGGTTCTTTAGGCTTTTTGAACCTTGGAATTTATCTATCTTATTCTTCCACCATCAACTAAGAAAACCCTTGTAAATCCAAGATTCGCTAGATTATGGTCAGACTTGATTTATAATCATTATATTCAGAAGAGAAAACATAAGACAATAAGATTAAAGTGGATGTATGCCAGAGAATTTTCCTATACTATAAAAATCATCTTCTTTCCTTTGTTTATTTTATATATCTATATTGTTGGTGCTTTCATATGGTATTGGGGTGTTGTGTTAATTCTTGTTGCAACACATTCTAATTCAAAATGCTTGCTACTGCATATCTATTTCCTTCTTTCAATTTTTTATCTCTTCCTTTTTAGTAATGAGATCCTTGCGCTGAAGGTTATACATGCGTGTTAATGTTATATAACTAATGTGGCCTTCTCCAACCCATAAGATAACTTGTTAATGTCTACTTACATCCTCTTTTTGTCAAATTTATCTCTGATTATGTTAGAAATAATTTCCTTCAGGTCATATCCTACATCCCTTCCTAGTTTAGAAGCATTGGCTAAAACCGGATGACATGTTCCTAAGGTAAGAGAAGACCAAGGAGTGTTAGAAGGCTCACCTGATTCATGAAGTGCTATGATGTCTAAAATCATCTCATGCAAAGGAGTAAAAACAACTAAAGATACAAGAAATTAAGTGATAATGGACAAAAACTTAAAGCAAAGATGGAAAAAATATACACAACTTTTTAAACGCAATGAGTAGAGATAGTAATTTTTATCTTTAACTAAAATACATAAAACACTAGGGACACGTCACTTCTTCTTATGACTATATTTATCCTCAAACAATTCCAAACGAGGAGTATATGAGGGAAGAGACTCATCCTCCATGGAAGGTCGCCACCTATGCAAACTAAATCACTTAACGCTACCTTTTCTTAAACAACTTTGCCTATGTTAGCTAGGAGCCCTTGAGTCTTATCCTTCAACTGCAAAAACATTTCGTATAATTTCTTTTCTTACTTACAAATGATTGTAGCAGTAGTCTTAAATGTCTTTATAGCTTACTCCCTCATGCAATTAATATCTTCCTTTATATGTTCAACGAAGGTATTAACTTTATGTGACAACAAGGATAGCTGATTGTTAACATCTACATTTTTAACTAAAATATAAGGATTAGCTGTTTAGGAAATTCTTAGCATAATTCAAGTAAAACACGAGAAATAAAAAAGAAATAAATTAGGAGAAAGCCCACATAGAACCCGCATTAATTATAAACGAAATGTATCTTTTTCACAACTTGAAAAAACAACCTAAATTCTAGCAACAAAACTCCTAGAAAGTAATAGGAGACAAGAACCTAAGCAGTAATAAGTAATTAAGCTATGTTTGATTAGTTACATTGTCTTGGGAGGAGGACTCAATCTTCGTCTTAGGAGTGGGGTTCGTCTCAGTTTTATGCCTAATATTCGAGACATCTTCTAAGCTAGAGTCATGCGAAAAGTCTTAAACAAATGCTGAAGGAGTTGCAATCCCACTATGCTCCAGTATTTATGTAACGTGATAATGGTCTAAAGCAGTCTTTGTCAACTCAAGGTTACCAGAGAAGTCCAAGCTTACCTCAGCCTCCACATCATCATGGTGATTAGTGAATAATTGCCACTTCACCTAGGCATAAAGCTTGTAACGAACTGTATTATACGTATTGGAGGATCATAAAATATTAATAATACTTTTATTTAGGGTGCATTATTCTATAACTTCGAAAAATGACAACTAGAGACATTTTCCATCCTTAGGATTTTTATCAGAAGATTTTGAACTTGAAATTCTTATATTACCTATAAATTTTGATAAGATCTGATGGGTTTGAAACCACTTCAATTAGATTGGGGTAATAGTTTCTCTTTCAGTGGAGTGGTTATATTAGGAAAACAGACATACTATCAAAGAGTTATGGTTGTTTGAATTTTTATTTGATTTTAAATAGCTTAAAGGGTAATTGGTAGGTTACTGTTAGGCCTAAAGCCTATTTCAGGATTAGCATGAGGTTAGGGTTGATGGTACTTCTCTCCATCATTTCATCTTCCCAAAAATAGTGAGAATCCTCCATTAACTATCTCCTTAGCCAAAAACGTTACCCTAATAATTACTTTCGTTAGCCTAATTGGTCACTAAAAGGAGATTAGTGAGATTATCACCTTGGACTGAAAAATGGCTGCTAGAGACATCTTGGAGCTACTGTTCACTCTTGGATTTTGAGCAGGATTGCCTATAATTGCTTTGGATTTAGGTGAGTGGTTTTAGTCCTCTACTCATTAATTACCCATTATTAGACATTTAATGATGTTTTAAAATGATTTTCAATCTCTAAAATACATTTTAATTCCTTTTAAACAATATATGTAAATGTCAAGTAATTTGGATAAGTTTTATAAATTCGAATTCTTATGGATCTCATGTATTCTTATGGATACTACCCTTAGACTTAGGTTTTTTTATGTTTATGGATGTGTGTTTATTAGGACAGACTATATATGATGCTTGTTTGAGTATATGTTGGCTGAATGTTTGAAAAGACCAATCTTATGTCGATTTAGCTTTAGAACAAGTTACAGATCGGTACGCAGGGATTGGTAACGATCCATAAATATTGAAAAATTCATATGCAATTGATATGGATTAATAAGGAAGGCCCATGATTCTATATTTCAAATTTCAAGTCGTTTGGAGTTCGTTTGCTCGAATTATGACTAATTTAAGATGGATAAGTTTTGAAGGATTGGTGATAACCCATAAAGGTCACATTGTCCGAATGACATGCGATCCATATAGAAGGTCAGAAGGAATCCATAAAGCTACGTTTCAAATTTCAATTCGATTGGAGTTCGTATTCTCAAGATATAAATGGATCGGTGGCGATTTTAGGCTTATGGATCGATATTGGATTGCTTCGAGGCATGCTTCGGTCCAACAAGGTAGAAACTTCAGGCTTGATTTAGAGCATTATCATATTGGTGAAGGCAAGAGAAATGAGTTAAGTCATGGATCGGTGTAGGGTGTGCTTCGGGCCTACAAGGCAGAAAGTTTAGGCTTGACTTATGGCATTCTCAGATCGATGAAGGTAAGAGGAAAATGAGCTAAGTTGTGGATCGGTACCAATCCCTACGCATGGATCGGAACTGAACCAAAAAATCCAATCAATGTGAGGCGTGCTTTGAGCATTTTCTGAAATTACCCGGGCATGACTTCGAGGCAAGGTTTGCTTCGGGCCAAACCAGGGAATTCTTAGGCTTTACTTTGGACCAAAACCTAGGAAAATTCTAAGTTGAGTTTTTTGATGACTTTTCCAACGATTTTCGATGACGATGACTGATGGCATGTCGATGATGATTTTTGATGTAAAGTGATGGCTTCGAGGATGGATAACTATACTTGGAGATGTCGAGTAAAGAACTATGAGTCATATTGAGGGAACTGTTAGGTGATGGCTACGGGACGTATAATGGTATTCTACAATTGATGACGAATATAGGAAATCATCCAAACCATGAGGACTTCATGACAGGAGTCGTGAGATCAGTTCTCGGATGTACTCTGCTATAGACGACATGTGCATAGGGATAGTTGAAACTCGAGGGTTCGTAGGGTACTCATGAGGTAAGGGTATAGTGGGGATGTGATGGTTCTTGGAGCTTGATGGCTCTTTATTCGAGATATGATGTTTGGTTACCACAGAGTAATGTGATGGTTAGTCTATTTCCTAGCAACTGAGTGGCATGGATTTGTATACCAAGGAACCAAGACGTGGGCTATCACAATGAATAGTCCAGTCTTTGACTGTGATGGTTAGCGAGTGATTTTATATCCAATGCACTAAGTGAGTGAATGTGAGGATGGATGATAGATATTATGTTTGTTTCATTGCTTATCACCCTAGAGATGTCACCTGATGCCCAATTATTAATGTATATATTTGGATACTCCTTAGTACTTTGATGTATGATACACTGGAGTAGCGTATGTTTTGTAAATACGCTAATTATGTGGATGCATGGACAGGTCAGGTATGATCCTTCATACCATGTGTCCTATTTTAGCGGTATACTAGTATCTAGTGATTTACTACCCCTCACAATAGACTGTTGACTGAACTGAGGTTTTATGCTTTGCTTCCTATTACTTTTAGTACTCTTAAATGAGTATATTAGAGGTATTAGTTCAGGTGAGCACATGGAGCTAGACATATGGCGAGCAGGAGGTTATACTCTCGTATTACAAAATTAACTTATGTTATTCCCTTGCACAATACTATGGAGCTGGCTAGTGCCTTTATTACTTAGAGATGGTTATTTATGATTTATTATTTGATGTATAACTCTATTTCCTATGTTGCATACTATATGGTTCTATGCATTCTGATTCTGTGATTCATTTAGTTATTTATTATCTCGCCTATTTTATATCTAAGATGTTTATTATTACATTTTATTCGATGCACTATGAGATATATGATAGGTTATGTGTTGTTTTATTTACTTGACGGTCATCCTACATCGACCGAGCACTGCTACGGCGCACTATACAGGTATACCGGTCGTGTAAGGCATTCGTCACATTTGGTATCAAAGCTTATATTACGTTGTTTAACCTAAACGACATCGTGATCTAGTAGACATAAGATAGAAGTTATCCTATAGGTTGGATCAAGAGTTCATATATACGAGAGCATGTACTTGTCATATGTTTTGGTTTTCAGAACTATATAGTGTGTGTGTGCGTGCGTATATATATAAGTTGCACTGCACACATGAGTACTACTTAAGTGGGATTCCCTATAGAGAGACTGATCATCATTATCATAGATTAAAGGATGAGTCATCTAATAAGGAATGGTACAAGGAACTCCGCCTTTGAAGTCGAAGAGGGAGGTGGCTCAGGAGCTGCTAATAATGACTGGAAAAGGATGTTCAGTACCATGAATTGTAACATGTTGCAAAACACTCAAGTAGCCACTCCAAATACTGCAATTTACGGTGGTGCTCCAGTGCAAGTGCCAAGAGCTGATTTCTCTAAGCTGAATAAAGACTTAGCTAGTCTTGATCCATCCGAAGGAATGGAGTCGGCGATGGAAGTGCAAGATTGGCTTGATACTTGCGAAAGGATCTTTGATGACTTAAAGATAAATGATGCTATGAAGAGGTGATTGGCTTTCCGATAGCTTCAGGGGTAAGCCATGAACTGGTGGATTACTTTAAAGGTCGCCTCTTTCGACGATCAGTTCATATGGGACCAGTTCAAAGCCAAATTAGAAGAGAAGTTTATACGGGTATCTCAGAAGTTAGTTTTGTTCTACAAGTTTGTGAATCTGAAGCAAGGAGATATGACTATCTCCTAATATGTTGCTAAGTTCGTCATTTTGTCGAAGTATGGGATGTCCTTCATAGACACTTCATCAAAGAAGAATAAGAAGTTCATCATTGGTTTGGATGATTACTTTGGAGAGAAACTCGTAGGCCACATTGATGAGACTTTAAAGATGATAGTCGAAAAGGCCTTGAGGCATGAGAGTCTTTACCCAAAGCTAAGGGCTATTGTTCCTAAAGACGAGCTAAAGCCATAATTGAGCAGGGAAAACAATAAGAAGTGGAACAATAAGAGGAAGCAATTTCAAAACAAAGGCGGCTAGAAGAAGGGTAAGACCTCACTCATCTGTTACAACTATGGTGATAAGGGCCACTTTAGTAGGGACCGCAAGGCTCATGGAAAGAAATTCTATAATCGCAACAAGGTTGGGCATATTCAAAAGGACAGCTTGGAGCCGCTGAAGCAGAAATAAGTAATGAAAGCATATGTTATCAATGCTGTTTTGACTTCGTCAAATGCTCCATCGGTGAAAGAGAAGGGGAAAAGTATCATTATTTAAAGGTATGATATCCATTTATTATGTTCTTATATGAGTTTTATGAGATATTGAGGCTTTATATTCCTTCAAATCTAGTGACTTAGTAGATAGATTTGGATTGAGACCTGAAATTTTTGAATGATCTTTGACTGTATCGAACCCAACTGGAGGCTTTACTAGCATGTATATGGTTCGTCGTGGTTTGGTCTTATCGAGTCATGGATGCTCTTCTAATTGTGATAACTTTGTTTTGGGTGTCATTGGGTCTAATATTATTCCAGGGATGGATCGACTTTACAGATGCATAGTGATGGTGGATTGTTAGAAGTCATTGGTGATGATTGGGGTAGATGATATGAGTTTTCTATATTCACTCAATGCCCCACCTTACGAGTTTCTATCGTTACCTATTTCTAGGGAGTATGTGGACACACTTACGGAGATGACTGGAATTTTTCCATACATAGAAATCAAGTTATGTATTGATTTAGTTAAATATGCCGAACTGATAGTGATATCTTAAAGAGGATAGCACCTAGAGAGAGGAGAGAGCTTAAGGTGCAGGTGAATAACCTTTTGCAAATAGGTTCATTCGCTGTGGTATATTTGAGTAGGGAGCACCAATAGTATTCTCCAAGAAAGTGGATGGTTCTCTTAGATTGTGTGTTGATTAACATGAGCTGAATAAAGTGACAAAGAAGAACAAGTATCCACTTCCAAGTATTGATAACTCGTTCGATCAGCTTCATGGTGCCAGATTAATTTCTCGGTTAGATCTTTTGATGGGATTTCACCAACTGAGAGTAGCAAGGGAGAGTTTGCTGATTATAGCATTTTGTATGTCGTTTGGTTTCTATGAGTGGTAGGTTATACTATTCGGGCTAACTAATGCACCGACATACTTTGTTGACATCATAAACCCTATTTTTATGGGTCAGCTGAAAAAATTTGTGGTTGTGTTCATCGATGATATTCTTGTCTACTCACAAATAGCGCAGGAACACAAGAAACATTTAAGGATCGTGCTTGAGGTGTTGAGAAAGCACCAAATGAAAGCAAAGTTTTTGGAGTTTCACTTTTAGAGGAGGAAAGTGAGATTCTTAGGTCACATTGTTTCTGGGTATGGCATTACCGTAGATTCTGCAAAAGTTGCAGCAGTCCATGATTGGACTAGACCCAAAAACGCTATACAGAAGAATTTTCTTAGGGCTAGTTAGATATTATAGGCATTTCATCTAGGATTTGGTTGCTGCATTGTTGACTCATTTGATGAAAAAGAATAAATTTTTACTTGGGATGTGAGATATGAGTAGACATTCGTGAGTCTAGAAGAAAAGTTGACGAATACACCAGTATTGACCACTCCGAGTAGGAATGAAGTGATGACGGTATACACTAATGCTTTTGGTACTAGATTAGGCATATATTGATGTAGAGGGACAAAGTTGTTGCATATGCTAGTCAATAATTGAAGCCCACAAGAAAAGAAATACCAACCCATGATTTATAGTTAGCAGCGATTGTGTTACACTAAAGATTTGGTGGCACTATCTTTTAGGAGAGAGGATCGAGCTTTTCACCGACTATAAATTATCGAAGTACCTTTTTCATAGGAGGATCTTATCCTTCTCTTGCAGCGATGGTTAGAGATTCCATCCTCCTATGACTTTGACATTGCATATACACCGGGTAAAAGGAATGCGGTTGCTGATGCCTTGATTAGGAGACATGCTAGCTTGGGAGCTATGTTCTTAGAGTGGACGCAGTTAGAATATATTGGTGGTTATAATTTCCGACCGAGATGCAATCTAGAGCCAAAGATATTGGTAGGCTTGACTATCAGGCCTACTCTGATTGAGCGGATTGATACTAGATATAGGCGTGATGTGAAATTAGCTAAGATTGAAGCTAGAGTAGAGTCCGAAAAGATGAAACAGTGCAGACTTGATCGAGATGGTCGACTCCGGAAAGATGAGAGATTGTTTTTTCTAATGTCAATGGGTTAAGGGATGAGGTGCTATGAGAGTGCTATCATTCGGGATTGACTATACACATAGACAGTAATAAGATGTACCATGATATAAGGAAGACCTTTTATTGGGAAGGGATGAAGAAAGACATTGGGACATTTATCTCGAAGTGCATGAATGGCGAGTTAGTTAACGTTGAGCGAAAGAAGCCTAGTAGTTTGATGCAACCACTAAGTTCCCAAGTGAAAATGGGGACAAGTGTCAATGGATTTCATTGATGAATAGCCAAGGACTTAGCAGGGTATGATAGCATTTGGATCATAGTCGATTGATTGACCAAGAGTGCTAGATTTATAACCATCAAATAGAGTAGAGCGAGAACAAACCGGCCGAATTATACGTGAAATGGATAGTACGATTCCATGATGTGCCAAAGAGCATTGTGAGCGATTGAGATCCGTTGTTCACTAGTGGGTTATGGAAGTGCTTATAAGGGACGTTAGCGAAAAAGATGCATCTTAGCATAGCTTATCACCCTTAAATTGATGGTTAAACAAAAGGAGTGAATCTTATCCTAGAGGATTTCTTTCCGGCTTGTATACTTGACTTTGGAGGCTCGTGGAATGATCATTTACATCTCGTTGAATTTGCATACAACAACATTATCAGTCTAGCATCGATATGACACCATTTGAAGTCTTATGGCCAATCGTGCAACAATCCTTCTTGTTGAAGGGACGCACGTGAGAAACTGATACATGGGCTAGATATAATTAGAGAAGCGTCGAAGAAGATCAAGATAGTCTAACAACGGATGAAAGCTCCATGATAGGCATAAGACCTATGTTAATAAGAGACATGGAGATTTAGAGTTCTCTGTCGGTGATATGGTATTTGTCAAGATTTCTCCATTCAGTTCGATAGTAAAGGAAGTTGGCACCGAGATTTATGAGTCCTTCTCTGGTACTAGATACATTTGGAACCTTGCTTACAGACTCAACATACCTCAAAGAATAGCATAAGTGCACAATGTGTTCCACATTTCTCACTTGTGGAAGTCTATGCACTATTATATGTAACTATAGCATCGGATCAACTAGATGATATCGAGATTGAACCATAGGTTTGAGACCTCGTAGACATATTCGCATCATCGGGCATAATATGGTGTAGCTTAAGAAGAAGACATTGAAGTTGGTGAAGGTTCATTGGAGCGAAAGCAAAGGCAATTGCACTTGGGAGACCGAGGAGAGCATGATGACAGTTTCTTTTAAGCTCTTTACTTGGTGAGATTTTCTACTTATCGCCTTTACTTTCACCAACGATATCATAAAATATACAATTATGTAATAGTGTAGTATCCTGCATGCTAGGATAGGCTTGGATAATTCCTTTTTCATTTGTTTCTATGAATGCATGTTTGATGTGTGAAGGTTGTTTATGTTTGTATATGATTGTTAGGCATGCGGGATGATCATATTGACTTGTTTATGGAGTTTTGAGGGATGGAATTCCTAAAGGGGAAAAGAATGTAACAACCCATATTTTACATATCGTAGGATCGTAAAATATTAATGTTATTTTTATTTAGGGTCATATGATTATATAACTTCAAAAAATTACTACTAGAGACATTTTCCATTCTTAGGATTTTTATCGGATGATTTTCACCCTGAAAATATTACATGGCCTATAACCTTTAATAGGAGCCGATTTAGGGTCTGAAACCACTTCTCTTTCCATGGAGTGGTCATAATAGGAAGATGGACTCGGGAGTTATGGTTGTTTGAAGTTTCACTTGATTTTAAACAGCTTAATAGGTAATTAGTGGGTTAATGGTCTGGCTCAAAAACATTTTGGGATTAGCATAAGGTTAGGGCTGATGGGACTTCTCTCCATCACTTCAGTCTTCCCAAAAATAGAAATAATTTCCCCTTAACTATCTCCTTAGCCAAAAAGTTAACCTAACCCTTGCTTTAATTAGCCTAAACGTGTCAATAGAAGGAGATTAGTGAGATTAGCAACTTGGATTAGAGATTGGCTACTAGAGACATCTTGGAGTTGTTGTCACTCTAGGATTTTGAGCTTATTAGGATTGCCTTGGATTATTTGGATTTAAATGAGTGATTTTAAGCCTCTACTCACTAATTAGCCATTAATAGATGTTTAATGATGTTTTTAAACGATTTTCAAACTCTAAAATACGTTTTAAACCCTTTTAGACAACATATTTGAATTTCAAGTAATCTGATACGTTTTATAAATTCATATGCTTATGATTCTCATGTGTTCTTATGGATAACACCCTTAGACTTAGGCTTTGTTTTGATGTTTTTGGATGTATGTTTGTTAGGATAGACAATATATAATGTTTTGTTTAGTATATGTTGGTTGAATGGTTAAAAATGTAGATCGAATGACGATTTAGCTTTAGAAACAAGTTAGGATCGGTATGTAGAGATCAGTTTCAATCCATAAATATTGACCCAAATCATGTGTGATCGATATGGGGTGATAAGGAATACGCCATAAGTTTACGTTTCAAATCTTAAGTCGTTTGGAATTCATTTGCTCAGGTTATGGACGATTGAAGATGGATTGGTAGTGATGGATCGGTGATGACCCATAAAGATCAAATTGTCCAAATGATATGTGATCCATAGGGTCGATCAAGAAGTACCCCCTAAAGCTACATTTCAAATTTCAAGTTGTTTGGAGTGCATATGCTAAAGATATTAATGGATCGGTGGCAACTTTAGGCTTATGGATTGGTATTGGATTGCTTCAAGGCATGCTTCGGGCCAATAAGGCACAAACTTCGGGCTTGACTTGGGGCATTCTCGGACCGGTGAAGGTAAGAGAAAAATAAACTAATTTATAGGTCGGTACGATCCCTACTCATGGACCAGTACCAAACCATAAAATCCAATCAACGTGGGGTGTGCTTTGGGCATTTTTTGAAATTACCTAAGAATGAGTTTGGGCAAAGGTTTATTTAGGCCAAACCTAGTAATTTGCGGGCTTTGCTTTGGGCGATTTTTGACGATGATGACTCATGACACAACGATGATGATTCCGTGATGTGAAGTAATGGCTTCGACGATGGATAATTGTATTTGGAGACGCAGAGTAGAGGACTATGCATCATATTGAGGGAACTATTGGAAGATGACAATGGGATGTACAATGGTATTCAGTGATTGATGATAACCATAGAGAATTGTCCCAACTGCGATGACTTCATGATGGGAGTCATGAGTCCCATCATGAGATCAGCTCTAGGATGTACTCTGCTATATATGACATGTGTAAAGAGATAGTTGAAACTCGAGGATTCGTCGGGCACTCATGAGGTGGGCGTACACTAGGGACATGATGGTTCCTGGAGCATGATGTCCTCGTATTCTAGATATGATGTTTGTTTACCCTGGACAAACGTGATGGTTAGTCTATTTCCTGGTCATTGAGTGGCATGGATTTGAGTGCCGAGGAACCAGGATACGGACTATCGTGATAGATTGTCTTAGTCAATAATTGATTTTATATCCAACTCAATGAGTGGGTGAATGTGAGGATGGATGATGGATGATATGTTTGTTTCGTTGCTTATCACCCTAGGGATGTCATCTAATTCAGATATTATTGATGTATATATTTGGACACCCTGTAGTACTTTGATGTAGGGTATACACATGATAACTATGATGTAAAGTAGTGTGTATTTTGTATATGTGCTAACTTTGTGGACGCAGGGACAATCAGGTATGATCATTCGTACCATTTGTCCTATTTTACTTTTATATTAGTATTTAGAGACTTACTACTGCTTGCACCAGACCGTTGTCTAACCTGGAGTTTTATGCTTTGCTTCCTATTACTCTGGGTACTCTTAAATTAGTAGATTATGGATATTAGGTCAGATGAGCATTTAGAGCTGGACATGTGGCAAGCAGGAGGCTATACTCTCGTATTACTACATTTACTTATTTTCTATTCCATTGCACAACAATATAGAAATATGTAGTTTTCTAGTGCCTTTATTACCTAGAGACAGTTATTTTGTGAGTTATTATTTGATGTATAACTCTATTCCTTATGCTGTATAATATATGGATTTGTCCACTCTGATTCTGTGATTCATTTAGTTATTTATTGCCTTGCTTTTGTTATATTTGAATACTTATTATTATATATTGATCGATGTGTTATGCGATATATAACGTGTTCTATATTACTTTACAATCCTGGATGATTGTCCTGCACCGAGTGGGCACCGCTACTTTGCACTATACATGTTTATTTGGTACCGGTGGTGTAGGGCGATCATCACAAAGCTTATATAAAACATTAAGAGCAGTGGAATATACATCCTTGACTGCTTAGTCGAGATTCATCTCTAGCTTCTTTACCTTCATCTGTAACCCAACAATATCCTCTACAGCCTTATCAACGATCTCCATTGCTTTCTCATCCGTCTCTTTAAGCTTCCTCTCCCCCTCCTTGGCCTTCTCATTTGGTTTATTCAATTAGATTTTTAATCCTCTTCTCTCTTGTCCCTTACCTTTAGGTTAAGTTTTGCGATGCAAGCTCCCAACTTAACTTGGTGATCGTCGTCCTAGAGCTATTCAATGCAGGCTCAAATGACTCAACACGCCTATGTAGTTCCAAGGCTAAAATCACTCCCCTTAAAGAAAATAATAAGCATGTGAAAAAGGTTGATAATAATAATAAAACTAGATGAGAAAACTAAGTAATCCATCCATTGAAGGTTCTAGAAAACCTCTACAATAGGCACTTGCAAAGCTAGGAGAGGAGCTGAAGGAGTTGAGGTTGCAAAAGAAAGAATAGAAAGGTCATGCAACATAAGTCAAACCATGTGCTCAACAACATATGAGATTACACTTCCCATTGGCAATAGCAAGAAGCATGGGGAAGGCAGAATGGTAGTAGTAGGCACTATGGGAATAGGTACAACGTCAGTAGAGTCTTCACGAGAGGGAGAAGGAAAAGCCTCAATCCTAGGATGTTTGTTGGAATTGTCCAAGTTAGAGACATCCCCTGTAATCCTCCTTGACATGATCTCTTTTCTAGATTTGCTTGAAAGCCCTAGTAATACGAGATGACATGGTGCCTACAAAGTAAAAATAAAATTTAAATCAACATTAAATAAATAAAAGAGATCTAATCAACCACTTAAGGAATTTGACTCAGCTAACTATATAACATGAAATGTTGAGGGATTAAGGGTATACAAAAAAATGAAATGTGAGAAATGATTATGGCAAAGTAGGAAGCCATGTTTGCACAATATTGGTTCATTGAATAACAATGTGCCCATACGAAGTTCATCGGTAAGGTTTTGTATAGAATTTCCATGCTTAGTAAATACACCTTGCTCAATTGTTCTTGAACCTAGAACAACCAACTTAAGGAAAAAAAAAAGAATATGAAAAATCAATATAAAGAAGCAGTTAAAAGAAAAGAAAATTAAGAAGAAAAAGCAGTAATGGGATCCTAAAATGTAACAAACTGATGTTTTGGAAAAAAAGTTATAATTAGTAATAAATTTTAGAATGATTAAATGGGATTAAATTTCAAAATATTGGAGATTTAATATGATTTGAAAATATAGAAATTTTTTGGGCTTTAATTGATGAGGTATTTTTATGAAGTTAGAGAATTGAATTATAAAATATTTATTACTAAGATTTGAGTAAAGATAAAAAATGTCTAGGAAATTTAATTACTGAAATTTATTTGATGAAATAGGTAATTAAATGAATTATTTTGGTATTAAATATTTTTTATCAAAGAATAATTAATAATGGTAATTTGAACATCTTTGAATTTATATTCACATTTTTAAGCCCAAAAGTATTTTTTGAAATAAACTAAAAATGGTTTAACAATTTTTATAAAGTTAAACAATGATGAAAAAGGAGTTTTGGAATTCATTATAATGAAGAATAAATTGTTATTTAATTTTTGGAGTTAACAATGGAATTTACCAAAATGGGACAAATATAACAGTTAAGAGATAATTACTTTTATTGTAAACGAATCATGGAAATGTAACTTTTATAAAATTATACAATGTGGGGAAATCATTTTTATTAATTAAATATGAATTTTGATTGAAGTTGGAGTTACTTTTGAGCAAGTGGGAAATTATTTTTTCAAAGGAAAGAAGGGAAATAAGATAATGCAGTGATTAGTTTGGAGGCCCATTAGCCTATAACCCAACTTAAATAGAGAAGCCATGATTTTTTTTAATCTCCCTTCATTCTCTCAAAAAGCATAGAGATTTCCTCGTCTCTTTCAAAATCAAGAAATGCACCACATTTTTCTTGTACTTCATCTTTTTGAAAAAATTTATAGCTCTAGCCACTTCATAAAATCATATCAAATAAAATAAAATCCTAAAAATTTAGAAATTCGGATATATGCTTACACATAACTACACCCGTAGAAGCTATCAAAGTTGGATTTTAAGCAAGTTTTGGGGAGCAAGTTGAAGATACAATAAGTGGGAAGGACTTTGAAGAGCGGTGAAGAAAATGGAAGAAGAATTGAGCTTGAAACATTAGGTGAGTAATTCTTACCATTACCATGTTACTGCAATATGCAATTGAATATGATGAATAAAATATTGTTATTGTGATGATTTCTTTGTTGATACTATATGTGGACAAACCCACTCCTCCTTCCTTTATCATTCACACTGTTTGATTGTTTGGAAGTATGTTGATGCTTTGTATGCGATTGCTTTAAATAGCACCAGCATGAAGGAATTTGGGTTCGAGAAAAACAAACGAAAGAGGAAAATGATTACTATGCACAAATTTCCTAACTAATCCACTTTTTATTTGCAACTACCCCCTTCCCTAACCCGTCTCCCTTTTAACCCCTAACCAGTCCCTTCCTTTAATGACCTGGAGCTATTTTTTTGTTCCAAGCCTTATGTGCCGTGTTTATTTGTTTTACTTATTTCCTTTTAAAATTCAATTTTTTTAATGTTTTAAAGTAAAAAATTTAGCATATTCGAATTATGAAATTATTATGTGGAAAATGATATATTTTCATTGATTTTAATTAGTAAAATGATTTGTAGTTTAAAATAAATAGAAATTGATTTTAAGGTTTATAAATTCATTTAAAAATGTATTTAAGATTAGAAAGTTATGGGATGATTTTTATAATAATAACAACTGATATAAAAAAGATTTCTATGATTTTTAAATATGGAAAAGAGATTTGGAAATTAATTATAAGTTTTAACATTCCTATATTTAGGTTTTAATAACCATTTAAAAATCCTATTTAATTTGAAAAAAAATATTGAATAGTGTCTAATAAATATTATTTGATTTTGAAAGAGTTTTCTATGTTCATTGAATATGTAGAAAATATTTTAAAATAATTGTATGGTTTAAAAAACATTATTTTTGGATTTGAATAAATAGGAAATATTTTTTTACTAATAAATAAAATGCAATCTTTTGGGATAAATAAATATAATTTGATTTACTAGATAATTTCGATGCTTGTTTGACTGTATTTGTGTGTAATGGGGAATTTGAATAAATAAGGTTATAATATCGTATGGTATGAGATGTTCGGTAATATTTCTTCGGTAATCTTTTGAATTTGTTACATAGAATATTTTCTTGTGGAGTGAGAGTTGTTTACAAGCTTTGATTAAATGAGTGAGTAATACCAGGTGGTATGGGACACTTGAGCTATTGTTTGGTCCCTTTCTGTAAGTAGATGTCACTCATACGGGGATGAGTTATATGAGGGTATGCACACATAAGGTTTTGCGAGCTGAGAGCCACAAGCGGAGAGCCATAGGTATGCCTATTTATTATGAGTGTACTCCTATTATTTTATAAGGAGTAAACTAGAATGGGCCAGCATCATCCTAGAGGCTTGACTGAGGGGTCACGGCCCGTATCGGTGACACATTTTATTGTACATGATTGAGTGCCACTATCCCATGTCACATAGTTAACCCAAAAAGTAGATCAACACTCTGGATAGAGTATGAAAGCACTAGCCCTGTTTATTAAGGCAAATAAAATAGAAATAATAGATAGTTACTTGCAAATAAAGAAAAGAGACAGGAGATTTTTATAGTGGTTCGACTGTTAATGAAGCCTACATCCACTTTATAACTTTTATTATTGACCGACTGCAATTACACGTTGAATATGATTACAATTTGCTTGGATAGTGAGTTAAACAAGTCACTAGTGTTAGAATTTACTACAGAATAACAGTGAACTTCTTTAATGGCTATTGTATGGGAGAAGAAGAGTGAAGAATAACTTCTATGGAGCTTTAGTAGCCAGTCAAGAAGATCCGGTTTACGTTACAAGTAGCATTGTATTTATAGGGGTTGGAAAGCACTTAGGCTAAAGCCATTTTGTTAAAGACTCACATTCGAATGTACGTACACTACAACAGTTTATGGGTTTTATAGCGTTTGAAAAACGCTATAACAGGCTACCATAGTGTTTCAGAGAACGCCATGGAACCACAAGCTATGGTAGGCCGGCAACATTACATAGCAGGAACGACGCTATAATAGCTAATAGCATTTAAAAAGGGCATAGCGTTTGCAACCTACCATAGCGTTTTTTCTCTGTTATTAAACTTAAACGCTATAGGGAATATAATCTTTCATTTAACTTCTATAGCGTTTTTGAGCACATTTTATAGCGTTTCATCAAACCATGTTATAGCGTTACAATGTTTTTCGATAGCATTTCTTGTCATGTTTGTATAGCGTTTTTATTTTCTACTATAGCGTTTCTGATTCTATTATAGCGTTTTTGATGCATAAATCTTACATCTCATATAGAGTTGCGATAGCGTTTGATGAATCAATAGCGTTTTTAAAACGCTATTCTATATAATATTAATTTTCAGCATTTTTTTTGTGGTTGTTGCTTGTATTTTGAATCGAGTGCTTGTTGTTTTTCTACTAGCATTTCTATTAAAAAAAAAAATACACACAATTTCATTCGAAAAAGAATTTTTTTATATTCCATTTTCGAATACATTCGCATTTCACTTTTTTACAAATTTTCATATTTACAATCTGACACTGTACTTCTTGCATCCCCATCACCTCCTTGCTGTAGCCCCAGACATTGATACTACAATACCACCTTGTTCATTTCAGCCATCCACCATGTGCACAGCCTTCAACCATCACTGTGCATGTCACAAAGCCACTATTTGCTTCCTTATACAACTGCACACCATCTTGAAACAAAGATCATCACTGCTGTTCAAAGACATTACAACAATTATTCACAGTCAATACACACAACCCCTCTGCTTCAAAACTGTCAATACCCCTGCCTATCGTCAAACAACAGCTCCTATCAATTTCCTGTGTTCCATTAACACAATCACCACTACAAACTTCTGCTATTATATTCATTCAATCACCACACACTATTGCATACAAACAGACCCCTCCACATTCAACACTTCCAGTTCTACATTAACAGCAGCCTTCAATTCTAAACTAACATACAAAGCAAACTGCTACTGCCTTGTTCATATATACTGTCTTCACCCCAACATACACACCACATTTCAAAACGAACTGAACCACCTGCATACATATCCTCCTCGGCCATTCAAACATCCCACAACAACTCCCCAAAAGCCATCACTGCAATCAACAACTCCTCCACAAAATGCTTGACTTCATCAACCATTTGCCATCCATTCACTGCTGCAATTCATCTTCACCTCTGGCATCACAAAACTCCTGGCTGCAATTCCTTCACTTTACAAACCTCCAGCGAATCAAACTCTGCAATTGCCGAGCCACCTAAAGAAATCCAGTCATGCCACCTAAAAAAAGTCATATTATGTGGCTTTTAATACGAAGCTTTCCTTTTTTTTCAAGTCTATTATTAGTAGAGTAAAGCAATAAAAAATCAAGCTGTAGGAAACAATAAGGAATCGTGCAACGATGGGGTGTGTGAAACATTGTTATAAAAAAAGTTCAAAAGAAAAATATTAACAAAGAGAGTTTAATGTGCTCTGTTTTATCACCTTTTTAAACAAGGTTTTATGTATTCTATTTCACCAGCTACAGTTTCAAGATTTGAGCAGAAGAACATAAAGATCAGAATTAATTTTTCCTAAGTTAATCAAAGATAGAATGATATATTTATAATTTCAAAAACCATGGCTATGAAACAGTTTTGGATATTAACAGTAGATCAAAACATAGATTTAAAATTTGAACAAAAGAATTAAACTTTGAACAAAAAACCTCCAACTAGCTATGAAAATATTTGGATTATATAGTTTTTAATGGACTTAATTCATATTCATCGGTAATCCTTATCCTAAGCTTTAAGCTTACTAGCTAAGCAATATTTTCCAAATGGATTTGTCATTAACTCTTTATTTTATTCTTTTAGATCTAATGTACATAGGACACAATTATTACTGCCATGTGTATAAGAAAAAATTGAAACAGGCTTAAAAATTTAAAGATGCAAATGCTGATAAACATATTTTTTTAACAGAATACTATATTTGAAATAAAATTATATAAGAAAATATCTTGAAAAGGTCACAACCTTTGTATACTTGGAGACCAGAGGGAGAAAAATGAAGATCCGCTTCTTTGTAGGATGGACATAGTTCAGTAGCATTTCCATTGATGGCATTATCTAATGCATATGTGAAGAGCAATAATTGAAGATAAATTATGTATACCAGGTAATCAATATCTAATGCATACATGAGAAATCACTTATAATCTTATACAAAATGATGTGTTTTAACATTTAATGTAAAATGAGAATGATTTTATATTTCTACGTAAAATGGTAATTGCTTTTATCTTTTTATGTAAAACAATATAAGCATTAATTTCTTAGTACTAAAGTTAAAATTAGGTAATATACCTGCATTCCTCTCGATACGTTAAGATGATTGGGATTACTAGAATTACATGCATTGCCACAGTTAAAAATTGCATTACTGGCCAGCTTTCGTTCATTACTCATGCCATCTGATCAAGTATTACCTGCATTGTCACCGGTAAAATTTGCATTACTGACACTTACTCCCAAACAATGGAATGTATTTTCCTATGTGGCACAAAATTACTCACAATGATATTCAATGGTACCCCAAATTAGGGTAATATAACAAATACCGACCACGAAATATAAACTCTAATTCGTGCATTGACTTATCTGATGTTTTGCACACTGTATTTG
This sequence comes from Allium cepa, assembly GCA_030765085.1. Lineage (NCBI taxonomy): Eukaryota > Viridiplantae > Streptophyta > Magnoliopsida > Asparagales > Amaryllidaceae > Allium > Allium cepa. The sequence goes on from CM060928.1 coordinate 251,486,518, forward strand.
GTCCACTGCAATATCTTTCTTTTATTCTGTTCTGTCATATATTGAAGCATGCTCAAGAAAGCAGCATGTCTTATACATGATTTTTACCTTGGGTTAGTTTGTTTCTAGTTGAAAAAAAATTACTAATAAATACTAGTGCTGTAAATTCCATATCTTCTAACATTTATTCATGTTGCTAGTGCTTGAAAGAGTTTTATTTGAAACTGCTTATTTCAAACTTTCAAAAAAAATTGCAAATTGATGAACTAACCAAATTCAATTGGAATGCTTCCATCAAATTTGGTAATGGGTGAACTTTCAAGTTCACTGGGTGTTATTTTTATTTTATATATTTATTTTTATTATTATTTTTGGTGAAGAAAATTAATGTAAGCACTCAATTTGTTTATGTCTTATTTTGTTTTGTTTTCCAGGAACCGTCGGTGATATTATATTGTGAAATTAATAGAACCTTATTATCATACAAACCATTTGGCATAAATGGCACACCATACCAACATTGAAATCGTGATTTCAAAGAGCATCCTAAACTTATATTAATCTTATTATTATTCAATAGTCCTTGGCATTTATAGAGACATTTTAATTGTCATAGCCTACTTTAATAGCTACTTGAAGAAAGTATTTATGAAATAAAACTTCCTAGCACTGAATCTTCTCTTTTTTATATTCTCACTGTAGATGGAAACAATTTTGAAGTTATGAAACAAAATTAGGTATCCACAAATATAATATAACAAATTGTAATTAATTAACTTAAGAATTTAAAAATAAAGTATATACCTAAATGCACGGTGAACAAACTGTCCTTTTGCAAGTTCTTTTCCAGTTTTAATAGCCTACAACCAAAGATATCACATCACAATATTAACGTTATATATACATATGTATACATAGTACATTAAAAAACTATGAAACATTTGTCATGCTGCCGTTTTCCCAGGCTTAATAGAGTATTAATTTAACAGCATATTTACTATGCTAGTATTTCCTTGTATTAGAAAAAAAAGGATCAACAACATATGTTATTTTATTATTCCAATTGACAAAAATGCAAAATAAAATGGAAGATGCAACAATTACAAAGATCTGTACATGTTGTACCATATACTGTCATTTCTTTTACAGGATGAAATAGTGGTCTGTCTCACTGCAATAACATTTCATGACAAATGAAATAAAGATTACAATCCTAACATAAAGTATTTAACAAATAAATAAACGATAAAAGTACATAACTAACTATACAGAAATTCAAAATAAAAATCCATACCGTTATGCTTCAAAAGCTTACTAATAATCTTTCAATATTCAAAAAGCATGGTATTGTAGTCCATAGCATCTGCTAATGCATTTGCGACAACACCTTCATAAACACAAATAAGCATCAAAAGGTTAAAAGGTTGAAATAGGAAGAGCGAACCGAATTAGAACAAAGGACCAAAAGAAGTCAAATTCATCGAAAATGCACCAACCAACACATGTATATGTCCCACCAACCGGCTACCAATGTTCAAACACAGACGCCGTTCCATGTACATGAGCACCCTAATCATATATGCATAACACACTATGCTGCTTTTCATACTTTATGCTCTAGGATTGGCTTTCAGGCTTTGGTTTTGTCTGTAGCCTTCATCGCTTTGGGCTGGTGAGCACATTTTTCTAATTAAATCTTAACACTAATATTCCATCTTTTAAGGCGCATCAGTTCCTTATTTTTGAACCAAAGCATAACATATTGCTAGTGCGAAACCGTGCTATGCACACGGGACGCTGACATATTTTCATTCTAACTATTTTTTTATGCATATATTATGTATATAGTTAGCGTTACTTTTTGCATCATGGGAATTAATGTGTAATTTAATCATATTTAATCATATTTAATAATAAACATTCTTGTAGCCACTATGGTTTAACAATAATGGGCACTTAATCAAGATGTATGAAATGATTAAACCATACAATACTCAAATCCAAAAAGTATTTCCTTTTATATGTGGTAATAGAAAAATCTAAGTTTGTACTACTTTTATTTGGGAAAGCTTCTAATTCATTGTGCCCTACTTTTTTGGCTTCAACAAATGGAATTGCAAAACTAAGGTTCACTTTTATTTAGTAATTAATAGAATCTAACTAACCGTAATTAATAGAAAAAAATTCTTTTAAATATAGTTTGAAACTACTTAATTACTCATTTTATACCGTGCTTGAAATAAAATTTATTTGTTAAAATAAATAGCAAGGCAAGGCAAGCAAAGTAAAAAAAAAATGTACAAATCATGGACTTAATAAAGCATAAAGCTAGGCTGCTAAAGTTACAAGAAAATGTTTCATAGAAAATCATGGACTTAATAAAAGCATGAACAGGCAGGCCATCCACACGCATGTTAAGCAAAGCATGTACAAGCATGTAAAAGCATATATGAATGTTTCAGTAAAGATAGAAAAGCCAAGCAACTGTATTTTACTTTACTCAGCAAACTCACAACACACGCAGGCCATTCACACCCTACCTAGCACTTTAACTCATGCATGAACCCAATATAGCAACTCATACTACATAACACTTTTAGCACAATCGTGTGTGTGTAAAGATATGGACTCACTCACTACCCAGCACTTTAACACAATTCACACACTCACTGACAAAACAAATTATATATATAAATATAAACACACCCACAATTGTACTAATATAGACACAACCATATTTACACTCAAACACACACATCTGCACTTATATATCATGCACGCAACTAGCAGCAATCCCACATATTATTGTATATAATTGACAGTTCATTTCATGCGTGAACATATAAGTAAATCAAGGAATTAGACATAGAGTTATGAGAATAACTCACTTATAATCCAAAAATTGATAGCCTTGCACTTCACTTTGCTTCATTATCAACACTTGAAATCCAAAACGTCATATTCAGAAATTAGAAAGGGATCAAAATACTAAATTGAAGGTATCATTGAATAGAGAAGAGCACAAGAATTTTCTTACCAATTTTCTTTTGATTTATAGCAATTATTTAGATTTTCTTTTGATTGAATTAGGGCTAGGATTTGTTTTCTTTGGTTTTGACGTGACTAGTAACAAATGATGCGGCTTTAGCTTTCTCGGCAGCCACTTTTGATTCATGTCAAGCTACTTTATTACCAACAGCTTCTCTAACATGTATCTTACCATTTTTCGATTGCAATAAATAGGCATCATGTATATGAGCATCTACCAAGTGAAGGTGAGCATACTGAGCTTCAGAAACTGTCAAATACAAAATAAATGTAATATGCCTAATTGCTAGAAGCACTAATTAACATCGATTTCACTACCAGTGCATTGTGCATTTGTGCACTCTGAGCAATGATATGCACCAGATCAGGACCTGGATCGTGGATATTGGGACGAATTGTTTGCTAAGGCCATTTGTATTTTATTCACCAAAGCAGTTATGATGTGCAAAAAGAAAAATTAATTAAACTGTAGTGTTTTCTCACTGTGTCGCACTAGAAATATTTAGTGATATTTATTTACCTTCTCCCTGAAAAATGGGTTCCTAAATAGGTACACATAGTTATATTATGTATATGTTATACATAATTATATTATGTATATGCATTTACTAGACTGTGGTATACAGGTGGAAATAGTTGTAAACATTTACAGTCCAAATATGACCTAAATCATGAATAGTTGGGTAAACAGTATACATAATTATATTATTTCTCATTTCAACAATAGAAACACTTTACAATATTTTGATTTGACTATCCACTTTCATTCTTCGTCAAAATTCACCATTAAAGTTTTGATTCTCAAATTAATCTAAAATTTCCAAGCCTTCACGCAAGTTTCTTATTGCTGAAAATAACTTAGCACTTTATTTGCAAATTCAAAATAGAACTGGAATTCTTGGAATCTTAAGGTATGAATCGCTTGATATTAATTCAAAGGTAATGTGTTTGAATTAATGTATAAATTTACAATGCAATTCAAGACCATCTAATATGTCTATGGATGTGGATTGAATAGACACGTTATGGCAGTCTCAGCATGCAAATTCAATATTTCTGCAAAGTTCTATAAATTGTATGCATTCACAGGTTGCATCATACAGTTTCATATCAACATTGAAATTCGACCTATGAGCAATCAGGTCAAAGAAATATACGATAATAACTGAAATCAAATTAACACAATCATAACTGAAATCATAACTATTTACTATACATTACCACAATCATAACTGAAATCTTTGCCTAAATGATGTAGGAGAAAAAGAAAAAGAAACTATTAACTATACATTACCACAATCATAACTGAAATCAAATTAACAAAGATAAAATAACAGAGGACAACTATTGTAGTACCTCTCACTGCGGTTCAAATTGGAGAACGCGGATTTAGGGTTCTAGGTAGAAATTGACTACAGCGGTTCAAATTGATGGTTGTGTTTCACTGTTGGGATCGACTGCGCGAGAGTTGACGAAGGTAATTAGGGTTTCGTGATTCAACTTTGGTCTGCGTGTTGCGTTCTAGGAATTTCGTGGAGTTTGGTTGTTTTCTGGACGCGACGAAGGGAAAGAAGAGGGGTTTTTTTTTCCGTAGGAGGTGACGCGCTTTTTTAGTTTCCCACGTAAAATAAATTGGCTCCCGCCTTATTCATCGCACAACGTTTAACACACCGTATTTGTTTACTGATAGCGTTGAGTGTCCTACATTGCCCGGCATTTAAAAGGAATATGCGCAAACGCTATGCATTAAGGCTATCAAAAGTCTATATTCTTGTAGTGGTAGGAGCTCCCAAAATTCTAGAACGAGCCGACCTAATCTGATGGTTCGCTAGTGATCCATAGAGTTAGTGTATTTTTGGCTCTTTCCCAATGGGATCATGTTTCCTACCTTGTGTAGATCCTCTCCATGTATTTTTATGACTAGATGCTTTGCTTTGATGATGATTCATATATCGATTGCGTTAAACTGCTGATGGAGTTAGATAAATGCTCACTTCTTGATCTAACTAGCTTAGAATTCCATCAAATCTAGCAGTCATTCCTTGAAAACTTATTAGATCATGGTACAAGAGGACTGGAGGATCCACAAGCAACTACTATGGATCGTTATCGATCCATCACCTTAGCATATTTTTGTCTTCTTTTCCTTTAGCCTTTCTTTGTTGATTCTTCTAAACCTTTTAGTTGATTCTTGAGTTGCTCTTACTCGATGTAGATGATCTGACCTCCTTTGAATTCCATTGGGTCAAAAACTCATTTCCCTCCAGAGTATGCTTTCATTGGAAATAGGGCATGCTCTAGAAATTTTTGTTTTTAAGTTCTCGTTTGGTGAGGTTCAATGAACGTGTTGAGGCCATCATGCTAATTTGGCTTTGGTTATCAAGCCGCCCGTTGAATCCTGATGGGAATCGTCACAGCTTATAGTAATAAACCGATTTCGATCCCACAACTTTCAATATGCTTGAAAAAGGTACTTAAATCATGATTAGTGAGTTGGGAAAAATTTGGTCACTATTGTATGGATTGCTAGCGAACCATAGTCAATGGATCGCTAGCGATCCAAGGACTTAGCATATTTTTATTTGTGCAACGTTCTATTTAATCTATTCGAGCCGACCTATTTTCCTTTATGATTTCATTTAACGATTCGAGCCAATTTTTCTACGACCTGCTCTGAATCCAGCCAAACCCTAACTCTACTTGTGCCTTCGCTGTTGTTGGCCACTCATCGCCGAAGCTTCCTGCCGTGGACTTTGCCTTGCCACCATCTTGGGCGAACCTTTTGGTACCCTAAGCTTCGTCAATTTGGATCGCCATCGACCTACCTACCATGGATCGCTACCGACTTAAACCTTTTCCATTCTTTCCCTTCGATCTTTGACTTGAGGTGGATGGTGTAGAATTTGGCATTCGTTTAGCAACTTGGTGATGATGTTGGATTGATCGTTACGAGTTGATTGTGATTTTATGGAAGAAGATCGTAAACTGAGTCTTGATTTCTTCATGGAGCCATACTCGGGCTTTACCCTAGTGGTTGACATGTTTTCTATCTTCGTCCATAGAATTAGAATTGACTTGCACTGAGTTACATTGTAAATCCGACATGGCGTCTCGCAAATTGGTTTTGATTCTTTCAGGGGATGATAACAGCTTAGGGTGGTGTCTCGTATGCAGGTTGTTGTTATCGGCTTCCGGAGAATTTGGATTGGTCCTATTATTGAACACTTGGTGTACCTGAAATGGGAAGAGCTTCCCATGTTTCTTCGAAGAGCGGATCCGCTATTGATTATTGATCGATAACCGGTAAGTGTAGGAGAAATAACTTCAATAAATGACACGAGAAGTGTAGCGGCCCTGACTCGACCTTCAGAAATCGACACCGAATACGACACTCGTATTCCAATGCCGTAGATCCAAACGTCGAATCTGGTTCGCCGGATCTTATAACACACTTAAGTAAAAAACACAGCGGAAGAAAAAGATATGAATAATATTGATATACAACATTCGATACAACAATGATACAATATGAATCAATATCAGAGATACAAGATAACAATGCTACAGCGGAACAACAATATGATATAGCAACGGAACCCAAAAGAATAAACAACAACAACAACCCTAACTCCAAAACACCTAAAGCAAAAACTCCAATCCAACGCTCCAAACCTCGAGCTTGAACCACCATCAATTTGCACCAAGCTAAGCAAGCTCGTACATCTCAGAGAAGGGTGTTAAGCTAAGAGAATAAATCTCCGCCACCAAACAGAAATGTATTTGATAGGAACCGGTTTTACATCTCAAGGTGTAACGTCCGACACACAATCCATACAAGTCTGTTCCGGGTTCGAACAGAACCAAAGGCACTTCTGAAGAAGCCCTTGCAAATCCAGATAACCCTAATCACGTCCAGACTCCCCATCACAAAGGGTGATCAAATCTCTATACCGGGGACCAGTCGGTGCAGAGACATTTGACAGGTTATCCTTTCGTTTTCGAAAAATATCTGGTCTTCACCACCTGTCTTCAAATGCTATCCATATACGTCGTATCATTATTCGGAATGAGTTATATGACACAAAGGTCCTCTCCCGGCTAAACCGAATAATGAGCGAAATATTTAAAATCATATGGATAATGGGATTCCAATTAAGTCACAATTTATTATCCAAAACTTTTCTTTCAAATGGTTAAACAAATTACCATTTATAAATCTTTTAAAAAGATTCATTTCAAAAACCTTCAATGGTTCAAAACAATTTTTACACTTAAATCTTCTAAACAAAAGATTCGCCTTTATAAACCCCTTTCAATTTAAGACAAGATACACCAATCTTTGACAAAGATTCATTTATAACCTTTCAAAACAATTCCCTTTCAAATTGGATTTAAGTTGTCCGGTCTTTAAATCAAAGACACATTTCATAGTTTTCAAAATAATCTCCAAAGATTCATTTATAAATTTCAAAGCAATTCCCATCTCAATCTTTTATATATAAAAGATACACCATTTAAAAATCCTCTTCAATTTCAGAATAGGGTTCGACTATCTTTTACAAAGATTCAAATATAGCTTTCAAAATCATAAGATTTCAAATTTGAAATCTTTTCATCATAATTTGGAAAATTCTTTCCTTATATAAAAGCTATCATTATTGAAACCACTTGTTTCCGTTTTGGAAAACTCGATTATAGATGTACGAGTTAAGGCCTTTCAAACATAAAGTTGGGTTAAATTCAAATTCTCAAAATCATACTTTTAAAATGGTTTAAAACCCATATAAATCCATTTATAGTTAAATAACCTTTATAAACCCTAGTCCCCAAGTCATAGAATTCAATTTCAAATACTAAATTCGAATTTAGATCAAATTATTTAAATCTCAAAAGTTCAATCAAGTTATTCAAAATAACTTTTATTTTTAAAATTTCTTTTTAAAAGCTTTTCACTTTTTTAACCCAATTTCATTTCTAAAACCGTTTAGATTCAAAATTCAATCTTTAAAACTATTTTGAATTAAATTCAAATATCTGTGACTTGACCGACTTTCTCGTGAAATCCATATTTGTGTGTGTATAGTGTAGTCCAGGGGTTTTACCCAATTGTGCAACAACATCAATCATCACAGATACAAACACAGAAATATCGATAAGCAGTATAATCTATAACGCTTATCTTTATTTACAAATCATGGATGAATGACATAAGTTCATCGTAGATAATAAATTACATCACAAATAAATAAATTATATCATAGATCACAACACAAATCAGGATAATTCATAACGCAAAGCATCATATATCAGGGATATCAATCAATTAAATCATCCAATCCAAACATCGATAAGTAATGTCAATTAATTATCCGATTAATTTAAATCAGATTAGTCACTAATTTTGGTTAATTAATGTTAATTAATTACAAACCATTTAATTAATTATTCTTAATTAATTAATTAACCTTAATCAATAATCATCCTAATTACCTTCATTAAATGGATTAATCACTTCTAATTAATTATCCTTAAGTAATCTCTTGATTTATCATATAAAGTAATTAAATCATCTTCCACTAATTACATCCAATAATTATTAATTACTTTACTAAGTAATTATACTTCATTAATTACATTAGGTGATTATTATTAAATCATTCATTTGATTAAATTAATTAAACTTAATTAATTAACCCAACAAAATCACATTTAAACTCAATTAATTACATTTAGTAATTAATTCCTTATTTTCTTATATTTAGTCATTACACTTAAACAATATCACAATTTATTATTATTAATTAATTAATCTAATTATTAAAATTTATCACATTAATTAATTATTAATTAATCTTAAGTTAATGACCTTCATTAACTATTAACAATCCTTTAATTACTTTCCTTAAGTAATAATACTTACACTAATCAAATATTATTTACAAATTGATAAATCTTTATTATTAAATTTATTAATCCTTAATTATTTAATTAATAAATCTTTAATCATTAATTTAAAATCTAATTTTATTCAGTTAATGATTTCTTAATTACAAATTTATTGTTCTAAGAATAATTAGTCTTAAACTTTAGTTAATCAAATTTAAAACCCTTAATTACTTTGATTAATTATCCATTTTATTAATTAATTAATTAAATTAATTATCCATTGTAACTACCTTAATAATTTAATGAATTACAAATCACTAAATTCTAATTTACTTTAAGACAAAACTTTATTCTTATTAATAATTAAGTTACCATTTACAAAGTATTTAAAAACAATTTACTTTCAAATTTACTTTAAATTTCATTTTATATTTAAAATTTAAAATGAATACAAATTTAATTTGAACAAAGTTTAAAACCATTTTAAAACCTTTTAAATCTTATGTTAAAGAAATACATACCTTTAAAACTTTGTTTATTTTAAATTTTAACTTGTAACCTTGTTTAAAACTCGTTTCAATCTGAGACTTGATTTATTTTCCTTTTGAAATCTTATTTAGTTTAAACATATTTTGAAACTTTGTTTAAATAAAAAAATATTACTTTGCGATTTAAAAGAAACTGTTGTAGCTATAAAACTGGAAGCAGTTTTCCTTTCTTCCTTTTAAACTAAAATCAGGTAACAGATTAACAAGCCCGAGTCAAACCCTGATCTTCCCCGACCCCAACTTCGAGTCCCCTCTCTCTCTCATCTACTTTGAGTCATCTCGTGCTTGCCTTCGAGCAACGTCCCGCGCTACCCTCTTCTTCCCCAAATCTCACGACTCCACCTGATACAAGCGACCACTGGTGCACATGCACACGAGCTTGGCACTTTTCGACCACCATCGATATCTCCAGCTAGTCACCTTCAACGAACTCGTACCAGGCCAACCCTCGGAACTCTCAAACCATCATGCGATCAAAATTTGAGTAACTCAATCATTATCAGGAAGACAACCAGACATCAAAACTTCCTTGTCCGACCGAGCACGTTCACCAGAGACCACACGAGCTTGACCATAGCTCGGTCACTTACCCACAAACTTTCTCCCCCGCATGCGATCGGCTACAACCTACAGACGACGACGAGATTTCCTCGATCCCGATCCAAACAAAAAAACAAGTTCAAACCCTACTCCGATCGATTGCTGCCACCACGACCTTTAATAAATTTTATTGCTATTTTACTGGTGATCCCCTACCTTCCCTTTATCTCTAACTCCAAGCACGATGAACCTAGATTCGCCAGTCGCCATAGATTGCCGCAAATGCAAGTCCCGTTCATCTCAAAATTTCCCACAATTTACCAAAAAAAAACTATGATTTTGCTATTAAAATTCATGTTTTTTGAAATCAATTAAGGTGATGTAAATGAAATTCGAAACCGTGATACTTGTATTTGACAAGATTTTAAGTTTCACTGTATTTTTTAATTTTTCCAGTTAATTACTTAAGAAATTTTCTTGGAATTATTTTTAAAATTAGACATATACTCTTATAATCATTTTTTTATTCAGAAACCAAGTTCTGAAATTGATTTATTTAGAAGATCTGGGTTTATCTAAGAATTTAGGGCCTGTTGTTTGAACAGAGAAGACATATATGTCTTCAGAAACACAGACACTTGCATATATCAATTTAACCATATTGATACACATATATGCAAGGATATTCATATATCTATTTACTTCCAGAATCAATCACAAGTAATTAATTATAGATTCTAGGATTTAAAAATAAAGATTGCTCACCAGGTTTTGTTAAACAGAGAAGAACATATTTTTATTTTTATTTTCCTTCTGGTTTCTAGATTTCCATTTCCTCTGTCTCGATTTTTCTTTTGCTTTACAAATTGAATGCTGCTTGAATTTTCAATTTTAATCTCTGGCTCATAAACTTCCAGGTTTGATTATTGATCTTGAGATGATTCCTTGAGTTTTGATCTTCTCATTTCAAATTTCCAGTTTGCAACTTTTCAATTCTGTTTTGGTTCATCTTGCTTTTGATCTGCTTTCAGGTTTTGAATATTGTTTTTTTTTCATATACAAGTTTCTTTGTTTCCTGGTTTGAAGAGAAATGTTTGTAGGCTTTGGTTTATAGAAAATAAAGAAAAATAAAATTTTAAAATGACACTTGTTAATACTTCAACATTTGTCATATACTCTAGTTTATTACTTAACACTTGTAATTATAGATTATTACTTCTTTTACAATTTTCATATGCAATTAAAATTGTGTTTAAATTATGTTTAAACCCCTTTGTTAAACTTTTATTTATTTACATTTTAAATCCATATGTTAATTTATTTATACATTTTGTTCTTTTAACCTTATTTTATTATTATTTACAAATCATGTTTATTTTCAAAATAAAATCTTAACTACTTATACTTATATATCTTTTCACATCAAAATGCATATTTACAAAAACTAAAAACAAAATTATTATTAGTTTTAAATATATAGAAATTTTAAATTCAAGATATTTATCAAATTTCAAAATCATACTTTGTTTTGTACTTATACCATTCAAAGAAAAATGGTTTGAAATTAAATTATACATTACTAATAAAGATTTATAAGTTAGTAAATACAATTTTTATTTTCAATACATTTATATTTTTAAACTTAAGATATTAAACTTATTTCAAAAATAAATTTCTTTAAGTCTAAATAAATTTCAATATATTAACATTTGAATTTCAAATTCAAATGTCAAATTATAATCTATTTATAATATATTCACTTTTGAATTCCAAATCATTAATCTCTATTTATTTTAAAGATAATAACATTTTTTTCTTTCTTATTAATGAATCAAGTTATCAATCTGTTGAATTTTTAAATTGATTCCTTTATTTACAATCTTTATATATATTTATTCAAATCTCCAAATAAATTCATAATTAAATTTGTAATTAAAATATTATTCAAGAACATTTATTCAGCATTTCCAATTAAAAATTCTATTTAAAAATCATATTTACATTTATTTACATTAATCAACAAACAAATATTTATTTATTTGGAAAAAACCCAATTTATTCATCATTTAACCAAATTTTATAATTAATTACCAATAATTTCATAATTAAATCCCAAAAATTAAATTAACTGCCAATTTAAATATAGCTTAAAAATCAGGAATGTTACAGATTTCCCCCCTTAGAAAATTTCGTCCTTGAAATTTGAAAGTATGGAGACAACCAAGAACAGATGAAAGACAGAGAAATATCTTTCCGATAAAATTGAATATTTATTCTGCATTTAGCTTCCCAAATTAGAATGTCAGTAATGGATACAAGAAGGAATCAAGATACTCGGGTCACCAGATCTACGAATATACAGGGATATTGGTTAGTTCGAAAGATAACTAACCACTCGTAGAATATATCAAGACCCAACAGAATAAACAGATATATGGATGCAATCTAAAAATTTAGTTTAAACAACCAAAATATACCTATCAATCATAGCGACCAAAGCAAACAATTCATCCAAACAAACAATTCTGACCCATCTGGAGTTTGTGTCCCATGCAAATATATCAAAGCTTCTTCCTGGAGCTGCCAGGAATCATCAAAGAATTGAAAAGAGACGATGATCAAAGAAATTGATAGAAAATTGTTTCCGCTATTGCAGGGTACTGATCATTTATAGTGGTATTCCCCTGTCCCCTATCTCGTCCTCTTCTTGCACTCATACTCACTATCAGTGGATAGTAAGAGAATTTACTGAGGCACTCGAACGGATATCTTAGGGATATACTCATTCTAGGGTATACTTCACCATATGTCTAACGAGTTACTTAATGTGTTATACTCCTGAGCTAAAGTTTTCAACCTTTAGCTCTGTTACCAAATGTAGTGGCCCTGATTTGACCTTCGGAAATCAGCACCGAATACGACACTCGTATTCCAATGCCGCAGATCCAAATGTCGAATCTGTTTCGTTGGAGCTTATAACACACTTAAGTAAACAACACAATGGAAGAAAAAGATATGAATAATATTGATATACAACATTGGATACAACAGTGATACAATATGAATCAATATCAGAGATACAAGATAACAACGCTATAGCGGAACAACAATATGATATAGCAGCGGAACCCAAAAGAATAAACAGCAACAGCAACTCTAACTCCAAAACACCCAAAGCAAAAACTCCAATCCAATGCTCCAAACCTCGAGCTTGAACCACCATCAATTTGCACCAAGCTAAGCAAGTCCCGTCCGTGGATCCGAAAACTCCAAAGAATTCCAAAGAGAATGCTGAAGGGTATCAAATTGATATCTACTATCTGACTATCTGAAAAACCTAACTCTAGACTGCTCGTGTGGAAAATTATGGGCACCCAGAGTTTAGGAAGGGAACAATAAACTCCGGGTCAGCCGTGAGACTGGTGTGAGCAAACAAAAATAGTTTATCTTTAAAAACAAACAAAAAAATTTAAATTTTGAAATCCGCAATGCTTTTAAGAAAATGAAACTACCATAAGGCCTCCCGCTACACACACAATGCTAATGCAGACTTAGAGGAGATTTCTCCTTATGATAGTCAAATATGCTTGATACGCGAAAACCATTTGATATTATTATTAGTGCATAGTGGAAAACATTTTGAAAGTATAATATTAATCTTATCCAGCATAGGTACCATTATATTATGCCAGCTATAGCTACCATTTTAAATAGCAGGTTCTACAACTAAAGCCGTACAAGGCGCGTAGTGGTAATTGGATTTCCAACAAATGGTCAGGCCAAGGAACTTCCCATTGCCATATGGGTATGCCTCTGGAGGGACGCCTCGAGAACCTAATCGGATCTCTACCAACACAAGGCCGGGTTACCTCTGTAACTAGGTAACTAATACACGAATACGCCATCCCCCGGTCGTAACCAACCTTTATCCCGGGATTCGCCAACAACCACAAAGTAATAAATTTGCAGCTACCACATAGGTTAAGTATCTGGGCTCCATACCATGATACCACCTCTATCCAGAAGGAAATGAACATACCCTCAGGGGGCGCTATCCCCAAATAACCTTGTCGCATTCTACCTGTTTCGACCATTTCGGGTTGTGAAGTTCAACGAAGTCTCGTCGACAAAGCTACGCTTTTCACAAAAGCTATGTTTTGATCAATAAATGATCAGCAGCACTTCGTATGCCACATTACCAAATTGGGAATGTATCACTAGTAACCATAACTACATAACCTATAGACTCGTACATCTCAGAGAAGGGTGTTTAAGCTAAGAGAATAAATCTCCGCCACCAAATAGAAATGTATTTGATAGGAACCGGTTTTACATCTCAAGGTCTAACGTTAGACACACAATCCATGCAAGTCTTTTCCGGGTTCGAACAGAACCGAAGGCACTTCCGAAGAAGCCCTTGCAAATCGGGATAATCTGTAATCACGTCCAGACTCCCCATCACAAAGGGTGATCAATCTCTATACCGGGGACCAGTCGGTGCAGAGACATTCGACGGGTTATCCTTTCGTTTTCGAAAAATATTCGGTCTTCACCACCGGTCTTCAAATGCTATCCATATACGTCGTATCATTATTCGGAATGGGTTATATGACACAAAGGTCCTCTTCCGGCTAAATCGAATAATGAGCGAAATAATTAAAATCATATGGATAATGGGATTCCAGTTAAGCCACAATTTATTATCCAAAACTTTTCTTTCAAATGATTAAATGAATTACCATTTATAAATCTTTTAAAAAGATTCATTTCAAAAACCTTCAATGGTTTAAAATAATTTTCACACTTAAATCTTCTAAACAAAAGATTCACCTTTATAAACCCCTTTCAATTTAAAACAAGATACACCAATCTTTGGCAAAGACTCATTTATAGCCTTTCAAAACAATTCCCTTTCAAATTGGATTTAACTTATCCGGTCTTTAAATCAAAGACTCATTTCATAGTTTTCAAAATAATTTCCGAAGATTCATTTATAACTTTCAAAGCAATTCCCATTTCAATCTTTTATATATAAAAATACACTATTTAAAAATCCTCTTCAATTTCAGAATAGGATTCGACTATCTTTTACAAAGATTCAAATATAGCTTTCAAAATCATTCCATTTCAAATTTGAAATCTTTTCATCATAATTTGGAAAATTCTTTCCTTGTATAAAAGCGATCATTATTGAAACCACTTGTTTCCTTTTGGAAAACTCGATTATAGTTGTACGAGTTAAGGCCTTTAAAATATAAAGTTGGGTTAAATTCAAATTCTTAAAACCATACTTTTAAAATGGTTTAAAACCCATATAAATCCATTTATAGTTAAATAACCTTTATAAACCCTAGTTCCAAAATCATAGAATTCAATTTCAAATATTGAATTCAAATTTAGATCAAATTATTAAAATTTCAAAAGTTCAATCAAGTTATTCAAAATAACTTTTATTTTTAAAATTTCTTTTTAAAAGCTTTTCACTTTTTTTTAACCCAATTTCATTTCTAAAACCGTTTAGATTCAAAATTCAATCTTTAAAACTATTTTGAATTAAATTCAAATATCTGTGACTTAACCAATTTCCTCGTGAAATCCATATTTGTATGTGTATAGTGTAGTCCAGGGGTTTTACCCAATAGTGCAACAACATCAATCATCACAGATACAAACACAGAAATATCGATAAGCGGTATAATCTATAACGCTATCTTTATTTACAGATCATGGATGAATGATATAAGTTCATCGTAGATAATAAATTACATCACAGATAAATAAATTATATCACAGATCACAGCACAAATCAGGATAATTCATAACGCAAAGCATCATATATTAGGGATATCAATCAATAAATCATCCAATCCGAACATCGATAAGTAATGTCAATTAATTATCTGATTAATTTAAATCAGATTAGTCACTAATCTTGGTTAATTAATTTTAATTAATTACAAACCATTTAATTAATTATTCTTAATTAATTAATTAACCTTAATCAATAATCATCCTAATTACCTTCATTAAATGGATTAATTACATCTAATTAATTATCCTTAATTAATCTCTTGATTTATCATATAAAGTAATTAAATCATCTTTCGCTAATTACATCTACTAATTATTAATTACTTTACTAAGTAATTATACTTCATTAATTACAGTAGGTAATTATTATCAAATCATCCATTTGATTAAATTAACTAAACTTAATTAATTAACCCAACAAAATCACATTTAAACTCAATTAATTACATTTAGTAATTAATTCCTTAATTTCTTCCATTTAGTCATTACAACTTAAACAATATCATAATTTATTATTGTTAACTAATTAATCTAATTATTAAAATTTATCACATTAATTAATTATTAATTAATCTTAAGTTAACGACCTTCATTAACTATTAACAATCCTTTAATTACTTTTCTTAAGTAATTTTACTTACACTAATCAATATTAATTACAAATTGATAAATCTTTATTATTGAATTTATTAATCCTTAATTATTTAATTAATAAATCTTTAATCATCAATTTAAAATCTAATCTTATTCAATTAATGATTTCTTAATTACAAATTTATTGTTCTAAGAATAACTAATCTTAAACTTTAACTAATCAAATTTAAATCCCTTAATTACTTTGATTAATTATCCATTTTATTAATTAATTAAATTAAATTATCCATTTTAACTACCTTAATAATTTAATGAATTACAAATCATTAAATTCTAATTAATTTTAAGACAAAACTTTATTCTTATTAATAATTAAGTTACCATTTACAAAGTATTTAAAAATAATTTAGTTTCAAATTTACTTTAAATTTCATTTTATATTTAAAATTTAGAATGAATACAAATTTAATTTGAACAAAGTTTAAAACCATTTTAAAACCTTTTAAATCTTATGTTAAAGAAATACATACCTTTAAAACTTTGTTTATTTTAAATTTGAACTTGTAACCTTGTTTAGAACTCGTTTCAATCTAAGACTTGATTTATTTTACTTTTGAAATCTTATTTAGTTTAAACATATTTTGAAACTTTGTTTAAATAAAAAAAAATTACTTTGCGATTTAAAAGAAACCGTTGCGTTATAAAACTGGAAGTAGTTTTCTTTTCTTCCTTTTAAACTAAAATCAGGTAACAGATTAACAAGCCCAAGTCAAACCCTGATCTTCCCCTCCCCCAACTTCGAGTCCCCTCTCTCTCTCATCTACTTCGAGTCATCTCGCACTTGCCTTCGAGAAACATCCCGCGCTACCCTCTTCTTCCCCAAATCTCGCGACTCCACCTGATGCAAGTGACCACTGGTGCACATCCACACAAGCCCAGGCGCTTTCCGACCACCATCGATATCTCCAGCTAGTCACCTTCGACGAACTCGTTCCACGCCAACCCCCAGAACTCTCGAACCATCATGCGATCAAAATTTGAGTAACTCAATCACTGTCAGGAAGACAACCAGACATCAAAATTTCCTCGTCCGACCGATCACGTTCACCAGAGACCACGCGAGCATGACCAAAGCTCGGTCACTTACCCACGAACCTTCTCCCTCGCATGCGACCGACTACAACCTACAGACGACGACGAGATTTCCTCGATTCCGATCTAAACAAAAAAAACAAGTTCAAACCCTTCTCCAATCGATTGCTTCCACCACGACCTTTAATAAATTCTATTGCTATTTTGCTGGTGATCCCCTACCTTCCCTTTATTTCCAGCTCCAAGCACGATGAACCCAGATTCGCCAGTTGCCATAGATTACCGCAAATGCAAGTCCCGTTCATCTCAAAATTTCCCACAATTTACCAAACTAAAAACTGTGATTTTGCTATTAAAATTCATGTTTTTTGAAATCAAGTAAGGTGATGTAAACGAAATTCGAAACCGTGATACTTGCATTTGACAAGATTTTAAGTTTCACTGTATTTTTCAATTTTTCGAGTTAATTACTTAAGAAATTTTCTTGGAATTATTTTTAAAATTTGACATATACTCTTATAATCATTTTTTTCTTCAGAAACCAAGTTCTGAAATTGATTTATTTAGAAGATCTGGGTTTATCTAAGAATTTAGGGCCTGTTGTTTGAATAGAGAAGACATATGTGTCTTCAGAAACACAGACACTTGCATATATCAATTTACCCATATAGATACACATATATGCAAGGATATTCATACATCTATTTACTTCCAGAATCAATCACAAGCAATACGTTATAGATTCTAGGCTTTAAAAATAAAGATTTGCTCACCAGGTTTCGTTAAACAGAGAAGAACAGATTTTGATATTTTTTTCTTCTAGTTTCCAGATTTCCATTTCCTCTGTCTCGATTTTTCTTTTGCTTTACAAATTGAATGCTGCTTGAATTTGCAGTTTTAATCTCTGGCTCATAAGCTTCCAGGTTTGATTATTGATCTGGAGATGATTCCCAGAGTTTTCATCTTCTCATTTCAAATTTCCAGTTTGCAACTTTTCAATTCTGTTTTGGTTCATCTTGCTTTTGATCTGCTTTCAGGTTTTGAATATTGTTGTTTTGCTTTTTTTTCATATACAGGTTTCTTTGTTTCCTAGTTTGAAGAGAAATGTGTGTAGGCTTTGGTTTATTGAAAATAAAGAAAATTAAGATTTTAAAATTACACTTGTTAATACTTCAACATTTGTCATATACTCTAGTTTATTACTTAACACTTGTAATTATAGATTATTACTTATTTTACAATTGTCATATGCAATTAAAGTTGTGTTTAAATTATGTTTAAACCCCTTTGTTAAACTTTTATTTGTTTACATTTTAAATCCTTATGTTAATTTATTCATACATTTTGTTCTTTTAATCTTATTTTATTTTTATTTACAAACCATTCTTATTTTCAAAAGAAAATCTTAACTACTCATACTTATATATCTTTTCACATCAAAATGCATATTTACAAAAATTAAGAAATAAAATTATTATTAGTTTTAAATATATAGAAAATTTTAATTAAAGATATTTGTCAAATTTCAAAATCACACTTTGTTTTGTACTTATACCATTTAAAGAAAATTGGTTTGAAATTAAATTATACATTACTAATAAAGATTTATAAGTTAGTAAATACAATTTTAATTTTCAATACATTTATATTTTTAAACTTAAGATATTAAACTTATTTCAAATATAAATTTCTTTAAGTCTAATTAAATTTCATTATATTAACATTTGAATTTCAAATTCAAATCTCAAATTACAATCTATTTATAAAATATTCACTTTTGAATTCCAAGTCATTAATCTTTATTTATTTTAAAGATAAAAACATTGTTTTCTCTTATTAATGAATCAAGTTATCAATCTATTGAATTTTTAATTTGATTCCTTTATTTACAATCTTTGTATATCTTTATTCAAATCTCCAAATAAATTCATAATTAAATTTGTAATTAAAATATTATTCAAAAATATTTATTTCAGAATTTCCAATTAAAAATTCTCTTTAAAAATCATATTTACATTTATTTACATTAATAAACAAACAAATATTTATTTATTTGGAAAGCACCCAATTTATTCATCATTTAACCAAATTTTAAAATTAATTATCAATAATTTCATAATTAAATTACAAAAATTAAATTAACTACCAATTTAAATATTTCTTAAAAATCAGGAATGTTACAAGAAGTCTTTTCATTCTTTACAACAAGTGAAGTATCCACATAGGATAGAGCATTTGTAGTGCTTAGGACACCTAGCCCGTCTCACTAGATAACACACCGCACTTGCCCCAGTCTATACTTGAAACCCGTTGTGTCAGCATAAATCGATTCTTGTTCGGTGTTTAAGTGTTGGAGGGGAACTTTTAATTAAAGATGGAATTACCTGAATGCGTTAGATTCAAGTTCTGTTGTATAGAATGAAGCACCCATCCTCTTGTTGTAAGTCCAATGGAGGAAGTCCAGCACTTTCAAAAGCTGAATCGTCATCCGTTGCGCCTATGTCTTCAGTCCTGCGGGCTGAATACAATAACCTAGTTTCAGTTGGTCTGATTGTAGACCGGACTCCTCCAAATTTAAAAATTCTACTTAATCCTCTAGAGAAAGCTTCCTTTGTAAGGTCTTATAAAGTTTTACATAACATTTTCCTACAATACAGTATTCCGAACGATGATGTGCGCCTTCCATCGAAGTACAAGTTTGCACATATGCCGCCTTTAGGGTATACTGCTTACCACCGGTATATGTGCTTAAATGCACCGCTGTCCCCTTCAACAACTTCTTGAAATTAACTCTTCTAAACTTGAAATTGCTCCATTTCAAATTCATCCTAATATGTATGTGATCTTTACCTGCCTTCACAACTGTTTATGCGAATGTGTAATCGTTCCCCAAGTTTCGGCGAGTTAAGATATTTTCACTCACTCAAGATGTGAGACGAGTGTCCATCCCTTGTCATCATCGAGGCCCAACGAAATCACAAGATCATGTTGCAGCTCCAGAGTAATTTATCTCGATTCAAGACCTAGTATTTCTTTCTTAGGCGTCCCAAGGAATTTAATCGGCTTTGGACGACAGGGGTTAAGTTCTCTCTTTTACTTATCAAGTTTCAATATGTCGCTATGGGATTTCTGATAGATCTAATTCTTCTTCTAGTTAATCCGAGGCTAAATAAAGATCCATCACTCGATCCGATTTTCCATATTCTAAAGGTCGTAGATGCCAAGGAGAGATCGGTTAAATTTTTGCTAACAAACGAGAATTTGCTTCGGTATGGGCTGTTGCATCTTGGGAGATCCACTCTGGCCATCAAAGTCCCATCTCCTTCCCGTTCTAGAATACGAACATGTTCCACTTCTTCACAACACGACTCCGAAGAGGGCGATCTTCTAGAAAGAGATGGTCTGTCTGGCGAGTCAACTGAAAAAATTCATGAAGGAAGGCGTGTTACGACTGAAGCAAGTTGACAAGCTAGATTGCCCTCAATTCTGAAGGAGGAGGAAGAATTCAAGAAACATGAGGGCAAGGTTGCAGTGGTAAAAGAAAAGGAGAAGGTTGAGATTAAGGGCAACAGTAGTTATGGTTCCTCCTCCAGCGATGATGAATTCAATCAAGTTTCAATGATGGAGACTTCGAACCATGCGATGAGAATCTGAGATTGAGTCCCGTTCTTCCGGATTCGCGTCCCCAAGAAATCATGATAAAGATGTTATCCCAGCAACTGAGCAACTTCAGGATTCCACACTTACAGAAACCAATATTGACATTGGGGAATTGAGCAACGTTTATGTACATATCGATGAACTAATAAGAGGAGATTTCGATTTCGAGGGATCGTCTCCTCGCCCTGGTCATGCGGTGTCTAAGTTAGCCCGATTTCTACCACAGTGGCTTCCCGATCCAGTTTGTAACAATGCTAACATACAACATCATCATCTTATGATTTCATTTAAGTTAATTTCTTTTATTCAATTCATAACATTCTTCAATAATTCAATTCAATGTTTCATTCAATCTAACTACATACTTCATCAAGAAATCAACTATCCATTATTCAATCAAGAGACAAAACACTCATGGCAAAGCCCTAACCTAAAAAGGTAACAAAACAAGCTAAAAGTAGCAAAAGGGATCATATATAGTAGATAATCATTCATTTACCCAAGCTAGAAGAAAACCCTAATTGTGCTTGAAACTCACTCCTTCAAATCTTTATTTTGGAATTTCTAAGATGAATGTTTCGATTCTATCCAGTCTATGGTTATTATAGAGGAAGATATAACTTGAATTTATAGTATTTTGGTGAAGTGATGAATTGGTTTAGAGAGTGGAAGAAGAGGTTGATGGAACCAGGCCAATCAAAAGCGAATAAAATAGGTAGATTTTAAAATTTTCCTATTTAGATTTAATGGGCATATGAAGTCTAAAGAGATTTTAGATCCAATCCAAAAGTGTTATAAGTAAAGTCCTTTCTTTTATTTAGCTGGTTTGAAAGAGTTCGAATTTGATATAAATTTAAATGTATGAGTGTATCAAATACACTCCTCATTAAAATTAATTTGAGAAGGAAATTTTTTGTTTCTTTCTATAAAATTTATGCAATCTATTAAGGCAATATATAGTTTCAAATAGAGAGAGAAACCCTTCTCTCTCTTTGATTAGACTATTGATTCATTAAATGTCATCGATGATCAATTTAAACATAGTATGAAACATGAGTAAATCCAAATACACTAATATATTATGTAAGTGCAACATATAAGAAGTGTGCATACTTAATGTTTCCTTTATATATACCTTTGTTGTCCATAGTTTTATCTAAAATATGTATATATATAATAGAACTTATATACATATACATATACATATACATATACATATACATATACATATACATATACATATACATATACATATACATATACATATATTGTACATATATGTATACATATACATATACATACATGCATATAAATAAGTTAAAATTAAGTTTCACAATTTTATAAGTTTGAAATTGAAAACAACAATTTTAAATCTTGTTTCATAGTTAGGATGGATTTAAGACTAATATTATAATTTTACACAAAAGTCCATTTTACAAATCTTAAGTTAAATTGATACGCACAAACATACTAAACATTTAAGTTATATTTCAAACCGAAAACTACATGCATATATATAAAATTTATAAGATCTTATACGTACTTTGGGAACAAAAGCAATAAAATAAATTCTAACTTTATTTAAAAGGAAATCAAAAGACTGGTGATATTTTACACAAAAGTTCAGTTATAGTTATTTAATAATTTTCTTTTTTAAACAACTTTCAAAATATGTAATAAGCAAAAGATTCTATTCAAAATAACAATCACAAAACATATTTATAAAATTTGCAAAGTGATTTCAAATAGAAAACATATGATGTTTATTCATTTTTGTATATGTAATCACTAATAGAATTATGTCATTAATTAAAAAGTAGGTTTCAATCAAAAGTAACTTTTTTGAACAACATATTTAAAACAATAAAAAAAACAGATAGGAAAAATCTAGTACATATGTATTTGTTGCAAAAGTTTCAAATCTAAACTAAACAATGTGAACCATTAATTATATGTGGAATCATGTGGAATAGATCTAAAGATGAAAAGATGAATAGGTAATCAATCAAATTATATTTTAAAATGGATTTAAATTAAAATAACATGGTGAATGTGTTCCATTAATTAAGATGAAGCAAAATGGGAATCTAATCTATGTAACCAAATAAATAAATATATAAATGAGATGAGATATACGACGGAACCAACTGATATAAATAAGTAGAATAATGAATAAATGAAACCAGAAATATTACCTTGAGATATAGCTTAGTGAATGCACCTTGAATGATGAGATAGCTCCTAGATCCACAACCTCCAGATGTTGAAGATATAAAAAGGTTTAAACTACCATTTGTTTTAATTTTATTTTGATTTTAGAACTTTTAACAGGCCTTTGAGGCCATTATTTTGGCTGGAATAAAAGAGGGAGAGAGAAAGGAAAGATGAATTTTCTACAGAAGAAATATTGAGTGAAAATGGAAAAGATTTTGTTTTTAAGGGCAGCACTGAAACCTTTTCAATTCCTCCTTTAAAATCTTCCTCGTTCCATTGGTCATCAAATCAAATCAAATCTCCTTTCTATACATGTATGGTCAGCCAAAGAAAGTGCCTACTTAAGCCTTCAGAATTTCTAAATGGACTTAGCAATTCTAAATCGAATCTAAATGTTTATCAATATCGTGTATCGATATGTACGTACATAACTTTTATAAATGCACTTTATTAAGTACTAATGACATTATAATAAATCAAATAAAATTTAATAACTAAAATTTCATAAATATTAATTAATTCATTTAATGTGTAATAATTATAAATTAATTAAATCCTGTGGTTTTTGAGAGTATTCATCATTATATTTATGCGACTCAAAGGTGTAAATTCAATCAGCGATTAATATTGAACTATTTGAATATTAGCGTTCACTTGTCACCTTAGCTAGTGGTTTGATATTTTGACTAAATTTGTCGCTTATACATATTTGTGGTAAAATTCAATTTTAGTTATTAAGCGGTACCTAGTAGTAATAATTATTTACACCAATTCTCTTCATCAAAACTATATCACATTGGGACTTATGTAATTTGGTTTTATTCAATATTCCAACATTGTCCATATTTTTGACTTTGTAATTTCAAACACAAAATTTTTTGTTCAATAATAATAATTACTATTAACCGTACTGCTTTGGCTATGGACTTAGATTTTGAGTTGACTATAGTTGACTGTGATACTAACCCCATATAACCAAGGAGACAAATTCTCTATTGAATGGTGTTTCACTTGCTTCAACTCTGACCCAATTATAGTCGTTTGATGGATGCCATGCCACGATTTAACCATAATCAAAGTGGATTGTCCACATTAAAGTTCCATTGCATTCTCAAGTCCAGGGAACAGTGTAACATCGTCATTTTGAGGTTATCTATTTGACCTTATTTATATTAACCAACAAAGAAATCTCGAGTGAGTCATCCCATAGTTTTCTAATGATCCATTGGTGCCTTCAGTAACCACGAGAAATACGCTGCCCAACATTTGGTGAGTGTTACATACTTTAGCCGCAATAGATGAATCAACATCCTTTCTCGAAACATCATTACTAGGAATATTTAATACAATATGTTATTTTAATGTGATAAAATTCTCATGATCACAACACTTTATTATTACTATCACATAACATATCATTTAAAGATTTCCATCTATGTACTTTAAATTAATTACTTAACTATTTATATCACTACATATCAATTATATAATAGAAAGAAAAACACCTTTTATTTTGAACAAGATTGGGCATAGAGTTAGATATATGTAACGAATTACATAATTGCCCCTAGGGCATACCACTAATTTTATCAGAGGTCGGGCTTAAGAAAGAGGAAGATAAAGATGAAAGAAAAAGTAAAAATGAGTAAATGATGCCCCAAATATTCCAAATTTTCTTCTAAACACTTTTCCACCATTTATTTACAAGTTTGCCCCTCCTGACTCGATTTCTTCCGTGCTCCAATTCTTTCGAGTTTTATATACTTTACAAACATAAACAACCTTCCAAACAGAACAAACCTAGTTTTGGGTCCAAATTCCAACGCCTTCGAAAATTCGATTTTACATCTAAAGTTACTCTAAATTTGATTAAACCTATTTTAACTTATTAAAATGATTTTAATCACATTCATAATCCTTCTTAAAAACATAGATTGTCACATTCATCCCCTTAAATAGATTTTGTCCCTAAAATTCCCAAAATAGGAACAATGTAATGCCTAACACAAATATAGCAAGCATACAACAACAATAAGCAAGCATCAATCAAACAAGTTCTATAAGGTAAAGTGAATCATACATGTAAATAGCTCCAGATAGGAAGTTCAAACTTTTCTTTTAGTTTCCAAGTGTTATCCCTAATGTAAACACTCTATCAAACCCTTATAAGCTTGACGACCTTCCTTCTATGCCTTTTTCATATTATGACCAATAATATGAATAGGACTCCTTGGTTAAGTTACCTCTGGTTTGACACTCACATCTACAAGTTGACTTGGTACTATGATGCCACTAGAATCATGTATGCACTTTTGCAAATGAGATACATGAAAGAAATTATTTACCACCGCCAACTTTTCAAGGAGTGTGACTTGAGATGCAGCATATCGATCCTCTCAATAACGTGGAAAGGTTCAACAAATCTTAGTGCCAGTTTACCCAACGTTCCAAACCGAACCACTCAATCGAGTAACCTTCAAAAAAACAAAATATCATACCACAAACTCCAAATCGATACAACTTTTATTGCCATAATTCTTTTGCCAATTGTTAAACACTTTCATTTTCTTCCAGGTCAAATCAATATTTTCTGAAGTATCTCTAATCATATTCGGCCCAAGTATTGATTGACATGTTATCTCTCACCAACATGATGGAGACTTGTACGATCTCCCATAAAAGGATACAAATAGTGATATAGCAATAATCAATTGAAGTTGTTATTATATTTGATCACCACGAGGGCAAGGGATCATCCCAAGATCCATCGAACTCCAACATGAAAGATCACAACAAATCCTCTTGTCCTCAACTTACCATCTTCCTTTTTCCATCGGTTCATAGATGATGCGCAATACTCAAATTCAATTCTATTCCTAAAGCAAGTTTCGAGCTTCATCAAAACTCACCAGTGAATAGTGGATCCTTATCGATCACAATCTCTTGGAATCCCATGCAATCTCACATTTTCTTTCACATACAATGTGGCTAAAGATATAAAGGTCCTTGTAGATTTAACAGGTACAAAGTAAGCACTTTTAATCAATCGATGAATATTTACATAAACACTCTTATTACCTCATCTACTTCTTGGAACCGATTAATAAAATCCATGGAAATGTGCTCCATTTCCATTCTAGAACATTTAGTGGTAGAAGCAAGCCATTGGGTTCTTTTGCTTCATCTTAACTCTTTATCAAGTCACGCACCTTGCAATAAATTATAAAACATAATGCAATATACCCTTCCAATAAAATGAATGCTTCATAACATTATAGTTTTATTATCAATAGGATTAATAGTAATCCTAGAATGGTAGAATCCTAGAATGGTAGCATTCACAAAGCACCTCATCTCAATGCCCATCAACATGCACCAGAAACTTCCATCTCTACGGAGCCAACCATTTTGGTCAACACTAATCCAGGCCAAATCACTAGAATCCACTCCACTTTCGAGTTGTACAAAAACTTTCATCGAATTAGAATCACGCTTTTGATAAAACCCAACTTTCTTAACTAGAGTAGGCATCACCTCCGTATTATTTAAACATTTAGCCTTAAGTTCACATGTGGGTCAGAAATCAAATTCCACAATAACTTCTGACCGTTGTCATTCCACGAACATAGAACACAACAAGACATGCCTTCTACTAAGCTCATCCACTACCACATTACTTTTACCAGGAGTGTAAAATATACCAAAATCATATGAGGTAAGGGACTAATACCATCTTTATTGATAAAGGTTGAGACCCATTTATGAAAAAAAGATACTTCAATGACTTATGATTCGTGAATAAATCAAACTTCTTACCAAACAAGAAATGCCTTCAAGTTTTCAATGCGAAAACAATAGCCATCGACTCCAAATCATGAGTTGGATAATTTCTATCACATGTTTTAGCTATCGATTTGCATAAGCTACAACCTTCTTCTCTCTTACATTAATACTACCTCGAGACCTATGCCACATGCATTCGTGTATACAGTAAATGGTTTTGCTCCCTTTGGAATGACGAGGATCGGGGCACTAGTCAATAATTCATTCAACTTGGCAAAAGCATGCTCATAATGATCATCCCAAATAAATGGCCGACTCTATGTGGTCAAAGGTGTAAGAGAGTGACCAGCCTTGAAAAGACTTTAATAAACATCCGATTATACCCAGCTAATCCAAGGAAAATAAGGATCTTCACAGCCATCTTTGGTACCTTCCAATCTTGCACTGTGGCTAGTTTAAACATGAGCCAATAGTAACACTTCTTGCCTCCACAAGTGACATTTCAAAAAATTGGCCTTTAACCAATGTTGCCTCAAAACTTCAACATCACTCTATGATGTGATTTATACACCTCTTCTTTTATATAATAAACCAATATGTCATTAACAAACATGACCACAAACTTATTAGGTTGCTCTCGAAAAACATAGCTTGTCAAGTAAACAAAATATGCCAGAGCATTGGTCAATCCAAATGGCATGACCTTCCACTCAAAGGACCTATCGAGCATCCTAAAAGCTGTTTTCGGCATATTATCCTCCACTACCCTTAATTGATGGAACCTCATTGTAAAATATAATTGTAAGAATATCTTTGTGCCACTAAATCAGTCCAATAATTCATCTATGCATGACATAGATACTTGTTATTTTGCCTTAACTTATTTGACTCCCTATAATTGATGCAAAGTCTCAATTGGCCATCGGCCTTTGTAGCAAATACAACTGGTGCACCTTACTCCGAAGATTTTTTGGAATATAGTCCTTCCTTAGCAATTCCTTGATTTTCACTTCTAATTCCCTTCACTCCCTTGACGCCATAAGCCTAATTCCTTTTCAGGATCGATACGAAATATTATCCCTCTACGGGGATGTAAACCAGTAACTCCTTGAACAGGTCAGCAAAATCTTAGGCAATACGAACCCATTATAATTTGTCATAAGAAAAGTTTAATGAATGAAAGTAACCGCTCATGATGGAGCTTTTTAGGCTCATAACGCATGTCAAACTCGTATGCTTTATCATTTTCCCTTTGAGCCCATCGCCCATCACAATCAAGCATTATCATCCGTTTGCTCATCCAATCCATATCCAACAAAAAATTATACTCGAAAACCCTAGAATGGATGCATCAAAATAGAAGTCAAATTCATTTTCTTCAATGAAATATTTTAGCGAAGCATATTCAAACGAGTCAAACCCCTAATGAGATCTGACACAATAAAAGGTTTACAAAAATATTTCAAAACAAAATGCAGGTTATACCCCAAGTGACTAGATATAAAAAATTGCAAAGCCACTTATCAAAAGGAACTCAAATAGGTGTATCGTACATAGAAACCAAACATTCCAAGATGACCTTCTTACCCTTCCCATGAGTCGTAGATCCACTAGAGGTCAGAGCTGCTCCAATAATGTAGACCTTTGCTAAACCACCTCTAGAAAGAAAAGAACACTCCCCTTTATAATGACCTACTTGATCATAGTTAAAACAATTGTGCTTTGCAAGAACCACTTTGCAATCTCTGGCAGTATGCCCCATGGAGTTGCATGTTCTACATATGATCTCACTCCCTATTTGTTTGCCTTTTGTTTCTCATTCTTACCTCCTTATTCCTTGCGCTTTATCGAAAACTTTGATATCACTTAAACTTTCATCGCCATGTCAACAACAACCTTAGACTTCTTATGCAGAAGAGACATCTTTATAAGATTTTCAAAAGTTGCTCTCCTTGCAATTTGACTAAGAACTTGACAATTAAGGATCGTGTTTATACCCCATGCAAACTTGGATGCATTATTCAATGGATTGTTTATAAGATCCATATCGAACTTAGCTAGGGCATTAAACTTGATTACATAATCTAACATGAAAGATTCCCATTCCCAAGGTTGATGAGCTCTTCAAGTTAGTTGTAACGACCCGCCTTTTGGACAGTTTAAACCGACGATCAAATACACATGCCGATTCCAAACCATTCAAAAGGGAAGATGGTTATTGGGGTAAATAAGAAAAGAAAAGAAAGAGAAATAAAGGAAAAGAAACAACACAGAATCTCGCAGCGAAACGATAAACTATAATAGTCAAATAAACAGTTCATGAAGCTGTTTACTATACTTTGACAATTATTTATACAACATTTATCAGAGTTATATTTATACAACAGAACAATTAAAATAATGCAGCGGATAGCATGATGCAAGGGTAATAATAGTAATAGTATACCAAATCTTCGTCTTTATCCTCCAGAATAGATCTTCAAAATCTGAAAAACTCAGGACTGACCCGAGCGTAATGAAAAGACAAAACATTCGAGTCAGGACTAAAATATCCTTATGAAAGTTAAATCAATCGTAAATAAATATGAGTGTAACGGCGTCAGCAATGTTTACGGGGTTTGACATCTCATATCCAGTGCCAACGTGCGTGCAATAACTCAAGAGATGTTATGGGATTTTCCATCTCTTAAGGATCCGCTAAACTATCTACTATGTAGTAATGTACGCTAAGTAGATAATTCCTATCAGTAATATAAAGTATCAAAATAGCGTTAAGGCGTTACCATAATCCCCCTTAACACATTTTTATAATGCCATAGTCTATACAGCACCGTAAGCCCCACCGTAAACTGGTGGTTATCAGAGGGTACCCCATAGGTATAACACAAAACATAACATAGTGGTCACAAATAGGATAATCAGTATGACAAGGTACATGAGGCGATACCAACTAGGATACTAATAGTTGCGTGATCCGGACTGATGTTGAGCATAGCCAGCAGCTACCCCAACACCGCGAAACAACACTCCCAAATCAAGGGGTGCACCCAAATCGAATCACAAATGTAATAGATATGGTATCGAAGAAGTGTGTCCGCTAGAGGTGGCGAACCTTAATGGCCCGGCGCGGCTCCTGTTTTAGTCATGTCAGGGGTCATCCAATAATCGTTCTCTTTCTTCAGTCAACGCGTTCACCAAACCATCCACTTCATTCTGGATCAACACTCCGCGTATAATAGTTATTAAAGTGGTTTTCGGTATCGACAGAGAGTATGTCCATATCTGATCCCGGTCTCTTTAATAACTACGTATTATTACACCAGTGGCTCTTTTACATTTCAAGTCAATTCATAATTGATATCAAAATATCACATTCGCTTTAGAAAATCAAATCCATTTCAAATATCATCGAATCTATTCAAATGTTAGATTCCGTTTCAAAAATCATTTTTCGCATCAATATCTCATTTCGATTTCAAAATCATTTCGAATTTCAATTTAGGTTGCCACTTCATTTAACCCAATTCGTATTTAAATTCAAGATTTAAATATAAACATTTCACCTTATTGACCAGCTTAGAATTTTAAAATAGTTTTAAGTAGTTTAAAAGCAGTTTAAATAATTAAAGTAGTTAAAAATACTTAAAGTCTTAAAATGGAGTTAAAATAGATAAATTAGTTTAAAATAATTTAAATTGGGTTAAGTAGATTTAAAAAAGATTAAAATAGTTTAAGTATTCAAAAATGGTTTATATAACTGAGTAATTTAGAAAACAAAATAAAACAGCTTCAAAACCAAACCATTTCAATTATAACTTTCCAATTCAAAACAATTTCAATTTCCCTTTTACCAATTCAATTTCGATTTTGGTTCAATCAACGTCAACTTTGACTTCAAATTTATTCAATTTTATATTCACTTTCAATTAATTCAATTTCAATTTATATCGATTTGGAGCTTGATTTTTCAAAAATATCCATTTATAACACTTAACAGAATTATCCATCAATATTCAAGTTTAAATCCAAATTTCAAATATGATTCAATTCCAAGCTCGATTTCAAAATATCATTTTTATATCACTTTTACTTAGTAATATTCAAAGCTCGAATTAAGGTTAAATCTTTAAACAAATCAATTTTCGAAATTCAATCATATCCCCATTTTAAATTCCAAAGTCTCCACTTTAATTATTTAACAATTTCTTTTAACCAAAATTTATTTCAACATTCCAAACTCAATTTTTCGATAAATTCGATTTTTATAAATTGATTTCTATTTATAAATTTTAAATCAAAACATTCAAATAAATTTCAAATCGACGATTTTAAATTATTAATTTAGCCAATTCGGTGTCCGTATATAATTTTCTATCCTATGGCCAAGTAATTATTTATTTCAATTAAATGTCAGGGATGAATATATATCACTTAAATCAAATCACAGTTTCATATGTATGCCTAACAGGATATATGTATAAGCAAATAAACATCCAAACATTTAAATATCAACTAATAGCATCCATCGAAATACATCATCCAATTGACAATACAATTCATGGCAATTTCACAGTTATCAATGTCAGGTAATTTAATCGCAATTCAATTTTAATTTCAATTTAACTGTCAATTAAATTTTTAACGGTTAATTCAAATGACAATCAAATTTTATCAAACAATGACAAATAAAATTCATAACACTTCATAATGATAAATTTAACTAGCATAAAGATATTCAGTACGTTGTGAGCGTTATAAACACTCACCGTGATTTTAATGTAGTTCCAGCGTTTTATTTCGAATAAAATTAAACGAGCGTTTAATTTTACCCGAAATTTTCACTATCTTCAAATGATTCCAAACCAGCTCCATTGCATAGTGCTCGTCGATACGATTCCAGTGCAAAAAATTTCGTGCGTTTTCGACTTCGTATGAAAACGTTAGAGCATTTTAAAGATTGAACAAATTAAAACGTAAATTAATTAACATTTTTTTTTATTTCAAACCCTACGCGATCTCAGCCGTTGATTTCCAGCCCAAGCAGATCAGGCCGTTGCCCCCCTTTCTTCCTCAACGTGATATTCACGTACATGAAACCCATTAGCCGTCGATTTTCAAGCAATTATCACGACCACCTCGTCGACTTCCAGAACGATCAGCTAGCGCCACCACGAAGCCCATCACCAGAGCCACCTACGCCGTAAGTGCGGCCAGACCCGGCCCCCCCTCTGCCTCGAATTGCGTGAAAAACGCAACAGCTTTGACCATGATTTCGCGTCGATCCGTGGCTCCGTTTCCGATCTCCACCGTTGGATAGCTAGTTCTTGATGCCCTCTACAACTTTGTAGTTGACGACTTTTGCAAATTGTTTGTAGATTTGGAGATAATAGAGGAGGAAGTTCGACAATTGCTGGCCATTGAAAATGATAGTGGCGGCTGGCTTCAGAAACTAGGGTTAGGGTTTGGTTTGGTTGCAAAAGTGAAGTAGAGAGGTCCTTATATAGAAAATTGCAAAAACACTATTCATCGAAAATTTTCCGAACTCCAAACGAAGCGTACCGGCAGACATTTCTAAGGTCTACCCCGCGTTCCGAACACAATGGAATGTGTTTCGGGAGCTAATTTGATCATCTGTGCGAGTTACGGCTATAAACGATCCAATTTAAATTAAACCGATATAACGAATTTTCTATGCATTTTGGCTTGCCCCGGACAAACGGTAAATCCGATTGACACGAAATTTGAAACCTTACAATAATATCATATTACGGATCCGATGAACTTGGTTTCATCGAAATCTGAGACTGTTTGAAAAATGACTATTTTAACTCGTCAAATAAATATTAAAACAATTTCGATGCGTTTCGAGCTGCCACGGTCAAACGAAAACTCCGATTGCTACGAAAATTGAAATCCGATAATAACAAACTATTATGGATCCAATGGAACTAGTTTCGTCCAATTCTGAGACTGTTCGAAAATTGGCCATTTTTCAGTCGATAATTAAATATTAAAATATTCAATTTTCACAAATTTACTTTTAATTCGATTTTAAAAGTTCTACAACATCATTCTGACTTTAATACGATAAAATAAAATTTTACAAATCATTTTTAATCATATTAAACCCGTTATTCAATTATCCAATAAATTCCAATTTTAAAATCTTATTAACTCTATTATAATCCCAATATAACTTACACTCACTTTGGAAACCAATTTGAATCATATTAAATCAAATTTCAATTATCTTTTTTCATATATTAAATTTCAATATCAAATTCGGAATTTAATTATTCAAACATTTGTAATATTAAATTTAAACAAATTTGATTATTCTTAAATCACTATCTTTTGAAATGTTCAAAACGAACTTATAGAATTTAACCTTTAAAACCAATTCACATCTTAGAATCCCATTTTCATTTTACAGTTATTCAATTGTTCAATAAGTTTTAAATATTTACTTTAAACAATTTACTTTTTTCAATATTCAATTATTTGATTTTAAATAAGATTTTACTTATCTATCAATTACTCTATTATACCCAATGAATTCAACATTTATTATCCTATCCAACTATTGATTTCAAAGGCATTCACTAAATAGCATTTATTTTTCAATACTTATTGCTATTCAAATCTTCGAAACCAATCTATTAAATTTGTATTTCTACCTAAATAATTCACAATTCTTATTCGCTTATTTACATTTGTTTTTCCATATATTCCCTTAACCAAGTTATAACATTTGAGTCAATTCAATTAGATTAGAACTCCATTCAATCTATAAATAATTACTTGGATAATTATTGTTGCAATTCATTTCAGTTATTATTATTCCAAACGAATTACAAATTTTTTCCTAACACTAAATCACGAAATCTTATTAAATTAGCTATTTTAATTATCGGAAATTTACGGGTCGTTACATTAGTTCCCTCTTGGCCACCGAAATGAATTAAGCCTCATCAAGGCTTGAAATCATTTCAAGCGATTCCTCCTTATCTAGCTTAATAATTACTACTTTTCACCAACCAAGAGCTTCCCTTTAGAGATGCGATGAAGCAAGCCTACGCCTTATTGCACCATGGAGTGCCAATGTTGTTGAATACATGGCAATAGGGTATGATCCAAGCTTGAGTCTTGGAAAAAATCTCTATACCCATGTACGACTTACCTCTCAAGCCTATAAACCCTTGGTACATCCTTAAGAAGTCCACCATCAATTGCACGGGGAAAACCGCAGGTGCACTGCCCAAATGCCCTGTTGAAATATCTTGAACCGCCCTCACCAAAGGGGTAACTCATGTCGTAGTCCCTAGGTATTTTCAAAACCAAGCAGGTATCTCGGTTTTGTTGTCGTCATTTACATCGGCCCTACTTGTCATAGCTATTGCATATCGTCTAATAGTCGCTTATAGTTAAAAGGTATACATTAGCAACTTCCTTGATCCTTGAATTACATGGAATAATTGGCTCATATTTAAGTAGTTATATGGTAAGAATATACAAATACACTATCTCAACATTGCCCAAGTTTATTATCGGGTAACCTTAGCTCTAATACAAATGTAAAGACCCACAATTCGTAATGCATGGAAATCCATGCACTATAGCACTTGTATCCCCAAGTAAAAAAAACAATAGCTTTTGTAGGTGGTAAAAGAAACAAAATAGATCATCTATCATAGGTTCATATAGAACTAATAGCGGAATGATAAAATATAATACCAATATGTATATGTGTGTGTGTATGAACATGATGGTAAATTGCATAATAATATGAAGAAAATAGGATCCATCATCATAATACGTAAATGTGGAGTTCAAATAATACAATATCCCAAAATAAATGTCTTACATACAATATAAAGTCTAACATGCCCATATGCTGGATAGATAATTATAACAAAAAAGCTAGGGCTACATAACTTGTTCTAACTAGCAATGTCCTCAAGTCCGTAGTCCATACCTACTCTAGGAATTAATAAAAAGGGAAAAACTAGAGAGGATCGAAAATAAAGTATGGTGAAAGGGAAACATCGCTACTAAATATGGTATCCGATACACTAATATGACATTAATAATGCACTAAGTGGTATCCGAAATATCACCCATATGTAAGCTAAGTACACATAAAATGAACAAGCAAGAGCTCTACAGTATTTGTGTATCGTACTCAGCCCTACTCTTCTCCTAGATCCAACAAGTTAGCATAATATTAATAGTGCTAATACAAACATATGACGCTCATACAAAGACACATGCAAACCCATGCACACAAACAACAAGTCGGAGCTCCAAGGCAATGTTGTATCGTACCCATAACCAAAACATTTAGTAATTCTATATTGTACCCTAGTCTTAATTCTAGGGAAATGTAATATAGTACCCGCTTATGTACTTGAAATCGATAATTACGTTGGAGAAAACAAAGTGGTCATCTCCACCTCATGGCGGTTACTAGTATATAAGAGCATCATATTCTCTCTCCGACTATCACACTCAATGAAAGCCGTGGCTAATCACCAACATTCTTGATGGAAAACTAACAATGCCTAAGTTATTGCTATAGGCTTCAAGGTTGAGTATGATATAGGTGTGAGTAGCGTCATATCATACTCAACCCCATTCTATTTGCCGTCAATATCCAAATTACCGAATAATGAACTCTTACCTAATGTTAAAACTGTATAGAAATTACACCGAGCATAACCACCTAGTCTTCCTTAGCATATGTCATCCAAATATCCTGATCCATGACTCACTTCCCAACTACAATTTTTTATCATTTCCCAGTCACCATACATTGTAGCATATGCATAAAGTCTTGACCCTGAGCTATGCATGCTTCTTTTTCAAAGAACTCTAAAGCATCGCTTCATAGTTACATCGGACACCATAAGCCCTGCCTAATTCATCAAAGTCATGGTTAAATGTCATGCACTAAAGAAAACCCCAAGGAATATGCTAGCGTTAAAAATTGTCACCAATACCCAGTTGTATGTGGAAGCAGCAATATCCAATATATGGATCCAAAAAGAAAAATATAGGTTCACAAATCACAATATAGATTACAGAAAATTAAACGAACACATAAGTTTTATAGTGGTTTGAAAAACTTCGGCCTATGCCAACTCCAATAATCTTTTAGTTATACTATAGGATTACAAACACAGTTATTTATAGCCATAGAAAATTAATGAAGGAAGAGATAAGAAGTGATGAAGGAGAGCCAAAAGAAGATCCAGAATAAGATGATTCCTTGTAATGAGCCAAGTCTGATGTATTTGTAGATAAAGATGTGCATGGATCAGGTTGAAATTTTGCCCGAAGAACCTCGAGGCCTAGGCGACCCGATCCGCAGAATTTGGAGTTGATCGATCACCAAAAAACGATCGGTGTCGATTGTTCATATTAACTCTTTTTGGAGTGCAGTCGTTGTAGTAGGTCCACTATGATGTTTGCTACTTGCTATCCAAATTTTATGCCATTCTGACTTGCAATTTGTGAGATATTGTGTTTTCCACGCAGTTGAGTTGTTTGTGCTGAAGGTCGATCATTCGAGAATCATACATATCGATCGTTCCCACTTACTCCTTTTGAGGTGCGATCATTATGGTGGATCCCCCTACCTCTAGTCCATGATTCTAAAGTTTCATATGTAATGGAGTTATAGATTTTGAGTTATGGATCGACCATCGTCGAAAATCGCCAAAACGGTCGTTGAAAAACCAACTTAAGGGTCGACCCAAAGAGAGACCCAAAGTAACACTTTTCTCCAAGCAACCTCCAAGCAAACACGTATTCGACTCTAAGCATGAAAAACGATCATTGTGGATCGGTTTTCTCCAAACGATCTCCAAGAAAATAAGCATCCAACTTCAAGCAAGTAGCAATTTTCTTGTGTCCAACTCCTAGCACATTACCACAGATTCGTCAACACAAATCCATGTTCTTATAACTAGAGCATACAAACTTCAATCGACATGAAATCTGAAATTTAGCCTTATGGGGCCTTCCTTGTCGCTTTATACTAATTGGGCCTTGATTGGGTCAGAAATTGGGGATTTGATCCGATCCATTGCCTAGTGAAGTGCCAATTCCATACTTAGCCATTTTTTAGTGTTGTTCATCCGAATCCATGCAACCATCTCTAATCTTGATAACCATTCATTTTAGCCGAATGTATCCCAGCCTGACCAAAAAGCGGG
Organism: Allium cepa; assembly: GCA_030765085.1. Taxonomy (NCBI): domain Eukaryota; kingdom Viridiplantae; phylum Streptophyta; class Magnoliopsida; order Asparagales; family Amaryllidaceae; genus Allium; species Allium cepa. The sequence continues at coordinate 251,523,890 of CM060928.1, forward strand.
ATAACATTTGTCCCAGAAAACATGCCTAATGGTAGGAAGTCATATTATGAATTGATATATATCCAAATCCAAAATCCATAATCTATTGATAGCTGTATTTTCCAACCCAGAATCCAATCCAAATCCACAGACTCCCTAGATCATTTTATCTAAATCCGCGTCCATCAAAAGCTAAATTCATTGTTGTTCGAAGTTGACATCCAAAACATGACCTCTCTGGATTGTTATCCTAATCCAATTCCTCGATCTCACTAGATCTTTGCTGAGCACAATCTATACTCGACGACCTGAGTAGGCCGATCCATTGCATTAATATTTGAACGAAGCGACCTACCCCTTGCCAAGAATAGTCCACACCCAACAACTCTTTGGATCCTTGCCAAGCACAATCCATACTCGACGACCAGAGTAGGTCGATCCATCATGTTCGAACAAAACGACCTACCCCTTGCTTGGCATAGTCCATACCTGATGACCTATTGGGTTTTGTTATTCGGCATCGACACCCATTTGAGGACCTAATCCATGATGCATAAATCTGTTTCATCGTGTTCGCCCAACAAAAAGACCCGTACCTTGCGATTATTATCCCATTTCTCCGGACAGGACCACAATCGCAACCTATGTTATCTATTACATTGATCCAAATTTAAGCATTCCTAAGTCCATTTTCTAAAATATAAAATAAGAGTCCGTACAACCAATAAACCAGAGTTGAAATAAAACTCAAAAAACAATATTTCAAAGCAAAGAAGAAAAAAATGAAGTTTCACAAACCCGAGCACTACGGTTTATCATCATCTCAAAGCATGTTAGGAACCGTCCTCGATCCCTTACATGTGTAAGTGACTTAGCTATACTACTGCGGAGTTTGTTACTTATTCCATAAATTAATGACAAGTTGATGATGATTCCTTCATCCAGTGCCATTTTCATTCGAGGTGGACGGTGGCTGCATACGTTCCACTGCCGTAGACCGAGTACTTACGTATTGTTGTAACTGACCATTCCTCATGTGTTCCTCAATGATATCCTACAATTGCCTACAGTCATTTGTATTGTGCCCATCTAGCTTATGGAATAGACAGCGCTTTCCTAATGTCCATTCACGCTCGGGGGGTTTCTTCCTTGTCAGCCTTCGACATGGATGACGTCCCCGAGTATCCAGATATATCCGTTCTATGGTTTCTTTCAATTTCAAGGAAGAAGAAAATTCAAGGTCTCCCCTCTATCACTTCGATCCATTGAAGTTACTGTCCATGTTCTATTTACCCTTGTCTTTCCTAAGCTTTCATCGGGTGGTTCTCTACCCCATACCATATTAACTTCCATTGCCTCTCTGTTAGCTTTCACATCTTATTATCCTAATAACCTTTCTGTTTCATGGTAGAATTCCCCGAGATCCATCGGTGGATCCCTTATCAATGATATCTTAAAATTTGAATTATTTATAACTCCTGACACTACCACCATCGAAACTATTGATGAACCTAGTTGATCCACCGAAATAACTACCGCATTGAACCTAGTTCAGACATTCTTAAGTGATTCTCCTGGCCACTGCTTTACTGATGTCAATGTCATCACATTCTTGGGTCTCATAATGTGAACTTGAAACTACTTCATAAATCTTTTGACTAATTCCGTCCATGTGCTAATAGAGCCGCTTTCCAACTATCAGAATCATAGCGTACTTGCATCCGTTAAGTATGGGGGAAGCATCATGTTAGAACTTCTTTCAACCCCATTAGTACTTCCATGTGCCGTATATACCACATCATAGGCATAGTTGGATCCGACTTTCTGTCATAAACATCCAGTGTTGGTAGTTTGAATTCTGGTGGATTCCTAGTATTCCTGATATTAGGAGCAAAGAGACTTCTATTTACATCTTCCAGATCTCTGTTCACTAATCTTCCTCTCATTGCTCCTCTAATCATTTCCAAAAACCTGTCATTGTCTTCCAAATGTTGTCTTATATCGTCATTTCCAAACCGTTGTTGGGTCCACAGGGAATCCTGGTATACGCTCCTATTTACACACATTTGCATTTCGATTGACACCAAACTACTAGGCATTGTCCAACACACAAAATGGGATCGATCTAGCTTGACCCAGGGAAATGTCCCCAAGTCTTGATCGATCGGTGTCGATCCATACTAGTGGATCGGTGCCGATCGTTCCGTTTTGGCTAGGGACATCCTCGGCTACTCTACTTCTTCCAGTTGCTTGTTAGCTTCATTTCCATGATCCTGGTTCTGATTTCCAACAGTCCTAGTGCCTCAACCCCTTGATCGAAGTTGCCGTTAGCTCCTGCTACTCTATTCCCTAGGTTTTGTGCTCTAGCTTATTCGATCTATCGAAGTACATTTTGCATCATCTCCTCTTTCCCTTTCAACATCCGCTCCTGCATAGCGTTGTTCATTATTTCTCTCCTCTTTCTAGTGATATGGTGGAGTTTTGATTAGCTCCAGCTCCTAAGAAAGCCTGCTAACTCCCTTCATGATGGCTTATATTTTCGTCTCCTTGTTGATGGTTTCACCATTGCTCCAAATCAAAGCTCTCTAATTGATCCCAAACATGAACTCCAAATCTACGGAGCTAGCTTTTTCAGTGAAAGCACCAAAATGTTAGTGCCAAAAAATTTCGCAACACCCGGTTATATATGAAAGCATCAATATTCAATATTTAGATCCAAACAGAAAAATATAGATTTACGTATCACGGAATAGATTGCAGAAAAGTAAATGAACATGCAAGTTTTATAGTGGTTTGGCAAACTCCGGCCTACGTCCACTCTAATAATCTTTTTATTATACAGTAGGATTTAAAATACAGTTGTTTTTGGCCTTAGAAAATTAATGGAGGAAAAGATAAGAAGTGATGAAGGATAGCCAAAAAAAGATCTAGAAGAAGAAGATCCCTTGTAATGAGTTAATTTTGCTGTATTTATAGGTGAAGACGTGCATGGATCGGGATGAAATTTTGCCAAAAGAACCTCTAAGCCTAGGCAACCCGACCCATAAAATTTGTAGTCAATCGCTGCCCAAAAAGAAATCGGTGCCGATCATTCATATTAACTCATTTTGAAATGCGATTGTTATAATAGGTACCCTATGATGTTAGCTACTTGCCCTCTAAATTTATGTCATTCTGACTCACCGTTTGTAAGTTATTGTGTTTTCCGTGGAGTCGAGTTATTTGTGCTAAAATCGATCATGGCCAATCATTCTAGAACGATATGTACCGATCATTCCCACTTGCTCCTTTTGAGGTGCGATCATTGTCGTGATCCCACATTGCCTCTAGTCCATTCTCTCAAGGTTTTATGTTTAATGGAGTTGTAGATTTTGAGCTATGGATCGATCATCGTCGAAAATCACCAAAACGGTCGCTGAAAAATCCGCTACAATGTTGACCCGAAGCGAGACCGGAAGTAATCACCTTTCCGACTCGAAGCAGGTATTGAAAATTCTACCCAGGGTTAGACTCGGTAAAATCCAAATTTTCTCCAAGTAAATTTGATTCTGACTCCAAGCACGAAAAAGATCAGTGCGGATCATTTTCTCTGAGCAACCTTCAAGCAAACACGTATCCGATTTCAAGCATGAAAAATGATCGGTACCGATTGTTTTCCACCAAGCAATCTCCATGCAAACATGCACCCAACTCAAAGCAAGTAGCAAATTGTCCCGCCCGACTCCAAGCAAATTCCACTGATCCGTCAACACCGATCCATCTTCTTTTGCCCATAACTCGAGCATACGAATTCTGATCAACTGAAAATTCAAAATGTAGCCTTATGGGGCCTTCCTTGTCACTCCATATAATTGCATCTTGATTGGGCGAGAAATTAGGGATCCAATCCGATCTGTTGCTTAGGTGAAGTGCTAATTCCATACTTAGCCATTTTTTCAGTGTTGTTCATCTGAATCCATCCACTATTTTCCGTAGTTTCAAATATAATCGATCCCCAATCCTAATAACCATCTGTCTTAGGTGAATTCATGGTATTCCGGCTTGACCAAAAGGTAGGATAACAGAATCAATACTAAAAAACTGATTGGTGGACCATAACCAATCCACTTCCACCTACGTCAATCAACTGGTTATGGATCCTGTTGAATATTCTAGTATATGATTTTTGTTTAATGATAATAAACATATATATGTACATATATATATATATATATATATATTCATTTAAATTTATTTTTATTGTACTACTTCATTTTTCACATAATTAAATAAATATTTGATAAACGAAATAAATAATACAGAATTTATTTTCAAACAAATATTTCATTCAAACAAATATGTTATTACAGTTTGGAATAGTACAGATTTGAGCTCTCACTATATATATACAATTTTGACTACAATACAATTTTGATTACATCACAGTTTAACATTTACATTTGCACCTCACTACATATCACTCGTTTACTCATATTTATCTTCAACTCTATTTCAGATTGAATCCAACATCTAACCGGTCTGCAAAGTAAACACTGAAGCGGTAAAATTGAAAAAAAAAATTACAGTGTAAATAAAAATTAAATGTGCTTTTTTGAAAATATTATTTTCCTTGTTTATTTAGGTTGTTCGCTATCATTTAATTTTGAATTCATCAAACAGAACAACTTGTGACGTGCACGGTGTATCACTGTACATGCCACAAGATCATGTACACCGGTATACACTTGATAAAATTATAAGGAAAGGTAAGCACAAGGTTAAACCCAATCAAAAGTCGGGTTTAACTCAAATGCAATACAAATAAAGTCACGACACGATCACAAGGTCAAACCCTAGCTATAAGCTGGATTCAACACAGGTGCAATCCAAATGTACACATGAATGCTATGATCAAAAACAACAAAACAACCATGAAGTACACAAAACTACGAATCAAATTCCAAAATCATAAATGAACTAAAATCAAGTGCATATATGAAGTGATGCACCAAAAAGTTCGACTGCTCAGGCTAGTGGCATGGTACAAAGGCCATACAAGCTACATACAGCCACAAGTCAAGGCAGCACCACAACCAGATCGTTTTTCCAAGTTCAACAGAGGTGGCAACATGCACATGACTCAAGATTATAAATACCAACACAATGCATATATGTACATGTTAGCAGTGATGTACACATGAAGTTCAACAACACAATGGATCAGTTCAAAGTTCAGGCGAGCAAAATAAAGCAGTGGACACAAAGAATAACGAATGCAATTAAATACAAGTGAAGGCCTTAACATCAAATAACAAAAAAACTAAGTGCAAAAAAGTATACATGACTCAAGTCTACAACTGCACATGAAATTTTACAAGACCAGTCAACTTGAAAATAATATCGAAGGCAACAAAGATCAGATTAAAAAAAGGGATCACAATAATGAGTAAATTAGAAGTATACAAACTCAAAAATACACATGACAGCAATGGCATATATGCAGCCAGACTAGTTTCAATATGCATCATATACAGGAGGACAAGAGGACCGGTGAAACATAAATCCCAAACGAATGGAGGCTAAGCTCAAAACACACACACAAATATATATATATATATATATATATGAACACACACGTATGGATATATATATATATGCAGTGCACAACAACTATCCAATGCAAACTCGAAGAACAGTGGATATAGCTCAATGCAAACACAGCGAAACCCAAAGCAACCATACATATATACATGCGTGAAACAACATGTGTACATATAGGTAGTGTGCAAATTCAAGTGATAATCGATCCACAAAACTGTGCAGCAATAATTTCACAAACACATATGTATACATAAATAGTTATATATGTATACACAGAACCAGTTGCGGTAAAAATAAAATGATCAAATATGGTCAACAAAATTTCCAAGTAGCAGTTCGAACCAAAATAGTGTCGCAGATGATTTTAAATTATCATAAATCAAGCTGCAGTTCAATCAACACAGCAAGGCTTCTTAAGTTTTAAAGTGATAACAAAAATTGAACAAGTCGAAGTAAAATTTTCATCTCAAAAATATAAAAGTACCGAAGTCAACATAAATTCAAAGCACCAAAAAAATTCAAAGCCGTGATGACCAAGGGATCGAGCAAGTTCAAAATCAAACAAGTCGTGACAATCAAGTAACGAAGATATATGATTTGAACAAGTCAGAAACATCTCAAGCATTCAAGAAAAATCGAGCGGCAAAACAAATTATCAGACGAACAAAAATCAAGGGAATTAAACCCTATTCAACTGTTAACATCATCGGCCGATAAAGCATCGAGTTCAAGCAAGCTAACTAGTAAAGAAAACAGAATAAATCACATACCATTTTAGTCGAACTCGATCAAATTGGAGCAGCCATGTGCAAAGTGAAGAAACAATCGATCATCTAAGCAATCACGAGAACATCCACTCGGTCGATCAACAAAGTCGGCTTCTTCAATTTGTCAAAAGCCCTAATTTTCGAGCAAAGAAAAAGAGGAACAAAGCTGCCATTTTTCACAGAGCAAACCAAGCCGGTAATAAAAAGAAAAGGGGAATCCTTTTTAATTCTTCATTGCGTCGGTTTTCTTATTTGGGCTTAATATTTAAATTTAGGGTTATTGTGTTTTAAATTGTTTTAATTTGTATTTTACTTTTGAACATTTGTAATTTTCTATTCGTGTGACTAGGGGATGAACTAAGGTGGTGTACTTTAAGAATTCGCAACTCAGTGGCTGAGTTATGGCAGGGTTTGGAGCATAGAGTTAGGTTAGTCGATAGTGGGAGTCGTGAGTTTAGGTATGTAAGCGTCTGACTACTTAATTTCTAGTAGAAACCTTGGGGGCAACACGTACGCAGGGTTTTGCCGAAACTGGATAAATTTGTGTGTTCTATTTCCTGCTTTTTAATACTCCGCTATTATCGATGCTGCTATAATTCTGCTATATCCATGTTTCTATTATTTTATAGAAACTGTCGTTATAATTTTTATAATTAATAGTATCTCCCTATTCACCCTCCCTCTAGGGTGAAATCGATCCTACAAATGGTATCGGAGCTAAGAACAGAAGTCAATTATTGTTTTAAAATTTTTGATTTTTCAAAAACCATTTTTTGTTTTTAAAAATTTGAATTTTTAAAATGGCTTCTTTTATTAATGCTTTTGCCGAGGGTCAGTCCATAATTAGACCACCAATGTTCAATGGTGAATATTCTTACTAGAAAAATAAAATGAAATTTTTTTGAAGTCCATTGATGCTTGGAATATTGTTGAGTCAGGTTATAGAGCACCAACTATAGTTATAGATAATCAACAAATAGATAAACCGATGGATCAACGGACAGATCTTGAAAATAAATTACAGAATGCTAATGCCAAAGCTATGAATTCTATTATTTGTTTCTTGGATCAAATTGAATTTAATCGTGTCTTATATTATCTACCTATATAGGAAATCTGGCATACACTTGAAGTGACCCATGAAGGAACATCTCAAGTCAACAAATCTCGGCTTGCCATGCTGAGTAGCGAATACGAGAATTTCACAATGCCCAAGGAAGAAAATATCAAAGAGGTGTATGAATGACTTTCCAATATCGTATACAAATCAAAAGCTCTTAAGTCATACATAGAGTTGGAAATTGTCCAAAAACTCCTTAGAGTCCTTCCATGGAATTTTGAAACCAAAGTCACTGCTATTCAAGAATCAAAAGATTTGAAAAAAATCAAAGTTGAAGAGCTCATCTGAAATCTCACCACTTATGAGCTAGAAATGAAATTCAAGAAAGAACACGAAGGAGGTGATACATGAAAGAAATCGATAGCTCTCAAAGGAACAACAAAAAGTGACAACGACGACGATGAAGATGGAGCAGCTGAGATGCACTATTAATAAAGAAATTCAAAAGGTGGAATCACAAATATGGAAATCCAGCTCTAAATCAAAAATGGAAAAGAAGAATAGTTAAAGCATTAGACAACTCAGATGAGCAAGAGAACATTTGTCACTGCAATAAACCCAGTTATATCAAGCCCAATTATTCTCAGAGTCGATTCAGCCAAGGAAAGATACAGGAAAGGAGAAGTTGTGCAGCCACTTGGGATGAAACTGATAAGGATGATAAAAGCACTAGCAGTGAAAGCGAAAAAGCAGATATGTACCTTCGAGGTGATACAACTGATAGTGATGATGACGAGCTAAGCGATGTATTAAAACTTACCCATTCAGAGTTGCTTATATATCTTCATGAAGTAAATGGCTGTTTAGAACGACTTAGGGAGAAATACACTATAATTGAATCAAAAAAAGATACTTTGATAGATTTAAATAAACAACTTGATCAATTGGTTAAAAACTATCAAAGTAAGAGCTCTAAGTGTGATAAGTGTCCACCACATGAAGAAGAAATTAAAAAATCAAAAATTAAAATTATATCGCTTGAAAATGAAATTCTAATTTTAAAAGAAAGTGAAAATATGAGGAGAGAAAATTCTATTAAAAAGTGCACACAATTATTAAATGAAAATGAATCTCTCAAAACACAAGTCCAACAACTGTCTACAACAACTTTAGGAAAATTTTCAAAAAGTGAAAGATCATTACATATGCTATTAGAAAACAAACTGTTAATATTGACAGACAAGGACTTGGGTATACTCAATCTGAACATGTTAGTGTTATCACTTTTTGGCAAAGCCGTGATACCAAAAGATTAATCGAAAACAAAGGGCAGTTCGTCTCAGAGATTGGTCATACTTTGCTTCACTATGGATATCGCTGAATTTTGCCTGAGTCCAGGTCGAGCTACAATTGATAGGACATGACAAGAAAGATCGTAGAAGTCAGCATCTCAAATTTCAAGTCAATCTGAGTTCACACGCTCGAGTTATGATCGATTCAATCTAGAAGAAAAGCCCAGATTTCGTATCCATCACTATGGATGATTTCGTATCCATCAACGAACTCCAGTTCAAATCGATCGCTTTCGTATCGATCAACTTTGAATCCATCGAAGTACCTCAGTTCGACTCGATCAACTTCGAATCCATCAAAGTGTCCCGGTTCTTATCGTTCAAGTTCGAATCCTTCAAAGTACCTCGGTTCGACTCGGTCTCATTCGAACCCATTAGCAGAAAGCCCACTTCGCATCTATTAGAAGATGACCTACTTCATATCGATCAACTCCCATGAGTTCGTATCGATCATGATTGGCCGTGTTCGAATCCATCGAGTTCGTATTGATGGACTTCGTAGCCATCAGCAGATGATGTACTTCGTAACGATCGGCCAATGTCTTCTTCGTATCCACCATGGAAGCATCCCTTCGAATCCATCTGGTCAAAGAACTTTGTATCCATCAAATTACCTTGCTTCGTATCCATCAGTAATTCGTATCCACGAACAGTTGCTGTTCGTATCCATGAAAAAGGCATCATTCAAACCCATCGAGTCAACTAGCCTTGGTGACATGTCATCCATCGATGCAAACGCGCCGAGATATATGGAGTCGACGCGGTCAACTTAGAGTGAAGACCGGATCGAGTCGAAGATTGCGCTCCACGTCATTACAAAGGCGCACGCCACCATCGATTCGAAACCATCGGTTCGAAGAGATGGATTCGAACCAAACAGCCACTCGAGGAACCCCATTTCGTATCCATGATAACTCAAGATATATTGATCCAAATGCCATGAAATTTTCACAGGAGCTTGCATGCATGATGTAGAACGTCTCCACTAAATTTCAGCCCAATTGGACATCATCTTGATCGATACGAAATGACTTCATATCTATCACAGATCGACTCGAAACTCCCTGAGGTTGGTCGCGTGGGCCCACTCACGTGCCAAAAAAAGTCTTCCAAGATTTGAGCGCGATCTCAGCCTCCTATGCCTATAAATAGAGCCCCAGAGCCAACAGAAAAAGGATCTTTGGTCTCTGAAGCGCCCAGACTCTGTCGGATTGAGAACTCCATCATCCTACATCATTATACTACTATTGAATTCGAATTTCCAGTTGTAACTTGTTGTTGATCGCTGTAGCAACTTGTAATCATTGAAAGTGAATCAATAAAACTGTAAAAAAACTTCACAGTGGACGTAGGCAACACGTCGAACCACTATAAATCGCTTGTCTACGCATTTACTTTACTGTTATTTGGAGTTTTTGTTAGGTAATCCTCATTTTCAATTTACATTCTTCATTGTTATCTCTTCAAAGACTCCCGAAGAGTGTTGTGACCAATTTTGGTGCAAACACTTTGGTGCTTCCATTGAGAGAACCAAGATTTTCTCCTGCTCTTTAGATCTGTCATCGATACCGGATTGAATAAATCTAAGAGAGAGATCCAGATCAAATCCAAGTTCCTTCCCTTCTATTCAAATTTGCATAAAGTCTAGGAAAGGAATTAAACTTTCAAGATATTTAGCACGAGGACCACCTCTAATGCTATCAATCAAGAGGAACAGGATAGATAGAATCCTACGCCACTACCTCCATCTAATCAAGATGCTACTGGACATTCGGACCCATCAGGTCTGGTTACCCAACAAGAGTTGCAGTTATTACTCCAAGAGCTGACCCAGAGTCGGCAGCAACTAGCAGAACAGCTACGCGCTAACGCCGAGCTGATCAACCAGCTGGATCGCCAGAAGCGAAAGAGATCCAAGAGAGAGCATGCTTCTCGCTCCTCCAGTGAAAGTTCTTCATCTTCTGATTACCATAATCGATCTCCACGACCCCGGCTAGATGGGAGTCACATGCCATCCGCTGGAGATCAACCGGCACTAACCGTTGGACAACTGAGAGTTGGTCCATTAGCCAGTATCCAAACCAGGCCCTCCTCCCGAGGAGGTGCCATTCCTCACTGCACCGCAGAATACCGCACCACTAACGTCGCGGTTGAACCAGGGGTCGATGCCCAAGATCAGTCGAACCCGGACAGTCGCCAACATGGACGTACTCCTGAACCATATGTCCCAGAGGACTATGAGCCAAGAAGGCAAGATCTGGACCGCCGACAGCATCCGGTCCAACTCCAAGATGTGGTATTCAATCACATTCCGGCACGAGCCGCACAGAACATACAAATGCCGGATCTTCCGACCATGATACGTTAGATGGTCCGTGAGAGCCAGGGTCTCACAAATGATGATTGGAGAATTTCCCGAAGTCACACTCCTTTTACGGACGATATTCTTAATGTTGAACCCCCACGGCGATTTAGGATGCCAACTCTACCCATGTACGAGGGAAACTTCGACCCCAACCAACATATTCTAAAATATGAGTGGTCGATGACTGCTGCCAGAGCTGACGATGCAGTGAAGTGTCGTAGTTTCCCCATATCCTTGGGGGAATCGCTACCATGTGGTTCACTCGACTGCCACCTCGATCCATCTCTTTATTCGACCAGTTGGCCATAAAATTTGTTGAACAATTCCGCATGCACGTCGCAAGGCCAAAAGATGTCAACACGCTGTCGAGCGTCACCCAAGCTCCTGGAGAGACGCTCAGACACTACTTAGAGAGATTCCATACCGCATGTGCGGAGATCAGCATCCGAACGATAACTTCATCCTTATGGCGTTGACTAAGGGAATGTACCCCGATTCTGAGTTTGGCAACTGGTTGGTTGGAAAACCACCTGCATCATTGGACCGTTCCCACGCCAAGGCGGCTCAATTCCTTAGAAGGGAAGATGCGAAACAGTCTAGGAAGCAAACTGATGCAGGACCAAGCACGGAAGGGATCCAAAGCGATGTCGCAATCAAATAGTCCGTGAGAGCTCCGAAAAAGTTCAGTTGAATGTTAAAAACAAACAAACGCGACGAAGAGAGAGCGTGAATCAAACTAGAAAGTGAGATCAAAATCGTGGCCCACAACGCAAAAATCCTATGTTTGACAGTTATACTCCTTTGAATACTTCACTGGAGAACTTGTATCTACAAACCTGTAATATAATTCAGTATCAAAAACCTATGCCAAAACTGTCATGAGAGAGGCAGATCCAGACGAGAAATTTTTGCAGGTTCTATGAAAGCTACGGGCATAATACGAACGAGTGTCGTCACTTACAAGATCTCATTGAAAAATTGATCAGAGAAAGGAAGTTGGAACAGTTTGTTCGGGCACCGCAGCCTGGAGAAGCGGGCCCATCAAATCAAAATAATGAACCCAATCGACCGAGACAGGAGGACCCCACTTGTCCCCGTGGAAGATTGGTGACAAATGCCATCAGTGGCGGACCAACTTTCTCAGGAGTCTGGAACGACGAGGATCTTCGTCACTGTTACACATGACAGGCCCTATTCAATCTATGAATACTTTGCAATTTCCTTTACATTCTGAAATTTGAATATGTAATAAGGCACTGACTTTGCCATGTTTTTCCGTTCCAGCAATAAATTACTATCTTTTCAAGCTAGAGCTGCGATTCACCGAATGCAACATTCAACAATCACGACACACGAAGAGCTAAGTTCCATCGAACAATGGAATTTATTCAAATAGCGAGTGACTGTGATACGACCGGCCACTCACTAAGTGAAACCTCAGCTCGGGGGCAAGCCATCACATCAAAGGCTGAACTGGACCGACATACGACAGTTCTACAACTAACTCCAAATTCCCAGAGTGCGAATTGGAGTATAAACATCAAACAAATCATTCCCAAAGTGCGAAAGGACTCCAAATTCCCAGAGTGTGAATTAGAGTATAAACATCAAACAAATCGTTCCCAGAGTGCGAATGGACTCCAAATTCCCAGAGTACGAATTGGAGTATAAATATCAAATAAATCGTTCCCAGAGTGCGAACGGACTCCAAATTCCCAAAGTGCGAATTGGAGTATAAACATCAAATAAATCGCTCCCAGAGTGCGAACGGACTCCAAATTCCCAAAGTGCGAATTGGAGTATAAACATCAAATAAATCGCTCCCAGAGTGCGAACGGTCTCCAAATTCCTAAAGTGCGAATTGGAGTATAAACATCAAATAAATCATTCCCAGAGTGCGAACGGACTCCAAATTCCCAGAGTGCGAATTGGAGTATAAACATCAAATAAATCGTTCCCAGAGTGTGAACGGACTTCAAATTCCCAGAGCACGAATTGGAGTATGAACATCAAATCCATCGTTCCCAGAGTGTGAACGAATTCCTAAAAAGCCCAAATAGGTGTGACTGACCATCTATCGGCTGACTCTAAGTTCCCAGAGTGCGTATTGGAGTATAAAGATCAATCCCAGGTTCCCAGAGTGCGAACCGACCCATCAATGCAAACTCCAAGTTTCCAGAGTGTGAATTGGAGTATAAACATCAATCCCAGGTTCTCGAAGCGTGAACCGAAACATCCGTGCTAACTCCAAGCTCCCAGATCTTGAATTGGAGTGCAAACATCAACTCCAGGTTCCGGAGTGCGAACCAAAAAATCAATACTAACTCCAAGTTCCCAGAGCGTGAATCGGAGTATAAAATTCCAGGTTCTCGGAGTGCGAACCCGACATACATGCTATCTTCGAATTCCCAGAGTGTGAATTGGAGCACAAATACCAAGTCAAAGTTCCCGGAGTGCGAACCGAAATATCAACACTAACTCCAAGTTCCCAAAGCGTGAAGTGGAGTATAAACATCAATTCTAGGTTCCCGGAGCGCGAACCGTATTACAAACATCGATAACTCTCAAATTCGCAGAGTGCGAACCAAATTATCGATCTCAAATTATCCTAGGTCCCCAGAGTGCGGACATGTGCTTAAGATTTGCAATAAGTGCGATCGACTACTGAAATACAAATGTTGTTCCCCGAGACTAGGGGGCAAAAAGCTAAGTGTTAATCACTAACCGAAGTGAAACGATGTCCGAAGTTCAACTCGTTCATCAATCGCAACATGTGACCAAGATTTTCAGACTTGGCAAATAAAACGAACTCTACATGACGGTAAAAAAACCACAAGTACACCGGACTGAAAGCCAAACACTGCAAATACTTAAGCACAAAAGAAATGAGAATTAAAACAAAGAAGTTGAATTTTATTTCAACTAACTGTATGTGAAGATTCATGTACAAGTTCTTCCAAAAAATTCCTACTAGCAGGGGGCCAAGCCTGCATCTATACATAGCCTATGAAAGGAAAATAAAAGTGACTTCCTAGCTGCCAAAAATGCACTAGAGGGGATCGTCTACTTCTTCTTCTTCGGTTTCCTTTTCAACACGGAACCACCGGAACCACTTGTTTGATGTGAATTTTTGTTTGATGATAACAAATATATATATATATATATATATATATATCAATATGTGTTTGCAGATTGTACTATATACATATAGGAATAAATATTCATATTGAATAATAATACTATGCATAGAATTTATATAATTCAATCAGTATTTTTGTTCAATATAATATTTTACAAAGTTTTCAGCCCTCTCTATATACATACACTTTTTTATACATTTCATATTTATATTTTCTCTCACTACAACACACAACACTGTACATTTTACAAAACCATTAATCTGCATCTATCTGCATTGTCCAGCTCCAGTTCTAGTCCTGTCTCCTGTGTACCTGTATAATTAGCAACTACAGCAGTAATCTGAAAATAAACAAATTTGAATTTTCAAAAATATAAATTTGTTTTTATTGGTGCCTCCGTTTTTTTGGGTTGTTCGTCATTTGAATTCATCACACACAAAATTGTGCACATAGATATATACACTTGTATTCCTATTAGGGACAGGTAATCATAAGTGGCTGCAATACACACATGTACATTCATACGCGTGTGTACTGCCTCGCCAACTCGTGTGCGCAGCCAACAAAAGCAAGCATGCAAACAGGAAAACCAGAGCACGACCAAGTATAGAAGTGACTCAAAACAGAAAGCACAATGTGAAGACAATAAGTAAAGCTGAAATGCAAAAGTATATCAATCAGTTACTCAATGCATGCAACAAAGTGACTCATACAACAACATGAATACTGTATCAATCAAGTTCAAGGCGGACCAACTGCAGAATGCAAATGAACTCGATCAAGCCCAGTGAAACAGTGCAAGATGGTCAGACCAAACATCAAGTTCAAATAATAAACAAATGAAACAGTGAATCAAACCGAAATGTCGAACCAAGTCCATGAAGCATAATGAACTTCAGACCAATACACATGAGTGTAGCAAGCAAGGATCAATGAATTGGATGAACAAGACTCAAATGATCAATATACCGCAAGTGCAACAGGTTATGACAGTAACATATGATCAGTGGTACACATGCAAGCTCGAGCACAAGATATGGAAACTGCACCAACGCAAATCAAAACAGAGAGTACAACTCACATGTACACCATGATATCAAGTATCGGTGAAACAGAGATATGCTACAAGATGGTCAGCCACCATAATGATAAAAATGTCATGCTCAATGCAAAACAGTGGCAACTACAAGATGTAGACATAAACAACATCAAAGAAACAAGTCTCGACCACTATGCAATGTCCAGTGATGCAAACAGTGAATAACATGTTCAAAGTCGAAAGCAATAAACAAGTTCAAGTCGAGATCATGGAAGCTTACAGAAGTCAAGCAAGGAAGCATACTGTAGTCAAGTCATAATAATTCATGAATGCAGATACAACAAGTCTCGACCAGAATCAGTGACCCAATGCAAACATGAACCACAATAATATGCAAAATCAAGTTTATAGAGAACAGATCAAATGAAGCATGTACATGTGCGAACAGTGGAAACAGTGAAGCCGAAGACAGGGATGAACATAAAGATGGCCGAAGCCGTGTCAAAGCAGATGTTAATCAAGTCAAAAATCAAGTGTGTGCAATCTTTGAAAAATTCAAAAGTCAAAACAAAATAAAACAGGAAAGTTTCTATCGTATCGATCAAGAAAAATCAAACGATTCAAGATCAAATCCGTGTGCATCAAGTTATTACAATATCAGGAAAGCGAAAATCAGGAAAGTATCGAATAGATACGAACCAATTATAGGGTCTCAGAATCCATAAAAATATTCACCAAAAAAATTCATCATCGGCATCGAGTTCGAATACGAAAATCATAAAAGCACATAAAGAGAAAACTACATACCGAAGCATACGTTGAACTCGATCAACTCGAAGCAGCAGAGAGCAACTCAAGGAATAGACGATCGACAAAGAGAGGACCGGAAACAATCATACGCGCGATCAACTATCGGCAGCTGCTGTCTTGAAAACCCTAAATTGGATCGAAGGGACGAAGCCCTAATTTCAGAAAGAGGATCGGCCGCCATTTTCTTCACAAGCCAGAGAAAAGAGGATCGGGTTAAAGAATAGAAAATTGGCCGGCCTTGTTTTTTAAAAGGGGGTTTAGTTTATTTTCAAATAGGGTTTTAGTTTAAAATTGCTTTTAGTTGTTTTAAATTTAAATTCTCTTTTATGTCGTTTTTTTTGAATTAAATCTTGGTAAATCACCACCTAGGTTTTAGGTTGTGTCAGATTGTCTAGTTAGGATTAGTTCAGTGAGCAGGGTGTGCGAGTTTGCAAAACTCTATAGGCGGTAGCATGGTGTGCGAGTCTGTTAGAGTGTTTGTAAGCGGGAGACTGTTTAATCCTAATAGAAATCTGGGAATGCAGCAGTAGGCAGGGGTTGCCGAAGCTAGGTAAAATTTTGTGTGTGATTTATTTTTCAGCATATTTACTTCTCTGCAGATTGTTTTTTTTGTTTAATTCGAGAAAATTTGCTATAACCCTATTCAACCCCCCCTCTAGGGTTAATCTAGATCCTACAAGTGGTATCAGAGCAAGGTATTTTTTCTTTTAACTCTAGAGTAATGAATCCACCAAATAATAGCTCAGAAGAATCTAGTGAGGTCTGTTGGCGGGCTAAGGAGCAACAAGAATGGTTTCTAGATTCAGGGTGTTCTAGACATATGATAGGTGACAAATCAAAGTCCTTAGCCTAGAGAATTTTAAAGGTGGAAATGTGATCATGGGGGACAATAGCAAGTGTAAGATTATTGGTAAAGGTGAAGTAGCCAACTATGTGAAAAAGATGATCAACTTGGAAAATTTGAGTCAAAGGCTGATGAGGGAATTTTCATGGGCTATTCAACAAGGAGCAAGGCTTACAGGATATACAACAAACGAACAAAGACAATTGTTGAATCAATCAATGTGAAATTCGATGAATCTGACCTGGAAAGGACGAGTTAAAAGAAGGTTGACGATGGGGTAGATCATGAAGGCATTGAAGAAGGGACATCTAGTGAAAAAGCTGAAAGTAGGACTGTTGATGCTGGTAGATTGAAGTTCAAATCCAATCATCCTCCTGAATTAGTTATAGGTGATCCTACGGAAGGTACACGCACTCGCTCTTCATTTGATAAAAATTTGTGTGCGTTTTGTTGCCCTAATTGTTTTATTTCCGAGATTGAACCTGATTCTGTTGAAATGGCTCTTAATGATGAAAGTTGGTTTTTAGCAATGCAAGATGAACTTAATCAATTTGAGAGAAATAAAGTTTGGAAATTAGTTCGTAGGCCTAATGACTATCCAATTGTTGGAACTAAATGGCGCCCCTCCCCTTCCCCATCTCCGTCTTACCCCCCTCCAATCTCCTTCGTCCCCAGCAAATACAAATCCCTCCCTACCTCTCTGCCTCGGGCTCCGCAGGCCCCTAACCTTCGATCCTCGTTGTCGCCCTCCATTGACCCAGCGTCGTCCAACCATCTCTTGGTCCATCGCCTCCGTACAAGCGCCCTCCCTCTTCTCACAAAAAATCTTATGCCCAAGCTCTGTGTTCCAACTCGCCACCCCTACCCAACCCCCAATTGTCCCGGCGTCGTCGCCGGTTTCTTCCTTAGTTTCGTTCCACCCGCTCAACGATTGAGTTTTTGAAATTGAAGGGTCGCTGTCTCAGATGTGCTGATGCGGGACACGTGGCACGTGTTTGTAGGGACTCCAAGATTTGCTACCTGTTAGGTTTCTTCGGGCATGCACAGTCGCACTGTCCCGAGAAAACAAAAAGCAACTTTTCGGCTCAACCCAAATTCGACCCTGCCACTTCCACAAAAAACAAACATAAAATCTCTGCCAAGCACACAGGTTGGGCCCCACACTCGTCATTTCAGCTTGGGAACCGTAACGCAAATCAACATTCACCTCGTCATGAGTCTCCTCGAACCGCTCCCTCTTATCTCCCTAAACCCTCTTATCTCCCTAATCCCGACCTCACGCATCCCAAATCTTCTCTCCCTCAAAAATTTTCTATGGCTGACACCTCTCTCTATCTCACGGCTACGATCATCGATGGATTTTGGTCCATCGAATCACTCCACCTCGCCCTCTCCTCAACCTTCCAGTGCAATGAATGGCCTCTCTGGATCCTCTCTGAAAACAGTTTCATTTTTGCCTGCCCCTCCTCCGACATCCGCAACCAAGCCCTCTTGATGAAAACCCTTACGAAACCTGGTGGCTCGGTTTTATTGCAACGATGGTCGGAATCGGAACACCAAGCCCCTGAGCTTGATCCGTCGACTTGGGCCCGTGTCAGTGGTTTTCCGGAATTCCTCAGAAACAACCCGAACGCGGTCAGGGAGGCGCTTGGCCCTGTCGGTCATTTCACTGCTTTTGATGATTGTGATTGGGCAAACTTTGACCACAGATTTCTCTTTGTCAAGATGCAATTTTTTAAAGGAGTTAGCAATCCTTGCTCTTTTGTCGTGCACCTCAACAATGTTGATCATCTTCTCATGGTGGAACAGTGGGAGCATGCTCACCCTACCCTCAGACCAGGAAGAATGTTCTTGGGAGCGAATTATGACATCGACTTTCGGGGTTATGGCGATCCCATCTATTCATCTGACGAGGATGCGGCCAGCTTTGACGCTATGTACTTTGACCCTGCAGTCTCCTATCCTCTTCCGGCGATCGCCCAGAGCCGTGATGAGTCACCGGAGGTTGATGGCCCTCAATATTCGACCCCCTGGCCGGATGATCATAACGTCACCCCATCAATGATCTCCAATCCCCCCGCCTCTTCCTTGCGTCACCTCAACACACAACCAGTTGATCCAACTATCCCTAATACTGCTCCGGTCTCCCCTCAAGTTGCATCACCCTGTCAACCAAAGTTCTCCCCTGGCTCAGCCGACGCCTGCACTGCTCGAACTCAGCTCCCCACAGATCATACCTGCCCTCGTCCGTCGTAGCTCCAGAATTAGTCGAGCAGCTTCCCCACCTGGTAGCTTCTTTAAAACTGTTGTTTTTTCCTCCAATAATAAAAGTCTTAATAAAAAAATGGCTCGTTTCATGGGTGTGAGTTTGAGTGATGAACATTACATGGCCATGCAAATACTGGAATCGGTGAGATCGACCCATTCCCAATGAAATTAATTTCGTGGAACGTAAGGGGTTTGGGGGATCCGTCTAAAAGGCATGCAGTTAGCCTTAATTTATCCCCTCATAAAGCAGACATTCTCTTCATACAAGAATCCAAACTGTCTGATCCCCCCCATTCTTTCATTTCACATTTAGGTGGGCCAACCCTAACGGGTTGGGCCCACACAAATGCCGATGGGTCCAGAGGTGGTATTATTACCGCCTGGAATGAAGCAGTATGGTCCCATTGTAATACTTCTGCCCACGCTTCCGCTCTTCACGTAACTCTCTGTCACATCCAAACTGGCACTATATATTTCTTCACTAATATCTACGGCCCACAAAGCACTCAAGAGAGGAATGATCTTTGGGTCGAATGTTTCTCCTTTGCATCCTACCTTAATGGCCCCTGGATTATTGGGGGAGACTTCAATACTACCAGATCACCGGCAGAGCGAAACTCTGGCTGCAATTCACCGGACTCAGACTCTTTCAACGCCTTCATCAATGCTTGTTCCTTAATCGATCCTCCCATTAACAATCTCCAATTCACCTGGTCTAACCGTCGAGCCAAACCCGCATTAGCGAAACTTGACATATTCCTTTACAACTCGTCATGGGAAGATCTTTACCCTCTTTCCTCGGTCTCGGGCCTCGCCTAAATAATTTCTGACCACTGTCCTCTCATCTTGGATTCCGGATCTCTGCCCCTTGGCAGGCGCCCCTTCAGATTCGAGCGTCTTTGGCTCTTGGAACCCTCCTTTGACAACTTCATCAAACAGATCTGGTCTCAGCCGTTGGATATCCAATCGGCCTCCGCCAGAATAGTGTTCAAGCTTCGCTCCCTCAGAAAGATCATCAGACCGTGGGCCAGATCCATTTGGGGGTCCCTTCGCTCGCGCATCTCATCCACTCAAAATGAAATCCTGGATCTGAACATTATTGAAGAATCTCGGCCTCTTCTCGACTCGGAAAGAACTCGCCTGCTGGCCCTGGAATTGGATCTGGACAGACTTATCAAGCAAGAAGAAATCGGATGGAAACAGAGATCAAGGGATAAATGGTTAAAGGATAGAGACAGAAACACCCCCTTCTTCCATCGCCTGGCCAGTGGACGTCGTAGATCGCTCCTGATTTCTGAATTATACCATAATAACACCTCTTATTCTGACCCTGCGGATCATCTTCGCCTGTTTACCAACTACTTCAGAGATATCCTTGGTAAACAATCCGCACCGCTTCCTGACATCAACTGGCCGCTCCTTTATCCCTCCCCCACCAACATCCCCATCGATCACCCGTTCTCTGAGGAGGAGATCTGGGCCGCCCTTAACGAGATGTCTGATGATAAAGCGTCGGGTCCTGATGGCTTTGGCCCTCTTTTCTTTAAGCATTTCTGGAACTCAGTTAAATTTGATATACTAGAAATGTGCAAGGAATTCCAATCGGACCCGTCGGTTATCTCGAGACTTAATTATGCGAGCATCATCCTCATCCCTAAAATACTAGGTGCTAATTCCCTCCCCTCTTTCCGACCCATCAGCCTTCTCAACACTACCTTTAAAATCATTACTAAAGTCCTCGCCAAACATCTCCAATAAGTTATCGCCCCCCTGGTCGAAGCTGAACAATCCGCCTTCATACTCGGGAGAAACATTATGGATTGCATTGCCACAGCTCAAGAAATCATTTCCACCTGCCACCACTCTTCGACCCCTGGTGTTCTTCTCAAACTCGATTTCTCTAAAGCCTTCGACACGGTGAACTGGAACATCATTCTTGCCCTTATGTCTAATAGGGGTTTCCCCCCAAAATGGTGCAATTGGATCAAGCATATTCTCATTTCGAGCCTCTCATCAATTTCGATTAATGGTGTTTCGGGGGGCCACATAAAATCGGTTCGGGGTTTGAGACAAGGTGACCCCCTTTCACCCCTCATCGTCGTCCTTGTTGCAGATGTCTTCAACAGAATGATTAAGCTGGCATCATCCAACTGCCTCTTCTCTGGTATTGCTCTCCCGGATTCGTCTTTGTCGGTTTCCAATTTGCAATTCGCAGATGACACAATCAATTTCGTCTCTCCCCAAGAAAATTATATTCACTGCCTAAAGGTGGCCCTTTATACCTTTGAGCGCATATCTGGACTATCCATCAATTTCAGCAAGAGTTCGATCATCATGTTGGGGAACTCGGATCATCTTGGCCCTCCCATATCATCGATGCTCAACTGTAAGCTTTCGAATTTCCCGCTTTCCTACCTTGGTATCAATCTCAGACCTACAAAACTCCATAGATCTGACTGGTTCCCCCTCATCTCCAAGATTGACTCTAGATTAATGGGATGGAAGGCTCACTCTCTATCTTCCGCGGGCCGGCTTGTTCTCGTTAGATCGGTCCTTTCAGCCATTCCAGTTTACTGGATGTCATTCTACAAACTCCCCTCCTGGGTCATCAATCATTTGGATAGGGTCAGAAGATCCTTCCTGTGGAATGGTGGCGGTGCCAAAAGACTGGTCAGTTGGGATACTATCTGTTTGCCTCTGAACAATGGTGGTCTTGGCATCACCAACCTCAGAATCTTCAACATTGCTCTGCTTTCTAAATGGATTTGGAAGATTCTTTCACCAGACTACTTCATTTGGAAAGACTGCATCCTCTCCCTTCATTATCATTCCAAAAGTCATCTTATCCTCCATTGTCCTCCGTGTAAGAAGCCCTCTCCTTTTTGGTCTGGTGTGATTCAAGTCATCCCTCGAGTTAAATCCTTATTCCATGTGGCCATTAGCAACGGCAACAATAGTGCTTTTTGGCTCGACACTTGGTTCGGCCAACTCCCCCTTGCCAAATCATTGCCGAGCCTCTTCCCTCACTCGATTACCCCATTGATTTTAGTAAGTGATTGTGCCACTCGTGGACCGGATTCCCTCTGCCCACCTTCTTTATTTAGCCCTGACACTTTTTCAGACCTTATCTCCGCAGCCAGCATCCTTCATTCCCTTCACCTCTCTAACCTACCAGATCGCTTCGTTTGGGCGCCGGCGCCTGCTTCCGGTTTCTCGGTGGCCTCCTGCTATTCCTTTCTGCATAATCCTGAACGCCTCTTTTCCTTCCCCAGACTTTGGAAGTGCCCTATTCCACCTCGAATTGCTTTTTTCCAATGGTGCCTGGTGCATAATCGTATAAATACTAAAGATCGACTCTGCCGCCTTCAAATACATATTGATCCTGTCTGTGTCTTCTGTTTCGAGCAATGTGAGAGTATACCCCATCTGTTTAAAGATTGTTATTTTACCTACTCGATCTGGGTAGTTTCGAGTGCCCACATACTTGGTTTTGTCCCTGATCCGCCAACTATTTTCGACCACTGGTAGTACAACAACCAAAATCTATCTTTGGATGTCTTTACTGCTATTTTTTGTTGGGTCATTTGGAAGGAATGTAATGCACGTGTATTTGATAAACCCAGATCTCAAGTCGAAAGCATCGCCAGACGTATTTCTCATCTTTTCAGCATTTGTACAGGTCGTAGCTTGTCGGCTCCATTTAGACTCCGCATCTCGCAGCGTAGCTCTTCTCCAGTTGAATCCCTTGGTAGTAGCTCATCCTTCCCACCAGACCACAGATAATCACCAGCTGCTCCAAGATCCACCCAGTTCTCCCACTGCAGTTGGATCGTTTTGTTCAGTGGAGATTATTGCATCTTCTGTTTTGTTAATGTGTCTTGCTTTAAGTTGTATGTGTTGATGTTAATACTTTCTTTTGGCGCTAGCGATCAAGCGTGTTGATCGCCCTATATACTCCTTCATATATATATATATATATATATATATATATATATATATATATGCTACTAACCGGCTGTGTAGTTTCACATTGCACACCCGTCTTGCTCTAAAAAAAAATAAGCTGGATGAATCAGGAAATGTAATTAGAAACAAAGCTAGGTTGGTCGAAAAAGGATATAACCAAATAGAAGGCATAGATTTTGATGAAACATTTGCTCCAGTAGCTAGGTTAGAAGCCATTAGGATTTTGCTAAGTTTTGCATGTTATAAGGGTTTCAAAATTAAACAAATGGATGTAAAAAGTGCCTTTCTGAATGGTGATTTGAAAGAAGAAGTTTTTGTTGAACAACCCCCCGGTTTTGAAAATCATGATTTTCCAAATCATGTGTATAAACTAGAAAAAGCATTATATGGTCTTAAGCAAGCTCCTAGAGCTTGGTATGACTGCCTTTATACATATCTTTTGGAAAATGGCTTTAAAAAGGGGAGTGCTGACACGACACTGTTTCTATTACATAATGGAAGTGAATTTTTGATTGTTCAGATTTATGTGGATGATATTATTTATAGTGCTACTAATGAACTCTTGTGTGAAAAATTTGAACAAGTCATGTAGGCTAAATTCGAGATGAGCTTGGTTGGAGAATTGAAATATTTTCTCGGATTCCAAATCAAGCAAAGCAGTGATGGTATTTTTATTTCACAATCCAAGTATGTGTTGGAACTGTTGAACAAATTTGGAGTTGAGAACTCCAAACCATTGAGAACTCCTATGAGCCCATCAACAAAGTTGGACAAAGACAAGAAAGGAATTGCTGTTGATCAGAAAAAATATCGAGGGATAATTGGTTCACTTCTCTATCTTACTGCTTCTAGACCTGATATTATGTTTTATGTGTGTTTGTGTGCACGTTTTCAATCTAATCCTAAAGAATCTCATTTGAAAGCCACTAAACGAATTTTGAGATATCTTTCACACATACACAAATTTGGATCATGGTACCCTTCTTGTGAAAATTTTGATTTAGTTGGCTATTCTGATGTTGATTATGCTGGTTCATTGATTGACAGGAAAAGCACTAGTGGGACATGTTTCATGCTAGGACATTCATTGGTTTCATGGTCAAGTCGAAAACAGAATTGTGTTGCATTATCCACCACCGAAGCAGAATATATTGCTTTAGGAAGTTGTTGTGCTCAAATTTTATAGATGATGCAAACTCTTTCTGATTTTGGCTTAGTTTATAAACAAGTTCCATTAAAATGTGATAGTAAAAGTGCAATATACTTGTCAAATAATCCTGTTCATCATTCACGCACAAAACACATTGATGTGAGACACCACTTTCTTAGAGATCACATTGCTAAGGAAGACATTTGCATTGAACATATTTCAACTGAGGCTCAACTTGCTGATATTTTCACAAAACCCCTCCCCGAAGACAGATTTTCCAGATTACGTTTGGATTTGGGGATTATAGAAATTGACTAATAATTTTCCATTTTTTAGTTGAAATATTCTTGGATATATACTTTCAACTTCAATTTCTAGGATTCAAACCAGTTTTGGATATTATCCAAAGATTGATTCGAATATGGTATTCAGTATTGGATATTACATAATATAATTAACTTGGTAACTTATTCCACGACCATTTCTATTTCTACCATCTTTCTATCGTTCATAATGGTTTTGTAAAATGAGAAGAGTGGATTATCTTTTAAATAATAAAAAAATAATGACAATAACTCTCATGCGTCCATTCTCATTTAAAAGTCCTTATGGTTATGCATGGATGGAGCATGTGAGTGAATTATTTTTATCATTACTCCATTCTCATTTAAAAGTCCTTATGGTTATGCATGGATGGAGTATGGTAACTAGGTATTCTGGTCTCACTTAAAAGTCCGGATGCTTAGACTAGCAAGTAACTGCTAATCCCATTTAAAAGTCCTTATGGTTATGCGTGGTTAGTAAGTGCTTATTTTGGTGCTTACATGTCAAATCAATTTTAAAATATCTCTCTTCTTATTATACAAAAACCGAATCATTGATCCATTCTCTATAATGTGGAAATTGTTATCTCGTTTTGATATATTATTTTTTCCTACTGTTCCATTGTTTTTTGTCAGTCTTTTGATAATGACAAAAGGGGGAGAAGAACAAGATTTTGATAAGGAAGTAAATATTTTTTGGAATATTTCAACAAATTTTTTAAATGTTGTTAGTTAATTTTCTTTAATTCTTTAATTCTTATGTAATTTTCTAATAGGGAGTGGTCTCAGTTGTAGGGGGAGCATTCATATAGGGGGAGCTAAATATTTCATGCTCAAACACATTTATTAGAATTTCAAAATCTTTTAATATATATGTTTGTCATCATCAAAAGAGGGAGATTCTTTGATGTGAATTTTTGTTTGATGATAGCAAATATATATATATATATATATATATATATATATATATATATATATATATATATCAATATGTGTTTGCAGATTGTACTATATACATATAGGAATAAATATTCATATTGAATAATAATACTATTGCACAGAATTTATATAATTCAATCAGTATTTTTATTCAATATAATATTTTACAAAGTTTTCAGCTCTCTCTATATACATACACTTGTTTATACATTTCATATTTATATTTTCTCTCACTACAACACACAACACTGTACATTTTACAAAACCATTAATCTGCATCTATCTGCATTGCCCAGCTCCAGTTCTAGTCATGTCTCCCGTGTACCTGTATAATTAGCAACTACAGCAGTAATCTGAAAATAAACAAATTTGAATTTACAAAAATATAAATTTGTTTTTATTGGTGCCTCAGTTTTTTTGGGTTGTTCGTCATTTGAATTCATCACACACAAAGTTGTGCACATAGATATATACACTTGTATTCCTATCAGGGACAGGTAATCATAAGTGGTTGCAATACACACGTGTACATTCATACACGTGTGCACTGCCTCGTCAACTCGTGTGCGCAGCCAACAAAAGCAAGCATGCAAACAGGAAAACCAGAGCACGAACAAGTATGGAAGTGACTCAAAACAAAAAGCACAATGTGAAGACAACAAGTAAAGCTGAAATGCAAAAGTATATCAATCAGTTACTCAATGTATGCAACAAAGTGACTCAAGCAACAACATGAATACTGTATCAATCAAGTTCAAGGCAGACCAACTGCAGAATGCAAATGAACTCGATCAAGCCCAGTGAAACAGTGCAAGATGGTCAGACCAAACATCAAGTTCAAATAACAAACAAATGCAACAGTGAATCAAACCGAAATGTCGAACCAAGTCCATGAAGCACAATGAACTTCAGACCAATACACATGAGTGTAGCAAGCAAGGATCAATGAATTGGATGAACAAGACTCAAACAATCAATATACTGCAAGTGCAATAGGTTATGTCAGTAACATATGATCAGTGGTGCACATGCAAGCTCGAGCACAAGATATGGAAACTTCACCAATGCAAATCAAAACAGAGAGTACAACTCACATGTACACCACGATATCAAGTATCAGTGAAACAGAGATATGCTACAAGATGGCCAGCCACCATAATGATAAAAATGTCATGCTCAATGCAACACAGTGGCAACTACAAGATGCAGACATAAACAACATCAAAGAAACATGTCTCGACCACTATGCAATGTCCAGTGATGCAAACAGTGAATAACATGTTCGAAGTCGAAAGCAATAAACAAGTTCAAGTCGAGATCATGGAAGCATACAGAAGTCAAGCAAGGAAGCAAACTGGAGTCAAGTCAGAATAATTCATGAATGCAGATACAACAAGTCTCGACCAAAATCAGTGACCCAATGCAAACATGAACCACAATAATATGCAAAATAAAGTTTACAGAGAACAGATCAAATGAAGCATGTACATGTGCGAACAGTGGAAACAGTGAAGCCGAAGACAGGGATGAACATAAAGATGGCCGAAGCCGTGTCAAAGCAGATGTTAATCAAGTCAAAAATCAAGTGTGTGCAATCTTTGAAAAAGTAAAAAGTCAAAACAAAATAAAACAGGAAAGTTTCTACCGTATCGATCAAGAAAAATCAAACAATTCAAGATCAAATCCGTGTGCATCAAGTTATTACAATATTAGGAAAGCGAAAATCAGGAAAGTATCGAATTGATACGAACAAATTATAGGGTCTCAGAATCCATATAAATATTCACCAAAAAAATTCATCATCGGCATCGAGTTCGAATACGAAAATCATAAAAGCACATAAAGAGAAAACTACATACCGAAGCATACGTTGAACTCGATCAACTCGAAGCAGCAGAGAGCAACTCAAGGAATAGACGATCGACAAAGAGAGGACCAGAAACAATCATACGCGCGATCAACTATCGGCAGCTGCTGTCTTGAAAACCCTAAATTGGATCGAAGGGACGAAGCCCTAATTTCAGAAAGAGGATCGACCGCCATTTTCTTCACAGGCCAGAGAAAAGAGGATCGGGTTAAAGAATAGAAAATTGGCCGGCATTGATTTTTAAAAGGGGGTATAGTTTATTTTCAAATAGGGTTTTAGTTTAAAATTGTTTTTAGTTGTTTTAAATTTAAATTCTCTTTTAGGTCGTTTTTTTTGAATTAAATCTTGGTAAATTACCACCCAGGTTTTAGGTTGTGTCAGATTGTCTAGTTAGGATTAGTTCAGTGAGCGGGGTGTGCGAGTTTGCAAAACTCTATAGGCGGTAGCTGGGTGTGCGAGTCTGTTAGAGTGTCTGTAAGCGGGAGACTGTTTAATCCTAATAGAAATCTGGGAATGCAGCAGTAGGCAGGGGTTGCCGAATCTGGGTAAAATTTTGTGTGTGATTTACTTTTCAGCATATTTACTTCTCTGCAGATTGTTTTTTTTGTTTAATTCGAGAAAATTTGCTATAACCCTATTCACCCCCCCCCCCCCCCCTTTAGGGTTAATCTAGATCCTACACCACTAGCAGTCTTCCGCTTCGACCCGTACCCTTTGGCGGATCTTCTTCTGGCAAAGGCATGATATCGATATACTCCTCCGAACTTGAACTTAAAGGAATATTCTCTTCTGGAGGAGCCGGAGGAGTCGGGTCTACCACCGGGGGCGGAATGGGCGTGCTGGTTCCGACTAGCGTGTCCCAAGGAGATGTCACCACAAGAGGAGTGGGCCCGACCGCCGTCGTAACACTTTCAGAATCACCACCGTGTGCTGCCGCTTCCATCTCTGCATCGATTTGAGCAAGCATCTCAGCCTCACGGGCAGCACGAGACTCACGATAGGTAGCGGTGGACTATGACGATCCAATAGAAACGGGCGGGAACGAGCCGAGAACAAATGGCATGTCAGCAAAAGGGTCACTGTGTTGGCCCAAGAGTTCATTCATCATCTGTTCGTCGAAAGTAAACGAACCCCCCTATTCCGTCTCTGTCGGCGCGACCGTAGTCCTGATAACCGCCTCAATGGTGATGACCTTTTGCACTTGATACAACTCTTGACTTGCAGGAGGCGCTGCCGGCACAAATTTGTTCACTGGACAAGAAAGAAAAGAAGTTGTCAGAACGCGCTTCAATACAAACACTTCAATTCAGACACACAGTAGATTTGTGTATAGTACCTTCCTCAACTTGACTTGTAGCAGACCGAACAGCTTCATAAGAATGCTCCCTTATGGGAGATAAGCATGGCTGCTCAAGGTCATAGCCCGGGACCAGTTGCCGCTCAGTCACCGGCGTGGCTCCGATCCAGATGAAGTAATCATTTCTGGACTTGTAGTTGGATGCACAACGCCTGACCCCTCACCAACTTCCAAGTGTTGGGTGCCCAGTCTCTCTTTAGCATGAGAGATCATGAAATCGTGGAGAACCTTCTTCTCTTCATCAGTCAATATACGGTTCTCCAACTCAAACTCGTCAAAAACTTTGCCTGGATGTGATGCTTTCTCTTCTCTGACTAATAAATTCCAGGCGTTGAACAAATGTGTCGGGTAATCGTCAAGCCATGTCAAATTCCTGTGCCTCAGCACATTGGCATTATAAGTAATGAGAAGTTCTTCTATCTCAGTCTCTAGCTTAGTCTCTCCTTGACGAACTTTCTCATCGACTTCGGCTTCCGTTTCGCGGACCTTCTCCAATGCCGCATCTCCTTCTCTTCGAAATTCCACCGCCTGATCACATGCTTCCTGTGCGAAAACATTAGCGGTATCCCTCTCCTTCATAATCTCTACAACTTTGGCCTTGAGCTCATTTAGCTCTTTCAAGGCCGCATCCCGCTCGGAAGTTACGATGATATTTCGGTGGCCCATGTCCTCCACCGTAGCGTAATGCTCATGCTTCATCCTATCCATCACTGCCTGAGCTTCTCCGCTTTTCTGAGAGCTTCAATCTCTGACTTTCGAGAGGACTCGCATTCACTGCCGAGCGCTTGAATAATGCGGTCCTTACGACCAAGTTCTTTCTCCAACTTTTCAATCATAGCCGCTCGATCAAAGGCCACTTTTGACGCTTTCTTAGCGGTCTTCGACCATTCTTGATACTGAAAGAATACGTCTGAGAGATAGTCGTGTATCATAGGTGCAATTGTCGACGGTATCCTTTTTAGATGCGGGGGAAAAACGAACCCGTCAAAGCAAATTTCAGGAAATTCTTTCCTCAACTGAGCGAGCCTAACTTCTCCTTCCCCTGAAGGCTCCGTCAATGTCTGCTCTGTTGACGGGGAGGCCACAATCTCCGTTTTGTGATGAGTATCAGACCTCGATGGTTGGGAAGACGGCTTGGGCCATGAAGTTTCTGGAGGCCTCGAAACATGAACCGAAGGTGGTGCAGGAGCTTTAGGAGGTGGCATGCGAGATCGAGACCGACGCCTGTAATACTCACGTCTAAATAGCAATACTCACGTCTAAATAGCCATCGTCGAGCGAACCCTGAGGGGCACCTAACATAAAACCACTCCGTCCTGAAGTAGCTCAATCTAGTCCAAGCCCCCGTGATCACTTGGCAATTTCTTACCGCCTCCAGGAATGTGAAAGATGGACTATCGACCCGACTCTTGAAGTTAAACAAGTATCTGATCTCTATCGGGAGTGGCAGTCGATAGAGATACTCCATAAATGCAATGAACAAGCTATTAAGTGACGCATATCCGTTCGGATGCAACTGAGATGGGGCAATCCTCAGGAACGACAATACTTCTCTTATATACTGGTTAAATGGAGGGAGTGTCCCAGCTGCGCACGCATGGCGATTGAATGCGATATATCCCTCCAGTGGATTGTGCGGTCTATCATTTGGCCCCGGCAGTAACACGTCATCCATCGACAAACCATGCCTTAAACATATTCTTCCTATCATGTCTTTCGAAATATTGGACGGGACAGAGTCTGATGAGTTATTAATGAAGGATGCATCAGGTAACTCGTCCGAAGCTGGACCGATAACTTCAATCTCAATCTCCGGTACTTCAAGTACGGGAGGGACTGAACTCTGAATTTCTTGCGGCTACGAATTTGAAGTTTCGATGACTAGCTAACTCACGAGAAATCATCATTAGATGCTAAAAAGCCCGTGCATTCCCCGATGTAAAGTGCATGAATGTGTCGTGCAGTGTTGTGCATTACTTGAGCAAATTCTATAGAATGAACTGAAATATATGAACGACAAAACTCTGAAAATCAAACCGGAAATGACCGTCACAACTGCGCCATCCAAACGCAAGCGGTCAATCCAAATTAAAGTTCGTTATATTTTTGTTAAGTTACGGTTCCATCGACGAGCTTCGAAAGGTAGTCCAATATGCAATTCTACGGTTAAATTCAGTCATGCAAGGCAGAAGCTCATCGGAGTCAAATATTTTTATGTGTGCAAAAAATTCTCTGAAATCATCTAATTTCAACTTAGAATCGGTCGCTGCAGTCCAAATCCGCATCGAGTCTAATATATATCACCAACCATGTTCGAATCGATACGTTTCGTATCGATCACGTTCGAATCGATGCGTTTCGTATCGATCACGTTCGAATCGATACGTTTCGTATCGATCAGATTCGACTAGATATGTTTCGTATCGATCAGGTTCGACTTGATACGCTTCGTATCAATCCAGTTCGAAACGATGCGTTTCGTATCGACCAAGGACACACCATTTCGCATCGATTTAAGAACATTGGCTTCGCAACGATCGCCACTCTCATATTCATATCGATACGAAATTGCATAATTTCTTTCGATTCGAAAACTCCACAACTCCTTCTTCTCCAAAAAGGCCTTAACTCCATGACCGTGCTTCATCCCCAATCTTGCTCTCGCCGTCCAGATCTTAAACTCATCAAAACCGATCATAAGAGCAAGAAGGATGGATTGAGATTTCGAGGTTCATCGTTCTAAACATGATTCTGTCCATAAATTACCTGAGTTTAATGTTTAAGTTTGAAGAATTGAAGGACTAAATCGATTCGAAGGCTAAGCAGTTCTCTCTTTCGAACTCTCTATCGATACGAAGTAAAAGGCAACAGTAAAAGTAAAAAGTGAAAAAATGGCTAAGTCCACACTATTTATATGAAGCCATAGAAGAACCGAGTCGATTCGCCTCCCAGTCAACTTGACCGGTCGCAACCAGTCAAAACACGGATCGGTCCGAAAGCTCCGTTCAAATCCATATGCCTGAGGCCTTATCGATACGAAATTACCCTCATTCTTCATCGATACGAAGTACACGACTAAGGCTGTACTGAAGACATTGAATTCCAACGATGCGAAACAGACAGTGAGCACATCGACTCGAAGGCCTCGTTCACGTCAACAAGTTCACAACTTCATCCATTGCATATCGATACGAACAACAATTTCGTATCCATCAAAGCGTATCGATACGAACAAAAATTTCATATCCAGCAAAACCTATCGATATGAACACATATTTCTTATCCATCCAAGCTCATCGATACGAACTATCATTTCGTATCCATCATTTCGACTCGCATCGATATGAAAAAATACTTTTCAACCTTTTACATCGATTCAGGAGAGGATCGATACAAGAGGATGGTCAAAAACAACCATCAAGCGATGTTTCAACTCAAATTTCCAAATCGGTTCAGGAGAGGATCGATACGAAATTCAATAACAAACAAAACTGACAACAACTCGTGAACACACCACGTTAATGAGAGTCAAATTAAGATATGTGCATGTATGTCGGACTAATATTCGATTTTAAACATTCATAGGGATCGAATACTCGTTTTGTTACGATTGCAACAACCAACAGCTAAGCAATATTATACAACAATCAATCATATCAACGTAAGGTTACAACCTTCGACAAGAGAGCAATGATTGTTCAGAGAGAAACTGCAGCTTTTCAAAGCACGTCATCTTTCCACAAGACGTACTTTGGGGCGCAAATGTTATCCCGCTTTTTGGCAAAGCCGTGATACCAAAAGATCGATCGAAAACAAAGGGCAGTTCGTCTCAGAGATTGGTCATACTTTGCTTCACTATGGATATCGCTGAATTTTGCCCGAGTCCATATCGAGCTACAATTGATATGACATGACAAGAAAGATCATAGAAGTCATCATCTCAAATTCCAAGTCAATCCGAGTTCACACGCTCGAGTTATGATCGATTCAATCTAGAAAAGCCCAGATTTCGTATCCATCACTATGGATGATTTCGTATCCATCACCGAACTCTGGTTCGAATTGCACTTTCGTATCGATCAACTTTGAATCCATCGAAGTAACTCGGTTCGACTCGATCAACTTCGAATCCATCAAAGTGTCTCGGTTCGTATCGATCAAGTTCGAATCCTTCAAAGCACCTCGGTTCGACTCGGTCTCATTCGAACCCATTAGCAGAAAGCCCACTTCGCATCCATCAGAAGATGACCTACTTCGTATCGATCAACTCCCTTGAGTTCGTATCGATCATGATTGGCCATGTTCGATTCCATTGAGTTCGTATCGATGGACTTCGTACCCATCAGCAGATGATGCACTTCGTAACGATCGGCCAATGTCTTCTTTGTATCCACTATGGAAGCATCCCTTCGAATCCATCTGGGCAAAGCACTTCGTATCCATCAGATTACCCTGCTTCGTATCCATCAGTGATCCGTATCCACGAAAAGTTGCAGTTCGTATCCATGAATAAGGCATCATTTGAACCCATCGAGTCAACTAGCCTTGGTGACGTGTCATCCATCGATGCAAACGCGCCGAGATATATGGAATCGACGCGGTCAACTCAGAGTGAAGACCGGATCGAGTCGAAGATTGCGCTCCACGTCATCACAAAGGCACACGCCACCATCGATTCGAAACCATCAGCTCGAAGAGATGGATTCGAACCAAACAGCCACTCGAGGAACCCTATTTCGTATCCACGATAACTCGAGATATATTGATCCAAATGCCATGAAATTTTCACAGGAGCTTGCATGCATGATGAAGAACGTCTCCACCAAATTTCAGCCCAATTGGACATCATCTTGATCGATACGAAATGACTTCATATCGATCACAGATCAACTCGAAACTCCCTGAGGTTGTCGCGTGGGCCCACTCACGTGCCAGAAAAAGTCTCCTGAGATTTGAGCACGATCTCAGCCTCCTACGCCTATAAATAGAGCCCCAGAGCCAACAAAAAAAGGATCATTATACTACTGTTGAATTCGAATTTCCAGTTGTAACTTGCTGTTGATCGCTGTAACAACTTGTAATCATTGAAAGTGAATCAATAAAACTGCAAAAAACTTCACAGTGGACGTAGGCAACACGCCGAACCACTATAAATCGCTTGTCTACGCATTTACTTTACTGTTATTTGGAGTTTTGTTAGATAATCCTCATTTTCAATTTACATTCTTCATTGTTATCTCTTCAAAGACTCCCGAAGAGTGTTGTGACCAATTTTGGTGCAAATAGTTAGCAAAAAAACTAATAAAGTCAAATCCGTGTGTACAATTTGTAGAAAAATTGGACACAACCAAAACAATTGTTGGTATAGACCCAAACACATGAAAACCATTTCAATTTGGGTTCCAAAAGGCACAAATATAAAATCCCTCAATTCAAACAAATCTGGATGCCGAAAGGAACAAATATAAATAGTTTCGGGTCTCTACAAACTTATTTTTCAAAAAAACGTTTGCCCTAACAACCATGGACCTATAAAAACAAATAGGTCACAAAAATCTTTTATCGTGTAGGTGTGGCGGTAGGCTAAGGAATAACAACAGTGTTATCTAGATTCTGGCTGTTCCAAACACACAATGAGCGAAAAATCAAAGTTCCTTAGCTTAGTGTAAAGGTGGCAGAATCACAATGGGCAAAAATGAAAAATTATTGTAAAGGTATAATAGGTAACAGTATATTTATCTTGAACGATATATTAAATGTGATAATCTGCACCACAATCTGAATTTAAATCAGCGAGTTACGTGATAAAGAAAAAAATGTTTATCTTGATTCTGATTTTTTTCAAAATTGTTGTCCAATTAACTTTTTATGCCAAGAAATGTAGAGTCTTCATATAGATTTGTTTGAACTAATGATGTTGTTTTGTTGGTTGATGATTACTCACAATACAAGTGGATATATTTATTTTTTAAATCTGACACTATGTTCATTGTTGCACGATTTCAATTCAAATCCAAAAAACTTTCATTTGAAATATAGAAAAATGATTTTAAGATATTTTGTTGCACACATCGCAGTCGGGTCAATGACATCAAAATAATGATAATCTTGAGTCAAAAGAAAATTCAAATGCAGATTACACTGGTAATATAGTTGACAGAGAAATTACTGGCGTACTGATTTATGTTGAGGCATTCAGTAATTGCATCGTTTTCAAAAAAAATATCTGCATATTTTTCATTTCAAATGTTTTTTCAAATAGCAGACATTTTTCTTGTAATACCCCTTCCAAAAAACCATTATTGTTGACCTTGTTTCAGAAAAGTCGTTTTGGTAAATTAATTTTATAATTATTTTTGAATTTGATTTTAAATGACTACATTAACTAATCTGACACCCTATTGATTATCGAAAAGATAAATAGTGATTGAAAAAGTGATAACTGTTGATATTAATCATATATTATAACTTGAGACAGTATAATTAGTAAATTTCTTTAGAAATTTAAACAAGAGTTATAACAACTTCTTGTTGATATAAATTCCATGACCATGTCAAATTCTTCATATTTCTATCGACCGTCACTCATCAAAATCCAATATAGATGTCAGTATGTGGTATTTTAAACGGCAAATTATTCGTTTTTCATTTTATTATATTTTTAGCAAATAAAAACATCCAAAGTATTTACTCTCATTTAAAAGTCCTCACGGTTATGCACGTGTGAATTACATGGAATTTTTGATCATGTGCTTCCATGCTCATTTAAAAGTCCTCACGATTATGCATATATGGAACACATATCAAAAATGATTAATTAAATAGACAAGTTGATTCTAATCCCATTTAAAAGTACTCGCAGTTATGTGTGGTTAGAAGATGCTTGAATTCTTTTTAAAAAAAATTGGGAATACTACTAATCTCATTTAAAAGTCCTAACAGTTATGCATGGTTAGTAGATATTCAAATTTCTGATATAAATATACCACAAATAGATGTAGCTATATGGTTTTACATTACCCTTATCATTCTAAAAGTGGAATATGCACCAAACAGAATATTTATGATTTTTGTTTGATTTTTTTTATTGAAATTTAATATTTATTCTCGATTGGGTATTATTGTTGTATTAATGTCTATCACTTTATCTCTAATTTTCTAACAGTATTACTCTTTTGCTGAGAATAAAAGGGGGAAAGCAAAGTCAAGATTTTGACTAATAAAGGTCAAATATTTTATTTTGTATTTTCTATCTGCACTAGGCTCATTTGCATATTTTTATGTATTTTTCGTGCATATATGAAGGGGAGCTTTGTGTAGAGAGGAAGTATTAAAATAGAAGGAGAAAATTTGAACGATCAAATACATTTAATAAATTTAAAATCTTAAGTATATGTTTGTTATCATCAAAAGGGGAGATTGTTGAATATGCTAGTATATGATTTTTGTTTGATGATAATAAACATATATATATATATATATATATATTCATTCAAATGTATTTTTTATTGTACTATTTTATTTTTCACATAATTAAATAAATATTTGCTGAATAAAATAAATTACATAGAATTTAGTTTCAAACAAATATTTTATTCAAACAAATTTGTTAATACAATTTTGAATAGTACAAATTTAGGCTCTCACTATATTTATACAATCTTTGATTAAAATACAATTTTGTACATCACAATTTAACATTTACATTTGCACCTCACTACATATCACTCATTCACTCGTATTTATCTTCAACTCTATTTCAGATGAATCTAGCGTCTAAGCGGTATGCAAAATAAACACTGAAGTAGTAAAATTGAAAAAGAAATAATTTTTGCAATGTAAACAAAAATTAAATGTGTATTTTCGAAAATATTATTTGCCTCAGTTATTTGGGTTGTTCGTCATCATTTAATTTTGAATTTATCAAACACGAACAACTTATGACATGCATAGTGTGTCACGGTACATGCCACAAGGCCGTGCACACCGATATACACTTGATAAATTTACAGGGACAGGTGAGCACAAGGTCAAACCCAATCGAAAGCCAGGTTCAACTCATGTGTAATACAAATAAAGTCACAACACAAGCACAAGGTCAAACCCGAGCTATAAGCTAGATTCAACACAGGTGCAATCCAAATGTACACAAGAATGATATGATCAAAAACAACATAACAACCATGAAGTACACAAAACTCTAGACTCCAAATTCCAAAATCATGAATGAACTAAAATCAAGTGCACATATGAAGTGATGCACCAAACAGCTCGAGTGCTCAAGCTAGTGGCATGGTACAAAGGCTACGCAAGCTACATACAACCACAAGTTCAAGGCAGCACCACAATCAGATCGTTTTTCCAAGTTCAACAAAGGTGGCATCATGCACATGACTCAAGACTGTAAATTCCAACACAATGCATATATGTACATGTTAGCAGTGATGTACACATGATATTCAATGATACAATGGATCAGTTTAAAGTTCAGGTGAACCAAATAAAGCAGTGGACACAAAGAACTAACGAATGCAACTAAATACAAGTGAAGGCCTTACTCAAATAACAAACAAACTCGATGCAAAAAATTACACAAGACTCAAGTCTGCAACTCCACATGAAATTTTACAAGACCAGTCAACTTGAAAATAATATCAAAGGCAACAAAGATCAGATTAAGAAAAGGGATCACAACAATGAGTAAACCAAGTGTGTACAAACTCAGATGTACACATGATAGTAATGGCATATATGCAACCAGACTAGTTTCAACATGCAACATATACATGAGGACCACAGTACAAGTGAAACAAAAATCCCAAACAAATGGAGGCTAAGCTCAAAACACACACACACCCCTATATATATATGAGCACACACGTATGGATATATATATATATATATATGCATTGCATAGCAACTATCCAGTGCAGACTCGAAGAACAGTGGACAGAGCTCAATGCAAACACAGTGAAACCCAAAGCAACCATACATATATACATGTGTGAAACAGCATGTATACATATAGGCAGTGTGAAAATTCAAGTGACAATCGATCCATAAAACCGTGCAGCAATAATTTCAAAAACACACATGTATACATAAATAACTGTATATGTTTATATAGAACCAGCTGAAGTAAAAATCAAATGATCAAATGTTCCAGGTCTAAAAAATTTCCACGTAGCATTTCGAACCAAAATAGTGTCATAGGAGATTTCAAATTATCACAAATCAAGCCGCGGTTCAATCAATACAGCAAGATGTCTTGAGTGTCAAAGTGATTATAGAAATTGAATAAGTCAAAATAAAATTCTCATCTCAAAAATATCAAAGTGCCGAAGTTAATATAAATTCAGAGCACCAGAAAATTCAAAGCCATGGTGACCAAGGGATTGAGCAAGTTCAAAATCAAACAAGCCATGACAATCAAGTAACGAAGATATATGGTTTAAACAATCAGAAACATATCAAGCTTTCAAGCAAAATCGAACGGCAAAACAAATTATCAGACGAATGAAAATCAAGGGAATTAAGCCCTATTTAAATGTTAACATCATCGGCAGATAAAGCATCGAGTTCGAGCAAGCTAACCAGTAAAGCAAAAAGAATAAATCACGTACTATATTAGTCGAACTCGATCAAATTGGAGCAGCCGTGTGCAAAGTGAAGAAACAATATATCGCAAAAAAATCACGAGAATATCCACTAGATCGATCAACAAAGTCGGCTTCTTCAATTTATCAAAAGCCCTAATTTGCAAGCAAACGAAAAGAGGAACTAATGCTGCCATTTTTCTCATAGCAAACCAGGACGATAATAAAAAGAAAAGGGGAATTCTTTTTAATTCTTCATTCGGCCGGTTTTCTTATTTGGGCTTTATATTTAAATTAGGGTTTTATGTTTTTAATTGTTTTAATCTGTATTTATTTTTAAACATTTGTAATTTTCAAGTTGTGTGACTAGGGGACGAACTACGGTGGTGTAGTTTGATAATTCGAAACTTAGTGGTTGAGTTGTGGCAGGATTTTGAGCGTAGAGTTAGGTTAGTCGATAGTGGGTGTCGCGAGTTTATGTGTGTAAGCGTCTGACTACGTAATTTATTGTAGAAACCTTAGAGGCAGCATGTAGGCAGGGTTTCGCCCAAGCTTGGCAAATCTGTGTGTCCTATTTTCTGCTTTTTAATACTCTGCTATTATCCGTGCTTCTATAATTCTGCTATATCTATGTTACTATTATTTTATATAAATTTCCGCAATAATTTTATAATTAATAGTATCACCCTATTCACCCCCCTCTTCGGTGAAATCGATTCAACGGATCCAATCGACTGAACTAGACCATTTTGGCTTATTTTGGCGATGTTTTGAAAACTGGCATTTTCGATCAGATTGACTATCCCTACAAATTGAATGAATTCTTATAGGGATGGCAACTGGAACATGGATGGGGTAAAATCCCCGAAAGGAATTCAACCTACCTCTTTACATCGCACGACCGTCGCCTCAGCGTTCCTCGCTCTGATGTTGTGCTTTGAGGCATTATGATCTTGCGACCATTCACTACACTACATGTTCAAGCTCGTATCGCCATTAATCCACCATGGGGTAAACCCTACCCAAGGAAACTTGATGAATCATACTAGAACTCCAACACTTTACAACCCAATACCAATTACGACGTGTCTAACCAATCCCAGCCTAATCATAAAACAATGCATCCACCATACTCAATCAATGCTAATATACAACATTATCATCTTATGATTTCATTCAGGTTAGTTTTATTTATTCAATTCATAACATAGTTCATCAATCCAATTCAATGTTTCATTCAGTCTAACTACATACTTCATCAAGTAATCAACTACCCATCATTCAATCAAGAAACAAAGCATTCATATACAAGCCCAAATCCAAAAAAGTAATTAAACAAGCATAAAAGTAACAAAGAAGATCATATAGAGTAGAGAACATTTCCTACTCACCCACACTAGAAGAAAACCCTAATTTTTCTTGAAACCCACTCCTCTGTAGTTTTATTTCATAAATTTCAAAACGAATGCTTCAATTCTAGGAAAACAAAGTTTATGTGTATTAGAAAGGAAGATATAACTTGAACTTATAGTATTGAGTGATTTTTGTTAAAGAGATGAAGAATCTATGGAGAATGGAAACGAGGTAGGGCTTGAGGAAGTAGGAAGATGAAGATGAAAGCAAAAGTGAAAAACGAGCAAGTGAAGCCTTAAAATTTTGGAACTAGCTTTTAAAAGCTTTCCCTCCACTTATTTACAAGTTTGCCACTTCCAACTTAATTTATTCCATTCATCAATTCATTTGGATCTTATATCCTTTCCAAATATAAACGATCTTTCGAATATAATGAAACTAGTTTCGGTTCCTAATCCATCATCTTCAACAATTGGACTTTTATGTCCAAAATTACTCTAAAGTCGATTAAACCTGTTAAAAATTATTATAACAATTTTAATCACATTGGATAACACTTTTTAAAAGTTCAGGTCATTATAGTATTCTCAAGTCAAGGGAATTGTGTAACATCGTCACCTCGAGATTTCGTATTTGACCTGGTTGTTACTAACTAATAGGAAACTCTCAGGACGAGTCGTTCCATAGTTATCCAATACTACGGGTACAAATAAAATTATATGATTGATGTTATGCCATGTTTGAGTGTTTGGATGGTTAAATGCTTACTAATGAATTATAGAACTTATTTACGGAATTAATTGACAAGTTTGAGTCAGAAAACCTATCATATGGTACCCAAACGACTTGAAATTTGGATATTATGTTGGAAACAATATTTTAGAAGGGTTTTTAATATCACAATTTTCTAATTAAATATGAATGTACCATAATTGAATAAAATAGTTTATTTTGGGTTTTAATTAATAAAAATAATTAAATAATGTTTTTAGCCCTAAAATTTTATATATTAAAGAATGTATAAAATCTGATTTACTATGATTTTTGAGGATTTTTCTCTTGTAATTGTGATTTATTATGAATTTATTAGGCTAAAGAAGCTTACTAATTATATTAAAATATTAATATGAAATGTTAGGTTTGAAATGTTTTAATAATGATATTTATGGTTTATGACAGATTTCAAAAAAGTAATTGATAAAGAGAATTATTATCTAATGAGGTTTTGACAACAACAGGATATAGTGAAAAGAATTTGCTCTTAATAGAAAAATAGCAGTTCTAATGTTAGTTACAAAAATGCCATGCTGGCAATGTCGATGCCACCGTTCATCAACGTCGTAGCTTTGCTCTGGACGTCAACCAATAGTGATACACATGATGTCAACTAAGGTTGGTATGAAGTGAATCTTCTGTGGTTGAAGAAGGAAGTATAAAGTCTATTTCAGCATCCCTATTATCAACATTGATATTGCCACATGTTATATAGCGACGCCAATGAGGCCGCATTTCTTTACGCCACATGCCTGTGTGTCATGTTTCATATAAAAGGGCAGGATGTCGCCTATTTTCAATAATGTCGCTGACTCCATAAGGTAGCTATGCCGCTAGTCTTCTATTCCAACTCTTATTATAGTGACATCGCTCGTATTTTTATCGGCAATGATATATATAGCGGTAACAATACAACCTATCTTCTTTATTATTATAAGGCGGTGACGCCGCCCTTATACTATTATTTTCGACGTTGAATGCAAATGGCAATGATGCCGCCTACTTTGAATGCTGTTGTTTCCCTATACAAGATTACTGACTTCATACTGTGCTAACCTACGAAACTCTATACTATGCTACATGACATAGTTATTATTGAGTATATAGCTTTGTGTTCTATTAATCAAAACTTTAACATATTTTGATATTAAAGAGGAGCATTGGCCTATGCCGGCTATATTCATATCATGTTTTATCAATATACAAGGTTTTACTATTTTGGCTTATAACTTATGATTTTGAGGTGCTTCAACCTCTAAGTGGTTTCGGATTTCATCTATATTGTTTTATAAGAACATATATCTTGGCATAAGTGCAACGATCGTGATTTTTCGATGCTCGAAAACCGATATCAATACGTCCACTGTATCAACTGCCGAGATATCAAATGTCGAAAAACCGTACCGTTATGGTTAAAGAAGAAGAAAAAGACAGAAGAAGAGAGAAAAAGATAGAACAGAACAGAAAGAAACAACAAAACAATATCAGAATCTCACAATCGCAGCGGAACAACATATAATAGATAAATGAATAATCTTTAAACAAAGAACTATATCAGTTATTACATTACATCATCAGAGTGTACAACAACAAAATAGCGGAAAAGAAATACTATATACTAGTAATACGCCATGCCATCCAGCTTGTCTCTAGCAACCCCTGAATTCTAGAATATCCTGATAACCTAACTCTAGACTGCCCGTGTGGAAATTGGTGGGCACCCAGAGTTTAGGAAGAAAAACAATAAACTCCAAGTCAGTCATGGGACTGGTGTGAGAACTTAAAACAGTTTATCTTTTTAAAACAAACAAAGGGATTTTTAAAATAGATTCGCAATGCTTTTTAGAAAATGAAACTACCATAAGGCCTCCTGCACACACACACAATGCAAACGCAGAATCAGAGGAGATTTCTCCTTATGATAGTCAAAGATGCTTGATACGCATTAAAAAGAAACATTTGATATTAGTACTAGTGCATAGTGTAGAAAACAATTCGAAAGTAAAGATATAAATCTTAGCCAGCATAGGCATTTCGCACTTATGCCTACTATAGCTACCATCCAAACAGTGGTGACCACCATAAGTGAATGATTGGTTCTACAACTAAAACCATACAAGATCGTATTGTTTCTTTGGATTTCCAACAAAAGGTCGGGCCAAGGAACTTCCCGTTGCCACATGGGTACGCCTCTGGAAAGAAGACCCGAGAACCTAACGTTACGGTTAGATCTCTGCCAACACAAGGCCGGGTTACCCTTCAAACTGGATAACTACCGACACGAGTATGTCATTCCCCAATCGTAACCGATCTATATCCGAGGATCCTCGATTCCAACAACCACAAAGTAATAAATTTGCAGCAACAACATAGGTTAAGTATCTGGGCTCCATACCATGATACCACCTCTATCCAGAAGGAATGACATACACTAAAGGGGCGCTATCCCTTAATAACCTTGCTGCATCCTTCCTGTTTTGACCATTTCCGGGGTGTGAGGTCCG
The DNA here is from genome assembly GCA_030765085.1 of Allium cepa. Taxonomy (NCBI): domain Eukaryota; kingdom Viridiplantae; phylum Streptophyta; class Magnoliopsida; order Asparagales; family Amaryllidaceae; genus Allium; species Allium cepa. Next base: position 251,566,923 of record CM060928.1, read on the forward strand.
ACGAAGTCACGTCCATAAAGCCATGCTTTATACAAAAGCTGTGCTTTGATCATCAAATGCTCAACAGCACTTCGTATGCCACATTACCAATTTGGGAATATATCACTAGTAACCATCAACTACATAACCTCTGAGCCCGTACGTCTCAGAGAAGGGTGTTAAGCTAAGAGAATAAATTCTCCGCCACCAACAGAAATATATTTGATAGAAACCAACTTTACATCTCAAACTGTAATGTCAGACACACAATCCATACAAGTCCATTCCGGGATCGAACGGAACTGAAGGCACTTCCAAAGAAGCCTTTGCAATCCGGATATTCACTAATCACGTCCGGACTTTCCGTCACTAAGGGTGATAAAACCTCTATATCAAATATCAACCGATGCAGAGTCATTCGACGGTAATCCTTCAGTTTTCAAAAATATCCGGTCTTCAACACCGGTCTTCGAATGCAATCCATAACGACATATCACATATTCGGAATGGGTTATACGACCCCAAGGTCCTTTCCCGACTAACCCGAATAGTGACCGCTTATTTTAAAAATAAGCGTGGCATTCAAATTCAAGCAAATCACAACAAATACCTATTTAAAGGTAAATATTGATAGTCGGTTATTTAACTATCAATAGGCGTGCACAGCATCACCAGATTCCAAATAATTTTCCAAATTATTTATTTTCTAGAATATCTTTACTAGATATATAATTTCCACACTTCAACCATTTGAAAACAAATTTCAAATCATTTTTCACCTTTCAATCTTTGAAAACAAATTTCAAATCAATTTCCTTAAACGGAAACACTTCCAAATATTTATCCATTTTAAATTTAAAATGGTTCATTTAAATCAATCAAATAAATCCTTACCGATTTATTTTAAACTTATGTTCCAAATCCGTAAATTTATTTCCATACTTCAAAAATAAATCAACGTTTATTTTTAAACAAATTTTCCTTTCTTTTATAAATTCCATAGTGAATTTACAATTCCAAAGTATCTATGAATATACGATTTCCAAATCGATTTCTAATATTCATTTTCAATTTATCTTTAAAAGATAAAATCTCAAAACATTCACTTCATATTGGAAAACATTTCCATGCTTATTTAATAATAAGTAATTCCCAAATCCATTTATTTTCAATACTTGGAAAATATTCAATATACTTATCGAAATTAAGTATATATTTCATTCTTAAAGAAAACGTTCGCTTAAACACATTTATTTGAGTCAAAACGAATGTTGCGTAAAACATCGTTATGACGACCCAAAATCACTAGTATAGGGATTCGAAATTAAAATAGATATATAAATCCCAATACTAAATAAAACATTTCCTTTCAGAAATCATTTACTATAACAACAGTGTTATAGTCCAATATTTCCTTCTATTTCTCGAAAACGTCTATTTCAACAATAAATGTTGAAATCTATGGTTTCGATGCTTAATACATTCCAAAACATCTTTAAATCGTTTTAATTCTATTTAAAATTTCAACTCCCCAAAACACTTTGATATATTATTCACTGTCCCAAAATCGTGAATATTCTTCGTTAACCAAATTCAATATTTTTTCTACCCATTTTGTTTAAAGGATTATCCACCATCCAAAATCGTGAATATATCTCCTTTAAAAATCTAAAATAATTGACTTATCAAAATAAGTCGGTTTCGGATTTATAAAACAATGTTTACAAATTCCCATTTATATTTTATAAAGACTTCAATTTACAAAATTTAAAAATCTTACTACTTATAAAATTCCATTTATAACCTCATTTTCAGCATTAACAGAACTCCTTTTATAATTCCATTATTTCAATTTATAAAATATATATTTTATAAATCTCATCTATAAACCATTTATACTTATTTGAAAATCTCAATTAAAATGCCAAAATCCGATTTATAAGTTAATTACATATAAATCTTTTATTTTACAAAAATCTATTCATTTTATAACTTCCCAATTTATAAATCTATAAATTTCATTCACTTATGAAATCCATTTTTTTTATTTCATTTTAATACTTAATAAAAACTCGTTTTATAATCCTTATATTTTTAATTTATAAATATCAATATTATAAATCCGTTATATCAATTGTTTATAATAATTCAAAAATCCCAATTTAAACTATTTTATAAAATTCATTAACTCCCTATTTCAAAAATCACATTTTAACTATATTTCACAAAAATCATAATTTTTATAATATTAAATTTATAACGTTGATTTGTTTAAAATGAATCAATTCAAAATTTTAATAAAACATATACTTTCAAAAATCACTTTAAAACCCTTTTAAATTCAAAATCCTTACTTTAATATTTTTAAAACTCCAAAAATAGGCCAATGCTACAACAGCAATAATATGTCAATCACGACAATCAAAACATCATATATCAATATCTTAATCAACAAATATCACAATATCTGTAATCAAATAAATACTGGTGAGGAATCCAGTTGGATCCCTTCAACCTGTTTCCCTGCATCCATAGATGTAGCACAATACCAATTCCATTCCAATATAGAATATTGCGGTATATATGATTTATAAAATATTATCCGCTATTATGTGGCGCAATAGGGTCTCATCCGCTATGTAATGCGGGAAAATCAACTCCAAGTACATATGTAATACCAATTTCACTTTGCAGTGAAATATTCGCCGTATATGTTTTTTAATAAATAACCTCCGCTTAAGATACGGCGTATAGGGTCTATTACTATACAAGAGGTAATAATTTATCATTCAATTATACAATCAAGCAATTTTAAATCTAACTATTTAAAATTTAAATTGAAGCTATTCGATTGAGTGAGAAGTTCTCACCTTGGTTTCAATACAGTTTCAGCGTTTTATTCCGAATAAAATTAAACGTGCGTTTAATTTTACCCGATATTCAAACTAGCTCCAAACGATTCCAATCCAGTTCCATAGCGTAGTGCTCGACAAAATGAAGCCAATGCAACTTGTTTCGCGCAATGCCGACCTCGTATGACAAAGTTATCAATTTTTAAAGTTTTGTACTCATTATAATATAAATTAATTTCAATTTCTTTTACATTCTTATACCCAGATTAAATCACAGCCATTGATTTCAAAGCCCTCAGATATGGACCGCACCATGCTAATCTTCCCCATCACGTTTTTTCTCCCAGTGATTGCAGTGTAACCCTACCCATAGCCGCCATCAATCAAGAAATTTTTGCAACCACCTCGTGTAGTTTGAAGACGATCAACTACCACTAAATCTAAGCCCACACCATGCTCCACTCACGGCCAGAGAACGATGAAGCTCAGCCTCCCCTTTAGCGTGTATTTCAATGATGAACGGCCAACATACTCGAGAACTTTCTGGTCGATCCATCGCGTTATTTCCCATCATGACCGTTGAGAATGTAGATCTCGAGACGATCTACACTTTTGTAGTTGAGGGTTTTTGATAATAATTGGTGGATTTGAAGAAATTTGAGGGAGAATGGAAATGAATTTCGGCCATTGCTTTTGGAGGTGGCGGCTAGGGTTTTCTGACCTAGGGTTTTAAGTTGTTGTGCAAAAGAGAATATAGCAAGTCCTTTTATAGAAAAATTTCCAAAACACTATTCATCCAAAAATTTCCGAACTCCAAATGGAGCGTGCCGGCTGACGTTCCTAAGGTTTACCCCGCGTTCCGGACACAATGGAACAGTTTCGGAGGCTAATTCGATCATCTGTGCGAGTTATGGCAATAAACGATCAAATTTAAATTAAATTGATTTAAACTAATTTCTACGCGTTTTGGCTTGCCCCGGATAAACCGTAAATTCGATTGACACGAAATTTGAAACCATACAATAATATCACATTATGGTTCCGATGAAACTAGTTTCGTAGAAATCCGAGACTGTTTGAAAAATGGCTATTTTAACTCGTCAATTAAATATTAAAATATTCAATTTTCACAAATCAACTTTAAATTCAATTTTAAAAGTTCTATAACATCACTATAACTCCAATATGATTTAATAAAATTTTACAAATTATTTTTAATCATATTAAACCCAATTTTCAATTATTTCTATAATTTGAAATATTAAATTATCGATTTAATTATCCAATTAAATCCAGATATTCGAAATAAAATTTATTCGACTTATAAATTTTACTTATTTATATTTAAAATCAATTAAATATACGAATTTAATTAATAGAAATTCTGGGTCGTTACAAACTTTCCCCCTTAAAAGAATTTCGTCCTCGAAATTACCACGTAAGAAAAAGTTACAGAATCCATAAATTTTTCAAAACAAACCATTCAAATTGGATTTTTCAAATCTCTTAAGTGTTTAACTTTCCCAAAATTCATAGTTAAACTTCTTTCAACAACTTTACTAAGTTTCCAAATCCAATTTAGTTTTCAAATATTTCCCAGTTTTCTCAAAAATATTCTAACGCCTTAAATTTTCGGAAAAATTCGCCAGAGTCTCCTTTGCGCGGCTCGATCCAAAAAAAATGACAGTATATATCACAAATATACATCTCACCAAGTGATGAGGCATCCCGCAGGGAAAAAAGTGTAAAAGTACGATATTTAATCCGAGATATGTACCTTATATTTTATTAGCGAGCATATACGGCTAACATAGCGCGAAAGCGAGCTTCAAATGCGAAGCAAGCGCAATCCGCACCTACTAAACACTCAACAAACCATGAGAAACATGCATGTATGGAAGTAATATCAATATACAACATATATCATTACAACAACTAGATATGCCAACATAGCAAATGCAACAAAAGCAATAAATGCAACCACCAAACAACTATCATCCAACAAATCCATATCAAATCAATTACATTCACTTCTCATTATTATTCAATGAATTGGTTTTCCAATTTAAATCACATTTGATTCATTAACATTGGATGTTTTTACTAACATTCACTTATTCATATTCAGTTAGCAATCATTCACTAATTTACATTCAATTTGGCCCAACACTTTTAATTCCAATTGGTTTATATTAAATTGACTTCCATTCAATTAATTCAATTTCTCATAACATTAGCTTTTAATGAATTATAACTTACATTCATTATTTCATATCAACTTATTTACATTCGATTGATTAACATTCAATCCATTTATCAATTCAATTGCTAATTCCTTTAACAAATAAGGTTGAATTTCATTTATATAACTCAAGTTCATATTCTTAATGACTTCATTTCATTAATTCACTTATTAATTTCCTTCGACACCAAAATCAACTTTATTCAACTTCACTTAAGTTATATTCCATTTCAAATTTCCACTTACATTTACTTTCACTACACAACTTAAGTTATATTCATTTCAACATCCTTTGTTTAACTTAACTTAAATTTTCACTTATAAATCCAATTCAGGTTTCAATTCTAAAGTCAATTCTATTTAACTTTTACCAAAGCTAAATTTATTAACTCATATTATAAGTTCAAAACTTATTTCACTTATATTCATCAATTTCAATAGTTTATCTAATCCAAATCAATTTATTTAACTCTCCTTTTGTTAAATTTCAAATTACATGTCTTTGATGACAACTCAAATTTATTTCAACTGGGATTTTAATTTCATTTTCTTGCACTTGCAAATTTTATTTATTCATTCACAATTTATTTTCCAACTTAATAATTGTATTCCAATCATTTTATATAACATTCCAGAGTCTTTTCAATCTTTCGAAACCATTTTTGAAACCAATTCAATTATCCTTTGAATTTCAAAACCCAAACCCAAATTTTCCAAACAACTTTCATTTAAAACAATTTGGCAGCAATCCCTCTTTTGGAAACCCGAAAATGAACACCGATGATGTCGCGATCATTATCGGAATTATTTTCCAGCGACCAAAAAGAGTTTAGAGCTTTAATTTCTCCAAAACAAATTTTCAAAATATCAAATCGTTTTAAAACACTTCTCTGGAATTTTGTTTTTAGATTATAAATCACATTTATAAATCCTTTGCTTATATAATTTCATTTCTTATATATAGGATTATTTCACAAGTGTAAATCATTTTAATTATAACTTCATAGTTATAATTCATTTGCTTATACAATTCATTCTTTTACAGCTGTTGTTTTTATTTAACTTATTCAACAACCAAACAATCAATTCATATATACTTAATAATTCTGAAAAATTATTTCCTTTATATGTAAAATATAATCGAGGTAAAATTATTTCATTTACCCTATTTTAAAACAATATCATATCAAATTGTTCTGTACAAGTGTTTAGGGATCCCTATCAACAACGTTAATTACTCATGTTGACCAGAATCCATATACCACTTAACAAATCAATCACCACAATATAAAACAATTTATTATTCACTAACAAATACGCGCTCGTATCTATTATTACACTCACACTCATTCTAGAGTACTACTGACTCTATCTCTAATGAGTAATTCCCAACAAAGCCATGGTTGTCGCTTAACCATATGCTCTGATACTAAATATAACGTTCACGATTTTTCGACGCTCGAAAACCGACATCACTACGTCCACTGTATCAACTGCCGAGCAATCGAATGCTGAAAAACCATACCGTTATGGTTAAAGAAGGAGAAAAAGATAGAAGAAGAGAGAAAAAGATAGAACAGAACAGAAAGAAACAACAGAACAATATCAGAATCTCACAATCGCAACGGAACAACATATAATAGATAAATGAATAATCTTTAAACAAAGAACTATATCAGCTATTACATTACATCATCAGAGTGTACAACTACAAAATAGCGGAAAAGAAATACTATATACTAGTGAATACGCCATGCCATCCAGCTTGTCTCCGGCAACTCCTGAATTCCTGAATATCCTGATAACCTAACTCTAGACTGCCCGTGTGGAAATTGGTGGGCACCCAAAGTTTAGGAAGGAAAACAAAAACTCTAGGTCAGTCATGGGACTGGTGTGAGAACTTAAAACAGTTTATCTTTTTAAAACAAACAAAGGGATATTTTTAAAATAGATTCGCAATGCTTTTTAGAAAATGAAACTACCATAAGGCCTCCCGCACACACACACAATGCAAACGCAGAATCGGAGGAGATTTCTCCTTATGATAGTCAAAGATGCTTGATACGCATTAAAAAGAAACATTTGATATTATTACTAGTGCATAGTGTAGAAAACAATTCGAAAGTAAAGATATAAATCTTAGCCAGCATAGGCATTTCGCACTTATGCCTACTATAGCTACCATCCAAATAGTGGTGACCACCATTAGTGAATGATAGGTTCTACAACTAAAACCGTACAAGATCGTATTGTTTCTTTGGATTTTCAATAAAAGTTCAGGCCAAGGAACATCCCGTTGCCACATGGGTACGCCTCTGGAAAGACGACCCGAGAACCTAATGTTACAGTTAGATCTCTGCCAACACAACACCGGGTTACCCTTCAAACTGGATAACTACTGACACGAGTATGTCATTCCCCGATCGTAACCGATCTATATCCGAGGATCCTCGATTCCAACAACCACAATGTAATAAATTTGCAGCAAAAACATAGGTTAAGTATCTGGGCTCCATACCATGATACCACCTCTATCCAGAAGGAATGACATACACTAAAAGGGCGCTATCCCTTAATAACCTTACTGCATCCTTCCTGTTTTGACCATTTCCGGGATGTGAGGTTCGACGAAGTCTCGTCCACAAAGCCACGCTTTATACAAAAGCTGTGCTTTGATCATCAAATGCTCAACAGCGCTTTGTATGCCACATTACCAATTTGAGAATGTATCACTAGTAACCATCAACTACATAACCTCTGAGCTCGTACGTCTTAGAGAAGGGTGTTAAGCTAAGAGAATAAATTTTCCGCCACCAACAGAAATATATTTGATAGAAACCAGCTTTACATCTCAAATTGTAATGTCAGACACACAATCCATACAAGTCCGTTTCGGGATCGAACAGAACCGAAGGCACTTCCAAAGAAGCCCTTGCAATCCGGATATTCACTAATCACGTCCGGACTTCCCGTCACTAAGAGTGATAAAACCTCTATATCGGAGATCAACCAATGCAAAGTCATTTGACGGTAATCCTTCCGTTTTCAAAAATATCCGGTCTTTAACACCGGTCTTCGAATGCAATCCATAACGACATATCACATATTCAGAATGGGTTATACGACCCCAAGGTCCTTTCCCGACTAACCTGAATAGTGACCGCTTATTTTAAAAATAAGCGTGGCATTCAAATTCAAGCAAATCACAACAAATACCTATTTAAAGGTAAATATTGATAGTCGGTTATTTAACTATCAATAGGCGTGCACAACATCACCAGATTCCAAATAATTTTCCAAATTATTTATTTTCTAGAATATCTTTACTAGATATATAATTTCCACACTTCAACCATTTGAAAACAAATTTCAAATCATTTTTCACCTTTCAATCTTTGAAAACAAATTTCAAATCAATTTCCTTAAACGAAAACACTTCCAAATATTTATCCATTTTAAATTTAAAATGGTTCATTTAAATCAATCAAATAAATCCTTACCGATTTATTTTAAACTTACGTTCCAAATCCGTAAATTTATTTCCACACTTCAAAAATAAATGAACGTTTATTTTTAAACAAATTTTCCTTTCTTTTATAAATTCCATAGTGAATTTACAATTCCAAAATATCTATGAATATACGATTTACAAATCGATTTCTAATATTCATTTTCAATTTATCTTTAAAAGATAAAATTTCAAAACATTCACTTCATATTGGAAAACATTTCCATACTTATTTAATAATAAGTAATTCCCAAATCCATTTATTTTCAACACTTGGAAAATATTCAATATACTTAAAACGAAATTAATTATATATTTTATTCTTAAAGAAAACGTTCGCTTAAACACATTTATTTGAGTCAAAACGAATGTTGCGTAAAACATCGTTACGACGACCCAAAATCACTAGTATATGGATTCGAAATTAAAATATATATATAAATCCCAATACTAAATAAAACATTTCCTTTCAAAAATCATTCACTATAACAACAGTGTTATAGTCCACTATTTCATCCTATTTCTCGAAAACGTCCATTTCAACAATAAATGTTGAAATCTATGGTTTCGATGCCTAATACATTCTAAAACATCTTTAAATCGTTTTAATTCTATTTAAAATATCACTTTCCCAAAACACTTTGATATATTATTCACTGTCCCAAAATCATGAATATTCTTCGTTAACCAAATTCAACGTTTTTTCTACCATTTTGTTTAAAGGATTATCCACCGTCCAAAATCGTGAATATATCTCCTTTAAAAATCTAAAATAATTGACTTATCAAAATAAGTCGGTTTCGGATTTATAAAACAATGTTTATAAATCCCCATTTATATTTTATAAAGACTTCAATTTACAAAATTTAAAAATCTTACTACTTATAAAATTCCATTTATAACCTCATTTTCAGCATTAACAGAACTCCTTTTATAATTCCATTATTTCGATTTATAAAATATATATTTTATAAACCTCATCTATAAACCATTTATACTTATTCGAAAATCTCAATTAAAATGCCCAAAATCCAATTTATAAGTTAATTACTTATAAATCTTTTATTTTACAAAAATCTATTCATTTTATAACTTCCCAATTTATAAATCTATAAATTTCATTCACTTATGAAATCAATTTTTTTATTTCATTTTAATACTTAATAAAAACTCGTTTAATAATTCTTATATTTTTAATTTATAAATACCAATATTATAAATCTTTTATATAAATCGTTTATAATAATTCAAAAATCCCAATTTAAACTATTTTATAAAATTCATTAACTCCATATTTCAAAAATCACATTTTAACTATATTTCACAGAAATCATAATTTTTATAATATTAAATTTATAACGTTAATTTATTTGAAATGAATCAATTCAAAAATTTAATAAAACATATACTTTCAAAAATCACTTTAAAACCCTTTTAAATTCAAAATCGTTACTTTAATATTTTAAAACTCCAAAAATAGGCCAATGCTACAACAACAACAATATGTCAATCACGACAATCAAAACATCATATATCAATATGATAATCAACAAATATCATAATATCTGTAATCAAATAAATACTGGTGAGGAATCCAGTTGGATCCCTCCAACCTGTTTCCCTGCATCCATAGATGTTAGCACAATACCAATTCTATTCCGATACGGAATATCGCGGTATATAGGATTTATAAAATATTATCCGCTATTATGCGGCGCAATAGGGTCTCATCCGCTATATAATGCGGGAAAATCAACTCCAAGTACATATATAATACCAATTTCACTTTGCAGTGAAATATTCGTAGTATATGTTTTTAATAAATAACCTCCACTTAATATACGGCGTATAGGGTCTATTACAATACAACAGGTAATAATTTATCATTCAATCATACAATCAAGCAATTTTAAATCTAACTATTTAAAATTTAAATCGAAACTATTTGATTGAGTGAGAAGTTCTCACCTTGGTTTCAATACAGTTTCAGCGTTTTATTTCGAATAAAATTAAACGTGCGTATAATTTTACCCGAAATTCAAACTAGCTCCAAACGATTCCAATCCAGTTCCATAGCTTAGTGCTTGACAAAGCGAAGCCAACGTAACTTGTTTCGTGCAATTCCGACCTCGTATGACAAAGTTATCAATTTTTAAAATTTTGTACTCATTATCATATAAATTAATTTCAATTTATTTTACATTTTTATACCCAGATTAAATCACAGCCATTGATTTCAAAGCCCTAAGATCTGGGCTGCACCACGCTAATCTTCCCCATCACGTTCTTGCTCCCAGTGATTGTCGTGTAACCCTACCCATAGCCGCCATCAATCAAGAAATTTTTGCAACCATCTCGTGTAGTTTGAAGACGATCAACTACCACTAAATCGAAGCCCACACCATGCTTCACTCACGGCCAGAGAACGATGAAGCTCGGCCTCCCCTTTAGCGTGTATTTCAATGACGAACGGCCAACATACTCGAGCACTTTCTGGTCGATCCACCACGTTATTTCCCATAATGACCATTGAGAATGTAGATCTCGAGACGATCTACACTTTTGTAGTTGAGGGTTTTTGATAATAATTGGTGGATTTGAAGAAATTTGAGGAAGAATGGAAATGAATTTCAGCCATTGCTTTTGGAGGTGGCGGCTAGGGTTTTCTGACCTAGGGTTTTAAGTTGTGCAAAAGAGAATATAGCAAGTCCTTTTATAGAAAAATTTCCAAAACATTATTCATCCAAAATTTTCCAAACTCCAAACGGAGCATGCCGACTGGCGTTCCTAAGGTTTACCCTGCGTTCCGAACACAATGGAATATGTTTCGGAGGCTAATTCGATCATCTGTGTGAGTTACGGCAATAAACGATCAAATTTAAATTAAATTGATTTAAACTAATTTCTACGCGTTTTGGCTTACCCCGGATAAACCGTAAATCCGATTGACACGAAATTTGAAACCATCCAATAATATCACATTACGGATACGATGGAATTGGTTTCGTCAAAATCCGAGACTGTTTGAAAAATGGCTATTTTAACTCGTCAATTAAATATTAAAATATTCAATTTTCACAAATCAACTTTAAATTCAATTTTAAAAGTACTATAACATCACTATAACTCCAATATGATTTAATAAAATTTTACAAATCGTTTTTAATCATATTAAACCCAATTTCCAATTATTTCTTTAATTTGAAATATTAAATTATCGATTTAATTATCCAATTAAATCCAGATATTCGAAATAAAATTTATTCGACTTATAAATTTTACTTATTTATATTTGAAATCAATTAAATAAACGAATTTTAATTAACAAAACTTCCAGGTCGTTACAATAAGCAATTTAAATAAAGTAAAGGGCTATAATTTTCCTTGTTTTAAATATGATTTCAACGGTTGGGTCATTTATAAAGATTTTGTTTACAAGGAAATAGCAAAATGGTATTTGGCCTAGAGTTTTACTAAAAAATTATTGTTCTTGTCTCCTTTAGATAAATTATGATAGGATGAATTGACTCGGAGTTTAGAGAAACCAGATGGGACTGGTGTAGGGTCGCACCCTATACTTCAGCTATTATCCCCTAGCTGATATGAATTCAAAATTCCAGTGCATAGTAGGGCTTTGTTATGGGTAAGACTAAAAGTAGGTTTACGCACAAAAGGGAATACATAAAGATGAGGTAGGTTATTGGTTAGCCCGTAAAACCACTAGGATCAGAATGACCTAAGGAATAGTAAGTTTCAAACAGACCGTCTAGATTCCTTCTAATAGTAACTTAGAAAATTTGGTATGTCTGGCAGGTCTGAGTCGGTCATATAGATTTACAGTCACCCTGGAAAAACTATGGTGTTAGGACAGATAGTCCATCGATTTAGACAGATTCGTTATCGTTACCCATGTTGCATGCATGCATATGTTTGTTTATATTGTTTGGTTTAACCATTGTGGGTGTAGGTGCATGATTTATAAAAATGCATATTTAGAGGATACTAGTAAGGGAAAAATCCGTTCCGATTAGCGACATGGTCCCACTAGATTTCTATTAATCGAGATGGAATATTGTTATTCACATCAGACTTTTTGTCTGATCCGAAGTTTTATTTCCCCTTTTTAACTCTTGGGTGCTCATTGCGTAGTTCGAGAGTAAGGTTTTTAAGTTAAGTAGGTTTTAACGAATAAAGCATCCAAAGATGTGCAGGAGGCAAAGCTAGCTATGTAGCAATCTGTCTACTATTTATGTCCGCTGTATGATGTTATTTTTGGTATGTGTATAGCGGTAGAAACTGTATTTGTCTAGTGGTAAACTCTGATCAACCAAGGGGACATCTTAATATGTCCCTCTTAAAGAATTTTGTGATAAGTATATTTTATATGAACCAGGGCAATGTTTGAGATTATGTAATGAATATGAAATACTATCTTTAAAATGAAATGTGAAAGTTGTTTTAAAATTATTTTTAAGAAAATTTTATATTCTTGTGCTTTTGATGTTATTGATATAATTAACATTATCGTATTTTGTTATCAGAAACTAATACTATAGATGACTACAGCATTTGTAGCGGTTAGTTTCGGGCCTAAAAATTGGGGACGTTACAACTTGGTATCAGAGCATAAACTTATGGAAAACTAAAAGAATTTTGAATTTAAAAAGAGTTTTGAAAACATAATCCAAAGGAATCAGAGAATAAGATTGGGGGTAATGGATAACGCTATAGTAATGTACTTGTATTTTCTATATATAATATACACATATCTCTACTCTTCCTCTCTCTTGGACCGTTCTTATGTATCTTACTGAGATTTGAATGTAGATTTAAGGAAGTAAGATATGGAGACAGGAAACAAAAGATTGAATCTCGATGGGAGGAAGCACCACAACCAATGAAAAATCAGTCCCAATACTAGGAGGAATTCGGGTCGACAAACAGTTGCTAATGTGGATGTTGGAACATTGTGGGTGGATATGAGAGCTATATGTCAGTTCTTCGTTAAAATGATACAACCAAGAGTTGCAGTTGGATTAGTTGGTGGAAATTTTGGAGGAGCAAATCCTGAAGTTCCAATTGTCAACAATTATGCTATTTTGAGTAGGGATTATGCCAGATTTAGAGGGAAGCCATTTATTAGAATTGAGGACACCACTGAGGTAGAGAATTAGCTACTGCATTGTGAAAGTATTTTTGCTGATTTAGGTCTGAATGATGAGCAAAAAGAAAGGTTGGCATCTAGACAATTGCAAGGAGCTGTATTGTACTGGTGGAATAGTGTAACTGTTGGTATGCCAGAGGTGAATTTGACTTGGGCCGACTTCAGGAGGAGGTTTGAGGAGCGGTTTATGTCTGAAATTGTGAAGTTGACTTTACTAAGGAAGTTTGCTGAGTTAGTGTAAGGAGGCATGACTGAGTTGGAGTATGCAAGAAGATTTGAGGAGTTATCCAAATATGGGTATGTCACATGGACACTGCGATCAAGAGAAATGAAAAGTTTATCCGTGGATTAGTCTAACACCCTAGATTTTTGGTAACATTATTTAGGAGATTTAGTTAGGTAAACTAAATAAAATAATGTATTGATTAGGGGAATGAGATTTGATTTATTTAAGGTAGCTGTTCCATTTTAAACTAATGAACTAAAAAGGGTTTAAAATGAATTAGAGGAGGGGTATTATGGGAAAGAGGCCATTCCTATATCACCTTCCTTAGGCTGTGTATCACTACACACGTTCATTCTCATTTTATAAATTTAAAAGCAAGGTCGATCACCATTAACGAGGAAAGAAGAAGAGGAAACTAAAGAAAAGCTAAAGGATAAGCAAATTCAGATCAAATTCACTCAAATCTCAAACTTCTTAATCTTTAAAGCAAAGTGAATAATGTTTACATCTCTAAATTTATATTGGTTTCGGTTTTAAGATTAAACCCGAATATTTTGAAAAGGTTTGCCATGTTTTTGAATGAAAAATGATTATATACACTTGTGGATAATTTATTAATGTTCATATAAACTTATGACATTTTTTAAGATGAAAAACCTATTAAATGACATCCTTTAGCCTAGTGAATTTTTATGATGATCTAAAAAGTTGTTTTAGTGATGGGTTTCAATTTTTAAATTTTTTTGAATTTTTGTGGAATTATTATGAATTTTCTAAGGAAGAAAATGATATTTTGGATTATAAAACTATATACAGGAAAATAATTGTTTGTTTAGATCCAAAAATTTTATATGTTGAAAAGAACATAATAATTGATTTTCCAAAATATTTTCAAATTTTTCTAAGGTGATTCGATTGTTATATAAAATTATTTAAGATATTAGACTTAAGTGTTTTATATAATTATTAAAGGCGAAAGGGGTTTCTTCTGAATTGTTTAAATTTCCAAATAAGGAAGGTCGGTGGCTATTTTGAATATACGATTCTGGCAACCAATCAGATTTAGACAAATAAGGCAGATTCGGTACAAAAGTGCTATTTTAAAGTACAAATGAATAGTTTTTCTACTATTTCAACTCTTTCGATAAGAGGTTCCGCCTCCATTCCAAACCTTCCAACAAGATCGAAAGGTATCAAACCTTTTGACTAGGTTAAGTAACAAATGCATATGGTATTAGATAACTGGTATGTAGTGAATTGGAAGGAGTCAAAAGGTTTAGGGACGAAAGGTAAGAGCTTTCAAAGGAGATGAAACTTTATTTTGGTTCAAAGGAAAATACACCTGCTAGCTTTTGACAAAGAGCTTTCGACAATGTCAAATGGTTTAAAAGAAAAGGGTTTACATTGGCTTGCTTTCTTGTTTTAATTGAAACCTTTCAACAAAGTTGAAAGGTATAGCTTTCGACAAGGTTGAAAGTAAAGTTGCCACTTCCAAACCTTTCAACCCAAATGGAGTTGAAGGTAATCTTTTGTTTTTTCTTAAATTTTTTTTTTTGCCTCTCTGTTTATTTCGATGGGTTGGTTTCAACACCAACACTTCATTGTTTTCGAATGGTTTCGAAAGGTTATGTAAAGATTTCAAAGTAGTTGCTTTTGACTCTAATGTTTTTCTGATCATTTTGCTCTACTTGAAGGCATAATCCAAATGTATTAAATCAAAACGTTTTAAAGGTTTTGAATTAGTCAACTTCTAATGGTTTCGAAAGGTTTCCACTTGTTTTAAATTGAACCCAATGTCTTTGAAAGGTTATAAGTTTCAATGCTTTCGAAAGGTTTATCAATGATTTTATAGGGTTGGTTCCCCAGGCTTCCGATAAAGTCAAAAGGAAGGACCTTTCGACTAAGTCGAAAAGAAACCTTTCGACAAGGTCGAAAGCCGAGACCTTTCAACAAGGTCAAAAGGTATGGTTTTGCAATGTTTTCGAAGGGCTAAAGTTTAAAGGATTTAAAAGCAGATGTCATTGTTTTAAATCTTTAGGAAAAAAGGCCTTTATTAATGGTTTTGAAGGAGTTACCTTCAATGATTTTGAAATGTTTTATTAAAGGATATGAAGGAGTAACCTTCAATGCTTTTGAAGGGTTTTATTAATGGTTTCGAAGGAGTTACCTTCAATGATTTCGAAAGGTTGTTTAAAGGTTTTAAACAAAAGTTTCGAATATAATAACTAGGCAGATAGCCTAAGTGTTTAAGTTATAAAAGACTTTAACTTACTCTAAAAAGGATAGATAATCCTTATTGAACATCAACATTATTTTGAGTAAAATATATATAAAATGGGCAAAAAAATAGCTTAGGTAAAGTTAACAATATACTTTCCTTGTGTATATATGATTTGACGGACTAAATCATTTTGAAAAGTTTTCAAGGAAAATTTGAAGGATAGTTAACCCAAAATAAAATTCGGGCAGTTAGCTCATTTAAATTTGGATAGTTAGTCCATTTTAAGGGAAGTCAGTCCAGAGGACAGTTAGTCCAGATAAGCGGCAGTTAGCCCAGATATGAACAGTTAATTCATTTGTTATCGTAACGGACCTTGCTATTTCTTAAGGACAATTAGTCCACCTCTTTTACCTGTTTTGGGCAGATAGCCCATTATTTAGCATAAAGAATATTGCTATTTCGGTATAATCGTATTTTAGGACAGTTAGTCCAGAAAAGAGTAGTTAGCTCAGATTTTAGGACAGCTATTCCAGTAAAGAGCAGATAGCTCATATTTTAAACAGTTAGTCTATATATTTTCTATTTTAGCATAATGGATATTGCTATATTATTATTATAATAAGTTGATTAACCAGTTTGGTTGCAGGAAAGGATTTGCAAAATATATGTTTTGAAAAGAGATATTAGTGAGGGGAAACCCATTCTGCTAAGCGGCGTGGTCTCACCATATATCAGTAAACAGAGATGTAACGAAAATTATTCATATAAGGCTTTATGTCTTACTCGAAATTTTTGTTTCCCCTTAAACTCTCGGGTGCTTAAAATTTGATTTAATTAGGATGTGGGTTTAGGTTTTCAGGTTTTAGCTGATTTTAGCAAATAAAGCATGAAAAGACGAGCAGGTGGCTGACGAATAGCTAAATTAGGAATTATGTTTTAAAAAAAATTCCACCGTGTATTAAGACAGATATGTCTATATTGCTTTGATCATCCAAGGTGGTATCTTCATATGTTGCTCTTGGCGTATTGTTGTAACTTATAGTTGATCATTGCCTGGGATTACTTTTGGAGATTTTTGTAACTTGTATATGATATTGTGTGAAATGTAATCACAGAAATTATTGTTTTTTAGAAATATGTGATTTTGTTCATATTCAATTTCTTTTGATATTATAGATTCCATTAACATTACCATATTTCATCACCAGAAGTTAATACGGTGGATGACTGCAGCATCCATAGCACTTAGCTTTTGGCCTCCAGATACGGAATGTTACAACTTGGTATCAGAGCATAGGTTTATAAAAATTTAACTAAAAATAGGTTTTGAAAACAAAAAAAAACCCAAAAAAATTAGAGTAAGACTTGGGGTTGGGCTAACGCTATATTTGCCATATATAAATATGTGCTTTATCTCCATTCATCCATCTTTGATTAGGTTATCTTTTTGTATCTCATGAGGTTTGAATACAGATATGGATGGAAGAAGAAGCATAGTTAACCAAGGAAGGGGAAGCACCGAACGGAATGCCGGACCTAATGCTGGGAGAAACCAAGGTCAGGCATAGGTAGAGAAAGTAGGTGCTGAAGTCCCATAGGTTGTAATGGATGCCATGTTTTAGTTTTTTAGGAATATGATGCAAGCAGGAGTTGCAGTCGGAGTGTTAAGAGGAAATACTACAGAAGCAGAGGCTTCAGAAGCTAGGGTAATTAATCATTTTGCTAAGATGAGCAATGATTATGTCAAGTCAGGAGGGAAGCCATTTATGGGAACGGAGGATGCCATTGGAGTTAAGTCCTGGTTGTTGCACGACGAAAATATTTTTGTAGATGTAGGTCTCAATGATGAGAAGAAGAGGAGGTTGGAGTCCAGATAGCTTCAGGGAGCCACATTGTTCTGGTGAAACAGTGTAACAACGACATTTGATGAGGAGATAGTTACCCAAAAGGATTTCAAGAGGAGATTCCAAGAGAGATTTATGTTTGTGATGGCACAATCATATTTGATTAGGCAGTTTGCTGAGCTATTGCATGGTGAGATGTCTGTTACTGAGTATGCTAGAAAGTTTGAAGAGTTGGCCTAGTATGGGTATGCTTTCGTGGATACTGTGTTGAAGCGGATTGAAAATTTTATCAAAGGGTTGAAGTCGAGTTGGCTAATGTTACTTTGTCTCATCTTAGGGATCCTTCTGCTATTTTTGTATAGATGGCTTTGAGGTAGGAGGAAGTCCTTGAGTCTATGGAGAAGAGTAAAGCAAAAGGGGTCCAAGTTGGGTAGGGCCAAAAGAGGAAGTTCTTTCCCAAGAAAGGCACTCAAAAGGGTGGAGCAACCAAGAAAGCGAAGTCTGAGGATGTCTGCTATAAATGCGGCAAGGAAGGGCGCTTTGCTAATGAGTGTCGCTCAAAGAAAGAAAAGAATATAGCCAAGAGGAAGAATGTCAGATGCTACAACTGTGACCAGATAGGCCATTATAAGAACCAGTGCAAGGAACCCATTAGAGATGGTAAGGGAAAGGTGTATGCATTGGAGCCTACTGCTTCTAAGCCAACAGCCCAGGAGAAGGGGAAAGCAGTTCTTGGAGGAATGCTTCAGATTCATGGTATATCTGTTAGCATTTTATTTGATACTGGTGCATCACATTCTTTTATATCTAGATGTTTGATAGATAAGCTTAACCTTGAACCCACTTATTTAGTTACTTCCTTACGAGTTGTGAATCCAATAGGAGGGTACGCAACTCTAGGGTTGAGGTGTGCCCAGTTTGAGTTTGACCTGTTAGGTCATACTTTTGTGTGCAGTTTGCATGTGTTTGATTTTGTGGGGTTCGGGATCATCCTAGGTATGGATTGGTTAAGTGAGTACGATGCTAGGATATTTTGCTAGGATAGAAAGATATCTCTTAGACACCTTGATTGTAGTGACCGGATTATCTTTACCATAGAAGGTTCTAACGATGCAATGTTTGCCTTGTTGGGTGCTCTGATTCAGATAACGAGTTAAGCCGAGTTATTGTGTTTAGAGAATTCCAGATATGTTTGAGCCTGTAGTTGAATTGCAACTGAAGCGAGCCATTGAGTTTCAGATAGATTTGGTCTCGAGAGACGAACCAGTGAGTAGGACGCCAAGTAGAATGACCCCTTCAGAGATGAAGGAGTTGAAGGTGCACTTGGTGGATTTAGAGGGCAAGAAATTTATCAGGCCAAGCAATTCACCATTAGGTGCAGCGGTAGTGTTCGCTAAGAAGACAGATGGATCGTTGAGGCCATGTATCGATTATCGTAAGTTGAATAAGAGGACGATAAAGAATCGGTATCCATTGCCCAGGATTGATGATTTGTTCGACCAACTAGGTGGAGCAAAATATTTTCTTTGTTGTATTTGGCAACGGGTTTCCATCAGCTCAGGGTAGCAGAGGATAGTGTACCTTGGACAACGTTCAGGACCAGATATGGGTCGTGCGAATGGTTAATCATGCCGCTCGGACTGACAAATGCTCCAGCTTTCTTTGTGGATTTGATGAACTGGATTTTGCGAGAGCACTTAGATAGGTTCATGCTAGTTTTCTTAGATGATATCTTGATTTACTCTAAGGATGAAAGAGAGCATGAAGTTCATCTTAGAGTAGTGCTTGAGATGTTGAGGCAGCATCAGCAAAAAGCGAAGTTTTTGAAATGTCACTTCTGGAAGAAGGAGGTGAAGTTTCTTGATCATGTAGTCTCAGATGAATGGTTATCAATGGATCCAACTAAGATTAAGGCAATGAATAGTTACAAGAGACCCGAGACAGTTACTGAGGTCAAGATTTTTCTTGGGTTGTCTGGTTATTATCAAAGATTCATTAAGGATTTCTCGTGGATAACAACATCGATGACCAGGCCTACGAGGAAGGATGTGAAGTTTATGTGGACCAGTAAGTGTGAGGAAGCGTTCTAGAATTTGAAATACTTACTGACCCATGCACCTGGTTTAGTTGTTCCAAAGGGTATCAGGATTTGGTAGTTTATACTGATGCATGTGGAACTAGATTAGGAGCTGTGTTAATGCTGAAAGGTAAAATGATTTCATACGCTTCTAGACAGCTTAGACCACATGAGGTCAAATATCCAACGTATGATTTGGAATTAGTTGCAGTGATTTTTTCTTTGAAAGGTGTGTAGACATTACCTTTTGGGAGAAAGATTGAGCTGTATACAGATCATAAGTCGTTGAAGTTTTGTTCTCTAAGAAGGAGATGAACATGAGATAGCAGAGATGGTTAGATTTCATAGTCTCTTATGATTTTAGGATGGAGTACACACCAGGCAAAGGCAACAAGATTGCAGATGCACTTAGCAGGAAGCATCGGAATGTGGTGTTAGCAATGATGGTTGAGTGGAAAGATTTAGAAGCATTAGCAAATTGTAGGGCGTAGTGGAGTACCGAGGCAGGGTCTAATGGGAATACAGTTGTATTGTCTCGTTTGAAAGTTCGACCAGTGTTGATCGAACGGATTGCATCTAAGTAGATAGAAGATCCATTGTTAGCTGAACGGATCAGAAAGTTAAAGGAAGGAACCAAGAGCAATGACATGAAAGATTTCAATCTTGACCAGAATGGGAGGTTGAGAAAGACAGAAAGATTATGTGTTTCGAGTGTCGGAAACATAAAGAACGAAGTTTTAGAGGAATGCCATCGTTCGAAGTTCACTATACATTCCGGAGGTACCAAGATGTATCAGGATATGAAGAGGAATTTCTTCTAGGAAGGAATGAAGCAGGATAGCAGTGCTTGAATTGCCAACAAGCAAAGGCCGAACACTAAAAACCAAGTGGTTTGCTTCAGCCTTAGATATTACAGTATGGAAGCGGGATTCTATTTTTATGGGATTCATTGAGAGGTTTCCTGGGTCGAACAGGGTAATGAAAGTATATGATTCATAGTGGACAATTTGACCAATAGTTCCCATTTCATTCCAATTAGGTCAACCAGGACGGCACCTGTTTTAGCGAGATTGTTCATGAAGAACGTGGTTAGACTGCATGGGGTTCCAAGCAGTATAATTAGTGATAGAGATTCCTTGTTCACTAGCGAGTTTTGGAAGAGTTTGTAGGAAGTTTTAGGAACCAAGCTTAAGATGTACCGCTTACCATCCGCAGAAAGATGGGTAAATTGAAAGAGTTAACAAGATCTTGGAAGATTTGTTAAGAGCTTGTGTTCTTGATTTCGAGGGATCATGGGAAGACCATCTGCATCTAGTCGATTTTTCGTATGATAACAGTTATCAGATTGGTATTGGAATGGCACTGTTTGAAGCTTTGAATGGAAGGCCATGCAGATCTCCCATTTGTTGGTAAGAGATCGAGGATAGGTTAATTCTTGGTTCAGATTTGGTAAGAGAAGTTGCAGAAAAGATTGAGGTCGTTCGGGCTAGAATGAAAGAGGATCAGTCTAGGCAGAAAATTATGTAGATAAGAGACGGAAAGATTTGGAGTTCTCAGTTAGGGACAAGGTTTTCATCAAAGTATCATCAATTTAGGGTGTTCTTAGATTTGTAAAATCGAGGAAGTTATCTCCTAGGTTTGTTGGACCTTTTCCTATTCTTGAGAGGATAAGAAAAGTCGCATATATGCTTGAGTTATCGAGCAGTCTGGCAGGTGTCCACGATGTTTTTCATATTTCTCATCTCAGAAAGTGTATTAGAGACCCGAAGATTGCTATTGCACCGACAGTGCTAGATGCTTTAATGGTACAACCGAACTTGACCATAGTGAGGAAGCCAGTTCGCATTGTTGTGAGAGATGAGAAGAGACTTAGAACCAAGATGGTCAGATTAATCAAAGTCCAGTAGAGTGACGATGGCAGATACTATACTTAGGAGGTTGGAAGCAGGATTAGAGATACTTATCCTGACTTGTTTGGTGGTATGTTTTTACCTTCTTGTCTGTTTTATGGGCCTTATTGTAATTTCGAGGACGAAATTCTTTAAGGAGGGGAGTCAATAGCACCTCAGATTTTTGGTAACATTATTTAGGAGATTTTGTTAGATAAACCAAAATAAAATAATGTATTGATTAGGAATTGAAATTTTATTTATTTAAGGTAGACCTACCTTTTTAAACTAATGATTTAAAAAGGATTTAAAATGAATTAGAGGAGGGGTATGATAGGAAAGAGGCCATTCCTATATCACATACCTTAGGCCGTGTAAAACTACACACGTTCATTCTAATTTTAAAATTTTAGCCGGCCACCATTAACAAGGAAAGAAGAAGAGGAAATTCAAGAAAACCTAAAGGATAAGCAAATTCAAGTTAAACTTATTCAAATCTCAAGCTCCTTAGTCTCTAAAGCAAAGGTGAATAATGTTTACATCTCTAAATTTATATTGGTTTCGATTTTAAGATTAAACCCAAATATTTTGCAAAGGTTCGCCATGTTTTTGAATGATAAAATGATATATATACTTATCGATGATTTATTAATGCTCATATAGATTTTATGACATGTTTTAAGATGAAAACCCTATCAAATGACATCCATTAGCCTTGTGAATTTTTATAACGATCTAAAAGTTATTTTAGGGATGGGTTTCAATTTTTAGATTTTTCTTTAATTTTTGTGGAATTATTATGAATTTTCAAAGGAAGAAAATGATATTTTGGATTAGAAAATTATTTATGGGAAAATAATTGTTTGTTTGGATCCGAAAATTTTAAATGTTGAAAAGAACATATTAATTGATTTTCTGGAATTTTTTCAGATTTTTCTAAGGTGATTTAATGGTTATATAAAATTATTTAAGGTATGGGAATTAAATGTTTTATATAATTATAAAGGAGAAAGTGGATTTTTCTAAAGAGGGAATTAGGCACAAGGTCAAACTTTGAAAAAACTTAGGCTGAAGGACACAAAGTTTCGATTCTGGGCTGAAGGACAAACTTTTAAAGAAAATTAGGCTGATGGACAATGCCAATTATAACTAGCATTATATTCAGTTTTAACACTATACAAAATGCTAGTTATAACTAGGATTATATTCAGGTTTTGTAATAACCCGGATTTCTGGACATCTGTAATTGATAAATATTTGGGTTATTTAATAGGATATTGATTTATAGATTGAACAAATAGACAAGATGATAAATATTTATACTTGGATAAATATTATTTGATATTCATCTAGTATAATTATTTAAAAATTTGCAAAATCATTACTTTCAAACAAATGTAATGTGTGTTTGCTTAAAAAAAATATATACGAGTAAATTTAAATTTAATTTGAACTTGAGATTGAAAATTCAAAAAAATAAATATTTTAAAGTAAATTGGATATAAAAATAATGGATATCTTAAAGAAAGCATTTATTTGTTTAGAGATGTATTTATTTACTAAGAAAATTAATTTAAAAAAAAAAGCTTTTTAAAATAAATAAAATGAAAGATTACAAGTGTTGATTTATTAAAGCACATAAATACACATGTAAGTGAATTAATATTAGGATATGACAAGTGTAGCATTTGTAAACAAGGGTTAAGATTTATTTTTTTATTTTCTTTAAATCTAATTCACATTTTATAAACTCTCCTCTCCTCTCTTTTATTTCTTTTCCATCTTCACTTTCTAAAAAAATTTCAAAGCCATGCTTATTTATCTACAAACCTGAACTTCATCTTTAAAAATCAGAAAATGATCAAGAATCAAAACTTGAAAACAATTTCTAAAAACAACTCCTCAAACCAAAATCATACTCAAACAAATCCAAAGCCAAACACAAAATCTGAAGAAAAAAGAAAGGAAGGAAAGAACAAAAATCAAGCAAGGTTTTAAGCAATCTCTGTTCGTAATCTAACCTGAGCGAATCAAATTTAAGCTACAACAAGGGTCATCTCAACATCAAACAAGCTCAAAGATCTGATATTTCAAGCCAGATATGTTTAAACGAATTATAGGCCATCTCTGTTTATTTTTACAGGTGAGTGATTATGATCTACTTTTATCTGTTTTATAGAAATGCCTGTGAGTTGTTTATAAAGTTTAATCTGGTACTGAATTTGATATGCATGTTGAAAATTTGCAGTGATATAGTATAAAATTGTTTGCCTGAATGATGACTGTGATTTGCATGTTAGTAAATAGCATATAACTGTGTATTTTGTTCTGAAAATACATATCCTCTAATTTAAACAGGAATTCTAATACATTTGTGAATTCATATCTTCTAATAAAATGATTTCAGACCTTGATCCTTAAAGTAAAGATGGTTATGACAATGTAAACTAAATTTTTAAAAGTAATTTCAAGAATTTATATTAGGAGATAAATTCAAAAGAATAAATCATAGTAAAAATATGAAGTAGGTAAAAAAATTTGATGTTTTATAAATTCAAGTTTGGATTTTACATTATGATTCGTATTAACAAATCAAGAATTTAGGTGAGTAAACATACCATCTCGAAGTTTAAATCTTGATAATTGATTCATGGAAATCTTGTGCTTGCTATCTTTTGTAAACATGAAGTTCTGTGTTGTTTTGCTGTTTATTGGAAGCTACACTCTAACATGTCCTTCAATATTTCAAGCTACTGAGTAAAGGAATCAAGGAAAATCTTCTTCATATAAATAATTTAAACTTAGGAATTTAAATTAAATAAGTTTGTTTGGACTAAAGTCAGGATTTGGGATTTTGTTTGGGAGGTACAGTGTGATATAGATACTGGATATTCAAATTTTCAAGGAAAGGAAATCATATGTTAAAATTCGAATGTTTTAAATCATGAATTTGATTTCGTATCTTGATTAGGCAAACAAAGGAAAGATTTTTTAAAAAAACCGATGATTTTTATGTGATTGTACATGGTGCAGTTCTTATATGAACTCGAAATGCAATTTCATCAATTTCTGTTAGTTTAGCAAATTTTAAATGTTGAAATCGGTTGTATAGTTAGCTTGAGGGTTCTCGAATATAGGAAAAATGCCAGAAAAATTTTCTAATGCGAGATTTGTTGATTCGAATCGATAATAGGGTTTGGGTTTGAGTTTTCTCTGTGCTCTGTGAATTGTAAATTTCATCGCCACGTATTGACCGAGCCATTCGAAATTCTGGGAGATGGTTGAGGAAAGTATGGACGTGGTGTGGCCGAAGCGTTGTTGCCACTGGTGATCAGCATTCGAGAGGCGAGGCATTTTTCTGGCAGTTGTTCGTGTTGTTAGTTCAAGCTTCAGGCATTTTTCGATTTTTCCCTGCTCGCGTAGTTTCGAATTTGGAATTCATATTAGTGGTCGATTTCTGGTATGTGGGAGACGACGAGAATCGCCGGATGGTCGGTGAACCACCGTGCACGTGCACGGTGGCTTAAGGTGTCAGTGCAGTCACGTTTGAGTCATCACGAATTATACTTCGAGAATTTTGGGGGTCTGCACGAGTTCGACCTGGTGGTTTAATTTTGGTACTTAGTTAAATTATACTTACTGGAATATAAAGAAAAGGGGAGAAGAAGAAGTGTACGAGAGGGGAAGAGTGACTCGGGAAAACTTTTGGATTACGCGAGTGATGACTCGAGTTAAATAGGGGAAGCACTCGGGTGGTTTTACTTTCAAACTGCAGTGTTTTAAAAAAAAATGAAGTTGAGCAATCTGTGTTCTATCAAGATTTAAACATTGTAAATTTAATAAGGGCGTAACAATTTGAGTTAAAACTTTAATATAAGTTTAATCATTTAGTTAGTGTGTAACGATGTTTAAAAACTCTTAACTAGTATTTTAATTAAGTATTTAATTTAAGTCAAGTATAAATTAATTAATATTAAGTTGTGTAGTTAATAACAAATCAAAGTTAAAGAAGATTCTTTTAAATGTTAATTTAAATGAATAGTAATTACTTAAGAAAATCATTAAGAGTAATTACTTTATAATTGTGATTAAAGATTGACTAATTAATGATTATGTGATTAATAAATTTGTAACTAACTATTTGAAGTTAACTAAAGAATGACCAGTAGTTAAGTAATTAGGTAATTTAATTAACAAATGGCTAATGATTAAATGGGTAATTAAGAAAACTTAATTGGGTTTAAGGGTAATTAAGAGTTGGATTATCCGATTGAAATTAATTTTTAATTAATTGAAGGTAATCTCTTGGTGAATTATTTAAATATAAATACTTTATATGATTTAATGAAGTAATTCATAATTACAGGATGTAATAAATTAAAAGGAACTACTTAATGGGAAGCAATTAAAGGGTAATTACTTAATAGAAGGTAATTAAGGATAAATTACTTGGTGTAATTTAAAAAAAAAAGATTAATAATTATGTAAGAATTTAATTACTTAAGTAAGTAATACAGAGGGGTAATTACTGCTTATGAGTAATTAGGGTTGATTAATACCCCTGATATGAAAGGTTCGTGATATGATGTGTTTGGTAGGCAATAATAGTGTGGTTATCTGTCAATGATGAATTACAGAGTAAAAAGGGTGACACCTTTAATTTAAAATTGAGTTGCATTTCACTTGAATGACTGATGTTAAGATGAACTGAATTCGAAGATACCGGAGTCGGGTATTAGAAAATACCCGAAACCACTTCGATTCTTTATAGATTGATATGTGAAATCAATAAGCTGGGTTGGAAGGATTTAAATAAATTGGACCATTTAACCTAGGTTTGGCACTTAGAAATTGATGTATGAAATAAGTAATGTCTATAACAGCTTGTGAAGTTATAAATTGATATAAGTTACCCGGGTTATATGAGTTGTATGCTATTGTATTCTATGTTAGATGGGCTTACTCGCGCTGTTTTCCAGCCTGACACGGGTGTTACTTTGATGTAATGCTCGGGTCAGTACGAGTATTATAGATTTTCAGGTAAGACGCTATGGAGCTCAGGAGGTGAGTTGGAGAGCAGGAACGTATGGAGAGTTTCTGCAGTGATATTTTAGTATCTGAGACAGATTGATTTATCTGTCCTGAGCTTGTAAACATGTTGTAACTCTGATGTATATTAAAGTGTAATTTGACAAGTACAGTTTTCCATTTGTATAATTATTATTTATGTGATATTGTATTTTGATCCGCTGCGAATGTGAGGTTTCTGTGCTTGTTTCTGTTTTCTTCTTCTTTCTCTTTTCTTCTTTTCTTAACTATCTGGAAATTTCGGGATCGGAATTTCCGGGTCGTTATAGGTTTACACAATATAAAAGGATGGCTATGTTTAGCATTGTCCTTCAGCCTAATTTTTTTCAAAATTTTTCCTTCAGCCAAAAAATGAAACTTATTGTCCTTTAGTCTGATTTTTTTTACAAAGTTTGTCCTTGTGCCTATTTTCCACTTCTCTAAATTGTTTAAATTTCCAGATAAGGATGGTCAGCGGCAATTTTTGAATATAAAATTACGGTAACCAATTAGATTTAGACAAATAAGGTAGGCTGGGTACAAAAGAACAATTTTAAAGTACAAATAAATAGTTTTTCTACTATTTTAACTCTTTTAGCAAGAGGTTCCACCTCCATTTCAAACCTTTAGACAAGGTCGAAAGGTAGCAAATCTTTGGCTAGGTCAAATAAACAATACACATGGTATCAGGCAACTGGTACGTAGTGAATTGGAAGGAGTCGAAAGGTTTAGGGATGAAAGGTAATAGCTTTCGAAGGAGATGAAACTTTGTTTTGGTTTAAAGGAAAATATGCCTGCTAGCTTTTGACAAAGAGCTTTTGACAATTTCAAATGGTTTAAAAGAAAAAGGTTTAGATTAGTTTTCTTTCTTGTTTTAATTGAAACCTTTCGACAAAGTCGAACGGTATAGCTTTCGACAAGGTTGGAAGTATAATTGCTGCTTCTAAACTTTTCGACCCAGATGGAGTTGATGGTAATCTTTGTTTTTTTAAAAAATTTCCACCTCTCCATTGATTTCGAAGGGTTGGTTCCAACACCAACACTTCATTCTTTTCGTATGGTTTCAAAAGGTTTTATAAAGGTTTCGAAGCAGTTGCTTTCGACTCCAATGTTTTTCTAATCCTTTTGCTCTATTTGAAGGCATAATCCAAATGTATTAAAGGTTTCGAAGTAGTCAACTTCGAATGGTTTCGTAAGTTTCCCACTCGTTTTAAATTGAACCCACCGTCTTCGAAAGGTTATAAGTTTCAACGCTTTTGATAAGTTTATCAATGATTTTATAGGAGTGGTTCCCTAGGCTTTCGAAAAAGTCGAAAGGTAGAACCTTTCGATTAAGTTGAAAAGAAACCTTTTGACAAGGTCGAAAGGTATGGTTTTGTAATGTTTTCGAAAGGCTAAGGTCTAAAGTATTTAAAGGTGGATGTCATATATTTTAAAGCTTTTAGAAAAAAGGCTTTTATTAATGGTTTTGAAGGAGTTACCTTCAATGATTTCGAAAGGTTTTATTAAAGGATATGAAGGAGTTACCTCCAATGCTTCCGAAGGGTTTTACTAATGGTTTTGAAGGAGTTACTTCAATGATTTTGAAAGGTTGTTTAATGGTTTTAAAGAAAAGTTTCAAGTATAATAACCAGGCAGGTAGCCTAAGTGTTTAAGTTATAAAGGACTTTAACTTATTTTAAAAAGGATAGATAATCTTTATTGAACATCATTAATAATATTTTGAGTAAAGTGTATATAACATGGAAGAAAAAGGTTAAAGTAAAGCTAAAGATATATTTTCCTTGTATATATATATTTTGACGGACTAAATCCTTTTGAAAAGGTTTTTAAGGAAAATTTAAAGGGTAGTTAACCCAAAAGAAAATTCAGGCAGTTAGCTCATTTAAATTCGGACAGTTGGTCCATTTTGAGGGTAATTAGCCCAAAGGACAGTTAGTCCAGATAAGCGGCAGTTAGCTAAGATATGAACAGTTAGTTCATTTGTTAGCATAATGGACCTTGCTATTTCTTAAAGAAATTTAGTCCACCTTTTTTATCTGTTTTGGACAGATAGCCCATTTATTTAGTATAAAGAATATTGCTATTTTTGGTATAATCATATTTTAGGACATTTAGTCCAAGAAAGAGCAGTTAGCTTAGATTTTAGGACAATTAGTCCAGTAACAAATAGCTCAGGTTTTAGACAGTTAGTCTATATATTTCCTGTTTTAGCATAATGGACATTGCTATATTATTATCATAGTCAGTTAATTAACCAGTTTAGTTACAGGAAAAGGTTTGCAAAATATATGATTTGAAAAGAGATATTAGTGAGGGGAAACCCGTTCCGCTAAGCGACGTGGTCTCACTATATATCAGTAAGCAGAGATGTAACAAAAATTATTCATACCAGGCTTTATGTCTGACTCGAAGTTTTTGTTTCCCTTAAACTCTTGGGTGCTCAAAATTTGATTTGAGTAGGTTGACGGTTTATATTTTCAGGTTTTAGCAGATTTTAGTGAATAAAGCATCCGAAGATGGGCAGGTGGCTGAAGGATAGCTAAATTAGGGATTTTATTTTAAAATTGTTTCCACTGTGTATTAAGACAGATATGTCTATATTTCTTTGATCATCCAAGGGAGCATCTTCATATGTCGCTCTTGGTGTGTTGTTGTAATTTATATTTGATCATTGGCTGGATTACGTTTGGGGATTTTTGTAACTTGAATATGATATTGTTTAAAATGTAATCATTGATATTATTGTCTTTTTAGAAATCTGTGATTTTTTTCAAGTGCTTCTGATATTATGGATACCACTAACATTACCGCATTTCATCATCAGAAGTTAGTACTATGGATGACTGCAGCATCCATAACACTTCGCTTTTGACCTCCAGATATGGGATGTTATAATTAAGACCGGGACTTGCTAGGGAAACCTTGCCACATCTCAAGGATCCATGTGATGTGGTAGTGGAGATGGCACTGAGGAATGAAGAGATGCTTGCTTTCTTTGGTAGTAATAAGGCAATGGAGATTCGGAGTGGGCAGTATCAGAAAAGGAAGTTCTTTCGTAAAAAGGGAGCTCAGAAGTTTGGAGCTGCTAAGAAAGGAAAGACCAAAGTTCTTTGTTACAAGTGTGACAAGAAAGGGAGTTTTGCAAACGAAAGCCGTTCTAGTGATGGAAAGAAGGTGATGGGGAGAAAGAACATCAAGTACTTTAATTGTGACCAAATTGGACATTATAAGAATCAATGCAAGAAACCCGTCTAAGTGGAGAAAGGAAAGGTGTTTGCTTTGGAACCAGCAACCTCGAGACCCAAAGTAGAAGATAAAGGAAAGGCTGTGATGAGAGGTACGCTTTCGATTAATGGTATACCTGTTAGACTATTGCTCGATACTAGTGCGTCACATTCTTTTATTTCATATTGCTTAGTAGATAAGCTAAGTTTAGAACAATCACGTCTAGTTACTTCCTTAAGAGTTGTGTCGATAGAGGGCAATGCAACTCTTGAAATAAGGTGTGACCATTTATAATTTGAATTTTTAGGTCATATATTTTCCTACAGCCTACATGTGTTTGATTTCCTCGGCCTTGGGATTATTTTGGGTATGGACTGGTTAAGTAAATACGATGTTGGGATATTTTTCCAAGGCAGGAAAATATCGCTAAGACACCCTAAGAACAGATACTGAATTATATACTTAGTAGAGACTTGAATTTTGATGTTTGTGCTTTGTTGGGTGCAATGGAGGAGGAAAGTAGTTGAATTGAGTTTTTGTTGTTAGAGAGTTTTCTGATGTCTTTGAGCCAGTGACCGGACTAATGTCGAAATGAGCTATTGAGTTTCATATAGATCTTGTACTTACAACCGAACTCATGAGCAGACCACCCATCAGGATGACACCTACATGTATGTAGGAGTTAAACGTGCAGCTAGTGGACTTAGTAGGAAAAAGTTTTATTAGACCAAGCAGTTCACCTTGGGGAGAGGTCGCAGTATTCTTAAAAAAACTGGATGGTCGTTAAGATTATGCATCAATTACAGAAAGTAGAATGAGAAGACGATGAAGAACATATATCCTTTGTTGAGAATTGATGATTTGTTTGATCAGTTGAGTGGAGCCATAGTATTTTATCAATTGCATTTAGCAACAGGGTTCCACCAATTAAGAGTGGCGGAAGATAGTATTTGTTTGATGTTATTTCAAACAAGATACTGTTATATAAGTGGCTAGTATTCAGACTGATTAATATGCCTATTTTCTCATAGATTTGATGAACTGAATCTTTCGAGAGTATTTGGATAGACCCGTATTAGTATTTATGTATGAAATTTTGATATATTATTGGAATGAGAAAGATCATGAGACTCGCCTTAGAACAGTGCTTGAGATGTTGAGGCACCATCAACTGAAAGCGAAGTTTTCGAAGTGACATTTTTGTCTTAGAAGAAGCATTTTCAGTAGTCCATCAAATATAGATGTTATTAATGATTGTAAGAGACCCAATATAGTGACCAAGACAAAGAGTTTTCTTGGATTAGCTGGCTATTACCGAAGATTCATCAAGGATTTCTACCGTATAGCAGCACTGATGACTAATTTGACAAGGAATGACATGAAGTACATTTGGATCAATAAATATAAGGAGGCATTCCAAAAACTGAGACATTTATTAACCAATGCACCCTTATTAGTTGTCTCGGATGGAAATCAAGATTTGATGGTGCATACCGATGCATGCGGAACAGGATTAGAAGCTGTATTAATGTAAAGGGTAAAGTGATTGCCTATGCTTCTCCATAGCTCAAACCGCATGAAGTTAGATATCTAACTCATGACTTAGAATTTGTTGCTATATTTTTTGCTTTGAAAATGTGGAGACCTTACCCTTTGGGAGAACGATTTGAGTTGTATATAGACCACGAGCCTTTAAGATATTTATTCTCTCAGAAGGAGTTAACATGAGACAACAGAGATGGTTGGAGTTTTTAGCTGCTTATGATTTTGGGATTGCGTATACGCCAAGGAAAGGGAACAAAGTAATTGATGCACTTAGTAGAAAACATCAAAATTTGGTATTAGAAATGTTAGTCGAATGGAAGGATTTGGAAATATTAACTACTTGTAGTGTGCAGATAAGATCAACAGCTAGCTCTAGTCAGAGCATTGCACTGGTATCTTTCTTAAAAGTCCGACCAGTATTGATCGAAAAGAACACTTATATGCAAAGAGATGATCCATTGTTAGCTGAACTAAATAGATGACTAGAAGGTGGAACTGAGATAGATGGTTTGGCAAACTTTTCTCTTGAAAAAATGGATGGTTAAGAAAGAAAGAACGACTCTGCACTCCAAATGTTGGAGACCGAAGGAAAGAAGTCCTTAGGGAGTGACATCAATCAAAGTTTACTATTCATCCTAGAGGAATTAAGATGTATCAGGATATGAAAAGGACTTTCTTCTAGGAAGGTATGAAAAAGGATGTAGGCTTATAGGTAAAACAGTGCTGGAATTGTCAACAAGCGAAAGCCAAGCATCAAAGGCCAAGTGGATTGCTTCAGCGTTTAGACATACCTGTATGGAAATGAGATTTTATATATATGGATTCGATAGACGGGTTGCCAAGGTCTAGGGGAGATGAAAGTATTGTGGTTATAGTGGACAGACTAATGAAAAGTGCACATTTGATTCCCGTTAAATTGACATGGATGAAAGCTATTTTGGCTAAGTTATTCATAAGGAATATTGTTAGACTTCATGGAATTCCTAGTACTATTGTCAGTGATATATTCATTATTCACCAGCGAATTCTGGAAGATTCTTCAAGGGGTTTAAGGTACCGAGCTCAAGTGAGTACCGCTTACCATCTGAATACAGATGGGCAAACATGAAGTTAACAAAGTCTGGAAAGATTTGTTAAGAGCTTGTGTGCTAGACTTTGAAGGATCATAGGAAGACCATCTACACTTAGTTGAATTCTTGAATAATAATAGTTATCAAATAAATATAGGGATGACACCTTTTAAAGCTTTGTATGGAAGGCCATGAAAATCACCCGTATGTTTGCTAGAGACTGGAGATGGATTAATTATTGGTCCAAATTTAGTGAGAGATGCATGGAAAAGATTGAGTTGATTTTGCTAGAATGAAGGAAGCTCGGTCTAGACAGAAAAGTTATGCAGATAAGAGACGGAAAGACTTAGAGTTCTCAACTGGAGATTGGGTTTTCTTCAAAGTATTGCCAATGAAGGGGGCAGTAAGAATGGGGAAGTCTGAGAAATTGGCACATAGGTTTGTTGGACCATTTCCTAGTACAGAAAAGATCGAGAAAATCGTACTTGAAGAATAGAGTTACCGAGCAATTTGGCAAAAGTCTGTAATGTCTTTCATATTACTCATCATAGAAAGTGTGTTCGAGATTCAAAAACTGCTATCACTCTGAATGCATTGGAAGACTTAGTAGTGGAGTCGGATATGACTATTATTAGGAAACCAGTTAGTATTGTAGTTAAGGATAAAAAGAAGCTTAGGAACAAAACAGTCAGTTTAGTAAAAGTCCAATGGAGTGATGACGAGAGAGACTGTACTTGGTAGGTATAGGACTGGATTAGTGACACTCGTCCTGATGTCTTTTGATGGTATGTTTTATGTTTATAGTTACGATTACTGATATGTGCCTTATCGTAATTTCAAGGACGAAATTCTTTAAGGAGAGGAGTCCATAAGAACCCTAATTTTGATTAACATTATTTAGATATTTAATTAGATAAATTAGATAATATAATATGAAAGGATAAGGAGACTAAGATTTGGCAAGTAATATGGGTCGAGCCTTAATTAATGAATTAATAATGTCAATTAGAATATTAAATAGAAGGAGAAAGTAAGGGAAATTTCCTAAACATAAACCCTTATTCTCTCACTACCTTTGTTATGTTTCCACTCCACATAAACTAGAGAAAGCTTAGGACATCCATTGTTAGGAGAAACAAAGAAAAGAAAGCTAAGGAACATAAATCTAAAGCTTAAGGGATCAAATCAACATTCAAATCTCAAGTTCTTTTAACCTATTAAGGTGACTAATGATACCCATCTCAGAATATGCTTGCTTACTTTTGGTTTTAGTATTGAATCTGAAATCATATGATTGATATTATGTTATGTTTGAGAGTTTGGATAGTTATATGATTATTGATGAATCATGAGATTTATTTATGAAATTAATTGATAAGTTTGAGTTAGAAAACCTATCATATGACAACCAAATAACTTGAAATTTGGATATGATTTTGGAAGCTTTATTTTATAAGTAGTTTTTTAATTTCATAATTTTCTGATTAAGTATGAATATTCTATGATTTCCTTATGTGAAGAAAAAGGTTTATTTTGGATTATAATTATTAAAAATAATTAAATAATGTTTTTATCCCCAAAATGTTTGTTAAAAAATATATAAAATCTGATTTACTGTGATTTTTAGGGAGTTTTCTCATGTTGTTATGATTTATTGTGAATTTATTAGGCTAGGTAAGTTTAATAGTTATATTAAAATATTAATATAAAATATTAGGTTTGCAAATGTTTTGGAATTATATTTTTGGTTTACGACAGATTTCAAAAAAGTAATTAATAAAGAGAATATTATCTAATGAGGTTTTGATAAAAAATAGGAGTTAGTCAAAAGAATTTACTTATAATAGCAAAATTGCAGTTTTAATGTTAATTACAAAAATGCCATGCCAGCAATGTCGATACCACCGTTCATCTACGACGCAGCTATGCTCTCGACGTCGACTAATAGTGATACGATGTCAACTAAGGTCGGTATGAAGTGAATCAGCTACGGTTTAATAAGGAAGTGTAATGTCGACATCGACATCCCTGTTATCGACATTGATATTATCGCATGTTTTATAACAACGTCAATGAGGCCGCATTTCATTCATCGCATGCTTATGTGCCACATTTCATATAAAAGGGCAAGATGGTGCCTATTTTCAATTATGTCGCTGACCCTATAAAGCAGCCATGCCATTAGTCTTCTATTCCAATTCTTATTATAGTGATGCCGCTCCTATTTTTATCGACAATGATATCTATAGCGATAACGACGCCGTCTATCTTCTTTATTATAATAAGGCGGTGACGCTGCCCTTTATCCTATTATTTTCTACGATGAATATAAATGGCAATGATGCCGCCTATTTTAAATGCTGCCATTCCCTTATACAAGATTACTGACTTTATATTATGCAAACCAATGAAACTCTATACTATGCTATACGACAAAATTATTATCGACTATATAGCTTTGTGTTAAATAAATCAAAGACTTTAACATATTTTGATATTGAAGAGAGGCGATGACCCATGCCAGCTATATCCATGGCGCGTTTTATTACTATACGAGGTTTTATTGTTTTCGCTTATAGCCTATGATTTTGAGGTGCTACAATCTCTAAGTGGTTTCGAACATCATCAATATTGTTTTACAGGAGCATATATCTTGGCATAAGTAATTTGGATAAAATAAAGGGCTATAATCTTCCTTATTTTTGATATGATTTCAAAGATTGAGTCATTTATAAAGATTTTGTTTTCAAGGAAATAGAAAAGGGAATTCGGTCCAGAGTTTTACAATAGAATTATTGTTTTTATCTTCTTTAGATAAATTGTGATAGGATGACTTGGAGTTTAAAGAAATCATATAGGACTGGTGTAGGGTAATGCCCTATACTTCAGCTGCTAGCCCCTAGCTAATGTAAGCCTAAAATTCCAGTGCCTAGGTCTTTGTCATGGGTAAGACTAAAAGTAAGTTTATGCACAAAAGGGAAGACACAAAGATGAGGCAGATCATTGGTTAGCCCGCAAAACCATTAAGTTCAGAGTGACCCTAGGAATAGTAAGTTTTAGACAGACCATCCAGTTTCCTTCCAGCAGTAAGTTAGAAAATTTGATATATCTGGTAGGCCCTAATCAGCCGTATAGGTTTGTGGTCACCTAAAAAAACATGATGTTGGAATAGAAAGTCCATTAATTCAGACAGATTGGTCATGATTACCCATGTTGCATGCATGCATATGTTTGTTTGAACTGTTTAGTTTAACCATCGTGGATGTAGGTACATGATTTATGAAAGACATGTTTAGAGGATACTAGTAAGGGATAAACTCGTTTCGATTAGCGGTACGGTCTCACTAACTTATTAACCGAGATGGCATATTATTATTCACACCAGACTTTTTGTGTAATTTGAAGTTTTTGTTTTCTCCTTTAACTCTTGGGTACTCATTTGTGTCGTTAGAGAGTAAGGTTTTCAGTTCAAGTAGGTTTTGGTGAATAAATCTTATGGAGAAAAGCAGCATGCAAAGCTGGCTATATAGAAATCTGTCTACTGTTTATGTCCACTATGTGATGTTATTTTGTTGTATGTATGTAATGGCAGAACTGTATCTGTCTAGTGGTAAACTTGGATCAACCAAGGGGGCATCTTCATATGTTACTCTTGGAGTATTTTGTAATAATTAGATATTATCGAACCAAGGCAATGTTTAGGATTATGTAATGAATATAAAATATTAAATTTGAAATGAAATGTGAAAGTTGTTTTGAAATTATATTTAAGAAAATTTCATATTTTTGTGCTTCTGGTGTTATTGATACAGTTAACATTACCGCATTTTATTACCGAAAATTAATACTATAGATGTCTGCAACATCCATAGTGGTTAGTTTTAGGTCTCAAAATCGCATATGTTACAACACTCCAAGCCTAGGATCGGTTGGTTCGACTTGGTACAGCCTCAACAGCCATCTAATTTTTGGCCCGGCTTCCCTACAACACCCCTAGACCAATCTCAAGCAGTCTTCCTCGTCATCTCACGCCCAGCTCGGCACATCATCCATGGCTTGGTCCTCAACAACTCTTCTCTTTGCGTCTTCAGTTGTCTACCAAACAGCTCAACAATCCCAGCCACATCAACATACAAAAGTATATGGTAATGGGCACAACTAGGTGTTCCTAACACTAATAAAAAGCATATCATACCCCCATAGCATGCCGACATAGTTATGCAATAAATGCATGGTATGGGCAGGGCATTATCCTTGTATGGTTTCCTTGTTGATGCTCATCTCAGCCGCACATTCCTTTCACTTTTCCAACTGTCTCCCGTTAACCTATTCAACCAGATCAGTGGCCATGCATGCTTTCTATCGGATTAACAGTGCAATCTCAACCATCCATCATCCATGTCAGTTATTATAAATACCTCATGCTTTACCCCCTCAAAAACGATTGAACAACACTAGTTTTTAAGTCTCTTAGTATTATCATTATCTTGTTATCTAGGCTATTGTAATAATAGTAAAAGTAATGAAAAAATTCTCATAGTGGACATAGATCATCTTTGGTCTAACCATTTTAAAATCGTTCCCCTTTACTTTTCGATATACTAGCGTCTCTCCATTTCTCAATTTTTTTACTAGGGTATTAATAACCCATCTTTGACTAATATAACCCCTTAAACACACTTTTGGGTTGGATAAGAAGTGGAAATCGGGGACAAGCCCCTCTTTTCTGAACTTAGTTATTTTACACCCTTCTCTTTTAAAAACTATTTTCTACATTCCTCTTTTTTACTTCTTTCATTTCCAAATTTTAAAGCGGCGGCTCTGACATATACTACGGTAGTTATGATTTATGAATGTATATCCTAGAGTGCATGTTAAGGTTAGTAAAATTACCCAAATACCCTCGTGATTTTCACGTTTAAAAAAAAGCGAGGTGGTTTATAAAAGAAAATCAGAAGGGACCTAAGACTAATATTTTTATGATAATAAGGATGTATACCAAAATTTCCCAGATAAAATTCTACTCAAGAAGTATATTCTAAATCTTTATTTAGAACTTCTATTCCAACATTGATGTACCAAAATTCAAAGTTTTATTAGGAGATAATTTTGCAATTAGAATCCAAATTAACTTAAATTCGCTCACTGATGAATCTATTATGCTAATTTCAATAATTAAAATTTGCAATGCTATTCTCATTATCATTACTTATTATATTTCAATCGCATCGGTCTTTTTCCAAAAGTACATCCACGGCCGATGGATCATGTCCCTTTGGGTACAACTAACAAAATCATGTTTCGATAGTGTGCTTGGAAACTATTTCAAATTTAAGCGTCATGTCATACATTAGAGTATATGCACTTTACGGTTTATTGGAAACTTAGGAAATTGTTACTATACAATTCCTTTACTCGACATTAATAAATAACTTACATTTTCTCTTTAATGTGCAAGAATTTGTAATTGGGAAATTCTAATTGGACATTCTAATGAATTTTTCTATTTTAGGCTCGGTTTATTTTCTTCATCTTATATGATCAATTTTCACGTAATAATACTTAGGTCATATCCAATGCTTACATAAAACTAATTCAATTTTGAGCTTAAAAAACTTCTATTTATAACATAAACTAGTCAACCTTGTTATCCGGTCCCAAACTCCTTTGGAGCGAATCACATAAGATCCTTTATGAACGAATTTTAAGCCTCTCAACTCACACAACCTGTTAACTCTCTAACCTAGGACATATAGGATTTCATGTTAATTCATATCTTATATGATTTCATAAATCATGGTTTAGATGAAATTAAATTTAACATATGCACTACTCTTAAGTACATATACTTATTGACACATCAATCATCATTGTTATGTATCATCAATCATCATCATCACTTATCATAAATCGTACTTTTTTCAAAAAAAGTATGATTATTCCTTATCGATACATCGTTATGCATCGCAGAGAGAAGTGACTTGGAGATTGAATTTTATTTATTTTTAGTAACTTTGGAAACCTTTCCATTATACTCCCTTATTCGATCAAATCAAATCATTTTATTTTCATTGCATATTATTTTTTCTACTTCTATTTTAAATCTATGAACTTGTCAAAGATACATTACTTGTGTATCAAATACACATCATCAGTTAATTTAATAAAGAAAGTAGATCCGTTGTGGTATCAGTAGACCATGGACTGCATACATCTATATGTATAAATCTAAATAGTTCATTAACTCTTTTGTGACTCCCACTGAAAGAGTATTTTGCCCTTATTCTTTTGAGATATAATTCGTGGGTATTATATGATTCATAATCATATGATTAAAGAATTATTTCGCCAAAAATACCTTAGTCCATAGTTCCAAAATAATTATAGAAAAGTTTAGATACCTTTGTAATTTCCGTAGCTAAAGCATCATATTGTTTTAGAAACAAATGCCATTATTATAATATTGCTTTCAATTAATACCGAAAACCGAAAAATGGTTATTATTTCATAAATAATATTTGGTACACATACGAAAGCAATCTTTCATAATTTGATGCATCCATTAATAAAAATCATATGGTATGCTCCCACTATTTCTACCATTACTATAATTGTGCATGTAATGCAAAACTCCATTCAACCACTTGTTATGGGTTATTTATTTCATCCACTATAACTAGTTTATAGTAAAGAGCTCATATTAAGAAAATATTAAACCCAAAGAAATAACTCTTATATAAAATAATTTTCTATAATACAATTACATTTGGAATATAAATCACATTTATCATTCTATATTAAGTATCTACTAAGTATTTTATGAAATTCTCATTTCTAACGTCTCTTCATGAAGCAAAAGTGATTTTCACTCTTGTCATCCCAACTGTGCATATTTTACATCCACTATCAAACATTCGCTTTCCTTTCTAAATGGTTGATTCTCCAAAAAAGCTTTACTATGAAACTGCACCAAACTTTTTAAAGAAGTGTATTCGGACACCCTTAATGTTTTAAAGATATCTAATCGGTTAAACTTAAGTAAACTAATCAAAACTAATGTTTTAGTGATCAAATTTATACGTCAATCTTTCATTGTTTTCAACATAATAAGGTCCTTATTGTATTTAATCATATTGAACACATGATCTTGTATTATGGTTTATTTTCTTAATTCGAAAGTACCTACTTCATTGAGATTTCACACATTATGAACGCAACTATTTGCCGTACAACTTGTGCATATGATCTGATATGAATTAGAAATCCATAATCTTATATTTCTTTGGAGTTCAAAGCTCATAGAAGATGATGCACAGTCTTGGACAAATAAACATTTAAGTGACTAAGGTACGAAGTAATCATATCATTTGGCTCTTGCATGAGTTTCAAAGTGACAACATGCCATATAATTTATTACCAAGTGTATCTTATATTTCTTTATAAATCCTTTTTCAGTTCATTAGTATGTTTTAATTGGTAAATAATTTTATCAGTTAGGTTAGTTGCACAAATTTATTGCAGTAGATAATTTCAATTTTATAGCATATGTTCTTAGCATATAAAAAGAGGTTAAATGTATTCATATCATTTTTTTAATAATAATCCCACTAGATTTTTATGTTCCTTAAGAGAAATATAGGAATCTTTCGATTGCTCTAGTTAGTATTAGGACTGCTTACATTGGGATTTCAGCCTTGAGTTTGCTCAACAAATCATAGGACCATAAGCGATCGATAACCCTTTATTAGTCATATCATGTACAACTCTTAACCGTGGTCTTTGTCCTAACCTCAATCTCGACTTTGAGTTTTCTCAAAAAATCGAAAGATATTATTCAATTATACCTATCATTTTGTGATAGCCTAAGTATAATGCATGTATCTTGAGTTTTCTAGCTAATAGAAAAATTTATTCGTCGGCCCTAAAGGCTAGCTAATTAGACTACGTAGACCACATGGACTGTATAACACCTCGAAAATTTAACTAGAAATTTAATAAAAGAATTAAATTTAAATATAATAAGGGGATAAAAGTAATTTTCACAAACGTTTGAATTTGGCTATGAAAATTGCATAGTTGCATTCGCAACAATTTCATGGACAATTTTCATACATAATGTTTTGTGATTGAAGCTAGTATGGAAAAGTTATTAATTTTTGAAAATTCTAAATAAATAGTTGATTAAGGCAAGAAAATATATTAGATAAGGAAGCTCCACTGGTTGACATCTCGACCATGATCGGTAGAGCGGTTGACCACTCCAAGTCAAGCGGTTGACCGGTTAAAGCTTCTAGGCTAGGGTTTTGTTTGGTCAAACTTCCTGGATGTTATAATATTGGATCTAAATCCTCAGATTGGATTCTACCCCTATAAATAAAACCAAGGGCTACTTGTCAGAACCCTTATTCACTACTATACCTCTAAACTCTATCTCTCTAAAACTTAAAATCTCTTTCTTTTCAAATCAAAGTTTCTAAAAAACCAAATAATAATTAAATTAGAGAAACTAAAGAAGAATAATAAGCTAAATAAAGTCAAGGAGGATTCTACAATAAGCGGGAGCAATTCTAGGCGTATTAAGGATTTTTAAAGGTGAGTGGGTTCATAATTTATTTTGTGATTTACATATAATTGATTTTGTTATAACCAAGGTAATCTAGAAATTGTTTACTTTATATTAGGAATAATGTTTATTTAGATTAGGAATTTCACAATAGTTATAACCCATATGAATTTGATTCCTTTCTTTTGATATAGATCTAGTTATAGACCTGGTTAGTGTAAATTTGTTAGATAAGAATTGATGCAAGTTGAATACACCATTTTTTCAAATTAAATATGAATATGTATAATCCTGTTGATGTTAAACCTAACTTAAGTTGATTTACTAAAATTGTATATGAAATCAAACACATTGTTTTGGGAAATTATGAATTGTAGATTTACGAATTTGTTTCACTAAAGTTGAAAGTTTACTGTAGTTAAGTTTCTAATTAATAGAGAAGAGGATGAACAAAAAAAGTTGTAATCGATCGATAGGCTCACTGGGGTCGGTTGACCATTCCAGTGAGCAGCAATCGACCGATTATGAATTTTGAGCGCAGTATGAACTTTGACCTAAGGCCTAGATTATTAATTTAATTGTGTATATACAGATGGGTGTCAGTACAAATAGAGAAACTAGCTTCATGGGTTTGCAATTCCAGAACATTGCGGGACTAGATAGATGTGTGCTTAAGTAATAAGGCTTAGGCACTATTTATTCAATAAGGTCGACTTTTAACTAAAGTGATTCTATCGTAAATTACACTCACTAGAGGTTCTACGGTTTATGTACACACCGACAATGATGATGTGATCTGGTACTAACAGGATCTCCTTGGTATGCATGGCTACATGGACATGATGTTGCATTGTTGATGGATCCCGATGCGGTGCCATAAGAGGTGTTACATTACCACTAAGAGATATAGATGCAGCAAACGTCTTCGGCACGATTCGACATTGTGGGCTCCTTTTCAAGGTGTAGATATGATATGTATAGTCGTAATTTAGGAAATGTAGTCCCAAGGTTGAAGTTGTAGGTAACTCTACGTTGGAATAGTCCCAATAGCTTGTAGCTAATCCATAGTTGTTTAAGGTTCGATTAATTGTTGACCCTAAGTATAAGCCTTAACAAGATGTCAGTGTAGGTATGTTCAAAGCATACCCTTTAGATAAATGAAATTAGTAACTCACAGAAATAATTAAGACACCCTAGGTCACATAGATATTAATGAAGTTAATTACATGCGATCATCATATACTAATGATGTAATTCATTCACCAGATGTTTGTCTGACCCGCTTCTTTTCCTTCTTTCTCTCCTACCACAAAAGGACAAGGTAGTAGGAGATATAAACAGTGATTATTATATGGAGAGGTGAGCTTGGTATTTGAAATTTATATTTATTTTCCATTACTCTCTATGTAATAATTTATCTTATTCGGTAGTTATTAGATTATATGATGTATTTCTGTATACCTTGGATTATGACTGCATATTGTTTCAGGATTGTATTTTCTAAGATGGTCATTTTCTATATTTATATTTTGTTGCCTTTCGCCATGAGTTCTAAATGTGTAGAACTTTTTAGATTTTATCTACATATGCTTAGTCTCTGTGGTGTTTTGAAAACCCTAATAGCTCATATTTTTGGCACCAATGCAAGTTTGAAAGTTGCC
Source organism: Allium cepa (assembly GCA_030765085.1). NCBI lineage: Eukaryota > Viridiplantae > Streptophyta > Magnoliopsida > Asparagales > Amaryllidaceae > Allium > Allium cepa. The sequence continues at coordinate 251,610,059 of CM060928.1, forward strand.
CTAGGATTTGAATTAGTGTGCCGAGGGTGTAGGTTTTCATAGAATCTGATATCATTGAAGGAACCCAATTCACTTTAATAGCAGGTGAAATGGGTAAATATGATTTTAATGGCCTAGGAAATCTAAAATCTAGTGCTAGATTCAATTTAGTTGTTTAATAAAATCATATTTTTTAATGAATTAATTAATCTAACTAATTAAATATATTCTATATGAATATACGATAGAGCGAAGAGGCGGTATCCAAGAATGAAGTATGAAAAGAAAAAATTATTTAGAAACGAAAGGAAGAATAATGTTTTCTAGAGATGATAGAAACATTTTCTACTCTCTCTTTAAAACATCCCTTTTTAATTACCAATTTAATTAAGCCAATCCCTTCTCTCTCCCATGTGCCTATATCGTAATTAATTAATCAACATTTAATTTGGTATGATATGTGAGTAAGAATGAATATATCTAATATGTCCATGTATAAATGATATGACGTGCGTGTGAAATATATAGCATATGTGATGTGAACATGGTAAAATATAAACATGTGTAGATATTAGGATTCATATCCACCAAGTATATACTTAGCACTTATACATACGTACATACATATATATATATATATATATATATATTTAATTGGCATATTCAAATTATTTGATATAAGATACAAATACACATATTATATTTTCGAAATTTATGTTTCATGAAATAGTAAGTACAATCTTGTAAAAGTACCATATATAATTTGACCACATTAAAGTTTCAAATTCAAATCCAAATTAAAATATCTAACTTTTGACTTGGTAAACATATATTCAAATACTAGATCTAGATCTAGGACAATAATTAAAAGTTATAAAATATCTCAAAATTAACTAATATTATTATTATAAAATACATACGATAATATTATATGTAATACATAGCCAAAATGATTTTATAATTCCAACCATATATATTTTATATTTTAAACTCAAAAGTTCAAAATTTGATTATATTATTAAATAAATGATTGTGTATTATAAATAATATTTTAGCCAAAAATATCAAGTTTTTATTTGAATTTCTAAAAAGGATGAAGATTTAATAAAACATATAACAATTTAACATACGATATTAATCTAAAATTGGACATCAATCTATCTCATGATTTAAGATAATTAAAATTTAATAAATGATTATTTAAAATTGTTTTATTTTTATTATACATGTACACTACAATAAAACTAACTAATAGTTGCATTAGTTAGCAGCGTTTAAGCTTAAGTGCAACTACTGGTAATACATGTTAGTCCTTCAGATAATGGTTTTGATGACAACAACCTTAGAATATGATTATAAAATATAAATACTAACATTATAGTTTAGCTATATATGTATATACAGGATTTAACCATGCAGGTACCAAGAATGAAGACGGTACAGTATAAAGATTTAAGATATCAAGATTGAAGACTCAAGAGTATCAAGAATATCAAGATTATCAAAAGTTCAAGATTTCTAGAATAAGTAATTTAATTAGGAATTTTGTTAAAACTCCTAGAAAAGCACTGGCATCTTAAAATCCAATTTATTCGTAGAATGGAATCCGCTTCGAGCATGTTAAAGGGATGGAACCCTAAGTAGGATAGAACCTACGAAAAATCTAGTGGAACATCGTTTTGTATCCGCTAACCTTTTATTCAAAATGATTTTACAAAATTATATCTTGTTTCCAAAATATTTTCAGAACCTTCCTTCTAAAAGAATCAAAAACATCCATCCTGATTTTAAATACTTTTAGCCTCAAAATAATCTTTAATTTCAAAATCAGATTATCCTTAGTTTTGAATTATCTTTAATAATAATTTTAACTTTTCAATATATATATATACTTAGATTTAAATATAAAATTATAGTAAAATCTTACATACACCAAAACATTATTCTCCATATTTATTTATGTATTTTAACTATATTTAAGTATATTTATAAAAGTTTAAAATAGTTTTAGTATAAGATAAAAGTTTTTTTTTAAAGAAAAACAAACCACCAAAATTTCCTTTGGGGTGTCGACATACCCAAGTTACTCATGTCGACATAGTGTCAGTTGATTTCAAAATTTTGAATTTCAAACGAAGTATCTATTCGTCATATCTCTTCACGAATGGACATGATTGTTGTTCTTCTATAAATAGGGGTTGTTTTCAACGATTTCTATTCATGTTTTTCTGGTTTTCACTCCTCTTCTTCTTCCACATTTCTTTATACATATTGTTACCATTACTCTGCCGAAATCAACAATGAATCTAACTAGATCATTTCTGGTTTGATTCTCTATCACTATCTCAACAACATCATCAGTGCTATTTAGAGTTATAGACTTCTTTGTAATAAATTTAGTGAGAAAAGGTGTGATTGTAGCCTTGAAAATCAATCAAGTGTAAAAGGTGTGATGTAGCCTTGGAAATCAATTAAGTGTAAAAAGTGTGATTGTAGCCTAGGAAATCAATTGGGTGAACTTGTTGCCCATGAAATCAAATATCTCTACCCATAGGATTGTGAATCTAAAGGGTGCACCTCGTAGCCTTGAAATCGAGGGTGTAATTGTACAATTGCTTTTGAAGGGAAATCCGTACTTGTGTGCGGGACTGGATGTAGGGTAACTCCGAACCAGTACAAAATCCGGTGTGTTCTTTCCTTTACTGCTTTTACTTTATTTCTGCATCTATGTTTGTTTCTGTGATCATATCTGTGTCTGAATATTTCATACATTTGTGTTCAAATTAACATAAACTCAAAAAGATTTAGCAAATTTCTTTAAACACTATTCACACCCTCTCCCTCTAGTGTTTATCCTAGCCTTAAGATCTGTAATCCGCATTTATAATAATACAGAAAATAATTAAAGAAAGAAACGCTCCTACTATGCTAATAAGCGTTCCCGTGAGTAACTTATTAAAATTTTGATGAAATTTTTTCTCTGGCCGGTTTTTTTCTTTTTCTCCCACTTATTACTTCACAAATTTTATTAGGCTTCTCTTCCCCAAAGAATATAGGAAAAGCTAGAAAGTGTGACGACCCGGAATTTTCAAGCAATTAAAATCGGAATATTTAATTGATTTTAAGTATTCAATAGAGCAATTTTAACTTGAATTACGAATATCATAATTTATTCGATAATTTAATTATTGAATTAAATAATCTGAAGTTGGGAAATTTTTTGAATCTAGAATTTTAAGCCGATTAAAAATAATTAGAAGACTTATAAAATTTATATTGAAAATATTGAAGATAATAGAAGTTTTAAAATTAAATTTAATAGTGATTTATTCAGTTTTGAAATTTCATCATTTAAATTGAATTTAAAAATAGCCTTCCGAGGCACAGTCTTGGAATTCGACGAAACCAGTTCCATTGGGTCCGTAATATTGAATTATTATCGGATTTCAAATTTCGTTTTGATCGGAGTTAGTGTGTGAGTGTACGAAATATAAACGTGCTGGAAATTTAAATTGATAAATAATCTGATGAAATTTAATTTAAAAAGTCGAGCCTTCTTGTATACGCCTCCTTACTTTATTTCTAATCACGTTGCCCCTTCTTTCTATTCAGCCGAAACATTTTGAAAAAAAATATATAATAAATATCTACATACGAAATGGCGACAGTCGTCCCTTCCTCCCTCTTAAATCGAAATTGAATTCTATCTTTAAAAAAAAAGAGTGACCAGAATCACGCGAGCACGAGCGAGCTTAGGGTTTCACGTTTTCGATTCAAGGCCGGGCTAGTCGTGTTTGATTCAGGTGGAGGAGATCGCAGATTATGGGTCGATCTCAATTAAGGTTAGGGTTCGCATGCCTTGTTGGGATGGAGGCGATGGCGTTGTTGCAGCATGGGCATGGTGGCGTGCGAGAGGGCGATGGATGGAGATAGTTCGACTTTGATCGTCAGCGTGATTCGAGCTCCGTGAGTCTTCGTGTTTTCAGGGGCGGGCAGAGGTAGTCGTTTTTAATTTATTTTCTAGTTAAATCTAATTTAAATTCATATGCTGGATGATGTTATATATATATATATATATATATATATGCAGATAGGTTAGAGTAAAATATTAAGCAAGTGTGTTTTTATCTTATATAATAAATACAGACAATATTATTTTATATACGAATGCAATTTTAATTTATACATATACAGGAAGTTGAAGAAAATGTGTAATAATAATAACATAAGTAGACATACTCACATTTTAAATTTACTGGTCTATTTTAAAATAAATTATTAAGGTGGTAAATTTGTAGTATTAGCATAATTAAATTATTTTAGTTTCTAAAACTAATTTATTAAATGAAAATTTGGTTAAATAAAATTATTTGTTAATTAAATTAAATTCAGCAAATGGAATTTAGTTAAAATCGATTTATTAGTTTAAAACCAAATGTTTAGTTTAAATTTAATTGCTGGCCAATTTAAGTATTAAATAGAAAATCATTGGTTAATTAAATTTATAAAAATGGAAATAAATGGTTCAAGTTATTTCAAAGTGATAATAAATCATATGATTGTTATACAAGGTCCAAATCTGATGGAAGCAAGCCGGGTTGGATCGGATTGCAAAACAAAAATCAAAGGTGAGTTAATCTCACTCAGTTGAATTTAAATTTTAAATGATTAAATTTAAATAATTGTTTGAATGATTGAATTGATTGATGTGTTATAGTATGGTATATTTTGGAATTGGTATTTTAGATTGTGCTAATGTCTGTGGATGCAGGGAAAGCATGTTGGAGGGATCCAACTGGACCCCTCAACATTCATTTAAATTATTTAGTATTCTCTGTTGTGAATATTGATATTCTATGATGAGTTATATTGGAATATTGAATGTTATGGTTGATTGGATATATTTGGGTATAATGAATTACCAAAAATATATAAAGTGGATTTTGGGAAGAGAATAAAAGAAATTAATTTGTAAGTAAAATAATTATAGGAAATTTGAATAAAATTAAGAACTGAATTGAAAAGAAATAGAAGTAATATTAAAATAATAATATATAACATCGAGTATGAAAGGAATTTTTGAATAAACCGAATTTAATGAATTGTAAACATAAGTTATATCAATTAAAGGAATAAAGAATTATTTCAATCTAAAGTTTAAATTTATTTAAAAGGATTAAGAAGTAATTTGAGAAATCAAAAATTGGTATTCTCATTTAACAATATTTTAAATCATAATTAAGAAATAAAATCTGAAATCAATAGATTTTGAAGCAAAAGGGAGTAAATTGGAAATCAATTTGGAAATTGATTCAAATGTTTGAAATTGAAAATTTAAAGAAGAATGTGAAGAGAAGTATATTTCTCTGGACAGCCAAGTACGTTCAAAGTAAATTTTTAAATAAGTTAAAAGCTTTAATGTTGTTTTAAAAAGCATGTTTAGAAAATTATTATTTGTAATCTTTTAAATTCTAAAAGTAGATATTTTCCAAATCTGTTATCGTAGTAGTTCACGGTGACTTAGTAATTCTGTTTTAAAAAGTGAAAATCTAGTTTTATATTTTATAAAGTAACCTTATTTTTAATTATTCATATAGTATATATTTTTAGCCAATTATTGATGTAGTCTTGACTTAAATGTTCTAAAGTAAATTCCGAAGTAAGTATTTTATTTTAATCTATTATCGTAATAATTAATTAAAGAATGATTTGGTATTTTAAAGAAGAAAATCCAATTTATAGTTATAAGGTAACCTTATTTTAGTTATTTCGGGAGTATTATTTTAAATTAAGTATTAAAGTAAAATTTTCTAAATTAAATGTTAAATATATTTTACAATAAAGTGTTTTAAATTATTTTAAAAATCTAAAGTTTGTGCTTGGTGATTCCAGTGGAAATGGAAATACTCGGAATTTATTCTGAGAAAAGGAAGGTAGTTTGAAAACTGTTTTCAAAAGGGTTTGAAAGTGAAAATATATCTTGTAAAGATATTTTGAGATAAATAAATAATTTGGAAATTATTGTTGTTTGATGGTGGTGTGTGAATATTAATTGATAGTTAAATAACCGACTATCAATATTGGACAAATACGCTGATCGTTTCGAAGAGACCGGGATCGAGATTTATTTCTCGAAAACCACTTCGATCCAGTTTGTACGTGTCGTGGAAACGAGTTTGGATTTGAAGATGGAGCAGTGAAGTGCAAGGGCTAGTCGCTACTAATCCTGAGGATATTTCTAAAATGGATGTAGTAGGAATAGTGTCTTCGGTTCCGTTCGAACCCGGGACGGACTTGTATGGATGAATGCTTGCGAAACATCGTCAGGTGGATGATGGGCATTCTAAGGGATATTGTTATTAAAAGGTAACGCTTAGCCTCAAGCCTCATCAAATGGGAATGACTGAAAATCAGGGGTTATGCAGCATGGCTAGGTGAGTAGCACCCAAACAGGGTGAGGTCATTCCTGTCTAGATGTCCCTTTTTATTTCGGCTTAGTGGGCGGTTGTTGATCCCAACCGCGGGGTAATCTCACTCGGGATTATCCAGTAAGGGGTGGTCCCAGTCTTGTATTGCAGTGGAGCGGACTCCTCGGTACGGTGATCTAGGCCCCGTACTGTGATAGGTGGTACCCCAGTGCCTAATCATTAGTTGGAAATCCATTCTTCCTACGAGCCTTGTACGAATTTTGTTTGTATTACCCACTCTGTGGCTAGTAGCTGGAATTTAATAGATGTAACAATTTCGGCTATTTTATAAGTATTTGTATATAGACCCTATTACAATATCAAAGGATTTCCATAAAAAAATCGTTTTACTATCGTAAGGTAAAAACCCGACATGTTTATTTGTGGCGTGGTCTTACGAGATGCTTTGTTTTCAAAGGTTTTTTGAAACTTTAATAATCAATTGAGTATGATTTTCTCACGCTGGTATTCCAGATTGACTCGGGTGTTATTTAACTATAATGCTCGGGTCAGAACGGGTATTATAGGATACAGGATATGATGTTGTGGAGCTCAGGAGACGAGCGGGATGACGATACGTACTCCCGTACTTGTTTATGTATGTATATTCCGCTGTGTTGAGTTATTGTGTATCCATTATATGATATTGATGTTGAACTGTGATTGATGTACTCTGATGATGTAATATATATATATATATATATATATATATATATATACAGATGAATATGATTTTTGTGTAAAGATCATTTATTATCTATTATATTTTATTCCGCTGCGATGGTTAGATTCTGATGTTGTTTTCTATTTTCTTCTTCTACCTCTTCTTCTTTAACCCAAACGGTTCGTATTTCTGTACAACTTGAGTTGATTTAAGTAGAATAGTATTGACTTAAGGGGTACGGATTAGCGGGATGTTACAGAAAGTTTCCTTTTAGATCTGAAATTTAAAATAGCGATTCTCATTCTTGAATGATAAAATAAAAACGCTAGCTTCTAGTTGACATCAAATCATGCCTTGACGTCATACTGTCGTTGCGTCTCAATCTCATGTCTTGCCTCAACTACTTGTCGTGCCTCACCCTCAGCAAGTCGTCATCATCATAGCAACCGACCAGTCTAACTAACGACGGAGAATGCAGCTTGGAAGATTGCAGTGCTGGCTGGCCCAGTGTCAGACTTTGGTGGATCTTTCGATAGGGCTTATAAGGGCTTGCTACTCTGAGTACCTTGGTGCCAAGTATCGTGATATTATGGTGAGTTAAGAATTAATTTTGTGTAGATCATTATTTTTATTTATATGACATAACTCACTGTTAGGCTAGATAGAAGGCATCCATTGCTATCAAACAATAAATTTATTTGTTATGTAGAATAATTATTTTGTATGATTTGGATTTTTACGAAGATAATCTTGCTTATTCTAGAAAATTGGTTAGTTCTAAAACTTTAAGTACCTATTTCAAAAGTGGATGCATATGAATGTATATCAAACACATTTGCAAATAATATTTATATGTTACAGAGTGAATGTTGTACCTTTTATTATTTTAGTGTAATGATGAGGTATAGAAATCATATTTTACTGGTTATAATGGAACCACACGTCTTGTAAAATTATCAAACTTTGAAGTATATGATTTTTTTCCCTTACTTGTTAGTAGTTTCTTTGTAAAGTTTGCTAACTTTCAAATCCAAACAAAATAAACTCTAATCCCTTCTCTATCTTATTGTCGAATAAGCACTAAATGTCATGTAACAAATGTTAAACGAACTAGTCAATGGGATATGAAGAATTGTTGGGTTTAAATATATACATGATTTTCTACGCTGTAATGTTCAATTACTTTAAATCATTCATGAACCTTCAGGTCATATCTGATATCACAAATTAGATATAAAGTATTATTGGACAATGTTATATTCCTGCTAGGAAGTGAATTCATTTATGATTCTTAATAAAGCGAGCAACATTAACCCTACACGACAGTGAAATTATTCTAAGCACTTACTAATGTAAGAATTAACGTGCAAGTGTTTATTGTATTTATAATGTGCTAATTGATTTGTGTGAGGTTTATACCAAGAATTTGGAACCACGGTCCAAAGACATGTTCCTACTTAGTTTTCATGTCAGAAACGCAACTATGTTTCAACTAAAAAAGGATACATCCTGAAATATTCAGGTTTCTAAGGTATGTACTCATTATTTAATTTACTAAATCTTTATATTTGAGCATTTTTTATGATCTCTTAAGCGACAATTTACCTTTTGAGCTAAAATGGAAACATAGAATTCTAGAAAATGACCAGAAGGTTCACATAATACTTAATATACAGTTCTTTTACATATGGAGGGAATCATGTATAAAATATGACCAAATGAACGTGCTTTTATGCATTAAATATAAATCTCAAAACTTAATTCCTATTCACATAATGCTTACTGTATAGTTTTCTTGCAAACTCAATGTTCCTACTTGGTTCAAAGAAGTTGATGCTTTTTATTTTTATCAAGCATTGTGTTTCCATTTTGACTCACATGTCTCTCTACTGAGTTGGGAAGTAGTGTTTATAATATAGTTTAATAGAAGACCCACTTTAGCTGTTGAATGTGTTTTTAGCAATCAGCAATAGTTGGAGAAAGAGACATATATTTCTTTTTGCCCAAACGATCACCCATTAACAACTGAATCCATCATTTATGTTCTTAGGCATTTCTTCTTATTTGCATTATAGTAGCCCGTGAAATGAATTTGACTTAAATCGCTGTTATATTATTTAATTAACTTACCCAATTATTTTATTAGAAGCAAGTTTATGTCTTGTAAATTTTAATATGAAACGGAAAATATCTTAAGAATCGATTTACTAGTTTTCAATTTTCTTAAACTCTTCCCTTTATTATTTTGTGTCTTGTGTGCGCTTGTGTGTGAGCATTTAGATGCCGACAGATCAATGATCCCCTATCTTGTTACCTTCCCTAATCAGAAATTGCTCAAATAGAAGTAAATTATGATATGATATTTAAACTAAGTTATTTTAGAATTTCACCTTACTCTTTTGACCATTATGCATTTTGTTCCACTTGACAGGTTCACATAATCGATTACTGACTGCAAAGAAATATAGAGATCTACAAACTCATAAGCATATACCAAATAGATGACTCCAAGCTTTTTATCCTATTTCTAAGTATTAAAAAAATTACAGTAAATTTTGTTGCCTCATACCATTCAAATTAAATGAATCATTTTGACCTTAATCTTTTTTCATATTGGTTCATACTATTTTTTGACCTTGATATCCATGTCGCTGCTTAACACGAAAACAAATAAACTTTGACTTAATATGCATAACAGTAAAGCAAAATATAGAAGCTGGAGTTAATGTTATTGTCTTGATGCAACAAACATGTGCTTCTAATATAACATCAACATATGTTTTAACCAAATATGCTCTCCCCTCAAGAAAAGTTTATATTCAAGCAATATTTGTTATTTTGTGTAGTATTTAAGCTCACTCTTATTAACATGAAGAACAAGAATCTCACAGGAACAGCAGGTATGCAAGTGTTAGTATCCATCTCGAAATTGGTGTGTATGACATGTAATGCTTTCTTCAATTAATTCAGCTACTCCTGTCAATATTCATCTTGAAATTGGTGGATGCTTTTAATTTAATGCAGAGCAGAGTAGGAATGATGATTTGGAATCTCTTGTTTATGTATTCATGTATTTCCTAAGAGGAAGGTATACTTCATGAAAAAAATTTATTTATTATTATGGCCTCTTTTTTGTCTAAGTGTTTTATTTACTATGTTATCTTTACTTTAGATCAGCCTACCTTGGCATGACTTGAGAGCTGGAACTAAAAAGCAAAAATATGATAAAATTAGTGAAAAGAGAAGAAATGGCTGCTTTATCCTGACAGAGTGGCTGGTACAGACTCACACTCAACTATGATTAATGGGTTTGGCATTGTTGGTTGAGGAGTGCGTAGAATTAAAGCAGAAGCAGAAGTTGCGATGCTTGGTCAGGTGTTTCTATTAATTTGCTCTACACACTTTTCTCATTCTCTGCACGATACTATTTTTTCTTACTTGAATGTTGATGTTCCCCATAAAACATTACTATGCGTTTGGACTTTTTCAATGATTTTTTAGAGATAAAACTTCTATTTATACCAATTTTGATAACTATTAGCAAAAATAAGTAGTATTCAAACTGTTCGCAAATAATGAATAGGATAGTTTTTCTTCTTATATTGGTTCAATTGATTATAGCATTAAATTAGGAAGGCATCCCTATCATACTTTCATATTGTAAAGCGGGTCCCTGTCAAAGTTTTATTGTAAATCCGGTCCCTGTTTTCTAGAAACAAAGAAAAATTATTGCTGAACTGTCAGCAACTTTTATAAATAGTGCTGATATTTCAGCAACTTTCCCTGTCAAAGTTTCATTGTAAATCCGGTCCCTATTTTCTAGAAATAAAGAAAAATTATAGCTGAAATGTTAGCAACTTTTATAAATAAGTGCGGATATTTCAGAAACTTTCATAAACTATGTTTACAGTGTACATAAATGTTGTTGAAATGTCAGCAACTTTTATAAATAAATGCTGATATTTCAACAACTTTCATACACTATGTTCACAGTGTACAGAAAAGTTGCGGAAATGTCAGTAACTTTTATGAAAAGTTGCATCATGCTCTGCAATAATCGTCAATAAAAAATAGGGATCTAATTTACACTGAAATTTAGTGGAGGACTTTTCGTGTATTTTGAACCTTAATAAGGACCTATTCCAAAAGTACCTTTTTTGTATTGGGGGTAATTTAGACTCGCATGTTTACGTACCTAAAAAAATGATAACTGCATAACTGAACTGTAAAAGGCTACAGAAAAAGCACATACTATCAACTTTCCAATATTTGGCTATACAAAAAGTATCACACTTATAACAATACACCAAAGAGTGTTGTAGACTAATTCCTAGGATAGAAGATGATATTCCACCTTTTCCACTATTTATCAGCATAACCATTACATATTACACTACATATCTTTTAAAAATAGCAGCAGCAGCGAGTATCCTACCACAATCTTCAGCTATGCATTGCCGTCTTCATTTTTCACGAAACGTATATAATCATGTGTCTATCTGATTCCAGTATGGTTGGAGTTACACTTTGATAAATATCAATGATCTACAGTTAAAGGAATAATGTATACTTTGATAAAAATACTCAAGTGTAAAATAATGTTTACTATGTTTATCTTAATGTTGAATAAACATACTCTATTCATAAACTTTTGAGTGACACATTTAATTCCATTTAAAAACCGTTTTGAAATGCTCAAGCGTAAGGCACTGTATACTTATCCATGAACCTATGATTTGATTCATGTAGGTTCTTTGTTTTCTCTATATACTAGTACTACATTGACACATTGATAAAATAAAACAAGGTAATAGCTTCATTTTAAAGGTATGCAAATATGGAAAATCCAAAGGTTAATCTTATACAATAAAATCACACAACATGAGCACTATAAGGAAAAAATTTATTGGCAGCATTCTTTATCAGCATTTGGATATTAAATGCAACATTTAGCCTTTTTTCAATAAAAGTAAAGAATGAAATGCTGCCTAACAATCCCGCTAAGAATTCAAAAATATTTTTTTGAAATTTTTTCCCGGCTGCTCATATCCTCTTTTTCATCTTTTCATATCCTCTGCTTTCTTGTCTCATCACCTAATCATTTTTGTTAAACTCCGCCCAGACAAACAATACCCCAAACAAATTCTTCTTGTTTGTGAAATAATGTATCTAGTTCAGTACCACTGCCACACATGAATTTGGACCCATGCCTACACAATGGTTGATTCATATGCTTTTTTTCTCTAGCTATTCAAACTGTTTTTGCACTATGTTACATCTGATACTTCTATGCATTCTCTACGAACTTCGAATGTGGTAACTTCATTCATTTCATATTTTAAATTTTGATATTTTTATTAAGCTTCATAATGGGGTCATCAAACTATATGATGATGATAGATATAACTTTGTGAGTTAGGGTCAAACAACGTAGGCTACCAAGTAGGAAGAAAGAGGTGGTTTTGATGTTAATTATTTTTGAGTGCAAAGTAACACCGGCATAATACAATGCCGTTGAGAATTACACATGATTGTGTCATATGGTGGACTTGTGAACTTATGGCCTTAGTTAGTAAAATTATTTTTCTGCAATCCAATTTAATAGCTGTGCAAATTTCCAAGTATAGTGTACCAAGTGAATATTTTTATTCCAAGGCCGAAGAGAAGGAAAAGGAAGAAGGTGTAAGACTCGGACAATAAGAGCACGAACAACTCACCGAAAAACATCGTCGTGATCTGGTAGTTCTCCATGTTACTGTCATTTTAACATCCACTATTATGCATTGTTTCAATTTATAGTTATATTTAAATATTTGCAGACTTTACGAGCACATGTTGCTACCAAGGTAGAGCTGAAGAAGATGAAATCGATTTTTATTCTTTAGTCAGAGCATTGTACAAAGCTCAGTAATTTCGTAAGGTATAGAGAGAATTGTTTACATGTTGTTGCTTATTTGGTGAACTTCATATAGTGATAATGATATTAATAACCGGTTTTCTCAATTTTCAAGTTAGAGGTTATTTTTTCTATTGGTCCAGTGTCCATATAAACAAATTTAGTTGAGAAAGATAAGTTTTCGTTTGTTAGAAAAATATTGGCGTCGATACAAATTGTTATAAATGATAGTAAATGGGATAGGAGTAAACTTAGTTTATTCTTACTGAACTTAGAGCTGTAATGATGATGAATATGCAACAAGTGTATTGATTGAATTTATCCTCATTTTTGCAGATGTAATGATTGAATTTATCTCAAATACACAACTAGAATGCAAGATTAGATCAAGGTAATTAATAAAAAACCTACGGGAAAGGAGGGCATATTGAACTCAGATTCTGTGCAAATTGTTATTCACAAGCCTATGATCGGAGAAAAAGTGGTTGAAATGTGTAGAGATGTTAGAAGTGTCAATGCCGAAAGACTCATTCTTTATGGTTTTGGAGTGCACGGAACGAGTATTCAATCTTGGTTTAGATAAAATATGTATATTTGAAAGGCAAAACCAAAAACCGAGGTATAGTTTTCTTTACTGTTTCAAAGTAGTATCTAACTTGATAGTTCACTTACTTACAAATTTAATATGATAGTTCAATAAAGTTTGTTTATCCACCCACAGCAGATATATGAAGTTTGAAATGATATTTCAAGTTACAATGTTTTCTTATTAAATTGCTTTCATGTATAGCCATGGAATTGATTCTTTCGTTCATATTCCTACTACTACTCTATAGATAAGCTTTTACAAAATTATATTTTATTTCAATTTTATGAGTTAAGATACCATTTTAACTTGTAAGTGCAATCGACTTGCCATAAATTATTGTGGATAGCACTGAATAAAATTTTAACTTAGTTTCACAACTGTACTTTCACTAAAGTTGATTCTGTTTCATAGGGCACACACATATATTACAATAAGGGATAAATATATACGCCTAAGAAACATATTGAAATCACTATTAAAAGAGGCAACCGAACAGTAATACACATACTGGAATGCATCTGACACGTTATTTACAACAGATATACCCACTGGTTTTGTAATTAATGATCTTCCAGTTCTAATGGTTTCTGTCATGCAATATTGGTTACATGTCATACAACCTAAAAGTATGTATACGTATTATTTCTGTATGCATATGTTTTCTATGTGATAGTTAAATGCCCTATGAAAGATACTTTCTTCTTTTAATATGCACAGTAACTACTAGAATATAAGACTGCTGATGGTATTTAATATGACAGTATACATATTATTTCTAATGAGTTAATATTTTCTATGTGATAGTTAAATGTCATATACAGTCCTTGTGATGGTATTTAATATTCATACTTATGTTAATTACAAGCTGTATAATTTTTAAAAAATATTAACTCATTAGAATATGAACAGTAAGTATTTTTTCCATTTTAAGTTAGCAATTTTTTTCCATGTCATATGTATAATTATAAGTGTAACATAAAATTACTTTACATACAATTCTTCTTTTGAACTAACTATTTAACGGTACTAGTATTTGAAACAATTGGTAGATGTATAGGTTCTTACTTCCTTGCACCCTTGTATTTGAAACAATTGAAGGTCCATGCATTGATTTAAAACTTTGTGCGTAGAAGATCAAGATTACATTGGTCGGGTCAAAAGGATTAAAAAATATTTTGATAAGGTACTCTTTTTTAGCACTTAAATATTTTACTTTCCTTTCAAAGTGAATATGTAGCTTAAAAAAGCCAAAAGTTGCCATTACAATTTGGTAACTGGCTTGAAGCTAAACTTTGTTAGGAAACTATAATTACTATTCGAGGCCATATATATTTACTAGGTACAGAATGATAGTTCGTCCACAATAGCCGAATCAAAATAAAAGGGTGCAGTGAATCACTATTAGAGACTCATGTAGCCTGTTCAAAATATAATTTAATATTCTGCTACCATATAGTTGGTGTAGTTTATTATTTTGATTTTATATTCACATGGACCATCAATTCAATCTACGCATGTTAGTTTAGCATAACTTTATGCATGTTAGAATGTAAAAATTAACAAGTTTATAATAATAATAATAAACTAAGTTTATAATAATAATAGTGATAATAAACTATAATGTGACAAAAATTAACTAAGTTTATAATAATGATAAAAAGTTAACCAAGTCAGCTATGTTTTATAATAATAATAATAAACAGTAGTTTGTAATCATTAAGTATTATAAAAATTAACAAGTTTATAACAATAATAAACAACTTAGTTTGATAAAATTAATTAAGTTTGATAAAAAGTTAATCGACTTTTATATAAATTAAACTAATTTTTATAAAAATTAACCAAAATTTAAATTAACTAATTCTCATATAATTTAACAATGTTTATAATAAACTAAGCTTGACAAAAAATTAAGCAAGTTTATAATAATAATAAATAACTATAGTTTGATAAAAATTAACTAAGTTTATAATAATAATAATAATAATAAATTAACAAAGTCAACTAAGTTTATAATTATTAATAAATAAAAACAACAATAATAACTAAAACTTGGTTTATAAAAATTAACTAAGTTAACTAAGTTTTATAAAAAATAAATAAGTTTATAAAAATTGATTAAGTTTATAATAATGATAAACAACTAAGTTTGATAAAATTAATTATGTCTGATAATAAGTTAACCAATATTTATAGAAATTGAACTAATTTTTATAAAAATTAACCAAAATTTTAAATTAACTAAGTTTATATAATTTAACAACGTACTATGCATCATGCTTCTTTTAGTTCAGATTCAATATTGTATACTCATTTTTATCTCTGTACCAGTCCATTATTACTCTTATGGCATGCCTCATTTCTCTAGAATTATGGCTGTGTTGGTGCTGATATTATTTACTGTAACATGATTCCGAGCAAAATCCCTTTTTGATGTGCATATGAAGTGGTTAAACAAGCAACTGAGTAAGCCATGGCCTTATATTGCTGAAGTAAGTTCAATGTTCATATGATGAATTATGTTTCTATTTGAACTCGTAAAGGAGCATGGGAGAACACACCCCAATAAGATCATTTTAACATAGTGTGGTCCATCTTATTAAGAAAGGACTTTTATATCAGCTCATTGTCCTGTTTTACTAGCTCATATATTTAAGGTTCACCAAAATTTTGATTGTCATTTTACTCTTCATGTTAGAGCTTCCAAGGTATGACCTCCTGAATTTGATGAAAAAGACAAAGATTTCTGAATTTTTATGAAAATATAAAACAGATGCACTGCTACTCGTTTTTTTAAGTTTACATTGTGTACAATGGGTTACATTGTTTTCCATACAACAAACCTCTTAGCAACACACTAAATTAGACATGGTATTATGAAGGATAATAGAAAATTTTCATGGTACTTTTAAACATGGTATTAGGAAGAACAAATCAAGGTTCCCTTAGCAACACACTAAAATAGGTTGCAACTTTTTACCTTAACATTTATTCCTTTGACTGATTTCATATTATCATGATATCTTGAAAAACAAATACTCCCGGCTCTAAATAATGCTATATACTATGATACAGGAAATCTTGAAATTGAATTTGACCATTTATATCATTCATGTGACTAAGCCATAGTCAAATGAGAATCATACTAATATTCGCTAACACAGTTCAATTCACATTTTTTCAAATGAATAGCTAGCAAGTCTTAAGTCAGTTGAGGTTGTTAGACATGATGTTGTGGATGAATTGCTTACAATTCAACATAAATCTTACGTGCAACGAACAATTTTTGGTAGAAAGTGAGCGGGTATATATCTGATGTGCAAGTCAGTAGGTTCAAGCGAAGTAGTGATAGGTTGAAGTTTTGGTGAGGAAAGGAGTATGGTTGACAGTGAATGATAAGGTTGTGGAGGTTTTGTTCGGTTTGCGATGGGGTTTCTAGAAGTGACGATGGTGGAGCAGCAGGCAGATGTAGTTTGCAGTGCGTTCTTGCTGAAGTTGTTATATGGGGTGTTGGTTGTGGGTTAGTGAAATTCTCGGTTATTGGCAAAAAGGTAAGGCAAGGCTGAAGCTAATTTGTGAACTTGGAAAATTTTCACTCGTTACTGAGTATACCTTCTGGTAAACTTGCAACTGTTTCAAGTTTTGGTTATATTATGTTTGTATAATAATCAATTAATATTATTTGAATGTTACTTGATAATTCATGGCAAATTCTTATTGTTGATTATCAACCTTGTTTATAGGTAATTAGCTTTTCTGGAGTGAAGACCATCACCAACAATGGACGTGACTCCAATTGTTAAATGTATTATGATATTTTTTATACTAGTTGTGTAAACTAGTGACGACCTGACTTTCATATCCCAGAAAATCGCATCATCATTAAGAAAGAAAGGGATAGAAAAGAGAAAAGAAAGAAGAGAAAGAAGAAACAACATCAGAATCTCAACAGCGGAACGAATAAATTATATTAATAACATAAGTATTACATAGTATACAATAGTTATCAGAGTTACACAGACATTACAACACATACTAGACAGTTATAAACACTTGTCTAGTTATTACAACTCAAACACAATACAGAAAACACTCAGAGATACTAACACAGCGGAACACTATATATCTACACGCAGAAGCCTCCTGCTCCATTTGCTCCTCCACAATTCGTCAAAGCTAACCTGAATCCAGTGATATTATAATAGGTCTAGGGTTTTCAAGTAAATAAGAAATAGTCGAAATTGTTACATTATTAAATTCCATCTACTAGCCACAAAAGTGGGTAATACAATCAAAACCGAGGGCACTTATTGGATTTTGGATTCCATACAATGGCAGGGCTACCGAGGTACCGTCTGTCACAGTTCATGGCCTAGATCACCGTACCGAGGATCACTCCCAATCCTCTGCAACACAAAGCTGGAACCATTCCTTACTGAACAGTTCCGAACAAGACCACCCCGCAGTTGTGATCAGCAACCGCACCACATAGCCAAAATAAAAGGAACATCTAGGCAGGGGTAAATCTCGTCCTACTTGGGCATGACCCACTTAGCCTTGTTGCACCTTCCCTGTTTTAGCAATTTCCAGTTAGTGAGGCTTAAGGCTACGATTACCTTTATAGGACATATCACTTAGAATGCTCATCGTCCACTTGACGATGTTCTGAAAGCATTCAATCCATACAAGTTCGTTCCGGGTTCGAACAAAACCGAAGGCATTATCTCGTTACACTCATTTTGGAATCACCCTCGGAGTTAACGACGATAACCCTTGCACTCTGAATCTTCATCTTCACTTCAGATTCATGACCTAACGTTAATTTGGATCGATGTGGTTTTCGGATATCCAAATATGGAAATCCGATCTCGGTCTCATCAAAATCCAAAACGTGTCTTTTAAGGCCAAGTTGTTTTAGAGTTTTAAACAATTTCAATTCATTGTCTATATACACACAGATAGATAATTCACATCACAATAGATAATCAATATTATCATCGCCAACAGATAATCCATATCATTATAAACAGATAATCCATATTATCATCCCAATACAACCAATGCATTCATAACCCATAGCATTTCTCATCTCATAGCTAAGATTACAAACCATACAAGGCAACCAATATCAATCATTCATACATAAGCAATGATATAATGATCACACCATCTATAATTAATTTAAAGTGAATTAAATTAATTACTTTATCTCTAATTAATTTAAAATGAATTAAATTAATTACTTCATCATTACAATCCTGCTTAATTTAATCATTAATTGATTACAAATCAATTAACTAATCACCATCCTATTATTTATTTCAATTAATCATTCCTGATTAACAATTCTCTAATTACATTAAGGAATTAGCCTTTAAATTAATTACACAAGTTAATTATACTTAACCCTTTGCAATAATTAACTTGTAATTACTTAATCAATTAATTAATTACATTAATTCTTTATTTATTTATTTATTTACTTCATTCATTAATTATTCCTTAATTAATCAATTCCAAATTTACATCATTAATTTTATTAATGATTTCTAATTACATTTTTAATTAATCTCTCTATTTAAATAAATTACATTAAGTAATTAATCTTCAATTTAAACCACACATATATTAATCACCGTTGATTAATAACATCTAGTAATTAACTACCCTTATTTCCTCATTAATAAATTACTCCTTAATTTATTATCTCAATTAATTCCTTGATTAATTACTAAGTAATTTAATCTAAATTACTGCCATAAATAACATCTTTAATTACATCCAGTAATGATCAATTAATTACTTCTCTAAGTAATTACAATTCCATTAATTACATAAAGTAATTATTCATTACCATCAAGTGTATAAATTAATTAAACTTAATTAATTAACCTAAACAATTCACATTAATCAAATTAATTACATTAAGTGATTAATTCATTAATTACTTCCATTAAATAATTAAACGTAAACAATTACATAAATGATTATTACAAATTAATTAATCTAATTAATTATCAAAATTAATCACATTAAATAATTGTTAAATAATCTTAAGTTAATGACCTTCATTAACAAATCTTTAATTACATTATTAAGAAATTAACTCAGATTAATCATTATTAATTACAAATTAATTAATATTTAATTACCAATTTATTAATTACTAATTATTAAATTAATTAAGTGTTAACTACAACTTAATTAATCCTTAATCACTTGATTAATTAATCTTTAATCATTAATTAAAATCTAATTAACAATCCTTAACTACAGATTAATTAACCTTAATTAATTAATCTTAAGTCTTTAATTAATCAATTTAAAAACTCTTAATTATTTAATTAATCATCCATATGATAAATTAAATAAATAAATAATTATTCATTTTAATTAACTTAATTATCTAATGAATCCAAATTCCTAAATTCTAACTTAATTTAAGAAAACATTTCTTACTTATATAAAGTATTTTAAAACACTTTGTTACAAATTTTCTTTAAATTTCACTTTAAATTTCATTTTAAAATTTAAGATTTAAAATGAATACAAATTTATTTAAACAAGGTTTAAAAACAATTCAAAACCTTTTTATCACACATGTTCAAGAAACATCCATTTTATAAAATAAAAGTTTAAAAGAATATATAACAAATTCACTTTAAACATTCCAAGTTATAAAAATAATTTCAACTCAAAAATTTCTTTAATTTAAAAACTGAAATACAGATTTAAACCTCACTCCAGTTTTAACTTAAATTTTAAAAACTTTGCTTACAATTTATATCTTCATTTAAAATTCAAATCATTTAATCTTTTCAATGTAATTAAACAATTTAAATTTAAACTTATTTTATTTTAAAAACTGAAGTTTAAACCCAATTCCAGATTTTAAAAACTCAGACTTAAACTGATTTTAAATTTCTAATTTAAAATTTTAACTTCCAATTCAAATTCAAAACCACATATGCTTTTACACTTATAAGTTTTAAAACCAAATTTAAATTTTAAAACTTAACTTATTTCAAATCTCAGATTCAAACTAATTTGAATTCATATTCAATTTCAGATTTCAAAAACTCAGTTTAAATTTCAATTTGCATTTTATACTTTTCTTTTAAAATATAAAAACAGATCGGGTTTCTGTTTTTATACTAAAACCTGAAACAATGAGGTATACTCGAGCAAACTTAAATTTACTTCGAGTAAAATCATAACCTTCTTCGAGTTATAACTCGAATTCCCCGAGACCAATGCAAGGCAACCAAAAACCCAATCCAACAATTCACCTACATATCCACCATCCCCTATGCACCTGTACAGTGCCTCCGGGCACCGCTGACCAACTACGAGACCACCTCACAGTCGAATTGAACTCCACAGACCATCCATACACCCATTACATCAATTAATACTCGAAATCAAGGTCGAGACACAGGTTTCAAACCTGGAACAGGAAGCACCTACTCAACCAAAACCTGTCAACGACCCTCGTTCACGCGCCTCCGACCACCATCGCCTTTGAAACTCCGACGACGTCTTCGACAACCCATCATCTTCCAGTGCCCAAGAAATAGTTGAACTCGATCAACTATATTTGCTGAAATGATCAATTTTCTCAAACCCAGTAAAAACTAGGGTTCTACAATTCAAATCAAAATCATCACCACCAAAATGCAATGCAACTCAAACAAATAATTTTCCCATCATCCCTAATTACTCCTCCACCTCCAGGAGCAAATTCAACTCAATCGAACACATAAATCAACAATTCTAACCCAAAATATAAAGTACAGTGAAATTGAAACTGCACTCTGGTACAAGCATTAAAAATTGTAATTTTAGATTTAAAATTCATGAATTTGCATGATGTTTTGATATATAATCCTGAAACATTGAATTGAAATATTTGAATTTTCCACTTATACAATTTATTGCTCTGTTATTTATGTTTCCAGTAAATTCCTATTTAATTTTAACTTGAATAAAATATTAAATCTTAATCTTCAAAGTCAACATATATGTCTTGTTTAAATCCTACATTTTAACAGCAACCAATTCAAAAGATATTGGATTCTTTTGTTTTAGAATCTAACTTTAACTAAGAACAGGCAAAAGCAATATCAACAGCAAAATCACTTATTCATTCATACATACAGAGGAATTTTTAAAAGATATATAAACACAATATAAACTTCATCTCAGATAAACCAGCATGCAACTCAAACTTTTACCTACTTAAAATAAAAAAATGGAGTTACTCACAGATTTTGATGAGCAGAGCACAATTATCAAATTTGAAAAGTTCTTGAATCTTTTGAAATCCTATTTGAATGATTTTTAAAAAACTTTAGTGCTTTGATCTTTGAAACTTGAGTTGTAGATGTTTCCAACTTGCTTTAATTGTTCCATGCAGGGCAAATTTTCCAGGTTTTGAAGAGAGAAATGCAGGTTGCTTGCTTGAAAATGAAATGCAGGATTTCTTGCTTTCCAGATTTGAAAAATGAATGCTTTAAAAGCTTTTAAACTTGTTGCTTTAAAATGCTATAGTTTCCAGGTTTTACAAACTGACATGCATGCTTTTGAAAATGGATCAGGATTATGCATTTGAACAGGGGTTTTGAAGATGATTTGCATGCTGGTTACAGATTGTTGCATGCAGGAAATAATTCTCAGGTTTGTTATGCATTTGATTATCAGATTTGCATGTTTTTGGATATGAGGATGAAGAGTTTGATTTAAATCTGAGATGCTTGAAAATGCTACAGATTTTTGAAGGAGGAAAAGGTTTTTGCATTTGAAGATGAGAAAAAAGAAAGAAATGGGAAAAATGCAAGTTTATATAACAATATTTATGATAAATTAAAAATCAAAGAAAATTAAAATTAAAATTTGACACATGTCTTAAGTTTTAACACTTGTAAATTACCTTGTTTAATCTCTTAACACATGTTATATTATGCTTTTAAGATGCTTACACTTGTCCTTTAAGTGATTGGTATTTTTTTATTAAAGTGTTAATAAAAGTTTTAAAATAAATTAATTAGTTTCTAATACTTAGTTATATAGATAAATAATTTTTAAAGAATAAAACAAAGTATAATTATAAATAAAATAATACACATATCAATTATTTGAAAACAACATTTTTAATCATTTTAAATTAATTTATAAAAGAGATTATAAGTTACTTATTATTTAATGAATTAATGTTTCATATTTAATTGTATTTTAAATTTCATATCTAATTTACAATCATATTTATAACTTAATATTTTAAAAAGAAATAAAACAAACATTTTTATAACTTATTTTAAATATTCAGACTTAAATCAAAATATATTTTAAACAAATAAAACATTTATCTTATGTATTTAAAATCATATAGTTATTTTATTAAATAGCTTTGAAAAGCTTAAATCAAAAATAAATCATAATTACCCAAGTACCAAAATATTGGAATTAGAAAATATGCTATTTTAATTAAATTTAAAACCAAACTCATCTATTTAAAATATATAAATATATATATATACACACACATTATAAATAGAAAACAAATTTATTAGCTTATTAAAAGATAAATTCGCTAATTAAATATTTATTAAAGTGAGATTATTAAATCAATTCAAATTTGTTTACAATAAATTTTCAAATCAATTTAATTTTAAACATAGATTATTAAATTTATATTGCCATAAATTCCGGGATATCACAGAATTTGTTTGTGAATGTGGTATGTGAATTTGCTCATTTTGTCAAATAACTATTATCTAAATGGTCATGGATATTATACTTACGTGATTAACATGTTCTCAACTATTTAAATATGATGATTACATGATTGATTGATTGTTGGTTTAAATATGGTAATTATACGATTGTTGTTGATTTTAATATGATTATTATATAACTGGTTGCTGGAAATAATATAAGCCATTAACAGTATATAGTAGCATATAAAAGATGCTACAAAATAATCAACGCCTTTTAGTAGCATTTTAAAAATGCAACGAAAAAAAATGTAAAATACCACTCGAATTTATAGTGGCATAAAATAAATGCAATGAAAAGTTTCTAGTTGCACAAAATAAACTCTACCAAAAATCAAAGAATGATCCAAATACAAACGCAACTAAAAATGTTAGTATTGGTAGGGTTTTGCAAACGCTGCAGAAAATCCTTTAGCAGCATTTAAAAAACATGGTTATACGGAAATATTTTGTATCGTTTATTAAAACGCAACAAAAAATCATACAGTTAGTTGCACTACCTGTAGTAGCGTTCTTTAAAACGCTACTAAAACTTTTGGCAGCATTTTTTCAACGCTACTAAAGTTCTTCTTTGGTGTAGTGATATTTGAACCAATGTTGCCAAAAAAACCATATAAACAAATGTTCTAGTCTAAAACTATCGTATTCAATTAAAATGGAATATTTAATTAATAAATTAAATTGTTACGATCAATTATAATTACAATAATGGAAATAAAATATATACAAACGGTGACAAGCATGAATCAAAATATATAAACATAAAAGAAGATTTAAAAGAAGATTGTATCTTATAGATCCGGCATATTAGTGACATATTGATTTGAAAATTCTCCTTTGATTCCAAGGATCTATATCCAAACCTTACTAGAATCAGAAACGCCATTCCGTATTTATTTGATTTAATTTTTTAGGGTAAATGAAAATAATCAGCCATTGAAGATGAAGGGAAGGCTTGCCATGAAAGAAGAAAGAAGGTGAAAAATTGTATTAAGAAAAACTAAGGTAATAATTGAATTATCGAGGAAAGGTTTTATTTTTATTTAAAGCTTGAAACCTTTTTTCAATCCTCTCTTTTATAACTTCCCCTTTAATTCCCATTAATTAGATCCCATCCATATCTCCTCGTCTCTCCTAGATTTACCGATCACATCACATATTACATGGACTACTATTTCCAAAAGCTTATTAAAGCAATTAACTATATTTAAACCCATTTAAATATGATATCGCATATCAATACATGTATATATGAATTTCACATATACATCCAAAGAATCACTAGCAACACCCAATATATCAAATAAATTGATAATGACTATCACGTTTACATTAATTTTTAATATTTTATAAACTAATTAAATCATGTTGTTTTTTTAGAGAATTCCCAAATGCAGTTGTGAGATTAGAGATGTTAACTCGGTCAGCGATTAATACTAAATGATTCAAATACTAACGTTCACACAACACCTTAGCTAGTGGTGTGATAATTTGGATAAATTCATTGCTTATAGATTTTTTCGGTAAAATCCAATTTCATATGTTCTTAAGCAATAACTTTTAGTAATGATAATTTACAACACTCTCTTCACCAACATTATATCACATTAGGATGTATGGAGTCAAGTATTGGTCTAAACTCTGATATTATCCATGTTCAACTCAATCAGCCCATAAAAAAGTTCTCACTTCAATAATAACATTTATTATTAACTATTCTACTGTAGACAGATATTTAGACTTTAAGTTGACTATAGTTGATTGTGATACTAACCTTATACAAATGATGAGATGAGTTCCTTATTGAATAGTGCTTCACTTCAATGCTTTAACCTGGACCCAAGTATAGTCGCTCGATGGATAACTATTCTATGATTTAACTATAATCAAAGTTTAGTATTCACATTGAAGCTCCATAGAATTCTCAAGACGTGGAAACTATGTAACATCATCACTCTGATATTACTTGCTTAACCGAGTTGTTATTAACTAACAAAAAAACTCACGTACGAGTCATTCCATAGTTATCTAATAACTATGGGTATGTAAACTCTTGGTTCCCCTAGCAACCATGAGTACATTGCCTAATATTTGAAAAGCGTTATACACTCTAGTTTCAACCATGTAATGATATCCTATTCCGAAACATCTCAACCTAGAATATTAAACAAAAAAATGTTACTTTATTTTGTGAATATTACTCACAATTGCAACTATTTATAGCTACAACCACATAACATTTTATTTGAGGATTTTCTTATTAAAATACTTTAAATTAATTACTTAATTAATTAAACCATAATATAACACAAGTAAATAACATAAATCAATCACCTTTATTACGAACAAGATTAACTATAGAGTTAGATAAATATAACAAAGTACATAATTGTCCATATTGTATACCATTAACTCCTTCAATTTGTAGAGTGATTATTCAACTGATGAACTCACAACATTTTCCATTCCATGGGAATCTTCTATTCACCTAGAGCGGGCATGAGGAGGCCTACGATTTGGGATGCGGTCCCTCGTAACAAGATGGATGGTTTCCATGTCGTGATTTAAAGAGGCATAGTTTGCATACTTGGCCTTGAATCATGGGTCGTCCTTACATCCTTTTTTATTATGCTCCTTGTGACGACCTGGAATTTTTGAGCATTTGAAATTGGAATATTCAGTTGATTTTAAATATTTGAAAGGTTAATTTTAACTTGAATTCCAAATATCACTATTTATTTGATGATTAAATTATTGAATTTAATAACTGGAAGCTGGGTGAAATATTGAATCTTCAGTTTTAAGCTTGTTAAAAATAATTTGAAGGCTTGTAAAATTTATATTGATAGAACTGAAGATAGTGTTAAAATTTAATTTGGAAGTGTTTTGTTAAGTTTTGAAATTATATCATTTAAATTGGTATTTAAAAATAGCCTTCTGAGGCATAGTCTCGGACTTCGACGAAACTAGTTCCATTGGATCCGTAATATTGTATTATTATCGGATTTCAATTTTCGTAGTGGTTGGAGTTTTTGTGTGAGCATACGGTAAGTAAACACGCTGGAATTTAGATCGAAGATTTAACATAATAACTTATTTGAAAAGCTATCTTCTCCATATGATTGAATTTGGACTCGAAACCTTTACCATTGCGTTCGGAATAAGGATATAACATCATAAACGTCTAGCGGTACGCCTCGATAGGAGTTTGAAATTTTAAGTTGCATTCATCGAGACAAATTTGAATTTGAATTTATAATATAAAAAAATATTTTAGTCAACAGTTGAGATTCTTCCCCCCAGCCTGCCATCTTTCACAATGATACTTTTTTTCCTTCTTTGTTATAGATAATTCAAGCACGCAAGAAATCACATACATCTCCTTTCTGTAAAATCACGGTCTCCCCACCTTCCTTTTTAAAACTCACGCAAACAGTTGTTTGAAAATTATTATGGCCGAACAAAATATCTCTCTTCGATCCAAAATTAAATTTCACGAAAATAACTTCCTTCCCAGTTTTTAATTTACGAAGTCTCCCTCTTTCCTTCTTTTTGCTCAAATCAAAATTCAGTCAAAAAAAATTGACTTTCGATTGATGGTTTGTCGCGACCCAAATCGCGATTTACGGAACGATAATGGCAGAAATGGCGGCGACGACAATAGGGCCTAGTCGCGAGGCCGGGGTGATTCGCGTGGAAGAGGGGCAGTTCAGGGCATCGTGATTTCTGGAGGGACGACCTTCGGTTCGTGTCAGAGGCAGCGCATGCGATGGGATGACTCGCGATTGGCCGTGAAGGAGGCTGCGAAGGCGGAAATCGAAGGGAAGGGGAAGCGATGACGGTGGTGGTACGGCCAAGTTCGAAAATGATGGAGAGGTGAGATGCGGATGATTTCGAGGAAAACGGTGGGTTGGTCGGCGAGCAAGTGTGGCTGAGGTTCGCTCACGAGTTCGATCTCGTAAAGGGTATCGTGTCGATCGAGCAGTAAGGTAATCTCTGTTTTATTTATAAGTCGATTTGAGGTTATTAGCGAATATTTCAGATTAATTTCGAGAATTTCAAAAAAACTTAATATATATATATATATATATATAGGATTCTGTTTAAATATATATAAATGTAGATAATATATGCATATAGGATTTTGGAAAAATATATGGGAATTTATATTAAGGTTTACTGTGATAATTTTTATGCGAACAGAAATTTTATTTTAGCAAGGTATAAATTAATTTTGTTTTTAATTTAATAATATATATATATATATATCTCCTCATGCATGTTTTAATATATAAAAGTTAACAGGAAATTATTTTATATAGATAAGGTTTAAAATAATGGGGATTCGAAAATGTAGAAATTCATATAAAATTAGATTTTGAAATCTATAGATTATTTCTACATGTAATTTCGAAAGTGAATATAAATACATATATACCTATTTTCATTTACTAGTTAATTTTAAAAATAATGAAGATGTATTTTTTTGATTAGATCTAAATTATTTTTGTTACTAAGAAATTATTTAAAGGAAGATAAGTTCAAATTTAAATCATTTACCAGTTGAGTTATTAAATGGTATTAAATGGTTCGATTTTATTTCACATATTAATAAAATCATATAAATTATTTATTCAAGGTCAATCGGGAAACCAAGGGAAGATTGAAGTGGATTGCAAATTAAAAATGTCAAAGGTGAGCTAATCTCACTCTTCTGGATTGCTATTTAAATTTAAGTTGTTAAATTTAAATAATTGGTTGAATGATTGAATTGATTTGATGTGCTACATTATATATAGTAGTATACAGTATATATTGGAGTGATTGATTTCCCGCATTATATAGCGGATGATACCCTATGCGCCGCATAATAGCGGACTATATTATATAAATCCCATATACCGTGATATTCCACCTCGAAGTGGAATTGGTATTTTATGTTGTGCCAACGTCTGTGGATGCAGAGATACAGGTTGGAGGGATCCAACAGGACTCCTCAAAATTATTTAGATTGTTTAATATTCTGCGTTATGAATATTTGATATTCTGTGATGAATATTATTGATAATTGGAATATTGAATGTTGTGGTTTGCTTGAATATATTTCGGTTCACTGAGTTATCAAAATATATAGAATTGGATTTTTGAAAAGAAAATAAAGGAGTGAATTTTTAAGTAAAATAATCATAGATAATTTGGATAAATTTAAGAATGAACTGGATAAGAATAAAAGTGATTTTAAAAATTCTAATAAATAATTCCAAGTATGGAAAAAAGAGGACTTGAATAAGCAGAAAAAAATGAATTATAAAACTTAAGTGATATTACGTAAAGGAATAATGAATTTATTTTAAAATTCAAGGTTTAAATTTATTTAAAAGGATAAAGAAGGAATTTAGGAAATCTGAAATTGGTATTTTTCAGTTAAAATATTTTAAATCATAATTAATAAATAAAATCTGAAGTTAATGGGTTTTGAATAAATTGAGTAAGTAAAGGAATTTATTTCAAAATGAAATAGTTTGGAAATCAATTTGAAAATTGATTAAGTGTTTGAAACCGGGATTTTAAAAGAAAGTTGAGACTATGAAATTTACAAACTGGGTTTATCAAGTGAAGTAATATATCAATGGATATTTGGAAGGATAAATTCCCGGTGGGAATTTATTAAAAGAATGGGTAAATTTGTTTAAAAATAAATAGCGATTTATTTTAAAGGATGTGAAAGAGAAGCGTATTTCCCTGGATAGCCAAGTACGTTTTCAAAGCAAATTTTTAAGTATAAGTTAAAAGTTTTAAAAGCATGTTTTAGAAATTTATTATTTAAATTTTATAGTAAGTATTTTTCAAATTTATCTTAGTAGTAATTATTTAAAGGTGACTTGGTATTATGTTTTAAAAGAGAAAATTAGTTTATATTTTATAAGGTAGCTCTATTTTAAATATTCTTAAAGTATATATTTTTGAATAAAGTATTAAAGTAGTTTTTAAATTTAAATGTTTTAAAGTGCATTTTATAATGAAGTGTTTTTAAATTGTTTTAAAAAAAATATAAAGTATTTGTACTTGGTGTTTTCAGTGGAAATAAATATTTGGGAATTCATTCCATGAGAAGTGGGTGGTTTGAAAACTGTTTCAAATGGTTGAAAAGTGGAAATATATCTTGTGAAGATATTTTGAGATTAACAAATAATTTGGTGAAATTATTTATGTTTGATGGTTGTTGTGAATGTTAATTGATAATTAAATAACCGACTATCAGTATTGGCCAATGCGCTGATCATTTCGAAGAGACCAGGATTTATTTCCCGAAAACCACTTCGATCCGGTTTTACATTTTCGTGAGGAAGACAAGTTTGGATTCAAAGATGGAGCAGTGAAGTGAAGGGCTAGTTGCTACTAATCCTAAGGATGATTCCAAAATGGATGTAGTAGGAGTAGTGCCTTCGGCTTCGTTCGAATCCGGGACGGACTTGTATGGATGAAAGCTTCCAGAACATCGTCAGGTGGGCAGTGAGCATTCTAAGTGATATGTTCTAAAAAGGTAATGCTTAGCCTTAAGCCTCACCAATCGGGAATGACTGAAAATCAGGGGTTATGCAGCAAGGCTAAGTGGGTAGCACCCATTAGGGTGAGGTCATCCCTGTCTAGATGTCCCTTTTATTCGGCTTAGTGGTGCGGTTGCTGATCCCAACCGTGGGGTGATCTTACTCGGGATTATCCAGTAAGGGGTATCGGTCTTGTGTTGCAGGGGATTGGGAGAAATCATCGGTACGGTGATCTAGGCCATGTACTGTGACAGGTGGTACCCAGTGCCTAGTCATTAGCTGGAAATCCATTCTCCCTACGCGTCTGTACGGTTTTGATTGTGCCCAACTATTGTTGAAACGTGAGATGTAAGCATTTAAGCTAGATTCTATTTTACTTTCTATAGACTTTATTATAATATCAAAGGATTTTGATAAAAGGTATTTTAGCTATCGTAAGGTAAAAACCCGACATATTTATTTGCAGCGTGGTCTTACAAGATGCTTTTGATTTTCAAAGGATTTTTAGAACTTTAATAATCAATTTGAGTGTAATTTCTCACGCTGGTTTTCCAGACTGACTCGGGTGTTATTTAACTATAATTCTCCGGTCAGATCTAGTATTATAGATTACAGGAAAGGATGGTGTGGAGCTCAGGAGACGAGCTGGATGGTGATATGTACTTCCGTACTTGTTGTTAAATATTCTGCTGTGTGACTAGCTGTGTATTCAGTTTTGTGAGGACATGTTATGATTACTGTCCAGTTCGGTATTATGTGTACTCTGATGATGTGATGTATAAACAAATTTTCTTTTGTGCAAAGATCGGTTATTATCTATTATATTTTATTCCCTGCGATGGTAAGATTCTGTTGTTGTTTCTATTTTCTTCTTCTACCTCTTTCTTCTTTTACCCTAATGCTTAGGTTTTTCGAGCATCGAAAAATCAGATCGTTACAGTTGGTATCAGAGCAAAGGTTTAGCGAGAACCTTGGCTCTGGTGGGAATTACTCATAGAATAGAGTCTGTAGTACTCTAGAATGAGTTTGGGCGTAATAATTAACATGAGCACGTATTTTTTAGTGAATATAAAAATTGTTTTATATCGTGTTGACTTGTCGATTGAGTGTTTATGGATTCTGGTCGATATTTGGGACACCATGTTGTCGATAGGAGTTTCTAAACTCTTAAATAAGATAAACTGACACAGTATTGTTTTAAAATAGGGTAAATAGAATAATTTTACCCAAATTATTTTTGTATATAAAAGAAATAATTTTTCGTAAATTATTATGGATATATATGGTTGCTTGATTGTTAGGAATGATAATATTAAATTATTATCATTGTCGTGTAAAATTGAACAATGATATTGAAATTATAACTAAAGCTAATGAATAAATTCATATACAAAGGAAGTTTGTAAATGTAAATTGTAAATGTGATTTATAAATTGAAATAAGATTTCAGAATAATATTTGAATATGAATTGAAAGAATTTAGAGTTTGAAATTTTAGGAAAGGTTTAAATTCTTTTGGGTTTGGAAATGGTTTTCAAAGGTTTGGAGAAATAATAGTGATATTATTTGAGAAATATTTTTTAATAGAAGATTTGGAATTTAAAAATATTTGAGAGGTGTTAAAGAGATAAAAGCTGAGACGACCCGACTTTCAACGACCAGAAAGTCGCATCATCTTTAAGAAAGAAAGCGATAGGAAAGACAAAAGAAAGAAGAGAAAGAAGAAACAACATCAGAATCTCAACAGCGGAACGAATAAATTATATTAATCACATAAGTGTTCCATAGTATACAACAATTATCAGAGTTACAGAGACAATACATCACATACTAGACAATTATAAACACTTGTCTAGTTATTACAACTCAATACAATACAAAGAAACCACTCAGAGATACCAACACAGCGGAACACTATATATCTATAACGCATAAGCCTCTTGCTCCTCCACAATTCGTCAAAGCTAACCTGAATCCCTTGGCTACTCATAAAAATTTGAGTACCACTACTACAAAACAGGCCATTTGCATCGCCTCACTTGAATCGGTTGAAGTAAAAACTGATGTGAATAAAACTATTTGCATCAGTTCTGTCTTAATAACCGATGCAATTTGTATGTTTGAAAGCAATAGGTAATAAAAAATCAAATTTGCATCAGTTGTCACCAACAACCAATGCAAATACGTCGATGCAAATAGTTTTAGTTACATCGGTTTTAAAGTCAACCGATGCAACTAATCCAAAATAATAATTTTCGCATCGGTTCTCTGCTTAGGCGATGCAATATTATTTAGGTTATTCGTTGCTCACGTGTTACATCCCACCTTCCCAATTTTTTTCGCCGCTTCCATTATTTTCCCCAAATAATTCACCTGCTTCAAAGCAAAAAAACCCTAAAATAGATTCCACAATTCGTATTCGAGAGCGATTCCACGATGGCAGTCGCTTTGGGTGATTTGGGTTTACGAGGTGGTTCTCGGCAACTTGGCAAGGAAGACTTGGGTATTGGGTTTGAGATGTTGGCGATTGCAGTTTGGAGGAGATTGGGTTGCCGTGGTTTGTACGTGGGTTTGATCGGGGATTGCGGTGATGCTGCGCTTGGGTTTCTCGAGTTGCTGCTCTGGTTGGAGAGGATTTGATATGGTGCTGCAGTATGGGATTCGAGCAAGGAAGTGAACTGATGGCAGTGGTCAAGTGAATTCGAACAGAGATTCTTTGGTATGTATTTTTTTTTCTTTTTTTTTGAATGGATGATGGGTATTGATGGTTGGCCTTTTTTATTAGTACCTTTTTTATTGAAATTTGTGATGCTCTCATGTGCCAATAAGATATTTTCTGCAATATTTCTACCAGGTATAAAGGCACATTGAGCATCAGAGATTAGAAAAGGTAGGAAACCCCTAAGTTTGTTGCATATCACCTTTGGAATCACTTTGTTTAGTACATTACAACATGCTATAGGTCTATAATGTGATATATGAGTACGATTTTCTATTTTGGGCACTAAAGTTATGAATGCATGATTTACGCCTTCTGGTATATCAGCATATATATACATAGCTAATAGCTATTAGTAACTCATCTTCGATGTGTGACCAGCGTATTGTATAGGATTTAGATGAGAAACCATATGGCCCAGGTGATTTATCATCCTTGATTGAGAATGCTTCATCATGTAGGTCTTGTTTAGAAACAGGTTGCACAAGGTATGCTTTCCCTCGGTCATTGATAACCTTCCTGCACTTTATGTTCTCTGTAAAAGTGTTGTCATCCCATTCTCCATTAAACAAGTCAGTATAATATTGTACTGCTTGTTCTTATATTTTCATAGAATTAAACATCTCGCCTCCATTTAGATCATATAAGCCATAAGGCCTTAATATTGTTTCTGTATCATCTCATATTCATCCTAGCATAATTTTTTTGAGAGTCAGAGTCTCCTTCATTAAGCTGAATAATTTTGGATTTTTTTTTAGCTTCAATGTAATTCCCAAGCATCTTCTGTTTGTGATTATTGTAGGCTGTGATCATTTCATCATGTAAGCGGACATCTTCAGGGTTGTTGTCTGCATCCAATAGTTTCTGGTTATATGCTGATTCCAATGTTATCATAGTTTTTGTGTCCTTTTTCTTGTTTTATTCCAAGCTTTGAGGTTTTGTTTAATCCTTCTTTGTTTGATCATTATTTGTTGTATTGGTGTGCCCCAAGCCAAACCTGATAGAATAGATGCTACCTGATCTTCATATCCAGTCAATAATTGCCATCCATTTTTATATTTGAAAGGTGTGTCTTTTTGCTAATTATTGTATGTGTGGAGTTTGATGATGATAGGAGTATGATCACTTAAAGGTGATGAGTAGGCAGTAGCTAAGTGCTATTCATTAACACTTTGTCTATATGAGTGGCAATACCTCTTCTCCTCCAAGTAACGTTGAGGTCTTGTATGTTTACCTCAGTAAGGCCACGGTTGAGAAGGAAGTTGGAGAACCCTTTAAGATGAGAAAAAGGGACTGACAGACCCCCTTTCTTGTCCTTTGGGTTAAGTACATTGTTGAAGTCCTCCCAGTAGCCAGTCCTTCTCTACAACACATCCCAACCATGAAAGCTCAAACTATAACTATTCCTTATCTGAAAACAAGTTGCTTGCATATACAATAGTTAAATACATAGAGTAACCACCCAGATTAGTAATTCCACAAGTGATAATTTGAGTGCTTGCTTGCATGAGATGGACTATCCAAATAGTTTTATCCTACATTAGTGAGATTCTGCCTTTAGACCCAAAGTCGTTATTATGTATACTATCCTAATTTTTATTAAATTTAAATGAAAGTATGGAGTTTTCCATGTTGACAATTTATCTTCGAATAAACCAATTATATTTGATTTATTGGGAGTCAGGGAGGAAATGATCTGATCCATTTTTTAATGAGTATTAATTCCCCTAACATTTCACATTATAAAGATCAATTACCATTTTTGTTCAAGCCCTAGTTCTTCTTTTAGCGAGCTCTTATTATTGAGTACTGATTGACGTTTTTGAAAGTTCCTATTCATATTCAGGGTTGGATGAAACATAATTTGAGAATTTGTCTTCTTTGTGTGTGTCCTCCCCCTCTTCCTGTATATTTTGAGAAATATTATCTATAAATTCGATCTCATTAATGAATTCTTCTTGTGCAAGACTAAAATCCTCCTGTTCAAGATGGACAGATTGATCTTTTGAGTCCTCTTGTTCAAGCTAAGCAGATTGATCTTTTGAATCCTCCTCTTTATCCGAGCTAAGTATTCCAAACTTAATTTCTGTAGTAACATTGATATATGCTTATTGTTTCCCTCTATTAGCTGCTTTACTACTCTCTCCCTTAGTCGTAGATTCATTGCTTGTATCCTTTGTTTCTATTTCCTCGTTTGACTGTGGGGTATTAGGGTGATGTGTAGTATTTGGTGAGGCGTTTTGAAACTTAATAGTTCTATTGTGTGGTTGTGATGTCCCTGGATTGTCATTCGATTGTCGTGCTCTCTGTGCATTTCTTGTTGACGTTGATGTATAGTTGCCTTTGCCATTTTTACTAGTCTAATGACCAAAACAGTTAGCATTTAGTGCATATATATGGTTGAGCTCATATTCCACTTGGATTATGCAATCTTGGCTATCGGTAGTCCTAATTAAAATAGTATCTAGGTAATTTGTATTAATATCAACATTAACCAAGACTCAAGCATAACTTGTGTGTTTCTGTGTTGCAGATATGCTATCTGTTCCAATGGCACTGTTGATTCTTTCCAATGCGTCAGGATCCTAATGTTCGAGCCTCGGATTCTTTAATTTTATCCAGATTGGCATTTGATGAAGTTCTTTCGTACTCAAGTCCATTCCAGCTATCCATTTACTTATTTAGTTAAAGCAAAAAATTGTTACTTATGATGTTTAAATCAAATTTGATAGAAGTTACTTCAAGTTGTTACCTTGTATATGTTCGGGGTCTCTGAGTTTGTGTAAGAAAAAGTAAGAGGAAAAAAAAAGATTAATTACCATCTGAGAAGAAAGAGAAGCAAAACCAAGGGTCCAGTATCTTCCAAAATATGTATCGGATAAAAAAGCACCAAAAATGGGAGTAAGATTTGTAGTTCCGCTAAATATTTGGAGTAGAGTGGTAGCTTTAACACTGCTCATGTGGAAAATACTGGTTAAATACACTACATATTTGCTGAAGTGCCTATTGTCCCCAGCTTTTCAAATGTCTCGTTCCCTGCACATTTTTTATCCAGGTATTGGCCTTTGAGTAATACTGGTTAAACATACTAACATATTTTGTTGTTAATACGTTTATATGCTGATAATGTTTTAATCCATTGTACACAAACTGCAAACAAAGCGGACGGTTAAAAGAACTCCAGTAGTGTGGGTATATAACTTTCTAATATCCAATATCTATTGCAGATTTGGAAAGCAAGCAGCTAGCAGAAGGGATGACTTTACTATTGCAGTGATTGAGGTTAGATTTCACCAAATGCTTCGTTATCAAACATTTAATTTTCCAATACCGTTTGTGTTGTCATATGCAATATACCAATTTGGAATGCTCTTTTGCATGATGACAACTACGAATATAAGTTTAAAATATATAACAAATTTAACAGAATATAACTATGAAATGACGCTGTGCAAAAGAAAATGAAGATTTGATGTACATTAACATTTACCTATAACATATGGCATGGCACCAATTTCCTCTTTTTCCATTCCACTTTTATGTTCTTCATTTGCTACCTTTGACGCCATTGATGCAAATTTCTTTTACACTTACTTCCATAATATAATATTTGTTTATAGCACTATATAGTGCATCATCTGTTTGCATATTGCTTCTTACCTACTAAGTACCACCCATAAATTACAAGGCAAATCTTTTAGCAAGAAGGAAGAATATATAAAGAGTTTAAACCTCTCCTTAGAACTCGACCCAATCTATAAATTTCAATAAGGAGGATTTATTTTTATAAGAAAATTGGAAGCGAAGTAATAATTGAATGGGGCATTTTTAATTTTATGGAAAATAATTCTTTGAGAAGAGAACTTAAGGGATAAAATAAATTTATGTTGTGAAATTGATGGGTATGTACAGTGGTGATGATATATTGTTGGAGTTCAAACTAAGGATGTTTGTAGAAGGAGATGTATCTAGTTATAGTATGATGTGGACTGGTTCGGCAGAAGTCACACTGACAACAAAACTGTTTGTAAGGCATTCATGCTGGAGCTTAGGACGAATGTGCACAAAAGACGAGCACTAATCAATCTAGCAACGTCTTTATAATCTTCTATATTATTTCCCTTCATTGATATTTTTAAGATCATATCGAACACTCTTTTTATTAATTTTTTTATTTTCTTTGAGGCATCTTTCTATGAACGCACGTTCATCTTGCCCTAGACTTGCCTTCCCATTTTTCCTCCTACTAAAGGCAAGCCAAAAATGTCAACAATATCATTTTCTTAAATGTTAACTTTTTTTTCTTTGATAATGAAGACATTCTTTTTCTTTCTCAATGCACTTGTAATTTCATCTACAAAGGTAGCCTTTTCCACACATCTATGGCAACGATTTTTTATCAAGTACCAAACGAAAAAAATTCAAGAAGGGTAAATCCTTTAACATTCATTCATGAGATATCACTACAACAAAACAACCATTTTACAACTATTCCTTTACAACTTGCACAAATGGACAGTTGTAATAGGTGTTTTATAACAACTGTTTATTTTTAGTAGTTGTAAAAAATGCACTTTCAACAAAAAAAAAATTTATAGCAGTTGTAATATATTATTTGTAACAACTGTTTGCTTGCTAGTTGTAAGTATTTATCTATAACAACTCTTTTGGACAGTTGTCTTTGTGTTTCTACAACTGTTCAAAATTCACGTTTCCCTCCCATATTTCATTCGCCCGCTAAACATTCCAAAATAAGAAAAACAGCCCGCAAAATATTCTTATTCCAAGCTCTAACCCAATCGTGATTTCTCTCTGCCATTACCCTCTTACATCAAATCTTGCAAACCCTAACCCAAAGCTGCTCGTTTCTTTTACACACGCTTCCGGTTCTACCTGCATCGTCCTCGTCCTCGTTGTTGCTCGCCTCTTTTTTCGCTCGACGTCATTGTACTCGCCGCCGTT
This sequence comes from Allium cepa, assembly GCA_030765085.1. Taxonomy (NCBI): domain Eukaryota; kingdom Viridiplantae; phylum Streptophyta; class Magnoliopsida; order Asparagales; family Amaryllidaceae; genus Allium; species Allium cepa. The sequence goes on from CM060928.1 coordinate 251,647,656, forward strand.
GCTTTGTCGTCGACGAAGTTGCAGGTATTTTTACTCGTAATAATTCAGATAACAATTATTAACTGAATTTGTTCCTTCCCCCAAATCATCCGCTTTCGCGTTCGTCTTTAATTGAATTCGTTCAATTTCGTTTGTAGATTTTGAAGAAGATGGCAGGTCGTGAGCCAATGGCGATTTCCTCCAGAGCAAATGACAACAAGTGAGTATTCTCTTTCCCAGTTCCAAATTACGGAGTCGCTATCCCAAAACTTCCAATAAAATATTCAATCTCTAATTCATTTTCCTCGGCGCGAGATTACGTGACGGTAATATATTCATAGAGATTTCAACTTGGTTTTTACTTCTTCTAGTTTTTTGTTCCTTAATAATAAGTAATTTCTAGGAAGCTGCATTGCTTTATGCCCATTCTGAAAACTGTAATCAAGCATTATTAATTTGTGCTAAACATGTATATGTAGGATATTATGCAGTAAGCTCCTTTGAATACTGCAAATTCAAGTAGAATTCCAACGAGTGCAAATAATCCATTTTCATTTTGCTTGTGTCCATGTGCAAATTGCAGTGTAATCTCAACATTCACAAATAACTACATTTGAACTTATATAATGCATGTTTGTTTCTCAGTAAGCTCCTCCATAAACTGGAAATCTAATGTAAACAGCGGCAACGTGTGTCCTAAATTACAAATTTGAGCATGGAGCACTTTAATCAATGTCAGTGTAGATCAAACCGGTATCTAGTATATTTTATGGTGTCCTTGAATGAATAAAGTTGATGGTTGATGAGGTGGTGATGATGAAACGTTTAACAATACATGGATAACCAGTTTACAGCAATAACTTCAGGATTATCTATAAGAGTGATGCAAGCACAACATGTAAATACCGACACAGGACACTTGATGAGGTCAATACCACACACAAGCTGGTCAATGTTGAATTTGTCTTTGTGTTCGTAGGTTGTATTTTATGATATTCACAATCTCATCTGATTGAGGAAATGAATACTACAGTTATAAGTAACCATTTATTAATACATCACTTTCCTGGACCAATTAGTCCATCTTTTGTTGATTTCTTCAAAAGAATTCAACAGTTAGGCTGTTTTTATTATAGTTAAAGCGAAAAATACATCTACAAGAGACCTTTTTCCTACTTTACAAAATGATGCAGTAGAAGAAAGAAAGGAAAAAAGAGAAGAGAAAAAAACATGCCTCTTATCTTGCTATTTATCTCATTTAATCTCTTAATTACTGCGTCAGCATCTGATGTAGAGGAATCCCTTCTTAACTGGAGATCATCTCTTATAAAGCAAGGGAACATTAGCTCATGGAGCACACGTACAAGTGTTTGCAACTGGACAGGAATCTCTTGCAACAATCTAACTCATGCACTCACCACAATCAATTTAAACAACATGAACATAGAGGGAAACCTTGAAATGTTCAATTTTTCTGCTTTTTCTTCGCTCTCCATTCTTGATCTTGGATCCAATAAGCTTAATGGTGTAATCCCATCAGCTATCCAGTTTAAAGTGTAAAATCAATCGACTTGCAAATGTTTTGTACAGAACTAAGAATTCATAGAAGATTTGATTTAAAAGGATCGTCACTGGGCCGTTCTTCAGAAGATATTGAAATTGATGAAAACACGACACTCAAAGATTTGGATCTAAACTATTGTTTTTACTTGGAGCCTTCCTAGAGAGATGCGCTTTTGAAGTAATCTATTGTTCCTAAAATTATGTAATCCTTTATGTAGAGCAAAATTTTCATCTAATAATAAAACATAAGGTGAAGCATGCTGATCTGAAGTACCATGTTTATATTGATGATTTTATTTACCAACTTACAAAATTGGTAATGGGAGAATATATTAAGAAGTAATGTTTTAGACCATCTTGTGTTTGAAAATTGTACGTCTGTAAAAATATATGTTATACAATTATGTGTTGAAACTCTCCATAACTGCTATTTGGTATGGAAAGTTAAAAACCAGTGTGAAGTTTAATAGCGTGATAATACTCGAATCTTATCATCTGTTATTATAAAATGTATTTTCGGAAACAATTAAGATAGGAGTAACATAGTGTTTTAGGCTATAAATGTCTAGTGCAAGACTCCCATGCAGTATTTAGTGATCGATACTAGAACTGGCGATAATCATATGCCTAGGGGAGTTGGACCCAATATTAATGGTTACGCAGCCAAAAGCCCTACCATTATGGTCACTGGTCCTTAATGCTGTTCTTAATTCATTAACTCTTTTATAACAAATATGTTTAGAAGTAATCATTCACTAGTGTTGGATGTGCCACGTCAGTTGTAAGTTTCTGCCACAGGATACTAATGAGAGTAAACATGTATTATTGTATGAGTAATATGAGCCTGTGTGTACAATGCAGAAACTTAATTGTGTTATTACATAACATTTTGTTTACCCATATGTTTTAATCCAAAGATGGTGCAGGGCGCAAAAAGTATTATATTGTGTTACTGTTATAACACTGTTAATTATCTGTGCCGTACAACTATTCATTTTCTGTTATTGTATACCACTTGTTATTACTGCTCATTTGTTCTGTACCTTTATTTACTTTATTGTTGTACTAATATTATCATTCATCAGTATTTTCTAGAGAAAAATAAATCATTTTTTTCTATAAATCTTCTGCAGGCGGATTGAAATAGATAGCAAATTTTTGGAATCACAACATATAATGGACTACAGCCTTTTGTTAGGAGTGCATTATCGTGCTCCCCAACATTTAAGGACTGGTGTATCTTTTCGCCAGAGTTCTGCAGCAGATGGATTGGCAGTGCTTTCAGAAGGTTTGTTGTTGTCCATATAGTGCTTAGTGAAATGTTGCTTGATAATTTAATATCAAATATTTTCCTGCTTATTTCGTCCTATTTTACTTTTTCAAATCATGATAGCGTTACAATCAGCCTCGTGTTTTCATCTTCTTCCATAGTCTTTATTGCAAGCTTTAGCATTGAATTTCTACATTTTAGTGTACTGATGCCTCTTTGTTTTACAATTAATGAGGTTGAAGGTATACAATGTATCATATTTTGCATTTTTTCAATGCTTATGCAGTCTATAATTAGTGGATACAACTATCTATTTGTTCCTAATTTTTATTTACTATTGGTTAATGTAAAACTCTTGCAGACTTATTGTAATAGCTGATAATCCTACTTGGATCTTTTACAGCAAACGAGAGCAATCAAGCCCAAAATCTGGATATTTCTGAACTCTAGAAAAATCACATTCTTTTTCTTAATGTAGACTCATAGAGATACTTCTTATAATCATCATTCTTTTTCTAGCTTTGCTTTTGGTTTCTGTTTTTGCACATGGGTGCAGAATTTTATTCCTTCCCAGTCCAGAATCACTGAATCAGATTTCTAGCGAGACTGTGGGGAAGTAGACCACTAAATCATTTTACATTTGCATTTTATTTTAAGCTGATAATTTTACAATTACATTTTATTTCGTTGTAAGAGAGGTCCACACCAAACCATCCTTACTAAGTTCAAATACTATATCCCCAAATATCATGTATTCCATGTTCTCATACAATTAACATCAATCACTCAATCAAATTAATTAAATGCTTTGTGTTTCCATTATCTGTACCATTTTGATTTTTAATCTAAGGAATACAGTTTTGGGAGCTTAGTAAAGATGATATTTTAGCTCTATTCAGTTTATGTATATTTTTTTATTTTGCTTGCATTTCAGATTTGAAATTTCAAGCACTGATTACTTTGTCAAGATACACAACATAAGATATGTGATGTAAAGGAGAGGGGAAATGGGCAACAAAGAAAAAGCATTTCAGTAAGTAAAGTTTGTTACACTTTGCAATATAAGTCTGAATTTTTTGTTGATGACTCTAATTTTCGAATGCCTGCAATTTTCTTATAGACAAAAAATCTTGACAAATTGAGAATGATTTGAATATTGATCAGAACATGTACAAATTGATAATGTGGATCAAGATTTAATGTGGTGTTGGATGTGATGGGCCAATGGTGACTGTCGAGAGTTCCTAAATTAAGTAATGTGATCTATTTAGTTATTTTGTATTTTACCGCAAGAGTATTTGACCTTATGTCTGTACTGTTTCAAAACTTAATCCTGCAATTATGTTCTGCAAAATTTTTGGTTTGTGACCTTCATATATTGTTTTGCTAATATTTTTTGTTGCAATTGCTAATCATGTATAATAAATTAATGAAGATATTCGATTTAAGCACATTCACATGCATTTTGTTACCAGGTTTGTAAATGTGGGAACTGTTGGAGTTACTCGACCCGAGAGACCAAGACCTGATTAGAGCAAACAACCTCCAACAATGTTGATATCCGTTACTTTGGTAATCAATGCATGCTTTTGTTTGGGCAATATAGTTTGAAATTAAAACATACCTACTTTATTGTATCAAAATATGTTGGCCCATACAAGTGAATATAACCTAGCCATTGGTGTTAAAAAGATTAGTATGTATGAGAGATTGAAAAAATTAATATATTGTTTTGGTTTGCTTTGATTCAGTTATTTGGTTTGTTTGATATGGTAGTTTTGTATATAATAGTAATGCAATGTTTGAATTGCTTATAGTGTACTATTACTTCTATTTTATTATTTATTATGCTTATCTATTGTTTGTTTTAGTTGCAAAGTGTGTTTAGAAATTAATTTTTTTATTTTGCATTATTTTTATCACAACTGTCTAAAGCAGTTGTAAAAAAGTAAAAGTAGTTCTAAAAAATGCTATTACAACAGTTAAAAGTAGTTGTAAAAAAGCTTTTTACAACTGCCACAAGTAGTTGTAAAAAATTCTTTTACAACTGCTAAAACTAGTTGTAAAAATATCTTTTACAACTGCTAAAAGCAGTTGTAAAATAATCCGTCTCTATTACAACTGCGGATATAACGACTGACGGACGCCCGTTGTAATAGACCTATTACAACTGTTTTTGGCAGTTGTAAAAGGGTATTTTTGTTGTAGTGTATAAATCATCCACTAATTTTATGAATGATCTCAATGAATTTCTATAAGTGGGTGCATTTGATTGCTTTGTGTTCATGAAGCTTTTTGATTTTGAAATGGGTTTGTCTTCAAAAAATGGTAAAATAAAATATATAAGTGACATATAAATTAGAATGGAATTTAGTTTGAATATGTGATCTAAATAAGAAAACATGCTTGATGTATTACACAAAAACTTTCAGATACTTTTTTTAATATTTCATCTAACAGCTCATGCTATTGACTTGAGCCATCATCTGTTCATTACTATCAAGTAAAACGTATTGTGAAAAATAATAGAACTACAAGAATTTATAACTGCTAAGGTAACTTTATAACTATAGAACAGCCTATTATGTACAACCTGATAATTATCGAAACAGCCTATGCTATTGATTACAGCCTATTTACAAATGCTTATAATAATTGATGCTTATATTAATTCAACAACCAATTTACAGACCTGATTGTTGTGTAATTGGGGGTTCCAGCAAAATTATATAACTACTAGTATTTAGTAATTACAGCCTGCTTATACCTTATGAAGACTGTAATTGTTCTTACAAACGTATATTACAGCCAATGCTAGAACCTCATAAGCATTACAAGCTTAACCATTATAGCATTTTGTATTCACATGTAGCTAGCTTTCCCATTTGTGTTCACCAGTAGCCAGCTACAGGTTTCAAAATATAATACTGTGAGTTCCTTCATGTCTCATTTTTTGTTCACTTTTATCTAACTTTCCAGTTTTGCTAAATTTTACTATGGTTTGGTTTTAATGTTATATACTATGTGATTTTAATATAGCAACTGTGATTTAATTTTAATTCTGTTTAAGGATTCTATTGATTATTCGTAGTATGTAGTGTGTTAACTCTTTGAGTTACTAAAAGAGTTATTACATCAAAACACTTCATCAAATATTTTAAATTTTGTGCAAGTAATGCACAATGCAGAACATGAGAGTACAGGGTATAAAGAAAAGCAAGATCGTCCATTACTTAAACGGAAAAACCTATTATAGTTTGTTTCTTAGACTGAGTCGGCGTCATCATGAGGTAAATTGCTAAATTTTCTTAATCTAGAAACATGACGGCATAATCATTTTTACAATAATCTCATACATAATTAGCTTAATATAACTATGGATGGATAAACATTTGTCTATATTTCTTAAAATCTCTTATTATCCATTGATACATCAAGACAATTACTAGCAAACCATGCACAAATGGTCCGGCCAACATTGATGGTGGTTTCCTCGTTCTTGGAGACCTTTGCAAATCCGCATTACATCGTTGCTGGATACGACTTTGTAGAATAATTCAAAATACCTCAAACATACCTTTTTAGTATGTATTCCATCGGTATAACACATATTGACCCATAAAAATAAAATCAAATTAAGTGCTTTACCACCTCTTTTGTAGAGCCAATTTCTTTTCCTCCCTTAATTTTGCCTCTTACTTCAGGTAGCTGTACAATATATGTAAACAGTGAGGTTTTGAGAATTTAGAGAGCATTGTCACAACTGCTCAACTAGTACATCACATATTTTAGGTACAATTTTCACAAATAATAACACTCACTACTTGTTCTAGGCTAGTTATACAATACAAGTATTATGTGCCATATTTACAAAACTCAAATAAAAGGATTGTTCTCATATGTGAGCTTGCTACATAAAAAAATACTGAAAATAGCAATAGAATAAGCAAGAATATAACAAAATGATATCATGATGCTTTTAATTTAGTTATTGGTCATGATATCAAGAATTGATTAGCTCGAAGTGGTGTTTTTGAGCCAATCCCAAAAATATGATTGCATCTTATCAGGATTTGCTGCATTGCCGACATTCACTGTGGGAATGATCTTGTCTGGCCTCAAGAACTGAAATATAGATGATACTGTTTGTTATATACATTGAGTGAATGATAGTACGAATGCTTATTAATTATCTTCACATATGATTTAATGCGTACCTTAATGAAAGTTTTGAGGTCTGTTAAACTTGAATGCTCGCTGTAAGGAACGCCTGCATAACATGGCCATAGTGCTTTATCATAAACCAAAAGAGGAACAGGCTATCTCGTATATTTAATACAATTTTGATATGTATTTACTTCTCTGAAATTAAATATTATTTGCATTGTTTCATATAAGTAATCATGTCAATGTACATCATTGTTGCACGGACCAGAAACATCTAGGTCATAGCATAATTTGATATATATTGTACAGCTCAACTTCAGGTAGCTCAAGTATAATATAGGATGAAGGTTTGTGCATTTGAAGACCATCTTCTGCTTAATTTATCCACTGTCAACGATACATTCTCTTCGCTGTATATATGTATTTTTGTGTGTCTACATATAACACGCTGCATTTATTTTTTACTACTGCCTGTCTGATTATGTACTGTGGAATTTATTTATGTTTTTCATTCTTTTATAGAATTATTAAATCTGATTATGTATTTTCCATTAAATTTAATTTTGAATGATTATAATATTGCATGCAATAATTGTTTGTTATAATCAATAATATATATATAGTCTATTTGAGTACTGTAATAATGGTTTCTAAGAATGGTTTTTTTTTTGCATTAGGTATAAATAGCTGATGCAATAGAGGGATTAGTTTGCAACGGTTGTTATAAAAAACCGATGCAATAGAGGGATTAGTTTGCATCGGTTTTCAACAACAACCTATGCAACAAGTTCCTTCATTGCATCGGTTTTCATTACAACCGATGCAACATGAGGGTTGTGTCCAAGCAACCAACCATGATATTTTGCATCAGTTGTTAGTAACAACCAATGCAAAAAGGACCATTTTGCATCGGTTACAGAATTGATGCAAAAGTGTTAAGCATGTTGCATCGGTTACATACGGATCGGCTAATGAACTGATGCAAAAGGAGGGTAAACAACTGATGCAAATGGCATGTTTTGTAGTAGTGTACCCAAGAGTTTAAGAAAAATAGAAATAAACTCCGAGTCAGACATGGGTCTGGTGTGAGTAACAGGTTAAGGTTGCTTAACTTTCAAAAACCCTTTGGAGAGAAAAGGTATCACGTAAGACTTTCCACACATAAACATGGAAAAGTTTTTACCTTACGCTAACCAAAATATTTGATAGGAAATCCGGTGATATTATAATAGGTCTAGGGTTTTCAAGTAAAATACAGAAATAGCTGGAATGCTTACATCTCACGTTCCAACATAGTTGAGCACAACTAATACGTACGGCACTTATTGGAGATTGGATTCCATACAATGGTAGGGCTACCGGGGTCCGCCCGTCACAGTACAGGGTCTAGATCACCGTACCAAGGATTACTCCCAATCCCCTGCAACACAAAGCCGGAACCATTCCTTACTGAACAGCCCCGAACAAGACCACCCTGCAGTTGTGATCAACAACCGCACCATACAGCCGAAATAAAAGGGACATCTAGACATGGGTAAATCTCGTCCTACTTGGGCATGACCCACTTAGCCTTGCTGCACCTCCCCTGTTTTAGCCATTCCCGGTTGATGAGGCTTGAGGCTACGATTACCTTTATAGAACACATCACTTGGAATGCTCATCGTCCACCCGACGATGTTCTGAAAGCATTCAATCCATACAAGTTAGTTCCGGGTTCGAACGAAACCGAAGGCATTATCTCGTTACACTCATTTTAGAATCACCCTCAGAGTTAATGACGATAACCTTTGCACTCTGAATCTTCATTTTCACTTTAGATTCACGACCTATCGTTAATTTGGATCGGTGTGGTTTTCGGATATCCAAATCTGAAAACCCGATCCCGGTCTCACCGAATCCAAAACGTATCTTTTAAGGCCATGTTGTTTTAGAGTTTAAAACAATTCAATTCATTATTTATATATACACGGATAGATAATTCACATATCACAATAGATAATCAACATTATCATCATAAACAGATAATTCATATCATCATTATAAACAAATAATCCATATCCCAATGCAACCAAAACATCCATATCACACAGCATTACTTATCTCCTAGCTGAGATTTCAAACCATTCAAGGCAATCAATATTATCCATTCATACATAAGAAATGATTTACTTAATCAAATCATCTATAATTAATTTAAAATGAATTAAATTAATTACTTCATCTCTAATTAATTTAAAGTGAATTAAATTAATTACATCATCTTTAATTAATTTAAAATAAATTAAATTAATTACTTCATCATTTTTAATCTTGCTTACTTAACCATTAATTGATTACAAATCAATTAATTAAACATCCTCTAATTAATCACCTTAATTAATTATCCTTTAATTACATTCAAGTAATTATCCTTTAATTAATTTCACAAATTAATTATTCTTAACCACTTATAGTAATTAACCTATAATTATTTCCTTAATTAACTATAATCAATTATACTAATCCTTAATTAATTACCTTAATTACTTACTATTGATTAATTAATCTTAATTAATCAACCCTTAATTACATCATTAATTATATTAATTAATGATCTCTAACTACATTTTTAATTAATTATCCTATTTTAATTAATTACATTAAGTAATTAATCTTAATTAAACCATAATTATCAATCACTCATGATTAATTACATTCAGTAATTAACTACCATTAATTACTTTATTAAATAAATTAATTACTCCTTAATTAATTATCTTTAATTAATCCCTTGATTAAATGGAAGTAATTTAATCTAAATTACTTCCATTATTAAATCATCTTCCACTAATTACACCTAGTAATTATCAATTAATTACTTCACTAAGTAATTATACTCTATTAATTACATTAAGTAATTATTATCAAATCATCCAGTATTTAAATTGATTAAACTTTATTAATTAATCTAAACTAATCACATTAAACTCAATTAATTACATTAAGTCATTAATTACTTCCATTAAGTATTACACTTTAAACAATTTCACAAACGATTATCATTAATTAATTAATCTAATTAATTATTAAAATTAATCACATTAATTAATTGTTAAATAATCTTAAGTTGATGACCTTCATTAACCATTAATAATTACTTTTCTTAAGTAATTAAACTTACTTTTATCATTATTAATTTCAAATTAATTAATCCTTAATAATAAATTAATTAATACTAATTACTTAATTAATTACGTGTTAACTGTAACTTAATTAATTCTTAATTACTTAATTAATTAATACCTAATTATTAATTAATATCCTAATTAATAACCCTTAATTACAAATTAATTACCCTTAATTAATTAATCTTAAGCCTTAATTAATTAATTTAAAAACTCTTAATTACTTAATTAATCATCCATATCATTAATTAATTAAATAATTAATTATCCAACTTAATAATTTAATGAATCCAAATCATTAAATTCTAATTAAATTTAAGAAAACATTTCTTACTTAATCAAAGCATTTAAAAACAATTTGTTTTCAAATTTACTTTAAATTTCCATTTTAAATTTCATTTAAATTTAAGATTTTAAAATGAATACAAATTTATCTAAACAAAGTTTAAAAACAATTCAATTTTTTTTATCTCACAAGTTAAAGAAATATTCATTTTATAAAGAAGTTTAAAAGAATTTAAAACCCGATTTTATTTTTAAATTCAAAACAATTTAAAAGTACACTTTAACAAACAAGATTGTTTAAATCATTTTAAATTTTAAAAACTTCCATTTATTTCAAACTGGAATACATACTAAATTTTGATTACAAATTACTTGGATTCAAAACTTACTTATATTTTAAACTTCATTTTAAATTTCAAATCATTTGACCATTTTTTTTAAAGTAGTTAATCAATTTAAATTTAAAACTTTATTTCATTTTAAAGACTGAAATTCAAACCCAAATTCCATATTTTAAAACTTATATTTAAACTTATTTAAAATTTATATTTTACAATTTAAACTTTAAGTTTAAATTCAAAACCAAATATACTTTTACACTTAAAAGTTGTTAAAACCAAATTTAAATTTCAAAATTTAAATCATTGCAAAATAGGATTCAAACTACTTGAATTCAGATTCAAACTCAGGTTTAAATCTTATTTTAACGTTTTGATTTACAAATTTAAACTTTATTTTTAAAAAATTACAAACAGAACAGGTTTTAGTTGTTAAAACCTGTAACCAAACTTATACTCGAGCCAAGCCTTGATGATTTCGAGTCAAAACCTAATCTACTCCGAGTTAAAATTCAAATCACTCGAGAACAACTCGAGACAATCGAACCCAAAAACAAAACTTCACCGAAAAATTCACAATACACTGCCTCCGGCCACCCTTGATCAACTTCGCGACCTCCCTACAGTCGACGATCATCATCTCGGGTCATCCAAACAACAACCCAATCGACTCATGCTCGAAATCAAAATCGAGATTAAAACCCCAAACCTGGAACAAAAACTGGAACATCACCTCACTTGGAAACGTCTCGTTCCCGCATCTCCATCCATCAGAAATCCTACAACTTCATCCATGCCTTCGTCAACTACATACTACCATCACCTAAAATATTGTTGAACTCGATCAACTACAATTGCCGAAGTGATCAATTTTACCAAGCCCGGTTAAACTAGGGTTCTAAACTTCAAATCACAACCACCATCTCCAAAATGAAATACACCAAAATCAGATAATTTTCCTCCAACCTCCAGTCATACTTCTTCCTCTAGAAAGAAACCCGACCTTCCAATTAACTGAGATCACCAGAGAATCCCCAAAACTCCAAATCTGATCAAACCTAAACTGCTCTCCCAATCTATTACTAAAATTTGTGATTTTAGGTTTAAAATTCATGATTTCAGATAAGAATTCAAGTTATATACCTGAATTGATGTTTTAAGATGACTGAGATTTGCTTATTTTAAACAATCACTGTTCTTGTAGTTATATAGAGACAACCAGATTTTATTTTATCTTAATTACAATTTATAAACATAAATCCATATTAAACAAACAACTTCTGTTTGAATCATAATTCCTAACTAAGATCAGATCAAGTGGTAAAGGATTTTTTTTATCAAAATCTTAGTTTTAAAATCCAGAATAGGTAAACAGGCACATAGCAACACATATATGTATACAGAAGATTTCACCACAATATAACATTCAAAGCATACTCATTTCTATTTATCCACATGCAAACAGATATTTCATACTTAAGCTTTTTAAATGTGAAGTTACTCACCTGTCAAAACCTGATGATCAGAGCACATTAATTTGAAAAGCCCTTTTGAAGATCTTTTGAACTCTTGAATGTTTGAATGCAATTTTGTTTTTAAAATTGAGTTGTTGTGATGCTTTGAAACTTTAAACTTGAATGTTGCTTTAAAATGCTTTTGCTTCTTGATTTACAAACTTACATGCATGCTTCAACTTACAAGAAAATGCAGGCTACCGATTTTTGATTTGCATTTTACAGAAACTGGGAATACTTTGGTGCTTGATTTGAAAATGCTTTGAACTAAAAATGAAGTTGTATGCAGAAATCAATTCCAGGTTGAAAAATGATGTACAGGCTTAAATTTTGAGGAGAATGAATGCAGGCTTGCTTTGAAAATAAGTTTACAGGGAATGATTTGCATTTTGATATGAGGATGATTACAGATTTTGGAGGAAAAATGTTTTTGATTCTCAGATTTGGTTTCGAGGAGTGGTTACTAATTTTATTTTGAAATGAGGATTGTTTTAGAGTTAAATGTTTTCAGCTGAAAATTTCTTAGTTTAGAATTGAAAATGAGAAAAAGAAAAGAATGGAAGAAGGCAAGTGTTTATAAACTAAATCCATGATTTATTAAAAATCAAAGAAAAATAAAATACAATTTGACACTTGTCTTAAATATTAACACTTGTTAATTTCCTTGTTTGTTTAAATTACACATGTTATTAGAAGCCTTAGGAAAACAACACATGACGACCCGACTTTCAACGACCAGAAAGTCGCATCATCTTTAAGAAAGAAAGGTATAGGAAAGAGAAAAGAAAGAAGAGAAAGAAGAGACAACATCAGAATCTCAATAGCGGAACGAATAAATTATATTAATCATATAAGTATTACATAGTATACAACAATTATCAGAGTTACACAGACAATACATCGCATAGTAGACAGTTATAAACACCTGTCTAGTTATTACAACTCGATACAATACAAAGAAACCACTCAGAGATACCAACACAGCGGAACACCATATATCTATGACGCAGAAGCCTCATGCTTCATTGCTCCTCCACAATTCGTTCAAAGCTAACCTGAATCCCTTGGCTACTCGTAAAAATTTGAGTACCCAAGAGTTTAAGAAAAACAGAAATAAACTCCAGGTCAGACATGGGTCTGGTGAGAGTAACAGGTTAAGGTTGCTTAACTTTCAAAAAACCTTTGGAAAGAAAAGGTATCATGTAAGACTTCCCACACATAAACATGGAAAAGTTCTTACCTTACGCTAATCAAAACATTTGATAGGAAATCCGGTGGTATTATAATAGGTCTAGGGTTTTCAAGTAAAATACAGAAATAGCTGGAATGTTTACATCTCACGTTCCAACATAGTTGGGCACAACTAATACGTACGGCACTTATTGGAGATTGAATTCCATACAATGGCCGGGCTACCGGGGTACCTCCCGTCACAGTACGGGGCCTAGATCACCATACCAAGGATTACTCCCAATTCTCTGCAACACAAAGCCGGAACCATTCTTTACTGAACAGCCCCGAACAAGACCACCCCGTAGTTGTGATCAGCAACCGCACCACACAGCCGAAATAAAAGGGACATCTAGACAGGGGTAAATCTCGTCCTACTTGGGCATGACCCACTTAGCCTTGTCGCACCTCCCCTGTTTTAGCCATTCCCGGTTGATGAGGCTTGAGGCTACGATTACCTTTATAGAACACATCACTTAGAATGCTCATCATCCACCTGACGATGTTCTGAAAGCATTCAATCCATACAAGTTCGTTCCGGGTTCGAACGAAACCGAAGGCAATATCTCGTTACACTCATTTTAGAATCGCCCTCAGAGTTAATGACGATAACCCCTGCACTCTGAATCTTCATCTTCACTTCAGATTCATGACCTATCGTTAATTTGGATCGGTGTGGTTTTCGGATATCCAAATCTGGAAACCCGATCCCGGTCTCACCGAATCCAAAACGTATCTGTGACAACCCGGAAATTTTAAGCAATATCAATTTAATAATCTACATTAAAAATTAAATTGATTTGATATATCTTTGTTAATAAGATCTGAATTGATACTTCTCTTTTAATAAATATCTAATTGGTAAATTTTATTTGTTAAAAACTAATTGATTGTTTCTATTTATATATGTATATATTTGTATACATTGTAAATAGGGAGGCTTTGCTTTACAATTTAACTAATAAATTATGTTCTTAAATTCTAATACACATTTTAGTGGATTGGGAATTATGTTTTATTTAATATAAGTTTTTCAAAGCGATTAAATAAATAAATATGTGGTTTTAAATACATAAGATAAATGTTAAAATAGTTTAAAGACTTGTTCTAGCTTAAGTTGAAATTTAAATGTATTGACAAAAAGATTTGTTTTATTTTCTTTTTAAGTAGAGCTTGATAAATATGATTTAAAATATATATAGGATTTAAATACAATTTTGTCAAATGATACATTAGTATATATAGTAAAATAAATGATTTATAATAGAGAGATAGTTTCTTTTATAAATCATTTCAAATTGATAAATGTGTTCTTTGTTTTTTTTATAATAATTAATAAATATGTTGGTTAAAGTATAAAATAAAAATAAGACAGATTGTAAAATATAAAGTAAGCTCATACATAAAATTCAAAACAACATGTTAAAATATCATTCATTTAATTTTCAAAGTAAAATACAGAACAAAAGAATACATTCCAATATCAAACAAGTAACATATATTACAAAGCATGAAGGCTTGCATAGGATAAGTATATGTAAACAAAAGAATCTTCAAGTTTGTAAACTGACTAAACAAAACAAGTATACCAGATTGTACAAAGGCAACAAATAAAATCTAGAGACAAAATCAAATGTGTGCAGGCTGAAAAAATAAAAAGAAAAAAAAATATGTGAAGGCTTGCTAAGGAAGACAGCATTATGTATTCTTGAACAAACAAAAGCAATTAATGTTAATCTCTCTAGCACACAATATATTTCATATCATCCTCCACCCTAAAAATATCTTTGGTTTAAATCAGTACAAACAAAGATTTTATATGCTGTATTGTACAAATTATTATCACAGTTGTATGAAACATAATAATGTACCCTATCTACAATTCTTGGCTATATATCTCTGTCTTCTCATTTTAATTCGAAAACCAAAACTAAGGATCTGAAGTAAAAACTATTTTAAAACTTAAACAACAACTCAGATTTTAAAACAACAATCCAATTCAACTATAGCCAGAGAATCGAGAGGAAAGGTTTCGGCTTGTAATTTTCAAACCTGTTGCAAAGCAAACTAGGCTCTTTTCTTTCACATATCAAGTGAGTAACTTTTATATAATTTTTTTTTATGAACCTGATGTGTATATGCCTGGGAATAGTATGTGTATATATCTATATATATTGGATCCTCTGTCTATGCTTGTAGGATGTGTAGTGTTACAGGATGTTGTTTTAAATTTTATCTGTTCTCGGTTTAAAACTCAAACCGTTTGATTCAAAAATCATTTACTCCTTTTCTGATTGACGATTGAACTTAAGATTCGAACAAAAGATGTTTGTATCATTATAAACCAAGTTTAAAAATTCAGTTAAGATAAAACAACTTAAAAAAATTCTCTGGAAACCCAAATTTCTGAACAAACTCAAGATTGACCAAATTTCGAACTTCACCGATCATTGATTCAGGTATCTAACTAGAATCCATACTGGAAACGATGATTTTTAAGGTAG
This sequence comes from Allium cepa, assembly GCA_030765085.1. NCBI lineage: Eukaryota > Viridiplantae > Streptophyta > Magnoliopsida > Asparagales > Amaryllidaceae > Allium > Allium cepa. Next base: position 251,663,670 of record CM060928.1, read on the forward strand.
GTTTGATGATTTTTAGCGGTGTGGTATGAGAGCAGTTTGTGTTTATCTATTTTGGGCATTTCGAGTCGTCGTGGGCGATCACATTGATCTGGAAGGTTGGGTTTTTGTCTGGAGGTGGAGGAGTCTACCGTGGGTTAGGGAAAAATGGTGGATGGTGGTGCAGTGGGTCATGGAAGCGGCGGCGTAGGTTTAAAGTTTTTAAACCTAATTTTTACTGTGCATAGAATATCGATCACCACGGCCAGTTCAGGTGATCGAGTGGCACGAGCTTGCGGAGTTGGGTAGAGAAAGGTGGACGAGGCTACGGTCGGAGGCGTTGGCGATCTGGTGGTCGGAGCGTTGAGCATGGCGTTGACAGGTTTGTGGTGTTGGGGGGACGTGTGTTTCCAGGTTTTTGATTAATACTCGAATTCGAGTTCGAGTCGAACTGGAGGGGTTTTTATGGTCATTGTCAGATCGGAGGATGATGGTCAACTTGTGGGGAGGGTCGGCGACGATCAGAGTCTCGCCGTGGATGGTGCAGGGTGCAAGGTGCATATCAATTCTAGTGAGGTTGAATTTTTGTTTGGTTTCTAATTTGATGTTAGGGGACTCGAAGCAGGTTGTTGTTTTTCTCGAGGGAACTTCACGTTTTGCTCGAAGTAAATGAGGGAGGCTCGGGTAGAAGTTCGTTCTGAGTTTAAAACCTGCAACAGTTTTTACAGTTTTAAAATTTTAGTTTTAAATTTAAAATCAGAGTAAGCTAAGTCTATAAATAAAAGTGTAAGTATGTAAATTCAAGTTTAGATTGTACGGTTAGATTTTTTGATTAAATAAAGTTTGTTTTTAACTTAAACTTATAATGACATTAAGTGTTTAAGAAAAAAATTAGAAAAAGTTGAAGTAAAAAAAAATGGAATTTTGAAAATAGGAAAGGGAAGTTTAAATCAAAATTCTATAACCTAGGTTTAAGTTTAAACTTAAACTCCAGATTTTAGAATGGAAGAGTAAGTTTATGAATTCAAATATTTTAAATAAGTTCAAATATTTTGAATTTAAAGGAAATTTGATTTAAAATCCCTTCATAACAAATAAATTGCTTTAATTTGTAATTTAAAGGTTTTTATAAGTTAGTTTTATAAATTGATTTAAAGTTCAATTAGTGATCATTTCAAACTTAAATTTTTTAAAATGGAAGTTCAAAGAAATTTGAAATAAATGCTTTTAAACATACTGAAAGTGAAAATTTAATCAATAATAAGAATAGTTTACTTTAAGTAATGAAGATTTGGAATTTATATTCATTAACCTTTAAGTTAATTAAGTATGAATAATTAATGATTGATATTAATTAAATTTGTAATTATAAGTTTAAATGTATTAATTAAAGTTTAAAAAATGAATCAAGTAATTAATATGTAACTAAGAACCGCAGATTAGATTTTTATTTAAATTAATGAATTTAATGGTTAATCAAACTTATAATTAATAATGATTAATATAAATTAATTATTTTACAAAAATAATAATTAAATAAGTGTTAATGAAGATCATTAACTAGATTGTTTTATAATTAATTAATGTGATTGATTTTTAATAATTAATTAGATTAATTAATTTCATAACAATCATTTTAATAGTTCAAATGTAATTATTTATTTGGAAAGTAATTAAGAAATTAATTACTTATTAATTGAGTAAATTGATTTAATTTGAGTTAATTAATTTAGTTTAATTAATTTGGATTAATCAATTGATATTTTGGAAGTGTAATTACTTAGAGAAGTAATTGATGGATGATTAATGGATGTAATTAATTGGATGATGTTATTAATGGAAGTAATTGGAGTATAATTACTTGAAATTAATCAAGGGATTAAGCTTGTTATTAAGAAGTAATTAATTAAGGACGATTAATTACTGTATGTTATTAATCAAGAGGGTTAATATATGTGATTTGGAAGATTAGTATTCTTAATATAATTAATAAAATAACAAGTGAAAAATGTAATTAGAGATAATTAATTATTATAATTAATGATGTAATTAGGAAATTGATTGATATGGGAATAATAAATCAACAAGGTAATTAAATTGTAATAACTCTATCTAAATGTAATTAATTAATGGATTTATTCAAAGATTTATCTCTGTAAATAAATTAAAGGAAACTACTGGAATGTAGCAAAAGTTATTTAAATCAAAGATGATTAATTAGAATACATAAGTAACTGATGATAAGATTAAATTAAGTTAATTAATTTTAATTAATTTAAGAAATCATTTGATGATTTGGTATGTGTAGTTACTTAGTGTAATTAATGGAGTATAATTACTTAGGAAAGTAATTAGATGATAATTACTTGATGAAATTAATACAAGATGATTTGTAAGTAAAGTAATTTGGGTAATTTCTTTTGTAATTAATCAAAGGATTAATTTATGGGAATAATTAATCATGGGATAATTAATTTGTTAATAAGCAATTAAGGGTAGTTAATTACTGGTTTGTTATTAATCAAGGGTGATTAAAAATTGTGTTTAAATAAATATTAATCACTTAATGTAATCTAAATAAAGTAATTTAATATAAATTAGAGATCATTAATTAATATAATTAATGATGTAATTAAGAATAGTTTAATTAAGGAACAATTAATAAGGAAGTAATTAAATGTTAATTGCTATGAATGATTTAGAATAATTCATTTGAGAAATTAATTAAAGACTAAATTACTTATTGAAATTAAAGAATGATTAATTAATTTGATTTATAATTAATTAATGGTTGTATGAGCAGGATTTATGGAATGAGTAATTAATTTAATTTATTTTAAATTAATTAAAGATAGAAGTAATTAATTTAATTCATTTTAAATTAATTATAGATTGTGAATAATAAATCATGCTTTTGGATGAGGATATTGATATTTCATTGATTGATTGTGATCTCAGATATGAGACGAGTAATAACTATGTGATATGGATGCTTGGTTTAAGTATGACAATATTAAGTATTTGTTTGGATGATGATATTAATTATCTGTTTATGATGATAATGTGATTATCTATTATGAGATGTGAATTATCTATCTGTGTGTATGTAGATAATATTGAATTGAATTGTTTTAACTCTAAAACAACTTGGCCTTAAAAGATACGTTTTGGATTTCAATAAGACCGGGATCGGGTTTCCATATTTGGACATCTGAAAACCACATCGATCCAAATTAACGATAGGTCGTGAATCTGAAGTGAAGATGAAGATTCAGAGTGCAAGGATTATCGTCGTTAACTCTAAGGGTGATTCCAAAACGAGTGTAACGAGATGATGCCTTCGGTTTCGTTCGAACCCGGAATGAACTTGTATGGATTGAATGCTTTCAACACATCGTCAGGTGGGCGATGAGCATTCTAAGAGATGTATTCTCTAAAGGTAATCATAGCCTCAAGCCTCATCAACCGGGAATGGCTAAAACAGGGGAGGTGCAGCAAGGTTAGGTGGGTCATGCCCAAGCAGGACGAGATATACCCCTGTCTAGATGTCGCTTTTTATTCGGCTGTGTGGGCAGTTGGTCTGCAGCCAACTGCGGGGTTATCTTGTTCGGGACTGTTCAATAAGGAATGGTTCCGGCCTTGTGTTGCAGGGGAGCGGGCGTACTCCTCGGTACGTTGATCTAGGCCATGTACTGTGACGGACGGTACCCCAGTAGCCCTGCTATTGTATGGAATCCAAAATCCAATAAGTGCCATCGGTTTTGATTGTATTACCCACTTTTGTGGCTAGTAGCTGGAATTTAATAATGTAACAATTTGGCTATTTTCTATTTACTTGAAAACCCTAGACCTATTATAATATCACTGGATTTCCTATCAAATGTTTTGGTTAGTGTAAGGTAAAAACTTTTCCATGTTTATGTGTGGAAAGTCTTACGTGATACCTTTCTTTTCAAAAGTTTTTGAAAATTAAGCAACTTTAACCTGTTACTCACACCAGACCCATGTCTGACCCAGAGTTTATTTCTGTTTTCCAAAACTCTCGGGTACTCAAATTTTTATGAGTAGCCAAGGGATTCAGGTTGGCTTCGACGAATTCTGAAGGAGCAATGGAGCAGGAGGCTTCAGCGTTTGTAGATGTAGTGTTCTGCTGTGTTGGTATCTCTGTGTTGTATTGTGTATTGAGTTGTATAACTAGACAGGTGTCTATAACTGTCTAGTATGTGATGTATTATCTGTATAGCTCTGATTGATGTTATATATTATGTAAATACTTATGTGATTAATATAATTTATTCGTTCCGCTGTGAGATTCTGATGTTGTTTTTCTTTCTTCTCTATCTTTTCTATTTTCTCACCACTTGCTTTCTTTAATAACGATACGTCTTCCTGGGCGTAGGAAGCCGGGTCGTGATAGTATCTTTTAAGGCCAAGTTGTTTTAGAGTTCAAAATAATTCAATTCATTATCTATATATACACGGATAGATATTCACATATCACAATAGAAAATCAACATTATCATCGTAAACAGATAATTCATATCATCATTATAAACATATAATCCATATCCCAATGCAACCAAAACATCCATATCACACAGCATTGCTTATCTCATAGCTGAGATTTCAAACCATTCAAGGCAATCAATATTATCCATTCATACATAAGCAATGATTTACTTAATCAAATCATCTATAATTAACTTAAAATGAATTAAATTAATTACTTCATCTCTAATTAATTTAAAGTGAATCAAATTAATTACGTCATCTTTAATTAATTTAAAGTAAATTAAATTAATTACTTCATCGTTTTAAATCTTGCTTACTTAACCATTAATTGATTACAAATCAATTAATTAAACATCCTCTAATTAATCACCTTAATTAATCACTCTTGATTAATTATCCTTTAATTACATTTTAGTAATTATTCTTTAATTAATTTCACAAATTAATTATTCTTAACCACTTATAGTAATTAACCTATAATTACTTCCTTAATTAACTATAATTAAATATACCAATCCTTAATTAATTAAATCAATTAATTACCTTAATTACTTACTATTGATTAATTAATCTTAATTAATCAACCCTTAATTACATCATTAATTATATTAATTAATGATCCCTAATCACATTTTTAATTAATTATCCTATTTTAATTGATTAAATTATGTAATTAATCTTAATTAAAACATAATTATCAATCACTCTTGATTAATCACATTCAGTAATTAACTACCCTTAATTACTTTATTGAATAAATTAATTACTCCTTAATTAATTATCTTTAGTTAATCATTTGATTAATTACAAAGTTATTTAATCTAAATTATTTCCATTATTAAATCATCTTCCACTAATTACACCCAGTAATTATCAACTAATTACTTCACTAAGTAATTATACTCCATTAATTATATTAAGTAATTATTATCAAATCATCCAGTGTTTAAATTAATTAAACTAAATTGATTAATCTAAACTAATCACATTAAACTCAATTAATTACATTAAGTCATTAATTACTTCCATTAGGTAATTACACTTTAAACAATTTCACAAACAATTATCATTAATTAATTAATCTAATTAATTATTAAAATTAATCACATTAATTAATTGTTAAATAATCTTAAGTTAATGACCTTCATTAACCATTAACAATTCTTTAATTACTTTTCTTAAGTAATTAAACTTACTTTTATCATTATCAATTTCAAATTAATTAATCCTTAATAATCCATTAATTAATACTAATTATTTAATTAATTAAGTGTTAACTGTAACTTAATTAATTCTTAATTACTTAATTAATTAATCCCTAATTATTAATTAATATCCTAATCAATAACCCTTAATTACAAATTAATTACCCTCAATTAATTAATCTTAAGCCTTAATTAATTAATTAAAAACTCTTAATTACTTAATTAATCATCCATATCATTAATTAATTAATTAATTAATTAATTATCCAACTTAATAATTTAATGAATCCAAATCATTAAATTCTAATTTACTTTAAGAAAACATTTCTTACTTAATCAAAGCATTTAAAAACAATTTGTTTTCGAATTTACTTTAAATTTCTATTTTAAATTTCATTTAAATTTAAGATTTTAAAATGAATACAAATTTATCTAAACAAAGTTTAAGAACAATTCAAAATCTTTTTATCTCACATGTTAAAGAAATATTCATTTTATAAAGAAGTTTAAAAGAATTTAAAACCCAATTCATTTTTAAATTCAAATAAATTTAAAAATACACTTTAACAAACAAGATTGTTTAAATCATTTTAAATTTAAAAACTTCCATTTATTTCAAACTGGAATACATATTAAATTTTGATTCCAAATTACTTGGATTCAAAACTTACTTACGTTTTAAACTTCACTTTAAATTTCAAATCATTTAACCATTTTTTTAAAGTAGTTAATCAATTTAAATTTAAAACTTTATTTCATTTTAAAAACTGAAATTCAAACCCAAATTCCAGATTTTAAAACTTATATTTAAACTTATTTAAAATTTATATTTTACAATTTAAACTTTCAGTTGAAATTCAAAACCAAATATACTTTTACACTTAAAAGTTGTTAAAACCAAATTTAAAATTCAAAATTTAAATCATTGAAAAATAGGATTCGAACTACTTGAATTCGGATTCAAACTCAGGTTTAAATTTTAGTTTAAAGTTTTGATTTACAAATTTAAACTTTATTTAAAAAAAATACAAACAGAACAGGTTTTAGTTGTTAAAACCTGTAACCAAACTTATACTCGAGCCAAGCCTTGATGACTTCGAGTCAAAACCTAATCTACTCCGAGTTAAAATTCGAATCACTTGAGAACAACTCGAGACAATCGAACCCAAAAACAAAACTTCACCAGAAAAGTTCACAGTACACCGTGCACATGCACAGTGCCTCCGGCCACCCTTGATCAACTTCGCGACCTCCCTACAGTCGACGATCATCATCTCGGATCATCCAAACAACAACCCAATCGACTCATGCTCGAAATCAAAATCAAGATTAAAATCCCAAACCTGGAACAAAAACTGGAACACCACCTCACCTGGAAACATCTCTTTCCCGCATCTCCAGCCATCAGAAATCCTACAACTTCATCCATGCCTTCGTCAACTACCATACTACCATCACCCAAAATATTGTTGAACTATATCAACTACAATTGCCGAAGTGATCAATTTTACCAAGCCCAGTTAAACTAGGGTTCTAAACTTCAAATCACAACCACCATCTCCAAAATGAAATACACCAAAATCAGATAATTTTCCTCCAATCTCCGGTCATACTTCTTCCTCCAGAAAGAAACCCAACCTCCCAATTAACTGAGATCACCACAGAATCCCCAAAACTCCAAATCTGATCAAACCCAAACTGCTCTCCCAATCTATTACTAAAATTTGTGATTTTAGGATTAAAATTCATGATTTCAGATAAGAATTCAAGTTATAAACCTGAATTGATGTTTTAAGATGATTGAGATTTTGCTTATTTTAAACAAATACTCTTCTTGTAGTTATACAGAGACAACCAGATTTTATTTTATCTTGATTATAATTTATAAACATAAATCCATATTAAACAAACAACTTTTGTTTAAATCATAATTCCTAACTAAGATCAGATCAAGTGGTAAAGGATTTTTTTATCAAAATCTTAGTTTTAAAAACCAGAACAGGTAAACAGGTACATAGCAACAGATATATATACACAGAAGATTTCATCACAATATAACATTCAAAGCATACTCATTTCTACTTATCCACATACAAACAGATATTTCATACTTAAGCTTTTTAAATATGAAGTTACTCACCTGTTAAAACTTGATGATCAGAGCACATTAATTTGAAAAGCCCTTTTGAAGATCTTTTGAACTCTTGAATGCTTGAATGCAATTTTTTTTTAAAAATTGAGTTGCTGTGATGCTTTGAAACTTTAAACTTGAATGTTGCTTTAAAATGCTTTTGCTTCTTGATTTACAAACTTATATGCATGCTTCAGCTTACAAGAAAATGCAGGCTACAGATTTTTGATTTGCATGTTACAGAAAATGGGAATACTTTGGTGCTTGATTTGAAAATGCTTTGAACTAAAAATGAAGTTGTATGCAGAAATCAATTCCAGGTTGAAAAATGATGTACAGGCTTAAATTTTGAGGAGAATGAATGCAGGCTTGCTTTGAAAATAAGTTTATAGGGAATGATTTGCGTTTTGATATGAGGATATTACAGATTTTGGAGGAAAAATGTTTTTGATTCTTAGATTTGGTTTCGAGGAGTGATTACTAATTTTATTTTGAAGTGAGGATTGTTTTAGAGTTAAATGTTTTCAGCTGAAAATTTCTTAGTTTAGAATTGAAAATGAGAAAAAGAAAAGAATGGAAGAAGGCAAGTATTTATAAACTAAATTAATGATTTATTAAAAATCAAAGAAAAATAAAATACAATTTGACACTTGTCTTAAATATTAACACTTGTTACTTTCCTTGTTTGTTTAAATTACACATGTTATTAGAAGCCTTCGGAAAACAACACATGACGACCCGACTTTCAACGACCAGAAAGTCGCATCATCTTTAAAAAAGAAAGGGATAGGAAAGAGAAAAGAAAGAAGAGAAAGAAGAAACAACATCAGAATCTCAATAGCGGAACGAATAAATTATATTAATCACATAAATATTACATGGTATACAACAATTATCAGAGTTACAAAGACAATACATCACATACTAGACAGTTATAAACACCTGTCTAGTTATTACAACTCAATACAATACAAAGAAACCACTCAGAGATACCAACACAGCCGAACACTATATATCTATGACGCAGAAGCCTCCTGCTCCATTGCTCCTCCACAATTCGTCAAAGCTAACCTGAATCCCTTGGCTACTCGTAAAAATTTGAGTACCCAAGAGTTTAAGAAAAACAGAAATAAACTCTGGGTCATACATGGGTCCGATGTGAGTAACAGGTTAAGGTTGCTTAACTTTCAAAAAGCCTTTGGAAAGAAAAGGTATCACGTAAGACTTCCCACACATAAACATGGAAAAGTTTTTACCTTACGCTAACCAAAACATTTGATAGGAAATCCAGTGATATTATAATAGGTCTAGGGTTTTCAAGTAAAATACAGAATAGCTGGAATGCTTACATCTCACGTTCCAACATAGTTGGGCACAACTAATACGTACGGCACTTATTAGAGATTGGATTCCATAGAATGGCAGGGCTACCGGGGTACCGTCTGTCACAGTACTGGGCCTAGATCACCATACCAAGGATTACTCCAACTCCCCTGCAACACAAAGCCGGAACCATTCCTTACTGAATAATCCCGAACAAACACCCGGCGGTTGTGATCAGCAATCGCACCACACGGCCGAAATAAAAGGGACATCTAGACAGGGGTAAATCTTGTCCTACTTGGGCATGACCCACTTAGCCTTGCTGCACCTCCCCTGTTTTAGCCATTCCCGGTTGATGAGGCTTGAGGCTACGATTATCTTTATAGAACACATCACTTAGAATGCTCATCATTCACCTGACGATGTTCTTAAAGCATTCAATCCATACAAGTTCGTTACGGGTTCGAACGAAACCAAAGGCATTATCTCGTTACACTCATTTTAGAATTACCCTTAGAGTTAATGATGATAACCCTTGCACTCTGAATCTTCATCTTCACTTCAGATTCACGACCTATCGTTAATTTGGATCGGTGTGGTTTTCGGATATCCAAATCTAGAAACCCGATCCCGGTCTCACTGAATCCAAAACGTATCTTTTAAGGCCAAGTTGTTTTTAGAGTTTAAAACAATTCAATTCATTATCTGTATATACACGGATAGATATTTCACATATCACAATAGAAAATCAACATTATCATCATAAACAGATAATTCATATCATCATTATAAACATATAATCCATATCCCAATGCAACCAAAACATCCATATCACACAGCATTGCTTATCTCCTAGCTGAGATTGCAAACCATTCAAGGCAATCAATATTATCCATTCATACCTAAGCAATGATTTACTTAATCAAATCATCTATAATTAATTTAAAATGAATTAAATTAATTACTTCATCTCTAATTAATTTAAAGTGAATTAAATTAATTACATCATCTTTAATTAATTTAAAATAAATTAAATTAATTACTTCATCATTTTTAATCTTGCTTACTTAACCATTAATTGATTACAAACCAATTAATTAAACATCCTCTAATTAATCACCTTAGTTAATCACTCTTGATTAATTGCCCTTTAATTACATTCAAGTAATTATCCTTTAATTAATTTCACAAATTAATTATTCCTAACCACCTGTAGTAATTAACCTATAATTAATTTCTTAATTAACTATAATTAATTATACTAATCCTTAATTAATTACATTAATTAATTACCTTAATTACTTACTATTGATTAATTAATCGTAATTAATCAACCCTTAATTACATCATTAATTATATTAATTAATGATCCCTAATTACATTTTTAATTAATTATCCTATTTTAATTAATTACATTACGTAATTAGTCTTAATTAAAACATAATTATCAATCGCTCTTGATTAATTACATTCAGTAATTAAATACCCTAAATTACTTTATTGAATAAATTAATTACTCCTTAATTATTATCTTTAATTAATCACTTGAGTAATTACAAAATAATTTAATCTAAATTACTTCCATTATTAAATCGTCTTCCACTAATTACACCCAGTAATTATCAATTAATCACTTCACTAAGTAATTATACTCCATTAGTTACATTAAGTAATTATTATCAAATAATCCAGTGTTTAAATTAATTAAACTTAATTAATTAATCTAAACTAATAACATTAAACTCAATTAATTACATTAAGTCATTAATTACTTCCATTAAGTAATTACACTTTAAACAATTTCACAAACGATTATCATTGATTAATTAATATAATGAATTATTAAAATTAATCGCATTAATTAATTGTTAAATAATCTTAAGTTAATGACCTTCATTAACCATTAACAATTCTTTAATTACTTTTCTTAAGTAATTAAACTTACTTTTATCATTATTAATTTCAAATTAATTAATCCTTAATAATCCATTAATTATTACTAATTATTTAACTAATTAATTGTTAAATGTAACTTAATTAATTCTTAATTACTTAATTAATTAATCCCTAATTATTAATTAATATCCTAATTAATAACCCTTAATTGCAAATTAATTACCCTTAATTAATTAATCTTAATCCTTAATTAATTAATTAAAAACTCTTAATTACTTAATTAATCATCCATATCATTAATTAATTAAATAATTAGTTATCCAACTTAATAATTTAATGAATCCAAATCATTAAATTCTAATTTAATTTAAGAAAACATTTCTTACTTAATCAAAGCATTTAAAAACAATTTGTTTTCAAATTTACTTTAAATTTCCATTTTAAATTTCATTTAAATTTAAGATTTTAAAATGAATACAAATTTATCTAAACAAAGTTTAAAAGCAATTCAAAATCTTTTTATCTCACAAGTTAAAGAAATATTCTTTTTATAAAGATGTTTAAAAGAATTTAAAACCCAATTCATTTTTAAATTCAAATCAATTTAAAAATACACTTTAACAAACAAGATTGTTTAAATCATTTTAAATTTTAAAAACTTCCATTTATTTCAAACTGGAATACATATTAAATTTTGATTCCAAATTACTTGGATTCAAAACTTACCTACGTTTTAAACTTCATTTTAAATTTCAAATCATTTGTTCATTTTTTTAAAGTAGTTAATCAATTTAAACTTAAAACTTTATTTCATTTTAAAGACTGAAATTCAAACCCAAATTCCAGATTTTAAAACTTATATTTAAACTTATTTAAAATTTATATTTTACAATTTAAACTTTCAGTTTAAATTCAAAAACAAATATACTTTTACACTTAAAAGTTGTTAAAACCAAATTTAAAATTCAAAATTTAAATCATTGCAAAATAGGATTCGAACTACTTGAATTCAGATTCAAACTCAGGTTTAAATCTTAGTTTAAAGTTTTGATTTACGAATTTAAACTTTATTATAAATAAAATTACAAACAAAACAGGTTTTAGTTGTTAAAACCAGTAACCAAACTTATACTCGAGCCAAGCCTTGATGACTTCGAGTCAAAACCTAATATACTCCGAGTTAAAATTCGAATCACTCGAGAACAACTCGAGACAATCGAACCCAAAAACAAAACTTCGCCAGAAAAATTCACAGTACACCGTGCACATGCCCGGTGCCTCCGGCCACCCTTGATCAACTTCGCGACCTCCCTACAGTCGACGATCATCATCTCGGATCATCCAAACAACAACCCAATCGACTCATGCTCGAAATCAAAATCGAGATCAAAATCCCAAACCTGGAACAAAAACTGGAACACCACCTCACCTTGAAACATCTCGTTCCCGCATCTCCATCCATCAGAAATCCTACAACTTCATCCATGCCTTCGTCAACTACCATACTACCATCACCCAAAATATTATTGAACTCGATCAACTACAATTCCCGAATGATCAATTTTACGAAGCCCAGTTAAACTAGGGTTCTAAACTTCAAATCACAACCACCATCTCCAAAATGAAATACACCAAAATCAGATAATTTTCCTCCAATCTCCGGTCATACTTCTTCCTCCAGAAAGAAACCCAACCTCCCAATTAACTGAGATCACCACAGAATCCCCAAAACTCCAAATCTGATCAAACCCAAACTGCTCTCCCAATCTATTACTAAAATTTGTGATTTTAGGATTAAAATTCATGATTTCAGATAAGAATTCAAGTTATAAACCTGAATTGATGTTTTAAGATGATTGAGATTTTGCTTATTTTAAACAAATACTCTTCTTGTAGTTATACAGAGACAACCAGATTTTATTTTATCTTGATTATAATTTATAAACATAAATCCATATTAAACAAACAACTTTTGTTTAAATCATAATTCCTAACTAAGATCAGATCAAGTGGTAAAGGATTTTTTTATCAAAATCTTAGTTTTAAAAACCAGAACAGGTAAACAGGTACATAGCAACAGATATATATACACAGAAGATTTCATCACAATATAACATTCAAAGCATACTCATTTCTACTTATCCACATACAAACAGATATTTCATACTTAAGCTTTTTAAATATGAAGTTACTCACCTGTTAAAACTTGATGATCAGAGCACATTAATTTGAAAAGCCCTTTTGAAGATCTTTTGAACTCTTGAATGCTTGAATGCAATTTTTTTTTAAAATTGAGTTGCTGTGATGCTTTGAAACTTTAAACTTGAATGTTGCTTTAAAATGCTTTTGCTTCTTGATTTACAAACTTACATGCATGCTTCAGCTTACAAGAAAATGCAGGCTACAGATTTTTGATTTGCATGTTACAGAAAATGGGAATACTTTGGTGCTTGATTTGAAAATGCTTTGAACTAAAAATGAAGTTGTATGCAGAAATCAATTCCAGGTTGAAAAATGATGTACAGGCTTAAATTTTGAGGAGAATGAATGCAGGCTTGCTTTGAAAATAAGTTTATAGGGAATGATTTGCGTTTTGATATGAGGATATTACAGATTTTGGAGGAAAAATGTTTTTGATTCTTAGATTTGGTTTCGAGGAGTGATTACTAATTTTATTTTGAAGTGAGGATTGTTTTAGAGTTAAATGTTTTCAGCTGAAAATTTCTTAGTTTAGAATTGAAAATGAGAAAAAGAAAAGAATGGAAGAAGGCAAGTGCTTATAAACTAAATTCATGATTTATTAAAAATCAAAGAAAAATAAAATATAATTTGACATTTGTCTTAAATATTAACACTTGTTAACTTCCTTGTTTGTTTAAATTACACATGTTATTAGAAGCCTTAGGAAAACAACACATGTTCTTTAAGTAATTTAGTATTTATTTTAAATGTAAATAAAAACTTTTAAACTTAATTAATTAGTTTTTAAAATACTTAGTTATATATATAGCTAATTTTAAAGAAATAAAACCAAGTAAAATTATAAATAAAAACAATACACATATCTATTATTTGAAAATAACATTTTTGATCATTTTAAATAAATTTATAAAAGAGGTTATAAATTACTTATTATTTAAATGAATAAATGTTTCTTTTATTAGTTGTATTTTAAACTTTCATATCTAATTTACAAATCATATTTATAAATCAATATTTTAAAAAGAATGTTAAACAAATCTTATTGCTAATCTTATTTAAAAACCCAAATTAAAAGATATTTTAAATAAATGATACTTACCCAAAGTATTTTTAAAACCATACAGTTATTTTATTAAATAGCTTTGAAAATTTATATTAGATAAATCAAATTTCCAAATTACTAAAATGTATATTAGAATTTGAAAACAATATTTATTTATTAAATTCAAACCAAGCTTTTTCTATTTGCAATATATACCAAATATTTACATTATAAACAGAAACCAATTTATTAGTTTTTAAAAGATAAAATCAACTAATTAAATATTTATTAAAGTAAGATTGTTAAATCAATTCAAATTTATTAACAATAATTATCAAATAAATTTTAATTTTAAATACAGATTATTAAATTGATATTGCCAAAAATTCCGAGATATCACAAAAGCATTGAGCTCCTTTGGTCGCTAGAAAATAACTTCGGTGATGACTGCAGCATCATCGATGTTCATTTTCGGGTTTTCAAGAGAGGAATTGCTACCAAATTGTTTTGAATTGAAATTGTTTGCAAAAGTTGGGTTGATTTTAGAAATGCAAAGGATTTTGGATATAAATAGATTTCGATGACTTATAAAAAAATTGAAAACCTATTGAATAAAAATATATATACTTGGCTAAATTAAATGTTCAATCCCGAGTTAAAAAGTAAAATGTGAACAAGATTGATTGAGAATGGAGGAAAGTATGGATATAAATAAGTGTCGACTTATAAAACTTAGAAGTAGAATAAATAAGCCAAAATAAAATTGTTTGTAATTTGAGAAATGAATAAAAAAATCCAGAAACTTGAATTATAAAATAGGTTGAACTCAAGAAATTAAGTGAAGTGATTTTTGGAAGGTAAAAATCAAATATTGAATTAAAAGTGGGAAATGAACTAATTTGAAGAAATTAGTTAAGTGATATGTTAATGGAATTCTGAATGGTTGGATAAAAATTGAATTATGAGTTAAAAATGGATTTTTGAGAAGTTAAACTTGAGTTATAAATTAAATTCAACTTAGAAGTGCTAAGTGAATTGAATATGATTGAAATATAGTGAAATGAAATGAAGTTGGATTAAAATAGAAATGGTTTGAATTGCAAATAAAATCTAAAGGAGTGGAAATAAAATTGAAATGGTCTTGTTATTAATAAAATAAGTTCGAAAGTGAAATGAAAATTGTGAAGTAAGGTTTAAAATGGATTGAATGAATACATTAATTGAATTTAATAGAATGGAATTTAATTGGAAATGAAGATGAACTTAAGTTGTTAACTTAAGTGAATTGTAAATGGTTGTTAGTAAGCTTTATGAAATGGTTTTAAACGGAACCTGTTTGAATAATGAAATGGAATGTAAGTAAATAGATAAAATTTAATATAGTGAAAACGAGAGTGTATGGATTACGAATAAATTAAAAATGGAATGAAATTAGTATAAATTGAGTTGGGATCAATTTAAAATTGTTATAAGCTTAAGTAATTATTTATTCACGTGAATATCGTCAGTTTGCATAAGAATAAATTATCATTTGACGTAAATGGAAGTAAATAAAATTCTATGAATCAATGGAAGTAAATAAATTGATTTTGAAATCAATGAATATGAATATGAGTTTGTTTGGACTTAAAAATGAATTGAATGAAGGAACGTGGGTTGTAAATCACTTGAAATTGGAAATAATAATTTAAGAATTGGTTGTAAGCAATTGAAATTGGTGTCGGGATCTTATAAATTGCATATGGTATTGTTTAGTGTACATTGCTTACGAAGTGCATGTGTCCAGCTATTGAAAGCAAATAAATGTTAGTGAGTTGCATATATTTTATACTTACATGTTTGAATTAAGTAAGTACAGGTACAGAGAAGCCGTATGGCTGTATTTGGACGCGCAAAGGAGATGCTGGCGAAAATTTTTGAAAATTCTGGGAGTTAGAAAAAATTTTGGGAAATTTTTTGTTAGCGATAAAACGATTTCAAATTAGAAATTGAAATAAATTAGTGGATGAAACTAATTTAAATAATGATATGAATTAGTTATAAATGGAAGATAAAATTCAATATTCAAAGTTGAAGATAAATTGAATTCATATGAAAATAGGAGAACCAATTTGAATAGAAGTAGATATTAACTAAAGTGGTGAAGTGAAAATAAATATAAGAAGCGTATAAAATACTTATATTGAACTTAAAAAGAAATGTTAGAATTCTTAAGTAATATGGGTGTCGGGAAAACATATTGATTAAGCATTTGAGTGAAGATTTAATAAAAATGATGACCGTTGATAAGTGAATAGAAATCAAAATGAATGTGAATAAAAAGAGAATTGATATAGTTGATAATAAATTGAGATAAATACGTAGGATGTATGTATATTATTTTACTCGCATAGCAATTTGATCCAGATTCGAGCACAGAATTTCGAGATAGTTATATCGATCCGAGTTAGGATCTTTCACTCGATTTTCGACGGCGAACCCTGGATATGGATTTTGATTGATTCTGGAAATTCTATATCATAGTTATGACTATGCAAGGAGAATGACGGTTTCTGATCAAGAAATCAGATCTGAGTACGCAGTAGGAAGTCGGGTGGACGATACTAGTTCGGAAGTGAAATTGTATGATCGAGCGAGTAATCAAATTTGATATTGCGTACGGATGATATACGTACATCGTACGGGCTTGGATGAATAAATATTGAAATTTTGTAAGGGAGTCAATAAAATAATTTTGAACGTTGTGATTGAATATTATTTCTATGTAGGATATACAGGTATTATAAAGGAAAAAGAAATTTGGTTTTGATTCCAGAAGATAAATTCGAATTGCTCGACAAAAAGGTATGTGTTTAAATTTCTGTATGAAATTTGATTGGGTTTTTGTTCTAGCCACTTGGCCTTTTGTTCTAGCCACTTGGCCTTTTGTTTTCTTTTAGAATTTGGAAGCCCGTAGAGGCATTTTGTAGTTGTTTCGAGCTAGCCGTGCAAAGAAGATGTTGGCGAAATTTTTCGAAAATTTAGGGAGTTAGAAAATTTTGAGAAAATTTTGATCATTTGAATTTCGTTTTAAATTTAAATTTGAAATGATTGAGTAAGTAATATTGTTTGGAAGTTATGGGGGAGTTTAGGAAATTAATAAGAGTGCAGTGCCTTTAATGACAAAGTTGTTTGGGTTGATGTTAAAACTGTTTGGTTTTGGAAAAATAGAAAACGGATATTGGACCATTCTTCTTAACTATTAATTTCGGGGATGAAATTCTTTTAAGGGGGGAGGAATGTGACGATCCGGAATTTTTGAGCATTTGAAATTGGAATATTCAATTGATTTTAAATATTTGAAAGGTTGATTTTAACTTGAATTCCAAATATCACTATTTATTTGATAATTAAATTATTGAATTTAATAATTGAAAGTTGGGTGAAATACTGAATCTTCAGTTTTAAGCTTGTTAAAAATAATTTGAAGGCTTGTAAAATTTATATTGATAGAATGAAGATAGTAAAAGTGTTAAAATTTAATTTGGAAGTGTTTTGTTAAGTTTTGAAATTATATTGTTTAAATTGGTATTTAAAAATAGCCTTCTGAGGCATAGTCTCGGATTTCGACGAAACTAGCTCCATTGGATCTGTAATATTGTATTATTATCGAATTTCAATTTTCGTAGTGGTTGGAGTTGTTGTATGAGCATACGGTAAGTAAACGCGTTGAAATTTATATCAAAGATTTAATATAATAACTAATCCAAAAAGCTATCTTCTCTATACGATTGAATTTGGACTCGAAACCTTTACCATTACATTCGGAATAGGGGTATAACATTATAAACTCCTAGCGTTACGCCTCGTAGGAGTTTGAAATTTTAAGTTGCATTCATCGAGACAAATTTGAATTTGAATTTATAATAAAAAAATTAGTCAACAGCTGAGATTCTTTCCCCCAGCCTGCTATCTTTCACTATCATACGTTTTTTTCCTTATCTGTCACAGACAATTCAAGAACGCAAGAAATCACGTCCATATCCTTTCTGTAAAATCACGGTCTCCCCTCCTTTTCTTTTTAAAACTCACGCAAACAATTGTTTGGAAATTATTATAGCCGGACAAAATATCCCTCTTCGATCCAAAATTAAATTTCATGAAAATAACTTCCTCCCCAGTTTTGAATTTACGAAGTCTCCCTCTTTCCTTCTTTTTCCTCAAATCGAAATTCAGTCAAAAAAATCGACTTTCGATTGATGGTTTGTCGCGACCCAAATCGCGATTTAGGGAATGATAATGGAAGAAACGGCGGCGACGGCAATAGCGCCTAGTCGCGAGGCCGGGGTGATTCACGTGGAAGAGGGGTAGTTTAGGGCATCGTGATTTCTAAAGGGACGACCTTCGGTTCGCGTCAGAGGCAGCGCATGCGATGGGATGACTCGCGATTGGTGGTGAAGGAGGCTGCGATGGCGGAAATCGAATGGAGGGGGAAGCAATGATGGCGGCGGTACGGTCAAGTTCGAAAATGACGAAGAGGTGCGATGCAGATGATTTTGAGGAAAACTGTGGGTTCAGCGGCGAGCAAGTATGGTTGAGGGTCGCTCGCAAGTTCGATCTCGTGAAGGGTATTGCGTCGTTCGAGCAGTAAGGTAATCTCTGTTCTATTTATAAGTCGATTTAAGGTAATTAGCGGATATTTCATATTAATTTTGAGAATTTCAAAAAAAAACTTAATATATATAGGATTTTGTTTAAATATATATAAATGTAGATAATATATGTATATAGGATTTTGGAAAAATATATGGGAAATTATATTAAGTTTTACTGTGATAATTTTTATGCGAACAGAAATTTTAGCAAGGTATAAATTAATTTTGTTTTTAATTTAATAAATATATATATCCTCATGCATGTTTTAATATATAGAAGTTAATAGGAAATTATTTTATATAGATAAGGTTTGAAATAATAGGGATTCGAAAATGTAGAAATTTATGTAAAATTAGATTTTGAAATCTATAGATTATTTCTACATGTAATTTCAAAAGTGAATAAAAATTCATATATACCTATTTTCATTTACTAGTTAATTTTAAAAATAATGAAGATGTATTTTTTTGATTAGATCTAAATTATTTTTGTTACTAAGAAATTATTTAAAGGAAGATAAGTTCAAATTTAAATCATTTACTAGTTGAGTTATTAAATGGTTTTTAAATGGTTCGATTTTATTTCAAACATTAATAAAATCATATAAATTATTTATTCAAGGTCAATCGGGAAACCAAGACACGATTGAAGTGGATTACAAATTAAAAAGGTCAAAGGTGAGTTAATCTCACTCTTCTGAATTGCTATTTAAATTTAAATAATTGGTTGAATAATTGAATTGATTTGATATACTATATTATATATAGTAGTATATAGTATATATTGGAGTGATTGATTTCCCGCATGATATAGCGGATGAGACCTTATGCGCCGTATAATAGCGGATGATATTATATAAAATCCCATATACCGCAATATTCCACCTCGAAGTGGAATTGGTATTTTATGTTGTGCTAACGTCTGTGGTGTAGGGAAACAGGTTAGAGGGATCCAAGTGGATTCCTCAAAATTATTTAGATGTTTAATATTCTATGTTATGAATATTTGATATTCTGTGATGAATATTATTGATAATTGGAATATTGAATGCTGTGGTTTGCTTGAATATATTTCGGTTCACTGAGTTATCAAAATATATAGAATTGGATTTTTGAAAATATAATAAAAGAGTGAATTTTTAAGTAAAATAATCATAGAGAATTTGAATAAATTTAAGAATGAACTGGATAAGAATAAAAGTGATTTTAAAATTCTAATAAATAATTCCAAGTATGGAAAAAAGGGGACTTGAATAAGCAGAAAAATAATGAATTATAAAACTTAAGTGATATTATGTAAAGGAATAATGAATTTATTTTAAAATTCAAGGTTTAAATTTATTTAAAAGGATAAAGAAGGAATTTGGAAAATCTGAAATTGGTATTTTTCAATTAAAAGATTTTAAATCATAATTGAGAAATAAAATCTGAAGTTAACGGGTTTTGAATAAATTGAGTAAGTAAAGGAATTTATTTCAAAATTCAATAATTTGGAAATCAATTTGAAAATTGATTAAGTGTTTGAAGCCGGGATTTTAAAAGGAAGTTGAGACTATGAAACTTACAAACTGGGTTTATAAAGTGAAGTAATATATCAGTGGATATTTGGAAGGATAAATTCACGGTGGGAGTTTATTAAAGGAACGGGTAAATTTGTTTAAAATTAAATAGTGATTTATTTTAAAGGATGTGAAAGAGAAGCGTATTTCCTGGATAGTCAAGTACGTTTTCAAAGCAAAATTTTAAGTATAAGTTAAAAGTTTTAAAAGCATGTTTTAGAAATTTATTATTTAAATTTTATAGTAAGTATTTTTCAATTTTATCTTATTAGTAATTATTTAAATGTGACTTGGTATTATGTTTTAAAAGAGAAAATTAGTTTTATATTTTATAAGGTAGCTCTATTTTAAGAATTAAAGTATATATTTTTGAATAAAGTATTAAAGTAGTTTTTAAATTTAAATGTTTTAAAGTTCATTTTATAATGAAGTGTTTTTAAATTATTTTAAAAAAAAATCTAAAGTATTTGTACTTGGTGTTTTCAGTGGAAATAAATATTTGGGAATTCATTCCATGAGAAGAGGGTGGTTTGAAAACTGTTTCAAAGGGTTGAAAAGTGAAAATATATCTTGTGAAGATATTTTGAGATTAATAATTAATTTGGTGAAATTATTTATGTTTGATGGTTGTTGTGAATGTTAATTGATAGTTAAATAACCGACTATCAATATTGGCCAATGCGCTGATCGTTTCGAAGAGGCCGGGATCGGGATTTATTTCTCGAAAACCACTTCGATTCGGTTTGTACGTTTTTGTGAGGAAGACGAATTTGGATTCGAAGATGGAGCAGTGAAGTGCAAGGGATAGTCGCTACTAATCCTGAGGATGATTCCAAAATGGATGTAGTAGGAGTAGTGCCTTCGGTTCCGTTCGAACCCGGGACGGACTTGTATGGATGAATGCTTTCAGAACATCGTCAGGTGGGCGGTGAGCATTCTAAGTGATATGTTCTAAAAAGTTAACGCTTAGCCTTGAGCCTCATCTACCGGGAATGACTGAAAATCAGGGGTTATGCAGCAATGATAAGTGGGTAGCACCCATTAGGGTGAGGTCGTCCCTGTTTAGATGTCCCTTTTATTCGGCTTAGTGGTGCGGTTGCTAATCCCAACCGTAGGGTGATCTTACTCGGGATTATCCAGTAAGGGGTAGTTCAGGTCTTGTGTTGCAGGGGATCGGGAGTAATCCTCGGTACTGTGATCTAGGCCACGTACTGTGACAGGGGGTACCCCAGTGCCTAGTCATTAGTTGGAAATCCATTCTCCCTATGCGCCTGTACGGTTTTGATTGTGCCTGAAACGCGAGATGCAAGTATTTCAGTTAGATTCCATTTTACTTTCTATAGACACTATTATAACATCAAAGGATTTTGATAAAAAGTGTTTTAGCTATCGTAAGGTAAAAACCCGACATGTTTATTTGTGTCATGGTCTTACGAGATGCTTTTGATTTTCAAAGGATTTTTGGAACTTTAATAATCAATTTGAGTGTGATTTCTCACGCTGGTTTTCCAGACTGACTCGGGTGTTATTTAACTATAATGCTCTGGTTAAACCGAGTATTATAGATTACAGGAAAGGATGTTGTGGAGCTCAGGAGATGAGCTGGATGGTGATACATACTTCCGTACTTGTTGTTAAATATTTCGCTGTGTGACTAGCTGTGTATTCAATTTTGTGAGGACATGGTATGATTACTGTCCAGTTGGGTGTTATATGTACTTTGATGATGTAATGTATAAACAGATTTGCTTTTGTGTAAAGATTAGTTATTATCTATTATATTTTATTCCGCTACGATGGTAAGATTCTGTTGTTGTTTCTATTTTCTTCTTCTACCTCTTTCTTCTTTTACCCTAATGGTTCGGTTTTTCGAGCGTTGAAAAATCGGGTCGTTACACTCCTAATGATCGTTGTTTAGGCTACCTTCATTGTAAAGGTTTTTTTTGTCTCCTCGATCGTCCTCTTCATCATTTTTGGACATGTCAACCTCCTTCACCCTCACGATACCATTAGCCCTTTGAATGAAGTTAGTTAAGGATGAAGCCGGCTTCTTTTGCAATTCCTTCCATATTTTAAAGCGATATCTCACCCCAAAGTAAAGAGCAACCACCATTCTCTATGTTTGAGAGGCAAAGAAGCGAGTCCTAAAGTTGGTGGACAACTGCCCTAAGGGTGGATGATGTCTACCTATAGGTGTAGGAACCAACAGGAGGTCGATTTGGTCATGGTAGAGGGGAAGTGTAGGAACTTGGCACGGTTAAGAAGTTGGTCGACTGAGGTGATTTAAATTAAAGTGGTAACGTAATTGTATAGATCGATGGTCACATCATACTTTTCAGTAGGAGCCAAAGAATATCTTCGATGAATGTAGGTTCTTAGTATAATCTTTAAGAACGGTTCTTTATTCTCGTTGTTGGAGAAGCCTTCATTGCCTTGGTTTGGAGTTTGTATCCCTAAGCATATATTGTATGAGAGATACCATTTCCTTTCGAAACCGACATTTGCTCTGTGGCAACGATATGCAACTCTTACTAAAGAGGGAGATATTTGATACCTTGCGAGGGAACGAGACCCTTTGCATCAATAAAAGATGGTGAGTGGTAGAGTTGGACAATGGTAGGTGGCCTTCTATTTCTATCAAAAGAAGGAGACCTAGGGTGATGGCCCTACCTCTTGTGGGAGTGAGGTCTCTTTCTTCTCATTGGGATCGAAAGTAGACCAAAAATTCCCTAGACTTGTTATCCCTTGTGTAGGATCGATTTCACCCTAGAGGAGGGGTGAATAGGGTGATGGTATTAATTATAAAAATTAATTGCGGAAGCTTATAAAATGATTTCAACACAGATCACAGAATAATAGCAGCACAGAAAAATAGCAGAATAATAAAATGCAGAAATAGAACGACACAGAATTTACCCAGCTTCGGCAAAACCCTGCCTACGTGCTTCCCCCAACGTTTCTACTAGAAATTAGATAGTCAGAAGCTTACACACGTAAACTCGCGACACCCGCTATCGACTAAACCTAACTCTACGCTCAAAACCCTGCCACAACTCAGCCACTGAGTTGCAAATTCTCAAACTATGCCATGTAGTTTGTCCCTTAGTCACACGACTAGAAATTTAAACGGTTTAAAAATGTAAATACAATTAAAAACAATTTAAAATTAAAATAACCCTAATTTTAAAACACAAAGCCCTTTTTCTTTAACCAGGCCGGCCCCTTTTATTTCTTTCTCCCTTATACTTCCGGCCTGTTTTCTTTTTCTTGAGAATGGCGACTTTGTTAATTCTCGTTCATTCCTCTTTGCAAATTTAGGGCTTTCGTGGTTTCAAAGAGATCAATTTTAGTGCTCGATCGAGTGAATGATTTATCACGTCTTTTGCCTTGTCGATCGCTTGTTTCTCTGAATTACTCACGGCTCTTTGAAATTGATCGAGTTCGAGTGATGACTGGTATGTGATTTTTGCCTTTTGCTTCGTCTGATTTGCTTTTACTTGAACTCGATGGTTAATTGCCGATGATGATTGTGGGTTTTATATGCGTTCGTTTGCGTTCGTCAGATTTTTTCAACAATTTGCTTCGGCCATTCGATTTCGTTTGGATGCTTGAGATTTCACTGACTGATTCAAATTCGTATATTTTCGTATACTTGCTTTCCACGGCTTTAATGTTTAACTCGGTCAATTATCTTTGCCACCACGATTTTGAATTTGACTTGTTCATCAGCTGTTCACGGCTTGATAATTTTTGAACTGTTTGACTTTGGTCACTTAGAATTTGTTTATGTGATTCCATGACTTTGGCATTACCATTGCATTGACATTACCGTTTTGATTTGATGATGTTAATTTCGTTCTCTGATTTCATTCCTGTAGCATGGTCGACTTATTCAATTTGCTGTGTGCACTTTAGTGGCTGATCATCCTGTAGCATACATATCTCTTGTTTCAAATGTGCTCAATATCACTTGATGTTGTTGGTCTTCATGTGCCCAGTTGATGTTCTGTGTTTTCTACGACTCCGGTCAGTAACTTACGGCTGTTCATTTATACGGCTTCAACTTGATTTTTATTATTACCAGACTTTGATTTATTACCAGACTTTGATGCTTCGGCATTAAGTTGCTTATGTGAGTTTCTGACTTAGTTTGATGTTGATTTCGTGACCATGTTACTTTCTCTTGGCATCAGCTTGATATCTTTTGTGATTGTTGCATTTGGCCTTTAAGCATAACACATTGGATTATGCTCGGGTTGCTTCACCTGATTTAGTGCCTGAGCCATTTGTTGAGCTTGTCTCTGGTTGTCACTCTGATCTGATGGCATTTGATCCAGATTACTTTTGCTCTTTTGGGCTGCATACCTGAAGTGTTTACTGACTTGAGTCTTGTTGCGTTGGCTAGTTTGGTTCACCTGTTTACTGTTAGTCGAGTTGCACACTTGTGGTCTTCATTTGCACACTGTGCATTGTTGTGGATGCTTGAGCATTCTATTGATGTCAGACCCTTGTGAACTTTTCTCTACTCTTGATCATTTACTTGTTAAGGCTTGCCTCATTTTTGTTCAATACTGGTGTTTGGTCTTGGTTTCTTGATGCATGTAGATATTATATTATTCATGCTAGCCTAGTGTCACCTGCATTGCTCATGTCTTTACCTTGTACTGTCCAGTTGTGTTCACTTGTATTTACAAGAATTTTCATCACTTGTGTACATGAGCAGTTTGAAGTTGCTGTTTACACATGTACATGCTTCACTGCTGTGTATTGTTTGCATTCATATTCTTGTTGGTCTGACCTGAACTGATCATTGAAGTGCATGTTACTTGTATGTGGTCTTCGTTTGGTGCAGTTGCTATGCCTTTGTGCATTTCACTGTGTTCATGCACTTGAACTACTCTCTGGCCTATCTCGTGCACATATGATTCTTTGAGCTGGCTTTATTGTTATTTGTTTCTATGAGTTGAATGCGATCAGTGGTGGTCTCTGATCTGTTGGCATTGTTGTATTATGATTTGTACATTGAGTTGAATCCAGCTTAAACGTTCGGGTTTGACCTTGTGCTCGTGTCGAGATTTTATTTATATTGCACCTGAGTTGAACCCGTCCTTTTATTTTGGGTTTGACCTTGTGCTCACCTGTCCCTGTAACATTATCAAGTGTATATCGGTGTGCACGGCCTTGTGGCATGTACGGTGATACACTGTGTATATCACATTGTTCGTGTATGATGAATTCAAATGTAAATGCTGACGAACAAGCCAAATAACCGAGGCAAATAATATTTTCAAAATTTATATTTTATTTTATATTGCAAAAATATTTCTTTTTCAATTATACCGCGTTAGTGTATATTTTTACAGATTGCTCAGATGTTGGATTCTATCTGGAATGAAGTTGAAGATAAAATACGAATTGAGTGAATGAGTGATGTGTAGTGACGTTAAACTGTAAATGTAAAATTGTGATGTAATTGAATTTGTATCAAAGTTGTATAGTGAATAGTGAGAGCTTGAACTTGTGCTATTCAAAATTGTAATAAATATTTGTTTGAATAAAATTTCTGTTTGAATTCAAATTCTGTGTTATTTAATTTTATTCAGCAAATATTTATTTAATCTGTAAAAAATGAAATAGTACATTACCAAACACATTTACACGAATATATATTTATATGTTTATTATCATCAAACAAAAAATCATATAATCGCATATTCAACACCTTGTTCACCGCTCATGCGACCGAAACACAGATTGGGTTCCCTATCTACCGCATTAAGTCATTCAAAGGTATTCAGTCTCTCAAGGGAAAGCAGCAACAAATAGTGCAGGACCTAGATATGGAACTGGCTTGGCCCCAAGAGCATTATGAATAAATTCATTAGTGGAAACGATGTGTCCTTATCCGGGTTGGAGGTCTTCTAGTGCAACCTTCCCCCAGCATTGTGCATGATATTGACAATGCATGGAACAATAGGTGGGAGGGAGCTTTTATCCATGGATGTTTGCATTCTTAGACCATATTTGGTGGTCTCCTAAGCTTCCACCGGAGCATAGAGCTCATTTACCTCAAGGGTCATTTATCCAATATTAGCGAATCCATTAACCAATTTGAGCTATACGACATTTCTAGGGCCTAGAATGAGGCTTATGAAATTTTGATTTATTGACCTTAGCTTCAATATTATTAGGTTGCATGATGAATGTCTTGAAGAGAATGGTTTTTTGAAGAGAGAAACATTATGAAAATGAAGAGCTTCAATGTAAAATCCCTCCTTTTAGGGCCAAAATATTGATGAAATTTCTAACTAACCTTATTAATTAGGGAAGCCTTTAGTGAAGGTTACTCGCTGAAAATGTTGGTGGAAATGGAAAGGAATGAGTAAAACATGAGTAAAATATGGTACATGAAAGTAAACTACACACGAGATAGAGTGGTTGATCTAGATAAAATCTTCGTCCACCATGACCCTTGTGTTATTGATTTTAAGAGTTTTATATCACAAGAGTGAAGATACTAGAAATATTGTGCCTTCAAATTTTTGATCCTTATACAAATGCATTTTTTCTTCTATGTATAATATTAAATATCGAAGGGCTTGCATTGATGCCCTGGTTGCCAAGTTTTTCTAGAACCTTTGATTGCGATTTGCAGTCCAAATACGGTCAGCTCGAACACCGCATTGGCGGAGTGGTCCATATTTATGTTAGCTAATAAGGCATACATCAGCATGCTTTCGTTAAAGGACTAATATGATGCAGCGAGTTTTTTTCGTACGGTGGTGCTTTTGTCAGAGAAATAGTACATAGTCACCGTCTCTTTTTGCAAGAGTGGTTGCAAGCTTTTGTTAGGTCCCTGTTCACATACAACAAAGTGTAGCGGGATGGAAGGTTAGTGGAGGAAGGGTTTGACGGGCATGGAAATGAATGGCCAAGGCATGTAGGCGGAGGGTTTAGGAGTTGACATCATTTGAGCAGCTCGGCTGGCGATGAGGTGAGAAGGTGTCCAGAGGATGGTTGGGAGGTGCTATCCGAAAAGGCTTTGTGAACATGATCATTTTTGAGGAAGATACGAGCTGGGTTATGGATAGGGGTTATGAGGCGAGAAGACATAGGGAGGGAGGTTTTTTTGATGGACATCCAATTAGACTGTATGAGATCTTCATCGACACTTGTTTAGTGGAGTTTTACGGTTGGACTCAGATGTGATAGGTCTGATTTATACTTTATGAGAACGAGCATGAATTAGTAGTAGAACTACTCCACATAGTTCCATTCAAAAATTAGTAATTCTAATTTGAGATATTTTGGGTTACATCCTTATGATGAGAAAATATTAGGCCAAAGTCCCTTTCATTTATCAAATACACAAAACATTTCCATTTTTTGATAACAAGAGTGATACTTAATTTAAGCAAAGTACTCATTTTAGCGTCTTGAGGGATCGAACCCAAGACCTCTGAAACAACAATCTATAGATCTTACCACTCAAGCGTGGTCCTTGACACAAAACATCCCTATTTTTAAAATGATTTACAAGAATTGGATAGTACCCTAACCACATGTGCACATGTACTCTTTCTCACTCATCCATCGCCCTACAACAAAATATATTCGAGTTATCATCATTTTCTTCTAATCTTGAGAAATACGCCTAAAACTCATACAATCTCTCTCTCTCACTTGCAACCCATTCGGTCTTTAATTTCACAAACTTGATTCAGAGCACTGATAGTAGATCGTAAAAAGTTAGAAACCCTAGACTGATTGAATTTAGAAAAAACAATAAAATGAAAAAGTCTTGTGCGCATTCCAAAGGAGTCAACAAATTTACTAAAATCGCAAGTATTACAAACTATAAGAACACATGTCGTATCCGCTATGCAACTACGCATTGCCAGACATATATGTGCATGATAAAAAATTGTTAGGTAAATATTTGTTTAGTGAATAGGTAAATATTTACTTGGTAAAGTCTAAGTGCCTCTAGCTCAAGTGATCAGAAGTGTGACGCTTTAGACAAAGGCTCTAAAGAACATGCGTTCGAGCCCCTGAGACATCATAATGAGTCTGTTTGAATGGAGCATCACCTTTGCTATCAAAATAATTTACTTGGCAAATATTTGTTAGAAAAAATATGCTTGGCAAACATTGGTTAAGCAAAAAATTTCTAAATATTCGACAAGCAAATATTCGCAATAAAATCTTTGCCAGGCGAAGACAAGTACCAAAATATAACCGAGAGAAGTGCAAAATAAGTTCAAAAAAAAAGTTCCTTTCTCAAATCTAAAAATACACATCTTAGGAAAATCAAAAGGACAGAAGATGAAAATCACGGAAGCACAACTAGATGAAGGAAAGACTGAAAAACATTTTTGACTTGCGGCAGGGAGATCTAAAAATTGATTGGAAAAGAAAACCAATTCAAGAGTTAAAACAGAAAAGCAATGCATAAGAAAATCGATATAGAGAAAAAGAGCTTCGGACAAAAAACAACGAAGAAAGCGAGGAAGATAAACAAGAAAACAGGCCAGAGCTGGAAATCAAATAAATCGAAATCGAAACAGCCATGTAAAATATGTTAAAATATTAGGAGGACTAAAACATATTTTTACAGTCCATTAATTACCACTTCCTCTAAGTGCGCACACGTTTAAACGCTGAACAAATAATTTGCCCCACCCCTATTTACAATAACATGCATTGCAGCATACAAATTACAGATCACAACGTACAACAGAATCGCGATGGATGGACGGCTTATCATATTCCCTTGTAAATGTTGCACAAATAATCGCAAGTTTGGTACTAAATTATGATCAATTTATCTTTTCACGTTTCAAGAATACCGTTTACCGTTACGGTAAGCAATCTATCTTAATTTCGAATATTTCGTACTATATGCAATGCTTGACAAAGACCTAATTTTCAATTTTATTTCGTTTCCTGTGAGAATTGATACTTAAATTCTTAACTTGGTGTATGTTGGGATGAATATAAATTCAACATAAGTACTGTTTCTTCAGATCGTTAGAGCCAAATATTTAATTAACAAATTTAATAATGAATAGGATTTTGTATTAGAAAATTCAAGATGTCTATCATTACTAATAGTGAGTTATGTTGTCTTGATATACTATGCTAAATTCCCATGTTTATGTTGCCGATTTATAGTTGTCTTCTACATAATAAGTAGGGTGAGTTGTGAACATAAATCGTATTAAGACTTGAGGAATTGCAAGGGCAGGTGCTACCATCATTTTATCGCTTTGCTGTCAAGTGATTCAGAGATGGATTTAGTTATATTCTTTGATAGTGTATGATTCTGTTCAACAACAACAGCAACAAAAACCATTATTCCCAAACAAGTTAGGTTCGGATAGAGATGAAACCCAAAACTAAATAACATAGCTAATTTAAAGGTTATAAGTAATAAAATAAAGTTAAATAAGTAAATTAATAATAATAAGAACTAAGTAAAGTAAAAATAAAGATAAAATTACACACACATATATATAAAATAATAAAGATAAACAAATAAATGATGACAACGGTATAAATAGTAATAATGGCGTTGATAGTAATATTTATCAAAGACCAAACGCTATGGCTTAGACTCCTTTTCCCTGGTCCTATAATTTAAAATTTATAAAACTCATAGCTCATGATTCAGGTACATGAATCGATAACTTCCACACGCTTCTATTCGTTACCAACTCTTCGGATATATTCTAATCCTTTAAGTCCTTTTTTACTACTTCCTTCCATGTCAACCTTGGTCTCTTTTTGAGCATACGACGTGGCCTATAATTTCAACGCGCACAAGTGCTTCGGACGGCTTTCGTTGGAGATGTCCAAAACATCTTAAACGGTGTTGAATTAGCTTCTTCTCAATTGGTGCTACTTCAAGTTTTTCACGTATATCATCATTTTTAATTCGATCTCTTCTTGTATGATCACAACTCCATTGCAGCATACGCATCTCTGCTACGCTTATCTTCTATACGTGTTAGTTTTTAGTAGGTCAACATTCTGCACCATACAACATCGCATGCCTGATTGCCGTTCTACAGAACTTTCCTTTAATCTTCTGTGAGACTTTCCTATCACAGAGAATGCCAAATGCTTATTGTCATTTACCCATTTCGCTCGAATTCTAATACTAACATTTTCATCAATCTCACTACTACATTGCAACATTGATCCTAAATATCGAAGGAGTTCTTTTTTAGGAATTATTTGTCCGGCCAGAGTGACATATCCATTCTCTGACCTGACACCACTGAACTCGCACTTAATATATTCTGTTTTAGCTCTGCTAAGCCTAAATCTCTTTCATTTTACAGCTCAAGTTGTCTATCAACCTCAATCCTACTTTCATCAATTAGCACAACACCATCAACAAATAGCATGCACCAAGGAATCTCCTCTTATATACCCTTCGTAACCTCATCCATTACTATGCTAAAAATATAGAGGTTCAAAGCTGACCCTTGATGTAATCCTATGTTAATGAAGAAGTCACTGGTTACACCATCGCATGCTCTGACACTAGTCACAACATCATCGTACATATTCTTAATAATGATAATATACTTTGTTGGGACTCTCTTCTTTTCCAGAGCCCACCAGATCACTTTTCACGGTACTTTGTAATAAGGTTTTTTCAAATCGATAAATATCATGTGTAGATCCTTCTTCTGCTCCTTAAACCTCTCACTAAGTTGCCTTATCAAGAAAATCGCTCATGTGGTCGACCTTCCAGGTGTGAAGCCAAATTAATTTTTTGAAACACTTGTTATTCTTCTTAATCGATGTTCAATGGCTCTCCTTCAAAACTTCATCAGTATGACTCATAAGCTTAATTCCTCTGTAGTTTGTGCAACTTTGGATATCTCATTTATTCTTAAAAAATGGAACTGGTATGTTTCTCTTCCATTCATCTGACATCTTATTTGATTTGAAAATATCATTGAACAACTTAGTTAGCTAGACTATCTCTGCATCTCTAAGGCATCTCCACACCTCAATGGGGATGCCATTAGGCCCTGATGCCTGTCTGATTTCATCCGTTTTAGCATCTTCTTTACCTCGGATTCTTGAATTCTTCGAACAAAATGCCTACTGGTGTCATCAAAAGAGTCGTCTATCTCGATCATAATGCTATCATCTTCTTCATTAAATAGCTTGTCGAAGTAATCTTTCTATCTATTTTTTATCTCATCGTCCTTCACCAAAAGTCTATTATTGTCATCTTTGATGCATTTAACTTGGTTGAAATCTCTTGTCTTTCTTTCACGAAGCTTAGCTATCTCATAGACGTCTTTTTCACCCTCCTTCATACATAGCTTATGATACAAGTCTTCATACGTCCGACCCCTTGCTTCACTAACCGCTATCTTTGCGTTCTTCTTTACCACTTTGTACCTTTACATGTTGTCCTCGCTTCTATGATGATGCAAGCACTTATAGCATTCTCCTTTGAGCTTTTACTATTTCGTGCGACTAATCTTGACTCTTTTATCCTGTCGAACACGTATCCGAAGACAAAACTCGAATATCAGAAGCTGGTGTTGTGAGACGGCGCATTCTCCAAGTATGGCTTTGCAATCTACACAAGCTCGTTTGTCATCTCTTCTAGTAAGGACAAAGCCAATCTGGCTAAAGTATTGACCATTACTAAAAGTAACTAAGTGTGACTGTCTCTTTTTAAAGAAGGTAATAGCTATAATGAGATAATAAGCAATAGTGAAATTCAGTATTTCTTCTTGTTCTTATTTCCTATCGCCATATCCAAAACCACCATGCACTCTTTCAAACTCACCACTAGGTGTACCAACATGCACGTTGAAATCTCCACCTATAAAAAGTTTTTCGCTACTAGGCACATCTCTAACCATAATATCTAACTCTTTCCAGAAATTCCTCTTGACGGCTTTACTTAGACCAACTTGTGGGGCATAGGCACTAATGACGTTCAGAATCATACCGTCCACTACCAGCTTGAATAGGATGATCCTGTCTCCTTGTCTCCTAACGTCGACAACTCCGTTTCTAAGGTTCTTGTCAATTAAGATGCCTACCCCGTTCTTGTTACGTTTTTTTTCACGTGTATCATAACTTGAAGCCTGTGTTCTTCATCTCCTTCACCTTCTGATCCATCCATTTGGTCTCGTGAATGCATAAGATATTTACACGTCTTCTAGTCATAGTATCAACTATCTCTCTTAGCTTTTCTATTAATGATCCTACATTTCGACTATCTAATCGAATTCTTCTATCATCGACTAGCTTTTTTGTCCCTCACACCCGTCGAGTAAAGTGCGAAGACCCTTACTCATTATCACTACATTGGGGTGTCGATGCAGCGCGCCGCTAAGAGAGTGACGAACCCAGCCCTTGCATATTTATCGCTATACCCGAGCCTCGACACAGCGCGCCACTAAGTAATCCAGTACTTGCTCACTTTTCACCATACGCGAGCTTTGATATGGCGCGTCATTAAGAGGGTTACGCCCCAATGAAATATAATTAGGTTCCATTTCCATAAACGAGGCTGTGGTTTTTACGTTGGTTCGCTAAGCCTATCACAACCCTCCTCCTTTATCCTGTTTTGGGACATGCTGCATAGAAAACTACACAGACGGAGTATGTATGATTCTCTTAATTAAAATAAAAAAAAAAAAATACAGGTCCTATTTTTTATGTTATATAAAAAAAGGCATGTGCCAATGAATATGTGAATTAAATCTCCATTTTTTGAAAAAAATAAAAAGCGCTATGGAAAGGTTTTGAAAAGTTCTATAGAATTCGGTAATGGAAAAAATATATTTAATTGATAAAAATGACTTAAATAAGTCACTTACAAATAACGAAATTTAATACTTTGAATTTTCATTTTTTTTTCTTTTTGGAAAAGGTAAATTAAGTTGCACTTTCTACTAGAAAAGCGAATGTGCTTTCTGTTTATAAAAATGGGATCGGATTCACGTATTTATTGGTACTAAAGACTTTTCTTACAACTACATGAAAATTAGAGACCTATTGGCTATTCCTCAAAGCCTCCTCCTAATTACTTGATGCTGCTAATCCGTGGAGTAAAACTTCATTTGCTTCTTCAGCTGCTAGCACTATTACGATTACATGTAAAGCCTCAATAATTTTTGAGGTTTCAAACAATTAATAATTAATGATTTTTTTTATGATTATAGCAAATGTATTGTTATCTTTACATCCTTTTCTAGGTTTAAATTCATTATGATCTTTGTTGCATTACACTAAATATTATCGTTTGCCACGTTAACTATTTGTTCCGTACAAAATAGAACAATATCAGTAGGTTTACATATTTTTTGTATATACAATGTTTAGAAATAGAAAACCAAAACATGTAGTTTTTTTATAATTGAAGAAATATGATAAAGTAGAATAATAAATCTCCCATATACATGGATATACATAACATTCCAGGCTTTGTGAAATTAGAGGCTGTTAGTGTTTACTTTCATGCTGATACGACACACACTGCCATGCGTTCTTAAATTTATTTTCAAACGTTTTCTCTTGTGTGCATGGCATCACATGTTGTAGATTTATCCTTACATTTAATCTTTGTTACTTAGATTAAAATTTTGATGATATAAACTAATGTTTAATGATTGTTTAACTGTGTCAGCGATCGACTATCAATGCTGTGAGAATATTACTGCTTGGAAAAGATGATGATATAGAAGTATCATGGAATGACCAAATGCAATGGTGTTTGTGTGGTGTTTGTAGCTTCATGAATGGCACCAAGAGCAATCATTCTTGGTTCACAAATAATTGATGATCCAATCAAGGTGAAGTGGAAGATTAATTGGTATATTCATGAAAGATCCATTTAAATTACATCGCATATTATCATTATGAAATTTAAAGTTGTAAACAGAATGTCAGACACATCTAGTCAAAGTTGGACGACCAAGACGAAAAGCATATAAGAAATTTTTGAAGAAACCGAAGAAACTAGTAATGGTGAATTGAATTTATTATGTCTTTATGTAGATTGTTTCTTTACAGCTTATGCATCTATGGGGTTTGAGGAGACATGCAGACAAAAATCCTGGAGATATTCCATGAATGAAGAAATGAAAGTGATAACAAAAAAAGGTCCGTGGAAGCTCACTACACTACCTTAACATCAAACTGAAGATATTTTCATCAAATCACTTAAATTGTTTTCTTTCAGTAATTTCACTGTTTATCTGGTGTGACAAAATAATTATTAAAAAAAAAAGGAAAGAAAGAAAGACAGGTTTAAGAGGGAATGCTGGAAAATAAACATCAACAATATTTTTTAATGGTCATGTACAATATAAATATCAAGTGTTATATGTTCCCTTAAATTAACATTTAATTAAAATATTAATGCTTGCACATTAGTGTAATAGTTTTTTGGAAAAAATTTCTGCCTATTACATAGGTGCGTTATGAATTTATTCTTATGCTTAAAAATAGCAAGAAAAAAACTTCTAACACCAGTCTAACTATCAATGCTATGAAGACAATGCGATGAGAATGGATTAATTTTAGAAATAAAAGAGAAACTAATTGAATAGCTGTGTGAATGAACTATTAAATGTTTAGTTTCTTTTCAAGTAGTGAAATCGTGTGCAAATTAATATACGGTTCAATGTGATGTGGATGTGATTGGAGAGTGCATGTAGTCTATCTGAGAGAAAATCTCAAAATCAGCGGAAAATTAAAACATACGGCTGAGATTGCACTTTTAAATGCTACCATCAACTCAAACCATCGACAATCAAAAACTAAGTTTATATGTAGAAGATACTTATTCTACAATTTAGTAGCAAGCTACTATCAGTTATCAAATAAGTAACATATTAATCATTTAACACAATGACCCCTAAAATTAGTTAAACATGAAGATAGCAACTGCAATTGCAAATTAGGGTTCAAATTCAAAAAAATTACCTTTAATTTGTGAAGATGATGATGAGCCTTCAATTTCGAGAATAAGAAATACACCAATTAATTTGATTTCAGATTTTTGAGAGGAATTGGAATGATGGATTGAGAAAGAAAAGGGTCTAGAATGAAGGTAGAAATGGTTTGGGGAGATGAAATGATGGAAATGTAGCCAAGGTCGAAATTCTACTTGCGCAATTTTAAATAGCGCAAGTAGAAACATTTTTTTACAGCTTGCGCAGATTGTGATTGCACAAGCTTAAACTAGTTTTGTGCTTGCACAATTTTAAATTGCGCAAGCTATATAATCTGGTTAACAAAAAGGAGGCCTATTCTAGCAATTAGTTTTGAAGGATTCATATTGTTGCAATATGTTTTTTTTCCAAAAGCCTAAATTAAAATTCGTCCTTTTAATTTTTCATCAAGTAACAAAGCATAAATTTGTGTTCTTTTTTTTATATTTAAATTTATTGGAAAGAGCCATTACATAATGTATTGCTTTCGAAATCACAAACATTTATGGAATGGGTGAAGTTGTAATAATTTTTTTATAATTAGGAACTTCTTACTTTTTGCGTTGAGTCGAGTTGGTGGTGCAGCTTTGCTTTGGTATAAACATTGTAGGTCTTCCACCATTAAAATACTCTTTTGGTTCATTTATAAGTTGTGATTTTTTCTCATAATGCATTAATACTACTTTCTTATAAGCGCAAACAACTTTTCCAAACATCATCTTCATATGAATTTTGCTTTGTTGGTAGTGATACTCTTTATATATTGTTCACCGGGTTCTGATTTTAGACGTGAATCTAACATTATGACAAGATGAATCGATGTGTTTCTACTTGTCAGGACTTAAGTTTTGACCATGGGCATTGGAAATGTATTGTTGTTGTTGCTGCCATTACTGCTGCTGCTGTTGTTATATACATGGATGTATGTATGTATGCGGGGCTGGGAACCATTACATAAAATACTTAAAGAATTCCTGTTTCTCTTTGTTAGTATTTCATTAAGTCATATAGCCATCTATAAACTGTCACAACATTTGATCAAGCTTTCAAGAAGAGGTATATACCAGAGATGAGCAGTAACATTTTTGGTACGTAATGTGCATTCCTTCTTCTTCTTCTTTTTTTTTAAAAACTTTTATTATGATATGAATAATTATTTTAAAGCAGTTTTACTTTAGGGATACAATAATGTAATCCAGATACAGAAGAAATGTGAACTTGGAACTTCAGGGTTTGTCATTTAAAAATCAATATTTATCTTCGTATCTTTCATCAGACTTTTTCTAAAGAATAGGGAACAGATAACCCTGGTGTGACATTTTTTTATCTATATGATTGATTATACCTTTTCTTTTACCTTTATGCACTCCTTTTTCAATTTCGCTGAGTGGTCTTATTAATTATTAGAGCATCCTTTTCTCTTTAGGATTGTATAATAATATTTTTGCTGCCTGAATGCACAAGGGAAAAAAATGAATACGTAGAACTGGTTGAAGATGATGAGGTATAAACACATCTCAACTATTAAATAAAGAGAATTCAATAAATAGAATTCCATGTCGTCCTTCTGAAATTCCAAAAGTATCCACTGTTCATCAACGGAATCTCACCAACATTTTACAACCTCCACCACCATCTTCTTCCCGACCATCTATCAACGAAATTTTACTATCAATATGCATTTAACACCACCAACAAAACTGCTTTAGATAAATGTGTTGTGACCATAAATGCTTTTGCACTTATATCACACATCCATCTATTAATTTTTTATTAAATGTACGTACGTGCGATTTACTCTAGTGCTTATAAGTGAAGTTATTAATTAATGACATAATACTATCATATATAATCAATATTTTGGCAGTTCTCTCATATATGTAGCTATGCCTGTTCTTAATTGTCTGTCATGTCATTAACTTTCTTTGTGAGCTTTATACATACGTTTATATCTTGTGTGGCAGAATTTGTGCCGGACTTAACAGTTTATTTTGTTTGACTATTCGACAGCATTATTCTAATTGTCCCGTAAGAGATCCTTTATGAGTCAATTACTAACAAAATATATTTTCAACCTCTTATTTGCCTCTTACATACAAGGTTAATTTGGGGATACAAACTTATTTTTTGTGCCTCTTAAATGCATTCTGTGCAGGTCTTATCTTAACAAGCAATCATTTTCTATATGGATCTCCCATAAAGATTTCCAATTGGTCCAAAATTTTTTATAAGCTAAGCTTTGGCAGCAGACAATACAAATTTGAAAAAAGTATAATTGAATAAGCCGATATCTGGCTTCTGCTTGCATTGTATTACGCTCACGTGGCGTTTTAGTACGATATCTAGCCACTAAAGCCATAAAAGTATATATTAGAACCTACATACACATATGTTGTATAATTTACTTCTTCCTCATTACTCCATAAAATTTCGAAGTAGATCCAGGAAGAAACATAATAGAACAACAATCTGGCAAGCTCAGTGCATCATCTATCATAAAACATAATCCTTGCTTAACATAGAGGGCATGCACATATAGTTGTCCATTTATTGTTGTCGTATAGCAGTTTTGTACTTCTCGTCTCGAATGTCATCCTATTTGAAGTTGAATTACAACAGCTGACATTTGTTTTCATGGCTTCTTTCTTCCTCTTCTTTTAATCTGATACTTTGTTTCAAGTTCATGACAAATCTTCTTTACTATTACCGTCTAATGCTTGTTTGTAGTTCATAGTTTCAAATGTTGTGGTAATGAGCTCCAAATGATGTTTTATTATATTCAGTCATCAAATGAAGATTGACAGTGCTAAGGTTATTGTTGACAGTTAAGATTTTGTGAAGAATTGAATGATACAATGATATGGAGAAGAATTGTGAAGGAAAGTCTTTACTGCAATAATTGTTTGATACAATGATTCTTTGATAGATTTGATACAGCACTTTTCAAAACAATATATACAGAGTTACATGGGCTTTAAATAAACAGCCCACAAAGCAGTAGTATCCAATAAGAAGCAATGGCTGTGATTGCATCTGAGGTGAAAAATGAACTGCTGTGATGAGATTAGGTTGATACAATAATCATGTAATGTTGAGCTTTATTCATTTTCTTTCCCACCTTCGAACCCTAATCTGATTTCTAGGGTCAGGGTTAGAGAGCGATTATACTCGAATCTCTGAAATTGCTAAAATTATTTGATGCAATCTGTAAATTCTGACGATGACTTCATTTCTCGATCTTTTTCTTCCTGATTTGAGCTAAGTTGAGGGATCTTCAGAGATTTTGAGTTGTCATGAAAATTTGAATTGAAAGCAAGACAGCTCTTTTGAGATTGCTTCTCCTTTGGCTTTCTGATTTGGTTGAAATCTGAGAGTTTGAGCTCCAAGGGAGTCTGATTTTCTTTGCTACCCAGCTCAGATCTGAATTTGATGAAGCTCGCTCTTGACAAGGGTTTAGTGAGAGTGTCGGACCTCTGGTAGGTAGCAGGTATATTGATTTACATGTATTTTTCCATTTAAAACTTGATCTCGAACAAAATGTAGATCTATCTCAATGTGTTTAGTTCTGGAGTGTAGTATTGGATTAACAGTCATGTAAACAACGCTTTGATTGTCACACCACAATGTTGTCTTGATGCTTGAATTTAGTTTTAGCTCCCTTAAAATTGATTGTGACCACATTATCTCTGCAGTTGCACTTGCTACACTCCTGTACTCTGTTTCGATACTAGATCTAGAGATAGTTAATTGCCTTTTTGAACACCTTGATATTAAATTTTCTCCAATGAAAATGCAATATACAGTGACAGATTTTCTGTCATTTGGATCTGTAGTCCGGTCAGCATCTGTATAACCTGTAATGTTGAGATTATTGCAAGCTTTAAACGATACTCCGTAATTAATGGTTCCTTTTAAGTATCTAAGCACTCTCTTAACCGTCTTCCAGTGCTCACTTCGAGGATCCCGCATAAATTGAGAAAGTTAGTTAACACTAAAAACAATATCTAGTTGTGTTATAGTAGCATACTGCAGTGCTTCTATAACACTTCTATATTGTTTACATTGTTTATGGCTTCTTCCTTGTTCTTTGACAAGTTCTGATTGCTTATCATAGGTGTTGGCATAGGCTTTGCATTCTCCATTTTTGTTTTATTGAGCAGTTCTGATATGTACTCTTTAACACAAAATTATTTCAAAACTTTTTGATCTATTCACTTCAATTCCCAGAAAGCAATTGAGATGTCCCACGTCTTTAATTGAGAATTGCCTGAGATAGCATATAATTTGATTGATCTCATCTTGATTGTCACCTATAATAATTAAATCATCAACATAGATTAGTGTGTGTGTGTGTATATATAGTTGATGATTGGCTAATTTTAATGAACAAGGATGAGTCTGATTTGGTAGACTGATAACCCATTGTCATTAGAGTTGATTTCAGTTTGTCAAACCAAACTCTTGGTGCTTGTTTAAGGTCATATATTGCCGTATTTAATTTGCACACAAAGTTTGCATTTTGTTCATAACCAGGTGGTTGCCTCATATAAATTTCCGCTTCTAACATACCATTCAAGAAGGCATTATTGACATCTGTCTTATGCTCCATCCCTTATGTAAGGCTGTTGTAAGAATGGGTCTTATAGTTGAGGGTTTGATAACTGGAGAAAAAATTTCAATGAAATCAAACCCATATTGTTGGGTATAACTTTTGGCAACTAGTCTAGCCTTGTATTATTGATGGTGTCATCAGGGTTTCTCTTTATCTTGTATGTCTATTTGCACCCCACTACATTTTTGTATGCTGGTGGACATACAAGGTTTCATGTTTTATTCTTTATAAGAGCATTATACTCTTCATCCATTACTGTCTTTCAGTTGTTGTTTTTGACAGCTTCCTCATAGGTGGTTGGTTCATCTGAGCTTGTAGTGACATTGTATATTTTGGGTTTAAAGATGTCACTCTTAGCTCTAGTGATCATAGGATTGCTTGACCTTTGAGGAGGTTCTATGTGAGGTAAGCTGTCAGTTTCACCAGAATGTGTGTTATTTCTTGATTCACTTTATTGACCTCCTTCACAATGATCTTCATTTGCTGTCTATGCAGATGAGTGACTGGCATGGCTGATCTCATTTATCCACTCATGATTTTGATGAGCCGATACAATGGGATGAACTGGATAACTATCAGCGGTCCTCCTCAGTTAGCTGGAGTCTCATCATCAGAATATATAGGTAATTCAGGTATGGAAACATGTCGGTTGTACACTTTACTAGTAGTCTTAATCTCATATCTTTTAAAAGGAAAAACATTCTCATTGAATACAACATGTCTACTAATGAAGAGTTTTCCACCGTCATCAAGACATTTATATCCATTTTGATTTGTTGCATTTACCTAGGAAAGTACATAGCTTGGATCTAAAATTTAATTTGTTGTTGTTATATGGTATTAAGTAGGGAAAACATAGACACCTAAAGGTTTTAAGACCGTGGTAGTCTGGCTTAACTCCTTGAAGCTTTTTTATAGGACTTATTCCATCTAAAACTTCGGTTGGCAGTCTATTAATAAGATAAACTGCCGTGTTAAAGGTTTTAGGCCAGAATTTTAGAGGTAAATTTGCATGTGCTAGTAAACTAAGCCTAGATTCAACTATGTATCTATGCTTTCTCTCTACTATCCCATTCTGCTCGGAAGTATAGGGACATGTGTATCTATGATTATTCTATTTTCCTTAGAGTAGTCTTTAAGGGTTTTATATTAATCCACCCATCAGACTGTACAATTTTAACATGTGTTCCAAGTTGTTTTTCAACCATAGTTATGAAATTTATCACAACTTTGTGAGCATTATGAAAGAAATGCGGATTACGGATCTTAAGGCTAGGATTAACACTAGAGAGGGGAGAGGGGTGTATAGTGTTTATAAAAAATTACTAAATCTTTTTGAGTTTATGTTAATTTAGACACAGATGTAGGGATAATCACAGAAATAAACACAGATGCAGAAATAAAATAAAAGCAGTAAAGGAAAGAACACACCGGAATTTATACTGATTCGGAGTTACCTTACATCCAGTCTCGCAACACAAGTACGGATTTCCTTTCAAAAGCAATTGTACAATTACACCATCGATTTCAAGGCTACGAGGTACACCCTCCAGAATTTCAATCCTCTGGGTATAGATACTTGATTTACGGGCCACAAATTTACCCAATTGATTTACCAAGGCTACAATCACACATTTTCTTGCTTGATAGATTTTCAAGGCCACAATCACACCTTTTCTCGCTTGATTGATTTCCAAGGCCACAATCACACCTTTTCTCGCTTGATTGATTTTCAAGGCCACAATCACACCTTTTCTCGCTTAATAGATTACGAAGAAGTCTATAACTCTGAATAGCACTGAGAACCTTGTTGAGATAGTGATAGAGAATCAAAATAGAAGTAATCGAGTATGATTCAATATTGATTTCAGCAGAGTAATGGTAAGAGTATGTATTAAGAAATGTGGAAGAAGAAGAGGAGTGAATAACCAAAAAATCTGATCTAAAATTCGTTGAAACTAACCCCTATTTATAGAAGAACAACAGCCATGTCCATTCATGAAGAGTTATGGCGAATAGACACTTCTTTTGAAATTTAAATTTTAAACTCAACTGACACCATGTCGACATGGTCACCATAGGCATGTCAACATCCTAAAGCAATTTTTGATGATTTGATTTTCTTTGAAAATAACTTTTATCTTATATTAAAACTATTTTAAACTATTCTAATATACTTGACTATAGTTAAAATACATAAGTAAATATAGAGAATAATATATATAATTTAACTATAATTTTATATTTAAATCTTAAGTATAAATATTTAAAAGTTAAATATATTATCTTAAAAGATAGTTTAAAATCTGGAGTAATTTTGACTTTGAATTTAAAGATAATTTTGAGGCTAAAATTATTTAAAATCAGGAAATGAGGTTTTTGATGCTTTTAAAAGGAAGGTTTTGAAAACATGATATAATTTTGAAAAATCATTTTGAATAAAAAGTTAGCGGATACAAAACAATGTTCCACTAGATTTTTCGTAGGTTCCATCCAAATTAGGGTTCCATCCCTTTAACAGGCTCGAAGTGGATTCCATTTCACGAATAAATTGGATTTTAAGATGTCAGTGTTTTTCTATGAGTTTTAACAAAATTTTTAATTAAAGAATAAATTACTTCAATTCTTGAACTCTTGATATTCTTAATACTCATGAGTCTTCAATCTTGATATCTTGAATCTCTATACTGTACAGTCTTCATTCTTGGTACATGTATGGTTAAATCCTGCATATACATATTTATCTAAACTTATAATGTTAGTATTTATATTTTATAATCTATTTTAAGGTTGTTGTCATCAAAACCATCATCTCACGGACTAACACATCAGACTTTGCTTTTAAGAAATATATCCAAGTGTATCTTGTGTGTGCATCTACAAAAGATATATAATACTTATAACTGTAATCAGAACATATTGAGGCTGGTCCCTGGAGGTTAATTGCAATAAGATCAAGAGATTTAGAATACTTGGCTAGAGAGTCATTAAATGGTAATTTGTGACTCTTACCAATTTGACAATAAGTGCATACATAAGGAAAAAAGATATCATCATATGGAATACAATTTTCAGAAAGTACCTGTTTCACAACTTTAACATTTGGGTGACCAAGTTTACAATGCTAAAGGTCA
The DNA here is from genome assembly GCA_030765085.1 of Allium cepa. NCBI lineage: Eukaryota > Viridiplantae > Streptophyta > Magnoliopsida > Asparagales > Amaryllidaceae > Allium > Allium cepa. The sequence continues at coordinate 251,706,880 of CM060928.1, forward strand.
AGTACACTATTGTAGTCATTCTTTTCACACTGATTACAATAATTTTTCTCTGTTGCAGGACTAGCACCGTTGACAGATTTAAACCTATACAAACCCTTTTCTGCATCACCCTGCAAGATAATATCTTCTGTTACTATGCCTCTAACAAGACAATATTTGGATAAAATTCAAAATATACTTTGTTGGCATTAACAAATTGAGACACATTTATAAGATTTTTCTTGGTTTTTTGAACTCTTAATAAGTTATGTAGAAATAATTTTTTCTTTCCTTTTAATAACAGTACTACAACATAAGAGATTTTGATACACTTACCATTGCCAATGCAAATTGACTGTTTACCTCTATACTCTTTATTGTCAAGATTCAAGTTATCAAGATTATTTATTATATGATTTGTTGTACCAGAGTCTGGATACCAGCAGTCATCTTGCAGATGTTCCGATTGAGCATTTTCATTTGAGCTGTAATCTTTGTTGTGAGTTTCATTACTTGAGCTTGCTTGAGCCATATTAGCACTGTAGTTTACACTTCTTTGATTGTTGTTGTGTTGGTTTGAGTATCTGAAATAACACTTTATAGCAGTATGTCCAATTTTTTCACAAATCTAGCATTTGGGTCAATTGTTGTTGTTCCACTTGTCTCTTCCCATTGACCTGTTAGAATGTCCTCTTTGAGATGATTGATCTCCTTTGTTACTGGTCTGATTCGTGCTTTTAGAGTTTGTGGTGTAGTTGATTGTAAACTCTGGTTCTTGAGGCCTTTTATTATCTATTCTGGCCTCATGTGCTTGAAGAATTGAATGAACATCATCAACAGATGATAAAACTTTATTAGATGCTATAACTGCCACCAATGCTTCATAATCATCACTTAAACCATTTAATATGGTTAATATTTGTTCAGATTCAGATACTTTGTGGTCTGCAGCCTCTAGCAGATCACAAAGGGTCTTGATTTTGTATAGATATTCCCTCATAGAGTAATTGTCTTTCCTAATGTTTTGAAGTTGTCTCTTATGATACATCACTTTGGCAGTAGACTAAGTATTGAAGACTTTTTCAATTGTTGTCCATATTTCATTTGCTGATTTGCATCCAATAACATGAGATAACAAATTTGAGTTTATTGATGATAATAATCAGGAGCATATAAGTCCATCATGTATGTGATGTTTGACATACTCTTCATTACTAATGATTTTGTTTCCTTCAACTGTGATGCAATTTGATGGTGTAGGTATGGCGCCAAGAAGAAAGCCTTCGAGCCCATATCCCTAAATTGCAATTTCGACTTGCAACTTCTACAACAGATAATTATTATCATCTAAATGCACATTGATCAATTGGTTTGTGGGCTTGTAACAGTCTTGATCAACTTGGTTGTAGCATTAGTTTGCTGCTCAGTGTTAACGTTATCAGAAGTGGCTGAAAGATCATCACCCATGATGATAACTCTTGAATCAAGAATCAGAAGAAAGCGAAGAAAAAAGGTTCAGGAATAGAAAACACCTCAAAAAGATAATGAGCACAGGCAAGCAGCAGCTAGATCTAGATGATAAATGTTATTCTGATGGATCTTGACGTGGCTCTGGCTTAATTTTCAGATTTACTGAGATGATTTTCTAGTTTCTTGAATCTGTTTTTCAAAAAACTTTCTCAAACGAGTGTCTTCTTGCAATTCTTGAGTGCAGCCAATGTAATGGCTCGGCGATGCACCGGAATCTGAAAGCAGACTTGAATTCCCAGATGATGATATTGAATCTGATGGGAAGAATAATTTCTCCAATTGATGAAAACACTCTGATGGAGAAAAAATCGAATTCTTCCTAGAGGATGATTTTATGTTGTTAAGCAAAATATGCTCTGATACCAAGTTAAGATTTTGCGAAGAATTGAATGATATAATGATATGGAGAAGAATTGTGAAGGAAAGTCTTTACTGCAATAATTGTTTGATACAATGATTCTTTGATAGATTAGATACAACAGTTTTCAAAACAATATATATAGAGTTACATGGGCTTTAAATAAACAGCCCACAAAGTAGCAGTATCCAATAAGAAGCAACGGCTGTGATTGCATTTGAGGTGAAAAATGAACTGCTGTGATGAGATTAGGATATATAATAATCGTATACAGCTGAGCTTTATTCATTTTCTTTTTTGACACTTGAAAAATATATATGGATAATAGCTCTTTATATTAACTGTCAAATGTTTGCTTCGTTCTAATACTTCTGACTTTAATATATCTTTATTTTTTGCACATGATAATTTGAAGCGTAAAATTTGACACTTCAAATAACAGATACTATGATATAAAAATTTGCAGGCAAATTAGGCAACATCTTCGATCCCTAAGCATGCTCATATTTAATAAAAGCGAAAAACTGTTCCAATATCTATTTCACACTATTTTTAGTTGGAAGTTTAGTAGTTATTCATCATTCTATTTTAGTTGCATTTACTTTCAATAAAATGTTTTATGACAGGCAAGTTATACTTTTGAGGAATCATTGCGGATATGTTGATATTTAATTTTTCAAATCGGTATATTGTTGGTGTGGTGTTTGTTATATGGGGCTTTGCACTGAAAGTCCCTATTTTTGATGTTGTTGTAAGAAAAAATCTATATGATAATGAATATGTAAATTAAGTTTCTGTTTTTTCTAAATCAAAAAGCGCAAACTATCTTATGCTTCCTTATAGAAAGTGCAAGTTAGCTTGCGCTTTTCAAAAACTTAAATTTTTTTTCATAAAACATTTCAAAATCAAAAAGCGTAAAATAGCCTGCGCTTTCCTAATAAAAAGTGCAAGTTAACTTGCGCTTTTTAAAATTTCAAAATTTTTGAATATTTCAAAAAAAATCAAAACCAGAAAGCGCAAGTTAACTTGCGTTTTTCGAAAATTTCAAACATCTCTAAAAAAGTCAAAATAAAAGCGCAAACTAGCTTGCGCTTTCCTGATAGAAATCGCAGGTTAACTTGCGCTTTTCAAAAATTTCAAATTCTTTATAATTTTCAAAAAAAATTCGTAGTCAAAAAGTTGCAAGTTAGCTTGTATTTTCTGTCAGAAAAATACAAAACACCTTGTGTTTTCTATTTTTCAAAAAATAAGTACTAAATTTACATATTGATATCTACATGGACTTTTCTTATAACAACATCAAAAATAGAGACCTGCGACTCTTTTCTTGTTGTTACATTTCTCGCTTGGTTCGCTTCCGTTTGTTTCTGTTGTGTATTTCCAGTTACACAGTAAGAATATTTTGCGAGTTAGTTAGTTATATGTTGGGCTGTGACAGATACGTTCAAATGCAATAGTGCTATACGCGTATCCATATCTAAAATTGTTTTCAAACACTGTATGTCCAATCCGTAGATTTCCGATGAACATATTGGATTTTCGGCTATTCGCTGATGATTGATAGATTAAAAATATATAAAGCAACGTAGAACCAAAAATAAATAATATGATAATATAAATAATGCTTAATAACAATTTTGTGCTAAAACATGATAAAAACGGTACAATTCTCAATCATCTATTTTACCAAAATACGCATAATATTTATTATTATCATGATAAAAGCCAGATGGATATTTTGCGCATGTGGATACCATAATTCGAATCCATTTTTCACACATAGGATATTTTTTCACTTTAAGAATATGAATGCAAACACTTTTTTGGAAATTCATTGACAGTTCTAGTTATATATATATATATATATATATATATATAAGTTTAGTGGTAGCTAGTAGATGTAGTATAAAAGAGTACCATATGTATGTCAAAAGGAATCTAAATAACTAACAAAAGATTAATCGGTCAGTAACATGTTTAGATCAATGTATGTTTTAGTGTTAGAATTTGGTGGCAATGCTGTGATAATATAACATTTACCTGTTAGTAAATGTATTAAAAATAATATACTACTAAGCTAAGTCATTTGTGCAATTGAAGGATGTCTTCTAAGAATACTCAAAAACATTTAAATTCATTTCTAGTTTAATTGATGAAAAAAATAAAAATAAATTAGGCATAGTATTTCTTCATTTGAAGTCAAGAACATTTAGAAGCTGGATGACACCATAATTGAACTTTTGTCTTTCACAACACCTTTATTTCTTTTTATAGTAAAATGTGGAACTGTATTGGTGGTGTAGCTTTATCTTGCTTTAAATGTTGTTATTCTTCCACCTTTAAAATCCTTTTTTCAATTCCTGAGCTGTTAGTGACATGGCCATCTAATAATGCATTAAAATAGTTCGTTATAAGTGTAAATGCCTTTTCAAAGCATTATCTTCGAATAGGTTTTTCCTTGTTGGTGGTGATATGTACTCGTGAAATCTTTTTTTGAGAGTAGGACACTTTGGAAAATCTGAGTATTTTCTTTCCATTTAAGGTGCCAAATTTTAACTTCCACTATTTTGGGTACTGGAATCTAGATAGACCATTTAACTCTATCATGGTTTTGGATTCTACTTTATGTCCTAAATATATGGCCAAAACACTGTTTTAGTGTTGGTCCTAATATAATAAAAATATAAATATGTGATATTGTTCATAATTATCATTCAACATTCTCTACTCAATGCACTAGGCTTCCGCTATGGCATAGTTTGGAGTGAACAAGTTGTATGCGGTCTTATCTCCAATACTAAAGAGATTGTTTTCGCAACCACATTATTAAATGTTCAAAGAAATTTAATCCGACGATACATGAATAGAGCTCACAGGTAGGCTTACATATTTGAAGCGAACTATACCGGATATAACATGTATTTTACTAATGTCCACAGAGTGAGACATCTACCTAATTAATGTTGATTAGACATGGAGCATCAGGGAAATTAATAAAGTATGTGATATTCTAATATTTATAGCATTGGAGTATATTTCATTGATCTTGTTTGGTCTAATATGTAAAATTTTAATGTCATTCATTGCAGTATAAAACTGTATTGCAACTTAACACCATAATCTTGCTAAAATGATTTCTTGCCAAAGCATGTATTCCTTTTCTCATATTATAAGTTTTCCACTCTTATGGTCTTCAATATATTGTAAGAAAATATAGATTTGAACTCATAGCTAGGCATACCCAAACAAGGCTGAAGCTTTTTGGTACATAATGCCTTTTTCTTTTTAATGCTTTTCTTATGATATTATTAACTATTTTCTAAGGTTCTTCTAGGAATAATAAATGAATTTCAGGTACATAAACAACCATCAACATGCAGATTTTTCTTTGAAATTTTGCACAGAAGGCCCAACGGAACGAGGGACATTTAACACTGGTATGGCAATTTTTTGCATTATCTTTTGGTTATACTTTTTTCCTTTATGCAATCCTTTTTTAGTCTTGGTGAGTGGTCTCCCTAATTATTAGAACATCCTATTTCCTTTTGCATTGTTTATTGCCTGAACTTTTTGACTGGCACATTCAAAAAATACTTGAGGAACCAATGATTTTACTTAATTGATGATTCTAAACAATAACCTTTCAAGGAAATCCTAAATGAGATGAAAACATTTCCTTGGTGATTAGTAATTTATCGAAAGAATATAGATAAAAGTATGGTGTGCAAGTATACAATAAGAAAGTAACTTTAATATAAAGACATATAAAGTGATTATAAGCTATAATGTTACCTAGTGGGATACCTAATGGGGTTAGCTTTCCGTATATTAATTATTGATTGTGCAAATTGGTGTTTGTTTATGCCAGTAATATGATGCTAACCCATCTCTTCTTTGTGTATGGGTTTTGGTTATCTTTCATACATAAAGCATCAATTTTCATCTATATCTTGCTAGGAGTAAGACCGCAAACTATACTGTTGTCTGTTGACAGTTAACGCTGATTTTCCTCAATGCACTTCTGAAATGAAAATTTGTTTGTGCTGTAAAAAATGTGTAGATTGTCAGATCAACCTTAAGAAGATTTTGAATTTCAGACAGGGTTTGGTTTGGAAACGAATTATGTATTCTGTGTTTCCAACATGTACAGTACTTTGATGGAAATCGATCAATTTAACATATAAAATTGAAAATGACTATCTTGTTTTTCGCCTTTAGGTGAAAATATCAAAAACTATCTTCTCTCTTTCCTTCTCCCATTTGTTGGAATAACTAGGATTTTTCAACTCCACTCCCATACCATTTAACATAAGTATTGAAAACGCAAATCACAAAACTCATTTTAAAGCCAAACAATACCTTAATTTCTTATGATATAAGCCTTGGATCTTTTGTCTAGTGGTAGCTGCTCTAAGTTTTATGCAATTCTGGATATGCATACACTGAACGTAGGAGCCTAGAACTTGAGCGGTTATGGAAATGGGGAAAGACAACTTTGAAAAAATGGAAATCAGAAACGAGATTGTTTTCCAGTCTTTTGATCAAGCCTTTTGATCAAGCGGTATTCGAACAGAGTTAAACAACTGAATCAGATGAGCAAACGATGGAGAATGACCCAAGAATTTTGGAAATATCATAAAAAGACAAGAAAAATGAAATATACAAAAAAGAGCGAAAAAAGTTGAAAATTTGAAAGTTCAAGTTTTTAAAGAACCGACTCGAAGCAAACCCACAAAATTTCAAGTTAGACTCGAAGCAGAAGAAGCCTCAAGTAAACACTCGAATTTTCTGGTCGGACTCCAAACAAACACATCTCAAGCCAAGACGAACCCAAAATTGCCCAAGTTAGGGATCGGTATCGAACCCACTCTATGGGTCGGTGCCGACTCCCAATTCCACCTTGGGTGGATCCCATCTTTGTCACATGCCTAACTCGATGCTAAAAGCTTATTTTCAATGTTGCTTATTGATTCAATGCGATTCTTCTTCGATCTTCACGAACACTTGAAGCTGCAACTCTATTCTTCCACAACTTCGTCATTTGGACTTGAAAACAAGCTATTATTATTACAAACAACTACGAAATCACGAAACTAACCATAAGATCAACCGAAGTGGGAGGTTTGAAGGCAGCTATTTTGGTCATTTTAGGGGTCGATACCGCCCCTACCATTGGAGTCGTATCGACCCATCCAACTTGATGACTTGGCGCTTTATTTTCATGGAGAACTGGGTTATAGCATGGATAACGACTTGAAGATATTTTGTGCGAGATATTAGGTTCTCTGCTTCTATAAATAGGGTGATATGGCTCATTTTTTAGGATCTTTTGGGCTCTAGTTTTATTTTTCTTATATTCTTGTACTTCTGAAATCTAAGTGCGGGAGTTGTACCGACTTCTAAGAACTTCTGCCTTCAAGTTAGAAATCAACAATAAATTATTAAAGTGGACGTAGGTCTTGCTTTGTCGGACTATTATAAACCCTGTGTGTTCATTATTTACTTGTTTCACGCTTATTTTTTATTTAATTCTTCACTTCCATTCTCTATTTAAATCTTTATGTGTTTGTGTCATTTTTGGTTCAAACATTTTGGTGCTTTCATTGAGAGACTCGATTCTCATGCTATTTGAATCCTTATCTATTATTGGATTGCGTAAAATCCAAGAAAGAGATCCAGTTTCTTCTCAGCTAGTTTCCCTACTATTTAGATTTGAACAAAGTATACAGGAATCTATCTTCAAGGGCCCCTAGGAAAGAAAAAGTTGTTGCCTTCTCAAGAGCACTGATGAAATAGAGAACACTAGCCTTCACATCCTGGATGAAGGTGCGCAGCAAGAAGCTGTTAATGTTTAGAGTCCTTCAGATACTATCATCATGATTGATTTTGAACGCATGATGAAAGAGCTACATGATAGCTGTTTGCACAAAAAATGGGCAAACACCTCCAAGTCGTACGATTTAGTCGATTTATGTTGTTCTTAGTGATTTGGGTGATTTATACAAATATATAAAATAGATGGACTAAACTGTAAAAGACACACAGATTTATAGTGGTTCGGCCAGAACGTGCCTACGTCCACTTTATATGTTATTCTCCTTTTCTCTTCAGATTACAAGTACAAAGCTTTGTATACAAGTATATGAAAGTTGTTTGAAAGTTCCATCCGTGCTTGAGCTCTCAAACCTGCCTCCCATTGTTGTACCCCTGCCCCTCTATTTATAGAGTGAGGCTGGAGGCAGGAGTCTTGGATATATATAGCTGCTGGTGGGCCTGCGCTGAAGCAATCTGGCTTGGCAGAGTTGGTTCGGTCGTGTCCTTCCTTGCTTCTGGTTCGGCAGCGTGTGGAGGTGGGTTGGTTCGGTGGGGCATGGTCCGGTGATGTGTGGGGGTAGGTTGGTTCGGTGGGACATGGTCCGGTGGTGAGTGGACGGAGACTGGTTCGGCCATGCTTTGGTCCGGTAGTTGTTAGATGTCTCTGGTTCGGTAGTTTATGGGGGTAGCTGGTTCGGTGGCAGGTGGGACGTTATTGGTTCATTGAGACCTTTCCCCCTTGGTTCGGTGATGCTTCCTTTCATTTGGCTCGGTGGTGGAAACGCACCCAACATTTGCCCCCAAAGTGGGGCATATGTTGGCGTATGTCGCGCTTTGTTTTAACTTGGGTGTTTCCGTCCGGTCCTATGTGCCGAACCATCCGGTCCGGTCGTCCTGCGTTAGTTTATAAGTAGGGGTGTTAGGCCTTCGTTATTCCCTACCAAGTTTGATAGCCGAATCAGACTCTCTCCTGCCGAATCAACCTTACTGCCGAACCACGTTAGATTGCCGAATCAGGTAATTTAGCCTCTCTTCGTCGAATGTCTCCGCGTTTTGAACTACCGAATGTAGCGAGTGCCGAATGAACCGAGGCACTCGACTTGCCGAATGAACTCGCGGGCTTAATTGCCGAATGTGTCTTCGGGCCTTGTACTACCGGACGGGTTTGAGAAGTACGAGGCTGAATGGGCCTTATTCTCAAACTACCGATCGGTCTTTCATGTTTTGAATTGCGAACAAGATTCCAGACTGCACGCACTCGTTTGCTTATATCTCTATACTCCTTGTTTTAACAGTGTGTTTGTTTTTGGTGTTGCAGATAATGTCTCACAAAGTGAAAACTCGATCGGATAAGAAGAAATCTACGGACAGAAGAGAGTCCACCGTAGTGCCCCCAGCTCGGCCAGGGCCGGAACGTCATGGACTCACGCCGAGATCGCTAGTAGATGGGTATGGTCATCAAGAGCTTCTGAATTCTCCGCCTGACTGCTTTCCTAGCTCTCTCAAAGAAGAGCAGCTTGATGTTATCTCCCGCTTCTTTGGGATTGATAGAGCACGCATGTTGTTGCCAGAGAAGGGGGTCATGCCATATAATCCCCCTAAAGGATACTTTGCTTATAGTAGGTACCACTGCATGTGTGGGGCCATTCCTCCAATCAATGCTTGGATAGTTAGCTTCGTCACCTATTTGAAGGTGGTCCCTTTCCAGCTCCAGCCCAGCTCCTACGCTATCCTGGTGTGTCTATTCGTGATTTTCCAGAGAAAGTACGGGCGCCTCTCTTCCAACCGGGAGATTCGGTACCTATATAACTTGAGGGGTTACAAGAAGGGGTCTCCATATATCAGCTTGGAATCGGCCGTGTCCTTCAAGCCGGTCTTGGACTTGTATTCAAAGTTCACCATGTTTAAGATGGAATGGTTCTTTATACAGGATGACTCCGTTTCTATCCACCGCTTCACCTCTGGCTGTAAGTTGAAGCTTATTTATAATTTCCGTTCTGGCTGAGATGCTTCTTCTTATGTGTTTTTATTTCTTGCTAGCGACAGGTGGCTTTGCGGTCGTGGAGAATGATCACCTGGTTCAGATGGCCACGGAGATAGAGGCCATTTCGGAAAGGGATAGGTCAGCTACTTACCTAATCAGGAATGCCACTCTCCTGGGACACAACTTGATTCTACTACATCAGTCTGTGGTCAAGCAAAGGGATACGGCCGAGGAAAGAGCTGCCAAAGCCAAAGGAGGGGCCACGACAAAGAGCAGCAAGAGGAGATCCTTCTCGATACCTCCAGTCGTCGGGGGGAAGAAGCTCAAGAAATCTGATGGACCCTCTCCCAGCACATGCCCAGATGTTCCGGAGGAGAAAAGTGGAGAGGAGGAAAGAGGCGAGGAGGAGAGCGGAGGTGATGGAGAAGGTGATGGTGGTAACGGTGGCGAAGGACAGAGTGGTAGTGGCGTTGGTGCCTGACCTCTGGGCAAGCAGGTGAGATTCAAGAGTGGACGGATGATGCTTTCCGCCAAGCCTTTGAGGGGTTGGAGGAAGGGTCGGCCTTGTGGAGAAACCGAAGAAATCTGATAAGGCCGGGACTGGTGCCAGTCCATCTTCTGAGAGCATTTCAGCTAGGGCAACTTCGACGGTTCAAGGTGAATTTTTGACTCCTCTTTTAACTTCACATGTTTCTTGGATTATAGTCTCATGTATGCTTGTAACACTTGGTTTTTATTCCAGAAACGGGTAAGGCAGCCAAGACATCAGACATTCGGCACCGCCTCGAGCAATTCAAACTCCTCAAAGCTTCTGCTAAACCGAAGCCCTCGACTGACCGCTTCGGGGGCGTAGTCGGCTACCGTACTCTCCTCAGAGTCATTGAAGAGGATATTTAAAAGAGAAAGAGGAGGCGTTCCATGTTCGAACCTTCACTTGGATCTCAGCCCCCAACCCAGCCTATTCATGACATCACGGGGGAAGATACTGAGTCCATACCATCTCCGCATCCATCAGAGAATCCTACCGTTACTCATGTTGATCGTCCCGACTTGGCTCGTAACCCATTTGCGGGTCATCCAGATCTGGACCCGAGTTCTCATGATATTTCCTTCGATGAGGTTACCGGCGAGCACCTCCTACCCCGCAATCATATGGTAAGGGTGCTTGACGAGGCTAAGTCTTTGGATCTTGACTTGTTGACCACTCGGATTGTGACTATAGGGGACGAGGTCAAGGCAAATATCAATCGGGTGGCTGAGGAGACCAAGAAGTTGATGGGGCATCACGCCCGACTGGTCAAGGCTGGAGAGGAAATCGGAAGTGCTAACATTCGGTTGCGGCTAATAGTTTCCGATCAAGCCAAACAGCTTGCCGATCAGACCATTCAGATCTCCCAGCATGAGGCGGCCTCCAGACGACTAAAGAAAACCATGGAAGAGGCTAGCAAGGCAGAATTGCGAAAGATGGAGGCTGCTTGCAAGAAACGAATTGACACGACCATCGCAACGGTGGATGAGGTTTGGAGAGCGGATCTCGAGCAGGTAGAGGAGTTATCTGGAAGGCTCGAAGCCGCAGAGCTTGCTCAAGCCAAGCTGAAGGAGGAGATGGAGACGATGCAGAAATCTCTTCAGGCTGACTGCTCGAGATACCGATTGGAGAGAGATGCTGCCGTTGCAAGGCTGTCGGCTTCCGACGCCCGGATGAGGGAGTTTGAGGAGAACGAGGGGATGATGGATGAGATGCTCCAGAACATGTACTTTCGTACTTGGAAGCAGGGCAACCTATCCTGGATGGACGATTATCCCCGGGTCATGGCTAGGATATATCTCCGGGCTTTGAAGGAGGTCAAGGCTGAGGCGGATAAGGAGGGTGGTGTAGCTTTCAGAATGGATGTGGTCACGACCCAGATTACTGAGGAGGAGAAAGTGGCAGTGAAGGAGGACATGCGGCTGCTTACCGCCGAGGAAGTGGGTGTGCAGTTGGAGGATGATGATCAGGGAGCAGATGCTGGTAAGTCTTCCCTCTCAATCTTTTCTTAACTTGATTGCGTATCATTTACCTGATGGATTCTTCTCCTGAATCGGACAGGTGGGGCCTCTGGCCAGCATGCTGGGAGTTCTGATCCTGCGGTCAAGTAGATCCCGGAGGGCTAGCAGGATAGAGGCGGAGCCCTGCTGCAGCTGACTATTTTTTGGTTTACTTGGCATTCCTAAATATACTAGTCCAAAACATTAATGTACTTTCAGGCTGTAATTATGTAATTATGTCATTGTAGGGAATGATTTTATTCTTATATACTTTTATAACTTAAGCTGATTCTGTCATATTTGAATGCTGTCGTTATTTTGATGTGTTGCATAAGAAATATAGCTGTGTATATGCATGTGCTTCAATCGTGTTTGATGCTAAGCTCTTGCTTAAAATATAATTTCATGTCTCGCAATGTTAGTGTGATGTGTGAATAGGCTATAGCTACATGTTTATGTACAAGAAAAGGAAGTACCGTCTTTCATGTTTTAGTTGTAGACGGTAGCTTTGAATGTTTTGTGTGACTGAGGATGGAATGCAGCTGAGTGACCTATTATCCAGTTGTGAGTTCTCATCTCCACTAGCGAGCATCTCCTATTTTGTGTCCTGTACTTTAGTGATCGTTATAGAGGATATGAGGAAAGTTTTTATAAATGAAATGGAAATATAAGAAATAGTAAAACTTCCAATCACGGAAGGCCTTCGATGTGCTTAAGTTCGTGGCAAACGGGTTTTGTAGTCACTTTCCCTAACTGTGGGTCTTGGAGACATTCGTCACCCATCTTACGCCTCCGCGGGGAGTTTTCTTTTTTACCACAGCCGTACTTAAGACACATCGAAGCCGAGATCGCGCACAGTAACTACCCGGGCCATTATGGTCCGTAATCGTGGGTATTATTCGATTTACCGTGGCCGGCTAGCGTGAGTGCCGATCGTCAACTGTGAACTGCCCCTGGCTGGCAACACCATATGTTGGGGCTTATAATCGGTTCACAGTCGCCGGCGAGCCGAACGCCGTAATGAGTTGCCTCGGCTATAGTCGGCCTTCTCGGTGGCTTATGATCGGCTCATTACAGTTGGCTTTGAGGGCCGTCGCGAGCAATGAGTTAACCCGCAGCAGAGGGATGCTGGAGCAAAAGTGTCTCATTGACGAGGGCATAAATTCGTATAGTACATGTTAGGTCTTGTCCAGATGAGGTTGTGCCGTGAAGTGTCCAGAATGGAAATGCCGTTATACAGGATTTTGTTCGACATAAAAGGATAAAGCTTAACAAGCAGCCAAGATATAAAGGAACAAGTTAAAAAGAGACAAGATTTTAAAGTGGTTCGGCACGAAAATGCCTACGTCCACTGATTCTCTTTGTTAATTCACTTCATATGGGCAGTACAAGTTAAGAAAAGTATCAGCGAAGGTGTTGAATGTTCCATGCCCTCTGGAACACCCCTCCGTCCACTGTTGACAAAATATAAGCTCTGTTGTGGAGATCTTTATGAATCACATAGGGTCCGTCCCAGGTAGGATCTAGCGCTCCGGGGCGCGGGAAGATCCGTTTGAGAACAAGATCTCCGTCTCGTAAGCTGCGATGCTTGACTTTGGAGTTGTATCGTGCTGCCACTTTTTGCTTGTGAGCTGCCGCTTTAAGTGCTGCATCATTTCTTCTTTCTTCAATTAGGTCCAAAGACATGTGTAGGAGTTCTTCATTCTCTTCTGGGTTGTAGTGGATCCTACGGTGGGAGAACACTACAGTTTCAACTGGGAGCATGGCCTCCGATCCGTATGCCAAAGAGAAAGAAGTATGTCCTGTTGATGTTCTGTAAGATGTGCGGTAGGCCCAAAGTGTCGTAGGAAGTTCATCCACCCAAGCGCCTTTTGACTTTTCAAGTTTCTTCTTGATTAGAGTTTTGAGAATTTTGTTGACAGCTTTGACTTGTCCGTTTGCCTGGGGAAAGCTACAGATGAGAAGCTTTTGTGAATTTCGTGCTCTAGGCACCTGTCGGTGAATTCCTCGCTGTCAAATTGAAGTCCATTGTCCGATATGATTTTGAGTGGAACCCCGTACCTGCATAAAACATTTTTGATCAAGAAGTTAATAACTTTTGCCGAAGATATTTTATTTAGAGGCTCCGCTTCCACCTATTTGGTAAAATAGTCAACTGCCACTATGGCATATTTGGCTCCGCCTCGGCCCATCGGCAGTTCGCTAATCAAGTCAATTCCCCATACTGCAAAAGGCCAAGGGCTGGTCATTTGAGTAATTTCGTTTGTTGGCAATCGAGGAATCTTAGCAAATTTCTGACATCTATCACATCTCTTGACGAAGTCTAGGGCGTCTTTGTTTAAAGTGGGTCAGTAATACCCATATCGGAGTATTTTCTTTGCTACAGTCTGCCCTCTAGTGTGATCTCCGCAACTTCCTTGATGGATGTTGGACAGGACTTCCTTGGCTTCCCTTCCAGCGACACACCTTAATAAGGGGTTGGAGAAGCCGCGCTGATAGAGAATGCCTTCTTGTATTGTGTAGCGGGAAGCTTTCCTCAAGATTTTCTTGACTCCGTTACGCCCGTCGGGCAGTGTGCCATCTTGTAAGTATTTTCGGATGGGAGTCATCCAGGTTTCTTCTTCGATTGCAGCTATCAGAGTCACTTGCTCGAAACTCGGGGCTAGTTGCTTTGAGATGGTTATTGCTCCGGAAGTGGTGCCGTCCTTCATGCCAGCTTGCTTTGCCAGTTCGTCGGCCTCCTGATTCTCTCCTCGAGGAATGTGTTTGATTAAATAGTGATACAATTGATTGAGCAGCAGCTTGGTCTTCTTTAGATATGCGGTGAGTCGTTCTCCTCGAGTCTGTAGTTCTCCCAGTATTTGATTTACAATAAGTTGAGAATCACTATGGAGGCATAAAGAACCGACTCCAATTTCTAAGGCAAGTTCTAGTCCTTCTATTACTGCTTCATATTCTGCATCGTTGTTGGTGGCAGCGAATTCCAACCTTAGGGCATAGTGCAGCTTCCTTCCTCTGGAGGTGATTATCACAATACCTGCCCCCGAGCCCTGTTCGTTTGATGCTCCATCTACAAAGAGATTCCACTTGATATCTTTTGTTATTTCGCATTGATCATTACCTTCGTTGGTAGTGAATTCGGCAATGAAATCGGCCATGGCTTGTCCCTTGATGGCGGTGCGAGGATGGTAGGTGATATCATATTGACTCGGTTCAACGCACCACTTAAGTAGTCGCCCAGAAGTGTCGGGGCGATGGAGTACCTGCCTTAGTGGTTGATCGGTTAAAACTCTGATGGAATGAGATTGGAAATAGTGTCGCAGCTTCCGTGACGTGATTAGCAAACAGTATGCTAGCTTTTCAAGTTTAGCGTATCTGGCTTCTGCCCCTGTAAATCTCTTGCTTACAAAGTATATGGGCCGCTGCGCGCGGTTGTCCTCTCTCACCAAAGCGGCGCTTGAAGCATGAGACGATACAGTAAGGTATAGGTATAGTTCTTCGCCTTCATTTGGAGTCGAGAGTACTGGTGGTCTCTGAAGGTGTTCGATTAGGTTAAGGAAGGCTGTTGAGCATTCGTCAGTCTATTCGAACTTTTCTTTGTCTTTCTTTAGAGCTTCGAAGAAAGGGATGCATTTGTCGGTTGCTTTAGAGATGAACCTGCTTAGGGCGGCCACTTTCCCGTTTAGGCTTTGCATCTCTCTTCGAGTGGATGGTATCTTGATATCTTGCAAAGCCCGGACTTGTTCGGGGTTTGCTTCAATCCCCCTGGCATGGACGATGAATCCCAAGAACTTTCCCGACGACACTCCGAAGGAGCACTTTAGAGGATTCAGCTTCATTCCATATTGGCGAAATACTTGAAACATCTCGTCCAGGTGGTTTATATGATCGTTGGCTTTTCTCGATTTTACTAGCATGTCATCCACATAAACTTCCATAGTTCGTCCTATTAATTCCACAAACATCTTGTTGACGAGACGCTGATAAGTAGCTCCGCCGTTTTTAAGTCCAAAAGGCATTACTCTGTAGCAGTACAATCCCCGGTCAGTGATGAAACTAGTGTGGTCTTGATCGGGGGCGTGCATAGGGATCTGGTTATATGCTGAGTATGCGTCCATAAAGGATAAGAGTTCGTGTCCGGCTGTGCTGTCCACGAGTTGATCGATTCGGGGGAGTGGGAAGCAGTCCTTCGGGCAAGCGTCATTTAGGTTGGAGAAGTCGATGCATGTTCGCCACTTCTCATTAGCCTTCTTTACCAGTACCGGGTTGGCGATCCATTCTGGGTAGATGGCTTCTCGTATGAAGTTATTGGCAAGTAGGTTCTTTACTTCTTCCTCGAGGGCTACTGATCGTTCTGCCCCCATGCTTCTCTTTTTCTGCTTTACTGGCACCTTGGTGGGATCGATGTTCAATACGTGGCATGCTACGTTTGGGGAGATTCCAGTCATGTCAGCGTGCGTCCATGCAAATACATTCATGTTGTGGCAAATGAAATCGATGAGTTGATCCTTCAATTCCGCTCTTAACTGAGACCTGACTCTCAGCAGTCTACTTGGGTCGTGTTTGTCTATAGATACAAATTCCATAGCCTCTGCAGGCTCGGTGGTGGCCTCCTTCTTGTCCCTGGGATCTAATTCGTTGAAAGGATCGTTGGTGTATCGAAGAGGATGGGCTTTCTTTAATTGCTATGCTTCTTTCTTGCAGAGAGAAGTCTCTGCATCCTTTCTTTTATCTTTTCTGCGGTTATTGCGAAGTTCAGTCACATAGCAATCTCGAGCGGCGTCTTGATCTCCCTCTATTTCTCCTATTCTGTTATCCGTTGGAAATTTTATCTTCACGCACCACAGGGCTAGGACAATTTGGAAGTCAGACAAGGCCGGCCTTCCCAAAAAGGCGTTGTAGGCTGAGTGGTTCTCTATTAGCACAAATGTTTGTTTTCGCACAACGGAGCGGGGATGACTTCCTATTTCGACAAAGAGGTCCAGTTGCCCGAGGGGCATCTTCGCATTTCCAGTGAAACCATGTAGCGGTTTGCTGCAGGGAGACACATCCTTCATTGACAGCTTCATTTTGTCGAAAGCATGCTTGAATAGGATATTTACTGAGCTTCCAGTATCTAATAGAATTCGAAAAACCTTGGCTGGACCGAACCAGGCAGAGATGACCATAGGATCCATGTGAGAGTACTGCCTTCCCTCTAGATCACGCCTACCGAATATGATGTCATCATTCTCTTTCCGTTTCGGGTGGCGTTCTTCTGTAACAGAATTAACGTAGTCTTCATTGTTTCTAAGTGACTTACCGTATCTCTCCATCTCTGCCCAGCTTTCGTCGGCGATGTGTGGTCCTCCTGATATGGTAAGGACCACTATCTTCTCTTGACTGGAGCCGCTGGTGTTGCGATTTCCTCCGCCTACTTCCGGAAGGGGCAGCCCTGGGTTCTCATTGGCATGAGTTGAAGTCCTGTTCTGACCTTTCACATAGCGCTCTAGTCTCTTCCTTCTGATGTGTTCTTCAATCAAGTCCCGAAGATGATGGCATTCATTGGTGTCATGCCCATGAGATTCGTGGAATCGGCAGAACTTTCCAGACTTAATTGCATTATCTGATTCCTTCTTGTGCGGGGGGCGCTTGTATCTAACTTCGTCTTGGGTGGCCAAGAAGATATTTTTCGATTGTTTCATTTAGAGGAGTGTAAGAGTCAAATCTCGGTCCTGGCCTATATAAGCGCTTTTCTCCCTTCTTGCCCCCGGCACTATCTCTGGAGTCATTTCTTCGAACGTTCTTTGCTACTGTGGGTGTGTTGCCATGAGCTGCCTTGGTTTGTTGCCCTGTTTGCCTTTCAATGGCAGCGTCTTCGAGTCTCATGTATTTCCCGGCTTCATGGAAGAAATCGGGTAAGGTAGCTGGCTTTTCTTTCGTTAATCTCCTAGCAAATTTAGTATCCGGATGCACACCACTGCAGAGGGCCATTAGGATAAGTTTCTCGTCGGCATCTTGGACTGCGGCCGCTGCGGCGTTGAACCGGGTTAGATATTGTTGCACTGTCTCTCCGGGTTTCTGTTTGATATTAGATAAGGAATAAGCGTCCTTGGATTGTTCCACATGAATGCGGAACTGGCTGATGAACTTTTATTTCAACATTTCCCATGAGTTGATGGACCCTTGGGGTAGATGGCAGAACCAGGAGGTAGCTAGATCTGCCAAGAATAGTGGGAAGCATTTACACAACACTCCCTCTATTGCTCCGCTCATGAGCATATGCTGTGTGTATTTCTGCAAGTGTACAACGGGGCCAGAGGTTCCCTTGTAAGGTTCCATTGTTGGCATTTTCCATTCTCGGAGGGTGATGGCAGTTTCGATATTGCAGGTGAAAGGGATGGTTACCCTAGCGCCTATCCCCCGATTCCTTTGGTCCCGTTGGACGCACTCTCTGAATAATCGCGCCATCCTTTCATCAGAACTTGGAGCGGATAGAAATGAGTTTAGTTTTTCCCTGCGGGATTGATTCCGTCCAGATGACCTGTACGGATGGTATCGTCTATCACTCCTAACATTCTCCAATGGCTGCCTCTGGTCTTCCGGGGGCACGCTGGGGTCAGCCACAGTTGGCCCTTGCCTTGATCTTCCCCTGCTGGGTTTTGTTCTCAGCACTTCCTCGGGTCCAACTTCGGGCTGGACTCCAGCTCGGCCCCGTCCATTGGTGTTTTCATGGTTAGGTAGCGTGGCGGGCTCAGCAACATCCGACCCCTGCCTGGTACCTCCCATATTGGGTTCGGTTCCAAGTGTTTCCTCGGGTCGGAATTCGGACTGGGTCCGGACTCGGCTCCTACCATAGCTGTTTCTGTTGTTAGCCTCTTCGAAAAAGAAAGACCTTTGTCGTCTCACAGATCCTACAGACCGGGACTCACCACATGATTCAGTGTTGCGGTTAGTTTCTTCAACATTACTTAAGTGTGACATGAGTTGATCCACTAAGGCTTCTTGTTGAGATGCGAAACAGTTAGTTACTTCAGTCACAACCCTGTCCAGATCCGCCCTTGTAATTGGTTGTTCTGTAGCAGGGGTTGTCGGATTTTTCTGATTTTCTTTTGCTGTTGGAATCGGACGATTGTCTTAATCTCTGATCACTGGATCTGGGATACTACCAGTTGCGATGTTCTTTCCTTTGTTAGCATCATTCTTCCGTCCGGTAGGTGTGTTTTCCAAGTAATGAACGATGCTGATAGGAAAAGAGATAAGTGGGAGAAGCTGAAGCTTCGAGCTCCTGTCCTTTCTCAGTGAAAGCACAAAAATGTTTGCACAAAAAATGGGCAAACACCTCCAAGTCGTACGATTTAGTCGATTTTAAGTTGTTCTTAGTGATTTGGGTGATTTATGCAAATATATAAAATAGATGGACTAAACTGTAAAAGACACACAGATTTATAGTGGTTCGGCCAGAACGTGCCTACGTCCACTTTATATGTTATTCTCCTTTTCTCTTCAGATTACAAGTACAAAGCTTTGTATACAAGTGTATGAAAGTTGTTTGAAAGTTCCGTCGGTGCTTGAGCTCTCAAACCTGCCTCTCATTGTTGTACCCATGCCCCTCTATTTATAGAGTGAGGCTGGGGGCAGGGGTCTTGGATGTATATAGCTGCTGGTGGGTCTGGGCTGAAGCAATCTGGCCTGGCAGAGTTGGTCCGGTCGTGTACTTCCTTGCTTCTGGTTCGGCAGCGTGTGAAGGTGGGCTGGTTCGGTGGGACATGGTCCGGTGATGTGTGGAGGTAGGTTGGTTCGGTGGGACATGGTCCGGTGGTGAGTGGATGGAGACTTTCGGCCATGCTTTGGTCCGGTAGTTGTTGGAGGTCTCTGGTTCGGTAGTTTATGGGGGTAGCTGATTCAGTGGCAGGTGGGACGTTATTGGTTCATTGGGGCCTTCCTCCCTTGGTTCGGTGATGCTTCCTTTCGTTTGGCTCGGTGGTGGAAACGCACCCAACAATAGCCAAAGTTGAACCGACCAATCCAAGAAAACAGAAACTTGTTGACCCAGCTGACTACTCACCGTATGAAGAGTAGAAGAGAGTAGACTCCTTTATATTCAGACTTTGGAAGTTCCTTATCATCTGACCAACACCGGAGAAACAGAAGGCAAATGATGAAGGCATATGAAGCACGAATCTCTAGGCAGGAATATGCGATCGTTCCTCACCAACTAAGGCACGGGTCGGTACCAATCCCACCAGGGGGTCGGTACCGAACCCACTAACCAAGGGTCGAGACTCGGAGCTGGTGATGGCGTGAAGCATGGACGCACCATGACTGATCAGGGCATCGGAAGTCGGGAGTTGGTGCTGAATTGCCCCCAAGGAATGAATGTGGAGCTATTGGGAAAACAATTCTTCCGGAGTTAGCAGAACCTAGGCGACGAGACACGAACCAGGATCGTCACTGGGCCAAGCGCAAGGAATAGATTACGGCTACCACAACCCAACCGTTTCTCAAGAGCCGAACTTGGCTGAGATGGTGAGACAACTTGTGAAAGAAAGTCACGACTGGGGCACTTCCCCTAGTCGAAGTTCCCTGAAGCAATCTTACGCGAAGCAACATGCTAACGATGTTGTCAAGGTTTTAAATCTCCTTCATCTCGTCCAAGATAGAAATCCATGATTTTACTTGAAATTTAAGATTTGACAGCTTTATCAATTATCAGTATTTTAAATCTCCTTCATTTCAGCCGAGATATCAGACCGAGATTTTCTTCAAATCAAACCTTGGATGCCATCATACTCAGGAAAGACCGATACTAGACAACATCTCATGAAATACGAGTAGCATATGGACTCCACCAACGTGTCAGATGCAATCAAGTGTAGGTGTTTTTCAATCTTCCTTGAAGAGGTGGCGACCATATAGCTTAGTCGACTACCACCAAAGTCCATCGCTTCTTTTGATAGCTGGCAGAGAAATTCATTGAGCAGTAAAGAATGCATGCGACTCAAAATAAGGATGTCGTGTCATTTTTTAAATTATTCCAAGGACAGAGGAATCGCTCAAAGACTTTTTGCAAAGATTTAATACCGTTGTGACTGAGGTGAGCTTCCCTCAGGGAAACATAATCTGATGGCTTTGATCAGGGGTATCCACCCTGATACAGATTTTGGTGGATGGTTATCGAGAAAGCCTTATACTACTCTGGATCGTTTTTTCAACAAGACGGCACAGTACTTGTGCAAGGATGAGGTTGCACTGACTAGGAGATACAAGCCATCGGACCGAAGCAGTGCGAAGCAATGTTGCCGTGAGACAGTCCGGAGCGGATTCTTGGGACATAGTTGTGAATGTACAGAATAAGAGCAGTGGTTAGAGGAAGGACCATAGCGGGGTCCCAAATGAAAACCCGGATTCTAGGAGACGACCAAGAATCCCAAGATTCGACACATACTCCGCTGAATGAATCAATTGAAAATATTCACTTGGCTACTCGCGACTCAGAGCAGTACAGGAAACCGGCCCCAAGACAGTCAACTGAATAACGGAGGATGTTTAAAAAATTCTATTAGATTTCATGAAACACATGGTCATGACATGAATGAGTGTAGACATCTTTGTGATATGATCGAAGAATTGTTCCAAAAGAAAAAGCTCCAACAATTTGTGAAAAACCCGCCGGATGACGGACAAGTAACATCCAACCCCCAACCCCCAACGAGGATAGACTGTTCCTAGCGCTGACGAAACTAGGCGGTCTGAAAGGAGTGATTATAAACTAGACCACTGATGACCATCTCTCAACTAAGAAGGGCTGGAGCAAGGTGGAATCACGAGCGTGACGACGTCATTTCATCTTAGAATAAAACTTAAGTTTATTTGCTTTGAATTATATCATAAGACCGAATGTTATTTTTCAATAAAATGGCTTTCCAGCCATGCAACTTTACTTTTATGCAATTTTGTTGTGAACCCTGACCAACTCAAATAAAACTGCATATGAATAATGCAGGTGTGCAGGCATACAGGGTTAGGTGCCTACCAAATCTTCATGGCCCATGACCAGACTTGTAGAGCTCTACCAAGGCGAGCGTGACTCGATCGCTCATCATCCAACTCTTGCCCCTGACTCGAGGGGCAAGACCGTGATCCAAAAGTAGATGTAACTCGACCATCCATTTTCAAGTTCGTACCCAGCGTTTTTCGGAACACTTGCGCCTTGCTTGGAGCTCGGCAGACTTAGAACCCAGTCTAACATGGACGTGACATGACCGTCCACGCACTAACTCTTGCCCTTGGTATGAGCCCAAAACATAAATTAAAATGGATGCGACTGACCATCCATCAACTTTACTTTATCCCTTAACCCAACAGGGGGAGTTGACTCGACATACACAAAAGAACATGATTTGACTGTCCATTGCCGAACTTAGAGCGGATGTGACCCGACCATCCAATCCTAGCTCTTTTCCTTGACTCAATAGGAAGAGCACAAACATAAAGTATGCGTAACTCAACCGTTCTATTCTGGATGGATGTGATCCGACCATCCATCGGCCCACTATCTCTCTTGATTCGACGGGAGGAGTATGAAATTAGAATGGATGTGACATGACCGTCCATTCATCAAGTTTGACCATCCAAACAAAGGTTTACGTGACTCGCCTGTTCACTCACCAGCTTCTGCCCTTGACAAGGGAGCAGAAGCACAACCCGAGATGGATATGATCCGACCATCCATCGGCTGACACTATCTATGATCTGGACATTCGCCGATGTAACATCCCGCCTTTTCGCACACTTTAAAACGACACACGTGCCAATTCAAAGCATACGCAAGGGCGGATTGTTATGGGGTAAATAAGAAAAAAACAGAGAAGAATTAAAACAAAACAGAATCTCACAGCGGAAGGATAAAATATAATAACAAATATACAGTTAATAAACAGTTTACAAAAGCTTGATTTTACTTATACAATGAATATCAGAGTTACACATACCAAATACGACAATGCAGCGGAATATAAAGAGTGTGGTGCAATACTATATATAGAATAATATTGATTCTTCGTCTTCGTCCTCCAAAGCTAAAACCTGTTATCCTGAAACGCTCGGACTGACCCGAGCGAATTTGAAAAGACAAAAACACCCGAGTCAGACTAGAATATCTTATGTGAGTTAAATAAACAGAAATAAATATGAGTACAGTAACTCAAGAGATGTTCGGGATTTACATCTCCTAAGGATCCGTTAAACTATTTACTATGTAGTATATTGCGCTATTATAATAGTGTCTATTTATAAAATAAACTTACTTTTTAATAGCGTTAAGGGGTTACCCATATAGCCCTTAACACGTAATAGTCCCAGTAGTCCATCCAATATCATAGTCCCTCCTGATCGGGAAGCCACTAGAGGATACCACACGGGCTACGGGAGAAATCCAAACTCGTACAAGGCGCGATAGGGTAGGTGACACGGCACAACTAGGCAATGCCAGGGTAGATATACCAATTGCTATCCAGGCTGATGGTAACGCGCAGCGCGCAGCTGCCGCCCACCTCGAACTAACTCCCCAAAAATCAAAATCTAGAAGTGGCCACTGAATCAATCCAAGTCAAAGTATAATATCGAAGAGGAGCGTCCGATCAGAGGAATGACCTCATTGGCCTGAGAATCGCTCCTGTTTTAGCCACCTTATGCCAACTCACGGGAGTTGGGTCCACGTATTTACCTTACAGGAAACGTCGCCACCACCTACTTCATTCTGGAATCTCCACCGCGTACACGGTTAGTCAAAGTGGTTTTCGGTATCGACAGAGAGTATGTCCATATCCGATCCCGGTCTCTTTGCCAACCAATCGTTATTATAACACCGCGGTTATTTAAAACAGTTTATACTTCAAAACCAGAATATAATCCATTTCAAAACCATAATATTTCGATATCATTTCTTCTTTTAAACCCAAACAATTCATTTTGATATTAATTTATAAAGACTAAAATCAATGATATCGTTTCCCAAAAATTTCCTTTCCCAAAATTTTGTCACCTTTTATTATTAAAATTCCTTGAACCAAATATTTGGAAATTTAACTCTTAATATAATACTTCGAAATCCATAGAATTTGAAACCATTACCTTCAAACTAAGTGGTTTGGATATTTAACAGTATATAAAAATAAGTGGTTTAACTTAAAATGTTACTCTGAAAAGAAACATTTCTCATGGCTTTACAATACATTTCTTTATTTAAAGTTAAAACCACAATTAAATATCGCTTCAAGTTCCAAAACCATTTCAATAAATTCATATATATACGTATATCCATTTTGAGTATAAATATTCGTCTAAAGTTGGATTTTATTCTTTCAAATCAAATGTTCTATTAATTAGCCTTGAATATTCACATAAAATCCATAATTAATAAGACTTCAATTTCTAGTAAAATATATATATATATATATTTCCAAATTCAAATTTTACTAGAATATTCATTTCAATATATTTTGGGAAAAATCCAATTATAACATCATATCTTTAAAATTTCCAACTTAATATTTAACATAGGATATAAATCATCAAACTCCATTTTCTTAATTTTCTTCCATTTTTATAAAGAAATTCATTCACCTTTTAACTTCAAAATTTCAACTTCATAGGTATATAAATATGGAATAAAATATTTATACAGTATAACTTTTAAGATTATTATAAACCGTATTCCATCCAAACCATAGAAATCACATTAAAATAGTTATATATATAGACCGCGGTGCCTGTATATAATTTTCTATCCTATGGTCAAGTGATACGGATATTTATCATTTCAATCCGCAATTTAAAAATAAACTGCGGTTGTATATCATTTCAAACCGCAATCCCGAATGAAATGTAAAATGCATACTAACTTGCAGTTTATGATATTCAAGTAAAACATCCATTCAATCAACACAACAGTCATCCAATCACAAACGTCAATCAATATCAATCAATGACAGCATATGTGTGATAATATATAACAGGTAATAATTGGCAGTTTCATTTCAAATTATGTTTATCAATTATTAATCTAACAATTTATATTCAGTGATAATTGATATAACTGTTAACTAGCAGTTCATATGCAAACAATAATTTCTAACAGCCAATTAATACGCAATAAATCAATTAAATTAACAGTTAAATTCAATAAAATGCAATTCAACAGATATGGATGAAATAACATGCCAAAAGCTCATAAATAAATTTCTATTCATTTCTAAAATTTATTTAACAAACATAAAAGCTTCTAGTAATTGTGAGTGGGTTAAAACACTCACCTTTCGAATTTAAATCGAATTTAAATTCGATTTAAACTCAAAAATTTGCCCGTCTCAGAATTCGTCCAAACTAGCGTCATCAAGTCCGGAATTAAATTACGATCCTAACAAAAGAAATTTCGTGTGAATCCGACTTCGTATGAGAAAGTTATGGCGAAAAATGGCGATTGAATTCAAATTGAAAAAAAAAAACGACACACATCACTCACCTACACAAGTCCACGTCAGCAAGAAAATCTCCCAGGCGTTTTCCCCCAAGCCGTGCCCAGAAAAGGAACAACCCATTCACGTCTAATTTTTTTCCAACTTTGACCGTCGAATACAACCGCCTCCGGCCACGATAGCCCAGGCCGCCACCTCCATTGTCTTCGCCTTGCTCAGCACCACCCACGGCTAGGAGGCCGTTGCCTCTGGTAACCCCAATCGACTTCGCCGCACCTTCAAACTTTAAGGTTTTCGAACCTAAATCGAATGAATTCGAACGCCTCGAGCCTAATTACTCCACCCGGCCACCATGGATCAACTCCAGACGCCATCCCCCACGAAACCCAGAAAGAAATTTGACTAAAATCGCTTGAATAAGAAACGCCCAAATCGATCCTTAGGGTTTCGAGTTTTGCAAGTTTGACTGCGATTTCTGGTGAATCCGGACACAACGAACAACAGACGAAGATTCGTATTGATGAACACTACGCCATATATTTTTTTTTGGGAATTTTTCGAGAACTTTGAATTTTCACTTTTATTTAGCAATTTGAAATTGGATCTGAGATGTATACATTTGGGGAAAAGAAAAGAGTGAAGAAATGAACTTACAGCAAATGAAAAAGAAAGGAGCTAGGGTTTATAGATGTATATTTATAGATAGGCTAGAGGTAGGGTAGCTAGACTGGATACGCGAACGTGCGTGACAAACCATGGTCCAAAAAGCCCGCTATGCCTCCGGAGTCGAATTTGTTAAAACTATATATCCAAATAGGTGTTTTAAAATATTCTGAACGCGATGGAAAAAGTTTCGTGACCAAATTCGATCGTATGAAGAAGTTATGCTAAAAAAAACAAAATTTCAAATTGATTTCAAAATGCGTAAATTTCAAGGCGTTTCGAGTCCGTACGATCAAATGACAAGTCCGATCGCAACGAAACTTGAAACATTATTATAATTCACCGTTACGGATCCGATGAAACTGTTTTCGTCGAAATCCGAGTCCGTGACAAAAATGGCTATTTTTAATATTTATTAAATAAATTAAAATTAATCATAAAATCCAAATTTTCTTTCAACTTTAAATATTGGCCAAATTTCATTACTTATATAATCCAATCAATTCCAAATAATTTAGCAAGCTTGGATGTGAATTAAAATTTATAAGTATATAAATTTCGCAGTGTTAACCTCTGCGTTTTCTTATTATTCGGGAATTATAAATTTATTCTCACAAATTACCTAATCTTATACTTATACACTCTCATCTTAAACCAAATTAAATAAATAACTTGATTTCCATCTCAACTTACTTTTAATTGCAGTTAACCCTTTTCACCGTAATTAAAATTCCAAATTATAAATAAATTTTTATTCCCATTCCCTTAATTTTCTTAACTATTTATTTATTCAAATTTTCAATATTCAACATAAATAGTTTGGTTAAGTTCATTTATTTACCTTCTTCCTATGATTCACAGTTATGGATGTCAATATGATGAAGTTTACATTAGTTAAGATTTCACTCAATTGTTCTCTAAGTCAAATGTTTACAGCTTTCATTTAACTTTAATAACGTACTAATTTACGTTAAATTCCATTTTTAAATGAAGTAATTACCATTCATTGAATCAAATACTCAATTCATAAATAAAGTCTTGTTTTCAAAAAGTTATATCACAAATGGTCAACTAAAATTTGAACAAGCTTTACTAAATTCTATGGTATTAAATGTTGCAATAAATCCAAATTGCCATGTCTTAAATCCAAATTACTAATTAAGTCTTGATTCCTTTATTATTCCTTTGGTTTTCAAATAAGTTTTTATGATGAATGTGAATTCAAATGAACAATGGAAACCCATTCCCATTTGATTTCACTATTCCATTAAATATCTTCATATTCCAGCTAAATCAACTAACGTATGAATTAGCTATTTCAATCTTCATTAAATTGCGGTTTTTATACAATAGAAATTAAATCCCATTAACATATAAATAAAGGTTGATATCCATCTATTTACATTATATCACACTTGTGCTTCTATTTAGCTTTGTATAAATGTATGAATGCGGAGTCTTGCCTATTAACGTATTAAATAAGCCTTAAAATCAATTAATGCCCCTCCTTAGTTTAACCTCTTTTTATCCGTATTTATTTTTAGAGTAACCCTTGGATTAAATTCCCAAATCACCAATTCAATTAATTATACCTTTCAATCCAAATGTAAATCTTCCACCTTTGAATTCTTATATTAAATGAATTTTATTCTAGGCAATATTTTTTTCAAATGTTTACTGATTCCACATTTATAGGTTTCTTAAATTTTACTCCATCTAAATGTGACACATTTTTATTTCATTTCAAACCAATATATATATTCATTCCTATTCAATATATATATTCAT
The DNA here is from genome assembly GCA_030765085.1 of Allium cepa. NCBI lineage: Eukaryota > Viridiplantae > Streptophyta > Magnoliopsida > Asparagales > Amaryllidaceae > Allium > Allium cepa. The sequence continues at coordinate 251,734,481 of CM060928.1, forward strand.
TCCTATTCCTTTCATTTGGTTACTGCATTGAAATCTATTTATTAGCTAATACTACGTTACTATCATTAATTAAATTTTGGATTATATTCCAATTCCTATAACTAGGCCTTAAGTCACCATTTTACATAGTTTTAATTTAGCGTTTATTTAAATCTTCGTTTATCGTTTAGAATTTCTACTAAATTGAAATGCACAACTTATGAACTTTAACCAATTTAGTCCACCTAATAAATTTTTCAAATGTTTGTGTGTATGTAATCCAATTCAGTTATTGTTACATTAATACCATTAAACCAACAAATTAAGACTTATAACTACAACACAACTTTTAGTTATTTTCAAATCTATGTCATATAACCTTTTAAATCTCTACCTGTAATTACAGTTACTATCTAACTCCTACATTCATCCTTTTAAAATCCTAAGACTTTAATTTTATACTGGATTAAATTAGCAAACATATAAATTAAATTTATAAAAATATCATAAATTTATCAGGTCGTTACAATCTCCCCCACTCAAAACTTTTCGTCCCCGAAAAGGAAAAAGAAGGGAGAAGGAAGAATAAACAGTACTTTTTATTTCAATTTTTAATTTATAAACAATATTTTCCTGGATTAATCCTCCTAAATGAAATATTCCTGTTTTATAATCATTATATCCTTTAATACTTGAGTTATTAAAGTTGGAAAAATATTTTAACAAAATTCTAAGTCCAAAATTTTCGAAAATTTTTGGCAGAGTCTCCTTTGTACGGAGGGACTCTGGAGAAAATATAATATCCAAATATACAAGTATATTACATATATAATCAAAATATTATATCCCAACACGGGAAAAATATATAAAATATCGCTTTAAACGTAATCCGAAAACGTACCTATTGTCGGGCAATATACGCTTTATTATTTTGGAACCAACAACAGTAGCAGTTGCTTCCAACACCTGTATTTACTAATAAAATCTAAAAGGTTAAATATTTATTTTAAATGAACTATTCAAGTGGATTCAATCATTCATACTCAATCAAATGCAACAACCATACATTTTAACAAACAGCACAACCACATACAACAACCAATCATTTAAATCAAACGACAATTAGTTGTTCGGGTTCAGATTCTGAAGTTGTACGAATGAAGAATAACTATCAAGTGCATCCGTTGCTCAACAGCCTAAGATGGAACAAAGATAGATTATTTGTAAATCTAACAACTCCATAATTCCTTACCCAACAACATACATCAACCAACAATTCAAATCAACACCAAAATATCTCATTATACATTTATTTCATAATTCAGTGTTTTGATTTTTCTTTCCTTCATTTATGAGGGATTTCTTTGTTTCTTACAAGTTTATTTTCCAATTATCACCAAATTCATTATATTTGTATTTCCTTTTTATTACTTAAGTTTCCTTTTATTACTTAAGTCTATAAAATAAATTCTCATTAATAACAACAAATATTTTGAATATCTTCACTTGTAAGATTTCCCTTTACATTTTCTTACTAACATTGCAACTTTTATTATATGGTAAGTTATGTATGTTTAAGAATGCAAGTGAAAATTTACAAGTTTCTTCTCAATTCCTTTTTATTTATTAATGGTTCAATAAATATATATTCGTTTTATAAATTACAATTTCAACTTACCCTTAATTTCATTCCTTTATTTAATGTTTACGTTTTATTATATTTAATTACAGTAACCCTCTACTTACACTTAAATTATTAACCTTAAAACCTCCATTTTTATAAATAAAGGATCTTATTAATTCATTATCTAGGGTTTATAGACATTTATTTATATTACCTACTTTTTATTATATTACTAGTAGCATTTTAAAACATACTTAAGTTTATAACCCTACACATCAATCTTTATTTATTAAAGAATTTCATTTTATTTACTTAAGTTAAAATCACCTATTAATAATACTCACCTTTAATTTGGGTAAAATTTCAATTATCACTTAAGTTTATACCAATAAATTCTTATTATAACAGTAATTTATTGAATACTTCATTTTTCCTAAATTCCTACTTGTAAAATATTCAATTCCAGTTCCTCATTTAACACTTCAACTTTTATATTTGGGTAAGTTATTTATGTTAAGGAAATTGCAATTGAACTTATACAAGTTAAATCTCCATTCTTTTAATTCATTGATTATTCACTAAGTCTTTACCAATATTCATAAGTTAAAATATTTATCTTCCTTTATCCTTAGCATTAATTCTCTTATTTCAATTAGGGGTTTCAATTCATTTATTACCTAACTTTTATTTCACTAAAATTTTCAATTAGTTAACGGAAAATTTTAGAATTAAATACCAAGTTGAATTTCCATTTATTTCAAAATAATAGATAAATAAGTTCTTACTACTCAATATCTCTAATTATAGTTAGAACAATAAAAGAAAATTTTTAGAAAGTTCTAAAATAAATCTGTAGTAGAATTTACTACAGTGGCCTTTCCTCTTCGAAACTCGAAAATGAAAGTCGATGATGCGGCCGTCATCACCGAATTTATTTTCCAGCGACAGAGAAGAAAGTACAAAATAAAAATTTTCCAAAATCTTCTTTAAACAGTTTTTTTTTTTTTTTTTTTTCGAATTATGCTAAATATTTACATAAGAAAATACTTGTAAACCGAATCATTATATCTCATAAATTCTTTGAAAACGAATTCGGAAAAATCCCGGACTTAAGTTCTAAAATCTCCAAATTTGGTTTATTATAATTTCACTTAGCTTCAATTTATTACAAATATTCTTATTGCCTAACATCCAATCTATAGCAACCAAATATATATATATGTTTATAAAATAATTTTTATATATAGAAAATATAATAGGCGAAATTATTTCATTCACCTATATTAAAAACAAATATTATGTCGGTCTGTCCTATTAAGTGTTTAAAAATCCCTATTGATGGCATAGCGTCCTATGCATCAACCAGAATTCATAAATACAAAGCGGAACAGATTAACACAATATTAAAATCTTTTTATCAATACTAACAAGTACGCTCTCTCATATATATACACTCAGCGACTCCCATAGGATATTACTACCCTATTAACAAAGAGTCAAACCCCACAAAGCCAAGGTTTATCGCTAAACCAAAGCTCTGATACCAACTGTAACATCCCGCCTTTTCGCACACTTTAAAACGACACACGTGCCAATTCAAAGCATACGCAAGGGCGGATTGTTATGGGGTAAATAAGAAAAAAACAGAGAAGAATTAAAACAAAACAGAATCTCACAGCGGAAGGATAAAATATAATAACAAATATACAGTTAATAAACAGTTTACAAAAGCTTGATTTTACTTATACAATGAATATCAGAGTTACACATACCAAATACGACAATGCAGCGGAATATAAAGAGTGTGGTGCAATACTATATATAGAATAATACTGATTCTTCGTCTTCGTCCTCCAAAGCTAAAACCTGTTATCCTGAAACGCTCGGACTGACCCGAGCGAATTTGAAAAGACAAAAACACCCGAGTCAGACTAGAATATCTTATGTGAGTTAAATAAACAGAAATAAATATGAGTACAGTAACTCAAGAGATGTTCGGGATTTACATCTCCTAAGGATCCGTTAAACTATTTACTATGTAGTATATTGCGCTATTATAATAGTGTCTATTTATAAAATAAACTTACTTTTTAATAGCGTTAAGGGGTTACCCATATAGCCCTTAACACGTAATAGTCCCAGTAGTCCATCCAATATCATAGTCCCTCCTGATCGGGAAGCCACTAGAGGATACCACACGGGCTACGGGAGAAATCCAAACTCGTACAAGGCGCGATAGGGTAGGTGACACGACACAACTAGGCAATGCCAGGGTAGATATACCAATTGCTATCCAGGCTGATGGTAACGCGCAGCGCGCAGCTGCCGCCCACCTCGAACTAACTCCCCAAAAATCAAAATCTAGAAGTGGCCACTGAATCAATCCAAGTCAAAGTATAATATCGAAGAGGAGCGTCCGATCAGAGGAATGACCTCATTGGCCTGAGAATCGCTCCTGTTTTAGCCACCTTATGCCAACTCACGGGAGTTGGGTCCACGTATTTACCTTACAGGAAACGTCGCCACCACCTACTTCATTCTGGAATCTCCACCGCGTACACGGTTAGTCAAAGTGGTTTTCGGTATCGACAGAGAGTATGTCCATATCCGATCCCGGTCTCTTTGCCAACCAATCGTTATTATAACACCGCGGTTATTTAAAACAGTTTATACTTCAAAACCAGAATATAATCCATTTCAAAACCATAATATTTCGATATCATTTCTTCTTTTAAACCCAAACAATTCATTTTGATATTAATTTATAAAGACTAAAATCAATGATATCGTTTCCCAAAAATTTCCTTTCCCAAAATTTTGTCACCTTTTATTATTAAAATTCCTTGAACCAAATATTTGGAAATTTAACTCTTAATATAATACTTCGAAATCCATAGAATTTGAAACCATTACCTTCAAACTAAGTGGTTTGGATATTTAACAGTATATAAAAATAAGTGGTTTAACTTAAAATGTTACTCTGAAAAGAAACATTTCTCATGGCTTTACAATACATTTCTTTATTTAAAGTTAAAACCACAATTAAATATCGCTTCAAGTTCCAAAACCATTTCAATAAATTCATATATATACGTATATCCATTTTGAGTATAAATATTCGTCTAAAGTTGGATTTTATTCTTTCAAATCAAATGTTCTATTAATTAGCCTTGAATATTCACATAAAATCCATAATTAATAAGACTTCAATTTCTAGTAAAATATATATATATATATATTTCCAAATTCAAATTTTACTAGAATATTCATTTCAATATATTTTGGGAAAAATCCAATTATAAACATCATATCTTTAAAATTTCCAACTTAATATTTAACATAGGATATAAATCATCAAACTCCATTTTCTTAATTTTCTTCCATTTTTATAAAGAAATTCATTCACCTTTTAACTTCAAAATTTCAACTTCATAGGTATATAAATATGGAATAAAATATTTATACAGTATAACTTTTAAGATTATTATAAACCGTATTCCATCCAAACCATAGAAATCACATTAAAATAGTTATATATATAGACCGCGGTGCCTGTATATAATTTTCTATCCTATGGTCAAGTGATACGGATATTTATCATTTCAATCCGCAATTTAAAAATAAACTGCGGTTGTATATCATTTCAAACCGCAATCCCGAATGAAATGTAAAATGCATACTAACTTGCAGTTTATGATATTCAAGTAAAACATCCATTCAATCAACACAACAGTCATCCAATCACAAACGTCAATCAATATCAATCAATGACAGCATATGTGTGATAATATATAACAGGTAATAATTGGCAGTTTCATTTCAAATTATGTTTATCAATTATTAATCTAACAATTTATATTCAGTGATAATTGATATAACTGTTAACTAGCAGTTCATATGCAAACAATAATTTCTAACAGCCAATTAATACGCAATAAATCAATTAAATTAACAGTTAAATTCAATAAAATGCAATTCAACAGATATGGATGAAATAACATGCCAAAAGCTCATAAATAAATTTCTATTCATTTCTAAAATTTATTTAACAAACATAAAAGCTTCTAGTAATTGTGAGTGGGTTAAAACACTCACCTTTCGAATTTAAATCGAATTTAAATTCGATTTAAACTCAAAAATTTGCCCGTCTCAGAATTCGTCCAAACTAGCGTCATCAAGTCCGGAATTAAATTACGATCCTAACAAAAGAAATTTCGTGTGAATCCGACTTCGTATGAGAAAGTTATGGCGAAAAATGGCGATTGAATTCAAATTGAAAAAAAAAAAACGACACACATCACTCACCTACACAAGTCCACGTCAGCAAGAAAATCTCCCAGGCGTTTTCCCCCAAGCCGTGCCCAGAAAAGGAACAACCCATTCACGTCTAATTTTTTTCCAACTTTGACCGTCGAATACAACCGCCTCCGGCCACGATAGCCCAGGCCGCCACCTCCATTGTCTTCGCCTTGCTCAGCACCACCCACGGCTAGGAGGCCGTTGCCTCTGGTAACCCCAATCGACTTCGCCGCACCTTCAAACTTTAAGGTTTTCGAACCTAAATCGAATGAATTCGAACGCCTCGAGCCTAATTACTCCACCCGGCCACCATGGATCAACTCCAGACGCCATCCCCCACGAAACCCAGAAAGAAATTTGACTAAAATCGCTTGAATAAGAAACGCCCAAATCGATCCTTAGGGTTTCGAGTTTTGCAAGTTTGACTGCGATTTCTGGTGAATCCGGACACAACGAACAACAGACGAAGATTCGTATTGATGAACACTACGCCATATATTTTTTTTTGGGAATTTTTCGAGAACTTTGAATTTTCACTTTTATTTAGCAATTTGAAATTGGATCTGAGATGTATACATTTGGGGAAAAGAAAAGAGTGAAGAAATGAACTTACAGCAAATGAAAAAGAAAGGAGCTAGGGTTTATAGATGTATATTTATAGATAGGCTAGAGGTAGGGTAGCTAGACTGGATACGCGAACGTGCGTGACAAACCATGGTCCAAAAAGCCCGCTATGCCTCCGGAGTCGAATTTGTTAAAACTATATATCCAAATAGGTGTTTTAAAATATTCTGAACGCGATGGAAAAAGTTTCGTGACCAAATTCGATCGTATGAAGAAGTTATGCTAAAAAAAACAAAATTTCAAATTGATTTCAAAATGCGTAAATTTCAAGGCGTTTCGAGTCCGTACGATCAAATGACAAGTCCGATCGCAACGAAACTTGAAACATTATTATAATTCACCGTTACGGATCCGATGAAACTGTTTTCGTCGAAATCCGAGTCCGTGACAAAAATGGCTATTTTTAATATTTATTAAATAAATTAAAATTAATCATAAAATCCAAATTTTCTTTCAACTTTAAATATTGGCCAAATTTCATTACTTATATAATCCAATCAATTCCAAATAATTTAGCAAGCTTGGATGTGAATTAAAATTTATAAGTATATAAATTTCGCAGTGTTAACCTCTGCGTTTTCTTATTATTCGGGAATTATAAATTTATTCTCACAAATTACCTAATCTTATACTTATACACTCTCATCTTAAACCAAATTAAATAAATAACTTGATTTCCATCTCAACTTACTTTTAATTGCAGTTAACCCTTTTCACCGTAATTAAAATTCCAAATTATAAATAAATTTTTATTCCCATTCCCTTAATTTTCTTAACTATTTATTTATTCAAATTTTCAATATTCAACATAAATAGTTTGGTTAAGTTCATTTATTTACCTTCTTCCTATGATTCACAGTTATGGATGTCAATATGATGAAGTTTACATTAGTTAAGATTTCACTCAATTGTTCTCTAAGTCAAATGTTTACAGCTTTCATTTAACTTTAATAACGTACTAATTTACGTTAAATTCCATTTTTAAATGAAGTAATTACCATTCATTGAATCAAATACTCAATTCATAAATAAAGTCTTGTTTTCAAAAAGTTATATCACAAATGGTCAACTAAAATTTGAACAAGCTTTACTAAATTCTATGGTATTAAATGTTGCAATAAATCCAAATTGCCATGTCTTAAATCCAAATTACTAATTAAGTCTTGATTCCTTTATTATTCCTTTGGTTTTCAAATAAGTTTTTATGATGAATGTGAATTCAAATGAACAATGGAAACCCATTCCCATTTGATTTCACTATTCCATTAAATATCTTCATATTCCAGCTAAATCAACTAACGTATGAATTAGCTATTTCAATCTTCATTAAATTGCGGTTTTTATACAATAGAAATTAAATCCCATTAACATATAAATAAAGGTTGATATCCATCTATTTACATTATATCACACTTGTGCTTCTATTTAGCTTTGTATAAATGTATGAATGCGGAGTCTTGCCTATTAACGTATTAAATAAGCCTTAAAATCAATTAATGCCCCTCCTTAGTTTAACCTCTTTTTATCCGTATTTATTTTTAGAGTAACCCTTGGATTAAATTCCCAAATCACCAATTCAATTAATTATACCTTTCAATCCAAATGTAAATCTTCCACCTTTGAATTCTTATATTAAATGAATTTTATTCTAGGCAATATTTTTTTCAAATGTTTACTGATTCCACATTTATAGGTTTCTTAAATTTTACTCCATCTAAATGTGACACATTTTTATTTCATTTCAAACCAATATATATATTCATTCCTATTCAATATATATATTCATTCCTATTCCTTTCATTTGGTTACTGCATTGAAATCTATTTATTAGCTAATACTACGTTACTATCATTAATTAAATTTTGGATTATATTCCAATTCCTATAACTAGGCCTTAAGTCACCATTTTACATAGTTTTAATTTAGCGTTTATTTAAATCTTCGTTTATCGTTTAGAATTTCTATTAAATTGAAATGCACAACTTATGAACTTTAACCAATTTAGTCCACCTAATAAATTTTTCAAATGTTTGTGTGTATGTAATCCAATTCAGTTATTGTTACATTAATACCATTAAACCAACAAATTAAGACTTATAACTACAACACAACTTTTAGTTATTTTCAAATCTATGTCATATAACCTTTTAAATCTCTACCTGTAATTACAGTTACTATCTAACTCCTACATTCATCCTTTTAAAATCCTAAGACTTTAATTTTATACTGGATTAAATTAGCAAACATATAAATTAAATTTATAAAAATATCATAAATTTATCAGGTCGTTACAGCCGATTTCTACCTTCAATCCGTTAGAGGGAGGGGAAACTTAGGATGGGCGTGACTCGACTACTCATTCGCCAACTCAGACCTTAGAACGAGCGGAAGGGGTATAACTTCATAAGGACGACCATCGTCCTTGTACTAACTCTGCTAACGCAAAACTGGGGGAAGGAGTACAATCACCCAAAAGCTGAATACAACAGCCTAATTGGTTCGTGCTTAGTATCAAAAAACGTGTTATTATAATTTTATGGAACTTGGCAACAACCTATAGGCATATGAACATGCTTGGGAGCCAATGATAAAAGTAGTGTATGGATGTATGAGCGCGTATGCATACTCAACGTGAAATTTCCTGGATCGTCGAAAAATGAATTCTTACATGGGACTTTTAGAAAAGAAACCAATTCAGATAATGGAAGCCTACTAACTCAATCAACTAGCTCAATGGAACCGACCACAGACAATTATTGATAGAATACATTTCGACTTTACAATGTCAGATATCGACTACACACCGCAACGGACAGTTAGAGATACGACTCTTTGTGAAAGCCACTCAACGGAAGGATAATGACAATTCGAGGTACTGAGTGAAATCCATTCCGACAATCCTAACTTGTCTCGATTCAAAGCACATCATGTTTGCAACAAGATGTACTTTGAAGGGCAAATGTTTGATAAGACGGTATTTGAACAAACTTAAACAATCGAACGATGAGCGAACGATGGAAAAATGACCCAAGGACTTTGAGAATATCGTAAAAAGACGAAAAATGAAATACAACAAAAGGAGCGAAAATATTAAAAATTTGAAAGTTCAAGTTTTTGGAAGAACCGACTCGAAGCAAACCCACAAAATCCTCTGGTCAGACTCGAAGTAGACGAAGAAAAAATCAGAACACGAAAATCTCAGGTCAAGCCTCATGTAACACTCGAATTTCTCAGATTGGACTTTAAGCAAATGATTTCAAGCCAAGACGAACTCAAATTGCCCAAGTTAAGGATCGGTACTGAATCCGCTCAATGAGTCGGTATCGACACCCAATTCCACATTGGGTGGACCTCATCTTCTGCCTAGATGCCTAACTCGATGCTGAAAGCTTATTTTCAAAGTCGTTTTGTTGATTCGATGCAATTCTTCTTTAATCTTCACAAATACTTGAAGCTACAACTTTATTCTTCCATTACTCCGTCATTTGGACTTGAAAATAAGCTACTATTGATACAAACAACTATGAAATTACGAAGTTAACCACAAGGCGAACCATGGTGGAAGTTTGAAGGCATCCATTTTGGCCATTTTAGGGGTCGGTACTGACCCCTACCATTGGAGTCAGACCGACCTATCCAACCTGATGATGTGACGCTCTATTTTAATGGCAAACCGGTCTATAGCATGAATAATGGCTTGGAGATAATTTGTGTGAGATATTAGGCTTCCTACCTCTATAAATGGAGGGATATAAATCAATTTTCAGGGTTTTTTGGACTTTAGTTCTACTCTACCTTATATTCTTGTAATTTTGAAAATATAAACGCTGGAGTTGTACTGACTTTTAAGAACTTCTGCCTCCAAGTCAGAAATCAGCAATAAAGTATTAAAGCGGACACAGGCCTTGATTTGTCGAATCACTATAAACACGGTGTGTTCATTATTTACTTGTTTCTCGCTCGTTTTTCATTTAGTTCTTCACTTTTATTCTCTACTTAAATCTTTGGTTGTTTATGCTATTTTTGGTTCAAACAGAGACAAAACATGCTCTTCTTTTTTGAGAACACAGACAATGGAAACACCGCTCACCCAATATTTACATAAATATTAAAACTTGCAAAATGCAAGTAAGAGTTCATTACAAGCATAACAAACTAAAAAATAGAAAGGCAAAAGTACATCATAATGCACTACCTCAAACATATACAAGACATAATAGACAAACATAATATATAGCATAATAATATGACAACCTTGTAAAATTCAGTAATATCGTTACAGGTTTATATAAATTTTGAATTTTGTTCCGTTATTTGATGCCTATATAAGAAAATTAATAAAAGTTATAAATAATATTATAAGTTTCTCCATATGTATTAGTTCATTTTCATTACAGTTTATAATATTACCATTTTTCAACTTCAATCTTTTCATTTGAGAATATATGAAATTCAATTTTGACATGCTAGCATACTCTTCATGAATAATAAAAATAAAAATAATATAAGAAAACGAACCATTAAATTTGATAACATAAAATTTTTTGATAACATGATTTAAACTACTAAATTCAAGATAGAAATTAGGCGATGTTTGACAAATATGATCATTTTTAACCATTGAAAAAAGATTAACCTATCCGGAGGTGTGGCGCAATGGAAAATGAGTGCCTAAGTTTGGTAAAAGATCCATGTTCGAGTCCTGCCTTGCACACACTTTCGCAAAAAAAGTACCTAGAGAGTTATAGATGACATGAGTTAAAGCAAACAGACACAATTCTCACTTGGAATTGGTCGGTCCCCCGGCCTTCCTGAAGGTCTCTTGTATGGGTGAATCTTCAAAAAAAAACAAAAAACAAAGATTGACTATAAAGTCTGGCACGATGAAAAATTGATAATCTTCTTCTTGTTCATGCTTTGATGGAAAAAGAAGAAGAACAAAATTATCTTTTTCCTCGTTCAGTTTAATACGTGTATATTAATTATCTAATGTGGAAATAAGGATCAACGCCTTATTTTCAAAATTAATACACGAAAAACTGTTCTAAAAAACATGTTTTAAATTACTCCTTAAAATTATTTGACTTTTTTGTTTTGTTTTTCTTTTTGAAAATCAAATCAACACCTAATTGTATGTTAATACGATCAAAAGTACAAAAAAGTATTTTTTAACTTTTTGTAAAAGTACAAATATTTGCAGCTTTAGAAACTGCAAATATTTGTAGTTTTACAAAAGTTAAATGTGTGTGTATTTTCGAAACATGTTTTTGGGAAGGAGCGGTGGTGTATTTCGAAATTTAAAACGGGTGTTTTATAAGAAATTCCTTGTTTAATTGTAATGCTTTCATGTGAAATCTAGGTAGTATTTGTTGAAAAGTTCTCATCCATCTGGTAACGTAATTCCATCAAGTTTAAAAAACATTCGTGTTAAGTTTGAAATGTGTTACCATCAAGTTTCCAACAAAAAATGTTAAACTGTGCTTCTTTCCGAAAAATTTCCTCTCACAAGGTTTCTGTCTTCCAATGTACAAAAAGTAGGGAATTCTACTAATTTCAAGTTGTTTTCCTTTTTTTAAAGAACAGTACCAAGTATAATAATAGCTTTACATGCACATACTAATTTGATAAGCTCATTATGGGTTATCCAGCATTTATTTGAGCTCAATAATCATATGCATTAATTTCAATTCAGATTTCTACTAGTTTTTATTCCGAATTTAGGATTTTTGGACGATCGAAGCTTACATCCAAATTCAAGTTGATATAAAGTCTCAACAAAAAAATGATCGATTAGACATTGATTGTATTTGATTAATAACAAAAGTTCAATTGATCGAAGATTCAAAATATAAAATATGCGTGATCCAATAACAAGTTATCATGTTTAGGATGGTCAATTGACCACCCTAGTTTTAATATACAACCTTCTGATAAGATAATCAATCCGACCTTGAGGGATCATCTCACAAAGTCCAAGCGCTTGCATAGTCCACTATAGCCAGGACAAAACAATGTTCTGCTATATTATAAACAGGACAAGTCTTGAGGCGGGACAAAGTAATGATCGTTTGGAGTACTATTTTTGAACTAGTTCAAGTTGCATTGAGAAGTTGTGTTTTTATACTACAAGTTTGACTTCATATAAATAATTTATTTGTGGTAGAAATATTAAAATTCATCGCAGTCAAGTTGTAAAAGATCAATAATATTTGTCAGAGGTCCTTAGCTCATCTCTTATATGTGACTTACCTTATGTTATTTTTATTAATTTCAATACTTTTTGCCAGGACAACTTTATGCCAAATCAAAAGAAGAAAAAAGAAAGAAAGAAGAAAAAAGAAAAAAAAAAGGGGAAAAAAAACTAATCTACGTGAATTTTTCTATTTGGAAAAAAACCTTACATTCAATGAGAAATATAGTTAACCGATGTAAATTATTTGTCTTTGGACATGCTTTCCATCATACTAATACATGTTACAATGTATATGTAGAAGATTTCCAATCATATTTTTTTGCCCCATGAGCACCTAATTAAATCTATGTTAGTAGTGTCAGACTGGTTTATAGTAGTGATCGATCAGCCTCTTCTCTTACTTTTTCCTTGTGGCTTCTGCTACTAGTGATGTCTAAAAACTTTCCATAGCTTTTTTGTTACTAACTTTTTCCTGCATATCTTTGTGATTGTTCGATGATTTCACATTCGAAGTCGATTATAGGTCCGAGCCAATTGCGTCGACAGATTGGTTCATAAATGTCGTTCGCTTAATGAAGCGCATGACTATGACACGAAATGGAAAGTTATGGTCATCCATTGCGATGAACCTTCGAACTTTGATCTTTAAGATGCTTTGAATGATTGAGAAGCAGGAGATTTTATAGAACACCTTGCGTGAAGATATAACACCACTTAGTTATGCATTCGTTTTTTTTAGTTTAATTTAGCTGCATATAGCTTTTTTTTAAATTTTATTCAATATAATTTTGAATTTTTTCACATTAATTGATGGTTTCTAGCACTAATTTTTTGCATTTGTTTTATTTCATACTCAAAAACATATTAATCACTAATAACAATTAACTACTAAAAAATATGAACTTCCTTTCCCAACACCTTTCAAATCATAAGAACACAATTACCCATTTTCCTATTTCTACTGTGTGCCTCTTTCACTTAGCAAAGAATGCGACTTTGGTGCATTACTTCTAAAGTAGAGAACGTAATTATAATTCTTCTGATGGATCATCTACCTTTTTCATTCTACCACTAATAAAATAATATTATTCTAAAATATGAATGTTAAAAATGTGAAAAATGAATATGTCCGATCAACGATTTTCATTTCTAATACAAAAAAAAGCCTGAAAAGTAATTAATTGTACACAAATTATAATGAGACATTCCATTACATTAAAAATAGAAACATTTTTTAAAGTTCTATTACATAAAAAAAACTAACATAAAATTTTCAGTTTATGATTCCATTTATTTTCTGCTTTATTTTTTAGGAATGAAAACTGATGGAAAGTTATATTATGATGTAAATTTGTGTAATTTTTTTTTTGTTGTGCATTGAATTGTTGAATTACAATTTTGTATTATTTAAATGACGTACAGTATACATCGTTTTAAGACTTTCATTCTGTTGCTTTGTCATTTAGTTTTATTTTTACATTTATTGGTACATCATATTTTTCTTTGATTATAGCTCTTCATGTTTCAACTGTGAAGAAAAATTTGTCCAACTCATATAATCATCATTATCCTACAAATTTTAGCTCCTGAAAATTGATGAAGTTTGCTATATTTTGTATTTTGAAAAGAGGGAATTATGAAAAAGGACAAACTTTGATAAAAAATTCGTCTCAAGGATACGAAGATCCATTTTTTGGCTGAAGGACAAACTTTGGGAAAAATTAGACTGAAGGATAATGCTAGTTCAAACTAGCATTATATTCAGTTTTTACACTATACAAAATGCTAGTTCTAACTAGCATTGTCCTTCAGCCTAATTACTTTCAAAGTTTGTACTTCAACCTAAAAATGAAACTTGTTATCTTTCAGCTTAATTTTTTTTCAAAGTTTGTCCGTCCTTATGCCTAATTTCCACTTTTGAAAATTGGTTTGTAGGCATTTTTCTATCCAATTTTTTTTTTTCTTTTGAAAAGGTGAGATGTTACTTATCATGTTTATATTCAAATTTAATATTGATATCATTTTAGTCAAATGATATTTTATCCGTTGATATATTGTTTGGTATAAAACAAAAGGCAAATTTTATTTGAACCTATACATTTTCTTAGTTTACCCTCATTATTATTATGAAAAGAATTTTTGGACAAAATTTCCCCCCTTGCATTTTTTCTTATTTATTCTAATTATTTTACCAAATCATCTACTCTCGTATGAAACCACAACTCAGAAATTCAAAATATTCTTCAACATGATGAATCATGATGAACATAATGGATTATTACAGATATCGGAAGAAGTAATCAAACTATTTTCATTCAACTGCTTCTGCTGAATGAAGTCTTAAGTGATTCGCGAGTGGAATTTTGGAATATTTTATTTGTTTTGAGGGTTAACTCAGTAGTTTAATGAAGGTACTGATTTTGAAAGATATTTGGGGCTACTTAGTAAATTTATGGGTTCACATAAACTTTGCTAAAACAAAATAAGATCAAATGAAAAGTATGTATGGCTTTTGCAACCCACCACGGGTCGGTCCTGCATCCACATTCAGGGGGAAAAACAAATCAGAGGGTCTAATTCCGAAAATTGTGGACCCTCAGCTAAACCTCTCCCACAAGTAAAGAACAACAGTCAGTAATAATCTGAAAAGAAGCCATAAAATCACATTGCAAATATAAAGGCAGCTGCTTCCTTTGGTTACACATACCTGATTACTTAATAATCCCACTCAAGTATCCTAGCTATGCACACTATGATAAAGCCATAAAGGTTTTCACTACAAACACATAAATCCAGCATTAACTTTTCTTCCTTATCATTCCCTAACATTTTCAAGATGAGAGCAGGAAGCAGCAGCATGGTAGCACAGCAATCGCTAACTCCTGATGCTTCAGCCATCATAAAACAAGCCTTAACCCTAGCTCGACATAGAGGACATGCACAAGTGACACCATTTCATGTGGCGATCACTCTCCTCTCCTTACCAAACAGCCTTCTTCGCTCTTCTTGCTTCCATTCTCACTCTCAGACTCATCCTCTTCGAACTAGAGCTCTTGATCTTTGTTTTAACGTTGCACTCAATAGACTCCCTTCTTCTCCTTCATCGACTATGATGCTTGGGTCATTTCGTGTGCATAACAAACCTCCTTCCTTATCTAATTCTCTTATGGCTACTTTTAAGCGTGCTCAGGCTCATCAGCGCCGTGGGTCTGAGCAACAGATGATGGTTAATGCTGTTAGAATTGATGTGGAGCAGTTGATAATGTCTATCTTGGATGATCCTAGTATTAGTAGAGTGATGAAGGAGGCTGGTTTTGTTAGCGCACAAGTTAAGGCTTACATCGAAAAAGTAAGTCCTGAACTTAACACTAGGGAAGTCAGGAAAAATGATAAAAGCTTGGATTTGAATCTTAACTATGACAGGTGAATAGTGTATTCGATATTACTCAGTTTTTGTTTGAATTTTCCTTGAATACTTACTGCTTTTATTTTAGTTTTTTAGTTTTTTTTTGGCCCTGATGGATGAAGTTTAACTATGTTGATATGCATAGTATTGTTCTTCAATATTTATAACAAGTCAATTGATTGAGATGAGCGTGTATTGTTGTAATATTAATTAAGGCTTGTAAAATTTTGATCTAAACTCATGTTATTTTTCATTCATGAAGCAATTCATTTAGCCGGATTAAAAGGAATGGAAGCCATGGATTACATCATGAAACAAGAAATGAAGTGGTATATTCTTCTTCCTCTGATGTATCACCAAGCAGTAGCAACAGAGCTTCAGCTTTACCTCCGTGGCTACTATGTCACGGTGAAGGAAGAAGAATAGAAACTAGTAGTGATATGGTAATTGATTATCCGTCTACTGAGTTTTATTTTTATGTTCAATTATACATTTAAATTTAAACTTCATTCAATATTAGGTCTCAATGCCAAACTCAAATTCTTCTACTGACACCTCTGAAGTGAATTACCATCCAAAATTCAATGAGCTAAATGCGGAAAACCTAAAGATTTTATGTGATTCATTACTTAGTATTTCATGCCGAAAGGAAACAGTTTCTGAAATTGCAAGCACAATTCTTAAATGCCGGTCTGGCATAAATAGAAGGAACAATATTGTAAAAGAAGATACATGGCTTTTTTTCTTAGGCATTGATGTTGAAACTAAACAGAAAATTGCCAGGGAACTTGCTGCAGTTGTGTTCGGTTCAAACAGCAATATAGTTTCAATTTCAGTCAGTAATATATTATGCCAAAGTGACTATTTTGAAAGATTGGTAGGAGCAATTCAAGAAAACACACATCGTGTTTTCTTATTGGAAGACATCGACAAAGTAGATTACTGCACTCAAGTAGCTATTCTGAATGCTGTTGCAAGTGGAAGTGCTAATGAAGATGTCGGTTTTAGCGATGCTATTGTGATTTTGAGCTGTGAAAGCTTTGATTTAAAGTTGAGAACTAAGGGAAGAAATGATGGAGCAAGTTTTGATCTTAACCGTTGTGCTGAAAACGACCAGTTTGATTCTTCTTTCGACAGCGTTGGCCTTCTAGAAGCTGTAGATAGAACGATCATCTTTGATTGCTTCAATGATTTGTAGTTCATACATTTGCTTAGTTTGGTAGTGTGATCAACTAGTTGTAGTCTTCAATTGTTTTCCTTTTTTCTTTTTTTCTTTTTTTTGTACCTTTGGTAGTATGTATAACATGTAAAAATCGATATTAATTATGGTGTGTTCATTTCCATTATTAATAGAAGTGGTTTGCATGCACTTATTTGTGGCTATCTATACCAAAATACAAATTGTATGTAATATTACAATATGCTGATTTGTGTGCATTGAATATAAAATTAGATCATCAACATCATGGAATGGTCAAATACGAGCGATTGGAGTATCCGAATATCACGATATTACGGAAAAGAAGTAAAGGAACCAAATTGCATCCTTGTACATGCACTAACATCAAAAGTGATAACATATCTTATTATGTGTACAATAAAGAGACATTGATAAAAAGGACTAAATAAAGGCAAGGTGGAGTATTGTCGCTCATTGCTATATATATCAAACCAAATAAAAGATTAAGTTATGATTCATAACTTAATGGTTGTGCAAAGGAGATGTTACTTTACAAGGCAAAGACATCTTTTCTTTAGATGTTACTTTACATGCATGGTGATGAATTTTAAATTGATAAAACATTAAAAGTAGTGGGTGGTGAAAAAGTTGATAAAGGTTTAAAGTTTAGCATCTTTTCTTTAGATTACTTACAAAATAATTATAGCTTTAGATTCCTCAACCCAATCTACAACTTCCTGAATTTTCACTTTAAGTTTACTAATAATGTGCAACTGTGCAAGTGAATATATGGTGCGATATTATATGATATGGTGTTCATGATTTTTTTTATCATTTACTTCTTGATACCATATACTGGATAAAATTTATATTTAAGCATCTTTGGTTAGATATTTATATTTTAAAAATCTTATAGCATCCAAGATGATGTATAAATTAGTGATCATAATGTAGATTTGCTAATGAGCATGATTTGTAATTTTCTGGAGAATTTTGGGAACATGTGAAGTGTAGAGTTCGAAGTTTTAAAAGGAAGAAAGGTAAAAGAAAATTAGGGATGGGTCATTAATCACAAACATGCATGCGCTCTCTCTTTTGCATATATCAAAATTTGGCTCAAAAAGTAAAGTAGAAAAGTTAAAATCTCTTTACCCCAGTTTTTTGACTGATCCTCGCACTGGCTCGAAATCCTTTATCTATTACTAAATATAACATTAACTCAACCAGTAGACTCTAATTGCAATCTAATACATTTGATTTGATATAACTACCTTGACTCACAAAATTGGATTAACTTAAAATTAAAAGACATAACAGATACTATTTTTAACTTAATCGATTCAAATAATTTTTATTTTTGGTTAGAAACAAAATAAGATTATTTCAACAGATACTATTTTTAACTTAATCGATTCAAACAATTTTTATTTTTGGTTAGAAACAAAATAAGATTATTTTGAGAAGAAACTCAAAGCCATATTATGTACGACATGAAGTTGGTTGTATTATCGGATGCATCTATTTTGTACGACAAATGCTGATTTTATATGCTTCTGACATTTGTGTTTCCAGTAGAGATTTGATTGAATTAATTTTCTGGAATCTGATTTTAAAATGACACTGATAATTCTGGATTGTAACTTAAAATTTCAGTGTGTCTTTTCAGAAACCAATGTGTTTGTATCAAGGTTCGAATTTCCGTTTTACAGTTCCGTTCCGTTCAATTGAAATTATTCATATTTTCGTTCCGTTTCGGAAATTCCACTGAAATTCCGTTTCCGATTTCAATATTTTTCTAGCAGTTTTTCATTTCTATTTTATGTCCTTCGTGTCCCCATTTCTAATTTATTTCATGTTTGTTATGTTGGATGTATCAAAATTTTATATTCAAAATGGTATTGTATTCAATATTGCTAATTTCTGCAAAATAACAAATTTCAAAAGCCCTATACAATAACCCAGTACCACGTTCTATCCAATATACCAATACTAAGCCCTAAATTACCCTTCATTACACTAACAGCCGCATCGATACAAATCCAAACCCAAAATCCAGTTCAAATTTTCCATAAAAATCAAAATCCCATTTAAGAAGAAAAGAAAATTGTTCGGTGATCAAACTAAAAGCCCTAAATGCAATAACCGCCTCCATATAGTAGCCGCCTCCGTGCTTAACTCTAGTCATTCTTGTTAGGTATTTTTTTCCTTTGCTTTTACTTGATTTAATGTTTTGTGTCATGTGTTAGTTCCTGAGAAGATGGTTTTGATGACAACAACCTTAGATAAGATTATAAAATATAAATACTAACATTATAGTTTAGATATATATGTATATGCAGGATTTAACCATGCAGGTATCAAGAATGAAGACTGTACAGTATAAAGATTCAAGATTGAAGACTCATGAGTATCATGATTATCAAGAGTTCAAGATTTCAATAATAAGTAATCTAATTAGGAATTTGTTAAAACTCCTAGAAAAGCACTGGCATCTTAAAATTCAATTTATTCGTGGAATGGAATCCACTTCGAGCCTGATAAAGGGATGGAACCCTAAGTAGGATGGAACCTTTGAAAAATCTAGTGGAACATTGTTTTGTATCCACTAACTTTTATTCAAAATGTTTTTACAAAATTATATCTTGTTTTCAAAATGATTTCAAAACTTTCCTTTTAAAAGAATCAAAAACATCTGTCCTGGTTTTAAATACCTTTAGCCTCAAAATAATCTTTATTTTCAAAATCAAATTATCCTTGGTTTTAAACTATCTTTTAATAATAATATATTTAACTTTTAATATTTATACTTAGATTTAAATATAAAATTATAGTAAAATTTTATATATATCAAAATATCATTCTCTATATTTATTTATGTATTTTAACTATAGTTAAGTATATTTATAAAGTTTAAAATAGTTTTACTAAAAGATAAAAGTTATTTTCAAAGAAAAATAAATTACCAAAAATACCTTAGGCTCGTCGACAACCCACAGGATTCCATGTCGACAAGGTGACAGTTTGTTTCAAAAATTTGAATTTCAAAAGAAGTGTTTATTCGTCATATTCTTTCACGAATGGATATGCCTAATGTTCTACTATAAACAGGGGCAGTTTTAAACGAATTTATATTCATATTTTCTCTGATTTCACTCCTCTTCTTCTTCCACATTTCTTTATATATATATTTACCATTACTCTGCCGAAATCACCATTGAATCTAACTAGATCATCTCTGCTTTGATTCTCTATCACCATCTCAACAAGATCTCAGTGCTATTCAGAGTTATAAGCTTCTTTGTAATAAATTGAGTGAGAAAACGTGTGATTGTAGCCTGTGAAATCAATCAAGCGAGAAAAGATGTGATTGTAGCCCGTGAAATCATTTGGGTGAACTTGTTGCCCGTAAAATCAAGTATCTCTACCCAGAGGATTGTGAATCTGGAGTGGTGTACCTCGTGACCTTGAAATCGAGGGTGTAATTGTAACAATTGCTTTTGAAAGGAAATCCGTACTTGTGTGCGGGACTGGATGTAGGGTAACTCCGAACTAGTATAAAATCCGAGGTGTTCTTTCCTTTATTGATTTTACTTTATTTCTGCATCTGTGTTTGATTCTGTGATCATATTTGTGTCTGAATATTGCATACATTTGTGTTCAAATTAACATAAACTCAAAAAGATTTAGTAATTCTTTAAACACTATTCACTCCCATCTAGTGTTAATTCTAGCCTTAAGATCCGTAATCCGCATTTCTCACATCATGTTCTTTTCAATTGCTTGAGTGTTTTGATGTACAATTTTTCTTATTTTTATCTTTTTTTTAGTTTAGATCCGAAATCGGGATATGGATCGTATTCCGTTCCGGTTACCGTCGAAACCGGGACGGAACGTTCGAAATGCCGGCTAGCCGGGCGGAATGTCGAACCATTGTTTGTATATTGGGTCAGTATTTGCCCATATCTAAAAACTTCAAAACTTGTGTATCTAATTTAGTAAAAATAACTACCTATTCAAGAACCATTTTCTTATAACTTTAAAAAAATAAAAATAAAATCATGCCATCTTCTTCAAGCTCGATCACAAATACTGGCATCAACCTTCATTTCTTCTCAATGTCAATTCTCGTATAACTTTTCTTCTTCTCAATCTCATTTTCGGTATATTCTCAGTTTCCAATTGTTCGAGTTTAGTTTCATCGTGATGATTTTTTGATCAACCTACTAGTTTCAACTTTTAATTTAGGTTAGTTTTATTTGTTTAGTGCATGGTATTATGTAGTTTATATCAGTGATAAATACACCTTTTGTATGTTATTTGATTTATTCATGGCCGAATTGGATCCTGCAGCAGATTCTTTTCCATGCCAAAGCATGCTTTTATGTGTAATGCTATGTTTGTTTAGCATTTGTTTAGTTTTGCAAATTTTAAATTTACATTTAAGTTGTGTTAAGTTCTGTATATTTAGTGTGTTATGCTATGTCCGATTTGCATTCTCAATTTTTGTATCAATATTTTTGATAAGCCGGCAGTGACTGAAGATGATGTTTCGATTAGGCATCCTAAAGAGGTCCGTGGTGTTGAAAGACCACTGTGGAATTGGCTATTCTCACAACAAAAGAAACAAATGTAGTCAATGTAAATGAAGTCGTTCACAACAAAAGGAAATGTCTAGCTTCTTTGTATCTACTGTGTAATTCTGTTTGCCATTGGTTTAATATTTTGTATATGATTTCTAATGTTGTTCTGGGTAGGTTTTGGCTGTTAATTATTTTGTTATCACATAATGCTAGTTGAATGTAGCATCTCAGTGTATTTTTGTTGTTATGCTTTGTTTTTGTTAAACTCTAATTTAGGTTGTTGTTTGATAGGTTTGACATGTAATGGGCTTATTTTTGATTGGTAATGTTGTTTGATCAGTTTTTTGTTTCTTTATTTGTTTATTACATATTTTATATTATGATGGTATATGAAACTCGCATTTTGCGTGTACTATATGCAATTTAGTTTTTTAGCATTTTATTATTTTGTATCTGACGTTGGATGTTGCTCTTGTTAGTTTCAGAAGGTGTTTTGATGTTGATTGTATTTGTGGTAAGCTTCAGGCTGTCGTTGAATTTATTAAAGTATAATGCTAAATGTATATAGCATTTCATTTTTATAGTTAACTATTCATATCATTCATAAATATTGCGGAATTTACAAGTGTATTAAATATTTTTGAATATTTTTAAGTACTTAGCAATTCACCTTTTTAAGATTTTCACGGTACAGACATTGAATAACAAGTTTTTGTATTATGCTAGTAGTATATAGCATTTCAGAATAATTGAAAGTAATAGGCATAGACATACTATTGTGTAATTTACAATTGTATTGCATGCTTTTCATACTTTTGCAAGTACCCAACAGTACATCATTCTAGCAATATGATAGTACAAACGTTGCAAAATTAGTTATAGGATGATGTTATTTGTGTAACACCTCGTAAAATTTAATAAGGAATTAAGTGACTAAAATAAGGATAATAATTGAAATTTTGTAAATATCGAATTTTGACCACTGAAGTTGTACCATTACGTCCGTGACAATTTTCTAATTAATTTCCATAATATAATATGTTGAAATCGAAGTTAAAATATAAAGTTATGCATATTTGAAGTTTTCAAATTAAAATTAATTCAAATGAGTTTAAATTTGAATATTTGAATTCGAAATTAAAAGTTTGAATTTTGAATTTCAAATATTGTCTGAGAATAACGTTTGAGAAAACGTTTGAGTTAACATAAAAATTAATTGGTTAATTAATAAATTAAAATGAGTAATAAATTAATGAAGGAAATCAACGCAATCAGAAGAGGACCAGTCGACCAGTGGGTCGAGGCGGTCGATCGGTGGGAAGTAAATTGGTGAACAACGACTACAGTTTTTTAAAACGGTCCTAAATTTGTTTGATTTGGATCAAACGATTCTGGTTCCTTCTTACCTCTACAAATAGACCCCTAGGCCCCTATTTTTCCTTCATAAAATTTTAGGAATGCTAGCGAAACTTTTTCAAAATCATTCTCCTTAGGGTTTCAGAAACAGTAAACAATAGTAAGTAATTTTGATTTCTAATCTCTATTTCAATTTAAATTCTCAACGCTTCTTCTCTATCTTCTTAATTTTGAAACCTAATCTATATATACAATCTATTTGTTACATATTCAAAAGTGTGAAGATCTAACAGAGAATTAAGAGCAGTAGAAATCAAATCTCTTCTCCTTCTTTGGATTCCTGAATCAATTGGGATTTCCAGATAATAGGTTTAGATATTTATTCCTTTTGAATCCTGATTCTACTCCTTTAGTTTTTTATTATTAATCTAATCTCTATATACAATTCACTTTGTTATATAAAGAGGGAATCTGAAAGAGAGTTAGGCGTGGTGAAATCAAATCAAGTTAAGAAGCAAACATTCTGTATGAGTGAAAATATCAAGTTTTTCATATTTTTGTAATTGAACAGTATTTATTTGGATTTGATGTATACCTTGAAAATTTGTTGTAACGAAAATATAATACCTAAAACCACCAGAATTTCCCTAAGTAAATACTAATCTTTGTATATGTTGAGATTATAATTGTTTTTAGCAATGGTATATTAGAATCTAATTAGAATTAGTTAATCTACGGTCAATTTAACCTATTTTCCTTCTTTTGAATTGGAATGTTAAAGGATTCAAAAATAAAATAAATTAGAAATGATATGTAAATTATGAATTGAATTGTTGTGGTTTGCCCCGCCTATTTCTAGCACTTAAATAAATAAGATTTCCTTTCTCACTTCAAAATGATGTATACGAGGGTTGAATTGAACATAGACGATCAACTTTGTGAGGATCTATTCTTTAAAATAGAAAAGGGATTCTAATGCATTAATAAGAATTAAGTTGTAGGTATTATCCGTTTGTACAAATCTATTTTATTTCACTATGGGTAGTAACATTTCTTATTGGAATTGTAAATTTGTATGAGATTGATACTTAAAATACCTTATAAGTAAAGTATTATCGAATTGTTGTGACGTATTGATTAGACCTTCAATTTCATGTGTAAAATATAAGAATATATATGTATGTGTGTGTATAATATAGCATATTGATTATAACATATTGATTATTGTTAATCGACAAATTTTCCATCAGTCTAGAAAAATGCCGAAAAATTTCAAATTAAATTTTACCGCAAGCGCATGACGTACTACCGTAGTACGTGGCGAATACGGGTCAATCCGTAGGGAATTGTTAGAGCTTAAAATCTATTTAATCAAATTAGACCAAATGAAGGAAAATTTGTTAACTAGAAATAAAATGAAGCTAGAAAAATTGATTAGAAAACTATTGAACTAGAGAACAATTTAGGAATAAATCCACTCTCATATTTTTTGTAAATCAACAAACAATAGTTTATGATCTCTAGCATTGATATTAAGTGAAATAATTATTGTATTTATCATAAGTATGGTTTGTTAATGTTATTAATTAACATAACTCAAACCATCAAACTATAATACAACAATTATACCACTTAAAATTATCATGAAAATGAAGCCAAAGCAAAAGCTATATTAAGTATGATATATTTACTATTGTAACTAGTAATATAGATCATCAAATTTTATTTTTACTTTCATTTCAAAATCAAAAATTAATTAGCAAATGATGATGTAAATTGTGTTTATGTTGAATAAGAATAGCTCATTTGCATAAGAAATATAAGCTATCAAACTCATTTGTATAAACTTACATCAAAATTTACTTCATGAAGCACAAATCAAATGAGATCATAAACCATAGAAATGTTGAAATTACATAATATTTGAGAGCTTCGTTATCCCTAAATTGAAAGGGTTTAACTACTCATTTGTGGCGTTGAAGCAACACAAGTAAATTTCAACATTAGAAAGAGAAGAAAATAGAAAATAAGCAAAGAAAGTAAAATAGATTAGCTACTAACTACTTGCACAAAAATATAAACCACGCTACTTGTATGAATGTAAATTTAAGCTATGAACATAAAGAGAAAGAGAGCATTAAAATAAACATTGACAATAAAACAAAGAAAACATATAGAAAAGAGAGAAGAAAGAGGCTTGGAAGCCATTTTTATTTCACTCAACATAGAGCTTACAACTTACTTTCTTAATTTTCTAACAAATATGAAAGAGCAGTATATATGTTCATGTGCATAAGAGGGCAATTTATAGATGCATAAAACCATAATTCTCTTTTTAGGAAGCTTCGTCCCAAAATACCCTTGAGGTAGTGTGGCCACCAAGTAATCATTAACATCCACTAATCCCCCACTTGAATGTACATGAAGCTTTAATGACCTTTTAGCATGTGCTTAGCTCCTAATTGAAAACCAAGGTAAGTGGATGAGGTCCTCCATGATCGTAAACTTGAATTATTTCCTCTTCATTCCTTTGTATTTCCTTGTGCATGCATATATCATCATGAATCCCTCTTCCATATGCATCAAAATATCCTATAAAAATAATAAAATTGTCTAAGTAAGATTCTTAAATTGATACATGCACAATAATGACTATTTTTTCCCTGAATGAAGATGAAAATATGATGGTTTGAAAATAATTGAATTTTGGTTTTAACATGTAAAAATGCCCCAATATGATGTTTATTTAAATAAAAAAGATAAAAAATGGATGTAAATATATGCACATTTACGTGCACATCAAATACCCCCACACTTATCTCTGTATTCATCCTCGAATAAAGGAAAACTAAGACAAATCTGTTTTCGTCGGGAGCACTATTGCATTGAGCGTATGCAACAAGTCGTTAAACCTCTGGGTATCCCCGGTAGGATGAGTGTTGTCTCGTGAGGGTTTTCGGCGGATACTACTCACAAAATCCAGTGCAAAGTGAAAATATTTACAAAATGCAAGATTTATTTGCAAAGAGATGAGTGTGAGTTTTTGAAAATATTTACAAATGAAAGGTTTACTTTTAAATAGACACAAATAAGTTAAATACAAGTTTTGGTCATTGTCTTGAAAATTTAAGTCATTTACTCATCAAAATTTCCAACAAAAATCAAGTTGTCATAACAGATAGGCTATAGTTTAGCTAGTTGTTTCGGTTGATAACACAATGTAATTATGAAATGGATCATTAGTTGATTATCAAAGTTTATTAAAGTGGTACTTTCATTTCTTTTCAATAACAAATTAAATCAAACAAGTTAAAATAGTGCTAGGATTTCAGTTGCTTGCTCTCTCATTATTTGCAAGAAAAATTACACACCTAGCTCAAGTAAACTGAGCCAGATATACCACCCATGCACTGGCTTTCGGGCTTATGTGAGGGAAGTACAGATCATGGCAAGTGCATACACTTTCATGCATACACCGATCGACCATAGGTGGTTTTTATTAAGTCTATTTTTTTACATCTGTTCCATACATGCATAACCATAAGGACTTTTAAATGAGCATGAAAGCACATAATCAAAGATTCCAAGTAATTCACCCATGCATAACCGTGATGACTTTTAAATGAGAGTGAATACTTTGGATGTTGTTATTATTATATATATATATTAAGAGAGAGAGTTTTGCGAAATCATCTTAGCACCATTTAACTTAGAAGGCAAAAATGTTATATCCTTTACTTTAAATTTACCACTTTTTAAATAAAGATTTTCGATTAGAACATAATTCATAATTAACATAGATGAACCTTCTTATATACTAGTTAAACCATTGTTATTTGTAATCAAACTTCATTTTTATTTTATTTTAAGACAAATACATTTTCAAAAATTTTAATTTATTAACCAAAACTTATACTTATCCCATAGTGTTTCTTCATAAATAAATCAAAATGGTAAAAAGAAAATGTTTTTGAGATTTAGCAGTTTCGAGTTTTTTTAAGTAAGAAAATGAAAATTCAAAAATGCCATGAAAAAAATAAAAAATGAAAATGAGACTACCCCTCCACACTTTATTTTTTGACTGTGTCCCCACATTCAATGCATGATATAATGAGTGTAACGGGGAAAAATATGTACATATTTACAAAAGAAGGTTAACATTCTTACTAGACTAACTTGGCTCATGAAGGATCATGAGCTCCTCCTCTTGGTAACTTGGCAGTTCCAAGAAAGGTTTCAAACGATGACCGTTGACTTTGAAAATTGATCCATCCCTGGGGTTTTCTATTTCTACGGTACCCCGTGGAAAAATAGTTCGTACCACAAATGGTCCGGTCTATCTTGATTTAAGTTTCCCCGGAAATAGATGAAGTCTCGAGTCATATAAAAGAAATTTCTGCTGAGGCGAAAACTTTTTCCTTAGTATTGACTTATCATGAAAAACTTTGGTTCTTTATTTGTAAATTTTCTCATTTTCATATGCATCGTTCCTAAGTTCTTCTAGTTCATTGAGTTGTAGTTTTCGGTTTTCACCAGCATTTTCAAGATCAAAGTTTAAGTTCTTTATTGCCCACAGTGCTTTTGTGTTCAATTTCAACGGGTAAATGGCAAGCTTTACCATAAAGTAAATGAAATGGGGACATCCCAAGGTTAGTTTTAAAAGCAGTACGGTAAGCCCAAAGAATATCAGTCAATTTCTGAGACCAATCTTTCCGATTTTTGTTGACAGTTTTCACCAAAAATTGTTTTATTTGACGATTCGAAATTTCAACTTGCCCACAAGTCCGAGGAGTGATATGGAGTGGATAACTTGTATGTTATCGAGTATTTCTTCATTAAATTTTCAAAAGAACGGTTACAAAAATGGGTTTCGTTATCACTGATTATTGTGCGAGTGTGCCGAACCTCGAAAAGATGTTCTCTTTGAGAAATTTCACAACAATTCTATGGTCATTAGTCTTGCATGGAATAGCTTCGACCCATTTTGAGATGTAATCAACAGCGAGAAGGATATACAAGTTTCCAAAAGAATTGGTAAAAGGTCTCATAAAGTCGATACCCCAAACATCAAAGATTTCGATGGTAAGAATGAGGTTTACAGGCATTATATCTTGTCGAGAAATTCGTCCAAGCATTTGACATCGATCGCAATTTTTACAAAATTCAAATGAGTCTTTGAAGAGAGAAGGCCAATACAAACCACACTGAAGCACCTTTTCCGCAGTTTTTCGAGGACCGAATTGTCCACCGCACGCTTGATCGTGGCAAAATGAAAGAACACTCCTTATCTCATTATCCGGAATGCAACATCAGATGATTTGGTTGGGACAATATTTGAACAAGTATGGATCGTCCCAATAGAAATATTTCACTTGGGACATGAAATTGTATTTATCCTGTTTGGACCACGATGAGGGAGTTTCTTTAGTGACTAAGTAGGTCACTATATCAGCGTACCATGGATCGATGGAAATTGAAAGAAGTTATTCATTAGGGAAGTTTTCATTGATCGACAACGGAGATGGTACGTTCGGAAGACGAGACAAGTGATCGGCTATGATATTATCGGATCCTTTTTTGTCTTTGATTGTAAGGTCAAATTCTAGAAGTAAATGGATCCAACGAATCGAACGGAATTTAGCATCCTTTTTAGCGAAGAGATATCGAAGCGCAGAATGGTCGGTATAGACCGTAATGTGTGAACCTATCAAGTAAGGTGAAACTTTTTGAGAGAAAAACTACAGCTAGAAGCTCTTTTTCGGTTGTTGTGTAGTTGAGTTGAGCGTCGTTCAAGGTCATACTCGCGTGGTAAATGACGTGAAGGATCTTGTTGATGCGTTGTCCTAAGACAACACCAATGGAAAAATTCGAAGCATCACACATTATTTCGAAAGGAAGATCCCAATTAGGTGCGCAAATGATTGGAGCAGAAATGAGTTCGTTCTTAAGACGTTCAAAAGAAGAGATACAATCAGAATTAAAATCGTAATGAACGTCTTTTCCAAGAAGAGTCGTCAAAGGACGAGCGATTTTGCTAAAGTCTTTCACAAAGCATCGGTAAAAGCCAGCGTGTCCTAGAAATGATCAAATTTCCTTAACAAATTTGAGAATGGGTAGATTTGCAATTACGTCGATTTTCGCTCTGTCTACCTCAATTCCTTTATTTGAGATGATATGTCCAAGGGCTATACCTTGTTTGACCATAAAGTGACATTTTTGGCAATTCAAAGTCAAATGTTTTTCTTTACATCGATTTAGAACCAACTTGAGATGATGTAAACATTGGAAAAAAGAATCGCCAAACATTGAGAAATCGTCCATAAAAACTTCTAGAAAGCGTTCAATCACGTCGGAAAAGATTCCAACTATGCATCGTTGGAAATTCGCAGGAGCGTTACAAAGTCCGAATGGCATACGTCGATAAGCGAAGGTACCGAATGGACACGTGAAAGTCGTTTTCTCTTGATCTTCGGGAGCGATTGGAATTTGGTTATAGCCGGAATAACCATCAAGGAAGCAGTAAAATTTATGGCCGGCTAAACGTTCGAGCATTTGGTCAATGAAAGGAAGGGGGAAGTGATCCTTTCGTGTTGTGGCATTTAGTTTTCGATAGTCAATGCAAACACGCCAACCCGTTTGAGTATGAGTTGGAATAAGTTCGTTTAAATCGTTCTTGACAATGGTTAGCCTAGATTTTTTCGGTACAATGTGAATTGGGCTAACCCATGAACTATCAGAGATTGGGTAAATGATTCAGTTATCGAAAAGTTTAAGAATTTCATCACGCACCACTTTTTTCATTTTTGGATTAAGCCTTCGCTACGCATCACGAGTAGGCTTGGTATCATGGATTAAATGGATGCGATGTTGAACAAGAGCGGGACTAATTCCCTTTATATAGAAAATCGACCATCCAATTGCTTCTTTGTTTTTCGAAAGAATAGAAAGTAACGAGGTTTCTTGATCAAGAGAGAGAGTTGCGAAAATTATGACGGGCAACATTACGTCTTCACCTAAGTATGCGTACTTAAGGTGATCGAGATGTGGTTTGAGGTCCAACTTCGGGAGTTTTTCGATCAAAGAGTTAGGTTGAGATTCAGATTCAACTTGAAGCGATTCAAAGGGAAGAGTGTATTCAATCTCATTGGGAATTTCATGTAACAAATTTTCATACTTGGCCTCACGTTCATCATTAAAATCAAGTGTTTCGTTTTCAAAGTTTTCGTGAATGGCACTAACTTCCAACGTTTGGTCACGGCGTTCGTTTGATTGGCTTTCAAGATTGAAAATATTAAGATCCAAAGTCATGTTTTCAGAAGAGATTTTTATCGAACCGTTACGACAATTGATTAAGGCATTTGAGGTGACTAAGAATGGTCGGCCTAAAATCAAAGGGATTTGACTCTTAGGGTTTGTCACGGGTTGTGTTTCAAGAACGATAAAGTCAACAGGGAATATGAATTGCCTACTTGAATGAGCACGTCCTCGATTTCTCCCATGGGCTTCTTAATCGAACAATCGGCGAATTGAAGCGTAACTTTTGTGAGTTTGAGCTCACCTAAGCCTAATTGTTCGTACATGGAGCATGGAACCAATTGACACTCGCGCCTAAGTCAATCAAACATTTGTTAATCGTCTTGTCTCCAATTGTACACGAAATCGTAGGGCAGACAGGATCTTTGTATTTAACGGGCATGAATTGGGACAAGACTTTGCTCAAACTGGCAGCTAAGAAGACTTTTTTGGGCACTTGCATGTGTCGCTTTTGGGTACACAAGTCTTTAAGAAATTTCGAGTAAGTAGGGACTTATTGAACGATGTCAAGAAGTGGAATGTTAACTTTGACTTGTTTAAAAATTTCCAACATTTTTCTCATTTGGTCCGAGTGTTTCTTGGGTCGAAGACGATGGGGAAATGGAACATGATGCTCGGTAGGTGGGTTTATTCGAGTAGAAGAAGAAGACTTTTTATTGGCATTCGATTCAATGTTTGGCTCCACGTTCTATTCAAATTCGTTTTTTGTTTTAGAAGTGTCGAGAGAGGTTTTCGGTAAGTCGTTTGGGTTAACGATTTGATTATCGATTTGTTTACCAGAACGGAGAGTTGTGATAGCATTCAATTGGGTGACGTTGCTATCTTGAACAACATGGGCTTGATTTGAGTTTGCGTTTTTGATTTCTGGTATTTGGAAGGGGCTAGTTTAGGAATGTTCCACATTCGCGTTCACTTACCGAAGTGGCTAATTAACTCATTTGCATTTCGAGTTTTGCAATTGATTGGTTTGTGTTTTGCATATATGAAGTCAATAAATTTTGCAAATTGCTGTTTGATTGTAGGCTTTGAGTAGTTGCCTTAGCCAACGTTTTAAGAGTTTTCTCAGGCGAAGTTAAATGTTTATCATCTTGAGGAGGATGAGCAACATTTGGTTGAAAATTTGATCGTTGCGGTTGATTATGGGAAAGACCCGCAAAGTTTGGTTGAAAATTATTGGGCTGAAAGGGAGGATTCGAAGCATTATTTTGGAATTCTTGAAAATTGGCAAGAATCATATTCGTGTTGGGATTGTTTTGGTTCCACGCAAAATTTGGATGATTCCTCCAACCTGGGTTGTATGTTGGAGAAAACGGGTCGTTTTTTTCTTTATTGAAAGCATTGATTTGTTCGAAGAATTGGGACACTGATCGGCTATATGAGTAGGATCGTTGCATTTATAACACATCGGTTAGGAAGCTTGGTTCATTTGATTCGATGAGAAAACGTTATCAAATTTTTTGATCATTGCATCGATCTTAGCTTCCAAAGCAAATGAAGATCCTATCGGGTTTGCACTCGATCGTGAGTAAATTGATTTTTCGTTCGAACGTTCCCGTTGGGACGACTTTTCAGTGAGGTTTTCAAGAAATTGCCAAGCATCATCGTGCTGTTGGGCAAGAAAGTTTCCTTGCCACATTGATTCAAGCATGGTTCGTGAGCTATTTTCGAGTCCATCGTATAAGATTTGGCAATCGTCCATTTTTCAAAGTTATGGTGTGGACATTTTATCAAAAAGCTCCTTGAATCTTTCAAAATATTTTCCAAATTATTCTCCCTTGAATTAATGAAAATTTATAATTTCGTTTCGAATTCTACTCGTTTTTTCCAAGGAGTAAAACTTTTTTAGGAAAGCTTTTACGAATTCTTCCCATGTTTTAATCGAGTTCGATGGTACGCTGTACAATCATTTTTCAGCATAATCCGTAAGAGCAATGAGATTAATCCAAGTTTGATTCCATCATCGGAAAGTTGTTGGAGTTTCATGGTTGCACAAACTTGTTCGAATTTAGTCAAAAAGATGTATGGGTCATCATGCTCAAAATTGCCAAATTTCGGAAGTGTGGCAATATAATTCGAGTGGATTTCGAAATGGTTAACCGTAGGGGCGGGTAACGTGATGCAAGATGGAATAGAAACTCTATCGGAAAAGATTCTATCCATAAGAGTTCGAGCGGCGGTTTCGTTTGCCATTTCGGAAGGATCGTCTATTCGAGTTAAACGGTTAGTTATTAATTGAGTCGCGAGTCCAACGATTTGTTGTGTCACGAGTCCAAGTACTCATGCACAAATGAAAGTTGAGAAGAGAAAAGAGATAGAATCGAGTTTAGAAAATGAAAGAAGATTTGAAAACTTGTTTTGTTTTTTTTTTGATTTTTCTCTCTATTTTTTTCTTTTTTTACAAGGAAGAAAACTATTTACCACAAGTGAGATTTATTTTCAACAGAAAAGTTTGATTTTTGTTTTGTTTTTGGTTTTTCAAATTTTTTATCTGTTTTTGTTTTTGTATTTTTTTTTTAAGAATTTCAAATATTTACCAAAAGGGATTTTTTTTTTAGAAAATGGAAATTGATTTTTTTTTGTTTCTGAATTTTCAATTTTTATTTTTATTTTTGAAAAGATTTTATATACATATATATATTTGAATTTTTGTTTTTGATTGAAATTTTTCAAAGGAAAGGAAGAAAAGGAATTTTTTTGGATTAAAACTAAGTTAAGTAAAATTTACATTTTTTTTGGATTTTGGATTTTTTTGATTTTTTTTAAATATGCATGAACTAATGCAACTAAATGAATGCAAAGGACTTAATTACAGTTTTCTATCCTTAGTAGCTCCTAACCCAAAACTGTATAATCACATTTTGTCTTAAATCAACAAAAATATTTTTCAGCCAGGTAACGGGCATGGGTTATCAGTGCACCACGAATCACCATAGCAATGCAGCCGAAGGTTTAAGTACCTTTAGAGAAACAACCACTATAATATTTACGAATCACCGTAATATTTAAAAATGATTATTACTCTACCATAGCCTAGACAGCAAGAAATAAAATTGTTCAAAGAAAATAATTATGAAGATATAATTAAGCCCTAAGTGAGCTCGTAACACCCTTAGGTTCAACGTCTAACCTTTATTATTAGTCAAATTCTACGATGAAATGTGTTTGTGGGCTAAAGAAATGGTGATGAAATCCTTCAACTTATGTGAATTGGGTATTGCCCTTAGAAAAGAAAATAAGATGAGATGAATGCAAATAAAAAATTAAATGTGAATTTACAATGCAACTAAAATGATATATTTTTTGTTTTTGGATTTTGATTTTTTTTATATAAATGCAAATGCAACAACAATTAAAATAAAAACAAGTGATGAGAGTACGATACCAGAGTGTGCAGCTTATTAGCAATTTATTTTATTTTTTAGCGGCAATTTTTATTAAGAAAGCAAAGCAATTTATTTTTGGTAAGCACTTCTTTCTTTTGAATTTCTGCTTTGACAATTTGAAAATAAAGACAAGATATTTATATAAGCCTTTTTTTGGAGTAGAATAAATTAGAACAAAATCAACATAAACAAATGCAACACCACACAATTTAAAAAAAAATAAAAATGAAAACAGAGTTTTTTTAAAAGGAATATAAACAGTACTTAACTAAAAGAAAATAAACAAACTAAAAAAAATTATTAAAACAAAAGAAAATAACAACGGCCCGGCCCAATGTAAAATGAATAAAACACCGTTCCCACTTAATCTCACGAGATAATACACACAGCAAACTAAAAGCATTCTCCCCAAATTCTCAAATTTCAAAATTTTCAAATCGATTGGTGGTTTGCGGCGATTTGGTTGAGGGTGATTGGGGATGCGATTACATTGTCAGATTTGGGTATGAAGCGCTTGGTTGAGGGTCGCGGTTGTTGAATTGGCTGACGCGAGTTGTTTGATGGTTAATTGTGGTTGCACCTAGATGAAGGCGGGTTCGTGGAAGTTGTTCACTGTAGTGATGTTTGTTTCAAGTTGCGGTTGAGGTCAAGGATTTGGGGAATTAGGCGTTCGATTAAATGAATTTGTGGTTGGGCGTTCGATCGGATAACTTCGAATAATGGTCGCGGTTGAAGGTGGAGCGTTGAGGGTGTCAATTGCAGAATTGGGGAATGTTCTATGCCCTTTGCAGCGGTTCAGGGTAGTTTGCAGAGGTCGAAGGGAAGTTTGCAGTTTGCAGAGGCAGTCAGGGAGAAGCTTGCATATGGAAGAGGCTTGCTGTTGTTTTTGGTATGGTCGTTGATAGCAGAAGGTTATGGGTGGTATCTTTGGCGAAGTGTGCAGTTGCTTGTAGAGGTTTGGTATGAGTGATGGGTTTGTGCTGTAGGATGATGGTAGGTTGCTTATAGAAGCGTGCAGGTTGTACTTGTAGAGGTTTGGTATGAATGGAGTTCTGGCAAGTATGTGGAAAACTTGTAAGTAGAGGGTTTGATGAAGTGGATGTCTATGCTTTAGAGATGGTGGATGGTTTGTATATGAACTGGAAGATGAAGGCAGGTCAAGTTGCGTGGTTCAGAAGCAGATGCATGAGAACAGCAGTGACTGTGGAGTGGCTGTTGTGGTGAATGATGGAGCTTGAATGGTTTTGTTTGCGCAGTAGTGCACAGTCAAGTGCAAATCACAGTGGCAAGGTATGGCCAGAGAGTGGTGATCGGTTGTAAAATTGATCAGAGGATGTGTTTTGGTTGTCTGGTGGTAGTATTGGTAGTGGGAGTGGGAGTGGGAGTGGGAGGTGAATTGAGCTGTTCTGTGATGGTTGTCAATGGGATTGGGAGGGGGAGTGAGGAAATTTGGGATGAAGTGGTCAGAACCGATGTGAGCAGTATTTGATATGGTGGGTTGAAAAATTGGGTGAACAGGTAGAATTGCAAGAAGTTTGGTAAGTGAGTAGATGGTGAAGTGGGCTGTAATGAATTGTGCACTGTCTAGAAGAACAGGCAAACAGAGAAGGGGGGTTTTTTTCTTTTCTTTTCTTTTTTTTTTTTTTTTTTTGGGAATCAAGTTTGTAGAAGAAATTGAATTGTAAATGAAAATTGAAATGTAAATTGAAAAATGCAATGAATTTTTTTTTCTTTTCAAATGAAATTGTGTACATTTTTTTTTAATATGAAATGCAAATGCAAATTGTAAACAAAACGCTAGAGAACAATAACACACAAACAAATGCAAGCACAAATCAAACGCACACAACAATTTTTTTTTTAAAAAAAAAGCACTCAACACGCTAAACAAACACACAATATAATTAAAAAATAATAATTCAAAGAATAGAGAACTGAAATCAAGACAATTTCCCCTGCGACGGTGCCAAAAACTTGTTAATCGATAAATTTTCTATCGGTTTAGAAAAATGCCGAAAAATTTCAAATTAAATTTTACCGCAAGCGCACGGTGTACTATCATAGTATGTGGCGTATACGGGTCAATACACGGGGAATTGTTGGAGTTTAAAAATCTATTCAATCAAATTAGACCAAATGGAGGAGAATTTGTTAACTAGAAACAAAATGAAGCTAGAAAAATGTGATTAGAAAACTATTGAACTAGATAACAATTTAGGGATAAATCCACTCTCATATTTTTTTGTAAATCAACAAACAATAATTTATGATCTCTAGCTTTGATGTTAAGTGAAATGATTATTGTATTTATCATAAGTTTGGTTTGTTTATGTTATTAATTAACATAATTCAAACCATCAAACTGTAATACAACAATTATATCACTTATAATTCTCATGAAAATGAAGCTAAAACAAAAGCTATTTTAAGTATGATCTATTTACTATTGTAATAGTAATATAGATCATCAAATTTTATTCTTACTTTCATTCCAAAATTAAAAATTAATTAGCAAATGATGATGTAAATTGTGTTTATGTTAAATAAAAGTAGCTCATTTTCATAAGCAATATAAGCTATCAAACCCATTTGTATAAACTTACATCAAAATTTACTTCATGAAGCACAAATCAAATGAGATCATAAACCGTAGAAATGTTGAAATTATATAATATTTGAGAGTTTCATTACCTCTAAATTGAAGTGATTTAGCTACTTGTTTGTGGCATTGAAGCAACATAAGTAAATTTCAACATTGAAAAGAGAAGAAAATAGAAAATAAGCAAAGAAAGCAAAAGAGATTAGCTACTAACTACTTGCATGAAAATATAAACCACACTACTTGTATGAACGTAAATCTAAGCTATGCACATAAAAAGAAAGAGAGCATAGAAAGAAAAGCACGTAGAAAAGAGAGAAGAAAGAGGTTTGGAAGCCATTTTATTTCACTCAACATAGAGCTTACAACTTACTTTCTTAATTTTCTAACAAACATGAAAGAGTAGTATATATGTTCATGTACATAAGAAGACTATTTATACATGCATAAAACCCTAATTCTCTTTTTAGGGAGCTTCCTAAAATACCCTTGAGGTGGTGTGGCCACCAAGTAATCATTAACATCTATTAATCCCCACTTAAATGTACATGAAGTTTTAATAACCTTTTAACATGTGCTTAGCTCCTAATTGGAAATCAAGGTAAGTGAGTGGGGTCCTCCATGATCTTGAACTTGAATTATTTTTTCTTCATTTCATTGTATTTCCTTGTGCATGCATATATCATCATACATCCCTTCTTCCATATGCATCAAAATATCCTATAAAAATAATAAAAATTGTCCAAGTAAAAATTCTTAAATTGATACATGCACAAAAATGACCATTTTGCCCCTGAATGAAGATTCAAATATGATGGTTTGAAAATAATTGAATTTTGGTTTTAACATGTAAAAATGCCCAAATATGATGTTTATTAGATAAAAAGAGATAAAATATGGATGTAAATATATGGATAAATTATGGTAAAGCTTGAGATTTTCATTTGACTAGACATTTGTTGTTCTGACCCACTCCTCATTACAACACAAATTAGAGAGAGACATGTTGATTTAGGAGTTGAAGGTAAAAATGAAGACTTATTGCAGTTTTCTATCGATTTAATATTTTAAGTATTTTATTGCATCCAGTTCAGACAGTTTTGTTATTTTGTACTGTAAAGGCTTACTGTAAACATGTTGCAATGTATAACGTGTTATGTTTCTGAAATAGCTTTCTCTTATGAAATGACTACTTATTTTTGATATTATCTTTTATCCATTCTGTTGTGAGATTTTGAAAAATATAGATAGATAACTCTGTGTACTGTTTATTGCTTAATTTTATTAACCTAACAGCTTGTCTTAAGATGGGCTTAACGTTCAACGGGCTTTCGTGGGGTCGAAAATGGTCCGTTTTGGTGCAGGTTGTTACATTTGGTATCAGAGCTTAGGTTACCCGATCAATGAGGATAGGTGTACATATGAATGGCATACTTGTTATTTTTGAAAGTATTTTTCCAAAAATCTACTATTATATATATACACTTAATTTGCATTTACTCTATAGTTTCAATCACATAAGTAGTTGCGATCATATTCTAAAAGGGTGGGCGATGCAACTATTGGTTGGAAAAATAAATAAAGTGAGAAATGTGCGACGAAGGTCGTATTGTAAGGAATGTGAATAGAAAAGACCCTACTATAGTAGTTCATGAAGCTACTATAGAAACAACCGAGTCAGAAGCAAATACAACAAAAATCCAAATACATAGAAGTTCGCTAATACATATGCAAATGATAGATGTCTAAGCAGAAATAAATGAAATAACTGAGATAACCAAAATAGCTAAGCAGATAGATGGATAGATAGATCTCCAGCAAAGTTTGCAGCCCCAAAGGGTGAGTCCCGAATGCTGTGGAACTCAGACTGGCCCGAGCATAAAGGTAAAACAAAACACTCGAGTCACGACTAACATTCTCATGTAAGCAAATCAACTCAAGTGAAATGTAACAAATGAAATGAAACAATAACCCAAAGGAAGTTAGGGATTCCCATCCTTTAAGGATCCGTTACACTATTTGCATATGTAGTAATATACGCTATATATGTAATGTCTAGCAGTAAAGTATAATACTAAAAATAGCGTTAAGGCGTTACCTATATTCCTTTTAACACATTTTATGAATGTCATGGTCTATACGGTACTGTAAACTCCATCAAGCCGGTGGGCTATCGGGGAGCACTCCATAGGTACGACACAAACCAAAATCGTATTGGGCTCGATAAGCCATATGAAAAGGCACGTGAGGCTATGCCTAGGGTAAGATTCTACCGTTTTGCACTTCCGGACTGGAGGTAACGTGTAGCAGCTACCATTGCCCACCTTGAGGCACACTCTCATAATCAAAGTGCACACCAAATCAATCACAAAGTAACGGAGATGGTTTCGAAGTAGCACGCTCGATCGGAGGAGCAACCTCACTTGGCCCGGTATAGCTCCTGTTTTAGTCATATCAAGCTGACCAGGGGGTCAAGCCTGTGTTTCTTACCTCATACCAGAAGCGTCCATCAAACCATCCTACTTCGTTCTGGATCCTCCACCGCGTGTACAGTTGTTAAAGTGGTTTCGGAACTGGCAAAGAGTATCACAATATCCAACCCGGTTCTCTTTAACAACCAATCGTTATAATTTTCCACGCCGTGGTCATATTTATAAAACATTAAGTATTAAATCTTACATTATATTTTAAAATCAATACTAAATATTTTAACTTCAATTACATTTTAGATTTAAACATTTATTTTAAATTCATATTAAATCAAATTATTACATTCCAAAAATCATACCTTTAAAACTTAAATTAAAACTTATTTAAATTTAAATCCTTTTAATAAAATTTAATTACAAATTATTCTCCACTTAACTTCTTAAATTTATTTATAAAGTTATTATATAAAATCTAAATTTATTATATTAAATTAAAACTATATTTATTATACTAAATGATCTATATTTATTATATTAAATTAAATTTTAAAACCAAATAAAATTATAAGTTAAAATCTTAAAATTTCCTTCAAATCATATTTAGTTTATAATTTAAACTTTGAAACATATAAAATATTATTATTTTCCAAATATAAATCTTTAAATAAAATCATTAAATTAAATTAAGTTTTTAAAAAAATCAAATTTATTACATCATAACATACTTTATAATTTAGAAAATAAATTAAAATAAATTTTAAAACCGAACAATGGTGTCTGTATATAATTTTCTACCCTATGGTCAAGTGATTGGGTGTATATCATTTCAACCCAAAATAATAATTAAATTTTCGGTATATATCATTTGAACCCGTTTTCCAAATTCAAATCAATAAAATCGCTTGGGTCTATCATTATAACCCATAACGATTTTTCCTAATCTATAAGATCGTTCGGGTATGTATCATTTCAACCTATAGTTAGGGAACTTGTAGTGTGATATAAATAAATAAATAACATAACATATCAGTACATATCACAGAACCTATTATATCGTGTCACAGGTGAGCATTATACCATATCATAAAATATTAATCAGGAAAATCAAATCTAACTATCACAACATTTAAATTGACATTTCAAAAGATGTCCATTCACTTAAACATAAGAATTTAGTCGTGAGTGATTGCTCACCTTTCATGGCCATTGAAAGAGATGACTATAAGAACATATACGAAATGGATACGACACGGAGATAAAGATCGCAAGTCAAGCAACAACGGTCTAAATAAAGACACGAGCACGAACGATCCAAGACACAAAATTTTGAATTTTTTAAAATAAAGAAGAAGAGTGCAAACGGGTTCGGCCGTAAGCTGAGTGGCCCGGCCTATGGTGCTAGGGTGGGCTCGGCAAGGTGTGGGTGTGTGGTGGGTTGGGTGGAGAGTAAGCCGTGGGGTAGGTAGGTGTGTAGGCCGAAGGGAGGAGGGTGGATGGGTGGCATGTGGGTGTGTGAAGGCCTAGGGGTGGGTAGTTGGGTGGGTGTGTGGGTTTGTGGAGTGTGACAGTGGGTAGGTGGAGGGTGATGGTGGTGTGTGGGTGGAGGCTGAGAGGGTAGGGTATGGGATGAGGTCGGCGGCAAAGGCTAAGGGAAGAGTACGGCGGGAGTAGGCTCGGGGAAGAGAGAGAGAGGAAAGAGAGGGAGAGAGGGAGGCTAGAGGAGTTAGGCTAGGATAGGCGTTGGATTAGAGATGGAGGAAGGAGATGGAGATGGAGTTGTTTAATGTAAAATGATTTCTGACAGAAAGAATGAGGAGATGGAAGAAGCAAGAAACAAAAGTATGTACAAAAGTTTCTTTTCTCAACTGGTATGTCTATTCAGAAAAATCACATACCCATTTAGGTGACCTCTAAGATTCCAAGTCCAACAACCAAGCCCAAACCCAAAATCTAAATAAAATAGAATAGGAAAATACATACAAATAAACGTACGTTTTTACATAGAAAATTGCAAATTTGAAGATTTAGAAATTGGATTTTCACGAAACGAAAAATGAAGAAGAGATTAGAATTCAGTCTAGTATCATAAAAAATGAATAAAATTTAAAATTTCAACCGAAAGTCAAACTTTGGCCAAATTTGACCAAAATTTGAAATTTCAGAAAATTTTCTATTTTATTAAATTTGGAAAATATGTTACTCGACATCCGAAAATTATTAATTTAAATTCAAATTTATCTAAATTTTAAAATATTTAATTCAAAATTTTAAATAAAATTACTTTAACAATTTGATATAATTTACGAGTCGTTACACTCTTGTCCACTCAAAACTTTTCGTCTTTGAAAAGGAATGAGACACGAGAGTAGAAGCAAAGAAAGAGAAGATAGATTAACCAATAGTACTTGGAACAAATAACTCTGGATTCGAAGCATGCATGCTCTCTTCCGTCTCCCAGGTATAATCCTGATCATCAGTACTACACTACACCTCGACCAGGTTGTCAGATTTCCTCCTCAGCTGCTTCGTACCTCTATCGACAATACAAAGTGGATTCCTCTCTACAGTGAGGTTTGGCTCAACATCCAAACTCTTGAGTAAAGTAGGCTGAACAATCAAAGAAGGATCATGGAGATACTTACGAAGATGTGAAACATGGAACACATTGTGCACTCCAGATAGCTTCTTTGGTAAATCCACCCGATAAGCTAAAGGACCAACTCTCTCTAAGATGTGGAAAGGACCAATAAATCTAGGAGTAAGCTACCCTCTCCTACCAAAACGAATCACATTCTTCAATGGAGAGATCTTTAGAAAAACTAGATTTTCCACTGAAAATTCCAAATCCCTTCTCCATCTATCAACATACTTCTTCTGCCTATCCTGAGCAATCCTTATCTTCCTCCTAATCTCCTAGACCTTCTCGGATGCATCTAGAATCATATCGGGTCCAAGAACCAAATGATCACTAGATTCAATCCAACAAGATGGATATTTTCAAGTTCGTCCGTAATGAGCGACAAACGGAGACATTGCGATACTAGCCTGAATTCAAAGGATGAGCTTAAATAGATTGATGCTTATAGTAACCTTAATTTAAAAGTTAAGATTATACCTGATAGCTGTTATTATAATTGAATTCAACGAAATGGAGATGATCTTCCTAAGATCCTCCATAATCAAGAACACAAGCATAAAGAAGATCTTTCAGAATCTGATTAACTCTTTCTGTCTGACCACCAGTCTACAGATGATAAGCTATGCTCAGATTCAGACGAGTCCCCAGAGCTTCCTAAAATGCTTTCCAAAACTGGTTGGTAAAGATAGGATCTCAATCACAAACAATGCTGGATGGAACAACAT
The DNA here is from genome assembly GCA_030765085.1 of Allium cepa. Taxonomy (NCBI): domain Eukaryota; kingdom Viridiplantae; phylum Streptophyta; class Magnoliopsida; order Asparagales; family Amaryllidaceae; genus Allium; species Allium cepa. Next base: position 251,776,810 of record CM060928.1, read on the forward strand.
GAAGCCTGACAATCTATCTCATATAAATCTCAGCCAAACTCGAAGCAGTGCGATTAGACCTGACCGGAATGAAATGAGCTGACTTAGTCAGCCTATCCACAACTACTCAATTACTCTCATTACCCCTTCTAATCCTTGGTAAGCCATCAATAAAATCCATAGAATCATGTTCCTACTTCCAATTGGGAATCTCAATGGGTTGCAATAATCCAGCGGTCTTTTGATGATCAGCCTTAACCTGCTGGCAAGTGGCACATCTACTAACATAAAGGGAGATATCTCGCTTCATATCACTATACCAATACAGCTTCTTCATGTCCTGGTGCATCTTCGCACACTGGAATGAATTGAAAGTCGGAACTGATGATTTTCCTTAAGCACTTTTTTCCTTAAACCATCAACATTCGGAACACAAATCTGACTATTGATCCTTAAAATCCCTTTATTATTAATTTGTGCTCCTATTCCATCTTGGTTACCACCTTCCCTACTACAAACATCCTCCTTCACGAGCTTAAGAATCCTATCTTCATCTTGCTTGGCCGCGATACGATCCAAAAGGGACGAAGAAACCATAACCTAACATAACATCGCCTTCTTCTGACTTAAAGCATCGGCTACCACATTAGCCTTCCCTGGAGTGTAGTTGATGTCTAGGTCATAAGAAGCTAAAAACTCGAGCCATCTAACTTGGTTCTGGTTTAAATCCTTTTGGATGAAAATATACTTCAATGACTGGTGATCCGTAAAGAGCTCAAACTTAAAGGTTCCCAAAAGATGGTGCCTCCATAACTTCAAAGAAAACACTACGGTAAGAAATTCAAAATCATGAGCTACATTATTGGCTTCATGGGTCTTTAACTGACGACTGGCATAAGCAATAACCTTCTCATTCTGCATCAATGCAGCTCCTAAACCTTCTCGACAAGCATCGGTGTATACCATTAATCCCTCACTTCCATTTGAAACGGTAAGAACTAGTGTCGAAGTAAGCTTGCGCTTTAACTCATTGAATGCAGCTTCACACTTATCACTCCATATAAACTTGGCATTCTTACGAGTCAAAACAGTGAGAGGTGCAGCAATCTGAGCAAAATTCTAAATAACCCTTCGATAATAACCAGCTAGGCCCCAGAAACTACGAATATCGGAAGGAGTTTTAGGTCTTTCCCAATCCTGAAAAAGGAATAGGGTGTTTGAATTCAAAGAAAGATAAGATAATTAAGTTACCAAAGGATATAGGTGGATAGACTTATATTGATTGCGACGTTAACAGGATCGACTGAAACCCCACTTTCAGAAACAATATGCCCAAGGAATCGGACTTCATCCTTCCAGAAATGACATTTGAAAAACTTAGCTTCCAACTGATGACTAGTAAGGGTTTCAAGAACAAAACTCAAGTGCGCTTCATGCTCCGTCTCTGACTTAGAAAAGACAAGGATATCATCGACGAAGACAAGAACGAACTTGTTGAGAACACCATGGAAAATACGATTAATAAGATCAACGAAGAAGGCTGGTGCATTAGTCAAACCAAAAGGCATAACTAACCATTCATAGAAACCATTCTTAGTACAGAAAGCCATTTTGGGAACGCTCGCCTCAGCAACTCTGAGCTGGTGAAAACCGGTGGCAAGATCAAGCTGAGAGAACACTTTAGCTCCATGGAGCTGATCGAACATATCATTGATACGAGGCATAGGATATTTGTTTTTCATAGTAATCTTATTAAACTCTCTATAATCAACACACATCCTCAAAGAACCATTAGACTTAGTGGCAAAGACCATAGCTGCTCCCCATTCCGAATGACTGGGCCTAATCAAACCCTTGGAAACCAGTCTTCTATTTGTTCCTCAATCTGACTTTCTCCTTGGGTGCCATCCTTCTGGAAGGAAGAACTACTGGTCGGGCTCCAGAAATAAGATCAATATGGAATTCAATTTCCCGCCTAGGAGGAAGAGGGGAGACTTCACCAAATACATTAGGAAAGAGTTTGACACCAGGAGTGGCGTCAAGGTCACTAGGATGAGAATCAAGAGAAAAGATAAAGCCGCTAGCATAATCCTGAGGCATACAGCAAGCAATCACCAAAGAATTACCCTAGTCGTTTACTAAAGAAAATGGTTCAGGCTTTGCAAGAGATAGCTGCATCAAATCTCTTTAACCAATCACCTCCAAGCAAGATATCAAATGCGTCAAAACCAAGAACATAGAAATCCCCTCTGAATCAATGCTAATTGTAAAGGAGTTTCACCCCTTTACAAATCATACTGAGGTTGGCGGGACCCTCGATGGGATTAGATACATATAAGGATACAGTTTCCAACATGGGTTAAAAGATGTGTGTAAACTTATTACAAAGATCAACAGAAATGAAGCTGTGAGATGCACTAGTGTCAAATAGAACACGAATAGGAAAATCAAGCAAAGAAAAGGTGCCTTGGAGAGTACATTGGGTATCACTAGGAATAGGAGGAGTGGAAGAAGTCAAAGAAAAGACTCCGAATGACTTGCCCTTCTGCTGAGTAGGACATTCCTTCTTGGAGTGGCCAGGCTGTAAGCAAATGTGACAAAAGTCACGCCTAGTCATCTAAACTGGTGGAACAGAAACTTCGACTGAATTAGGACAGCTGTTGGCATAATATCCCTTCTGGTCACACTTGAAGTAGGTGATTGAAGGTAAGTCGATAGGCTGCCTCTAAGAAGAAGATCCCAAACATTGAGAACTCTGCTATTTATTCTTCTACTGCTGGAAGCTGAACTTCCTCTACCTGGAGCTGCTGGAAGAAGGCTGAGATGAAGGTGCATGAACAACGATTGCTTCTTTAGAATTAGGGCTCTCATACCTAATAGCCATATCCATTAGTCCAGTAAAAGGGCTGTATACATAAGCAATCAAACGATCATAATACTCCGGGCGATCTCCAGCGCTAAACTTCTCATTCTTCTTAAGAAGGGTATCAATCAAGCTAGGACCAAACTTGGACAGTTCGTTGAACTTCCTCTCATACTCGAAAAATGACATATTCCCCTACTTAAGGTCCATAAATTCCCGGTATAACTGAGACTTCCCGGCTTCGGGTGTCACTTAGCTACAAAAACATCCTTGAAATATGATATTCAAGACTTAAGATAAATTCAAAAGAGATAACTTAACCAAATTTGAATCCAACTCAAGATTTATACCTAAACTGCTCCTAAGTGATATTTGCCTCAATATTGTAGGCTGTAACAGACTCCCACCAATCGTGGGCTACCTCCTACAAGTTCCAAGCGGCCAACTGATGCTTCTAAGCGTCGGTGATCTCAAGACCCATAAAAATCCTCTCTAAACTCCTCAGCCACTGCTGAGCCTCAATGATGATCCCTGCTCCAGTAAACTTGATACCATCAAGCTGAGTGTACTCCTTACAGAAAGTGGTGAATCTGACTGGTGCAACGGGTTCTGGTGCTAAGGCAATTCCGCGACCCCTATCTTTAGCATTCCTATGGTTCATCCTGGAAGATTCAAGAATGGATTTTAGAACAAAGGAAGAGATTCAAATTCAAAGGAATCCTAATCAAAGAGAATTCTAACTAAGAATCAAGCCGACACTAGAGTGATTTCGTAATTAATTCTACTCATTCTACGATATTACTTCCCTATCTCTAATGAGTTTTACCCCATTGGTTAAGGTTTGCCTAAACCAAAGCTCTGATACCAATTATAACAACGCGCTATTTTGAACCATTCAAATCGATAATAAAACCACACATGTTGGACTTGAATCATTCAAAACAACATACTGTTAATTATTTTGGGGGTAAATAGAATCAATCACAAAATCACATACATAGAATATGTAGCGAAATAAATAAAACATAGGAGTTCATAAAGCTACTACAAAAACAACAGAGTCAGAAGCAAAACAACATAAATCCAAATACATAGAAGTTCGCTAATACATAAGCAATGACAAATGTCTGAAAAGAAATAACTGAGATAACTAAAATAGCTAAGAAGATAGATAGATAGAGAGATCTCCAGCAAAGTCTCCAGCTCCAAAGGGTGAATCCTGAATGCTGTGGAACTCTGATGGACTTGGGCATAAAGTAAAAACACTCGAGTCAGGACTAACATTCTCGTGTAAGTAAATCAACTCAAGTTAAATGCAACAATAACTCAAAGAATGTTTGGGATTCCCATCCTTTAAGGATCCGTTAAACTTTTACATATGTAGTAATATATGCTATATATGTAATGTCTAGCAGTAAAGTATAATATTGAAAATAGCGTTAAGGCGTTACCCATGTCCCCCTTAATACATTTTATAAATGTCGTAGGCTATACAGAACTGTAAATTCCACCAAACCGGTGGGCTATCAGAGGGCACTCCATAGGTACGACACAATCTAAAATCATAGCGGGCTTGATAAGGCATATGAAAAGGCACACGAGGCTATGCCCAGGGTAGGATTCTACTGATTTGCACTCCCAGACTGGTGATAACGCGTAGCAGCTACTACCGCCCACCTTGAGTCACACTCCCATAGTCAAAGATGCGTACCAAATCATTCACGAAGTGATAGAGATGTTTTCGAAGAAGCGTGCTCGATCGGAGAAGTGACCTCACTTGGTCCGGTATAGCTCCAGCTTTAGTCATGTCAAGCTGACCAGGGGGTCAGTCTATGTTTCTTACCTCATACCAAAAGCATCCACTAAACCATCCGAGTTCATTCTGGATCCTCCACCGCATGTACAATTGTTAAAGTGGTTCCAGAATTGACAGAGAGCATAACAATACCCGACCCGGCCTCTTTAACAACCAATCATTATATTTTTCCACACCATGGTCATTTTTATAAAACTTTAAATATTAAATCTTAAATTATAATCTAAAATCAATACTAAATATTTTAACTTCAATTACATTTTAGATTTAAAACATTTATTTTGAAATTCATATTAAATCAAATTATTACATTCCAAAAATCATACCTTTAAAACGTAAATTAAATCTTATTTAAATTTAAAATCTTTTAAATAAAATTTAATTACAAATTATTCTCCACTTATCATCTTAAATTTATTTATTAAGTTATTATATAAAATCTATATTTATTATATTAAATTAAAACAATGTTTATTATACAAAATAAACTATATTTATTATATTAAATTAAATTATTTAAATTATATATTATAAAACCAAATAAATTTATAAGTCAAAATCTTAAAATTTACTTTAAATCATATTTAGCTTATAATTTAAACTTTGAAACATATAAAATAGTATTATTTTCCAGATATAAATTTTTAAATAAAATCATTATATTAAATTAAGTTTCAAAAAAATCAATTTTATTAAATAAAAACATTATTTATAATTTAGAAAATAATTTAAAATAAATTTTAAAACCAACCAACGGTGTCTGTGTATATTTTTCTACTGTATGGTCAAGTGATTGGGTATATATCATATCAACCCAAAATTATAATTAAATTTCCAGGTATATATCATTTCAATCCGTATCCCAAATTCAAATCAATAAAATTGCTTGAGTCTATCGTTTCAACCCATAACGATTTTTTCTAATCTATAAGATCATTCGGATATGTATTACTTCTACCCATAGTTAGAGAACTTGCAGTGTGATATAAATAAATAAACAACATAACATATCATACATATCACAGAACATATCATATCATGTCACAGGTGAGCATTATACCATATCATATAATATTAACTAGGCAAATCAAATCTAACCATCGCAACATTTCAATTGACATTTCAAAGATGTCCATTCACTTGAACATAAGAATGTAATCATGAGTGATTGCTCACCTTCGTGGAAATTGAAAGAGATGACTATACAAACGGACATGAAATGGATACGACATAGAGATGGAGATCACAAGTCAAGCAACAACGATCCAAACAAGACACGAACATGAACGATCCAAGATCCAAAATCTAACCAAAACTTTGAATTTTTTTTAAAATGAAGAAGAGGAGTGCAAATGGGTTCAGCCCTAAGCTAAGTGGCTCGACCTATGGTGCTAGAGTGGGCTCGGCAAGGTGTGGGTGTGTGGTGGGTTGGGTGGAGGGTAGGCCGTGGGGTAAGTGGGTATGTTGGCCGAATGGAGGAGGGTGGATGGGTGTCGTATGGGTGTGTGGAGGCCTAGGGGTGGGTAGGTGAGTGGGTGTGTGGGTTTGTGAGGTGTGGTCGTGGGTAGGTGGAGGGTGATGGTGGTGTGTGGGTGGAGGCCGAGAGGGTAGGGTAGAGGATGGGGTCGGCGGCAAAGGCTAGGGGAAGGGTATGGTGGGAGTAGGCTAGGGGAATAGAGAGAGAGAGAGAGAGAGAGAGAGGAAAGAGAGGGAAAGAGGGAGGCTAGAGGAGTTAGGCTAGGCTTTGGATTGGAGATGGACGAAGGAGATGGAGTCGTATATTGTAAAATGATTTCCGACAGAAAGAGCGAGGAGAAGGAAGAAACAGGAAACAAAAGTACGTACAGAAGTTTCTTTTCTCAACCGGTATGTCTATCCAAAAAAGCCACATACCCATTTAGGTGACCTTAGGATTCCAGACCCAACAACCAAACCTAAAACCAAAATCCAAATAAAAGAAAATAGGAAAATATACACAAATAAATGCGCATTTTTGCGCAGAAAATTGCAGATTTGAAGATGCAGAAATCGGATTTTCACAACACGAAAAGTGGAGAGGAGATTATAACTCAGTCTAGTATCATAAAAAAGAATAAAGTTCAAAATTTAAATTTTCAACCAAAAGTCAAACTTTGATCAAATTTGACCAAAATTTCAAATTTCAATTTTTTTTCTATTTTATTAAATTCAGAAAAATATATTATTCAACATCCAAAAATTGTCAATTTAAACTCAAATTTACCTAAATTTTAAAATATTTAATTCAAAAATTCAAATAAAATTACTTTAATAATTTGACTAAAGTTATGGGTCGTTACATTATCGACTTCCATAAACCATAGACTATCCAACCATTAAACAAAACTAAAATCTTTATAAGTTATATGGCTAACTACCGATGATATATGGTCATCGATCCTCTAACATATAGACCTCTTCATCGCTTTAAATTAGGTTTAGTTAACATAAAAAACAAGCCTCTTCAGCATTAAAAAATAGAAACCGACGTCGATGCTACATTGCATCGTTGTCGACTCCATTCAATATGAAATTCTGAGTATATAAGGTCGTCGACCTTGATGCACAATGATACCAAGACCCTCGACGTCATTATAAAATTTTGCACTTAAGTTACTTCGACTAATTTGCCGCTTTTTATATAGAGTCGAGGATATAATAGGCGGCGTCATTGCCTTAATTTGGATATAATAGACGTCGACATTAAGCTTTTAAAATTCTTAGATGAATCATGTAGACACCATTGCCACGGATACTATATTGTCCACGAGGTCGATTTTGGCCTACTTGGAAACATTGCAGCTACCAAAGTAACTATCTTATGTTTCCTTTCACTTCGACGTCGACACTCATGGATGTGACCTTGTCTTAGGCTCGACGACGTTAGGTTGGTATGTCACTACCGTAATTCATGCAAAACCATTTTATTACTACTTTAAGCAAAAACTTTTCATCAAAATCATATTTCTTGTCCGATTTTATTGGATAAAATTTTTTCTTTACAAATACTTTTCGGAATTACTGCCCCACTATATTTTCAAGTTCCAAAACATATTGAAAATAATTAGTTAATATCCTTAATTAATTACCCTTTTAAATGCATATCTAGCATAATAAATTCACAATAAATTGAAACCATTGGGGAAAATTTCAAAAATTCTCAAAAAATAGAGAATAACCTTCTCTTTACCATATAAAATTTTTGTAGCCAACCATATTCAATTAATAATTTAAACCCAAAATTATTTTGTTTCCTCCTTAGGAATTCATAAAATAATGTATATAACTTGGAAAATTATGAAATTAAAAAGTCATCTCCAAAATAATATTTTATATAACATATCAGTAAATCAAAACATTTGGGGATAAAATCTTAGATTTTACCCTTAAAACACATTTAAACAATTTCATAAAAATGCCAATAACCATTATTCTATCCAATATATGATTAAATAACAATATCTGGGCAAAACAAACATCAATCATTCGGGTATTATCGATAGCCGAATTCAAAAGCTATAATAAAGATGGAACACTTATTATTTACCTTAGATTAATTGTTAGCGTTGAGGTTTGATTAGTGTTTGCTTATTTAAGCTTTAACTTGTAAATCTCTCTTGATTTTGTGATCTTCCTCCCCTTAGAATGGCCAATCTCCTTAGGTTTATCTTAGATTATTTTGTGAATGAGTAAAGTGAGAATGGTATGAGGGTAGAGGATTTAAGGCAAAGGATAGGTCTCTTTTCTAAATATCTCCTCTCATAGATTCTCTTATATGTTTTAAGTTTAAAACAACCTTATTACTTAGTTCATTAAGGCACGACCTTAATATTTTCAAATCTCGTTCTCTGTGACTCTTTACATTATTCTATTTAGTCTATATAATTAAATGTCCTGAATAATGTTTCACTAAAATTAGGAGTGCTACAGATAGTGCTAGGAACTTATAAGATAGGTCAGCAATCTAGTTAGAGATAAGAGAAAAGTGATGAAAATAGAGTAGGAAAATGATAAGATAGAAGTTATCTTTGTCTACTCCACTTTTCATTGTTTAAGGTTATAAAATATGTTTTGAACATAAAGACTAACTTTCAAAGGAATAAATCTTTGATGTAGAAAGTTTTTTAAAAAGGAAGTTACTGTGTTTCTTTTTGGAACTAAGAAACTCTTTTTGAATAGTTTGGTTTAATAATTGAGTTTTCAATGTTTTGAGTTGAAAAATCTACTTTTAAAGAAGTAAGTCTTTGAGGTAAAAGAATTTGAGAAGGGAATATTATTTTACTAAGCAATTTTAACCTTTGAATTTGGGGTTAAGAAAAAAGCTGTATATGTTTTGGAAATTGTGAAAAATTGGGTTCAAATGTTTTTAGAAGGATTTGTCCAAATGATTATTAAAAATGGAATAGATATGTGAGACAAAACAAAACATGATGTATTGATGTTTGTAAGAATTCAATTCCCTCAAACTATTTTTGAAAAGTTGAAAATTCTTTTGAATAGTATGCTTAAAAGAGGTGGAAATTCTTTTGTAAGTTTGAATTCCAAGTGTTGCATATTAGTGTAATGTGAATTTCTAAGTTTATATTTTATGGAGTAGATAGGGATCACTATCTAAGTAAGAAAAAATCAAAGGTATTAGGTACGAATAAAATAAGAATAGTATGTACAACTTGATCTGGAAATTTGAAATCAGTCCTAAGCACTTATTTGTAAAATGTTAGTAAAGTTGTAAAGGTATTCCAGATCTATAATTGGATTGTTAAGTTGTCCTTAGAAATTGAATTTCCATATCTTTGACTTATTAGGAGTAGGCTTCATGTAATTTCCATAAATTATCTATTTCCTTAAATATATAAAAGATTGAGTTAGAATCTACAAAGGGCATGTCAAAAGGGAAAGAGATGTGTAAGGTATGGATATTCTTTTCCGTAGTTTACACTGCCTGTTTTGATGAAAGAAAAAGAAATGATCCCCTGTAATTTCAAACAAAGCAAAAATATCACTTGTGGTTGATTTATGGAAATTTTTAATAGTAATTCTTTTTGGAAGGATAGCTCTAGTAAATAAAATATGTAAAAGAATGTTATAGTTTAGAAATTAATAATTAGAAATAAGAAACATATGATTATCGTAATTTCTAACAACATTTGTATTAATTATAAATAGAATAGTGATTATAGGACTAAGATTTATGGACACTGATTATAGGTTTAATGGACAATGGATTATAATTAATAAAGGATGAAAAGGAATTAAATAGGGGACAGATTAAGGAAGTAAATATGGTATTTATGAAGGAATTTAATACCCATAATAAGAAAATTTTGAAACCGGTAATAAATTGAAATAAATTTAATTATAAATTGTCAATTTTGCATTAATGACTAGTTATTATATATAATGGATAATTATTAGAACTAAGAAGGAAAAATTAAGGATTGTAGGTAATGGTATAACATTTAGGAATGTACATCTTAAATTGGTAAGGAGAGTAAGGACCCCAACGTCATTGACACCGTTTAATGATTAAGAGTAGCTTTTAGCAAAATTTTTTTTAAAGTTTTTGGGTTGAAATCGCTAGTTGTCTCACTTAAGGAACCATATTTGATATGGTACAAGGCATGTTTCTATTTTGTCATTGTGTAGATTTTAGGGGTGGGATTAGAACAATAAATAAATATATATTACGGAGCATCGTAAATAAGGAAATTTTTTAAGGACACTTAATTAGCGATAAACTGAAGGTAAGATTGGAAGTTAGTAGGGAAACTAGATTAGATTGCTTTAAACCCAAAGCTTGTAGATTGTCACCATTCACCCCGAATGTGATAAGTTGTAATGGGATATAAAGAGAATTTTATAATTGGTTAAGGATAAAGAAAGAGCCACTGGGTTTGTTCTAGATGTTTGACATGCCAAAGGATTAAAGTTAAGTAAGGCAAGCCCAAAGTGTTGTCATCACCATTAGAGGTATCGACTTGGAATTGAGAGCATATATCGATGGACTTTATAGACGGGTTTCCTAGAAACAATGAAGCTATATAGGGTATAGTAGATCAGCTAAATTTACTTTTGTTGGAAGAAATATGATTGTAGCATCTCCGACACAGATTTGTGTTAAAGGAGTGGTGCAACTACATGGAGTTCCAGTTAGCATCATCAGTGATAGAGACCCTTTGTTCATTTGGGAATTTTAGAGGAGTCTTGCAATTTTCTTTGGGAACAACTTTGGATCTTAGCACCACTTACCACCCGTAGACCAATGGTTAGACGGAAAGGGTAAACAAGAATTTTGAGGACTTGAGGAAATTTTACATCATGGATTTTCGGAAGGCCTTGGAGAAGGTAGAAGTGTTAACGCGGTAGTTGAAAGTCATATAGGATCGTTAAGGGTCCTATGCTGACATGCAAAGATAGGAATTTTAGTTCTTAGTTAGGGACATGGTATTCGTAAAGTTTTCCCCACTTAGAAGGTTATGAGGTTTGGCACTTCTAGGAAGTTGACGCCTAGGTTCGTTGGGCCTTTCCCCATTTTAGAGTGGGTGAACGAAACTTGCTTATTAGGTAGAGCTTCCAGACTAGTTAGTGGGAGTCCATGACGTCTTTCATGTCCCATAATTGAGGAAATGAATACATGACATTGCCTCTGTAGTAGAGCCCGATTGGTTAATTAATGTTGGAATGGAGCTTATCACTCCCTCGTGCTCCCGCCCGCATAGCGGAGGATGATATTGAGAGGTTTCGCAACGAAGAAATTAGGTTGGTTTGAGTTGAAGGAGAGATAACCCAGCGGAAAGCACATGGGAAACCGAAGGAAAGGTGAAGTTTTCTCATCCCAAGCTTTTCTTTGGTAAACTCGTCTCTCCAAAAATATAGGTTTTTAGTTGCATCCTGGTTGCTAGATTTGATGGCAGGAGATGGTTGTCATACTTTTTATTGTTAATTTTGTAATTATATAGAGTTTTATGAATATTTAGGAGGTTTGCATACATGCTTATATGCCCCGACCTTGTATTCACCTTAGGATTGAGCTTACATATAGTATGTTTGCATACATAACCACATTGCGATTTTGGTTGAGTAAACAGTTGTGTAGATTGTTTTAAATAAATTAGTTGTATAACATGGTTATTAAGTGCACGTTACACTATCTTCCCTTGGTGATTTCAGGAGCGAAATCCTTTTTAAGTAGGAAGAATGTAACACCCCGTAAAATTTAATAATAAATTAAGTAATTAAAATAAGGTTAAAAATGAAAATTTAGTAAATGTCGGAATTTGATTATGGGATTTGCAGCATTGCGTCCATGGTAATTTTCTTATCAATTTCCATATACAATATGTTGAAATCAAAGTTAAACTGAAACGGTTATGGATGTTTGATATTTTCATAACTCAAATGAGTTTAAATTTGGATATTAGAATTTGAAATTAAAATTTTGAATTTTGAATTTCAAATTATCGGCTGGGAGTAACGTTTGAGAAAATGTTTGGGTTAGGATAATAATTAATTGAGTATAAATAGACCCTAGACCTCCATTTTTCCTTTATAAAATTTTGAAAACGCTAGCGAAGCTCTATCAAAATCATTCTCCTTAGGGTTTCAGAAATACTAAACAACAGTAGGTAATTTTGATCTCTAATCTCTATTTCAATTTAAATTCTCAATTCTTCTTCTCTATCTTCTTAATTTTGAAATTTAATCTATATATACAATCTATTTATTAAAAAGAGGAAGAGCTAATAGAGAATTTGAAGCGACAGAAATCAGATCTCTTGTTCTTCTTTGGATTTATGAATCAGTTAGGATTCTCAAATAATAGGTTTAGACATTTATTCCTTTCTATTCTTGATTCTATTCCTCTAGTTTCTGATTATTAATCTAATCTCTAAATACAATTCACTTTGTTGTATAAAGAGTGAGATCTGAAATGGGGTTAGGCGTGGTGGAATCAAATCTAGTTAGGAAGCAAACAATTCTCTGTGTGTGGAAATATCAAAATTTTCACATTTTTTGTAATTGAATAGTATTTATTTGGATTTGATGTATGCCTTGGAAAACTTTGATAGCGAAAACATAACACCTAAAACCATAAAAGTTTCCTTAAGTAAATATCAATCTTTGTATATATTGGGATTATAATTGTTTTTAGTATTGGTATATTAGAATTGAATAAATTGATAACATTAGATAATCTATGATCAATTTAACTTATTTTCCATATTTTGAGTTGGACAGTTAAAGGATTCAAAAAGAAAATACATTAGAAATAGTATGTAAATTGTGAATTGGATTGTTGCAGTTTGCACCGCCTATATCCAACACTTAAATAAATAAGGAATTCCTTTCTCACTTCAAAATGATGTATATGGGGGTTGAATTGAACATAGGCGATCAAATTTGTGAGGATCTATTCTTTATAGCAAAAAAGGAATTCTAATGCATTAATAGGAAAGAAGTCATTGGTATTCCCTTCCCTGTTTGTACAAATCTATTTTATTTTACTACGGGTGTAGAAGTTCTTGTTGGAACTGCACATTTATATGAGACTATTATTGCAAAACACCTTATAAGCAAAGTATTGTCGAATTGTTGTAACATAATGATTACCTTAAATTCTATGCTCAAAATATAAGAATATATATATATATATATATATATATATATATATATATATATATATATATATATAATACAACGTATTGGTTATAGCATATTGACTATAGTGTGTTGAAGGTGACTATTAATATTATTAGAATAGTTAAGTAATATTAATATTTATGGAGGGAGTTAGAGTAAATTAGTCAATTAATCCCTAATTTAGGACGTAATAAGGGGATACCTTATATGGCCCAAATTATTATTCTTGTAGGGTGATATGTATGCATATATGTTATGAATAAGTTACAGATATGCGAGGTTAGTCCAAAGCTACATGGAAACCTGCCCAGATAAATATGGCTACCAATAGTGGGGCTTTATGGACTAATGTGGGACATCACCTATAATAAATAACTTCAGTGGATGCAACGTTAGTCTCAATTCTACAGGATAAACCCGCCTAGTTAATCTAGCTACCAGTACTTACGAATAGTCAGACTAAAATAAGACGTCACAAGTGGGTTATGGGTCATAAATTACATTTTCAACATGGTAGGTGAAATTCCCAAGGAGCGGTCCGCTTCGGGTCAAGGTATTAAGTGGCTATGGAAGGGTCCACCTCTTTCTTAAGTGAAATATTAAGCGACCTAATAAAATTTCTTATGATGTTAGTGAGAAAGAACCATGTAGGAACCTGCCTTTGAGCTAGGTCTTAAATGACATGGACCTGCCTATTTTATAGGTCTTAAACGATCAGAGTCTCCTTAATTCCCATTAAAGAGGTAATAAGGGGTTTGAGTACTTCTCTTTTACGTCATAAAGGTTAGCGACATTAAAGTTTTATAGTCAAACTGGAAGAGCCTTCAGGCTTACAGTCGACTTTTGTGTAATCGGGCTAGAAGGGTCTTTGGGCCTACAGTTGACTTTATACGAATGTTGTATAGTTGGACATGAAGAGCCTTCGAGCTTACAGTTGACTTTATACGTATGTTATGATTTTATACGTAAGACATATTTATTTCTTATTTAAATAATACTACTCAAGTACAATTATGGTAAAGCTTTAGAGTTTTATTTTACCAAACATTTGTTGTTCCGATCCATTCCTCAATACAACACAGATTAGAGAGAGTAATGTTGATTTAGGAGTTAAAGGTAGAGATGAAGACTTGTGGTAATTATCTGTCTATTTATGCTTATTTTATTGTATCTAGTTCGGGCAGTTATGTAATTTTGAGATATTGTACTGTCAAGGCTTATTGTAGACATATTGTAATGTTTAACATGTTATGTTTCTAAATAGCTTTCTTTTATGAAATGGGTACTTGTTTCTGATATTATATTTTATCCATTCTGCTATGAGATTCTGAAAGTATAGATAGATAGCTCTGTGCACTGTTTATCGTTCAATTTAACAACTCATTTTAATACGGGCTTAAGGTTAGACGGGCTTTTATTAGGTTGAAATTAGGTCCGTTTTGGGGTGGTTTGTTACAATTTATACCTAGCATTTCAGTACAAAAATTACTAATAACTTAAAATATAACACTGAACAATTAATAGGAGTATTCTATTTTTTAAAATCTCAAATTAGAAAAATTCATAGAAGTCAATCATCTTTTTGACAACAACACAATATATATATATATATATATATAATAGAGAAAAGAACTAGCGTATATTTTGTGTAGATAAAATCAATATCATAACATATTATCTACAAATTTGCTTGGTTTTTTATAGCCGATTCCGTCGTTTTCAATTGATTTTTTGTAGCTGCTTCATTCTAATCTTGTGAATAGTTTGAAAAGTATTTCTATACCAACCAACATCTTTCAAGATCATTGAGGATTTGAAAAATTATTTCTACTCTGAACATGTCGATTTCCTCCTTTTCATACTTTTTTGGAAGCTCTTTTTTATCCATCATTTTGATGTTTTTCAGTGTGAAAATTACAGTGCCATTCTTATTATTTCTGTGTAAGTGTTATGTAACATGATATCATATTATATACAATAATTTAGCATTTTATTCAATTTGTTTATGCTAAGTTAATAAGATGTTATTATATATGTTGTCATTAACTAACATGATAACGGTAAAATATTTATACTTTTTTTATTCTAAGTGGTTATGCATAATACAATAAAAAGTTATAATGCTATATTTATTTAGCATACTATAACTATTATTTATGCTATTAGAATTCTACATGACAGTTGTAACGACCCGTATTTTTAGCTATTTTAATTTGAAAATTTAAGGTGATTATTGAAGAAAAATGATTATTAATGTAATATGTTGAATAATTTAATATTTGAAATTATTTGAATAATTGGATAACGGGTTTAATATGATTAAAAATGATTTGTAAAATTCTATTTTATCATATTAAAGTTAGAATTATGTTGTAGAACTTTTAAAATCGAATTAAAAGTAAATTTGTGAAAATTGAATATTTTAATATTTAATTGACGAGTTAAAATAGCCATTTTTCAAACAGTCTCGGATTTCGACGGAACTTGTTTCATCGGATCCGTAATAGTAAATTATGGTAGGATTTCAATTTTCGTAGCAATTGGACTTGTCGTTTGGCCGTGCGAGCTTGAAACGCGTAGAAATTTAATTTCGAATTTAATTAAAATAATCGACTTTGAAAAGCTATCTTCCAGATATGATCGAATTAGGCCTTGAAACTAGTTCCATTGCGTCCGGAATGGGGGTAAAACCTTATAAACGCCTGGCGGTACGTCTCGATTGGAGTTCGGATGATTTTGGACCTACCTATATAAATACGCACGCAAACCGAGACAGTTTTATTATTATTTTAATCCAGAAACCCTAATTCTAAATCATGGCCGCCACCTATTCCATGGCCCGAAATTGCCGATCTTCTTTCCTTAATATCTCTCAATTCGTTCGACGAAATCGAAAAATTCCATAAGCAAAAGTGTAAATCTCGACGAGCTCTTCAAATCTATACGGTTGATGTATGCTAATTTTTCATGGATTCGTTCAGATCTGACTTGGAAGTGTGTACGTATTTCCTTGGATTGCGTGCAAACGACGGCGAATGACGGGATGAAACTTGGCGCGTAGGCGGCTCTAGGGCTTCGTGGTGGCGCTAGCTGATCGTTCTGGAAGTCGACGAGGTGGTCATGAAAATTGCTTGAAGATCGGCGGCTAATGGGTTTGCATACGTGAATTTCACGTTGGGGAAGAAGCGCCGGAATCACGGAGATGAGAGCTGCGCTGCAGTGCAGATCCGAAAGTGTTTGGAGCTCATTAAAATTTTATGTTAAATCGAACGTCGTTCGATTTGATTTAAAATCGTAAAATCAAGGTGAGTGTTTTATAACGCTCACAAGGTACTGAATATCTTTATGCTAGTTAAATTTGACATTATGCATAGTTATGATTTTTATTTGTTGTTGTTTGATAAAATTTAATTATCATATTGATTGTCATTTGAATTCACCGTTAAAAAAATTAAATTGACAGTTAAATTTAAATTAAAATTGAATTGCGATTAAATTACCTGACATTGATAAATATGAAATTGCCGTGAATTGTATTGCATATTGGATGATGTATTTCGATGGATGTTATTGATTGATATTTAAATGTTTGGATGTTTATTTGTTTATATATATCCTGTTATGCATACATATGACACTGTGATTGATTTAAATGATATATTCATCCATGACATTTAATTGTAATAACTAATCACTTGGCCATAGGTTAGAAAATTTTATATACGGACACCGAGTTGGATAAATTAAATGATTTTAAAAGTTGTTTTGAAATTATTTAAATGAATTGATTTTAAGAATAAAATCCAATTTATGGAAATTGAATTATTTTGAATTGGAGCTCGAAATGTTAGAATTTAAACTTGGTAAACGAAATTATTAAATAAAATCGAAGTTTAGATTTAAATTGAAAATTGAAATACGGTGTAAATATTTGAAAGTTGATTTGTTTTAAAAGATTGGACTTTTAATCGAACTCTGAATATTTCTAAGAAAATTGATATGAAATGATATTTCAAGTTTGAGTTTGGAATTGAAAATTTATTTGAAATTTAGATTTAAATTAATTTGGAATTGAATTGAAATTTAAAGAAATTTGTGAATTGAAATCGAAATTTACGTGGAATAGAAATTTATTCAAGTTGAAATTGGAATAAATCGATTAAATCGAAATGGAATTTGGATTTGATTTGGATAGGAAATTTGGGAAGTTGACCGGTTTGACTTTGGAATTATTTATCAAATAAATTTTGATTTTTTCCAAACTATTTTATATATAAACCATTTTATATTCAAATTATTTTCGATTAAACTATTTAAATATTTTCTATTAAACTATTTTGAATTATTTAACTATTTTAAACTATTTAAACTATTTTCTTAAATTCAAACTGGTTAAAGAGACGGAAATGTTTATATTTAAACCTTTGGTTTAAATACGAACTAGGTTAAAGTAGAGATTATAACCTAAATTGAATTCGAATCAAATTTTGAAGTGAAATTGATTTATCGGACAAAATTGATAATTTTGAATATATGATGATTTTGAAATGGATTTGATTTTAAAGCGAATATGATATTTTGTTATCAATCATGAATCAATTTGAAATATAAAAGAGCCATCAGTGTAATAATACGTAGTTATTAAAGAGACCGGGATCGGATATGGACATACTCTCTGTCGATACCGAAAACCACTTTAATAACTATTATACGCGGAGTGTTGATCCAGAATGAAGTGGATGGTTTGGTGAACGCGTTGACTGAAGAAAGAGAACGATATTGGATGACCCCTGACATGACTAAAACAGGAGCCGCGCCGGGCCATTGAGGTTCGCCACCTCTAGCGGACACACTTCTTCGATACCATATCTATTACATTTGTGATTTGATTTGGGTGCACCCCTTGATTTGGGAGTGTTGTTTCGCGGTGTTGAGGTAGTAGCTGCTATGCTCAACATCAGTCCGGATCACGCAACTACTAGTATCCTAGTTGGTATCGCCTCATGTACCTTGTCATACTGATTATCCTATTCGCGACCACTACGTTTTGGTTTGTACCTTGAGCATATGGATTGCCCTCCGGTGACTTCCGGTTTTGGGGAAACTACGGTCTTGTATATGCTTTTGGGAATATAAAATATGTTAAGGGGGATTATGGTAACGCCTTAACGCTATTTTGATACTTTATATTACTGATAGACATTATCTACTTAGCGTACATTACTACCTAGTAGATAGTTTAACGGATCCTTGAAAGGTGGAAAATCCCGTAACATCTCTTAAGTTATTGCACGCACGTTGACACTGGATATGAGATGTCAAACCCCGTAAACATCTCTGACGCTGTCACACTCATATTTATTTACGATTGATTTAACTTTCATATGGATATTTTAGTCCTGACTCGAGTGTTTTGTCTTTTCATTACGCTCGGGTCAGTCCTGAGTTTTCAGATTTTTGAAGATCTATTCTGGAGGACGAAGACGAAGATTTGGTATACTATTACTATTATTATCTGTGCATCGTGTTGTCTGCTGCATTATTTATTTGTTCTGTTGTATATGTATAACTATGATAAATGTTGTATAAATAATTGTCTAAGTATAGTAAACAGCTTCATGAACTGTTTATTTGACTATTATATTTTATCGTTCCGCTGCGAGATTCTGTGTTGTTTCATTTCCTTTATTTCTTTTCTTTTCTTAATTACCCCAATAACCATCTGCCTTTTTTTAATGGTTTGGAATCGGCATGTGTATTTGATCGTCGGTTTAAACTGTCCAAAAAGGCGGGTCGTTACAGTTGGTATCAGAGCTTTGGTTTAGCGATAAACCTTGGCTCTAGTGGGGAATAACTCATTGAAATAGAGGTAAACTATATGAATGAGTTGAGTGTATATGAGAGAGCGTACTTGTTATTTGATATAAAATGGTTTTATATTGTGTTAATTTGTTCCGTTGAGTATTTATGAATTCTGGTCGATACTTGGGACGCCAAGGCGTCGATAGGAATTTCTAAACACTCGAATAAAACAAACCAACACAATATCATTTTGGTATATATTTTATATAAAAGAATTATTTGAATATTTATTAATTTTGATTGAATTGATTGTTAGGAGATGATAATATTAGATTATTATTGTTATTGTTTGATCAGTCAATATTTACAACAATTGATTAAATAACAATGGATTTAGGAAAATGAAATCTTGTAAACACAATTGATAATGAATATAAATGAATTTTAACTTGGATTTGGGAATTTAAATTCCGGTGTTTGAGATTGACTTACAAGAATTTGAAAAATATAATATGAGCATTATATGATAGTATAATTGAGTTGAAATTGTTTTCGAAGGATTTTTTTTATGATAAGTGTTATATTCCCTTCTCTTGATGCTAGAAAATGATTTCGATGATGTGTGCACGCATCATTGGCGTTTATTTTCGAGAGTCCGAGTGGGGGAGACCACTTAATAGCTTGTCTAAACCTTGTTTTGACTCAAATTTTATTTTGTTTTGCATTCTCTATAGTACGATTTGATATATAAATTATATAAGTATATATTATTTCAAACCTTGATTTGAAATGAAACCGGGATTGGAATTCTTAAGTTCTTTAATAACTAATGATTTTTTTTATGATTGAAATGAATTTAGACTTGAATCATTAAGGAACTTCTGAATTGTGAAATGAGAAATGAACCTAAGAGCTAAGTGAAAATATCAATTGAAGTAGAAATCCTTAGAATTAGGAAATTATGAACTTAAAATAAAATTGAAACTGTAAAACTCGCATAGTATTAAATTTCATTCTATAGCTTAGATATAACTTACCAAAATACTTAAGAAGTTCAAAAATGTTGTATGAATTGTTAATTGGATAATATACAAGTATAGGTTTGAATAATGAAATACGCATTTAATTAATGGTTTGCAAATATAAATAAAATTGTTAGTAAATAATTGGAATTTAAATTAACATTTAAAGGTGATTCACAATTATGTTAATATAAAATGAAAATACTATATGTGAATGTAAATGTGAAATTAAATTATAGTGAAATTTAAGTAATGACTTAAGAATTGATAAATTGAAAATTCAACTTTAAATGAAAAGAAGTTGTATGTTGTTTAACTACATTCTATTTGCATAACTATAACTTACCAAATACTTAAAGGGTTTAAAATGCTAATAAGGATAAGTAGAGAAATAATATACCAGTGTGAGAGTGAAAAATAAAATGTAAAGATCTATTAATAGTTGTAAATATAAAAGAAATTTAAGCTGTAAAATGAATGATACATGTATAAGTGAATGAATAAAATTTAAACTTAATGAAATATAAAATTGGTAAATGGAAACTAATTAAATTTGAATATAACTAAATGTCAATAAACTTGGAAGTGTATGAAATTAAAATTGACTTGGAAATGTATAATTGATTTAGTGTAGATTTTGGATGGATGTTAATGTTTGATATGCATTGGTTGTTAGATGGATGATAATTGATTAAGTAGAATTCATTAGTGTTAATGGAATTGAATAAACGGAATAAAATTTTAAATAATTAAATTCAAATTGGGAGCAAATTGACTTGAATTAAAAATGTGAATGAAACAAACTTGAATAAATCGGAAACAAATTAAATGTAAACCTATTGGATGGATGAATAAGAAAATAGATGACTTTGTGTTTATGATTGTTCTTTAGAAAATTTGAAGTTTTGATGTTTTGTACTTTGAAATAATAAAAGCAAATTTTTGGAAAAAAAAAAAATCCAACATTGTCCAATATATGCTGAAACGAAAACAACCATAACTTTTAAATGGCTAAACGGAATTTGACGATTTTGGACTTTTCGGAAATCTTAGGAACTATAGCACAACTTTTGTTTAGATAACTTGAGAAAATTCCTTCGTCTGCTTGGTTAAAAACTTGAATGTTACTCGCTGTCCTGTGTAAAAATAAGTAAAATCATTAGTATACACCCTTAGTATTTTCGCCATATCTTTTGACTGGTTTATCGGATTTTGATGATCTTGCACTTTCTGGAAATCTAAGAACTTAAGCTAAAACTTTTGTTTTAAGTGTTTTGTGTTTTTATATCATTTAGAAGGTCGAAAACATGGGTGAACGTCGCTGACCTACGCAAATTCATTGCCCAGGCTGAGGCGTATCCTCTAAGTAAAACGGCCGTAACTTTTGAATGTATGGTCCGAATTCGATAATTTTGGACATTACGGAAAGAGTGAAATGAATACAACAACTTTTGTTTAGATTATGTTGCCAAATTTTATAGTTTAGGTGACCTAAAACTGAGATTTGTTTGCTGTCCTGAAATTGGAATCTCAGTTTTGAAGCTAAATAGGTTATATATATGTTGTGTAGGCTAAATATATCGATCTATCTTTATATGCATGGTTCTAACTTAGTTATTGAGCATTTTAGTAGGTAGCAAAGGGGTTGCGCTTCGTTGTAGAGCTCGCTTCTGTGCTAAACACAAAATGTAAGTAAACTGCTAATAAATGCTAAATAAAAGGTACGCTTATGGTTTTATATGGTATTGGTGATATATATATGTTGTTTCCCCAGATATGGGATGCCTCATCATTGAGATGAGATGTATATTTGATATATATTGGTTATATTTGTGTTATATATTGAATTGTAAAATTTTTCGATCGAGCCGCGCAAAGGAGACCCTGCCGAAATTTTCCGTGAATCCGGGTGTTAGAAAATTTTTCAAGTTTTTAAATTTTATAACTTGTTTTGATAACTAACTTTTAAATTTAGAAAGCCGTTCGGAGTAACATTGTGGAAGCGTAGTTATGACTTTATAAATGGAATTTCATTGTTTTATAAGTTGGTAACTTTGAATAAAATATATCTAATGTTGAATTCTATACTTAGTTCCTTTTCCCTTCTTTTCCTTTTCGAAGACGAAAAGTTTTGAGTGGGGGAGAGTGTAACGACCCGTATTTTTAGCTATTTTAATTTGAAAATTTAAGGTGATTATTGAAGGAAAATGGTTATTAATGTAATTTGTTGAATAATTTAATATTTGAAATTATTTGAATAATTGGATAACGGGTTTAATATGATTAAAAATGATTTGTAAAATTCTATTTTATCATATTAAAGTTAGAATGATGTTGTAGAACTTTTAAAATCGAATTAAAAGTAAATTTGTGAAAATTGAATATTTTAATATTTAATTGACGAGTTAAAATAGCCATTTTTCAAACAGTCTCGGATTTCGATGGAACTTGTTTCATCGGATCCGTAATAGTAAATTATGGTAGGATTTCAATTTTCGTAGCAATTGGACTTGTCGTTTGGCCGTGCGAGCTTGAAACGCGTAGAAATTTAATTTCGAATTTAATTAAAATAATCGACTTCGAAAAGCTATCTTCCAGATATGATCGAATTAGGCCTTGAAACTAGTTCCATTGCGTCCGGAATGGGGGTAAAACCTTATAAACGCCTGGCGGCACGTCTCGATTGGAGTTCGGATGATTTTGGACCTACCTATATAAATACGCACGCAAACCGAGACAGTTTTATTATTATTTTAATCCAGAAACCCTAATTCTAAATCATGGCCGCCACCTATTCCATGGCCCAAAATTGCCGATCTACTTTCCTTAATATCTCTCAATCCGTTCGACGAAATTGAAAAATTCCAAAAGCAAAAGTGTAAATCTCGACGAGCTCTTCAAATCCATACGGTTGATGTATGCTAATTTTTCATGGATTCGTCCAGATCTGACTTGGAAGTGTGTACATATTTCCTTGGATTGCGTGCAAACAACGGCGAATGACGGGATGAAACTTGGCGCGTAGGTGGCTCTGGTGAAGGGCTTCGTGGTGGCGCTAGCTGATCGTTCTGGAAGTCGACGAGGTGGTCATGAAAATTGCTTGAAGATCGGCGGCTAATGGGTTTGCATACGTGAATTTCACGTTGGGGAAGAAGCGCCGGAATCACGGAGATGAGAGCTGCGCTGCAGTGCAGATCCGAAAGTGTTTGGAGCTCATTAAAATTTTATATTAAATCGAACGTTGTTCGATTTGATTTAAAATCGTAAAATCAAGGTGAGTGTTTTATAACGCTCACAACGTACTGAATATCTTTATGCTAGTTAAATTTGACATTATGCATAGTTATGATTTTTATTTGTTGTTGTTTGATAAAATTTAATTATCATATTGATTGTCATTTGAATTCACCGTTAAAAAAATTAAATTGACAGTTAAATTTAAATTAAAATTGAATTGCGATTAAATTACCTGACATTGATAAATATGAAATTGCCGTGAATTGTATTGCATATTGGATGATGTATTTCGATGGATGTTATTGGTTGATATTTAAATGTTTGGATGTTTATTTGTTTATATATATCCTGTTATGCATACATATGACACTGTGATTGATTTAAATGATATATTCATCCCTGACATTTAATTGTAATAACTAATCACTTGGCCATAGGTTAGAAAATTTTATATACGGACACCGAGTTGGATAAATTAAATGATTTTAAAAGTTGTTTTGAAATTATTTAAATGAATTGATTTTAAGAATAAAATCCAATTTATGGAAATTGAATTATTTTGAATTGGAGCTCGAAATGTTAGAATTTAAACTTGGTAAACGAAATTATTAAATAAAATCGAAGTTTAGATTTAAATTGAAAATTGAAATACGGTGTAAATTTTTGAAAGTTGATTTGTTTTAAAAGATTGGACTTTTAATCGAACTCTGAATATTTCTAAGAAAATTGATATGAAATGATATTTCAAGTTTGAGTTTGGAATTGAAAATTTATTTGAAATTTAGATTTAAATTAATTTGGAATTGAATTGAAATTTAAAGAAATTTGTGAATTGAAATCGAAATGTACGTGGAATAGAAATTTATTCAAGTTGAAATTGGAATAAATCGATTAAATCGAAATGGAATTTGGATTTGATTTGGATAGGAAATTTGGGAAGTTGACCGGTTTGACTTTGGAATTATTTATCAAATAAATTTTGATTTTTTCCAAACTATTTTATATATAAACCATTTTATATTCAAATTATTTTCGATTAAACTATTTAAATATTTTCTATTAAACTATTTTGAATTATTTAACTATTTTAAACTATTTAAACTATTTTCTTAAATTCAAACTGGTTAAAGAGAAGGAAAAGTTTATATTTAAACCTTTGGTTTAAATACGAACTAGGTTAAAGTAGAGATTATAACCTAAATTGAATTCGAATCAAATTTTGAAGTGAAATTGATTTATCGGACAAAATTGATAATTTTGAATATATGATGATTTTGAAATGGATTTGATTTTAAAACGAATATGATATTTTGTTATCAATCATGAATCAATTTGAAATATAAAAGAGCCATCAGTGTAATAATACGTAGTTATTAAAGAGGCCGGGATCGGATATGGACATACTCTCTGTCGATACCGAAAACCACTTTAATAACTATTATACGCGGAGTGTTGATCCAGAATGAAGTGGATGGTTTGGTGAACGCGTTGACTGAAGAAAGAGAACGATATTGGATGACCCCTGACATGACTAAAACAGGAGCCGCGCCGGGCCATTGAGGTTCGCCACCTCTAGCGGACACACTTCTTCGATACCATATCTATTACATTTGTGATTTGATTTGGGTGCACCCCTTGATTTGGGAGTGTTGTTTCGCGGTGTTGAGGTAGTAGCTGCTATGCTCAACATCAGTCCGGATCACGCAACTACTAGTATCCTAGTTGGTATCGCCTCATGTACCTTGTCATACTGATTATCCTATTCGCGACCACTACGTTTTGGTTTGTACCTTGAGCATATGGATTGCCCTCCGGTGACTTCCGGTTTTGGGGAAACTACGGTCTTGTATATGCTTTTGGGAATATAAAATATGTTAAGGGGGATTATGGTAACGCCTTAACGCTATTTTGATACTTTATATTACTGATAGACATTATCTACTTAGCGTACATTACTACCTAGTAGATAGTTTAACGGATCCTTGAAAGGTGGAAAATCCCGTAACATCTCTTAAGTTATTGCATGCACGTTGACACTGGATATGAGATGTCAAACCCCGTAAACATCTCTGACGCCGTCACACTCATATTTATTTACGATTGATTTAACTTTCATATGGATATTTTAGTCCTGACTCGAGTGTTTTGTCTTTTCATTACGCTCGGGTCAGTCCTGAGTTTTCAGATTTTTAAAGATCTATTCTGGAGGACGAAGACGAAGATTTGGTATACTATTACTATTATTATCTGTGCATCATGTTGTCTGCTGCATTATTTATTTGTTCTGTTGTATATGTATAACTATGATAAATGTTGTATAAATAATTGTCTAAGTATAGTAAACAGCTTCATGAACTGTTTATTTGACTATTATATTTTATCGTTCCGCTGCGAGATTCTGTGTTGTTTCATTTCCTTTATTTCTTTTCTTTTCTTAATTACCCCAATAACCATATGCCTTTCTTTAATGGTTGGAACCGGCATGTGTATTTGATCGTCGGTTTAAACTATCCAAAAAGGCGGGTCGTTACAACAGTGCTACAATAATTTAATATTTTGATCTAGGTTTTTATTCTAACATAATAAGAAGTTATAATCCTATTAAATTTTAACCTTCCAGCTTTTTGATAATATTAGTAGAACATTGCATGGTAATAAGCCTGATAATGGATACTCAAAAAATCCGAAATCCACCCACATCCAAAAAGCGGATAAATATTCGATATTCAAAGAGCAGATACGGATTCAGATGCGAAAGTATTCGCACACAAAAATTATCCATCCAGTTTTTATCAAGATTACAGTTAATATTTTGTATATTTTAATACAACGAAAGACGTGTTTATTTTTCTATTAGGTTACATAGTTTGTATTATATGAATTTAATGTATATTAATTGTTTAAAACTATTTATTACCGTCATATTTTTTTTCTGCACTTTTATAATCAATGGGATTGAAAACAAAGTATGCTAAACCAAAATTTTAATTTATATTTCTTGATTTATCGATCGTTAGTGAATATGATAATTATCCAATGCCTGTCCATATCTACGAAAGCATATATCCATTATCCGAAAATGATTTTGGATGTAGATGTGGATATGCCACATTTGCATCTAAAAGCATCCATTTACACAAGGTCGGTCTTAGCTTGTTGGGAGCCTAAGGCCTAAAGATCCCAAGGTAAGTGTATAAAACCTTTACAAGGCTTTAAAATGAAAATTTATAATCAAGCAAAATAAATATACAACACCGGATTTGAACTCTAGTAGCTTGAATATAAAATACACCATCTTACCATCGTACTAAACATATTTTTGTTATTTTAAAGGATGAGACATAATATATATAAACCAAATACAATTATATATATAAATAAAATTTGTAATTTTAGGCCCCCGAAAATGAGAGTCCCTAGGCGACGACCTTAGTAGCTTTGGGCTAGGGCCAGCCCTTTGTTTATAGGCCTACATGATAGTGCTAAAATAATATAGCATTTATTTAAGCTATTTATGTTTATAAAGTAAAACTTATAATGCTATATATTTGCAATTATATTTTTTTATTAGCATTTTATATGTTTGCAATTATGTAATTGACTAGCATTATGTAATTAAAGTTTACTTATGTATTCTGTGTATAAAGAAAATGGAAAGTTAGTTATGAATCAGGCTCTTGCTGTAATCATTTTGATTGATTAATTGTCTTTTTCTCGAATTGTTTGTTAATAATGTTGTTTTCTGCCTACTTCTTCTTGAAAAGTTTTTCAATCTTGTTTCTCTACCAATTTTGTTATTTGTCGTTAAATGATTTTTCATACAATTTTTTCATACCACTTCTTGAGCTTTTTTGTAGCTTGGATTCAACCTTGTTGTTGATCTATTTTGTGGTCGCAATAAGTCGATATGACTACACTTCATTATAACATAGTCTAATGTCATCAATGACCAACGATTTATATAATGCAACGGAAAGAAGATTGTCTCTATGAACTCTTACAATGCTTTATATTATCGACTGAACAGTGTCAACCATCACATTTTCCAAATCATTTACTATAGCATTCTATATACGAATAATAGTTAAAATCTATTGTTAATATTCGATATTTTTATTGAAATGCTTAAATTTACCATCATCACTATGCCAAATGCATAGATATGCTCATAAATCTCTTGTTTCTCAACAAATCAGTGTATAAACTGAGCGAAAAAAACTATTTGATTTTAATGCAAAGCATAAAGTTTATGTGTGCTTTTCATTTAAAGTAGTAACATACCTAGCCATTAGTGAATTATTCAAAAAGCACGACTTCTAAAATTGATTTAACTATTGTAGTTCCTCCATTTTTTCCATCATCTTTCATCCAAGCTATTATACCGTTTTTAAAGTTTAAAATTAGCAAGTTAGTATACTAAAATTTATGTAATCTATGCTATTATATATAAAAAAGAATACATGACTATTTGATTTTTTGCTTCTCATTCACTCTCATTTAGAATCCTCATCTCTTTTTAATTTGTGGAAAATTTTCACATACCCCTAATAATTTTTTACCATTTCAAACTCATAAATAAATTTCTATTATATACTAATAACCATAACAATATGATCTTTCACTTCTATTTCATCTATTCAAAAATATCTTCCACCTTCATTTTCAAATTTTGATTTCATTTCCTTTTCTTATTTTTCTAATTTCATCAACCGTGATGTATCTTCCACTTTCATTTCCCCTTTTTACTTCCATTTTCTCCTCTTCTACTTCTCAATACCACACTCTTTAGCTTAACTATAACTTTACAATCCAATAAATATTTCTTTCTCTTCTCCACACTTTCATACAATATTTTTTTGGAAACTCTTAGTTTATTTGTCATATTGACATTTTCTCGATCACATTCCATTTTTAGCTAATTTTATTTAAACCCGAAAAGTTACCGAGTTGCCCTCCATGTAACCAAAAACAATTATACCCATGTTTTTTCTAAGTGTACCCATCTTATTGTTAAATTTTCCCCTTTTACCCTTACCTACTAAAAATCAAATTCTAAAAGGTTTCACCATTGAAAAATCACCTCAGCAAATCATGCAACAACATAAAATTCAAGTTTTACCTATTTTGCAAACTGTGAATTTTTAAATTAGAAAATATCAAAACACCATCAAATTCAAATTTTACTCATCTGGTTCCATCAAATTTGTATTATCATCATCGCAATCAATCGATTCAAGTGTAAGATTTGGGAATTTACCTAAAATTAAATTTATGATTAGTTGGATAAGAGGAATAAAAGAAGAAAAATACAATAGAGAGGTAAAAAGATTGGTGAATGACATAAGGGAAATTTTGTCCTAGAAACTTTTTGAATTTAAGGGGGCTACTCAGCAATATCACGTGTTTAAATAGAATGAGCCTTCATTTTTTTCATAATTCTCCCTCTTTCCAATTTTTATCTTCATATTTGTAACATAATTTAAAAAATAGCATTCTTGATCTATATCGAAATAAAATTTCATTCTAAATATTTTTTAATTAATCTTATTAGTTTTCTAAACTTAATAGAATTTAATCTAATTATTCAATAGTTCTTCACTTTTGTACTCTCTTAAATTTTGTATGATTCCTTCATTTTCCAATAGATGTGTTTTTACCTGTTATTTAAGAATTGATTTCTTATAGAAAAATTGTCTAAAACTAAAAAAACATTGATTTATTGGATTGATTCAACACAATCTAGAGGTTTGATCTTCATTATTTATCTGTGCATTTAATTTAAAGTTAAACTTGTTGTTTTTCTTTCAAATTTCAAAATTCAGATCTTTTCTTTGAGATTATGTTTGAAAATTTATCTTCTAATTATTATTTTGTCTATTAGTTTGATTACGAATTTAGTTTCCTTCATTCATTTTATTGACGATTATTGGATTATAATATATGCAAACATATAATCTTCAATTGTTATACAGAATTTGTTAAAAGTAAGGTTGCAGTACTATTATAATTCATTTGCAAGTTGTATGTAAAATTTGAAATTAATCTAAAATTTATATGATTAGTTTGATTATGAATTTGTTTCCTTCATTATTTTGCTGAACGTTGTTAGTAATAATTTTTGAATACCAAAGAAACCTAACTATTCGAAATAATTCATTAGAAGAACAGTTGATCCATTTTCCTATTTTTAAACATATGTATATAAACAATAAAGTTTGGTGAGAAAGATTTATTCAAACCATAAACTTTCATACCATATTTTGGGAAAAAATATAAATTTATATGCAACACTTTTGTACTACAGCGATCAAGTTTAAAATTTGCTTAAAAATTTAGTTTTAAATATGTGTTTTGTAAATTTATTTCTTCTTTGATGTTTTACTAAGTATTAATCTAGCTTAAATTATATTTGTAAATATGATATTATCCATATTAATCAACATTGAGTGTATAATATATTTTCGTGCTACCATCAAAATTCGTAGGTACCTTATATGACAATCTTGGTGATTAAATGTGAACTTCAAAAAAATTGTCTACTATTATGCTATTTTCAACTTTTTTAGTTTTGAGTTGTTAAGCTATAATCATAGTTGGAAAATATGGTTTTTCAAAAATGTTTATGAGTATACGAAATTTTGATGTGAAGGATCATATCACTTAAACTACTAAAAGGAATCAATTTGAAGAAATTAATTCCAAACAATTCAGTTTAATTTGAATTGAATTTTATTAGAGAATTAATTACAATAATGTTTGCACCAAAAGTTGGCTCAAACAACCAATAGGTTGAATGTAGAAAAAGTGAACAACTAAAATTAAAACAGAGGAAACAAGCGAAAAACAAGAACACACAGATTTATAGTGGTTTGGCGTTGATTGCATACACCCATTTTGAATGAATTGATTTATTAATCACTTGGAATTCTAAGTGCGAGGTTACATCCTAAAATTTTGCCAACAGGGATCTCAAGATGTAGACGAGGTCACCCAAAAAGTTTCACGACCCAAATCCCAAGCATAGGGCATCGGTCCTAATGGACATGTGACATTATACAATCGCTCTGGTGGGTCCTCCTTCATGCTAGTTTCATGTTTTCAAAGTTTTTTGCATAATGATCTTCGTGCTTTTGGAGAAATCGATCGATTCCTATTGAGTTGAACTGTTCGTTGATGTTGTTCATAGCTATGGTGATATGATTTGATCCCCCGCATAGGAGAAGGGATAAGTACCAATTCCTTACCTAGGGGAAGCACTAATCCATACTTAGAATATTCCAAAAAGTCTATCTCTTGGTCTCATTTGAACGTTGCTTCATATTGTTTTCCATGTTTGATCTCCGACTCCATGATCACCTCTCTAGACTGCTTGCCTTGTCTACAATCGAGTCTATCTTGTCCAATAGTCTGGATATAGGCAGGTCAAAAGGCCGGATAACATTTGTCCCTCAAAGAACGTCTTGTTTCAAACATGACGTGCTTTGAATTAAAGCAGGTTAGTGTTGTCGAAAGGGATTCCGTTCAATTTTCTAAACGGTCATTATCCTTTCATCGAATTTTATTTCAAAAGAGTCGTATCTCTCTCTGTTTGTTGCGACACTTGGTCGATATTAATATAAATCTAGAGTGTAATCCCTTGTCTTGTCTATGCTTAGTTCCATTGAGGTTGTTAATCAAGTTAGTAAGTCTCGACTATCTTCAGTGACTTGTTTTCAGAAAATTACAAGTGAGAATTCATCCAATTTTTATTGATTTGTGAAATCGAATCTTGGATATGCACACGTGACATGTTCATGTACACACTTTGTTAATTGCTCTCTAACTCGTTCACACATTTATGGAACGTTTCCAGTTTCACGTAGTTCAAATACAATAGCATTGTTATTATTATTATTATATATATTATAATTATTTTATTAGTAAGGGATCGACATAAATCCCCTATGTAAGGAATCAAGTCCGATCCCTTCACTTATATGGAGTTAGCTAATTTCAGGCTTTAAGGAAGCAGGCCACATATACTATCACATGTTTGACTATATATCTCGTTTATCTACACAAACCCTTTTTCACTTTCATTATCTTTGTTGCTAAACCCTTCGCTTCTTCTATCATTAGAATCTTCAAATTCGAGAAATCCAACCAACTGCCACGAATTCAATCATTTATCTGCTCTTTTATCCTCTCTAATTCCGATGCTTCCATCTTAGACCACATCTTTGCCCACTTTGATTGAATTGAACCTTGCTGAATTCGAGCCCCCAAATCTCTAATCCACCCTTAAATCTCTAATCCACTTTGGCTTATTATGTATGTATTCAAGGTAGGTACTCAAGTAGATGGCGATTTTGATTGTGACGAAACAATGGGGTTAATCATGTTGCTTGATGTGGACTTAGGGTTTTGTAGCATGGAGTGAGTGTACATGTTGAGATCTGCTTGGTATTAGGAAGATGAAGTGGAGGAGCGACAAGCATTAGAATCGTTTAATGGTGTGGAGGAGAAGTGATGGAAGGTGATGGACGTGGATATAAGGAGAGATGAGATGTAGTTGCACACAATTGTAGGACCAGTTATTTGTTGAAATGGAGGGATCAGTGTGATTTGGAATTAGGGATCGATCAGTAAGGAGGGATCGGTTATGGGCATTTGGAGTTCGAAATGGCGTAAGGGAGTGCTTCCTAGGTGAGGGATCGGGTACAATCCCTGGGGACTTAATCATTTTCAGCCGTTGAACTTGAACTCGAACATATACACATAATTGCATACTTGGACTTTGGACTTGAAACATGAACTTCGAAATAGGGCATGAACATGATTCGAGTACTTGGACTTGAATACACATGCATATGACTTAGAACTTCAAGTGAACTTGGATTATAACATATGCCTTGAATAGATTTGGATGCTTATATGTACTCAAATGCAAATACCAGACATCAACATGCTGATAACTGATCCCTCAACTTAGATAAAATCCACAACCATCGATATGAAAGCCGGTCAGGATAGTCAGCGATAGTGGTCACTCCGGTCGAACCCCAGTGTCTTGTTGCGGCTGTTATTTTAATTTTGAATTATTTATCATTGTGATGCATAATACCGCACCACGCTGCACTAGTTTACACTTTACACGGGGGAAAGGTTTCTTTCTCTAACGATGACTATCTACTAAATTTGATAGCTATGGATTCTAAATGCTCAAAGTGTTTAGCTGCTATGGATACTGAACGCTTCGCATGGCGATTCTGATGCCGAATCAAGCTCTGCAATAATATCTGCTCAGCACACTATAGGCAATCAATCAGAATAGCTATCAAGCTCTCAACAAGTGCCTGAAATTTCTACGAATCCAGCAGTAAATGCTGAACCAGCTCCTGACACTTTAGAAGATGCTATATTTTTAGAGAACCAGAAGATTCTGTTGCTTCAAGAATCGAAGAGTCTTCTCTTTGTAGAATTTGCATCAAACATGGGATACCATATGAGGATGTACGGGTCCCAACTCGGAATGGTAGAGCTCACTCACCTCCGAAAGGATATACCACTTGTAACAGATATATGTGTTGAGCAGGTTGCATCCACCTTTCAACCCATTCATCCAGAAGCCGTTACATCATATGAGATTGGCTCCATCCTAGTTGCATTCGAACAACTGTGCATTTCTTCATGTACATACATGATATTCCTCGAATTCTTATATCATGAACCAAATTGGGAGGACATTAGATTCATCTTCAACTTCAAGCGATGAAAGGAAAGCCTCTCGTATACATTTATTGAGTCAATCAGTAATTATCAAGTCATGACTGGTGCTTAGAATAAGCTAAGTGCTTTTATGAATGAGTAGTTTTATGTGCATTGCCCGCCTGGCTTCGTGTCCCGATGGCCGGAAGGATGTGAGAGTCATTTGACTCGATCTTGAGTGCCTTTATTCGGCTGTACTTTGAACTAAGCTGTTCTATTAACCTTGCAGGTAGCTAACCACGTCCTATCGGTGATAGTTATTGAAAGTCAATCATTAAGCTCAGGAATATACTTCTGGAAGATAGAGATGCTAGATCTCTTATTATCGACGAGCACCTATT
Source organism: Allium cepa (assembly GCA_030765085.1). Taxonomy (NCBI): domain Eukaryota; kingdom Viridiplantae; phylum Streptophyta; class Magnoliopsida; order Asparagales; family Amaryllidaceae; genus Allium; species Allium cepa. Next base: position 251,810,275 of record CM060928.1, read on the forward strand.
TGCCTTCAGCTTGGTAGAAGAGGGTCTAGCACCAGGTTAACAGGGAATGCTGATGGTGAAATAATAGGGAGAAGAGACGGTGTTCAGTAGGGAGGTGGCGAGGTTAATCCTATCATGCCCTAGTCGAGAAGGCTCGAGGTGTCGTCGGAAGGAGAAAGAAGGGGCGATGCTAATGGGCCTAGTCGTGACGATGCTGGTTCAAGCCATGAGCCTACCGTTGGATCCTCCCAAGACATAAGGCTTCCTTCCCTAAAGAAGAGAAGAAGAAAGAGCACGTTTACATGCTTCATAAAGGACAAGTCTCCAAGCAGCCAACCACCACTATTGCAGATCAATCTGCTTTTTCGCCACTAGAGAATTTATTCGAGGGATTGTCGGACATCTCGCTACCGGATGATGTCGGGAGTTTGGATTTTGCTAACATGAGCTTTGGGGGGTCTGACTATCTTATTCAAATTGGTACCGACATTCCTCCAACTAGCATGAGAGAGATTAATCAGGCCAGTAAAGCTCCTATACCTGGTCCATCTGAGGGAACATTAGGACACTCACGATCATGTGCACTGCACCACATGTCACCCATCCATCTTTCGAAGACCCTCACACATCTTTGTTTTTTTGAAGGTTCCATGAGGCGCTATTATAACTATGATCGCCTGAAGAAATCATCATATTCTCAACCATCTTATTTTGGGTCCAGTCGAGGTCCACACTCCAAATGATAGCCTGGATAGGAAAGAGAAGGCCATGTTGGAAGTGAGGATCGAGACAGAAATCATCAATTCAAGGATTTGTCATCCCGGTATAAGTCAAAGTCCCAGTCTTCTCACTATAAGAGTGTCGATCCACATCCCACTGTTTATAGTAGTGGCAAGTCATTACCTCATGACCCTACTTCAACTGCACCACCTGAGCCACATTTGAGTTCCTTTGGCACCTGGTGATCTTCTGAACGCTAGAGTGGTGCAGTAAGTCTTGATACATCTTCTCATATGGATGCAAATGGTCCATTTTAGCTCCAACGCTCTTGATGCCACTGCTGCAGAAAAGGTGCCCGAGCTTAAGGCCACATTTCCTAAATTATGCTTTGATGAGTTTAAATTTGTTCATGCTTTGCATCCAATTCCTCCAGAGGCCAAGGACACGATACCCTATCATTTTAATGGTGTCTATGTCTAGCATGGCACAACTCTTCATATGGCCGAGAGGATTTCTGAAGTGTCAATGGAAAGGAAGCATGAGATTGATCATTTAACTCTCAAAGCGATTCATGATAAAGACATCATCAAACACTTGGATGAAGAACTCAAGGAATCGAATACAAAGCTGGCCGATGTTGAGAGAAGAGCAAGCAAATCTTTTGAAGCAGTGGAACGTTTGATGCAAGCGCATCAAGTTGAGATGGACATCACTGTTCACCACAGTGGCACTTTAGCCCTTGAGAAGATATTCTGCAGAGGGAAAAGGATGCACTAAAAAAGATAATGATGCCCTGGCCCTTCGTATTCGATAGCTCAGCTTGAGAAGGAAAAACTAGAGAAACTTGAGGTCCAACTAGAGTCCTAATGATATTGCGAGGAAGCCGTCGAGGCTCGCCTGACCAAGATTGAGGCTGATAAACAACTTGCAAAAATAAATACCCTTATAAAGGAAGCTAGGGAGGCTAGTCGAATAGAGATAAAGGATAACTTTGAACCCTGCTAATATATTACAATGCAAGTGTCCTTATGAATCGCAACCTTCGCCTCCTTAGAGAGGGGCACCATGAGTCGCTAATCGAAGGCTGGGACTATATTGTTGAGCTAAAGAAGAAATCCCTTAGTGATGTTGAGGTTAATGAAGAGCAGCTTATGCATGAAACCTTGCACGATGAAGAGCCAAATGAACTCAAGGCTGCTCAACTTAGTTTACTCCATGACCTGGTAATTACCGAGAAGGGGAAGGATGCGATGAAGCCTTCGGGTCTAGCTCTCAAAACCCTCTCGCAACTCAAAAAATTGGTGCCTTAACTTATCATGCCCCTAAAGAGGAGATAGGTTATGATCCAGATCATCCTGAAATCCATAAGTCTTTTGGGTTATCTCCGATTCTTGAAGGCACACCCCAGCTTCGATCAAAGGCCAACCTGGCAAAGGTATATCTCTCACCTCCCGACGTTCTAGAAGGTTTACATCTTAGGCACAAAAATTATGGGATTACCCATTGAACCTTATGAAATTGCAGGTCTGTCCGCATCTGTATATGCTCCTGGTGGTGAACCCGTCCTGGGATAACATGCATCGACCATGGAGTCTATAATGGTTGTCACTTCACATATGGTCCTGATTATTCAATCCATCGAAATTCTTGGCCTAGATGCTAAAGTTATAGGGGCTTCGAAGGAAGAAAATACTGATGATCAACATGTCCAGGATGAGATAGATGACGTCGTGGTGACCCATGCCTCTGAGCACATAGACAAATACAACTTGAAAAAGCACATTGAAAAGGAAGAGCTTGATAAGCAAATCAAGAGGGAGCGTGCCGTGATATATATCACTCTACTCCAAATCATATTGCCTGGCGGTATCGTCCCTGAAGACGTTAACCCTTCTGTATCCCAAAGTGTGACTGCTTTTATTTCTGTCTCTAAATGCATTTCACCTAAAAGTGGCAAGGGTGGAGGTAGGTCGAAGAGGAAAGGCAAGGGAGAGAGCTCTAGTGAGTCTACCCCAAAGGATCCCAAAAGGGACAAGAAATAACCATCGAATCGGCTTGGGTTACGCATAACTAAGCAGCTATTTCTCTTCGTTGGCAGTAATTGTGTGGGTATAGCATCCATTTTTGATTTATAGTTCTAGGATAAAACTTGTACTCAACTTTCCAATTTTTTTCTTGTGAATAAAATCTTCTTTCATTTCAGTTTAACTTTTGTGCGAATTTGTTCAAATGTTCGAGCTATTACATTTTCCATTCAATGTACTTGTAATTTGCCATTTGCCATTTAAGTGGCAATGTCATTCGATTGTCCGTAACTTCGGCATCGATCTGATAAGTTCATCTCAAGGCCTTCTTTCAGTCGTGGCCTTAAGTCGTATTAAATTCAAGGCATGACCCATAGTGTTACACTGTTGTATTCAGCGGTTGAGTGATTATACTTATGCCTCCAGTCTTGTGTTGGGGGAGTTAGCTTATGGATGATCGCGTTCCTTCCATTACAATTTTATACTCCCCCTTTCGGGTTTAGGCCAAGTCAACAAATGAGTGGTCGAATCACACTCTTTTGTTTGTTTGTACTCTATTCTGCACTCTATGGATCAGAGTTAGTCGATGGACGATTAATTATACCCGATTGATGTTTATACTCCAGCCTGCTCCCTACGGACTGGAATTGTTCTGGTATATTATGGAACCGCGTTTCTCTTGGTTATTTCCTTTTCCCCTGAGTTTGAGGCAAAAGTCAAAGAGTGGACGGTCATATCGTTCCTATTTTTTTATATTCGTCCTGTTGAATCGGGGAACGGAGTTAGTTATCATACGATTGAGTCACATCCATTCTATGTTTTATACTTGGCCTATCGGATAGTAGGCGAGAGTTAATATATGAATGGTTGAGTCATGTTTATTTTTATTGATTCGATCATGGACCTAAGAACCTGGTTGGCACCAGAGCCAGGGTACTCGCTAGTCTATATTAGGCATACGATAATGTAAATCGGTCGCATATCAAAACTATTATACTATGCTCAAACAATTCACAAATATAGAAGAAACTTTAAGTTTATTAGCAACTTAAAGAGAGAATGATAGAGTTTGTCTTATTACATGGCTTCGAACTAAAATGTAAAAGTAATTCTAAATGGAATACAACTGAGTAAAATAAAATTAAGTGAAATAGCGTCGTAAATGCTTGCAATTCCATGCTCGTGGGAGTGTAATGCCATCAAAAGTCGTTAGCTTGGAAGTTCGATCTCCAAGCTTCTGATCAATGACAAACGGTCCTTCCTATCTCGGACCCATGTTTTTGGGGCTAGGAAAAGTCCATTTCAGGACAAGATCACCAATTTCAAAGGTCATAGCTCAGACTTTAACATTGTAGCATCGGGTGACTCCGTGCCGGTGTGCAGCTGCCTTTAAGTCAGCTTCTTCATGCTTCCCATCGACCGGGTCTAAAGATTCCAAAGGAGATATTTGTTTATTCTAGGGTCATAGTAAGTTACTCGACGAGAAGGGACTTCAATCTCTACAGGATTCACGGCTTCAAACTATAGGCAAGGGAGAATTGAGTGTGGCTAGTTGCGGACTTGTGGTTGGTTTTGTATGACTATAATACTAACGGGAGTTCACCAACCCACTTGCCTCTAGCCTTCTTCAAACTCTTTCTTAGAATGGAATTTATGATTTTATTAACTGCTTCGACATGTCCATTGGCTTAATGGTGAGCAACTACCGTAAGTCTTTTCTCAATACGATACCGATGGCAGAATTCTTTCAACTCAACGCTTCCCAATTGAGTTCGGTTGTTAGTTATGATCGTTTAGGGAAGACTAAAATGGCAGATGATGTTTCGAACAACAAATTTGATTACTTTCTTCAGGGTGATCGTGGAAAAAGGTTCAGCTTCAGCCATTTAGTGAAGTAACCGACAACCGTTATGGCATACTTCACACTACCTTTGGAAATCAGCAAGGAGTCAATGATGTTAATACCCCAAATAGCAAACGACCATGGATTGAAAATTTGGGTAATCTCTTTCGGTAGGGCTCTCGGAATCTTTATGAACGTCTTGCACTTATCGCATCATCTAGCATAATCAGCTACATCCCGATTGACAGTTGGCCAGTAATAACCATAGCGAAGTATCTTCTTTGCCAAGATTTGCCTACCGGTGTGATCACCACATTCTTCTTCATGGACTTCTATTGATACTCGCTTGACTTTCATCATTGGAGATACACCGAAGTAGGAGGATGGAAAAAACCTTACTTTACACGAGTCCTTCTTGAAGGATGTATCGTGAAACTTTACGGAGGACACGTTGTTTTTCATTCCTCCATTCGGGAGGAATTCCCCTATGCAAGTAATCTTTGATCGGAATCATCCATGACTCATTGTCGATCTCCGTCTTTAAGATCCAAACAGTCTCCATCTTATCAACACTTGAAGCGTTAAGTATTTCAATTCGGACCCCGAAACTGGCCAGATTGGACAGTGAGTCGGCTTATTCATTCTGTTCTCTAAGGATGTGTGTAATTGAGTAATGCTCAAGGTCGGCTATTACGTTTTGGACTCGATTGAGGTAAGGAGCAAGTTATGCTTCTTTGGTTTGATATTCATCCCTGACTTGGCACACTACTAACTGGGAATCATAGAAAATTTATAAAGTTCTTACTCCCAGTTTTTTAACAAGTTTGAACCCGTCGATCAAGGCTTCATATTCGGCTTCATCAGGAAAGTCGAGTTTCTGAGCGTAGCAGATCGAGCGTTCCTTAGAAGTCAGTAGCATGACTCCGGCACCAAAACACCAATCGTTAGATGCTCCATCCGTGTACATCTTTCATTGGATGGTAAATTCTCCACTGCTCTTAGTAGAGTCATCTTGTGTAGTGAATTCAGCTATGAAGTCGACCAATGCTTGCCCTTGGATGGCGCTTTGGGGGAGATAAGTGATATCGAGCTGGCTCAACTCAATGTTCCATTTAAGTAACCTTCTAGATGTCTCAGGTCACTGTAGGACCCGATGTAATGGCTGGTCGGTTAAGACAATGATGGGATGAGTCCGGAAATAAGGGTGGAGCTTCCTTGATGCAATCAAAAAGAGTATGCGAGTTTTTATAGCTTTAGATAGTTTCTTTTAGCACCTTTCAACCACTTGCTAACATAGTATAATGGTCTCTGGATCCTACTCTCTTTGCGCAACAGTGCGACACTTATGGCATATTCCAACACCGCCAAGTAAATATACAAGTCTTCATGATCCAGTGGCTTGGACAAGATGGGAGGTATCTCTAAGTGATTTGCCAAAGCTTGGAATGCAATAATACAATCTGATATACATTCAAAGTTTCTCTTCCCCACCCGATCAATTCAAAGAAAGAAATGAACTTATCAGTAGCTCTCAAGATAAATTGACTCAAGGCAACGACCTTCCAATTTAAGCTCTGCACTTGTTTAATCGTCTTCGGTACCTGGATAACCATTATCACCTGGATCTTCTCGTGATTAGCTTCAATCCCATGAGAGTTAACGATGAAACCCAAGAATTTCCCAGACGGAATGTAGAAGAGCATTTCAAGGGGTTTAGTTTCATTTCATATTTCTGGAGAACACTGAACACTCCGCTAAATCATCGATGTGATTGTTTGATCGTTGTGACTTCACGAGCATACCATCTACGTATACTTCATCGATCGACCAATCTAATTTTTGAACATCCGGTTGACCAATCTTTGATAAGTTGCACCAACGTTCATCAGCTCGACATCATAATGCAGTAGTACAATCCTAGGTCTATAAAAAGGCTGGCGTATTTCTTGTCTTGGGCGTGTATCAGGATCTGGTTGTATCCAAAGTACGTGTCTATAAATGAAAGCAGTTCATGTCCAACGGTTGAGTCTACCAGTTGATACGATCCTTGGAAGTGGAAAGTTGTCCTTCAAGCACACTTTGTTCAGGTCTAAGTAGTCAACCAATGTCCTCCACTTTCCATTAGCTTTTCTCACAAGTATAGGATTAGATACCAATTTCGGTTAGAGGGTATCGCAGATAAACCCGTTATTTTTGAGTTTATGCACCTCCTCCTTAAGCATAACAAATCTCTAATGATCCATGCTACATCGCTTTTGTTTCACCAGGACATGTCTCAGGTAGATATACAATGCATGGCTCGCAATGGTTGACTAGATTCCATGTATGTCAGAATGGGTCCAGGCGAACACATCAAGATTTTCCTAGAGATAGCTAGCTAATTCTTTCATCATTGTTGCGCTGATTCATGATCCGATCTTCAGGACCCACAATGGGTCTTCATAGCTGACTGCGATGTCAATTGTCAGCTCACCAGGTATAGCCTTGGATTCTTTAGGCCCCTGCTCCTCATCTCTTGGATATATATCTTTATAGAACCGAATGTAGTGCCCAAACTAAGGCTCAGACATAGATTGCTAAGCTTCCATTGTTTTGATGTAGAGAGGCATCTCCATATATTTTTCGTTTTTCTTTTGTCGAGCATCCCTCAACTCAGCAACATAACAGGCATAGCCAGTTGTCTGATCTCCGTGAATAATTTTCACGCCATTATCTATTAGGAATTTGAGTGTTAAATACCAAGTGCGATAGTTACCCTAAATTTAACAAGGGCTGACCAGCCCAAAAAGCATTATACAAAGAGTTTACATCCATCACAATAAACAACAACACTCGCACTATCCTACGGTTTTCGTCTCCTAACTCCACCGGTAGCTAGATGTAGCTTACCGTTTCAGTAGCAATATCGTTAAAACCATGGATACGAGTTTTGCATGGTTTCAAGTTATTGGCTTCTAGTAACATCTGGTCGTATGTCTTCTTAAAAAAGGATATTGACTGAACTTTCGCAGATGATTAGGATCTTTCTTACCCTGGCGGGGTTGATCAGGGTGGAGATCACCATTGGGTTAATCATAGAGGCTTTCGTCCTATCTTCATCTCTACTTCGAAACAAAATATCGTCGGTCATGGTTCTCTACTACTTTGTTTGAGCATCGAGCTCCATGTTCGAGCAACACTCAATATCAACATGTCCTATAGCGTTCACGTAATGCTCTATTTCGTTCCAACTTTTGTCGGTTGGATGTGGTCCTCCAACAATGGTGTTAATGACTAATCTTCCTCCCATCCATCTAAGTTCCTCAGCACTAGGCGGAGCTTGTCCTCTATTGAGGTCCTCTGCCCGCCTTCCTATGGGGCTTTAACAAACTATTGCAATTTTTTTCACGGATTAACTTTTCAATGATGTCATCGAGGTGGCAGTGCTCGTCCATGGTATGACCATAACTTTCATGGAATCTATAGCACTTCCCTGCTTTTTTCTGCTTCTTCGTCAGTTCTTTCAAAGGTGGTCTTATGTACTGCATAGTATTACAAGTCGATTGGTATATGTTTTCTAATGACGTGTTTAACTATGTAAATGTGTCAAATGTCAGGATCTTTGGCTTCCCTCTCCCATAATCCCATCTTCGATCACGGTTCTATCACCGCCCTTTTTTTTTGCTCATTTGGTTTGTTTTGAACATTAATTTTAACTTTCCCAGAACTCTCCCCGGACTATTTCACTACCACATTACTTTGAACTCCGTCGGTGCTTGTACCTATAATGTCTCTCTTCTTGGACCGCTTCCCTCCTCCTTCCTCAAGTACCAAGCTGCCTTCGCATAAAAATGGTTCAACGTAGAAGGAGTTTTTCCTGCCAACCAATTTCCAAAATCTGAATCAAGGACAACTCCCTTAGTCAGTGTTGTCAATGTTGCATTATCTTTTGGATTACTGAGTTCTATAACAGTCATATTAAACCTTTCCATACAATCCTTCAACGACTCCCCCGGGGCCTGGATCAAGTTGGAATGGGAAATGACATCTTTAGGGTGAGCTGTATGCATGCGAAACTACTCTACGAACTTCCTTGCTAGTTTATTGAATGAAGAAATTGACCGTGGTGGTAGCTTTATGAACCACATGGTCGTAATCCCTTCCAGAAAAATGGGAAAACATCTGCACTTGACTACATCAGCGACTTGTGCGGATTCCATAAGGAAATGTCGTCGGCGATGAACACAAAAAGCAGAAGGGGCTATGATACCTAGTCCAGTATACAGAATGAAAGAAAGTATGCCACTCATACTTTATGAGATGTTACCCGGGGTCGATTTTTCTACATAAGCAGGTATTATAGGGCATATTAAACGTCCAAGGATACTCTACGTTTAGGATGTTGTTAATGAATGGGGTATGACTCTTGGAGAGTGCCCAATCATCGATGGTCAAGCCTTGACTTTCTTTCACAAGCTATCTCACATAGCTGTCGGGTTCGGTATCTAGAGAGCCGGTGCCTGGTCGTGTTCCACCTCACGTGAACGACCCGATCTATGCCTTCGGGCAACTCCACTTGCCTTGGCTTAGAATGCCCTTTATGTTCCTCCTGAGCAGTAGTCCTATCTTTATCTATCAACTGTGGTTCAATGACATTCGCCTGAGCTCCAATGCCTTGGTTGACCACGTGCGTTCGGGGTTAGCTTTTCTAGTAGCAGGAAGTTTCCCTCTTGGTTCGAGGGTTCGGTGCCAATCCTATTGGGGGTTTTGGTAACGATCATTGTGGTCTGGCGATGGTTGATCACGTGGTTTACCCATGATGTTCCAGCATCATATGTATCCATCTTATGCCGTCTGAATCTGTAATAGTCGTTAGATGAAGAGGAGCTTCCGATCCTGAGTATGGAGTAAGCGCCCTCCTTGTCTTTCCACGTAAGTCTTTTAACTATTTCAAAAATTCGATATTGGCTTGGATTTTATGATTGAGCTGCCGACAGCTATCTAATAATTCTTTCATCGGGACTATAAAGTCAGCTTTGGTGATGTAATTAGGAGGATTTAGGGCATCAGCAGCCGCAGGTTGTACATTCTGGTCAACCTGTTGAACGCCGGTATCTTCATTGCCTTCAACAGCAGGGGAAGTAGTAGACTTTCCTCTAGCCATGGCTAATATCTTCCTTTTATACCTTCTTCAAATCTGAATAGAAATGGAAACTTATCATCAGAAATCTGGATCTATCTCATGAATATAGAAATCCACAAGTAGACCATGACATCCAATCAAGTTGAGAATTTTTCTCAATGAAAGCACCAAAGTGTTTACAACAAACGTTGGTGCAAACACCTAATAGATTATATGTAGTTAAATAAAGTGAAGAACTAAAATTAAAATAGAGGAAACAAACATGAAACAAGTACACATAGATTTATAGTGGTTCGGCGTTGATTGCCTACGTTCACTTTGAATGAATTGCTTTATTAATCACTTGGAATTCTGAGTATAGGGGGATCCGATTGGATGATCCTTGATTACAATGGAGTACAAGTAAAATAGCAGCGTAAAGATCTTTAAAATGAATAGGGAACTCTATATTTATAGGGGTAGACGACCAAATATCTTTCTAAAATTTCACTGACAGAATCCTAAGATGCATGCAGGGTCACCCAAAAAGCTTCACAGCCCAATTCCCAAGCATAGGGGATTGGTCCATATAGACACGTGGCATCGTGCAATCGCTCTGGTGGGTCTTCCTCCATGCTAGTTTCATGTTTCCAAAGTTGTTTGCATAATGATCTTTATGTTTTTGGATATATCGATCGATTTCCGTTAAGTTGAACTGTTGACTGACGTTGTTCATAGCCATAGTGATATGTTCTGGTCCGGAGCATAGGAGCAGGGATAGGTATCAATACCCTACCTAAGGGAGAGGCACTAATCCATACTTAAAATATTCTGGACAATCTATCTCTTGGTCTCGTTTGACCATTGCTTTATATTGTTATCTATGCTTGATCTCTAGACTCCATGACCACCTTTTTGGTCTACTCGCCCAATCTATTATCGATTCTAGCTTGTCCAATATTCCCTTTTTGGTCTAGTTATGAAGTCACCTATAAAGTTGAACTAAAATATTATTTGGAATATTGTGATCATGATAGGTGACTTCATAACTAAAATGCTATGTTAAACTATCATTTTGCATATTCTGTATCGAACTTTAATTAAAAATGACAGAGTAAAATATCATTTTGCATATGGTGATCATGATAGATACCTTCATAACTAAAATGCTACATTAAACTATCATTTTTTATCGTAAACATGTTAGTAGACTTTGTAATTAAAATGCTATAGTAAAATATCATTTTGCATATTGTAATCATGATGCGGACTTCATAACTAAAATGCTACATTACACTATCATTTTGTATATCGTAAACATGACGATGGACTTTGCAATTCAAATGTTATACTAAGAAATACATATGCTATATATAGCTATTATTTTGCATATTCTATTCATAGTAGTTCACTTTAAAAAAATACTTATGCTACATCAAGTTATCCTTTTACATATTATATTCATTCTGGTTCACTTTAAAAATACTTATGCTTTATGTAGCTATCGTTTTAAATATTCTATTCATGTTAATTGTCTTTAAGAATACTCATGTTATATTCAACCATCATTTTGCATATTCTATTCATGCTAGTTTTCTTTAAGAACACTTATGCTAAATCCAACTATCATTTTGCATATTTTATTCATGCTAGTTCATTTCAAATATACTTATTTTAAATCCAAATATCATTTTGCATATTTTATTCATCTTATTTCACTATAAATATACTTATGCTATACCCAACTATTATTTTGCATAGTCAGATAATGGTTCTATATTTTTAAAGTACATATGCTATATTAGTCTATCATCTACCATATTAAACACAACATATTGTGTTTCAAATATAGAAATGCTATATACAAATATCATTCGACATGTAATTTGTGCATGTTGTTTTTGAGTCAATAATTTTATTATTAACTATCATTTGAACGTCTGATAGTTGAAATAAATTGTATATTAAACAATACCTTTAAATCAGTGACATCATTGGTACTTTTTGGATTTTTTCCCCTTCTTCTTCTAGATTCTTCTTTTTCATTCATTTCTTAGCTCTGGACTTAGCAGCTTTCGTCTTCAATCGTGGAGTAATTTCTAACATAGGTTTGGCTTGAGGCGTCACATTATGCTTTCTTAATTTTGGAGAAATTGGCTTTAATATCTAGGTCGACAATGGAAGATTCGATTCCAATATTGATGAAGTTGCCAACTTAGATTGGGTTTCAATTTATTTTTGATTTTCTTTTTTGGACGAATGAAGCCCTAGGTTGTTAGAATGTTGGAAATAGTTTCGTTAGTAGAGCTAAAAATAGGAGATTTTAGTTAGTGGGGTTGAAAAAATGTGCGCGCCCTTGAAACAAAAAAAAAATTAAAATTAACATCTTTCAAAATCGAACTTATTTTAACTTTTTCCTTTAAACAAATATCCTCTATTCAATATGTTCAATTGTTTTATTTAATTTATTTACCATCTAAACCCTGACATATGTATATAAAAATTGATAAACATGAAATTTCAATTTTTCATGCTAGCACCCATGGTGGTAGCAAATATGAAATATAAATAGAACGTTCATTATGCAACTACCTTGATAGAAATATATAAGGTCGTGAGGGTATATTTAGGTCATTTAGATCCAAAAATATAACTAAATAGTAAAAAATTGCTCATTGTGTTTTCATGATCGGACTAAGTCGCAGTCCGATCTTGAATAAATTTGTCATCGCGTGAGAGTTGGTCATCACGTGAATGGCGAGGTCGGAGGCAGCACGGTGGAGTCGTGATTAGGGTTTTGGAAATCGTGATGGCGATTTAAAGGTGTTTGGAGATGTGGGAGGTACGACAGTTTTGTCGAGAGGAGCGGTGATGTATGTGTGCGTGTGTGGAGCTAGGTGTTGGCGCGGCAGTGAAGTTGCAGGATAGCCAACAGAGGCATAGGTGGCGGCAGTGCATGGGGATGGTCGATGACTTTGGGTTGGTGAGCGTCAATAAGATGGTGGTGCAAGTGAAGCAAGGTTGAGGTGTTAGCTAAAAATTGGTTCAAAGATCTTGGGTATAGGCTGAAGCACTTAAGAATTCCGGTGATCGTGCAAAGTGCGTGAGTCGCTGGGATTGCTGAGTGGATGCGTGTGATCGAGCGTGATTTTGAGGAAGGTAATCACCAGTTTATTTTTAGCCAAGTTAATTGAGAAATTAATATTGGTCAAAATTTATTGATTTTTTTATATAAATTCGAACGCTAATAAATTTAATATCTTTATCATATGAGATTCAAAAATCACAAAACCAGTCGAGTTGGATGTAGCTGTGAATCTATGTAGCAGAATTAAAATTGAAATGGATTGCAAATAAAATCAAAGGTGAGAAAACTCTCTCATTTGGAATTGCCAATTTAATTTTATATAGTTAATATTAATCATTTGATGCTTGGTTGAATTTATTAATCAATATCTATCGAATGATGTTATACTATATATATAGTAGTATATATACTAGTATTTGGAGTGATATTCCCATACATTATAGGGGGTGAGACCCTATGCGTCCTGCATAATAGCAGATGACCCTATATACCGCGATGTCCCCCTCGAAGTGGGATTAGCATTTTTTTGTCATATTAATATCTGTGGATGCAGAGAAACAGATCGGAGGGATCTGACTGGATTACTCAAAAATATTAAATTTAATTTCATATATTGTGATATATGGATTGTGCAGAATAATATATATAGATTATTATGGTGTTTGGAATTTATTGGATGCTATTGTAGCACCAGCCTGGATTTTGATAATTTAAATAGCATAAATATATTTTTAAAATTTAAGGGATAAAGGGGAATTTTGATATAAAAATATTATATTGGAATTGGGGTTATTTTAAAGAAATTGAGTTAGGAAAATATATTGATTTTTGGGTAACACTTAACTATTGAGAATTATTAAATGGAGATTTCAAAAATAAAGTATTTAAAAAGAATTTATAAATGATATTCGAAAAATATAGAAAGGAGTTAAAGTCGACATTAAAATAGATTGGAAATTATAAATGAGATTCATAAAGGAATGGATTTCTAAAAATGGAATTTTATAAATAAGATTGTTTTTATAAACAAGAAAAAAACTCAAAGGAGTTACAAATCTAAATGATGTTTATAAACAAAGGAAATCGATATCAGGACGGTAAATTGAAAATATAAAATTCATTGGTGAAATTATATTAAAACGTGGAAATAGGTTGAGGGAAATAGTGATTTACTATTTTTGAAAAGTGAAAATGGTTAAGGAAATCTGATTGGAGGTGATGTGATGGAAATTGAGAGCAATTTATAAGTTGAACTGGTTATTGAGATTTTTAAAATATATTTTAAATTTTAAGAAGTGAGTTTGTTTTAAAATCTTATTATTTTAAAACAATGGAATTTTAAACTCGTTGAGATTGAAATACTTTGGTAAGTAGATTTTAAAATGTTAAGTATTTATTTAATAAATTCTAACTTTTAAATTTAGCTTCAAAAATTTATTTGTTCATCTAAAAATGAGTTGTAGATGTTATAAAAGTGCTTTCGATATTTTAAATAATAACTTAAGCATATTTTAAATAAATTACTATTCTTTAATGAAAATACTCATTATATATACATTTATATAGTTTGAAATGATTGAAAATTTATTTATAAATTCTCTCGAGATGTGTAGACGGGGTATACTGAAGGATGAGATTTTATAAGTGAAATCTTATAAATGAATGTTAGAGACTTTAAAAAAATTTCCGATGTCTAGATGTGATAATTCGGGAAGATTTTGAATTCATTTAAAGGAGTTATAAATGGTTGGTTGGGATTGTAAATAAGTATAATCGATTTGGAAATCGTAGGAAGAATTTATTAAAACTTCGAAGACTTATGAGATAAGTTATGAAATATTGCCAAGTTTAATCTTAAAATGATTTTGGAAATTATACATATAAATATTTTCCTAAGTATTGGAAGGAAGGTTTTGGAAAAATATTTTTAGTGGGGAAATATTAGGAATAGAAATATTTTCTAAGTGTTATAAAAATGGAAGTTGGAAATATTTCTAAGTATTGAAAATGAGGAATGTCCTGTTATGGATCCAAGTATTGAAACTGTTTTCAAATATAGAAATATTAAAAAAGATTGAATATATATCTTAGTGAAGATGTTTTGAAATAAATATTTTGGAGATGATAAAATAAGGCCCAGTCTCTACTTATGGATGTTTTATTGATAGATAAAAAACCGACTATCCATATTAGCCTTTCGCTAATCGCCTCTTTGAAACCGGGATCGAATTCAATTATCTGAAAACCACTTCGATCCGGTTTGAACATTATGAATGAATACCATGAAGATGATGAAGATGGTGATTTGGTTTGTCCAGACCCAGGGCAACTTGTATGGACAAATGCTATCAGAACATCGTCGTCAAAGGACGATGAGCATTCTAAGTAGAATTGTTTCTTGAAAGGTAACGTTAGCCTCGGCCTCATCAATTAGGAATGACTAAAACAGGGAAGATAAAGCAAGGTTAAGTGGGTCGCACCCAATTAGGGTATGTTATCACTTTTCTAGATGTCCTTGGAGACCTATTTATTATGGATATGGGTATGCATGAAAGAAGGAGCGCTCAATGGTAAGGTTGGGAATACCCGGGGTGTTAAAATATCCGGTCTATCTAGGTTTGGGGCATGCCGGTCTTGTGTAGCAGGGGATCCCGGCGTGGTCCTCTGTTCATTGTTCTAGAGGTGTACTATGATGGGAGGTACCCTAGTGGCCCAGTCATCCATTGGAACCCATACTCCATTATGAGCTTATGGTTTTGTTTGTAGAGCTTAGTATGCTAGAATTTAATTAATATAATGATTTCAGCTATTTGGATAAGTATTTGTATGTAGACACTGTTATAATATTACTGTATTTCTATAAAATGTTCTAGTTATCGTAAGGTAAAAACTCATCGTGTTTATGTGTGAAGCGTTCTTACGAGATACCTTTGTTTTTAAAAGGATTTTAATAACTCTAATAATTCAAATTGAGTGTGTTTTCTCATGTTGGTTTTCCAGACTGACTCGGGTGTTATTTTATTACAATGCTCGGGTCAGACAGAGCATTACAGATTCAGGATAGAATGCTATGGAGCCCAGGAGGCGAGTTGGATGATAGTAACGTATCTCCGTACTTGATTTATATTTTCCATTGTATGAGGACAAGTTATTATAACTATCCAGATTGATGTATTGATTGTTGTACTCTAATGATTGTAAGTATATAAACTGTTACAGATTCTTTTGTGTAAAAATCTGCTATTATATATTGTTCCGCTGTGGTTGTGAGATTCTTTGTTGTTGATTAGTTTTCTACTATCTCTTTCTTCTTCTTTACCCTATTTATTCGCTCTTTCATACAATTTGGGTTGAACATGGGTGAATTATTATCAACTCAAGGGGCACAGAAATGCGGGCCGCTACACTTGGACAAGAGTTGGAGGTTAAGTGAGAACCTTGGCTCAAGTGGGATTACTCATTAGAGATATAGTCAGTAGTACTCTAGAATGAGTTGAGTGTAATAATAGATATGAGCACGTATTTTTTAGTGAATATAAATGGTTTTAATTTATGCTAATTTATCTATTGAGTGGTATATAAATTCTGTTCGAGTAATGGGACGCCACCAAATCGATAGGAGTTTCTAAACACTTGAATAGAGTAATTTGACATAGTATGGTTTTGAAGTGGGTAAATGAAATAATTTTACCCAAATTACATTCTGACATAAAGGAAATAATTTTCTAAAATTATTATATTATTAATTGACATATTTGGATGTTATAACCAAAACAAGATTATAAAATTGGAGATGGTTTATCAAAAACCAAATTAAAAATTCTATAAATGTAAATTATACAAATGAGTTAAAACATTAAATTGAATTCAAACCAAAAATTGGAAAAAATAAAACCCCGGAGATTTTTGGAAGTTTTTTCCAAAGTATTTTGGAAATAAATAATAGTAATATTATTTTAGAGATGTTTGAAAGGAAATTTTTTTAAATGGTTTTTGGAAGTGATATGACACTTAACTAACTTCGGTCGTCGGAAAATAATCCTAGTGATGACTGCGCATCATCATCAGCATTCATTTTCAAGTTTCTAGGTGACGGATTGCTACTATAGTGGATTGATATGGAGATTTTTCGGTGAAAACAAGTGTTGTTTTGGAAATTCCGAAGGGAAATTGTTTTGGAATGGAACCAAGTGAATTTTGAAAATCCAAGAAAGTGGTTAGTAAACCAAAAAGGGTATATATGCATATATATTTGGTTTCAAAGTGATTGAAAAAAAATATACCGGTGTTGTATTCTAGAATTTTAATATAAATATGGGGAAAAACCCTCGAAAATAAGTATGAACTTATAATGTAAGGATAATTTCAAAGGAAAGTATGGAAATTGAGTTTTGACAAATAAATTTAACTTAAGTAAGTTAAAATAGAATTGTGTGAATTGAATTTGACTTAAGGAAAGTTAAATAAGTTTATTGGGAATTGAGATGATAATTGCTATATGAATATGAGTAAGGGAGTGGAAAAAATTGAAATTGGAATTGAATTCTTACTTGATCAAATGGAACGAATTAAAAATCAGATTTTCTTGGGGTAGAATTTAAATTAAGTATGGTTTGGAATGATGGTAAAGAAGAACTGAAGTTTAAATAAAAGTTAATCGGATCTAAGTTCTATGGAATTGAATTAATATATGTAAATGTGAATTATAAACTGACTATATAACTATCAGTTATAAAATTTGACTTGAATTAGAATTAACATCAAACTAAAGTAAATCTAAATTTTGAATTATGAGATAATTATATAGCATTAAGGTATAAATTTTGGATGACATAAAATTTAAGTGAATATTGGAATTGTGAATAAGTAAATTGGAATAGCTTATAGAAATTGAAATTTATTTAATTAAAATATACATGGGCTATATGTAAATGAACAATCTCAAGTTAAAAATAAAATGTGAATATATTCGAGTATAGAATTGATGGAAGTGTGAAAAATAAGTTATGTGACTTATAAATTGAAAAGTAAAATAGAAAACCCAAAATAAAAATTGTTTAATATTTCGGTAAGGGAAATAAATCCAACTTGAATTAAAAAAATGAGCTTGAGCTCAAGAAAAATTAAATGAAGTGATTTTTTAAAATAAACACGGGATATTAAACTATGAATTGGAAGTGAACTAATTAGATAATTAATTAGTTAATTGAATATGTGAATGGAATTTAACTTGGTTGAATAAATTTAGGTTGGGAATTAAAGGTGGATATTGAAATTGGAACTTTAGTTACAAATAAAATTCGACGTAAGTATAAGCGAAATAAATATATTCTGAAATGTTATGGAATTAAGTAAAATGAAATCAGGTTGAAATAGCAATGACTTTGAATTACAAATAAATTAAATTTTAGTATAAATAAATTGAATATGACTTGGGATATTAATTAAAATGGATTTGAGTAGGGAATTAAAATTGAAGTGGATTAAATGAATGAACTAATTAATTAATTAGTAATTGAATTGGAATTCAATTGAAGAGAAATCAATTTAAATAAAACAGATTTGAATATAGAGGGAGTAGATATAAACGGAATGTAAATGAATTGATTGAGAATCAATTTGAAAGAATAGAACTGAATATAAATTGATTTGGAATGAATTTAAAATAGCTATAAGTTTAATTGGTTATTTTATTAAATAAAAAGCGCCGAATTTGCATAAAAGAATTGTTGTTCGGCGTAAACGGAAGTAAATTATTTCTATGAACTAATAGAAGTGAAATAAATTGATTTTTAAATCAATTGGGAATGGATATGAGTTGTTTGGTATAAAAATAAAATGAATGCATGAAAAGTGAGTTATAAATTATTTAAATTGAATGAAATGGTATATGGATCGGTTGGAAGTAATTAAATTAGTATTGGAACCTCATAATTGCTTATAAATATATGTTAGCATGCATTGTTTATGAAATCTATGCGTTTTAACCATTTAAATGAATGAAATGTGATTAAATTTCATATTTCAATACTTACGTGAATTAAATTGAGTAAGTATAGGTACAGGGAAATTTTTGGCTAGATTTGGGTTGCGATTGCTTTTGAAGTAAGTGCTTGCTTAATAATGCTTAAAAATGCTAAAATAAGGTACGTTTTTGGATTAAATACCAAAAATATAAATATTATATATATATATATATATATGTATGTATATATATTCCGACCATGTGGGTCGATGTATATATATTTATCTCTCTTGTCATATTGCAAAAGGTCTTCTGTACAAAGGAGATTCTGCCAAAAAATTCGTAAATTTAGGATGTTAGAAAAATTTTGAAATTTTTTGAAAACGACAATTTATTTTCGAATTGTGATTGGAATAAAGGATTTTGGAACTAGAAATTTGAACTGGTTGTTTTGATCGAAACTAAATTAGAAAAGTGAATTTCGAATTTTCACTATGTGGCTTTTGATAAGTTAATGGATTTGGAGCATTTTTCCTACCTTAGCAATTTCGGGGACGAAATTCTTTTAAGGGGGAGGAATGTAACGACCCGGTTTTTTGACAGTTAATTTTGAATATTTAAATGGTTTAAATTTTTTGATTTGGAGTTATAAATTAGTTAGTAAGTTTTTAGCACTGAAATTTTGAGTGATTTCGTGAATTTTGAAAATCGTCGATTTGATCGACGCGTTAAAATAGCGATCTGTGGCACAGTCTCGAAATTCGACAAATCCAGTTCTATTGGATCCGTAATACTGTATTATTATCAGATTTCAAATTTTGTAGTGTTCAAAGTTATCGTTGGTCGTACGAGATACAAACGCGTTGAATTTAATATTGAAATTCAATAGAATAATTTCAGACCTAAAAACTATCTTCTTCATACGATCGAATTAGCACTCGAAACCTTTTATATTGTATTCGGAATAGGGGTATAACGTTATAGACGCCTAGCGGCATGCCTCGATAGGGTATCAGAATTGTAAGTTACATTGAATGGGATATTTATAATTAAACAATACTATAATCTGTCAAAATCAAGCTACCTTCTAAAACACGCCACACCCTTTTCTTTCAATTCAAAATAACATTCATTCTTTTCTTCCTTTCATTCTTTCAATTCACTTTTAAAATCGAAGAAAAAATATATGCGGAGATCGACATCAAAATCGAATTCTATATATCAAAAAAAAGAAATCATCACGCGGTCGAACGCGCAAGGGAGGGGTGATCGATGCTAGGGTAGCACGCTCACACGAAGAATGAGGAGGAATTGAAACCTGGGGCGATGGATGTTTGTCGTCGTGTGAATAGGCGAGGTCGGTGGCAGCACGGTGGAGTCGTGATTAGGGTTTTGGAAATCGCGAGGGCAATTTGAAGGCGTTTGGCGATGTGGGAGGTGCGGCAGTTTTGTCGAGAGGAGCTGTGGTGCTGCGTGCATGCATGGAGCTGGGTATTGGTGCGGCAGTGAAGTTGCGGGATAGCCAGCAGCGGCGTAGGTAGCGGTAGAGCATGTGGATGGTTGGCGACTTTGGGTTGGTGGGCTTCAGTAAGATGGTGGTGCAAGTGAAGAAAGGTTGAGGTTTTAGCTAAAAATTGGTTCGAAGATCCTTGGTATAGGCTGAAGCACTTAAGAATTCTTGCGATCGTGCAAAGTGGGTGAGACGCTGGGGTTGCTGAGTGGACGCATGTAATCGAGCACGATTTTGAGGAAGGTAATGGCTAGTTTATTTTTTATTCAAGTTAATTGAGAAATTAATAGTGATTAAAATTTATTGATTTTGTTATATAAATTCGAATGCTAATAAATTTTATATCTTTATCTTACGAGATTCAAAAATCACGAAACCAGTCGAGTTGGATCGTAGCTGTGAATCTACATAACATAATTAAAATTGAAAAGGATTGCAAATAAAATAAAAGGTGAGAAAATTCTCACTCATTTGGAATTGCCTATTTAATTTTAAATAGTTAAGATTAATCATTGGATATGCTTGGTTGAATTTATTAATCACTACCTATTGAATGATGTTATACTATATATATAGTAGTATATATACTAGTATTTGGAGTGATATTCCCGCACAATATAGCGAATGAGGTCATATGCGCCCCGCATAATAGCGGATGGCCTTATATACTGCAATATCCCCCTCGAAGTGCGATTGGTATTTTTACGTCGTATTAACATATGTGGATGCAGGGAAACAAGTTGGAGAAATCCAACTGGATTTCTCAAAAATGTTAAATTTAATTTCATATATATTGTGATATATGGATTGTGTAGAATAATCAATATAGATTATTGTGGTGTTTGGAATTTATTGGATGCTTGTAACATCGTACCTTTTTATGCTTTAAATCGACGATAAACCATACGCATGCCTACTCAAACCATACAGAAGGGCGGGTTGTTATGGGGTAAATAAGAAAAGGTAGGGAAAGAAGAAAACAAAACAAAATATTGTAGCGGAACGACAAAGTATAATAATCAAATAACAGTTCATGAAGTTGTTTTATAAAACATTTGATTATACTTATACAACATAGATCAGAGTTACACATACCAGAGAATAATAAATAATGCAGCGAAATAATGTGAATGTAGTGGAATAATATAATAAATAATAGTAATACAATCTTCGTCTTCATCCTCTAGAAATAAAGTCTTCAAACTCTGATATGCTTAGGCTGACCCGAGAGAATTGAAATGAAAAACCACTCGAGTCAGAACTAAAAGATCTTACGTAAGTTAAATCAATAGAAATAAATATGAGTGTAACGGCGTCAGAGATGTTTACGAGATTTGACATCTCCTATCTAGTGTCTAACGTGAGTGCAGTAACTTAAGGGATGCTTGAGATTCACATCTCCTAAGGATCCGTTAAACTATCTACTATGTAGTAATATATGCTAATATAATAGTGTCTATAGTAAAGTATAATATAAATTTAAAATAGCGTTAAGGCTTTACATGTTCCACCTTAACACACTTTTATATCCCCATAGTCTATACAGTACCGTAATCTCCCCTGTACCGGGCGTCGTCAGAGGGCACTACATAGGTATGGTACAAAACAAAATCGTATAAGGCGTGCTAGGGTAGGTGACACGGCACAACTAGGCAAATCCCTGGCAGTGCCCTAGCGCGCCTTATACGATTTTGTTTGGTACCATACCTATGGAGTGCCCTCTGACGACGTCCAGTACGGGGGAGATTACGGTATTGTATAGATTGTGGGAATATAAAAGTGTGTTAAGGTGGAAAATGTAAAGCCTTAACGCTATTTTAAATTTATATTATACTTCACTGTAGACACTATTATAATAACGTATATTACTACATAGTAGATAGTTTAATGGATCCTTAGGAGATGTGAATTCTGAGCATCCCTTAAGTTACTGCATTCACGTTAGACACTGGATATGAGATGTCAAATCCCGTAACATTCTGACGCCGTAACACTCATATTTATTTCTGTTGATTTAACTTATGTAAGATCTTTTAGTTCTGACTCGAGTGTTTTGTCTTTTCAATTCGTTCAGGTCATCCTGAGCATTTCAAGGTTTGAAGACTTTATTTCTGGAGGACGAAGACGAAAATTGTATTACTATTATTTATTATATTATTCCTCTGCATTCACATTGTTCTGCTGCATTATTTATTATTCTCTGGTATGTGTAACTCTGATCTGTGTTGTATAATTATAATCAAATGTTTTATAAAACAGCTTCATGAACTGTTATTTGATTATTATATTTTGTCATTTCGCTGCAAGATTCTGTTTTGTTTTCTTCTTTCCCTCCTTTTTCTTATTTACCCCATAACAACCCGCCCTTCTGTATGGTTTGAGTTGGCACATGTGTGGTTTATCGTCGATTTAAAGCATACAAAAGGCGGGATGTTACAATGCTATTGTAGCAATGGCCTGGATTTTGATAATTTAAATACCTTAAATATATTTTTAAAATTTAAGGCATAAAGGGAATTTTTGATATAAAAATATTATATCGGAATTGGGGTTATTTTAAAGAAATTGAGTTAGAAAAATATATTGATTTTTGGGTAACACTTAACTATTGAGAATTATTAAATGGAGATTTTTAAAATGAAGTATTTAAAAAGAATTTATAAATGATATTCGAAAAATATAGAAAGGAGTTGAAGTCGATATTAAAATAGATTAGAAATTATAAATAGGATTTATGAAACAATGGATTTATAAAAATGGAATTTTATAAATAAGATTGTTTTTATAAACCAGAAAAAACTCAAAGGATTTATAAAAATTTATAAACGATGTTTATAAACAAAGGAAATCGATATCAGGATGATAAATTGGAAATATAAAATTCATCGGTGAAATTATAGTATAACATGGAAATAGGGCAAGGGAAATAGTGGATTACTATTTTTGAAAAGTGAAAAGGTTAAGGAAATCGGAATGGAGGCGATGTGATGGAAATTGAGAGGAATTTATAAGTTGAACTAGTTATTGAGAGTTTAAAAATATATTTTAAATTTTGAGAAGTGAGTTTGTTTTAAAAGGAAAATTTTATTTTTTTAAAACTATGGAATTTTAAACTAGTTGAGATTGAAATACTTCAAAGTAGATTTTCAAATGTTAGGTATTTATTTAATAAATTCTAACTTTTAAATTTAGCTTTGGAAATTTATTTGTTCATCTAAAAATGAGTTACAGATGTTATAAAAGTGTTTTCAATATTTTGAATAATATCTTAAACGTATTTTAAATAAATTACTATTCTTTAAAGAAAATACTCGTTACATATATATATTTTGAAAAGATTGCAAATTTATTTATAAATTCTCTCAAGATGTGCAAATGGGATTTATTGATGGACAAGATTTTATAAGAGAAATCTTATACATGGAATGTTAGAGACTTAAGAAAATTTCTGATGTCTAGATGCGATAACTTTGGAAAGATTATGAATTTATTTAAAGAAGTTATAAATGGTTGGTTGGGATTATAAATAAGTATAATTGGGTTGGAAATCATAGGAAGAATTTATTAAAATTCCAGAGACTTATGAGATAAATTATGAAATATTGCGAAGTTTAATCTTAAAATGATTTTGGAAATTGTATGTATAAATATTTTCCTAAGTATTGGAAGAAAGGTTTTGGAAAATTATTTTTAGTAGGGAAAGATTTGGAAGAGAAATATTTTCTAATTGTTATAAAAATGGAAGTTGGTAATATTTCTACGTTTTGAAAATGGGGAATGTCCTGTTATGGATCCAAGTGTTGAAATTGTTTTCAAATATAGAAATATTGAAAGAGATTTAATATATATCTTGGTGAAGATGTTTTGAAATAAATATTTTGGAAATTATAAAATAAGGCCTAGTGTCTACTTATGGATATTTTATTCATAGTTAAATAACCGACTATCAATGACCGGGATCAAATTTAATTATTTAGAAACCACTTCAATTTGGTTTGAACGTTACAAATGAATACCGTGAAGATGATGAAGAGGGTGATTCGGTTTGTCCAGACCTAGGGCAACTTGTACGGACGAATGCTATCAGAACATCGTCCTTAGAGGACGATGAGCATTCTACGTAGAATTGTTTCTTTAAGGGTAACGCTTAGCCTCGAGCCTCATCAATTGGGAATGACTAAAACATGGGAGATGCAACAATGTTAAGTGAGTCGCACCCAATTAGGGTATGTTATCACTTCTCTAGTTGTACTCGGAAATCTATTCATTATGGATATGGGTATGCATGAAAGAAGGAGCACTCGATGGTAAGGGTGGGAACACCCGGGGTGATAACATATTTGGTCTATTCAGGTTAGGGGTAGGCCAGTCTTGTGTAGCATGGGATCCCGGCATGGTCCTCGGTACATTGTTCTAGAGGTGTACTCTAATGGGCGGTACCACAGTGGCCCAGTCATTCGTTGGAGTCCATTCTCCAATACGAGCTTACGATTTTGTTTGTTGAGCTTAGTATGTTGGAATTTAATTAATGTAACAATTTTAGCTATTTGGATAAGTATTTGTATTTAGACACTATTATAATATCACCAGATTTCTATAAACTATTCTGCTTATCGTAAGGTAAAAACTCATCGTGTTTATGTGTGACGCAGTCTTACGAGATACCTTTGTTTTTCAAAGGATTTTAATAACTCTAATAATTCAAATTGAGTGTGTTTTCTCACGCTGGTTTTCCGGATAGACCCGAGTGTTATTTTATTATAATGCTCGGGTCAGACCGAGCATTACAGATTGAGGATAGAATGTTATGGAGCCCAAGAGGTGAGCTGGATGATAGAGACGTATCTCCTACTTGATTTATATTTTCCGTTGTATGTGGACAAGTTATTGTAACTGTCCATATTAATGTATGGATTGTTGTACTCTAATGATTGTAAGTATATAAACTATTACGGATTCTTTTGTGTAAAAATCTGTAATTATATATTATATTTTGTTCCACTGCGATTGTGAGATTCTGTGTTGTTGATTAATTTTCTTCTATCTCTTTCTTCTTCTTTACCCTAGTTAGCCACTCTTTCTTACAATTTGGGTTGAACATGAGTGAATTATTATCAACTCAAGAGGTATGGAACTGCAGGTTGCTACACTGTTATCAAAGCTGAAGGTTAAGTGAGAACCTTGGCTCTAGTGGGATTACTTATTAGAGATAGAGTCAGTGGTACTCTAGAATGAGTTGAGTGTAATAATAGATATGAGCACGTATTTGTTAGTGAATATAAATGGTTTTATATTGTATTAATTTATCTGTTGAGTGGTATATAAATTATGTTCGACTAGTGGGACGCCACCAAATCAATAGGAGTTTCTAAACACTTGAATAGAGTAATTCGACAAAGTATGGTTTTGAAGCGGGTAAGTAAAATAATTTTACCCATATTATATTTTGATATAAAGGAAATAGTTTTCTGAATTTATTATATTTTTAATTGACATGTTTGGATGTTATAACCAAAACAAGATTATAAAATTGGAAATGGTTTATCAAAAACCAAAATTAAAAATTGTATAAATATGAATTATACAAATGAGTTAAAACTAAAAGTTAGATTCAAACCAAAAATTTGAAAAAATAAAACCCCGAAGATTTTTGGAAATGTTTTCCAATGTATTTTGGAAATAAATAATAGTAATATTATTTTACAGATGTTTTGAAAGGAAATTGTTTTAAATGGATTTTGGAAGTGATATAGCATTGAACTCACTTCGGTCGTTGGAAAATAATCCTGATGATGACTGTGCTGCATCATCAGTATTCATTTTCGAATTTCTAGGGATGAATTACTACCATAGTGGATTGATATGGAGATTTTTCGGTGAAAACAAGTGTTGTTTTGGAAATTCCAAAGGGGAATTGTTTTTGAATGGAACCAAGTGAATTTTGAAAATCCAAGAAAGTAGTTTGTTAAACCAAAAAGAGCATATATTTATATATATTTGGTTTCAAAGTGATTGAAAAAAAAAATTGGGTGTTGAATTCTGGAATTTTAATATAAATGTGGGGGAATAACTTCGAAAATAAGTATGAACTTATAAAGTGAGGATAATTTCAAAGAAAAGTAGGGAAATTGAGTTTTGAGAAATAAATTTTAGCTTAAGTAAGTTAAAATAGAATTGTGTGCTTTAATTTAACTTATGGAAAGTTAAAAAAATTATTGGGAATTGAGATAATAATTACTATATAAATATGAGTAAGGAAGTGGAAAAAATTAAAATTGGAAATGAATTCATACTTGATTAAATGGAACGGATTAAAAATCAAATTTTCTTCAAGTAGAATTAAAACTTAAGTATGGTTTGGAATGATGGTAAAGAAGAATTGAAATTTAAGTAAAAAGTGAATCAGATTTGAGTTATATGGAATTGAATTGAAATATGTAAATGTGAATTATAAAGTGACTATATCAAATGACTAAATCAAATTATAAAGTGACTATCGGTTATAAAATTTGACTTGAATAAGATATAGTGTAAAATTGAAGTAAATCTAAATTTTGAATTGTGAGATAATTATATAACATTAAGGTATAAATTTTGAATGAGATAAAATATAAGTGAAAATTGGAATTGTGAGTAAATAAATTAGAATAACTTCTAAAAATTGAAATTTAAGAAATAAAATATACTTAGGCTATACGTAAATGTATAATCTCAAGTTAAAAATAAAATGTGAATATATTCGAGTATAGAATTGATGGAAATGTGAAAAATAAGTTGTGTGACTTATAAAATTGAAAAGTAAAATAGAAAACCCAAAATAAAAATTGTTTGATATTTTGGTAAGGGAAATAAATCCAACTTGAATTATAAAAATGAGTTTGAGATCAAGAAAAATTAAATGAAGTGATTTTTTGAAATAAAAACTGGATATTAAACTACGAATTGGAAGCGAACTAATTAGATAATTAATTAGTTAATTGAATATGGAAATGGAATTTAACTTGGTTGAATAAATTTAGATTGGGAATTAAAGGTGGATATTGAAATTGGAACTTGAATTACAAATAAAATTCGACGTAAGTATAAGCGAAATAAATATGTTTTGAAATGTAGTGGAATTAAATAACATGAAATAAGGTTGAAATAGCAATGACTTTGAGTACAAATAAATTAAATTTGAGTATAAATAAATTGAGTATGACTTGGGATACTAATTAAATGGATTTGAGTAGGGAATTAAAATTGAAGTGGATTAAATGAATGAACTAATTAATTAATTAGTAATTGAATTGGAATTCAATTGAATATAAATCCATTTAAATAAAACAGATTTGAATATAAAGAGAGTAGGTATAAATGGAATGTAGATGAATTGGTTGAGAATCAATTTGAAATAGAATAGAATTGAATATAAATTGATTTGGAATCAGTTTAAAATAGCAATAGGCTTAAATGGTTATTTATTAAATAAAAATCGCCGAATTTGCAAAAAAGAATTGTTGTTCGGTGTAAACGATAGTAAATAAAATTTTATGAATTAATAGAAGGGAAATAAATTGATTTTAAAATTAATTTGGAATGGATATGAGTTGTTTGGTATAAAAATAAAATGAATGCATGAAAAGCGAGTATTAAATTATTCAAATTGAATGAAATGGTATATGGATCGGTTGGAAGTAATTAAATTAGTATTGGAACCTCATAATTGCTTATAAATATATGTTAGCGTGCACTGTTTTTGAAATCTATGTGTTTTAACCATTTACTTGAATGAAATGTGATTAAACTTCATATTTCGGCACTTACATGGTTTAAATTGAGTAAGTACAGGTACACGGGGATTTTTGGCTTGATTGGGTTGCAAAATTGCTTTTGAAGTAAATGCTTGCTTAATAATGCTTAAAAATGCTAAAATAAGGTACGTTTTCGGATTAAATACCGCAAAATATAAACAATGATATATATATATATTTTGTTTTTCGGCCATGTGCGTCGATGTATATATATTTATCTCTCCTGTCATATTTCAAAAGGTCTTCCGTAAAAAGGAGACTCTACCAAAAAAATTCGAAAATTTAAGGTGTTAGAAAATTTTGAATTTTTTTGGAAACGACAATTGGTTTTCGAATTGTAATTGGAATATAGGATTGTGGAAATAGAAATAGAACTAGTTGTTTTAATCGAAACTAAAAGATTAGAAAAGTGAATATCGAATTTTCACTAAATGGGTTTTGATAAGTTAATGGGTTTCGAGCATTTTTCTTGCCTTAGCAATTTCGGGTACGAAACTCTTTTAAGGGGGGAGGAATGCGACGACTGATTTTTTTAACGGTTAATTTTGAATATTCAAATGGTTTTAAATATTTGATTTGGAGTTATAATTTAGTTAGTAAGTTTTTAGAACTAAAATTTTGAGCGATTTCAGGAATTTTGAAAATGATCGACTTAATCAACGTGTTAAAACGATCAAGGGCACAGTCTCGAAATTTGACGTAACCTGTTCCGTTGGATCTGTAATATTGTATTATTATTGATTTTCAAATTTCGTAGTGTTTAGAATGATCGTTTGGTCATACGAGATACAAACGCGTTGAATTTAATATCGAAATCCAATAGAATAATTTTAGACTGAAAAACTATCTTTTTCATACGATCGAATTAGCACTCGAAACCTTTTCCATTGTGTTCAGAATATGGATATAATGTTACAGACGCCTAGCGGCATGCCTCGATAGGGTATCAGGATTGTAAATTACATAAAATGAGATATTTATAATTAAATAATACTATAACAAGTAAATAGGCATAAGGAGGAAGTTGCAAAAAAATCTAGTCTCAGGGACAACAAGTTTGCTTTTTAATCCGAATGATACTTTCTAGTGTAAACTGAAAATAATAGTTACAACAATCATTCTGTGATTTACACTAAAAAGTGTCCTTCATCCTAAAAAGCAAACTTGTTGTCCCCGAGACTAAATTTTTTTCTAACTTTTTCCTTAGCCTAAAAGCCCCATACTATAATCTGTCAAAATTAAGCTGCCTTCTAAAACCCGCCACACCCTTTTCTTTCACTTCAAAATCACGCTCATTCTTTTCTTACTTTCATTTTTTCAATTCACTTTTAAAATCGAAAGAAAAAAAATGGAGAAATCGAAATCGAAATTGACTTGTATATATTAAAAAAAAGAAATCATCATGCAGTCGCACGCGCGAGGGAGGCACGACTGGCGCTAGGGCAGCGCGCTCGCGCGAAGAAGTGGGGCCGAATTAAAACCTGGGGCGATGGGAGTTTGTCTTCGCATGAATGGGCGAGGTCGGAGGCAGCGCGGTGGAGTCATGATTAGGGTTTTGGAAATCGCGATGGCGATTTGAAGGTGTTTGGCGATGTGGGAGATGGGATAGTTTTGTCGAGACGAGCTGCGGTGCGTGCGTGTGTGGAGCTGGGTTTGGTGCGGCAGCGAAGTTGCAGGATAGCCAGCAAAGGCGTAGGTGGCGGTAACTCATGGGGCTGGTCGGCGACTTTGGGTTGGTGAGCTTTGGTAAGATGGTGATGCAAGTGAAGCAAGGTTGAGGTTTTAGCCCAAAATTGGTACGAACATCTTGGGTGCAGGCTGAAGCACTTAAGAATTCTAACGATCATGCAAAGTGGGTGAGACGCTGTGGTTGCTAAGTGGACGCATGTGATCGAGTGCGATTTTGAGGGGAACGACCAGTTTATTTTTAGCTAAGTTAATTGAGAAATTAATAATGATTAAAATTTATTAATTTTGTTATATAAATTTGAATGCTAATAAATTTAATATCTTTACCATACGAGATTCCAAATCATGAAACCAGTCGATTTGGATCGTAGATGTGAATCTACGCAATAGAATTAAAATTGAAATGGATTGCAAATAAAATCAAAGGTGAGGAAATTCTCACTCATTTGTAATTTTCAATTTAATTTTAAATAGTTATGATTAATCATCGGATGCTTGTTTGAATTTATTAATCAATATCTGTTGAATAATGTTATACTATATATACTAGTATTTGGAGTGATATTCCCGCATATTATAGCGAATAAGACCCTATGCGTCCCGCATAATAGCGGATGACCTTATATACCGCAATACACCCTCGAAGTGGGATTAGTATTTTTATGTCGTATTAACATCTGTGGATGCAAGGAAACAGGTTGGAGGGATCCAACTGGATTCCTCAAAATTGTTAAATTTAATTTCATATATTGTGATATATGGATTGTGTAGAATAATCTATATAGATTATTGTGGTGTTTAGAATTTATTGGATGCTATTTAGCACTGGCTTGGATTTTGATAATTTAAATACCATATATATTTTTAAAATTTAAGGGATAAAGGGGAATTTTTGATATAAAAATATTATATTGGAGTTGGGGTTATTTTAAAGAAACTGAGTTAGAAAAATATATTGATTTTTGGGTAACACTTACCTATTGAGAATTATTAAATGGAGATTTTAAAAATGAAGTATTTAAAAAGAATTTATAAATGATATTCGAAAAATATAGAAAGGAGTTGAAGTCGACATTAAAATAGATCGGAAATTATAAATGGGAATTATAAAGCACTGGATTTATAAAAATGGAATTTTATAAATAAGTCTGCTTTTAAAAACAAGAAATAAAACTCAAAGGAGTTATTAAAATTTATAAATGATGTTTATAAACAAAGGAAATCGATATCAGGATGATAACTTGGAAATATAAAATTCATGGGTGAAATTATATTAGAACATGGAAATATGGTGAAGGAAATAGTGGATTTCTATTTTTGAAAAGTGAAAAGGGTTAAGGAAATCGGAATGGAGGCGATGTGATGGAAATCGAGAGGAATTTATAAGTTGAACTAGTCATTAAGATTTTAAGAATATATTTTAAATTTTAAGAAGCGAGTTTGTTTTAAAAGGAAAATTTTATTATTTTAAAACTATGGAATTTTACACTGGTCGAGATTGAAATACTTCAGTAAGTAGATTTGCAAATTTTAAGTATTTATTTAATAAATTCTAACTTTTAAATTCAGCTTTGGAAATTTATTTGTTCATCAAAAATGATTTATAGATGTTATAAAAGAGTTTTCAATATTTTAAATAATAACTTATACATATTTTAAATAAATTACTATTCTTTAAAGAAAATAATCATTATATATATAGTTTGATATGATTGCAAATTTATTTATAAATTCTCTCGAGATGTGTAGACGAGGTTTATTAAAGGATGAGATTTTATTAAAGAAATCTTATAAATGGAATGTTAAAGACTTAAGAAAATTTCCGATGTCTAGATGCGAAACTTCGGGAAGATTTTGAATACATTTGAAGGAGTTATAAATGGTTGGTTGGGATTATAAATAAGTAAAATTGGGTTGGAAATCCTAGGAAGAATTTATTAAAATTCCAAAGACTTATGAGATAAATTATGAAATATTGCCAAGTTTAATCTCAAAATGATTTTGGAAATTATACGTATAAATATTTTCCTAAGTATTGGAAGGAAGGTTATGGAAAAATATTTTTAGTGGGGAAAGATATGGAATAGAAGTATTTTCTAAGTTTTATAAAAATGAAAGTTGGAAATATTTCGAAGTATTGAAAATGGGAAATGTCCTGTTATGGATCCAAGTGTTGAAATTGTTTTCAAATATATAAATATTGAAAGAGATTGAATATATATCTTGGTGAAAATGTTTTGAAATAAATATTTTGGAGACTATAAAATAAGGCCTACCGTATACTTATGGATGTTTTATTGATAGTTAAATAACCGACTATCAATATTGGCCAATTTCACTAATCGTTTCGAAGAGACCGGGATTGGATTTAATTATCTAAAAACCTCTTCGATCTGGTTTGAACGTTACAAATGAATACCGTGAAAATGACGAAGATAGTGATTTGGTTTGTCCAGACCAATGGCATTTTGTATGGATGAATGCTGTCAGAACATCGTCATTGGAGGACGATAAGCATTCTAAGTAGAATTGTTTCTTGAAAGGTAACTCTTAGCCTCGAGCCTTATCAACCCAGAATGACTAAAACAGAGGAGATGCAAAAAGGCTAAGTGGGTCGCACCCAATTAGGGTTTGTTATCACTTTTCTAGATGTCCTTGGAAACCTATTTATTATGGATATGGGTATGCATGAAAGAAGAAGCGCTCGATAATAAGGGTGGGAACACCCAGGGTGATAACATATTCGGTCTATCCAGGTTAGGGGTAGGCCGATCTTGTGTAGCAGTGGATTCCGGCGTGGTCCTCGGTACATTTTTCTAGAGGTGTACTGTGATGGGCGGTACCCCAGTGGCCCAGTCATTCGTTGGAATCTATTCTCCAGTACGAGCTTACGGTTTTGTTTGTAGAGCCTAGTATGTTGGAATTTGATTAATGTAACGATTTCAGCTACTTGGATAAGTATTTGTATTTAGACACTATTATAATTATCACCAGATTTCTATAAAATGTTTTGGTTATCGTAAGGTAAAAACCCATCGTGTTTATGTGTAACGTGGTCTTACGAGTTACCTTTGTTTTTCAAAAGATTTTAATAACTCTAATAATTCAAATTGTGTGTGTTTTCTGACACTGGTTTTCCTGACCGACTGATGTTATTTTATTATAATGCTCGGGTCAGACCGAGCATTATAGATTCAAGATAGAATGCTATGGAGCTTAGGAGGCAAGCTGGATGATAGAGACGTATCTCCGTACTTGATTTATATTTTCCGCTATATGAGGACAAGTTATTATAATTGTCCAGATTGATGTATTGATTGTTGTACTTTGATGATTGTAAGTGTATAAACTGTTACTGATTTTTTTATGTAAATATCTGTTATCATATATTATATTTTGTTCCGCTGTGATTATGAGATTCTGTGTTGTTGATTAGTTTTCTCCTATCTATTTCTTCTTCTTTACCCTAGTTATTCGCTCTTTCGCACATTTTGAATTGAACAGGAGTGAATTATTATCAATTCAAGGGGTACAGAACCGTTGGTCGCTACATGAGAAGTTTCTTAAGCTTATACTTGAGAAAAATGTGTGGTCCTCTACATGAGAGGAGAGCACACATGGACACACACACACACACACACACACACACACATATATCAACAAAAGTATAGGAGCTGCCAACAAGCCTGACAGGTAGCAAAAGAACCCCCCGTACATAAGAAAAAACAAACCCACCCAAGCTCCTAAAAAACTACAAACCAACCCTATAGAGCCAACACCCACCCGAAGATCCTGCCAAGAGCAACACCAAAAGAGCAGCAGCCAACTAAAAGACTTCCACAACCCCAACCGCAACCCCAACAACCAAGCTAAAACATCACAATGTACAACTTCTACACAAACCACAAAAACTCCAAATCAACAAAAACACAATAAAACCCCCAGAACATCGACAATCCTCAATCAAAGACTAAAATGCTTTATGATTTAAACGATGACTTCTCCTAATATTACTAGCTGAATAGCTCTTACAATTTCTTCTCCTTAATTTGGCTTCACGCATTAATTTGGCTTCACGAATTAATTAATAGCATGGGTAGGAGAACGAGGAAATTTACCTAAAGCCTCAAGAAAACAATACATTACAGATCTTAACCTCCAGTCCGATAATAGATAGCTTGATCAGTTTGCTGTAATTTAGAACTCTCCAAATCTCTACTCACTACAAAAACATTACTCTCTAAACTACTATCTTCTTGATCTACCGACAAAACACCTTCTGGTCCATTCACCATAGATGGAATCTGATAGTTATGAATCCTAGCGCTACGACGAACACATCCACTAGACACTGCCGTTTTCATGCGCTTTCCTCTCTGTGATGATGGGGAAGTAGGAATAGAACTTGTGTTCTCTATCCTCTTAAACTCGAGACATTTTACATTTATGGTCTCGCACATTGTTCCAGCCAAAGCATCTTGACTATCATCTGGTGTGAAGCCTGAGACAACATTCAATAAAAATCTAGATGAAGCATCTACCCTCCCAGCTCTCTCTTCTATTGATTCAGTTAGACTCGAATTACCAATATCCCACATAACAGAAACTACATCATCAGCAACATCTACCACTTCACATGAGTAATTACAAGCAGACTTAACTATATTAGAGAAAAAAGCTTTTTTCTTATTTGCTAATCCTTCCTCCTCCGATATTACCATCCCCTCAGAAATTAGGTTATCAAATTCCACACCAGTGTAATCAATACTGCTATCAGATTTAACATCATCAGCCAAAGCTAATACATCAATAAGACTGGAAACATTTTGAAAACAATGCACATCAAGTTTACTGATATCAGTGTGCACATCAATAGGCACAAACCCCATATCCAATCCCTTACTAGTAATTGATGATGTAAACAACAAAAACTCATCATACACTTCTCTAAAATGGAACTGATCCACTACTTCCAGATTCTCATAGTGCCCATCCATCGAGCGTACCCCGAAATCATTTTCCGAAGCAAGAAATACTTTAGAATTATCAAAGTTATTGAAACTCTTATCACAGACAAATATTGAATCTGATACATTTGTGCCTGATGAAATATTACCATCGAACGTAATTTCAGCATGTTTCAATTCAAAAGCATCATCTATTCTATCATCGTCTTCCAAACCTTTGAACCTATTATCTATCGAGATCTCAAAATTAACCGATTTC
Organism: Allium cepa; assembly: GCA_030765085.1. NCBI lineage: Eukaryota > Viridiplantae > Streptophyta > Magnoliopsida > Asparagales > Amaryllidaceae > Allium > Allium cepa. The sequence continues at coordinate 251,845,213 of CM060928.1, forward strand.
ATAGTTTTTACTCTTTTTCCTTTAACACGGTTAAAACCACATAAAGATATCAGATTAGAAACCTTAGTTTGATAGATAGAACCCGAAGATATCAACGATTTATTAGTCATAAAAGCATTAGGATCCCTTAAGTATTGAACAACAGAATCATGTAATAGCATAGGACCGAAATCATTATTCACTATCTCTTTAGAATTAACTAATAAAGAGTTATTCAAGATACCGTTATAATCCATTAAACCATCAGTTATGTCAATCTTGTCATCGGAATTATTGACCGAGACCTTAGATTTCCCAAAGTAATCTTCTGGATCGCCGAACCTTTCTATGTATCCTTTACCAATATTTAGTGAATTGATCGCGTCAAAATGTTCTAACATTTCTTCTAAGAGTTTAATCTCTTCATCTCGCTTTTGCCACAGATTATCAATAATAATACCTTTGATCAATAAGAATTTTAAGGTGAATTGAAAGCAATGATTAATAAGCTGTGGCTCTGAATCCATGGTTCTCGATTTTATCAATCCAGAATTCTTTTTAAAACGATTTGCAAATTTATCTCGACCAACATTTTGGGATCTAAACACCACAGACATATATTTCTTCAACCAAGAGAATTTCTTGTGTCCAAATTTTCCACAATCGAAACACCTGATTGGATATCGACATTGAAATGCCAAATGATCACTATCTCCACACCTGAAGAAAAATCTATTACTTTTCTTAGCAGCCCAATTTTTAAACCGCCGTCGATTCCAAGTATTAGAAGATGATAAACCCTCTTTGACTATTTGGGCATACGATCGAATATGAGGATCCCGATCAGTAAAGATAAAAGGAATTGTCAAGAATAAACTACAATCAGAATTCAAGAAAGGAGGAAACAATTGAGATCGATTAGTTGAGAACGAAGACACCATTTTTAAGTTATCAGTTTGATTTGAGGATTGATCTCTCAACTTTATTTCTTAAGCTTGTACTATTTTATATGATTTATTGAAGGTGCACAATAAGAAAATTAGTAAGGAAAATAGCTTTAGGAATTCGCATAAAGACTAAATATGTTAGAACAAGTGCTCATAATTTTTTTGGCAATTTATTAGAATTTTCTGTAAGGGAAATAAACCAAAAAGGGATAATTACTGCGCTGGGACAAGTGGGTAACTGCGAGGGTGCATGAAAATAAATTTACATGGAAAAATGCATTAATCAGTGTTGGAAAAAAGGGAAACCATGTCCAAAAAATTTGCTGAAAAGAAAGAAAATAGACACATCAAATAACAAAAAGTAATATAAGAATGAATAAGATAACGATACAGGTAAAGACATTGTCAGGGATGTCAGGATTTGTAGGTAATGGCATTAGGCTAGCGGCCCTACATTATAAATATGAACTGCACATAATATGAAGGGGTTTACTACACCAAAATTGGGAAGGGTACACTTAATAAGAAAAATGGAAAGCATTCAGCGTTGACGCTTTCGGCCTGATCTTAGGCCCTGACTCACCCTCCGTGGACGAACCTTGCGGGGGAACCCTTAGGTTTTCGGGGCATTGGATTCTCACCAATGTTTGCATTACTCAAGCCGACATTCTCGCTTCCGCTTCGTCCACACCTGCTTCCGCGGGTGCTTCCCTCTAAGGCGGAACGCTCCCCTACATGCATTTTGACATCCCACAACTTCGGCAGATCGCTTAGCCCCGTTCATCTTCGGCGCAAGAGCGCTCGATCAGTGAGCTATTACGCACTCTTTCAAGGGTGGCTGCTTCTAGGCAAACCTCCTGGTTGTCTCTGCACCCCTACCTCCTTTATCACTGAGAGGTCATTTAGGGGCCTTAGCTGGTGATCCGGGTGGTATTGTGCCAACACTACAACAAAATGGGGGCATTCATAGGGTTCAGAAAATGCTATTATACCTACCATGGCTTTTCAAAGAACGACATGCTAGGTAGACCTTTAGCTTTACATAGCAGGAAAAAAACGCTATGACAAGGTTTTTTATATAGCGTTTTTCTTCTGTTATTAAACCAAAACGCTATAGGAAATATTACCCAATAGTTAATTTCTATAGCATTTGTTGGGCATAATTTGTAGCGTTTTAGGTGATATTTCAATAGCGTATCTTATCATACTTGTATAACGTTTCGTTTCTTTTTCCATCATATTTGTATAGTGTTTCATTTCAATTTCCATAGCATTTCTTATCATACTTGTATAGCGTTTCATTCATGTTTCTATAGCGTTTTTGATGTTATAATATAGCGAGTTTTATGCATAATTCTTAAATCCCATACACATTTTCTATAGCGTTTATTAATCGATAGCGTTGATTTAACGCTATTCCATGTAATATTAATTTCCAGAATTTATCAATCTCAGTTTCAGCTTTTTATTACATATACATACATATACATATACATTCATGCACACACATATACATACATACATACCTATATATATAATAAATTTTCTCATTTCTTATCGCAGCCAACATATACGTTAAATTACAGCATAATATTTCATACAGATCACTCAAACAACTTCACATATTCAAGCTAAGCATTTCATACATATCATTCAAACAACTTTTCACATATCCAAACTTAGTATTTCACACATATCGATTTATCATCTTTTTCGTGTCCATATATAATATTCCATACCTATCAACAAGTTACTTCCCCAAACATAGATAATGAAACAATTACCGTCTCAGCTAAAATATTATGAAAGATGATGCACGACTTCAAATATTGCTAGTGTCCTTTAGCTTCATGAAAGAAGGTACTTAATCTGAACTATGAAAATAAAAAAGCCTGCACACAAATAATAATAAACGTTAATAATATCAGTGTCATCACAGTCTAATATGGTAAGATGAAAACTGAAGTAAGATGAAGTGATGAGTAGTGCACTGAGATTTGCATTCGCAGTAAGTACAGGAAAGTGATTGTTTCGGGTGTAGGCATGTGATAGTTTAGGTTGTAGGTTTATTTGAACTAGGTCAATATTCACGATTATTTTATACATGAATTCAAGATAAGAGATCCATAAATGAACTCAGTTGGAAGTGTGTTTGTACAGGAAACTTTGAATTTATCCTGGTGTAGACACTAAACAAATATAGTTGGACCAAATAAAAGCAAAGCAAGTAGCATCAAAAGAAAATGACGAAGGAGAAAAAGGTGCAGACACTAAACTTACAAATATAGTTCAAAGGCAGATGACAATTACAAATTCCTGTGAACATGAAACTATTTCTTCTAACTCTTTAATATACATATACTAAAGTTCTGGAATAGGACACTTAGATGTCATTTTTTAATCAATCGTATATAGATGCAAATCGCATATATTTTACAGAAAAAGCAGAGAATATAATGACATCAATTTGAAACTTTATAGAAATTTTGAGAAATAAAAAATCATTGCAACTTTGCAAGCATTCACACAATAAAATAAAGGTAGCGACATCAACTGAAAGAAAGCACGCCAGATAATTTTCAAGCTGCAGTTTTTCCAAGATCCTTTTGTTAGTCTTGTCGTCATAACTGTACAAATTAGACAAGCTTATTAAGATGATTTATGTCTCCCTAGACAAACAGAATGCAAAACTAAAATGCATTGAAAGAGAATTTGAAGATGTAAAAGATATGTATTTTATTGATAGCTTTCAATGCAATACAATACAGTCTTGACACTTTGTATTTATAGACAACTGAGACAGTTATATAGGCCGGGTTGGTTAATAATACAACATACCCGTCCTCTTTACTTAACACAATATGTTACCGCAACTCAATCTTATTTGCATTATTACACCCCCTCAAATTTATCTAGGGTTTTCGCCCTTCTCTTTGCTTCTGTGCCGCCATGGAGATTTGCTTAAGAAAATATATCAGTCCCTTTAGCCCTAAGTTACTAAGACAAGTTGGATCTTATAAATCTCACAGATCTAGCTTGTCTCGTCTACCCCTTTCCTGAATTTCTTTTGCTTCATCACCAGTGTTGCTGTCAACCACCTTCAAGTCGATTTTGAATCTTGAGAGATTCTTAGTCGAAAGTGCCTTTGTTAAGATATCAGCATGTTGATATCCAACAGGGATATGATGAACGTCGAGCCTTCCTTTACTGATTTGTTCGCGAACAAAGTGCAGATGGATCTCGATGTGCTTTGTTCAAGAATGAAGAACTGGATTGGCAGAGAGAGCCACTGTATTCAGGTTATCACACCAAATTATTGGTCTTCTATTGGCTTAATTCCAATTTAATATAGTAATTGCTCGATCCAAATTAGTTCTGCAGTTGTGCCGGCAACCGCTCTGTACTCAGCTTCAGTGCGGGAGCGCGAGACAGTAGCTTGCTTCTTGGAGCACCATGATATCAAGTTGTCACCGAGATAAATACAAAATCCAGAGGTGGATCTTCTGTCGTCTGGGTCGGTAGCCCAGTCGGCGTCAGCGTAAGCTTGTACATTTAACTCTTTGCATATATGTAGTGATATTCCATGATTAATTGTTCCTCTAAGATAGCACAATACCCTCTTTACTGCCTTCCAGTGCTCATCTCTTGGTCGTTGCATAAATTGACAAATTTTGTTGACACCGTAACATATTTCTGGTCTTTAGAAATGAGTTCTCCTTTGTTTTTTGAAAGGTGAAGGTTACTGGTCATAGGAGTGGGCAATGGTTTAGCTAGGTCCATTTTTGCTCTGGCAAGAATCTCTGAGATATATTTGCTTTGATTTAGAACGAGCTTTGTATTACTTCTCTTTACTGCTTCTATGCCCAAGAAGTAGCTTAAGTCACCAAGTTCTTTGATAGAGAAAATTTGATTTAAATGCTGGATGGTTTCGCTGATTTCGTTGTTGTCACTACCTGTGATTAATATGTCATCTACATATACTAGTAGGTAGACAGTTTGCCCATGGTTTGCTTTCATATATAGAGAACTATCTGACTTGGTTGATTTGTATCCTAAGTTGACCAAGGTTGTTTGGAATTTTTCATGCCATACTCTTAGAGCCTACTTGAGTCCATAAATAGCCTTATGAAATTTACATACCAAATTTGCATTGTTGCCTTGAATGTAACCTTTTGGTTGTTGCATATAAACTTCCTCTTGTAGTTCCCCATTTAGAAAGGCATTGTTTACGTGTAGTTGCTTAATCTTCCACTGGTTGTGTAGTCCTTGGTTAAATAATTCGTATAGTGGTTGGTTTTACAACAGGGGAAAATGTCTCATTAAAATCAAAACTAAACTACTGTGTATACCCCTTTGCAACATGTCTCGCTTTGTATTTTGCTATGCTACCATTGGGATTTTTCTTTACTTTGTATGTCCACTTACTTCCAATAATATTTTTATGACTGGGTGGATGTACTAAGTTCCATGTTTTATTCCTTGTGAGGGCACTATATTCTTCATCCATGGCTAATTTCCAGTGATCATACTTGACAGCTTCTTCATAACTAGTAGGTTCCTTTTGACGTAGATGAGTTGTGTATACTTTGGGTTTGAAAATCCCACTTTTAGCTCTTGTAATCATATAGTGTTCTGTTCTTGCAGGAATGCTAGGTTGCTTGATTTCATTGATAATGGAGTGTTCAGAACATGGTGAATTACTTTCACTATGTTCTGAGCTTTCTTCAGAATTGGAACAGTTGTGTGGTGAGATGTTAAGATGATCACTTGACTCAGTTGTACTATGACCTGGTCTGATGGAAGACAAGGTTTGTTGTGGTCCTGATGTCTTATCAGCTTCTTGCCCGTTGTTGCAGTCAATAATTTCAGGTATTGGTGATATTGGCACCTTTGTGTTATATACTTTCTGTGTGGTTTTTATTCCTTTATCTGCAAAAGGAAAAATGGTTTCATTAAATATCACATGTCTTGAAATATAGACTCACCATCATTGCTAAGGCACTTATACCCTTTCTGATTATTAGCATATCCTAAAAATGTGCAAGGAGCAGATCTAAGACTTAGTTTATGAGTGTTATATGGCCTAAGACACGGAAAACATAGGCAACCAAAGGTCTTTAGTTCTGAATAAACTGGTTTTATATTAAATAACATTTCAATTGGGCTTTTCCAACCAAGAACCTTGGTTGGTAATTTGTTAATTAGATAAACTGATGTAGTAAATGCATCAGGACATAATTTCATTGGTAAAAAGCCCTGAGCGAACAGTGTTAATCCAGTTTCAACTATATGTCTGTGTTTTCTTTCGACTAAACCATTCCGTTCAAAAGTGTGTGGGCAAGTAATCCTATGTATAATTCCTCTATTTTGAAAATATTCCTTCAGAGGTTTAAATTCACTTCCTCCATATGATTGGATAGTCTTAACCTCACTATTACATTGTTTTTCAGCTTGACAGATAAATTGAATAACTGCTTTACATACCTCTGATTAGCTTTGAGAAAATATATCCAAGTATGCCTAGAATAAGCATCAACAAATGAAATGTAGGACCTGAATCCATAGTTTGAATTTACTGGAGAGGGTCCCCAGAGATCTGTAGCTATAAGCTCAAGTGGTTTATTGTAAACAATAATAGAGTCTGCAAAAGGTAACTTGTGACTTTTGCCAAGTTGAAAACTTGTACAAATATAAGGAACATAGATATTTTCAAAAAGAATATTATTACTTTTCAGAACATGTTTTACAGTTCTGACACTGGGTGGATGTCCCAATTTGCAGTGCCATACATCAAATACACTCTTATTGCTAGTGTCATTAGTTTCTAAATTGTTGCACCATGGTCTTTTATGAGTGAATTTCTTTGTATTCCCAAGATTGAATTTGTAAAGCCATTGTGCAACCTACCCTGTAACAATATATCCTGATTTGATAAGTCTCTAACAGTGCAGAATTTTAGGTGAAACTCAAAGTATACATTGTTGTCATTGGCAAATTGTGAGACACTAATGAGGTTCTTTTTAATTCGAGGAACAGTCAACAAGTTATTCAAGTAAAGTTGTATTTTACCTTTGATGCTTCCATTTCCAACATGAGTTATACTTATAGCTTCACCATTACCCATTTAAATAGACTGTGTACCTGAGTATTCCTTGTTACCAAGATTCAAATTCTGAATGTTGTTGGTTAGATGATTGGTGGCACCTGAATCTGGGTACCATTCTTCACAGTGAATGTCTTCAGGTCTGGTAAGAGTTTCTGAATTCATTTGAGTACCTTGAGTATCTTCATTCTGACTTCTTGATGTTTTCCTTAATTGGGCTACATTTGCATTTAGATTGAAGCTTCTTTGTATGACTTGATTTTGATTAGTGTTGCTGCTGTCAGTATTGTATCTGAAGTAGCATTTGCTTGCAATATGACCAAATTTTCTGCATATTTGACACTTAACTCTGTTACTTTTGTTCCATCTTCTACTCGTACCTCTTCCTCTCTGATTAAAACCACCTCTGTTGGTTTGAAGTTTTTCTCGATTCTTGGTTCTTGAATTTGATGCATAGTTAACTGAATAATCTGATGTATTTGACTTTCTTTGTTCAACTCTTCCTTCATGAGAAAGAAGAGAGAAGTGAACAAATTGCATATTAGGTAATGTCTCTCTAGAAGAGATAACTGCAATGACAGATTCATATTCTTCCCCAAGACCATTCATTGTGGTCAAGATCTGCTCAGTTTTAGAGACTTTATGACCTGCAGTCTATAGAAGATCACAAAATGACTTAATCTTGGTTAAGTGCTCCCTCATTGACATATTTTCCTTTTCCAAGTTTTGTAGTTCTCTCTTGTAATGCATAATACGTGCAACAGATTGTGAGTTAAAGATATGCTCCGTGGTTTTCCAGATTTCATATGATGAACCACATCCAACAATTTGATACAGTAGATTAACACTGATAAATGATAAAAGCCATGCTGATAGTAGACTGTCTTGTCTCTTGTATTTCACATAATCTTGATTACTTGTCATTTTTCCTTCTCTGTCTGCTGTCATTACAGGTGGGATTGCAATGGTTCCTTTGATAAAGCCTTCAAGCCATAGCCATTTATGGCAGTTTCAACTTGATATTTCCAAAGCAAGAAGTTGTTTTCATCAAGTTGAATATTATTAAGATGGCTCTTGGGTTTTATCAGAGATAGATTGGTGGTTTCGATCACAGAAGTGGCAGATGATTCGTTGTCTCCACCTTCTGACATGGTGGGCACTGAGTTTGAAAGATGATGCAGACATCTTGGCGAGACGCACTGAAATTAAGTATCACACTGAGTTTCAGTGTGTAGCTGAGAGTAAAGATAGAGGATGATGATGAGAAGATGATGCAGATCTTCTCTGATGACTGAGATGCAGCCAAGATTCTGTTGATCACAACTTGAATCTTCAGGCAAGCCTCTCTGTAGGAGATCTAATCAAGAACCTGATTCTTGATTAGCAATTAGGGATGAAAAAATTCTCTGATGGTGATTTTTAATCTGAAGAGAATTGCTAATATGAAAGCAAACTCCAGATGATGAGAACTCTCTGATGGAGTTTAATCAGTAACAGAAATGATCAGCCTATGATGCCGTTTGGCAGAGGCTCTGATACCATGAAAGAGAATGTGAAGATGTAAAAAATATGTATTTTATTGATAGCTTTCAGTGCAATACAATACAGTCTGCACACTTTGTATTTATAGACAACTGAGACAGTTATATGGGCCGGGTTGGTTAATAATACAATATACCCGTCCTCTTTACTTAACACAATATGTTACTGCAACTCAATCTTATTTGCATTATTATGCATTAAATAAAACTTGCCCATTAGATTAGGTAACTTGCTTCAAAACTGATTTGTTAGAAATTTATCTCAAACCCATAATATCACACTGAGTGAACAGGCAAGGAAGAAAAGATACCCGTATGTTCTTACCTCTTACAGACCTAGATTAAAGTTAACATTAAACACGTTAGCTCTTAATATGCGTGCAGATTCTATCATAAAATTAGATTATTAACAAGATAATCACACCTAAGCTGCTGATTTAATAATTGATCAAATATTATCACAGAATTAAGCATTAACCACTTTTTTCCTTCACCTCGTTCCCTTTAGACATATCAAACTGCTATGAAGATAACTACATATATGTTGCGTTCTTATAAATCAATGTGAAATAAGAATTTAAAGTTTGTTATCACCTAAAATTATAGGTCATATGCCACTACGCTATTGATAAAGGCATAAAACAAGAATTTAAAGTCTGTTATCATTCTTCAAAAAATATCGTCGCTTGTAGTTATCATCAGTTTATAACCAAATTAGCATCTTATGTAGATTTCATTTTGTCATATTTTGTGCTTAGTCTTCTCTAGCTAAGATCACTGGTGCTCACACAGATTGTGTATGTTTTCTGTAATACATAGGAAGCTTATGATAATCAAATGTTATTTATATTTGATCTACCCCAATAATGTTATAAATACAGGTTTGTTGACATTGGTTAATCAAGATGACGATTTTCATGCTTTACAGATTTCTGTTCTCTTACAAATTGAAAGTTTTTCTTTTCCTCCCTTTTCTACACGAACCCAAATTTACATTTTCAGTTTTTCTTTTCCTCCCTTTTTTGCACAAGCACAAATTTACATAAACATAAATGAAGTTTATTTTATTATTAAAACAGGAAAAAACTTTTCACATCAAGGTCCATACTACTATTATTTGAATATTGCGGCATGCTTTTATTCTTTAGTTGCTCTAACTGAAGCATATAAAGTTTCCTAGCAGTTTATGAATCCTTTAGTTGTAGTGGTTTTCTACTTATTTTTTTTCTAATCTTCATGCATTTATTTTTGACCACTTTATCACCAAACTTAGGCTGAGTGGGTGCAAGTGAAGAATCAGTCAGGTGACTGGATATTTGCAGGCCCAATACTTGGAACTTTTGTTTGTAACATCGGTGACATGCTTAAGGTTATATTCATATTTAGATTTTTCATTATGATATACACTGCATATTATTCAATTTATTCTTACTATAAGTTTTATATATTGTTGATCCGTCATTACATGATCAATAATTCTCCAAAATACGTATTTCTATTTCTTTCTTTTATTTTTACAAGGTATGAAAACACTGTTTGTATATGAATTCAAATGGCAAATCATCTTAACACCAATGGAGAGATTTGGATGTTAACCAACCATACACTCGATAACCAGTTCCTATGTTATTCATTTATAGAGTTTCCTATAAGCACTTACATGAACAGTAATTATATTTTGTTTAATATCCCATCTTACAATATAATAGAACCAATTTCCTAGTAAATACCCACCAGTCAGTTACGCTAAATGTAAGTATGTTGGATACAATCTGTACATCAGTAAAATAAGAGTGAATGTTGAAAGTTTTCGTAAATCATGAAAGATTTTGAGTGTGTAATATTTTTCTTGAACAATTTGATGAAGAGGAAATGAAACTGAATTCTTTTATTTATGATCCATTGAATTGATGATGACAAAAGTGAGAGTTCTACAAGTTTATATACAACAATTTTTATACAGATGGGCTTCAGCCCATAACTCAGAACTAAAACAAAGTGCTATTGTTAGCGGCCAGAATTACAAGCAGATTGATCAACGGTCAGGAATTGTAGCCTCTTCATATATACACCAATCAGATGAAGGTTTCCTCATTTCATTACCTCCCTACAAACCCTTCATCATCTAGGGTTCAGCGAATTCCCAAATCATTTCGGTTTCGAAATAAATCTCAAATTTAGCTTAAAAATAATCTCAAGTTCTCAAAGCAAGTCTTTTTATCTTTAGATGAGCAATTTCCGACGACCAATTTTGTTGCAGCATCATTTGAGTGTGGTTTCTTTTCTTGACCATATGTTGTTTGAGACTTGAGGTCGTTCGATTCTGTAACTTGTTGAGATTTACTGAGACTAGCACTACAAACTTAAGCTTGAGTCTTCTTAGTTGAATGATATCTGAAGTTTGAGATTCTGTTACTCTGAGGCTTATCAAGTCCTGTTGAGGCAACGTTTTCTTTGAGACTGTCTCTGGTTGAAGATTCCAGCAAGTCTCTTTTGACATTCGTATGCTCTTGTGACCTCTGTGAGTTGTTTATTTTCAGCTTGTCTCCAAGATGCATAAAGTTGGTCTTCGACAGTGGCTTGGTTAGAATATCAGCTATTTGGTTAGAGGAAGGTACATGATTAATGTTTAATTTTCCTTTACCTTCTTGTTCTCGAACGAAGTACAAATCGAGTTCCATGTGCTTTGTTCTAGAGTGTAGAATATGATTTGCAGTGAGACGAGCTGTGCTTAAATTATCACACCATATTATCGTTTTGCTGCCTGTCTTGAATTGTAGTTCATCAAGTAGTGACTGTATCCACATTACTTCTACTGTTGCATTGGCTATACTCCTATATTCTGCTTCCGTACTTGATCTGGACACAGTAGGTTGTTTTTTTGAACACCAAGATATGGATTATTACTTAGAAATATAAAATAGCCAGTTTTAGATCTTCTATCATTAGGATCATGGCCCAATCAGCATCTGCATATCCTGTAATATTGATGTGTTTGCTTGAATTTAGAGTCAGACCAAAGTCTACAGTCCCTTTGAGATATCTTAATATTCTTTTCACCATTTTCCAATGTTCAGTAGTTGGTCTTTGCATAAATTGGCTGACTGTATTAACACTGTAGGCAATGTCTGGTCTTGCAATTGTTGCATATTGAAGAGCACCAACAACATTCCTATATTGTTTCTCATTTGATATTGCATCACCTTTGAACTTTGATATGTGTAGATTACTGACCATGGGTGTTGATATAGAGTTAGCTTGATTCATCTTGGCTCTATTCAGTATCTCATGAATGTACTTATTGTATGGATGAATCTGACAATCTCTTAACTTCAATGCCGAGGAATAGTTTAAGTTTCCAAGATCTTTGACACTGAATTTTTGATTAAGTTGATGTATGAGTTCAGTGATTTCTTCTGCATTAGTACCTGCAATAATAAAGTCATCCATATATATTAGTACATAAACTATTGTGGTTTTACTGAATTTTATAAATAGAGAGTTGTCAGATTTTATAGATTTGTAGCCTGGTCCAATAAGAGTTGTCTTGAGCTCTTCAAACCACACTCTTGGAGCCTGTTTAAGGCCATAGATAGCTTTATTCAGTTTGCAAACCAGATTTTCTTTTTCCTTTTGCACAAAACCATGTGGTTGTTCCATGTAAACCTCCTCCTGTAAAACACCATTCAAGAAAGCATTATTGATATCAATTTGTTTGATGGTCTAATTTCTGTGTATGGCAATTGTAATCACTATTCTTATAGTAGTGGGTTTTACAACAGGTGAAAAAGTTTCATTAAAATCAAAACCACTCTGTTGTGAAAAACCCTTAGCTACTAACTTGCCTTGTATTTAAAAACTGTACCATCAACATTCTTCTTTAATCTAAAATTCCACTAGCACCCAACAACATTTTTATTTTTTGGTAAAGGGACTAGACTCCAAGTCTTGTTCTTTATAAGTGCATTGTATTCATCTGACATGGCTGATTTCCAGTTTTGATTTTCCATAGCTTGACAATAAGTACTTGGCTCTTCAGTGTCCAAAGTGATATTATAAATTTTGGGTTAAAAAATACCACTTTTTGACCTTGTGGCCATATGATGACCTGCTTTAGTGTTTTGTTGCTGAAGAGCACTCTCACTTGGTTGAAGTTGTTCATTGTGAGGCATTGTTTCCTCTGACATTTGTTGTGAAACAAATTGTTCACTGACTCTTTGCTGAGGTGTCTGAATAGGTGTATCTACATCATTTACCTCATGACCTGGTCCATGACTGGACACTGTGGGTTGTGAGTGGGCACTATCTCCAGCCAATTCTCTAGGGGCTTGCATCACTTCCTCAGGTAAAGCAGGCATAGAAGGTAGTGTTTCCTTTGAGTTGTATACTTTCTTGGATGTTTTGATTTGTAATTCTTTAAAAGGAAACACCCTTTCGTTGAAAACGTGTCTGGAGATAACTATTCTACCAATACTGTCTAAGCATTTGTATCCCCTCTGATTAGTTGCATAACCAAGAAAAGTACAACGGGCGATCTAAAATTTAACTTATGAGAGTTATATGGCCTAAGATAAGGAAAACACAAACAACCAAAGACTCTTAGATTTAGATAGTCAGGTTTGACATTATACATAATTTCCAAGGGACTTTTAAACTTCAAGACTTTTGTTGGTAGTTTATTAATTAGATAGACAGTTGTAGTAAAAGCATCGGGCCAAGATTTCAAAGGCATAGCTGCCTGAGCTAACAATGTGAGACCGGTCTCAACAATTTGCCTATGTTTTCTTTCAATTATTCCATTTTGTTCAGAAGTGTAGGGGCAAGTTGTTCTATGAACTATGCCTCTCTTCTGAAGTATGGTTTTAGTGGCATATATAATGTTCCACCATCAGATTGAATTACTTTGACTTGACAGTTGGTTTTTTTTCTAACAGAGTAATAAACTGTAACATAGCATTATGAGTTTCACTTTTGGATTTCAAAAAATATATCCAAACATACCTGGAAAGCATCAATGAATGATATATAATATTTGTACCCATAATCACTGTGAATAGGTGCAGGTTCCCATAAGTCTGTGGCAACTAATTCAAGTGGTTTACTATATATAGTTTCAGAATTCAGTAAAGGTAGCTTATGTGCTTTACCCATTTGACAAAATGTACATATATATGGCATGGAAATATCTTTGAAAGAAATATTATTATTACTCAATATATGTCTTACAATTGTAGCATTTGGATGTCCCAATTTATAATGCCACATATCAAATGTCTTACAATTCTCTTGTTGTTTGAACTCAGAATTATTACACCAGTTTCTTATAGTTTCTGCATTTCTTGAATTAGTCACTTTGAACTTGTATAGCCCTTTATATTCACTACCCTGTAAGAGAATTTCTTTAGTTAGGATATCCTTTACTAAACAGTATTGTGGGTAGAACTCAAAATACACACTGTTATCCTTAGCAAACTGTGACACACTTAAAAGATTTTTCTTAATTAATGGTACTCTAAGCAAATTATCTAAATATAATTGCCTTTTTCCCATAATGTATGATCTGCCAGTATGTGTAATAGCAATTGACTTACCATTACCTACATGTATAGAGTTCATACCTTTATACTCCCTGTTTCCAAGATTCAATTTGCTTAGATTTTTTGTGATGTGGTTGGTTGTCCCAGAATCTGGATACCAATCTTCATCATATATGTGTTCTGGCTTTGCTGTTTCTGTTGGCTAATAATCTTTGCTGTCTGATTGATTACTTGAATTGCTTTGAACTTGAGCAACATTTGCACTGAGATTTTGATTTCTTTGATTATTGGAATTTTGTCCTCGGTCATAATTCAGATTTAATCTGAAATAACATTTAGTAGCAGTATTACCTAGCTTTTCACATATCTGACATCTTGGTCTGTTGTTATTGTTCCATCTACCTCTGCCCCTGGTTCTGTTAGAATATGCACATCTTTGCATTGTTTGATCATTCCTTTTACTGCTTTGATTTTTGCCTTTGTTATTTGCTGCATAGTTGACTATAAAATCAAAATCTTGAGTTTTGTTGTTATCAATTCTTGCTTCATGAGCAAGTAATACAGAGTGAACATCATCTATGGTTGGCAAAAATTTTTGAGATGATATTACAGCTACCACAGCTTCATATTCATCATTTAATCCATTTAGAACTGCCATAATTTGTTCTGAATCACTGATTTTATGGCCTGCTGCTTCAAGTAGATCATAAGTGGTTTTGATTTTAGAGAGATATTCTCTCATATTCTGGCTGTCTTTCTTTATATTGTGCAGTTGTCTTTTGTAGAACATAACTTTAGCTGCAGATTACGTGTCGAAAACTTTGTCAATGGTCACCCAGATTTCATTGGTTGTCTTACATCCAATAACATGTGATAAAAGATTTATATTTATTGAAGACAATAACCAAGAACATAAGAGTCTATCTTGTCTACGATATTTGATGAATTCTTCATTGCTGACTATCTTGTTTTCCTTGTCAGTGATACACACAGGAGGGATCTGAATTGTTTCCTGAATATAACTTTCAAGTCCATATCCTTGTATTGCTGTTTCGAATTGAAGCTTCCACAGAAGATAATTATCTTCATTTAGGTTAACAGTAACCAATTGACTTTGAGAACTGATTACAGTCTTGATCAAATTCTGTGCAGAGTTAGCGAGTTGAGTATTATTGGCAGTTGATGATGCCTCTGAATTGCCTTCATCAGCCATGATGATTATGTGTCAATCTGATCAGAAAGAACGGTTTAAAGAATGATGCAGTCAAAGCTGGAATTGAGTTCAAGAACTCAAAATAGAATGCAGAACAGGTAAGTTGCAACCAAAGAAATTCTTAAATGGTGAGTTTCTGATAGGATTTCTTTCTGGATGGCACTTCTCTGTTTCTTGTGTTGTTTTCTTGATTTCTTGATCTGATTTTCTGGGAATTTGACTTTAGTCATTAATGATTCAGTGAAGAGTCTTGCCGCAGCCTATTGAATAACTGGCGAGGCATAGGATTTTGAACTGAATCAATCCATAAAGTGATGAAATGAAAAACTTCTTATAAAGGATAAACTTAGATGATGAGATTATCATCTGATGAGCTTTTTTTCACTATCGAGCAATTACAATCTTCTGACGAGTTTTTTTTGTTGTTAAGCAATTACTAGCTCCGATACCATGAAAGATTTTGAGTGTGTAATATATTTATTGAACAATTTGATGAAGAGGAAATGAAACTGAATTCTTTTATTTGAAAGTTCTACAAGTTTATATACAGCAATTCTTATACAGATGGACTTCAGCCCATAACTCAGAACTAAAACAAAGTGCTATTGTTAGCGGCTGGGATAACAAGCAGATTGATCAACGATCAGGAATTGCAGCCTCTTCATATATACATTAATCAGATGAAAGGTTTCCTCATTTCATTAAATCATTTAAATATCAAAAGATAAGATGACCTGAGAGTTGAGATGTAGGTGATTAAAATGAAAAAGATACAAAATTTGATTGAAATTGATAAATATTATAAAATGGGAAAATTCAAATGATTTTAGTTTATTTCTTATTGATGCGATGACTTCTTCAGTTTAGAACAAACTTTTATATAGGCAGGATAAAGTTAGCAAACAAATTAAACTGTTGGTGTTTTTTTAATAGTCAACAAAATATGCCTTGGTTTCTACGAGTTGATCGGCTACCCTTATGTATTGAACAATCAGCTGCGTTGTAGTTAGTTTTTTTCTTTCTTTCAAATCGTTGGATATATTAAACTCAAAAGGTTTCTTTGAAAATTTTACCATGAGAAAAATGAATCAACGACCTCTCTTTAAAAAATAGTGCTGTTTCTAGAAACTCTGAAGTTCAGATTTCATACAAAATCTGAAATATGTACTAGTGGCTAGTTGGTTGACCAACTAATTAAAAATTGATTTTTGTTATAGAAAAAAGTCATCGCTAATAAATGTATGTGTAACGACCCGTATATTTTCGATAATTAAAATAGCTAATTTAATAAGATTTCATGATTTAGCGTTAGAAAAAAATTTGTAAGTCGTTTGGAATAATAATAAATGTTGAATCCATAGGGTATAATAGAGTAATTGATTGATAAGTAAAATCTATTTAAATCAAATATTGAATATTGAACAGGTAAATTGTTTAAATTAAATATTTAAAACTTATTGAATAATTGAATAACTGTAAAATGAAAATAGTGTTCTAAATTGTGAATTGGTTTTAAAAGTTGAATCTTATAAGTTCAATTTCAATACTTCAAAAGATAATGAATTATTGGATAATCGAAATTGTTTAAATTTAATATTTGGAATTTATTGAATAATTTAATAATGGGAATTGAATAACCGTATAATAGAAATGGTTGTTCTATAATTTTAATTCGTTTTAAAAGTTAAATTTTTAAGTTCGTTTGAATATCTCAAATGACAGTGATTCAAGAATAATCAAATTTTGTTTAAATTTAATATTACAAATATTTGAATAATTAAATTCCGAATTTGATACGATTAATTTGATATTGAAATCTAATATATGAAAATAGAGTGAATAATTGAAATTTGATTTAATATGATTCAAATTGGTTTCCAAAGTGAATGTAAGTTATATTGGGATTATAATAGAGTTAATAAGATTTTAAAATTGGAATTTATTGGATAATTGAATAACGGGTTTAATATGAAAAAAATGATTTGTAAAATTTTATATTATCATATTAAGGTTAGAATGATGTTGTAGAACTTTTAAAATCGAACTAAAAGTAAATTTGTGAAAATTGAATATTTTAATATTTAATTAACGAGTTAAAATAGCCATTTTTCAAACAGTCTCGGATTTCGATGAAACCGGTTTCATCGGATCTGTAACGTGATATTATTGTAAGATTTCAAATTTCGTGTCAATCGGATTTATCGTTTGTCCGGGGCAAGCCAAAACGCCTAGAAATTTAGTTAACCGATTTAATTTAAAATCGATCGTTTATTTCCATAACTCTCACATATGATCATACTAGCTTCCGAAACTTGTTCCATTGTGTCCGGAACACGTGATATACCCTAGAAACGCCGGTCACCGCGCGTAAATCAGAGTTCGAAAAACCCGAGATGAATAGTGTTCGTCGTTTTTCTATAAAAGCACTTCACTATTTTCACTTTTGCAAAATAAAAGGAAACCTAGGGTTTCAAGGTTACAGCCGCCGCTTGTTTATAATCAATGGCCGGCATCTCATTCTTTTCTTCCTCGACTTCTGACCAATCCACTAATAATTAACAAAAACATTCAACTGCAACATTGAAGATCGTATTGAGTTCTACGAGTTCAACGGTAGAGATCGAGTTTGGGAGAATGATTCAACGACAATTTGAGTGCAAAGGTCCGGCTGTTCGCACGCATCTCGAGGTTGGAGGGGGGGCCGAGCTCCACCTGCTCCTGGCCGAAGGTAGAGGAGAGTGAGGCCTTCGATTTGGCACTTTCCGATCGTCGTCAGGAGGCTTGGTTTGGTCGCGACCTGGGGTTGTTCGAACGTGATGATGGGTTTTGGCGTGCGTGTGTTTTACTGAGGGGAAGAAGGCGATGAACGCGTGCGGCCTGATGGTTGCAGTGGGAGATGAGCGGCCCTGATGTCTTTGGTATATAAAAAAAAATGTTGAAAATTTAAGTATATTATTAATTGTTCAATGTTTAAAATACGATATCTTGTTGATACGAGGTCGGATTGTGACGAAACGAATTGCGTTGCAATTGTTTTGTCGAGCACTACGCTATGGAGCTGGATTGGAATCGTTTGGAGATAGTGAAAATTTCGGATAAAATTAAACGCTCGTTTAATTTTATTCGAAATAAAACGCTGGAACTGCATTGAAATCAAAGTGAGTGTTTTATAATGCTCACAACGTACTAAATATTTTTATGCTAGTTAAATTTGATATTATGAAGTGATGGGAATTTTATTAGTCGTTGTTTGATAGAATTTAATTGTCATATAGATTGTCATTTGAATTAACCGTTGAAAATTAAATTGACAGTTAAAATTGAAATTGAAATTGGATTGCGATTAAATTACCTGACATTGATAACTATGAAACTGCCATGAATTGTATTGTCTATTGGATGATGTATTTTGATGGATATTATTGGTTGATATTTAAATGTTTGGATGTTTATTTGCTTATATATATACTGTTATGCATACATATGACCCTGTGATTGGTTTAAGTAATATATACTCATCCCTGACATTAAATTTAAATAAATAATTACTTGGCCATAGGATAGAAAATTATATACGGACACCGAATTGGCTAAATTAATAATTTTTAAAATCGTCGATTTGAAATTTATTTAAATGTTTTGATTTAAAAGTTATAATAGAAATCAATTTATTGAAATCGAATTTATCGAAAATTGAGTTTGAAATGTTCAAATAAATTTTGGTTCAAAGAAATCGTTAAATAATTAAAGTGGAGACTTTGGGATTTAAAATCGAGATATGATTGAATTTCGAAAATTGATTTGTTTAAAGGTTTAACCTTAATTCGAGCTTTGAATATTACTAAGTAAAAGTGATATAAAAATGATATTTTGAAGTCGAGCTTGGAATTGAATCATATTTGAAATTTGGATTTAAACTCGAAAATTGATGGATAATTTTGTTAAGTGTTATAAATGGATATTTTGAAAAATCAAGCTCCAAATCGATATAAATTGAAATTGAATAAATTAAAGGTGAATATAAAATTGAATAAATTTGAAGTCAAAGTTGACATTGATTTGAATTGAAATCGAAATTGAATCGGCAGAATGGAAATTGAAATTGATTTGAATTGGGAAGTTATAAATTGAAATGGATTGGTTTTGAAGCTGTTTTATTTTGTTTTCCAAATTACTCAGTTATATAAACCATTTTTGAATACTTAAATAATTTTAATATATTTTAAATCTACTTAACCCAATTTTAATTATTTTAAACTAATTTATCTATTTTAAATCCGTTTTAGTTTTTAAGTATCTTTTACTATTTATTATTTAAAACTACTTTTAAACTACTTAAATTATTTTCTAAAAATTTCAAGCTGATTAATAGGGTGAAATGTTTATGTTTAAATCTTGAATTTGAATACGAATTGGATTAAATGAAGTTGCAACCTAAATTGAAATTCGAAATGATTTTGAAATCGAAATGAGATATTGATGTGGAAAATGATTTTTGAAATGAAATCTTACATTTGAAAAGATACGATGATATTTGAAATGGATTTGATTTTGAAGCGAATATGATATTTTGATATCAATTATGAATCGATTTGAAATGTAAAAGAGCCAACGGTGTAATAATACGTAGTTATTAAAGAGACCGGGATCAGATATGGACACACTCTCTGTCGATACAGAAAACCACTTTAATAACTATTATACGCGGAGTGTTGATCCAGAATGAAGTGGATGGTTTGGTGAACGTGTTGATTGAAGAAAGAGAACGATATTGGATGACCCCTGACATAACTAAAACAGGAGCCGCGCCAGGCCATTGAGGTTCGCCACCTCTAGCGGACACACTTCTTCGATACCATATCTATTACATTTGTGATTCGATTTGGGTGCACCCCTTGATTTGGGGAGTGTTGTTTCGTGGTGTTGGGGTAGCTGCTGGTTATGCTCAACATCAGTCCGGATCACGCAACTACTAGTATCCTAGTTGGTATCGCCTCATGTACCTTGTCATACTGATTATCCTATTCGCGACCACTACGTTATGTTTTGTGTTATACCTATAGGGTACCCTCTGATAACCACCAGTTTACGGTGGGGCTTACGGTGCTGTATAGACTATGGCATTATAAAAATGTGTTAATGGGGATTATGGTAACGCCTTAACGCTATTTTGATACTTTATATTACTGATAGGCATTATCTACTTAGCGTACATTACTACATAGTAGATAGTTTAACGGATCCTTAAGAGATGGAAAATCCCGTAACATCTCTTGAGTTATTGCACGCACGTTAACACTGGATATGAGATGTCAAACCCCATAAACATCTCTGACGCCGTTACACTCATATTTATTTACGATTGATTTAACTTTCATAAGGATATTTTAGTCCTGACTCGAGTGTTTTGTCTTTTCATTACGCTCGGGTCAGTCCTGATTTTTTCAGATTTTTGAAGATCTATTCTGGAGGATGAAGATGAAGATTTGGTATACTATTACTATTATTTCCCTTGCATCATGCTATCTGCTGCGTTATTTTAATTGTTCTGTTGTATATGTATAACTCTGATAAATGTTGTATAAATAATTGTCAAAGTATAGTAAACAGCTTCATGAACTGTTTATTTGACTATTATATTTTATCTTTCCGTTGCGAGATTCTGTGTTGTTTCGTTTCCTTTATTTCTCTTTCTTTTCTTTTCTTATTTACCCCAATAACCATCTGCCCTTTTGAATGGTTTAGAATCGGCATGTGTATTTGATCGTCGGTTTAAACTGTCCAAAAAGGCGGGTCGTTACAGTATGTTTTCAAAAACTTATATCCAAAAGGTAAACAATCACTTGCTACACATGACAAGAAGAAATTGGAGTTGACATTGCAAGCATACATATTAGAAAGAGGCTATGAACTATGCGTATAACATTTTCTTTCTTTCATTTGTTGGATCTAAAATGGATTATAGTTGTTGTGTGTTTGATTTATTATAATTTGCATCTTAGATGCTTGTATTTACTAATGAATCATGTCTTTTCAATTTACGAAATATGAAATAAACAATGTTTTTTCTCAGATCTGCATTTCTATTATCATGTAGAGAAAATAGACCTGAAACATGATTAATCTATATATAATTAAATGTTGATATTAATTGTACACTATGACTAAATAATCAAGTTAAACATAATAAATCTACAGTCGTTAGATGGTCATTTCGGGAGATGTTATCCTTCTTCTTTTTTATAAGTTATAAAATGCTAAACATATGCTGTAATATTTTGTACAACTGGGTATTTACGCATTTCAAGTTTCAACCTATCATGTCTCTTACTCGAAGATGCAGACTCCATACTAACAATACCAGAAGGTAGGTGTTGAAGAGGACCTGATTTCGGATTTTGATAATTCTTTAACATCTACCCATGCTTTCCTTTTACAGTTCTTTTTACATGTAGGGATGTACGACATGTAGGGAAGGGTTAAAAAATATGAGCGTTGCTAAAGAGCCAAATTGGCACGTAGGGATGTACGGCTTTTAGCGGAATTCAAGGGTGCATTAAATATCAACGAAATGCACTAGAAAGTTTATTGTAAAGTTAATGAACGTGAGAAAAAAACCCAAGTCACTTTTAAGCATAAACTTCAACTGGACCAACCGTACCGGATTCAGATCACAGTTTCGGCACTAATACTTGCAGTTTATAGATTGGCGAGGGCCCTAAACAATCTAGAAATTTGGATCCGTATATTCTTTTATTTATAATAATTTCAAGATAGCTACTTTAAGTATCAGTACAAGTAAGTATCAATGCACCCCTACAGAACCAAAAGTTGTTAAAGTGCACGGTCAAACCAAGACAACTTCTCTTGCTTAAACAAGTGGATGTCGAGATGGTTTAGTATATTAAGAGATTTGTGGAATTTTTTGGAATAATTTGATAGATCCGTGAAATTTGGACCAAAGCTCTCTCACCTACATCCATGGCATCTAACAGGCAAGGGATCAACATACTCTAATGAAATAAAATCTAAGGCAATTTCATTATTTCTTAGTTAAACTTAATTTGTTTTACTCCTTATTTGGTAACTGTAAAAAGAAAACTGATAATATCCTCAGATGTCCATACATTACTAACATCTTCAAAATTAACTCCAAAGTGATTTTAAGATTGATCATTTAACCTATAACTCAATATTGCTGGGTATAAACACATTTTGATTATATTTCTCAAAAATGATGTCCTTACACTACCAATTACATCCCATATTCTGACTATTATTACTTGTACTTCTAACTTCTAGAGATTTATCAACCTTTAACTGCTCTATACTCTCATTATTTGAATTCTTATGGACTAAATTTTTCAACCCAGGATATCGATGGATAAATATATAGACTATTCATCAGATCCTACAAAGAACATGTTAACCAGTTTACTCAACTCATCCTGATGCTCATGTCTTCTAATGATGACTATTGATCAGTATGATAAGTAGGTAAAGACACATTGGCCATGGTACCAGTAATAGGCTAAGTATGATATTTGCAATAGCTGGCTTGTAAATTTCAATAAATTTCAATATTGCAGCTTCTACGGCAAAATGTATCAAAGAACCTAATTTATAATTGGTATTGACTCGGTAAAGAAGTTAACAGTTGGACGGAAGAACGTTTATCCTTTTCTTTTGGATAATTTGATTACTAACCAAAATACACATTTAAGAAAATTTAAATCATCCATCTTTGTTGAATGTTTAATGATTATATCGCATATATTCCTTGCATTATGTTATTTAAAAATTAATTTGGAAACCAATGTTTTTGTTTTTTAATGAAATAATCATAGGCTGCTTGTATAGTGAGCAAACTAGTCAAGTGGTAAAAAACCTTGAATAATACATCAGATGTCTTGGGATCAATGCCTTGAGTCACCATTTAGGTTTTCAAAATGTTTCATGATAAAATAAAATAAATAGTGGCTTAAAAAAAGATTAACAAAATAAAGAGAATTGTAAAAAGTTTTAAACTTACATTTAGGACAAAAAGAGCTTTCTTTTCTTCTGATCAGCTAACAAACTTTACCAATGGTTACCTATGTAAAAGAAAGTGGTACAACGTCAAGAATTAAATCATACAATCAAATATGAATACATTTTAAAATTTTATATATATAAAAGAAATAATTTATACTTACTAGAACTTGATTCTATCATAACTTTTGAGGCTACCTATGCCACTGTAGAGCCTACAACATCTTCAATGCAGACAAGATTAGAAGTTGGTCTCCATATAACTGCATCGGAAACTGTAGCATTCACTATCCAAACTTTAACAGCATCTCTTCCAAGTTAAAGAAAATGGACTACTTCATTTATGTAACATCCCACAATTTTGTAAATATATTAATTAAATTTTTATTTGGAAACTTTGATTTTAAATTATTTAAAACTGAAATTTTAGAATTTTCCAATGTAAGTTTGGAATTTGTTTCCAAATACAATAAAACAAACATTTTTTGAAAATTTTATATTTTGGTCAACTCTGGTCAAATTTTGAATTTCATTTTAAAGTTTTAAAGTTTGAATTTTTAATTTTTAATCTTTTTTATTCTGTTTCTGTTATCCGTTCTACTTTTTGTTTTGTTAAATTCTGATGTATACTTTTAAATTTAGATAAAATACAGCGTTTTACACCCAATTAATTTCTGTATTTTTATTTTATATTTTTCTATGTCCATCTCTTTATTTTATTTCTCTATTTTATTTTGTCTAGACTTTTATTATATTTATTGATTTTTGATTGATTTATCTATTTTAAATGGCTTGGAGAAAATCAAGGAGACATATGTTACATTGTTTAAATTCTGGCCTTTTTGTTTTCCTAGCGTTTACACTCCATAGCCATACACTCTTGTCTTTCTTGGTAGTGTATTCCTATCTCAATCACATGCAAGAATATTTCTTTCTCATCTTAATATCCTCATTTTCATTTATATTTAAGAATAAATTATATTGTAAGTTTCTTTTTCCTTAAATCATGCCTTTTCCGTTTCTTAGCATTCACTCCCACTTTTCTTGCCATCCAAACTTTCATAGTCGTGAATTCCTCTCATCTATCACGCACAAAACATTCCTCAAACTCCTCTTTTAAATGCGTGCAAACAAAGGAAAAAATTAATTAAATACATCAAGTTATTTGTTTTTATAGTGTTGCCTTTTTATTTTCCAAACCATTCAAACTCTTTCCTTTTATTGCCTAGTCTCTTTATTACTTACCTTAGCTGTTCATTCCTTTAACCTAGCCGCCACTCTCCTTTTTCATTCGCGTACAAAGTTTCTCCATCTCAAAATTCAATTGCGTGAAGAAAAAAATATCACAAGGTCTAATTCCATGCCTTCTCTTCCTCCTCTTTTTCCATTTTCTTTTTTGTTTCTCCTTTGTTATTCTTCAAGCTAGCTCGGACTCCACCACATGCCCGTTTAGACAACTACCATTCCGAACAATGCCGAGCATAGAGACCATAGGACCGAACCCACTTCTCCACTAGACCCTTCCTTCTTTTGCCTTTGTGCCTTCCACCTTTTTACTTTATAAGCTCATAGCCGTACCTATTGACCTTTGGCTGAGCCTAGCATACCAAAAACAAGTCATGGACGAGCCCACATGAAGATGGTCAAGCCACTTTGGGTGTAGCCGAGCCCACTTGATGAGTAATGCAAGTTATGTCATTTAAATCATCATATTTATTATTGTTTTAATTTCTATTCTTTTGTATTGAATCACATACTTATGTTAGTGATATTTGTTTACATACAAGATTTGAATCTGACTCTTCATTCACTCAAAAATATAATCGTGCTTTGTTGTGCCTTTTCGTGCTTTGTGGAGTTTAGGTCTGTGTTTGAATTTGATTTCTAGCTTTAAAAGGTGAGTTATTCACTCTCGACATATGTACTTTTATAATTGTGAAATGGTGACAAGTGAATATGTAAAACCGATATGTTATGTTCATATATGCCTATGGTATGTTTATATGATGTTAAATGTTGTTTATATATCTGTTACAACATCTGTTATGATATTATATGCTATAATGTTATTTAATTTTTGTATCTCACATTGCAAGTTCCCTATCACTATGGGTTGAAATGATACATATCCAAACGGACTTTAGAATAAGAAAAAATCATTATGGGTTGAAATGATAGGAACCGAGTGATTTTTATTATATTTGATTTACTTGGGATTGCGGGTTTGAAACGATAGAACCTGGATTTTTCTTTTTAAATTACGGTTTAAAATGATACATATCCGTATCACTTGACCTATGTTAGAAATATTATACATGCCCATGGTTATATTTTTAAATAATATTTTCCTAAAAATTAATTAAGTATATTAAATAATATTTCCCTAAAAGATTATTAAGTATTTTGAGTTTATAAATATATGGAATTTTAACTTAAAATTTAATTTAATGCTTAAATTATATAGGTGTATTGGTTTTCTATAAGTTAAATTTTATATGTTAATAATTGGTTTTAAGTTGAATTAAAGGTCTTTATTGGTGATAAATAACTTAATAATTGAATTTGACTTAATATGGAAGTTTTAAATCTAACCTAGTAATTGTTATGAATTTTACTTTACGAAATTGACATGTTTTATATAATAAATAGTGTATTTAAACTGATAAAATGGAATACAGTTTAATTGGACATTTTGTGACAAAATTTATTTAACTAGAAAATCACAGTTAATCGATGTCTAAATAAATAGATCTAGAAGGAAAATTGATTGTTATATTAACTATGATAAAATGTTCTTTTGTGAAATGTTATGTTTTGTAAAATAAATAATTATGATTTTAAAATGGAAACATAATATCTTAAATTATGACTTAACTTGATAATTGGAAATTGGGTTTTAAATAAAATTATTAAGTTAAGTAAATAAATGAAAATTTAGTTTTATTTATGAAGTGGGTATTTTAAAATAAAGTGTTAAGTTATTTGTTACAGCGGAGTTAAGGAAGAATGTACTTTTGACTTAACAAATGAATCTTAGTTTAAATTGGATATTTATTAATAAATTTTTATTTTATTAAATCATAAGTTGAATGATATCCAAGTGAGTATTTTTGAAATGAAAAATATGATTTTTATAAGTTAAAATGGTTAAAATTAAAGTTTTAACATTTCTGAAATTTTATATTAAATCTAGAATTAGAATTGGTATCATCTCAGAAATACTGTGGTTTTAAGACAGCATTTCTTAAGTGCCATCATTTCTGAAAATAAACTAAGTTCTGGAATAATAAAGAGTTACTGCAGTACTTTGTAAGTGCTATAGTTGCTGAAACTAATCTATATTCTGAAATAATAATAAAGCTACCGCAGCACTTTGCAAGTGCTGTTGTTGCTGAAAGTAAACTGTTTTGAAATAATAACTAAATACCTACTGTAGCACTTTGTAAGTGCTGCTGTTTCTGAATTTGACAATGTTTGAAATACTAATATATTTACTGTAACACTTTATAAATGTTATTGTAGCTGAAATTTACAATATTTTGGAAATTTTATAATTGAATGAATGAGCTTAGAAATGTTACAACTTTAAAATAAATATTATTTCACATTGAATGTAAATGGTTTAAATGATGATTATTTTAAAGTTGTTATGATTTTCTAAGTATTATGATTTTTAAAAGAATAACATTTCCAAAAGGGTTACGATTTTAAGTAGTATGAATTTCCAAATGATAATATTTCAAAGGGTTATAATTTCAAAGTATTATGGTTCCAAAGTGTTTTGGTTTTGGAATTGTTATAACTTTGAAGGTACTATGGTTCAGAAATGAAGTTATTTGGAATTGTATGAAATTTTATATTGAATCTAAATACATTAATTCGAAGCTTATTGAAAATTGAAGAGTTAAGAATATGACTTATGAGGTGGTTTGGGTTAAGATGATTTAAAGTAATATTTCAAGTCTAATAAATTGAAGGAAATATTCAGTGATTTGGAAATTTGGGTTTATTTAAATTGTATATTATTACTTTGGCTTTGAAATGGAAATAACATAGTATTTAGTTTTGAAAATGAATATTACTTTAGAAGTATATGGATTTGGAAATATTACCATTTTAGAAAATGGATATTATTTTGGAAAGTAATGGTTTTTGATTTTTAAATGGTTTTGGAATAGAAATGTTTTGAAATAAACATCCATGGGTTACAATAACGGTTAGTTGATAAAGAGACCAGGATCGGATATGGGCGTACTCTCTGTCGATACCGAAAACCACTTTAACAACCGTGTATGCGGTGGAGATTCTAGAATGAAGTTGGATGGTGGCGACGTCCTATTGAGGTATGAACGTGGACCCGACTCCCATGAGTTTGCATAAGGTGGCTAAAACAGGAGCGATTCTGGGCAAATGAGGTTACTCCTTTGATCGGACATACTCCTTCGATATTATATTCTGACTTTGAGATTGATTTGGTAGCCACTTTTGATTTTTGATTTCGGGGTGTGGATCGAGGTAGGCGGTAGTGGCTGCTACGCGTTACCACCAGTCCGGATAGTATTTGGTATATCTACCCTAGCATTGCCTAGTTGTGCCGTGTCACCTACCCTATTGCACCTTGTACGAGTTTAGATTTCTTCCGTCGCCGGTGGAGTATCCTCTGGTAGCCTCCTGATCAGGAGGTATTATGATACTGGATGGACTACTGGGACTATTACGTGTTAAGGTGGAAAATGTAAAGCCATAATGCTATTTAAAAGTAAGTTTATTTTTACTATAGACATTATTATAATAGCGAAATATTACAACATAGTAAATAGTTTTACGGATCCTTAGAGAATGGGCGGTCCCATGCATCCTTTAAGTTACTTGCACCTTATATTATAGTTCACTTGAGTTGGTTTACATTGTATAAGTATGTATATCCTGACTCGAGTGTTTTGTATTTTGCTTTATGCTCAGGTCAGACTGAGTGATACAACATTCGAGACTCACCTTTAGAGTTGTAGCTTTGCTTGAAGATCCAGTTATCTATTTCATTCCAGTTATCCAGTTGATTCCAGGGATGTATTCTACTTTATACTTGATTATCATACTGAGACCCCTGTTGTATCTTGTCACTTCTATTGTATATTGTTTAACTCTGATGTATGTTTATAAAGTAGCTTCATGAACTACTATCTCCTTGCTTCTGCTGCATTATATTACTGTGCCTGTGATCTGTGATTTATTTATTTACTGTTAATGTTGTGTTTTGCCAAATTTAAATTACACTTCGGTATTTTCAATAATTCAAGTCCGACGTGCATGGTTTTAGTTTCGATTTGAATGGTCTAAAATATCGAATCGTTACAATTGGTATCAGAGCTTTGGCTCTAGGCAAAACTTAGCATATATGGAAAATTTATTTACAGAATCACTTTCGTTCGAGCTTGAATCTCTTTCTTTTTGATTCGATTTCCTTTGAATTTTGGAATATTCCTTCGGTTCCGAGAGCCATTCTTGTCCCTCACTATTCGTCTTCTTTTGATTCTGGAGTATCTCATGACTCCACATCGAATGAGCTTTATAATGAGCCGACGGTCTCGCCAATCCCAAATGGACTTATAAAGGGGGAAACTCCATTACAATGTGCATTGATTCACCGGAGATTTCTATATATCCTCGGTTAGATGCTAATATCTCTTATTGTCCTGAATTCTATCTCCTGAGATCAAATGTAGATTTGCCTCAGAATTCTGCATCGATCTATTCATTGAAGTCACGATTGACCCGATTACAGTTGCTCGAGAATTATATAAGCTTATCCATTTCCCTTATTTTGTTATTTAATTGTCTTATCTTTTTTTTTCACCTTCAAATCATCCTTGAAATGTATTTGTAAACTAATATTTAAAACGTTTTATATATTATGTTGTTTGAGTTGTTGATGTTGATTTGGGTTTTCGATCGATTCGTCTGATCAACGCTGTCGAAAGGATCTCCAAAACACTTGGACGGAGCAAACCGACACAATATAGTTTTCAAATATAGCAAATGAATAAATTTTGTATACTTATATTCTATATGTATATAAGTATAACTTTCTGAATTTTTATACTTAATTGAATTAGATGTTGAGAAATAATATTAGACCTTGTATATAGCTGGTAACCATAACATTTGTTTCATATATAAATAATTGAACTATAAAGCATGGCTATGAATCATTTGTAAATTTAAATGAATTTAAAACACGAAACTAAAAATTTAATTTTCGATGGTTTCAAACTTTGTGTCAAAGTTTTAAAGGTGTATTTTGTAGCGACCCACTATTTTGGACCATTCAAATTGACAATAATCCACACATGTCAGACTTGAATACATCAAAACAGTGGATTGTTAAGAAATTTGGAGCAAATAGAATCATTCACAGAATCACAGACATAGAAATTTCAGAATATTCACAGCGGAAATAAGATACCATAGTAGTTCATAAAACTACTATATACATACCCTCAGAACATATACAAAATCTCATAGTAAAATAGATACAATAGAAGTCAGGATACACAAACAACAATACCGAAACAGATACCGAATAGGAACTAACTGGAAGAAGTAGACGAATAGATAGACAGATAAGCTCCAGCAAAACTCTAGCTCCAGAAGGTGAATCCAAAGCTGTGATTCTCCGGCTAACCCGAGCGTAAAGTAAAACACAATTCCGGACATACATACTTATATAATATAAACCAACTCAAGTGAACTGTAATAGCAATGCATGATAACTTAAAGGATGTTTGGGATCATCCATCCTTTAAGAATCAGTTAAACCATCAATTAAGTAGTAATAAACACTATCCTAGAAATATCCATATTTAAAGTAAATAATGCAAATAACAGTGTTATTGTGACTAGGGTAGCATAGAGCTGCAGTAACCGCTCACCTCTAGCCACACTCTTAAAATCAAAGGTGTGCATCAACAATCACAAGGAAATCACATGACACACAAAGCAGTGTACCCGTGGTTATAGATTTCAAAATGATTTATAATTCTGGATCAAAATCATTCATTTAAACCATTACAAAGTGAATTCATTATTCCTTCAAATCAAATATTCAATTCCCAAAAATTTAGCCTTTTCTGAGTTTATTTATTCTGTTAAACACTTCAAATATTGAAATTTCAGCCACAAATAAACTTTGATTTTAACCCTTTTAACATTATAAAAATCATATTTTAACACTCAAAAATGTTCATTAAAATACCTTTAACTTATGATTTTTATAAAGTAAATTCCCTATAAATAAAATCAAAATTTCCATAATTCACTTAATAAATTCAAGTGTACAATTTCTTATTCTTCACATTTTAACAAATTACTTAACACTTAAATTTTTATTACCATTTTCCAAATATAACTTAATTTCCATTTTATTTATTAACTTAAATTTCATTTTTAATTTCTTAACTTAACCTTTACTTTCACACCAAATTTCACATTTCTAAGTTAAGTTAAATTCCAAAATTTCCATTTAACTATCCATTTATTTTGCATTTTAAACTAATTACATAAATTCATAATACACTGTAAGTTGCTTAACTTTATTTTACAAATAACTTGATATTTCTTTTACTTTATATTTATCCAATTCATCCATCAATTATATTAATTACCAAGTTAATCTTATAATGGCATTTTTTTTCTTAAATTCCCATTATTTAGTTAAATCAAATTTCATACTACATTCAAACCATCTATTAACTTATAACATTTAACCTTTTAGAAAATCACTGCTTAACCATTTTAAATCCAATATAAGTCAAATTTCATTTTTTTCATTTACCATACATGAAATTTATAAATAAAAAATCATATTTTGAAATCAACCATGGGTCCGGATAATAATTCACACCTAAATCAAGTAATACGGAAATTATCATTTAAATCCGTAATCAGTAAAATTCTCGAGTTTTGATTATTTCAAACCCGCAATCCTAAGACAAATAAAAATAAATAAAAATCATTCAGGCCTATCATTTCAGCCCATAACGATTTTTCCATATTCTAAAGTCCGTTCGTGTATGCATCATTTCAACCCATAGTGATTCTATTCTACAGGAAACTTGTAGTGTGAGAATAAAATAAAATAAACAGTATAACAACATAAAGCAATATCAGATGATATGATAGATAAATAAACAGGATTAACATCATATAATTTATAACACAGGCAGGTATAATATGATGTAATAATTTCTACACTTTCACTTGCTATCAATTCACAGTCATATAAGTATAAATGTTAGGTGCGATTATTTACCTTTTAAAGCTGGAGTTCGCAAAACAAACAACACGAATGAATTCCAGAAGGCACGATGACACTATAGACTCAAGTGGGAAGAGAGCCAAGCTATTGATCTTGTAGCAACCAATAGAACAAGACAAATAAAAATATAAATTCAATACAACTTATATTGAAACAATCTTTGAAATAAGAAGCAAAACGAACGCAATTGATTTGGTCATGCTTTCAACAATCAATTGCTCGACCTAGGAGATTAATATGGTTCATCCATGACATGGTATGGCTCGGGTGTGTGCATCTGGTTTGGACTCAAATGCACGGCTACAAGAGAATAGGAGGAGGTAGTGGAGTTACAACAACAAAATTCAAACTTCTTCATAGCTAGTGATATTGTTTGGTGTTGAGAGCAACATGTTTTAATTTTAGGGATTTGAAAATATTTATAGTGATATTATTGTAAAAAGGATAGTGAGAGGATGAAGGAATAAAATGAATATATGTTTTTAATTTATTTTTGATTCCTTCCCTTTTATTTCCAATAGTAGGGTCAAATTCGAATAACTTCTGCCAATTCCAATTAATGTAAAATTAATTGATACCCAAACAATTAATTTCCCACAATGTTTATATAGTAAATAAATATATGTTCAAATTTCAAATTTTGGATAAAATTCCATAATTAAGATATATAAATATAAACATATATGTTTATATTTACACTAAATATGTATATACATATTGCGCCCATAAGTAAAAATTCTAAATATAGAATTTGATGCCTATAACCGTATTTGTTAGTTTTCCATAACACATGAAATCAAGGCACATTCATATTATAGACATAATTCAAAAATTAGGATATATGTCAATTAATGCTAAACTAATTGTCAGTCCATTCAATTAAATTTCCATAGTACATGAAATCAATATATAACCAATCATATACATATTCCAAAATCATGATATATGCCAATTAATACGCAATCCAATTATAATATATTATTTTCATTTTAAGTAATTAAATCTCAGTTATATACTAAAATTAAGTGTTTCCTAAAATCTAGAGTTATACAGACTCCCCTTTAAGAAAATTGCATCAGCTTAATTTCCTCTTAGGAGAAATCTAAAATGTTTACATAAACACATATAATTTTCAAAATACGTATATAGATACCTTCAAAGCCATATCTTTAAAAAAATTAAGGTATTTTTCAAACATTACATTCCAAAATAAATATATTGCAGTGGATTTCCTTTTAAAAATTACTTCACAAAAGATTTTCAAAATCAAGACTTACAATTGTGGAGTTCTTTTCAAAGCATCACGAATTTTTTTTTCGGGTGAAGTTTTGTCATAAGGAATGCACGGCCTTGACTGGTCGGAGAAGGAGGAGGTGATAGGTGGTGGATGGTGAAGAGGAGGAGGTGGTGGTTATGGCCGAGCATGGCAAGAGAAGATCATGGCCAAAACATTGAAAAATCAATAAGAAAAGTGAAGAGAAAAGTAGAAAAATAAGAAGACATTACCACTTTTTTTTCTCAAATCTGAACTTGCGTTGCAAAAATGAAGATGGAAGATATTTCACGTGAATATAGTGATATAGGCAGCTGGGGATTAAGGAATAAATGGAAACAAATATGGAGGAGTTATGGTATGAAATTAATGGATGGAAAGATAAAGAGGTAATAAATCAAAACGTGACATATGCCTTTAATTAAAAAATAGGTAACGTATCTTTAATTTAATTTGTTTCCCATCTATTTAATAAAATATACGCCAAAGAAATGATTCAATAAATACATACCGTTTATATAAACGCTATATAAATAAACAAGAAAACGGTAATAGTAACGTATAAATTAATTGATGTTTACATCTTTGTATGTTACTTAATTTACAAAGTATGTATCCAAATTAAATGAAATAAAAACGGACAAATGTTGTAAATATATATATATATATATATATATATATATATAGTATGTAATGTTACATATATATACACAATTATAACATGATATATCAACTAAAAATATTACTTATATTAATTAAAATAAACATTTAAAGGTATGCCTTTTAAAACAATAACGTATATATATATTTGAAATTTCTTTCTAAGAAATAAATGGGAATCTAAATACTTATCCATTTAATTACTAAATGAACATATAAACAATTAAAATATAGAAATAAGGTAGAGATAGATATTATGAAGAATAAATAGATAGTTTTAGTAAAAGAAGGAAATAAATAAAGAAAATACTTTTTTAAATGGAAACTAGAATTTAAAATTGAAAACAATATACAATCAACATTTGAAAATTATAAATATACTTTAAAAATAAAATATATGCATAACATATCATGTTAGACAAATCAGAACATGATTTTACAAACAAAAATACTATTTATATAGATTTAAAATAAACA
This sequence comes from Allium cepa, assembly GCA_030765085.1. Lineage (NCBI taxonomy): Eukaryota > Viridiplantae > Streptophyta > Magnoliopsida > Asparagales > Amaryllidaceae > Allium > Allium cepa. The sequence continues at coordinate 251,879,288 of CM060928.1, forward strand.
AATTTGTTAAATAAAACAATTTACACGCAATATTGTAAAAAACATAACTTTCACAATATTAATCCGATTTCAACGAAACGAAAAGAAGTATTCTTTAAATTAAATCTATTTTCATAATAAAAGATAAAATTTCAAAAATTCAAATATTTAAATTTAAAATTTAAAAGTCAAAGTTTGACTATTTTGACCAAAAATCCACCTTATGGAAATATTCCATTTATTCAGGTTTGGAATTAACATTCACACAAAAATCAAAATTTATATTTAAAATAACAAATTTTATCCATTTTAATAAATAAAATAAAGTTTTTAAATAAGGAATTTCAATTAAAATAATTAAAACCTAAAGTTAAAATAATCACAAAATACAGGGTTGTTACACTCTCCCCCACTCAAACCTTTTCGTCCTCAAAAAGGAACGAGGTACGAAAAACCCAGAAAAAGATATAATGAAATAAGATTAAGACAAGATGACAAGAAGATTAAAATTATACCTGAAACTGTTGTTATAGGTAAGTTTAACAAGATGGAAAATAGGAATAACTAGAAGGGAAAATAGGTTGGAAGACAAGGATGAACCATTATTCTAAAGCTATATAAATTTCAATTATTTGGAAGGGTAAAATAAATGATCGAAATATCCTTTATACAATACTTTATCATAATACTTTTATAACTCGATGTCTTAACAAGTTTATCCTCGTTCCCATAGATTCTGGTAGTGCGTTGATCAGGCTCAAAGCTAGAATTCTCCAGGTCCTTAGTAGACTTGTTTCAACACCCAGTGGAAATACTTGAAAAACTTTTAAAAACAGATATAGAAAGTACAATCCAAACAAAAAAACCAAACCAAAACCTTTGTCTAACCATGGTTCGCAGATACACAATGGTTACGTCTGGATCCCCCAGGAAACAATCCATATCCGTAAGCTTTCTCAGCCCTGCGAGTTACGCCATGATGACTAGTAGACCGCAGGATACACAATGATTACACCTGGATCCCCCAGGAAACAATCCGTACCCCTAGGCCTTCTCAGCCAGGCGGATTTCACTACTAATGCGACCTATATAGATCACATGATACACAATGATTACGCCTGGATTCTCCAGGAAACAATTCGTACCCCTAGGCCATCTTAGCCAGTGAATTGTGCTATGCAGTCACCCTAAAAAAAACCATGGGTTACACCATAGTGGGACACTCGAGTATCACATCCGAAAAACCAAAAATCAGAGAGAATAATATCGATAGAATGAATCCACAATGTGGCCACAAGCAGAAGGCACTTTCCATATCTTTACTTCGAAAATATGTATCATATAGTATCTTTTCAAATCACTTTCAAATATCATACTTATATAAAGTCTATTATATAGGATTTCATTTTCAAATCGAATACTTTCCAAAATCAACAGTATATCAAATCATACTTATACAAATCCATTTTATATAAGTTCGATAACTTCCAACTCAAGTACTTAATAATACAAGGTTCTCAATTTCAAATCATTTCAATATCGATTCAGTTTCAAAATCATATATGATTTCACCAAGTTATTTCTTCCAAATTAAATATCTTCAGTTTCAAAGTTTCCAAAATAATAGGTTTAGAAAATAATCCAAGTTTCCATATTAACATAATTTAAGTCAAACAAATTCATTTTCAAAATCATCATATATATACTGGGTTTTACATTCCAATCTATTTTCAAAACCAAATATTTTCTCAAAATCAATTATACCCAAAATGGCTTCCAAATTTATAACTATCCCTTTAAAACCTTTAAATTATATATTTCAATTCAAAAGATCCAATTTACTTTTTGCACATTATTTTCTTAACAAAAGTTTCAAATTCACTTCAGTCATACTCTTAATACTTTAAACATACAGAACTAAAGTTATATACTTTATCAAATATCTTATATTCTTCTAAATTTCTTAGCTTTGAAAATTAAACCTCGATTTGGAAGTGTTCGAACCTTCAAAATAGTCGATGAAATCAAATTTCAAATCAAACAGTTGGAAATCAGCAACAAATCAGTAAATCGGTTTTTTGTAAATAGAGTTATACTAAATCAAATCCGAAACTCGAGGACTGAACACCGGGCTCAATTCAAATCGTTTCAAATATATATACATATATCTTTCGAAAATCAAATCATACTTCGGAATTTGAAATCAAAATTTGCTTCACCACATCACTCGCATAGAAAAGCTACTAGAGTGTCCTCTCCTCCACTCTAAAACTCGAAAATCAATGTCGATGATGCGCGCACTCATCGCCGAAATTATTTTCCAGCGACAAAAGTGAGTTCTGGACTTCTATTTTCTTGAAAACTTCTTTGAAATTTCTTCGAAATCATTGGAACACTTTTTAAGTCATTTGAAACATTTCTTATTCGGAAAAATACTTTCAAATCGTATTATTATATATTTTCAAAACCTTAAACCAATTTAAAAATGCCGGAGTTCAATCACTCAAATTCACATTCAAAACCTTCAGCTATAAATCATTTTATATGAAACCCTTTCTTATAGAATTTCAAAATTTCAAATCCTTTCGAAACTTCAAATTCTCTTTTTTAAAAGGTATATAATCTTTATCGGAAACATTTCACTCTTATATATAAATGTGGTCATCCTTATCAGACTAATAGTTTCGATGTATGCACAATTTCAAAATACAACCAAATACAAATTTCCAAGGGATGATTCAAGGATGGATTTCAAAACAAATAGAGATTCAAATTTAGAGAAACCCTAATCAAATAAAATTATGGTTCAAAGATAAGCTCGAACGAAGATGAGATAATTTAATTACCAAACAGAAGATGGATAAGCCTTTATAAATCACGGGTGACCTTAACAGGGTCAACCGTGGCTTCAGGAATATAATCAATGCGGAAATCTAAAGCAAATCGACATTCGAACACCAAAGATAGAATCCAGGTAAAGCAGGAGATAGATAGCATCGAAATCTGAGGATACAGAAATCTCCGGTGAATCAATGCCAATTGTGAAGGAGTTTCACCCCTTTACAAATCATTCAAAGATTTGCGGAATCACCGATCTTTATAGAGGTCATTCAAAAATGGAGTTATGGAATGCTCCAAGATCAAAGGAATACAAATAAGGGAGACATGAATGGATTTCAGAACAAGTGGAAGCGTTCCAAAGTTCAAAGGAATCCAATCGATAAGAATCTTATCCAAGAGATTACTAACAGGGTGGATACAGAAGGGATGAAGTTTAGAAAATCTTGATTTCAAAATAAGAAAATTTATACCAATATAATCTTTTAAAATCCTTAAAAAATCATTTTATACTACATAAATATGTTCTCTCACAAAGAAATGATTCTGAGATTGATTCCACTCATTCTAGGGTATTTCTACCCTATCTCTAATGACTTTTTGCTCCTCAGGCTAAGGTTTGCCTAAAACCAAAGCTCTGATACCAAATGTAACGACCCACTATTTTGGACCATTTAAATCGACAATAATCCACATATGTCAGACTTGAATACTTCAAAATAGTGGATTGTTAAGAAATTTGGAGCAAATAAAATCATTCACAGAATCACAGACACAGAAATATCAGAAAACTCACAGCGGAAATAAAATACCATAGTAGTTCATAAAGCAACTATATACATACTCTCAAAACATATACAAAATCTCATAGTAAAATAGATACAATAGAATTCAGGATACATAAACAACAATACCGAGGCAGATACCGAATAGGAACTAACTGGAAGAAGTAGACGAATAGATAGACAGATAAGCTCCAACAAAACTCTAGCTCCAAAAGGTGAATCCAAAGCTGTGATTCTCAGGCTCACATGAGCATAAAGTAAAACACAAATACTCGAGTCAGGACATACATACTTATACAATGTAAACCAACTCAAGTGAACTGTAATAGCAATGCACAATAACTTAAAGGATGCTTGAGATCGTCCATCCTTTAAGGATCAGTCAAACCATCACTTAAGTAGTAATAAACACTATCCTATAAATATCCATATTTAAAGTAAACAATGAAAATAATAGTGTTATTATTACTAGGGTAGCGTAGAGCTGTAGTAACCGCTCACCTCTAGCCACACTTTTAAAATCAAAGGTGTGCATCAACAATCACAAGGAAATCACATGACACAAAGCAGTGTACCCGTGGTTATAAATTTCAAAATGATTTATGACTCAGGGATTAAAATCATTCATTTAAACCATTAAAAAATGAAGTCGTTATTCCTTCAAATCAAATATTCAAAAATTTAGCCTTTTCTGAGTTCATTTATTCAGTTAAACACTTCAAATATTGAAATTTCAGCCTCAAATAAACTTTGATTTTAACCCTTTAAACATTATAAAAATCATATTTTAACACGCAAAAATGTTCATTAAAATACCTTTAACTTATGATTTTTATAAAGTAAATTCCCTATAAATAAAATCAAATTTTCAATAATTCACTTAATAAATTCAAGTGTACAATTTCCTATTCTTCACATTTTAACAAATTATTTAACATTTAGATTTTTACTACCATTTTCCAAATATAACTTAATTTCCATTTTATTTATATAACTTAAATTCTATATTTAATTTCTTAACTTAACCTTTAATTTCAAACCAAATTTCACACTTCCAAGTTAAGTTAAATTCTAAAATTTCCATTTAACTATCCATTTATTTAACATTTTTAAACTAATTACATAAATTCAAAATACACTGTAAGTTGCTTAACTTTATTTTACAAATAACTTGATATTTTCTTTTACTTTGTATTTATCCAATTCATACATCAATTATATTAATTACCAAGTTAATCTTATAATTCCTTTTTTTCCTTAAATTTCCATTATTTAGTTAAATCAAACTTTCATACTACTTTCAAACCATCTATTAACTTATAACAATTAACCATTTAGAAAATCACTGCTTAACTATTTTAAATCCAATATAAGTCAAATTTCATTTTTTTTCATTTACGATACATGAAATTTATAAAAAAAATCGAACTTTGAAATCAACCACGGGTTCGGATAATAATTCACACCTAAATCAAGTAATACGGAAATTATCATTTAAACTACAATCAGTAAAATTTCCGGGTTTTGATTATTTCAAACCTGCAATCCCAAGACAAATACAAATAAATAAGAATCATTCGGGCCTTTCATTTCAGACCATAATGATTTTTCCCTATTCTAAAGTCCTTTCGGGTATGTATCATTTCAACCCATAGAGATTCTATCCTACAAGAACCTTGCAGTGTGAGAACATAATAAAATAAACAGTATAACCACATAAAGTAATATTAGATGATATGACAGATAAATAAACAGGATTAACATCATATAATTTATAACACAGGTAGGTATAACATGATGTAATAATTCCTACACTTTCACTTGCTTTCAATTCACAGTCATATAAGTATAAATGTCAGGTGCGATTACTCACCTTTTAAAGCTGGAGTTCACAAAACAAACAATACGAATGAATTCCAAAAGGCACGATAACACAACTATAGACTAAAGTGGGAAGAGAGCCAAGCTATTGATCTTGTAGCAACCAATAGAACAAGACAAATATAAATATAAATTCAATACAACATATATTGAAACAATCTTTGAAATAAGAAGCAAAATGAACACAATTGCCTTTAATTAATGGATGTTATGGTATGAAATTAATGGATGGAAAGATAAAGAGGTAATAAATCAAAACGTGACGCATGCCTTTAATTAAAAAATAGGTAATGTATCTTTAATTTAATTTGTTTCCCGTCTATTTAATAAATATATGCCAAAGAAATAATTCAATAAATACATACTGTTTATATAAATGCTATATAAATAAATAAGAAAACGGTTATAGAAACGTATAAATTAATTACTATTTACATTTTTGTATATTACTTAATTTACAAAGTATATATCCAAATTAAATGAAACAAAAACGGACAAATGTTGTAAATATATATATATATAACATGTAATGTTACATATATATACACAATTATAACATGATACATCAACCAAAAATATTACTTATATTAATTAAAATAAACATTTAAAGGTATGCATTTTAAAACAATAATGTGTGTGTGTATATATATATATTTGAAATTTCTTTCCAAGAAATAAATAGGGATCTAAATACTTTTCCATTTAATTATTAAATGAATGTATAAATAATTAAAATAGAAAAATAAGGTAGAGATAGATATTATCAATAATAAATAAATAGTTTTAGGAAAAGAAGGAAATAAATAAAGAAAATACTTTATTAAATGGAAACTAGAATTTAAAATTGAAAACAATATACAATCAACATTTGAAAATTACAACTATACTTTAAAAATATTTTAAAAATAAAATGTATGCATAACATATCACGTTAGACAAATTAAAACATGATTTTACATATAAAAATATTATTTATATAGATTTAAAATAAACAAATTTGTTAAATAAAACAATTTACGCACAATATTGTAGAAAACATAACTTTCACAATATTAATCCGATTTCAACGAAACAAAAGGCAGTATTCTTGAAATTAAATCTATTTTCATAATAAAAGATAAAAATTCAAAAATTAAAATATTTAAATTTTAAATTTAAAAGTCAAAGTTTGACCATTTTGACCAAAAATCCACCTTTTTGGAAATATTCCATTTATTCAGGTTTGGAATAATAATTCACACAAAAATAAAAATTTATATTTAAAATAATAAAATTTATCCATTTTAATAAATAAAATAAAGTTTTTAAATCAGGAATTTCAGTTAAAAAATTAAAATATAAAATTAAAATAATCACAAAATACATGGTAGTTACAGTATTATTTAAAGTATTTCAAGTAGAAATTGTTCAAAGGAATTTTAATTGGTTAAATCAGTGCTCTTTTCTTTGTAGCTGGAAAATATTTTCGGTAATGACTGCAGCATCATCGACATTCATTTTCGAGTTTTGCTACAGTTTTGCTGTGGGAATTAAATTGATTTGCATTTCTAAAATACGATTTGCTTTATATTATATATGGATTTAAGATTTAAATTTGATTTGATATATTATATATATATATTTTTATTTATCTCTAAAATAGTTTGAAGTTGATCGGAAATTTAATTCTAAAATTGTATCTTAAAGGATGATTTCAATTATAAAATGAAGCCAAAATTTTGAATAAATATTTAAGCCTGAGATAATTGAATTGGAAAATTTTTATTTTACAATATTCAATTGAATTCCAATATAACTTACCTTAATTATTAAAAGTTAACAATGTAATTGGATGATATACAATATAAGAAAAAGGATTTTATAAATAAAATTTGAGTAGTTATAATAAATGTTATACACTTAAATTTTAGTAATAGAAATATTTATAGAGGTAAACAGAATTGGAATAGTTATAATAAGTGGAAATAAACTTAATATATGTGATTAGATATATTAAGTGGAATAAAAGTTAATAATGATTTTGAATAAAGAAGAATTAAATTTATTGAATAAATTATAAGTATAATAAGTGATATTTCCAAATTCATGATTTTATAAATTGATAATTGGATGATAAGATAATGAAATTAGAAATAGTCAACATTTATTTAACTTAGGTGAAATCAAGTATTAATTTAAGTTGAAATTTTCATGGTTTTAATTTACTATCTTATCTTGTTTTCCTATCTCTTTTTCTTGGGATGTTCCCGTTCTCCGGCATCCTAAAGCGGGAAATATAATTCCGAATGGATCTTATTCCTGATGTAGGACCTGTAGTTCTTTCTCCCAGAAGAACTTATCTTCACCTGTCAGTTTGGAAAACTTTTCAAGAATCTCTGGTACTCATTTGAATCTGAGCACTGTTTACCATCCACAGACCGTTGGTCAAACGGAAAGGGTGAATCAGATTCTAGAGGATCTTCTTCGTGCTCATGTTCTTGATTTTGAAGGATCTTGAGAAGATCATCTCCATCTTGTTGAATTCACCTATAACTACAGTTGTCAGGTATAATTTCAATCTTCTTTTCATCGTGTCTTAATCCTATCTCATTCTATCTTATTTTCTTTGTTTTCCGTACCTCGTTCCTTTTCGAGGATGAAAATTTTTGAGTGAAGGAGAGTGTAACAGACCATAATTTTGAAAATATTTTAATTAAATTTTTATTTGGAACCTTTGATTTTAAATCATTTAAAAGTGAAATTTTAGAATTTTCCAATGTACGTTTGGAATTTGTTTGTAATTTATTTCCAAATACAATAAAATAAACATTTTCTGAAAATTTTATATTCTGGTCAACTCTGGTCAAATTTTGAATTTCATTTTAAAATTTTAAAATTTGAACTTTTAAATTTTAATCTTTTTCTTTGAAGCAGAATATATTTCTGATATCCGTTCTGCTTTTTGTTTCGTTGAATCTGATGTATACTTTTAAATTTTAATAAAATACAGCGTTTTACATGCAATTAATTTTTGTATTTTTATTTTATATTTTCCTATGTCCATATTTTTTTATTTCTCTATTTTATTTTTTCTAGACTTTTATTGTATTTATTGATTTTTGATTGATTTATCTACTTTAAATGGCTTAGAGAAAATCAAGGAGACATAGGTTACATTGTTTAAATTCTTGCCTTTTTGTTTTCCTAGCATTTACACTCCATAGCCATTCACATTTGTCTTTCTTGGTCGTGTATTCCTATCTCAATCACGTGTAAGAATATTTCTTTCTCATCTTAATATCCTTATTTTTATTTGCATTTAAGAATAAAATATATTGTAAGTTTTTTCCTTAACACGTGTCTTTTTCGTTTCTTAGCATTCACTCCCACTTTTCTTGCCATCCAAACCTTCGCAGCCGTGAATTCCACTCATCAATCACGCACAAAACATTCCTCAAACTCCTCTTTTCATTGCGTGCAAACAAAGGAAAAAATTAATTAAATGCTTCAAGTTATTTGTTTTTATGGTGTTGCCTTTTTATTTTCCAAACCATTCAAACTCTTTCCTTTTATTGCCTAGCCTCTTTATTACTTACTTTAGTTGTTCATTCCTTTAACCTAGCCGCCACTCTCCTTTTTCATTCACGTACAAAGTTTCTCCGTCTCAAAATTCAATTGCGTGGAGAAAAAAATATCACAAGATCTAATCCATGGCTTCTCTTCCTCCTTTTTTCCATTTTCTTTTTTGTTTCTCCTATGTTGTTCTTCAAGCTAGCTCGACCCCCACCCCATGCCCCTCTAGCCGACCACCATGACCACCTCCATCAATCATTAGCACCATTCCAAACAAGGTTAAACATAGAGACCATAGGACCAAACCCACTTCTCCACTAGACCCTTCCTTCTTTTGCCTTTGTGCCTTCCACCTCTTTAACCTACCACCTCTTCACTTTCTTAGCTCATAGCCGTACCTATTAACCTTTCGTCGATCCTAGCATACCAAAAACAAGTCATGACCGAGCCCACATGAAGATGGTCAAGCCACTTTGGGTGTAGCCGAGCCCACTTGATGGGTAAAGCAAGTTATGTCATTTAAATCATCATCTTTTTCATTGTTTTAATTTTTATTCTTTTGTATTGAATCACATACTTATGTTAGTGATATTTGTTTGCATACAAGATTTGGATCTGACTCTTCATTCACTCAAAAATATAATCATGCTTTGTTGTGCCTTTTCGTGCTTTGTGGAGTTTAGGTCTGTGTTCGAATTTGATTTCTAGCTTTAAAAGGTGAATTATTCACTCTCGACATACGTACTTTTATAATTGTGAAATGATGACAAGTGAATATGTAAAACTGATATGTTATGTTCATATATGCCTATGGTATGTTTATATGATGTTAAATGTTGTTTATATATCTGTTACAACATCTGTTATGATATTATATGCTATAATGTTATTTAATTTTTGTATCTCACATTGCAAGTTCCCTATCACTATGGGTTGAAATGATACATATCCGAACGGACTTTAGAATAAGGAAAAATCATTATGGTCTGAAATGATAGGCTCGAGTGATTTTTATTGTATTTGATTTACTTGGGATTGCGGGTTTGAAATGATAGAACCCAGATTTTTCTTTTTAAATTACAGATTGAAATTATATATATCCGTATCACTTGAACTAGGTTAGAAAATATTATACATGCCCATGGTTATATTTTTAAATAATATTTTCCTAAAAATTTATTAAGTGTATTAAATAATATTTCCCTAAAAGATTATTATGTATTTTGAGTTTATAAATATATGGAATTTTAACTTAAAATTTGATTTAATGCTTTAATTATAAAGGTGTGTTGGTTTTCTATAAGTTAAATTTATGTTAATAATTGGTTTTGAGTTGAATTAAAGGTCTTTACTGGTGGCAAATAACTTAATAATTGAATTTGACTTAATATGGAAGTTTAAAATCTAACCTATTATTCGTTATGAATTTTACTTTATGAAATGGACATGTTTTGTATAATAAATGGTGCATTTGAACTGATAAAATGGAATACAGTTTAATTGGACATTTTGTAATAAAATTTATTTAACTATAAAATCATAGTTAATCGATGTCTAAATGAATAGATCTATAAGGAAAATTGATTGTTATATTAACTATGATAAAATGTTCTTTTGTGAAATGTTATGTTTTGTAAAATAAATAGTTATGATTTTAAAATGGAAACATTGTATCTTAAATTATGACTTAACTTGATAATTGAAAATTGAGTTTTAAATAAAATTATTAAGTTAAGTAAATAAATGAAAATCTAGTTTTATTTATGAAGTGGTACTTTCAAATAAAGTGTTAAGTTATTTGTTAAAGTAAAGTTAAGGAAGAATGTACTTTTGACTTAACAAATGAATCTTAGTTTAAATTGGATATTTATTGATAAATTTTTGTTTTATTAAATCATAAGTTGAATGATATCCAAATGAATATTTTTGAATAAAAAAAAATGATTTTTATAACTTAAAATGGTTAAAATTAAAGTTTAAATGTTTCTGAAATTTTATATTAAATCTGGAATTAGTATTGGTAGCATTTCAGAAATGCTGTGGTTTTAAGACAACATTTGTTAAGTGCCATCATTTCTGAAAACAAACTAAATTCTAGAATAATAAAGAGCTACTGCAGCACTTTGTAAGTGCTGTTGTTGCTGAAACTAAACTATGTTCTGAAATAATAATAAAGCTACTGCAGCACTTTGTAAGTGCTGTTGTTGCTGAAAGTAAACTGTTTTGAAATAATAACTAAATACCTACTGAGTACTTTGTACGTGCTACTGTTTCTGAATTTCACAATGTTTGAAATACTAATATATCTACTATAACACTTTATAAATGCAGTTGTAGCTGAAATTTATAATGTTTTAGAAATTTTATAATTGAATGAATGAACTTAGAAATGTTACAACATTAAATTGAATATTATTTGACATTGAATTTAAATGGTTGAAAGATGATTATTTTAAAGGTGTTATGGTTTTCTAAGTATTACGATTTTCAAAAGAATAACATTTCCAAAGTGTTACGATTTCAAGTAGTATGAATTCCCAAATGATAATTCAAAGGGTTATAATTTCAAAGTATTATGGTTCCAAAGTGTTTTGGTTTTGGAGTTGTTATAACGTTGAAGGTACTATCGTTTCAAAATGAAGTTATTTGGAATTGTATGAAATTTTAAATTGACTTTAAATACATTAATTTGAAGCTTATTGAAAATTGAAGATTTAAGAATATGACTTATGAGGTGGTTTGGGTTAAGATGATTTAAAGGAATATTTCAAGTTTAATAAATTGACGGAAATATTCAGTGATTTGGAAGTTTGGGTTTATTTAAATGTTATATTATTACTTTGGCTTTGAAATGGAAATAATATAGTATTTAGTTTTGAAAATGGATATTACTTTAGAAGTATACGGATTTGGAAATATTACCATTTTTGAAAATGGATATTATTTTGGAAAATAATGGTTTTTGATTTTTAAATGGTTTTGGAATAGAAATCTTTTGAAATAAATATCCATGGGTTATAATAACGGTTGGTTGTTAAAGCGACCGGAATCGGATATGGGCATATTCTCTATCGATACCGAAAACCACTTTAACAATCGTGTACGCAGTGAAGATTCCAAAATGAAGTAGGATGGTGGCGACGTCCTATTGAGGTATGAACGTGGACCCAACTCCCGTGAGTTGGCATAAGGTGGCTAAAACATGAGCGATTTCGGGCCAATGAGGTAGCTCCTCTGATCGGACACACTCCTTCAATATTATATTCTGACTTTGAGATTGATTTGGTGGCCACTTTTGATTTTTGATTTGGGGGTGTGGGTCGAGGTGGGCGGTAGTGGCTGCTACGGGTTACCACCAGTCCAGATAGTAATTGGTATATCTACCTTGGCATTTCCTAGTTGTGCCGTGTCACCTACCCTATCGCGCATTGTACGGGTTTAGATTTCTCCCGTAGCCCGTGGAGTATCCTCTAGTAGCCTCCCGATCAGGAGGTATTATGATACTGGATGGACTACTGGGACTATTACGTGTTAAGGTGGAAAATTTAAAGCTTAACGCTATTTAAAAGTAAGTTTATTTTACTATAGACATTATTATAATAGCGAAATATTACTACATTGTAAATAGTTTAACGGATTCTTAGAGGATGGGCAGTTCCAAGCATCCTTTAAGTTACTTGTACCTTATATTATAGTTCACTTGAGTTGGTTTACATTGTATAAGTATGTATGTCCTGACTCGAGTGTTTTGAGTTTTGCTTTACGCTCGCGTCAGACTGAGTGATACAACATTCGAGACTCACCTTCAAAGTTGGAGCTTTGCTTGAAGATCCAGCTATCTATTTCATTCCAGTTATCCGGTTGATTCCAGGGATGTATTCTGCTTTATACTTGATTATCATACTGAGACCCCTGTTGTATCTTGTCACTTCTGTTGTATCTTGTTTAACTTTGATGTATATTTATATAGTAGCTTCATGAACTACTATCTCCTTGCTTCCGCTGCATTATATTATTCTATGCCTATGATCTGTGATTTATTTATTTACTATTTATGCTGTGTTTTGCCAAATTTAAATTACAATTCGGTATTCTGAATTATTCAAGTCTGACATGCGTGGTTTTATTGTCGATTTGAATGGTCCAAAATATCGGATCGTTACAATTTAGATCGGTTGAAGCCACAACTCGTTCGACAACTATTGCTCATGTTCCACCAACATTAATTAGCTTACATTTGCTTTTGGGGGGTGGCCTTCCACTCTATCAAACAAGAAAAGAAAAGTGATGGTTTCAATTTATATTTTAATTAATAAATTTATAACAAGTTGCTACAATTATGTTTAAACATATTACCATATGAGATGTTACGTTGTCATGACTAGAAACAAATGATGTGGCTTTAGCTTTCTCGACAACCACTTTTGATTTTGGCCAAATAACTTTATTACCAACAGCTTCTCCAACATATATCATATTATTTGTTGGTCTCCGTAAAAAAGCATCAGGGTCCATTGGATTATCAATTGAAACTAACATAGCCGATGGTCCAATAGGAATGCCATTCACGAGTTGATTTGGATCGCTAGAATACAAACGTCCTTCAGTAACTACTTCTTCACCTCTAATCCAATCATATAGCTTACATGAAGGCTTTGTGCTGCTAGTTTTACTCTATTCAAAAAGAATATGTATTTATGAAATTAGTAATTGAATATTAAAATAATTTTTTTTAATAAGGTGATATTTAATTTAGCGTGTTGTCGATTTGATCTTGCTTATGCATAATAACTTTATCGGTAGGCCATGCTACTAACATACCCACAGCCTCTCCAATATGTATCGTATTAAACACGGCTCTCTATAGAAAACATCCAATTTCCTTGGAAACTCGATCAAAACCACCTTTGCATTTGGTACTAGAGGAATTCTATGTACAAGCTCATTTGGATCACTGACACGACTCCTCCTTCAGCAACTATTTTATCAGTTCCATTCCAATCCAATAAATCACATTTATCAAATGTATTTCCATAATTTCTCTGCAATTAATTAGAAGCGTCTTAAGTTAATTACTATATTAAAAATTAATTTTAAAATAATATCACAATGATAATATATTTGATGTTTAATAGCAAAGTACCATATACGCACATATGTAAACATGAAATTATGCATATGCTAATATTTGATGTTTACCTGAGATATGGATTCTTCTCTCCGACATGCATTAACCTAAAAAATCAAGTGTATGGACTATGGATTGAAAAAAACCATATGGATAAACAGAATCAAAAAATTTCTCTAATACTACCTCATAAGTATAATAACAAATAAAGATTGATATGTTATATACCAAATTTTTCTTTAATATGCGGACCTCTTCTTCCAACTATGAAATTCTCGCATCTTTAGCTTGTAAGAGTAGGAACTTGGTATAGTTTGCACCTCTTCTCATTGCTCGTAGTCATCCAGGTCTATCCTGTCCCAAAACTTGAGAGAGAGAATCTTCTCTCAAAGAACTAGTGATTGAGTTTGATTGCAATTCACTTTCAATTTCTTTAACCTTTTCATACAAAAGTTAACGTTTTTCACATATTTATAAGTAATAGATAGAATGCCAATAAATGATAGAAAGACAATAATGTACGATTATTATCAATATTGCGGTGTCTTACAATAGTCTGTAGGACATTTGTATTAACTGGTTCGCCAATTTTTTGAGTGTGGCATTTAATCCAAATTTGAGCTCTAGAAATGAGGATGTAACCACTACTCTCCTTTCTCTATATTAAGAATGATAAATAAAGTGAATATGGTTGTATTAAATACATCACCGTAACATGTTACATTAATTAAACTAATTGTTCTTTCTCACCACATATTTCGCTAATCGAGTCATTCCTTTGCGACTTATTGTATGTGGCACTTGAAAATTTCTAATATCTTTGAATTGATCACTTTGTGCCTAAGATGAAAAGATATAACACAATGATTAATTATAATTATACATAATACAATTTAATTTAGTATTTATTTACCTTAAACTTTGAGTCTGCTTTCTTTTTTAGAAAATCCTTCCAATCCTTCATATTTTCGACATTATTAGTTTGAGCTTAATCCTTTCCTCCATGTTCTTCACTTCCAATATTTGCCTAACAAACCTGCTTTTTGAAGTCCTCCATATGCAACTCATTTGTTAAAAAATAGGCACTTTCTGCCACTCCTTATCCAGTTTAAATCTAGCCTACAAAATGCAAACGTTAAATATTGTTACAATTTCACTTCTAACAAGTGTTGAATTCCAAGTCAATATAAACTAACAATCTAAATAAAGAAAATGCAGTATATCGAAGTGATACCTAAATGGAACTCCACAACACATGTTTTAAATCATCGCCGATATTCCATCAATCATCAATCGTGAATGGAACATGCTCCCGTATGAGCGGTCCTAAGTAAGAAGATAGTTTTATGGAACCTTCTCCTATTGGTACAACATTCTCATTAAATTCAATGTTAATCCGAGACACACGATCCGAAAGAAGTCTTTTCATTCTAGTTTGACCTCTAGCTTTTTTCTTTTGAATCAGACTTTCATCTATGTTTTGAATATCAGTCTTATTTTCCATCGCATCATTTCCAATTTCAAATTCATTGTTTTTAATAGTTTCTCCAAACTGCATCATATTGTCTCTACATGCTTCAACTCCTTGCTCATTGGTTTCTAAATTTGCTTCATGTAGCTCATTTTTTCTAAATTTGGTTCAGGTTGCTCATTGGGTTCAATATTTGCTTCAAGTTGTTCATTTGGTTCCTTAGCTTATTATTGTTTGCGAGTGAGCTTCCTCTTCTTTGCCATATTCTGTAGTAACAAAACAAAGTTCAGATTTCACTGGTTGAGTATCATTGGTAGCCTAAAACGGTTCCTAGTTAAAAGAAATTCAAGCTGGTATACATCACATGAACTGTGCATAATGTCATAAATTTTACATCAAAATTGTAAAGAAAAAAAATGCTCATAATTCTTTTTTACCTTAGTAAAAAAGATTATATATTGGATTGAATCAAATTATATATTTCAGAGTTGAAATTATAAGCGTTCCTGTGTAATTATATTATGCTTGTATGCAAGCTAAACAAAAACTAAAATTTAATAAAATTAAAACGCTATGCTAAATAATAAAGGTGGACTTACTAGCTTTTAGCAACATTTTGTTCAAACCATAAACCTAACTAGCTTCTATATTATAAATTAGAATTAAAAAATTAAAACCAAACTCGTTAGCTTCTATTTTATAAATCATTACTCAAAACTGTTCACATAACAGACCCTCTAGTGACATCAAACCTTAATTTTCTCTATTTGTTCCTATTACAAGCATAAAAAGGAACAAAGGAAAAAATGTTTTTTTCACAACCTATGTCGGTTGGTAAATAGAAACGTTAAATAGTGTTGACACTTGACAGTATAGCATATCATTAGCATATAAGAATATGTAAATTGTAAAGTAAATAAGAAGAATGGGTTGAGGATGTACAAATGGGCTAAGTTCTAGTTATAGGATATAAAATTAGTATTGAATCAGAAGAAGCAACTCAGATAACTGAGATACGATAAAAATGACATGTTCATAGTTTCACGACCCTACCATAAATTACATTGTGCAGAGGGAATCTGAAATAGTAACTTCTAGACTTCAATCGCATTCAAATCTTGATTAACACCTCCAAGACTACCAAAATATAATTTCATAGTTAGTGACAGAAACTTTTGTTTATTACGCCACCAAATGATGCAAATATCCAAATCTTGACAAGGTCAGAAAACTCCGCCCTAGAGGTAGAGAACTGAGATTTGATATTACTCCAAAACAACCACACGGAAACATCAACGACAGAAATCCACAAAGAACCAATAAATCAAAACCTGATCGAGAGGGAATTGCCACCAAAAGCAGTTAAAACACTCACAAATGTGATTGAAGTCATCTAAAGCAAGCGCATTCAGCAACCCAGATGTTTAAAGTTTCCTTATACTTGCAATTTTCTACCAACTCATCCCTGAACCCTGATACATTAAGAACACATCGATTTATGTGTGCATCAGCAGTAAAGTAGTTTGTTTCTCTTTGAGCTCATTGTTGAGTCTTACGATATATGTTAACAAGATTTCTTGTCAATGCCCCAAGGTAGTGCTAAGGAATGAAGATTATTCTTTAGCCAAATAGAGTAGGAAGGAAGGAATGTATCCTTCTTGAATTTCTTTTCGAAAAGACTTTAGTAGGCAAAGTTTTCCAAATTGACCTTTCGACTCAATCGAAAGGGTTGGTTTCTATGTTTATGACCTTTCAACCCTATTGAGTCAGTTTGGATTCTCTTTTGGAAGCCTTCCTTCTTGATTCAGTTGAAATATCCTGAATTAGGTTAGCCTCAGTTGGTTTCGACCTGATCGGAGGCCCTAAGCAGTTGAATGACTTGCACTTTAGGTTTAGGATCAGAAATAGAGGTTTCGATCTTGACGAAAGCAGTGAGCTTAACCTTCTTGGGTTTGGACTAGCAATCTCAAGCTACAGTGTTTCAGTGAAGGGTTTCGACCTTGTCGAAAGTCGAATCCTCAAGCTCCTTGTACTAGTTGAAAGTTTAAGTAAGTTATGACTTAGTTTCAACCTTGTCGAAAGCTAAAACTCAGAGGAAGGTTGCTTGAAGTATAAACTTGAAGTTTTTTAAATTTTGCTAGGTTTCGATTGTATCGACAGTGACTTTTGATGAAGGCGAATCTGAAATACAAGAGTGAAACTAACAAGAACTTTGATATAATGATAAATAATCTAAAATACTAGAAACTTCCTTTCATAAGCAAAAGATAGCTTTATTGCTTCAAATCCCCAAATTAATCTTGTAATTAGGATTACAACACTTTTGATTAAAAAATACGAGTTTGGAATGGGAGGAATCGAATCCCCAAAACATGACCTCTTAGGCCTTATTTATATATGCAGATCAACACCTTTCGGCCCTGATGCTTTCGACTAGGCCGATAGGTGACTGATATTTTGATAGAGTTTGAATTCTCTTTTATAATTTTGATAGAGTTTGAATTCTCTTTTATAATTTTGAAATTGATAGCGGTTGATATTGAAATCCATCTCCTTATCGGGTTTGGATTATCATTTCAATATCTACAATTTTTGTTGATTTTCAGCTTAATATTAATTTTGTTACTTTTAAAATCGAAAAAGATTGATCTCTGTTAAAATTCATTTTCTTAACAGGTTTAATTTATTTTTTTAAAGAAATTTTGAAACCCTAGATTTGCAATCGGGTTCGGGGAAGACAGTGGAACTTGTTTTCTTCGTCCGGAAGTTTCAAATGTACAGATGAAAAATTGGCGCCACAAAATGACTTTTCTACCCATTCGAAAGGGATTGAGGCGACAACATTGGATTTTCTACCTTAGCCTCTTTCGATAGGATTGAAAGGTGTTGTAGTGCCAATTTGGTCAACCTTGTTGAAGGGGTATGTAGTTGAGTAGAGCGTAGTAACCCCTTCGACAACAAAACGTTTTGACTTTGTCAAAACCATTTGTTTTGATTGCAATCCATTTTACTTGGTTAATTCTTGGAATCATAATGCTCCCTCGACCGTTTTCGAATCCCTTTGTATCTAATGAGTCGAAAACCGTTGGAGTTATTTTTCTAATCTTTGTCGAAATGTTCTAAGTGCATATGAGTTTAACTTAGAACCTTTCAACTCAATGAGTATATTAGGTTTCGACAACATTCGTATTTCTCTTATGAAACCTAAGTCAAAGGTTTCGATAGCGTCGAATGGTTTTTTTACTTTGTTTATGAAATGTATGCGGTGTACATTTTTGTTCAAGTTTTAAGTTAACTTAGATTACCTCTTTTTAACAACTGTGGAGCTTTCGACAAAGTACCACCTGACATTCTCATTTTTTCTTTCAACCATGTCGGAAGCTAGTAATTGCTCATATTTGTGCTTTCATAATTGTTCAAAGGTTGTGGTTAAATGTTTACTTCCTTTTGTTTTGGACTCTGTCGAAAGCTCCACGAACACTCCTATTTAGTCTCTTGACCTTGTTGATAGGTATTTACTAAATGTCATTGTCTCTTTCCCATCGATTTTGTCGAAAGCCCAATATATTTTATTTTTAACTTAAACCTTTTTTTGAAAATTTAATGTTTTATGTTTGGCTTTTTGTTTAAGTTATTCAATTAGGACTTTGACTAATTCTGAAATGAATACGATGTTCATATAAACTTGAAAATTTAAACCGAAATACTTTCACCTGGCAGAATGATGACCTCTCCAGAGAAACTTGACGCTATTTTGAAGCTTTCTTTAGTATCTTCACTGGACGAGGTTGACGCCATCCTCAAAGATTTTGTCGTTACTGGTATGGAAGCTATTCCACCAAGGAAACCGACACTATCAACAACCCTCCCGAAGGGTTCTTTGTCTACGCTGCCGTCCATATATGGCATTGGGGATTCTTGCCTTTCCCTGAATTCTTGTCCATATTCATTTCTCACCTTGGGGTTGCTCCAATCTAGCTATCCCCTAATATTTACACGCCTTTTATCTCTAGAGCCGATGGCACTAGAGTCTGGACTTCCTTCTTTAAGTGCTGAAGTGTTGAACTACTTGACCCAACCAGTCAAGCTTAGTAACCTTAACTATCAGATATATAGAGCCAACCCTAGAAGAAGTTGATATCGGATGGGGTCAACAAGTTTAAAGACTAGGAAAACCAGTTTTTGTTTGTTCGATGTTTCCCAAACATCAGTGGAATCTTCTCTACTCCTCGTAATTTAAGATTTCCCTTGTCTTCTTTCTATTCTATTACTTCTCTTATCTACTCTTCATCTTTTATCAGGTTCTCCTGTCAAAGAACTTAAGGAAGTAGATAGCAGAATAGTGGAGTCTCTAACCGCAGCTTTTGTTAAAATAGGAAGTCGATTGAAGCTGCTAATCCCATCCAATTTGAGGAAGCATTCTCTTCTTCCTCCTGATCAAAGGGTCTAAGGACTACTCCCTTTGATCTAGCACACATCGAAGGAAAAACATTTCCATTGGGAGATTCTGAATTTTTTCCTCCCATGTCACTATTTTCTCAACCATCCTGGTAAGTCATAGGCACGGCATTTTTTTTTCATTTTTGTCGTTTTATGAATTATTTCACTAACATTTAATATGCTTGAACTTTTTTCAGCTACATCTAAAGTCGAAAAGTCTGTTACCGGTGCCACTCCCCCTCCTACAACCTATGGAGCGCCATCCATCATTGAATCTCTTGCCAAATCCAAGAAGGCTTTCAAAAGGAAGTTGATGGAATCATCCGAAATTAAGCCACCTAAGAAGGTTGCTAAAGTCGTTAATGTAGAGGAGGAGGAAGATTCATCTCTTGATAATGCTCCGAAAAGCCCAATCGTTAAAGCTTCTAAAGAAAAACCTAAGCGAACTCCAACTGGACTGACCCTCTTTCTCGCATTTCTATTTTTGATTCTCCAGCTACTCTTGAGCAAATGCAAGTGGCTTTGCTGATGAATCCCTCCTCAAAGCAAATTCCATCGAAGTCATCGTCTTCTTCTCCTCCTTCCATTAATTTTGAAGAAATTACCTAATCCATCTTACATTCCGAATCTTTTACCTTTATCCATCCACCTTCAACTATCTCTGATTTGGTGGGACATTATCACTCTTTGATAGAGCAACAATTTTTGGTGAGTTTTACCTTAATCAACTTTGTTATTATTGGTTTTCTCTAAATCTCTAACTTGCATTGTATTTTCTTCTTTCAGATTTCTAAAAGTTGGTTATCTTTTAATGCGCAAGCATTAAAATCTTCTGTCGAGTCCTCTGAATTTCTTTTTGCTCTTAAGAACCGAGTGTCCTCTCTTTTCACGGCTAAAGATGAAGCAACTAAATAACTGGAAAATTTTTAAGAAATATCCCAACTTTGTTTTTCCTTGGTTGATTATGCCCTAGTTGATAGAGTAATTGGCAAGATCAACCAAATGAAGCAGAGTATTGAACCTACAGAAGAGGAGGAAATCGATGCCCTCTAGATTCTTTCCTTAGACATCCCCTCCTTTGAAATCGAATCCGATTCTGAGTATAAGGGTGACAACGATGATGCCGTCAATGAAGAAGGCGATGATAAAAATGATGATGATGACCACAACGACAATAATAATGATAACGTTGATGGTGGTCAGGGCTCAGGTGGAGATGGCGGAGATCACAATGAAGCCTTTGATAAGGATGTGGATGACAACACCAAAGCTTTAGAGAAAGAGCCAACCCCTCCTATAGCTACCTTATTTGAATCTGTTGGGCCTTCTACTCCTCAAGAGGACGAGCCTACTCCTGTTAATGATGAAGAGCCTAATGGGAAAGAGCGGGCTTCCCAGGTCTCTGTCCCAATATCACAGGTTTGGGATTCTCTGTTTAAATATCTTTCTCTTCGAAGGTAATAGTAGTGTAAATCGTTCATTTTAGATAAGGAAGAAATCTATCCTTCCTAATAAAACCTAACTTGAGAGAAAATAAGTTGAAATAAACAAGTTATATAGGGATTTAGACAAGCAAATACAGGAGCATAATGTACTTTTTGATAAGTATGATAGACTCGAAAGAAGTGCCTCAATTAGGAGTCTTTTAAACATCAGGAGGTTGCCCCCTTATTAAAGAGAGCATGCCTCTGATACGACGCTCTCTTGAAGGAAAACCGAGAGTTAGTCACTCTATTGTGGATGCTGAGTGAAGAATGGGACATTCTAATCAATTTTTTATAAAAGGCTTATTGTAGATATTCAATAATTTATTTTTCAAACTTAGGTGAATTTAGTGAGGGTCTTCTTAGACGCTTTCATAAGAGATACTTGGATGAGTGTGATTCTGACCCGCACCTTAGAGCTTGTTGGAACCTACCACGGTCAGACCGATTCCCCAAGATCTCCCCTTAAAAAGCTTAAGTATTATAAGAATAAATTTGTATCTGAGCTGTTTTCCAAGTCTATCTTGTATGAACCATATGAATAGTTGTAAATATGTAACGGTGCATTGATTAATAAATATATGTTTTTTTTTTTTGGCAAGGCCGACGGGGTTGGATGGTCCCCGACCATTTTATTGTAACACCAAAAAGAACTACACAATACAACAACGAGCAAAAAGCTCAAAGAAAACTGAGACGAACATGGTGTTACAAAACACTAGGAAGAAAAAAAAGAAAAAACACATCAAACAGACAGACAACAAACTGTTAGCATAGATAAGGCACTGATATTCCAGGATCAAACGCAAATAGCATCTTGAATGAATAATTTATCTCTTGTAAAACACATAGCTTCAAACCTTCATCAGTTTTGGCATTAGTAGAGTCAAAAACCCTACTGTTTCGTTCCTTCCATACCACTGCAACAAAACACTTGAGAGCAACACCAAATATCCTTTTCCCTTCTTGTTTATCACCTGTCTCAGAATGTATTCTTTCCCATTCCTCCTTATTGTCAGTTAAAGGTCTTCTTCTACATAATTTATCCATCACCATAGACCAAAGCGACTTCGTAACACTGCATTCAAAGAAAATATGTTCAATGGTCTCAGGTAAATCACAGCAGAAAGTGCATGTCATGTTCACATTCATGCCATACGTAGCAAGTTTAGATTTGGTCAGAATAGCACCATTCAGGACCTTCCACAGCATTAAGTTCTGTCTAAAGCTACTGTCACTGCTCCATGTTCTCTTCCACCATCTCCAATTCTGTTTCATGTTGTTTAGCATCAGGAACTCATATGTCAAACCAGTTTTAAACTTTCCCTTCTGCTGGCCCCAGACAATATCATTGTTTGAAGAAGGCAGAGGAGAAAAAGACTTAATTTTATCCCAAATAATTTGCACTCTTTGGTTCGATGAAAAAATATTCCTCGTTTGGAAGTTATGTATAACATCTCTGACAAGCGTGCGGGCATGTATTCCAGTGTGTTGGATCTCACTATAAGTTAGCTGCCTCCTAAGAATAAGGCCTTGTTCAAGCCATGGGTCATCCCAAAAATAAACATTGTTCTCATTATTAGTCTTCATTTGTATCATAGGGAGAAACAGTTCTTTGATCTTGTGGATATTACGCCATGTCCAACTCACATTTTGCTGGGTTGACATATTCCATAACCCTCTTCCTTTCATGACCTTCTTCTTAGACCAAACAGCCCATAGACTATCAGGGCAATTGTATAAAGTGTCAATATGTCTAGCAAAAGCAGCCGTATTCCACTGTTTTAGATTAATCATACCAAGGCCTCCTTTGTTTAATGGTTTCTCGACAGTTACATACTTTATAGGAGCAATAAATCTACCAGTAGTTTTGCCACTCCACAGGTACTTCATCATTGCACATCTTATCATTTTAATTAATTTTATTGGGAGAGCAAATGATCTTGCCCAATACACTTGCATTGAGAAAATAACAGACTTTATTAAGGTAAGTCTACCAGCTTGACTTAACCTCCTCGCAGTCCAGCAGTTTAATCTAGCTGTTCATTTTAGTTTTTCCTTTTATGCTTAACTTCACTTTATTATATTATTTCAGGGTGACTGTTCATTAGGTCGCCTTGTCTCTAAAGACCATTTAAGCCGGTATGATAAACTGAGAAGATTTTATCTTGAAAATGTGACAATTTTAAAGTCTTCGAAATTAGCAAGATATTGTTTTCTTAGAGATTTATAAAAAATCTACTTGGAATATCCACGCCTTCGCTTTGACTTCTTTGGTGATGAAAAAGAGACATTCCTTAAAGAGATCAAAACATTCCATATAAAATTAATTTGTGGTCGCGATAGTCCTACAGTTGGGAAATGAGACTATAACAAATAATCCCCGGTGTTAACCCGAAGGGACTAAATATTCCTTTTGATTCTATAGTTAATCTTTCTTCCAGTTCATTAGACAAAGTTAAAAATGTAGTTTCTAAGCTTTAGATGTCAATCAATTGTCTTTTGTATCTTTTTATTTTTGTTGTTGTTCGAATTGTAACCTTTTATTGTAATAATAAAGAAATCCTTTATTCTAATTTTAACTTTGTTTTGTTCCATTCCTTTTAGATAGATGCTTCAATTATCTATAGTTTCTCTCCCTTTTAACCTATCATCACACATCACTTCTCTTAGAGAGAAACTATTAAAATCCAATGGAATTATTGAGCTTAGTGATGATATTTTATTGGAATTCTTCGGTGGCAACATCGAAGTGTTGAAATGGCACAAAAGATATTTTCTTCAATAACCATTAGGTCCTCTAAAATCATACAACCTTTTGCAAAAAAAAATTTCTCCTTTTGATAGTGTATATGGAGCTGGCGAAAGATATGTCTTGTTCCCACGGTGTTGTGTATGAAGACCATGTCAAATTCCCTAATCCTCCAAATTCTTTCTAGAGTTAACTCCATCGTTTGATTCCTTGTCATGCAACATTGTGCTAGTAGACTTTCACCAACATTTTTCTCGACGTGCATTACATCTACATTATGACGTAATGGAAGTTCCAATAAAAATCAATAATAGAACATTTTAGTTGTGTAATTCCATAATGTTAGTCTAATAGAATAAAATAGAACGTATGCGCTAACCTCCCAATATGGAAATTGAAAAAGGATGGACATTTTTCCACCTTAATAGCTCCATTGTCACAGGATCTTTGTACTCATCATCTTTATTTTTCTTGGTATGCTCAATTCTTCTTTTATTCCATATTTTATTTTGCTCATTCCTTTTTTTACCTTTTTTGTTATACTTTTTTGGTTCTTCTTTACATTTCCAAAATTATTCGAAAAATCTTTTTAAATGATGGAAAATTTTCTTCCAGTTAGAATCCTAGGCCTACACCATTCCTCCATGATGTTATCAAATAAGGCCTTTTGTTTTATTAAAGGGTTTAAAGGAGACAGAAATCTTCTATGGCCTATATAGATGGTCTTTCTACTGGGATTTAGCCATCGATGATGAGTGTTGACACCGCAAAATGGACAAGCTTTTTTTACCTTTTACCCAGAATCCAGCAAGACTACCATATGCCGAAAAGTCATTTATTCTCCAAAGCAAAATTGCTTTCGTAGATTGACTACATGCGTCATAAACTTCAACTTCGGTATTGCATAAATGATATAAATCTTTTACCAATAGTGCTATATATACATCAATGTCATTTCCTGGTTCCTTCGGACTAGAAATCAACAATGTTACCATAATACTATCTTTGTTCATGCACAATATATGCGAAAGATTATATGTCACGAGCATTACATTCCAACAACTATATTTGGAACTTAACATGGAAAATGGATTAAAACCATCTGTTGCAAGGCCAAGCCTAAGATTGCGTGGATAATTAATTGTGAAATGTAATGGAAACTCGGGTTAGACCCGAGTGATCTTCAGGTTTGTCCCGAAGCAAATGTTAAGCAAGTTTTAAAAAGGGTTTTAAAACTTGGTTTTTGAATTTTTAAAATAAAATTAGTTTAAACTTTCTTTTATAAATACTTATATGATAGCTGTTTCCTTTAGCATTGTTTATGAAGTTTTGAAACTTTATTTAATTTAAATTTTGTTAAATCAAGTTAAAATTATTTTAAAATTTAAGTAGAAATGGAATTTTAAAGATTTTATAAAGTAAGTATCAATTTAAATTTGATAATAGATTTAAAACTAATACATGATAATTTTTAAAGCATTTGAAAGAAGTTGTGATTTGTAACTTTAATTTATCAAGTTGAATAAGTATTTAAAACTTAATTAATTATTTAATTAAGTAAAGTTATTTTTTAAAATAAAATGTTTTAATGATAATTAAGCCATAAATAAGATATGGTTTTATCTTAATATAGTTATGGTTTTAATGATTTGAGATTAATTAAGTTAATTTAGAGATGTAAGTATAATTAATTAACTTAATTAATTAAGTAAAAAGGATTAACTAAGTAATTAATTAAGAATAACTAATTAATTTAATTAACTAATGATTAAGGATTTAATTAATTTTTAATTAAGGGTTATAATTAATTAATTAAAGGTTAATTAATTGTTGATTAAGCAAAGATAAGTGAATAATTCTTAAGTAATTGATTTAATTTAAGTTAATTAAATTAATTATAATAGGGATTAATAATTGTTGCTTATGGATGATTGTTTATGTAGAATATCTGAATTGGTTGATATCTACGGATGATATGCTGTGGTATTTTGTGATATGATATTGGATATATCATTGACAAATGTGTGATATTTGTCTGTGTTAATGCTATGTGAATTCAAGTATTGAATTGAATTGAATTGTTTTAACTTTAAAACAACTTGGACCAAAAAGATGGCGTTTTGGATTTCGATGAGATCGGGATCGGGTTTCCAGATTTGGATATCCGAAAACCATATCGATCCAAATTAAACGTTAGGTCATGAATCTCAAGTGAAGATGAAGATTCAGAGTGCAAGGGTTATTGTCATTAACTCCGAGGGTGATTCCAAAATGAGTGTAACAAGATAATGCCTTCGGTTTCGTTCGAACCCAGAACGAACTTTTATGGATTGAATGCTTTCAGAACATCGTCTGGTGGACGATGAGCATTCTAAGATAGATGTGCTCTATAAAGGTAATTGTAGCCTCAAGTCTCATCAACCGGGAATGCCTAAAACAAGGGAGGTGCAGCAAGGCTATGTGGGTAGCACCCAAGTAGGACGAGATTTTCCCCGTCTAGAGTCCTTTTTATTCGGCTGTGTGGGCAGTTGTTGAGCTCCAACTACTGGGGTTGTCTTGTTCGGGACTGTCCAGTGAGGGATGGTTCCGGCCTTGTGTTGCAGGGGATTGGGAGTAATCCTCGGTACGTTGATCTAGGCCATGTACTGTATGGGCGGTATCCCAGTAGTCCTGCCATTGATGGAAACCCATTCTTCCTACGTGCCCTTACGGTTTTGATTGTATTACCCACTTTTGTGGCTAGTAGCTGGAATTTAATGAATGTAACAATTTCGGCTATTTTCTATTTACTTGAAAACCCTAGACCTATTATAATATCACTGGATTTCCTATCAAATGTTTTGGGTTAGCGTAAGGTAAAAACTTACCCATGTTTATGTGTGGGGAGGCTTACGTGATACCTTTTCTTTTCTAAAGTTTTTAAAGTTAAGCAACTTTAACCCATTTACTCACACCAGGCCCATGTCTGACCCGGAGTTTATTTCTATTTTATTAAACTCTTAGGTACTCAAATTTTGACTAGTAGCCAAGGGATTCAAGTTGGCTTTGATGAATTTTGGAGGAGATATGAAGTAGGAGGCTTCAGCATTTGTAGATAGATAGTGGTTCCGCTGTGGTGATCTCTGTGTTGGTATCTGTATTGTATATTGAGTTGTATAACTAGACAGGTGTTTATAACTGTCTAGTATGTGTTGTATAAGCTGTGTAACTCTGATGTATATGATACTATGTAATATTTATGTGATTAATATAATTTATTCGTTCCGCTGTTGAGATTCTGATGTTTTTTCTTTTTTTCTTCTCAATCTTTTCTCTTTTCTATCCCTTTCTTTCTTAAAAATAATGCGTCTTATTATGGGGAATAAGGCGGGATGTTTCATTTGGTAACCTAGAGTCAGGCTATCGGTTATTCTATAGCGAAGTCAGAAAAAAGTTGTTGTGCAGATCTGAAGGCAAGTTAGATGGCGAGACGTATCATTATACTATGTATTATCCGCTGCGCTGGGATTGCTGTAAGTCCAGTTTTAATATGGATTAGATGTTGTAAATGCCTAGTGTTGAATGTGTCGTTGTAAACTCCAGTGTTGTATTGTAATAACAGATATGATTCCTTGTTTTAAAGATTATTGATTTATCTATTATATTTGTTCCGCTGCGAAATGTGAGATTCTGTTTATGGTTTCTGTTTCTTCTTTTATCTTCTTCTTCTTAAACTCCAACGGTTCGGTTTTTGCTCATTCGACTGTGCGGCATTGGATACAGTGGGGATATCGATGTTGACTTTCGGGCGTCGAAAAATTGGGTCGTTACAATGTGGTGTCAGAGCATTTGGTTAAGCGACAACCCTAGGCTGGACTACAGAAATACCATCACTAAAAAAATGCTTGCTCAATGCCTGTAACACTAACTCCAAATGCCGCTTGCGCTCCTCTTTAGACTTGGAGTAGACAAGAAAAACATCGATGAACATAAGGACCAACTTATACCATACATCCCAAAAACTTGGTTCATCAAACCCACACAGAATCTTAAAGGACTCATCCGACTATGCCACAAAGACAACAACTGAACTCTACCGAGAAAAACTAGGCTGAACAACAGGCACTGCTCATGGAACCAAAGACGACCCAAAACTCTATCTTCAGATGAAGACAAATATTCACTTCCTAGAAAACATCCGAAAAATCTCTGACCACTCAAGGACTCTACACCTCCTGGAGATGCCTCGACTCCATGTAGAAGATTTCTCAAAAGAACTCTGGCATTATTAGAGGGTGTGCAGCCACGGCCACACACTCACAAGCCTTCCACGCTACTATTCTGGAGTAAAGCAACCGCGGTTTTTTAGTTTGGCAGAGTTCTATAGGAAGTATAAATGGATCCCAAGTGTGAAGAGGTTTTCTTTGATTGAAGGCAAGGCTGACCAGCGTGCCTGTTTTAGTTATCTCTGATGGCAAGAATAAGTTTGAGATTTGCTCAGACGTTTGGGTGTCCCTGTTATGGATGGATTGAGTCAATAATGGTCATTGTTCCAGTTTGGAGATGGATGTCCAAGGAACATTAAGGATCATCGAAAGGGTTTGTGTTCCGAATTTCTGGATTTGAAGCAAGATAAAGAGTCATCTCTCCAGGTTGAGTGTCCAGCCCAGAGTTTTCAGAGTGCAAGGGTTATTATTGTTAACTCTGAGGGTGATTCCAAAATGAGTGTAACGAGATAATGCCTTCGGTTTTATTCGAACCTAGAACGAACTTGTATGGATTGAATGCTTTTAACACATCGTCAGGTGGACGATGAGCATTCTAAGATAGATGTGTTCTACAAAAGGTAATCGTAGCCTCAAGCCTCATCAACCGGGAATGGCTAAAAGAGGGAAGGTGCAGCAAGGCTAAGTGGGTAGCACCCAAATAGGATAAGGTTTACCCTTGTCTAGAGTCCCTTTTATTTCGGTTGTGTGGGCGGTTGAATAGCTACAACCGCCAGGGTTTTTTTATTCGGTACTGTCCAGTAAAGGATGGTTCCAGCCTTGTGTTGCTGCGGATTTAGGATTGATCCTCAGTATAGTGATCTAGGCCACGTACTGTGATGGGCGGTACCCCAATAGCCCTGCCATTGATGGAAACCCATTCTTCCTATGTGCCCTTACGGTTTTGATTGTATTACCCACTTTTGTGGCTAGTATGTTGGAATTTAATAATGTAACAATTTCAGCTATTTCTTATTTATTTGAAAACCCTAGACCCTATTATAATATCACTGGATTACCTATCAAATGTTTTGGTTAGCGTAGGGTAAAAACTTACCTTCGTTTATGTGTGGGAAGTCTTACGTGATATCTTTGTTTCCAAAGGTTTTTAAAAGCTAAGCAACTTTAACCCGTTTACTCATACCAGACCCATGTCTGACCTAGAGTTGATTTTGTTTTTCTTAAACTCTTGGGTACTCAAATTTTTACGAGTAGCCAAGGGATTCAGGTCTGCTTTGACGAATTCTGGAGGAGAGATGGAGCATGAGGCTTCAACGTATGAAGTTATATAGTGTTTTCGTTGTGTTATATCTCTGTGATGATGTATGTGTTGTATTAGAGTTGTATAATAGACAGACTTTTATAACTGCCTATATTGTGTTGTTGTATCTGTGTAACTCTGATATGTAAATGACTATGTAACAGTTCTAGTATATATTATATTTTGTTCCATTCCGTTGTGAGATTCTGATATTGTTGATTTCTTTCTTCTATCTATTCTATTTCTACCTCTTTCTTTCTTAATAATGATGTGTCTTTCTATAGAACGAAAGGCGGGTCGTTACACTTGGTATCGTAATCACTTTATTGATTAATTATCTTATAATTAATCATATTTATTAATCAATTAAACCTTTAATTATTATCATTAATTACATCAATTAATGATTCTTTAATTAATTTCATTATCCCTGACTCGATCTTTGAAAATCGACACCCGTACTTCACTTGTACTCGAATGCCACATATTCAAACGTTGAATCTGGCTCGCCGAAGCTTATATCATATTAAGTATAACAATACAGCGGAAGAAAAATGAATAATGTTATTGATATAAATCCTCTTACACTTGTAAAATATAAACTATTTTATGTCTAATCCTTACTTTAAATTAATTTATACATTATGGTTTAAACCCTTATGTTATTAAAGTTTACATTTGTTTATTCACATTTCTAAAATATTTACATATGTCTTCTACATGTATTTATGTTTCAATGTTTAAAAATTTCATGTCACTTTTTATGTTTAAATCCCATACTTTATTTAATTTATAAATTGTTTTAAACCCTTATTTATACATATACATTATATTTTCTTTATGCATTGTAATATTTACCTATGTATAATGTTTTCAAATTTACACTTATTTGGTGCTTGAAATAAATGTTTGGAAAATCAATTTGGGATTTGATTTGGTATTTGAAATAAATTTGGAAATTAATTTGAAAATTGATTTGGTGATGAAAGTGAATATTTGGGAATTGATTTGAAAATCGTATATCAGTGGTTTTTTGAAAATTTAAATTCACAATGGGAATTTTATAAAAGAAAGGGAAATTTGTTTTAAAAATAAATATCGGTTTATTTTTAAAAGTGTGGAAAGAAATCTACGGATTTGGAATGTAAATTTAAAATAAATCGAGAAAGATTTATTAATTGGTTTAAAGGACCATTTTGAAATGGAAAGTGTATTCTTCTTGAAAAGCCGAGTATGTTTTTAAAAGTAGCTTTCGAATAAAAATTAAAAAGTTCTAGAATTGGTTTTAAAAGAATATTTTGGAGTAATTATTTTCTTAAGCTATTTTGAAAATATTTAAAGTAAAGATTTATTTAATAATTTATAGAAGTGATTATTTAAAGGTTTAAATGGATATTTGATTTAGAAAATGGTTATTTAAATATTTATACGCTATCTACTTATTTTATTTTAAAAATTAGTTTGGACATGCAGTTTTATATGAGATATTGGTATAATGTTTTCATATCTAACATTTAAATAAGTGTTTAGAAATGATTTTTATTCTAAAGGTTTCCAAGTATATTTTGGATAAGTGATTTAAATTATTTTAAAGTACTTGGACTCGGTATATTTTCAGTGGAAATGAATTAACATTTGCGAATATATTCCGCGTAAGGAAAATGATTTGAAATTTGTTTTCAAAGGATTGAAAGGTGAAAAGTGATTTGAAATTTGTTTTTAAATGGTTGAAGTGCTAAAATTATATCTTGCGAAGATATTTTGAAAATAAATAATTGGAGGAAAATTATTTGAAATTTGGCGATTGTTGTGAATATTGATTGATAGTTAAATAACCGACTATCAATATTGGCCTTTAAATGACATTTGAATTTCGATGCGATAGGGAGTCGGATTCTAGGTGGTTATCCGAAACCCACATTGAATCTTGATGGTGAATCTTTGTGATTGAAACATCCACATGTTTTTAAATTAAGCGCTCACTTCGGTTTAGCCGGGAGAGGACTTAGTGTCATATAACCGATTCCGAATAGTGATACGACGAAATTGATAACATTTGAAGACGATGGTGAAGACCGAGTGTTTTCGAGAACGATAGGATAACCTGTCGAATGACTCTGCAATGAGTTGCTTCGTTATAGAGATCTCCATATGTGATGGGTAGTCCGATTGGGATTGTGGATGCTCGAATTGCATGGGCTACTTTGGAAGTGCCTTTAGTTCCTTTCAAACCCAGAACGGACTTGTATGGTTGTATGTCTGACGTTACACTTTGAGATGTAAAGCTGGTTTCTATCATATACATTTCTGTTGGTGGCGGAGAATTTACTCTCTTAGCTTAACACCCTTCTTTGAGACGTACGAGCTCAGAGGTTATGTAGTTGATGGTTACTAGTGATACATTTCCAATTTGGTAATGTGGCATACGAAGTGCTGCTGATCATTTGTTGATCGAAGCATGGCTTTTGTAAAAAGCCTAGCTTTGTGGATGAGACTTCGTCGAGCCTCATAACCCGAAAATGGTCGAAAAAGGAATATTGCGGTAAGGTTTTTAAGGGTCATTCCCCGTGGGTATGTCCATTTTCTTCTGGATAAGAGGTGATATCATGGTATGGAGCCTAGATATTTAACATATGTGGTTGTTGCAAAGTTATTGCTTTGTGGTTGTTGGTGTCGAGCGCTCGGATAAAGGTCGGTTACGACCGGGATGGCATACTTGTGTGGTAGTTACCTATGCTATAGCTTGGTTAAAGCGTGAGATAACGTCGGCCTTGTGTTAGTAGAGATCCGGTTAGGTTCTTGGGGGCGTCCATCCAGAGGCGTACCCATTTCGGTGTAGGAAGTTCCTTTGCCTGACCATTGTTGGAAATCCAAAGAAACAATATGCGCCCTGTACGGTTTTAGTTGTATAACCTGCCGTGGAAAGTGGCGGTAACCTGCTATTGAACATGGTAGCTATAGTAGGCATACGACGAAATGTGGTATGCTGGCTAAGATTAATATTATACCTTCGAAATGCTTTCTACACTATGCACTAATAATAATATCAAATGGTTTTTGCATATCAAGCATTTTTTACTGTCATAGGAAGAAATTTCCCCTAAGTGTGCGCTTGCATTGTGTGTGTGGCGGGAGGCCTTATGGCAGTTTCATTTTCCAAAAGCATAGCGGATTTATTTTTATTTTCTTTGTGAAAATAACTGTTCTTAAGATCTCACACCAGTCTCATGACTGACTTGGAGTTTATTGTTCCCTTTCTAACTCTGGGTGCCCACAATTTTCCACATGGGCAGCCTAGAGCTAGGTTATCATTATTTTGGAGCGAAGTCAGTCAAAAAAGCTGTTGTGGAGATCTGGAGGCAAGCTGGATGGCGAGACGTATCACTTATATTATATAGTGTCCGTTGCGTTGGGTTGGTGTAAGCCAAAATTTTCATGTAAGCAAGTTATAATAATTATCAGTGTTGTATTGTGTCGTTGTAAACTCCGATGATGTATTGTATAAACTGATATAGTGTTTTTGTTTTAAAAGATATTCATTTATCTATTATATTTATTTCGCTGTGAAATGTGAGATATTGTTATTGTTTCTATTTCTTCTTCTATCTTCTTCTTCTTAAACCCTAACCGTTCGGTTTCCCAGCATTCGACTGTGCGGCATTTGATACAGTGGACGTATTGATGTCGACTTTCGGGCGTCGTAAAAATTGGGTCGTTACAAAGTGGTATAAGAGCTTTCATCCCTTCAAAAACATTTTTCCAAAACCTTTGAAAAAAATATTACTTGAAATCAACCACTCCAAATACATATATAATACCAATTCCACTTCAAGGTTATAGAATCCTTGGATATGGTTTTGAAAGCTACGAATTAAATCTTTGATTTAAAGATTGGATGAGTTAATCCAATTGAAAGGGAAATTGTTTTGAAGGGATATGAATGAATCTTTGTTAAAGATTGGTATACTTTTCAAATTGAAAAGGGATGTTAAAAATGTATCCTTTCTATAAAGGATTTGAAATGGAAAATTGTATTAAAATCAATGAATAAATCTTAGTGAAAGATGGGTGAACTTTATGAAGTGAATCTTTTTGTTTAAAGATTTGAAAATGGTAACTTGTTTAAACCATTTGAAGAAAAGTTTTGGATTTTAAGTTGTGACTTAATCGAGATCCCATTATCCATATGTTTTTAAATATTACGCTCACTATTCGGTTTAGCCGGGAGAGGACTTTGTGTCATATAACCCATTCCGAATAGTGATACGACGTTATGGATAGCATTTGAAGACCGGTGGTGAAGACCGGATATTTTCGAAAGTGAAAGGATAACCCATCGAATGTCTCTGCAACGGCTGATCCCCGGTATAGAGATTTAATCACCCTTTGTGATGGAATGTCCGGACGTGATTAGGGATTATCCGGATTTGCAAGGGCTTCTTCGAAAGTGCCTTCGGTTCTGTTCAAACCCGGAACAGACTTGTATGGATGTATGTCTGACATTGCACCTTGAGACGTAAAACTGATCTCTATCAAATACATTTCCGTTTGGTGGCAGAGAATTTATTCTCTTAGCTTAACACCCTTCTCTGAGATGTATGAGCTCAGAGGTTATGTAGTTGATGGTTACTAGTGATACATTCCTAATTTGGTAATGTGGCATACGAAGTGTTACTGATCATTTGTTGATCGAAGCATGGCTTTTGTGAAAAGCGTAGCTTTGTGGATGTGACTTCGTCGAGCCTCACAACCCAAAAATGGTCGAAACAGGAATGTTGTGGCAAGGTTTTTAGGGGTCGTGCCCCTAGGGTATGTCCATTTTCTTCTGGATAAAAGGTGATGTCATGATGTGGAGCCCGGATATTTAACCTATGTGGTTACTGCAAATTTATTACTTTGTGGTTGTTGGCATCGAGGCCTCGGATAATGGTCGGTAAAGACCGGGGATGGCAAACTTGTGTGTTAGTTACCTATGTTATAGTTTGGTTAAAGCGTGAGGTAATGTCGGCCTAGTTAGCAGAGATCCGGTTAGGTTCTCGGGGCGTCCTTCTAGAGGCGTACCCATTCCGGTATATGAAGTTTCTTTGCTTGACCATTTATTGAAAATCCAAAGAAACAATACATTCCCTGCACGGTTTTAGTTGTATAACCTGCCATGGAATGTGGCGATAACCTGTTATTGAACATGGTAGCTATAATAGGCATACGACGAAATGTGGTATGCTGGCTAAGATTAATATTATACTTTCGAAATGTTTTCTGCACTATGCACTAATAATAATATCAAATGGTTTTTACGTATCAAGCATTTTGATTGTCATAAGGAGAAATCTCCTCCAAGTTTGCGTTTGCATTGTGTGTGTGGCGGGAGGTCTTATGGCAGTTTCATTTTCCAAAAAGCATTGCAGATTTCTTTTAAACTCTTTTATTTTGTTTTACAGATAAAATGTTTTTGTTTGCTCATACCAGTCCCATGACTGACCCAGAGTTTATTATTCCCTTCCTAAACTCTGGATGCCTACAATTTTCCACATGGGCAGTCTAGAGTTGGGCTTTTCAGATAATCCAAAAATAGGAGTAGATTCGGTAGCCTTCAGTCTTTGGGAATCTTCTTCAGTCTTTGGATTACTTACCTTGCTTAAGTACAACTTGATTGGGAGTTCAAGCTATTTCTGGATTGGTGCTTGCTGATATCGGAGTTCCATTTGGAGTCTATGTTATTTCCACTGCTGGTGCATTTGTGTTTCTGTTGTTTGTAGTATCATATCTCTGATATTGGTTTGTAATTCATTGTTGTATATCTTTGGATATTGTATCTTTGGAGTTATATGATATATTCATTCATTTCTTCCGTTGTGTTGTTATACTTAATGTGTTATAAGCTCCGGCGAACCAGATTCGGCGTTTGAATCTATGGCATTTGCATACGACTTAAAGTATTTGGTGCCGATTTTAGAAGGTCGAGTTAGGTTCGTTATAATTGCTGGGGACATCCGATAAAATTGAAACGATACAAAGAAGAAGAATAGGCCGTAGGTTGTGTCTCGGGGAAAATACGTTATGACTCGGGGTTGCTTTCGAAGTCATTTGCGCTAGCTTAAGCTGTACGATAGGTTTTAAAATTTAAAATAAAACAAGAAAAAAAATGAAGAAGAAGGGGGAGAAGACTCAGAGGGAATAAGAGGAAAAATCGAAGTCAGGTACGGGGAAAGTAAATGCGGGCTCGGGTTTGGAATAATTAGGCTCGGGCCTTACTGGATTTAAGACCACTTCTTCAAAGATTAAACTTTAAAGCTAAACTTGTTTAAATTTGTTTCAAAGATAATTAATTTCTTGTAATGATAATTCTTAAGTTTATCTAAAACTAAATTAATAGAGTGATTAAGGTTATCTTTAGTTAAATGGAGCTTTGATTGAATTAGGAATCATGAATTAATTTAAAAGTAATTTGTAAATATAATTAATTATTGAAGGGTGATAAATTAACATATGTAATTAAAGGGTAACTAATTACTTAGAAAATAATTACTTAATGGAAGTAATTAAATAATAATTACTTAGTGAAAGTAATTTAAAAATAATTACCCAATGTAATTAAAAGGTTCAATTACTTAAAGGCTTATCTAATGTGATTTATTAATTTAGGAAAATTAATTAAGGATAATTAATCAAATGGTAATTAATTAAGAATACTTAATTAAAGGATAATTAATTAAGAGTTAATTAATTAATGTAGTTAATTAAGGATAATTAACTAAAGAGAAATTAAATAATTAAGGGTTAATTATTTAATAATTAAAGATTGATTCATTTGTTAATTTAGATTGATTAATTTCATTAATCAATATCAAATGATTTGTAATTAATTAATTAATCAAGATTTGATAATTAATTCATAAGCAATTAATTTAATTGGAAATTAAATTAATTAATCCTACTTATAAATGATTATTGAATGCTTGGATTGTTTGCATTGTATGAGATGCCTTGAATTGGTTGTGATCCCTGGACTGTAATATTCTGTTCTGTGAATTGAGCTATGTGAAATTTATTTTATTTATTTATTTGTGATACATTTATCTGTGAATTTATAAATGAAGATAAGCGTTATAGGATTATACCGCTTATCAATATTGATGTGTTTGAATCTGTGATGTGATGATTGATGACGTTGCACTATTGTGTAAAACCCCTGGACTACACTATACACACAAATATGGATTGCACGAGGAAATTGGTTAAGTCACAGAATTTTGAAATAATTTTGAATTTTGAATCCAAAGGGTTTTGGAAATGGAATTGGATTAACATGACAAGCTTTTGAAAAGAAGTTTTAAAGATAAAAATTACTTTTCATAACTTGATAAGGTTTTGAAATTTAAATAGTTTGATTTGAATTTAGATTCAAAATTTGAAATTGAATTTAATATTTGGAAATTATGGTTTAAAAAGGTTATATAAGTTATAGATGTGTTTATATGGGTTTTTAAACCATTTTAAAAGTAGTGTTTTGGGAACTTGAATTTAATCCAAGTATTATACTTGAAGGGTTTAACGTGTATAAATGTAATTGGATTTTTTCGAAACAAAAACTATTTGTTTTCAAATAATGATGGCTTTCACATAACGAAAGAACTTCCAGTTTGTGTTATAAAGATTTCAAATTTGAGAGTGAATTGTTTTGAAATCTATGAATAAATCTTTGCGAAAGATCATTGACCTTGTTTTGAAATTGAAGAAGATTTAAAATAGTGTATCTTTCATAAAAGATTTGAAATGGGAATTGATTTGAAAGTTATGAATGGATCTTTGAAATAGTTTTGGAAGTTATAAATTGAATTTTTGGTTTAAATCCAATTTGAAAAGGAAATTGTTTTGAAAAGCCGTAAATGAATCTTTGTGAAAAATGGGTGAACTTTGTGAAGTGAATCCTTTTATTTAAAGATTTGGAAATGGTAATTTGTTTAAACCATTTGAAAGAAAAGTTTTGGGTAATAAGTTGTGACTTAACTGAAATCCCAATATCCATATGTTTTAAAATATTGCGCTCATTATTCGGTTTAGCCGGGAGAGGACCTTGTGCCATATAACCCATTCCGAATAATGATACGACGTTATGAATAGCATTTGAAGACCGGTGGTGAAGACCGGATATTTCCGAAAGTGAAAGGATAACTCGTCGAATGTTTCTGCACCGGTTGATTCCCGGTATAGAGATTTGATCACCCTTTGTGATGGGAAGTCCGGATGTGATTAGGGATTATCCGGATTTTTAAGGGCTTCTTTGAAAGTGCCTTTGATTCTATTCAAACCCGGAACAGACTTGTATGGATGTATTTCTGATATTACACTTTGAGATGTAAAGCTGGTTTCTATCAAATATATTTCTGTTTGGTGGCGGAGATTTATTCTCTTAGCTTAACACCCTTCTCTAAGACGTATGAGCTCAGAGGTTATGTAGTTGATGGTTACTAGTGATACATTCCCAATTAGGTTGTGTAGCATGTTGAGTGAGGCTGTGTGTTGCTAATCATTTGTTGATCAAAGAAAGGCTTTTGTGAAAAGCGTAGCTTTGTGGACGATACCTCATAGGACCTCACTCCCCAAAAATGGTCGAAACAGGAAAGATGAGGCAAGGTTGCAGAGGTCGCGCCCCTAGGGTATGTCCATTCCTTCTGGAAAAGGGTGGTATCATGGTATGGAGCCTAAATATTTAACCTATGTGGTTACTGCAAGTACATTGCATTGTGGTTGTTGGTGTTGAGAGCTCTCGGATAAAGGTCGCGAACGACCGGGGATGGCATATCTTAGGTGTTACTACCAAGAAGGGAGTACACCGTCATTATGTTGGCAGAGAGCCGGGTAGGTTCTCGGGGCTTCCCTCCAGAGGCGTACCCACGTGGTAATGGGAAGTTCCTTGGCCTGACCATTTGTTGGAAAATCCAAAGTAATACTACGCGCCCTGTACGGTTTTAGTTGTATAACCTGCCATGGAATGTGGCGGTAACCTACTATTGAACATGGTAGCTATAGTAGGCATACGACGAAATGTTGTATCTAGCTAAGATTAATATTATACTTTCTAAATGTTTTCCACTATGCACTAACAATAATATCAAAAAAATTTTTGCGTATCGAGAATTTTTGACTATCATAAGGAGAAATCTCCATCAATTCTGCGTTTGCATGGTGTGTCTGGCGGAAGGCCTTATGGTAGTTTCACTTTTCAAAAAGCATTGCGGATTTTAATGTTTTAAATTCTTTTGTTGTTTGTTTTAAAAATAAAACTGTTTTGTTTGCTCATACCAGTCTCATGACTGACCCGGAGCTTATTGTTCCCTTTCTAAACTCTAGGTGCCCACAATTTTCCACTCGGGCAGTCTAGAGTTGGGTTTTTCAGATAATCAAATAATAGGAGTAGATTCAGTAGCCTTTAGTCTCTGGAAATATTCTTCAGTCTTTGGATGACTAACATTGCTTAGTACAACTTGATTGGGAGTTCGAGCTATTCCTGGATTGGTGCTTTGGAGATGGAGATTGCTGATATTAGAATTCCTTTCTCTCTTGGAGTTCAAGTTTATATTATCTCTTTTCGCTGCTATGTCTTGTATCTCTAATAGTATTTGATATCATTTGTATAAAATTTGTTGTATCAAATGTTGTATATCAATAGTATATATTATTCATTTTCTTCCGCTGTGTTGTTGTACTTAATGTGTCATAAGCTTCGGCATTGAACGTTTGAATCTGTGGTATTCGAGTACGAGTGAAGTACGAGTGTCGATTTTCAAACGCAAAAATCAGGGTCGTCACATTTGGAATTAATATATTTTAATAAAAATAAACTAAGATTGTGAAATGTAAATGAAACTCGGGTTAGACCCGAGTGATCTTTGGGTTTGTCCCGAAGCAAATGTTAAGCAAGTTTTAAAAAGGGTTTTAAAACTTAGTTTTTGAATTTTTAAAATAAAATTAGTTTAAACTTTCTTTTATAAATACTTATATGATAGTTGTTTCCTTTAGCATTGTTTATGAAGTATTAAAACTTTATTTAATTTTAAATTTTGTTAAATCAAGTTAAAGTTATTTTAAAATTTAAGTAGAAATGGGATTTTAAATTTTTTATAAAGCAAGTATTAATTTAAATTTGATAATAGACTTAAAACTAATACATGATAATTTTTAAAGCATTTAAAAGAAATTGTGATTTACGACTTTAATTTATCAAGTTGAATGAGTATTTAAAACTTAATTAATGATTTAATTAAGTAAAGTTATTTTTTTTAAATAAAATGCTTTAATGATAATTAAGCCATGATAAGGTTTTATCTTAAGATAATTATGGTTTATCTTAAGAGGATTTAAGTTTTATTTATTTGAGATTAATTAAGTTAATTTAGAAATTTAAGTATAATTAATTCACTTAATTAATTAATGATAAAGAGTTAATTAAGTAATTAATTTAGAATAATTAATTAATTTAATTAACTAATGATTGAGGATTTAATTAATTTTTAATTAAGGTTATAATTAATAAATTAAAGGTTAATTAATTGTAATTAAGGATTATTAATTAAGTAATTAGAGATTAATTAATTTGTAATTAGAAATTATTTAATTAAGTAATTAGAGCTTAATTAATTGGTAATTAAGAAATACTTAATTAAGTTTTTTAATTAATAATTAAGTTTTATTAATTAATAATTAAGAGATAATTAATCTATAATTAAAGATTAATTAAGGGTTAATTAACTATAATTAAGGGTTGATTAACTGATAATTAAGAAGTACTTAATTTGTGATTAAGTTATATTAATTAATAATTAAGGTTTACTAATTAATGGTTAAGGAATTAATTAATCTGTAATTAAAGATTTAATTAATTCGTTTTAGGGTAATTAAGGGATGAATTACCCAATTGTAATTAATTTTTTAATTAATTAAAGATAATATCTTGGTGATTAATTAAGTTTACTTAATGAGATTAATAAATGTAATTACTTAGTGAAGTAATTAATGTATAATTACAGGATGTAATTGATTAAAGGGAATTACTAATGAGAAGTAATTAAAGGATAATTACTTAGTAGAAGTAATTAAGGATTAATTACTTGGTGTAATTAATCAAAGGATTAATATAATTAATTAAAGAGTTAATTAATTAAGTAAGTGATTGCAGAAGGGTAATTATTGCTTATGATTAATTGAGGTTGATTAATGGATGTAATTAATTAAGGTAATTAACTAATATAATTAATTAAGGATCAATGTAATTAATTATAATTGATTAATTAATGGAATAATTAATTAAGGATCATTAATTAATGTAATTAAATATTAATTAATGAGAGTAATTAAAGGTTAAACTGTAATGGTTGAGGATAATTAATTCATGGAATTAATTAAAGGGTAATTACTTTATGTAATTAAAGATTAATTAATCAAGGCGATTAATTAAGATAGATATTTGAAGGATGGCTAATTAATTAAAAGATTTGTAATTAATTAATTACTGATTAAGCAAAGTTAAGTGATTAATTCTTAAGTAATTGATTTAATTTAAGTTAATTAAATTAATTATAATAGGGATTAATAATTGTTGCTTATGGATGATTGTTTGAGTAGAATATCTGAATTGGTTGATATCTATTGGATGATATGCCATGATATTCTGTGATATGACATTTGATATATCATTGATAAATGTGTGATATTTGTATGTGTTGATGCTATGTGAATTCAAGTATTGAATTGAATTGTTTTAACTTTAAAACAACTTGGACCTAAAAGATGGCGTTTTGGATTTGGATGAGACTGAGATCGGTTTTCAGATTTGGATATCCGAAAACCACGTCGATCCAAATTAAACGTTAGGTCATGAATCTCAAGTGAAGATGAAGATTCAGAGTGCAAAGGTTATTGTTGTTAACTCTGGGGGTGATTCCAAAATGAGTGTAACGAGATAATGAGTTCAGTTTTGTTCGAACCCGGAATGAACTTGTATGGATTGAATGCTTTCAGAACATCGTTAGGTGGACGATGAGCATTCTAAGATAGATGTGTTCTATAAAGGTAATCGTAGCTTTAAGCCTGATCAACCGGGAATGGTTAAAACAGGGGAGGTGCAGTAAGGCTAAGTAGGTAGCACCCAAGTAGGACGAGATTTTTCCCTGTCTAGAGGTCCCTTTTATTCGGCTGTGTGGGCAGTTGTTGAGCTCCAACTGCTGGGGTTGTCTTGTTCGTTGTATGCCTACTATAACTACCATGTTCAATAGCAGGCCTACTTCTTTGGATTTCCAATAATGGTCAGGCAAAGAAACTTCCTTACCGAAATGGGTAAGCCTCTAGAAGGACGCCCCGAGAACCTAACCGGATCTCTGCTAACACAAGGCCGACGCTATAATAGGTAACTACCACACAAGTATGCCATCTCCGGTCGTTGCCGACCTTTATCCGAGAGCTCTCAACACCAACAACCACATAGCAATAAGTTTGCAGCAACCACATAGGTTAAATATCTGGGCTCCATACCATGATATCACCTCTTATCCAGAAGAAAATGGATATACCCTCGGGGAATGACCCCTAAAAACCTTGCC
Organism: Allium cepa; assembly: GCA_030765085.1. NCBI lineage: Eukaryota > Viridiplantae > Streptophyta > Magnoliopsida > Asparagales > Amaryllidaceae > Allium > Allium cepa. The sequence continues at coordinate 251,921,702 of CM060928.1, forward strand.
GCAATATTCCTGTTTCGACCATTTCCGGGTTGTGAGGCTCGACGAAGTCTCGTTCACAAAGCTACGCTTTTCACAAAAGCCATGCTTCGATCAACAAATGATCAGCAGCACTTCGTATGCCACATTACCAAATTGGGAATGTATCACTAGTAACCATCAACTACATAACCTCTGAGCTCATACGTCTTAGAGAAGAGTGTTAAGCTAAAAGAATAAATTCTTCGCCACCAACATAAATGTATTTGATAGAAACCAGCTTTACATCTCAAGTGTAATGTCAGACATACATCCATACAAGTCTGTTCTGGGTTCGAACAGAACCGAAGGCACTTCAAAGAAGCCCTTGCAATCCGGATAATCCATAATCACGTCCAGACTCCCCGTCACAAAGGGTGATCAAATCTCTACACCGGGGACTAGTCGGTGCAGAGACATTCGACGGGTTATCCTTTCGCTTTTGAAAATATCCGGTCTTCACCACCGGTCTTCAAATGCTATCCATAACGTCGTATCACTATTCGGAATGGGTTATATGACACAAAGTCCTCTCCCGGCTAAACCGAATAGTGAGCGCAATATCTAAGAACCATATGGATAATGGAATCTCAATTAAGTCACAACTTATTACCCAAAACTTTACTTTCAAATGGTTTAAACAAATTACCATTTTCAAATCTTTTTAAATAAAAAGATTCACTTCATAAAGTTCACCCATCTTTCACAAAGATTCATTCACAGATGTCAAAAACAATTTCCATTTCAAATCCTTTATAGAAAGGATAAATTTTTAAGATCCCTTTTCAATTTGAAAAGTATACCAATCTTTAACAAAGATTCATTCATATTCTTTCAAAACACTTTCCCTTTCAAATTGGATTAACTCATCTAATTTTTAAATCAAAGATTCAATTTATAGCTTTAAAAACCATTTCCAACTCAAATCTTTTATATAAAAGATACACCATTTAAAATCCTCTTCAATTTCGAAACAAGGTTTCAGCCATCATAATCCAAAATACAGCAATATCGATAAGCGGTATAATCCTATAAGGCTTATCTTTATTCACAGTTTCACAGATATAAATTCATCACAGATAAATAAATTACATTTATCACAGATAAATAAATTACGTTCACAGTTCACAACTCAAATCAGCATAATTCATATCACAAAGTATCACACATCAAGGATATCAAACAATTCATCATCCAATAGAATCCAAACATCTATAAGTAAGATAAATTAAGTTATCTGGTTAATTTAAATCAGATTAATTACTTATGAATAAACTACTAACCCTGGTTAATTAATGTAAATTAATTACAAATCATTTTTATTAATTATTATTTAATCATTTATTAGTTAACCATTAATAATAAATTAATTAACCTTAAATTATTAATTAATCACCCTTAATTAATAAATCAATTAACCTTTAATTAGCAAATTAATCAACCCTTAATCATTAAATAATTAACATTTAATTATTTAATTATTCTTAATTAATCACATTAATTTATTAACCTTTAATTAATAATCATTTAATTAATTATCCTTAATTAATTACAATAAATAATTAACCTTTAATTAATAATCATCCTTTAGTCACCTTCATTAATTAATTAACCTTTAATTAACTAATTATTCTCCAATTAATTACCTTACTTAATTTATCATTAATTAATTACCTTTAATTAATTATAATAAGTGATTATTCTTAATCACTTAATCATCTTTAACCATTAATTAATTACTTATAATTAAGTGATTATTTTAAGTAATTAATCACCTTTAATTACTTCTCATAAATAAATTAACCTTTAATAAATTAACAACATTGATAAATTAACTATAAATTATATTAATTAATTAATCTCATTAATTAATTATCCTTAAAAGTAATTACTCAAAGTATTAACCTCACTTTAATTACACCAAGTAGTTATTCTTACTTAATCACTCTAATTACATCCTTTAAAACTTGTTTGAAAGCTTGTTAACATTTATATTTTTGAAAATTTATTAAATAATTGTTTTGAAACTTTAAGTATCTTAAAGATAATCTATATACATATTTAAGAATTTATTTAAACTTGCATATTAAACCTTGTTCATCTTGAAATGCTTATTAAACTTGATTTAACATTTACTTTGTATTAAAAATTCATTAATACTTTGAAATTTAATTATACTTTTTATCTAAAAATCTGGTTACTTAAACACAACCCAAAAACTCGAGCCAAATGATCACAAGCTCGAACACTTTCCCGAGCCAACCTCATGACACTCGTGTTCCACATTTCTTCAAGTAATTCACGAAACCCACCCGTGATGAACCCGAGTATCCTACTGCTTCTTCTTCCTTCAACAACCACTGTTACATAATCAAATGCTTGTGCACGATGCACACAAATATGGCCATCTCTGATCGGCTTTGCTACCACCTACACGTCGATAATGACCACCTCAACCTAACCGACCACCTAGCTCCGCCGATCTCAACCGGAATCAAAATCGAGCAATGCAATCAAAATTGGAACCGAACCTCATGACCAAATTTTCCTCGTACGATCACCTCAGGCCACTAGCAATCACGCCACTCCAACCAAACATTCGCCAGACCCTCTAGCATCCTTTCCCCTTGTACCGGCTTCGTCTGATTCGCCAATGATGGCGGAAATGCTTCGATAAAATAACTCGACAACCCAATAAGCCTTAAACCCTAAATTGACGAAACACCGCCACCACAGTAGTTTAAAAATTCATCTAATATTTTTCCTAGGTTCATTTATCTCCAAGCTATCTTTGATGCAAAGCGCCACCTCAGAATCGTCCGCAATCACCAGAGATTGACGAAAATGTCAATCTCGTTCAATCCGCAATTTCTCAAAAATTTCAATCTTAAAAATTGTGATTTTAACATCAGAAATCCCCATTCTTCAATACGAGTCAATCTATATAATTTAAATATGGAACCTAGCTATTTGATTTTTTTTGATTTTAAATGACTTTTACTTAATTCCCTTCTTTGGAAAAATCTACTCAAAATTTTCACTGGAAACTATTTTTAGAATTAATATCTTGCCAATTCAAACATATTTGTTTGTAAATTATAATCTATAGGTGATTAGAGGAAGAGGAATTGGTTTTTGAACTTATTTTGCATCTGAGAAACAAGAACAGAGGAGGCTACAGACATGCACCCACATAATATATGAACTGATATCCATGCAAGCACATTTACCATTACACAAACAAATTTTCACAGCATAAATTCACAGACTTATCACATGCATCAAACCAAACAGATTAAGTTTGATAGGAAGAGGTGTTTACTCACTTGGGTTGAAGACAATGGACCAGACTTCTTATTCTGGTTCGTGGCTTGAAATGCTTTGTAAAACCGTTGCTTGATGTTGAAAAAAAACTTTGAGTTGCTTAATTGAATCAAGTTGTTTTTGAGTTGAACTTGTTTTCAATCTACTGGGTTTTAATCTTCCAGGTCTAGATTTGAAGAAGACTGTTGTTTGAATTTGATTTTCCAGGTTTTGATAATCTTGTCCTTTTGTTTTGATTTATTAATCTGAAGCTTGTTTTGATGAGTTTGAAAAATTTGAATTGAAGCTTTTAATTTATTTCCAGGTTTGTGAAACTGTTGATGTTTTGATTTTCAGGTTTTTCAAATGATCAAATAGTAGGTGTAGATTCGTTAGCTTCCAGCCTTTGGATTTGGCGATAGCATTCGTTTCTCTTGGACCGACCTTGCTTAATACATTGTGATGGGGGTTTCTCGCTTCGCGTTTTGAAAGCTTGTTGGGGGTTCGAGCTAGCTTTGGATTGGAGCATTTAATATGGAGATGCAAATGTTGGAGTTCTCTATTAGAAGTTCAAGTTATAATATCATATTCAGCTGTTGTTCCGCTGTTGATATTGTATCTTCCGCTGTGATTTGTTGTATCATACCTCTGATATTTATGGATCTATTATATCTTATTGTATCGGATATTGTATTCACTGTTGAATATTAATGTTATATTATTCATTTTCTTCCGCTATGTTGTCATACTGAATGTGTTATAAGCTCCGGCGAATTGGATTTTTACGGTTGAATCTGCGGCATTCGAATACAAGTGAAGTATGGATGCCGATTTTCGAAGGCGAAAATTCGGGTCGTCACATTTGATACCACATTGTAACGACCGATTTTTATCGACGCCCGAAAGTCGACATCGATACATCCACAGTATCCAATGTTGCACAGTCGAATGCTAGAAAACCGAACCGTTAGGGTTTAAGAAGAAGAAGATTGAAGAAGAACAGAAACAATAAACAGAATCTCACATTTCGCAGTAGAACAATATACAATAGATAAACGAATATCTTTAAAGCAAAAACACTATATCAGTTTATACATACATTATTAGAGTGTACAACAACACAACAGTGGAAAGGAAATATTACATATACTTGTGATACGCCTTGCCATCCAGCTTTCTTCTGATCTCCACAGCATCTCTTTTCTGACTTCGCTCCAGAATAACTGATAACCTGACTCTAGGCTGCCTATGTGGAAATTGGTGGGCACCAGAGTTTAGAAAGGGAACAATAAACTCTAGGTCAGTCATGGGACTGCTGTGAGATCTTAAAAACGTTTACTTTCACAAAGAAAATAAAAAGAAATCTTCTATGCTTTTGGAAAATGAAACTGCCATAAGGCCTCCCGCCACACGCACAATGTAAGCGCAAACTTGGAGGAGATTTCTCCCTATGACAGTCAAAAATGCTTGATACGCGAAAACCATTTGATATTATTATTAGTGCACAGTGCAAAAAATTTTTTCGAAAGTATAATATTAATCTTAGCCAGCGTATCACATTTCGAACTATGCCTACTATAGCTACCATCTAAACAGTGGGGCAACACCATAAGTAGATGGCGGGTTATACAACTAAAACCGTACAAGGCGCATATTGGAGATTGGATTTCCAACAAATGGTCAGGCTAAGGAACTTCCTATTTCCACATGGGAACGCCTCTGGAGAGACGCACCGAGAACCTACCCGGCTCTCTATCAATACAAGATCGGCTTCCTCCCTGCCCGGGAGTAACACCTAAAGATATGCCACCCCTGATCGTTTGCGACCTTTATTCGAGGTACGTCAATCACAAAGCAACATCACACAGTAATAAGTATACAGTGTCCACATGAGTTAAGTATCCGGGTTCCATACCATGATACCACCCTTTTCCAGAAGGAATGGACATACCCTAGGGGCGCGACCCCTGCAACCTTGTCGCATCTTTCCTGTTTCGACCATTTCCAGGGTGTGAGGCCTGATGCAGACTCGTCCACAAAGCTACGCTTTTAACAAAGCCATGCTTTGATCAACAAATGATCAACAGCAGTTCGTATGCTACATTACCAAATTGGGAATGTATCACTAGTAACCATCAACTACATAACCTCTGAGCCTTTGAAATATTTTAAATCAGCTTAAAACTGTAGATTTAATATTTTACCCAATTTCATTTCCAAAACCTTTTGGATTCAAAATTCAATTTTAAAATTATTTCAAAAAAATCTACGACTTAACCAATTTCCTCGTGCAATCAATATTTGTGTGTGTATGAGTGTGGTCCAGGGGTTTTACACAACAGTGCAACATTATCAGTCATCACAAATTCGATCATATCAATATCGATAAGCGGTAAAATCTATAACGCTTGTCGTCATTCACAAATTCACAAATAATATCAATTTATCACAGATAAATTACATTCATCACATCTCAAATCAATTTAATTCATATCACAAAGTGGCACACATCAGGGATAACAAACAATACAAGGCATTCATATAATTCATACATCCATAAGCAAAATCAATTAATTATCCGATTAATTTAAATAAGATCAATTACTTATGAATAATCATTAACCTTGGTTAATTAATATTAATTAATTATAAACCATTAATCATTGATTAACCTTTAATAATTAATTAACCTTCAATTATTAATTAATCAATCTTAATTAATAAATAAAACAAACTTTAATCATTAAATAATCAACCTCTAATTATTTAATTATTCTTTAATTAATTATTCTTAATTACATTAATTAATTATTCTTAATTAATTATAAATAAGTGATTATCCCTAATTACTTATATTAATAAATCACAATTTAATTATCTTGGGTAATTATTTTTTAATCAACTTGTTAATCACTTTTATTAATTAATTAGTGGAGAGGGGATCTTGATTTAATGCGTGGAAGGGCAGAGAATCGAGTTTTGTGCTTGGTCTGGCATACGAGTATGGGTTGTGATTCGAAGGCAAGGATTGCGGCAGTCTTGAGTTGATGATTTGTGAGGCTCGGGGTTGTGTCGATTATCGCGATGTCGTTGTTCGACTTAGGGTTCGAAGTCTGGCAATGATGTGGGGCCGGTGTGAGCGAAGAGAAGTGGAGATGGTGAAGGTTACCGTCATCGTTCGGGGCCTAGTTACTGTCTGGTAATTTTCTTGTTTAAAAGATATACATATATATATATATATATATATATATATATACAGTGGTAATAAAAGAATCAATATTATATATATATATATTTCAGGTATAAACCTGTTATGGTTTTAATCCTATATATATATATATACACATCTTCACTTATGATTTAATTTTTTATAGTGACGTATTGTGGAGATTAATTTTTTTAATAAAATTTAATCGTTAGTTTAGAATTAAATTATTAATTGAATTAAAATTATAAAATGCTAATCGATTGTTCAATTTATTCGAATGTTAATAAGTTGTATAAATTATTTATACAAGGTCAAAATCATGGAGAAAACAATTTGGATTGGAAATGGGTTGCATGCGTAGGCAAAGGTGAGATCTTCTCACTCAAAATTAAAATAATTGAAAATTTCAGTTATATATTGATGATTGAATCGTGATGGTTAAATTTAAATTGTTGATTGTGTGCTTGGATGATAAATTTTTATTAGATGTATTGAATTAGACCTTATGCGCCGCATAATAGCGGATGATATTATATTAAACCCATATACTGCGATATTCCACTTCGAAGTGTAATTGGTATTATATATGTATTTGGAGTGATTGATTTCCCGCATTATATAGCGGATGAGACCCTATGCCCTGCATAATAGCGGATGATATTTTATAAATCCCATATACCGCGATATTCCACCTCGAAGTGGAATTGGTATTTAATTGTTGTGCTAACTTCTGTGGATGCAAGGAAACAGGTTGGAGGGATCCAACTGGATTCCTCAAATATTGAATTTGTTTCATATGTTGTGTGTTGATAATCTCTCTGTGATTCTATTGTAATTGAAATCATTGTAGGCTAAAATTTAGCTGAATATATTTTTGATATCGTAGGGTACCAGAAATAGATAAAATTGGTTTTTTGAAATTTAAGTAGAAAATCTTTAGTAGATTTAATTTTGCGAATTTGATAAATTAAAAGGAATTTTAAAAGGATAAAGTTTTATTTTTGAAATCCTATTGAATAAATTCCAAATTATGGGAAAAGATTTTAATAAATGGATTTTGAGTAATGTTGCTTAATAGTTGAAGAATTTATTTAAAATTCGGATTTTTAAATAGTTTGAAAGAAATAAAGAGAATTAGTTTAAACGAAAATAAATCTTTGAGAAATCAATTTGAAAATTTTTGGGAAATTGATTTGAAATTGATTTGGTATTTGAACATAAATCTTTGGGAAATCAATTTGAAAATTTGATTTGGTGTTGGAAATTAATTTAGAAAATTAATTTGGAAATTGATTTGGTGTTAGAAATGATTTTGGAAATCAATTAGAAATTTGATTTGGTGTTTGAAAGTGAATATTTGAAAATCGATTTGAAAATCGTATATCAACTGATATTTGAAAATCTAAATTCACAATGGGAATTTATAAAGGAAAGGGAATTTTGTTTTAAAAAAATAAACATTGGGTTATTTTTAAAGTGTAAATTTCCAAATTTGAAATGCAAATTAAAATAAATCGAGAAGGGTTTATTAATTGGTTTTGAATGGACCATTTTGAAATGGAAAGCGTATTTTCCCTGAGAAGCCGAGTATATTTTCAAAGTAGCTTTGAAGTATAATATAAAAGTTTTAAAGTTGATTTTAAAAGAATATTTCAGAGTATTATTTCTTGAGTTGTTTTTAAATCTTTAAAGTGAAGATTTATTTAATTAATTATAAAAGTGATTATTTTAAAGATCTAATTGATATTTGATTTAGAAAAGGGTAATTTAAATATTTAAACTCTATCTACTAATTTAATTTAAAACTAGATTAGACTTGAAGTTTTATATGAGATATTGTTATAATGTTTTCATAACTAATATTTAAATAAATGTTTTAAAATAGTTTTATCTAAGTATTTCCAAGTATATTTTGGATAAGTGATTTGAATTATTTTAAAGTATTTGAACTCGGCAGACTTTCAGTGGAAATAAATAATATTTGGAATCTTATTCCGCAAGTGAAAAATGATTTGAATTTTTTTTCAATTGGGTGAAGTGTGAAAATATATCTTGCAAAGATATTTTGGAAAATAAATAACTGGGGGAAAATTATTTGAAATCCATTAATTGTTGTGAATGTTGATTGATAGTTAAATAACCGACTATCAATATTGGCCTTTAAATGGCGTTTAAATTTCGATGCGACCAGTGATCGGATTCCAAATGGATATTCGAAAACCACATCGAACCTTTGTGATTGTGATGGATCTTTTATTTAAAAGATCGAAGTGAAAATTGTTGTGATTTGTTTGAAATCTGAATGTAACACTTATTTTTAAAAATAAGCGCTCGTTATTTGGATTAGCCGGGAGAGGACTTTGTGTCATAAAACCCTCCGAATAATGATACGACGAAATGAGATTGCATTTGAAGATGGTGTTGAATACCGGTATTTTCAAAAGCAAAAGGATTACCTGTCGAATATCTCTGCACCGAACAAGACACTTTAACTGGAATGCCATGTTATACCACATTTCGAATTGAATACATATTTTTCTTTATTGTTTCCATTTCTCATCCACTACATTCTATGTTATAGAATCTATTGGATGTCGCATTTTTTCATTGTTGCTTTTGTCATTGAAATGCCACGTAAATCTTCGGCCATCCTTTTGGATCTAAACATTCCTCTAAACCTCGGAATTATTGAAAAATAACGCAACATTTTAACTAGAATGTCATGCATAATCTCCTTTGCACATCGATTTACCTTCCACCTCGAAAATCCACATTTTGGACAATTATTCAAATCTTTATATTCATTCCTAAAAAGACAACAATCGTTCTCACATGTATGAATCTTCTCGAAACTCATGTCAAATATTTTAAGGAATTTCTTTAATTTATATAACAACTTGGGAAGTACGTTATTTTTTGGCAACAACAATTGCTGCACATTTAGAAGCTTATTGAAACCATTATCAGACAATCCAGTCTCACATTTAAGGTTGTACAAAGAAAAGATAGCAGATAATTTTGTTTAATCCTTGCAACTAGGACACAATGGAGTCTCTACAGCTTTCAAATTTTTGTGTAATTCATCCTTTCGTCTTTATGTATCATCTTCACATTTATCATCATCAAAGAAAGTATGATGAATAAAATCTTCATCTTTATAGATAATGGCTATAAGCAAATCATTTGCATCACCCGACTTTTGTATTCTTGCTTTTATTTATTCGCTCGTTGTGATTCTACCACTCACTGTCCATGTACTAGGATCCATTTCTCTTATAATCAAATGCTCGACAAACTTCTCCATGAAGACGGGTAAGATTTCTACAATCTAAACAAAGGCATAATTTTTTTCCCACATTTTCCAGGTTTAGCTTTGCCTCGTTAACAAAACTCCAAGCTGCTTGCTCGTACTCTTTAGTAGTTCTACGATAAAAAACAAAAAACAAATAGTAACCTTAGATATTAAAATATGTTTTAAATTCAACATTATACTTAAGTACCATATAATTACCTGTTTAGACGTTCCCAGTCTTTATCCATCATTTCTGATATGTAAATTGGAGAGACGCGGTGCAGATTTGGGGTTCCAAGCGGTTGTGACTAGGATGCAACAGAGGTTAAGGTTTCGCCATTGAAAAGAGGATTGATGACAGAGGTTAGGGTTTTGCGACTATATCCAAATCGTAATTTAATTAGAAGGACACTTATGCATAGGAATAGGAATAACAATATTTGACAAGTACACTTATGCATCAAGACATCCACTCTGAAATAAGCATTATCTTGGGTTTCAGTATAGAAATTTTGCAACCATATCCAAATCGCAATTTAATTAAAAGGTCAAGCGTATTCTAAAATAAAAGGAAAGGCTAAGCATAATAAATATATTTTTAATGCGGTAAACATGATTGGTGCGGAACTTATATCAGTTTGTGTAAATATTGGTCTCATTTATATTTGCTAATGCTCAAGCGTGAAAGAAATGCAATGTTGAGTGAGAGGTAACTACTGCAATTGTCAATGATTGTTATATGCATACATAGGTCATGTTGCTTAGCTTATCGATGGTGCATAGTGCATACATAGGTTTGCATTACATTTTGTTACTGCATCTACTCAAATACAAGAACTAATGTGCTAAAACTGGTCCAGAAATGGTGATACAAATCCGTGGAATCAAACTTTATCTAGATAAAATGACGATGATGCTAATTCCACCATCTCATATGTACATCTCCCGCTTTCACTTGTTTAATTTTTTGCAGTTTTGAACCTACTTTAACTGTAAATCCTATTGGTGCGCTAAGGAGAAAGCATACAAATAGAACATGACATCTCTGTTCTTTAGTCCTTCACAAAGCTAGAAGAGGAAAGTAATGCAATGAGAAAATTAATGTGACATTATTTCTTAAATCATTCAATCTAAACATTTTGTTAAATATTCTAATTGACTAGTTCAAAATATCTATATTATAGGTAAGACAAGAGGCCGACTTCGGCGGCTGAGGAAGAATTTGACCTTCAGAATTGCTCCCATTCCAAGCTTTTATCAGGACTGAAAAAGGCAACATATTTTTCTTATACGGTTTTAACTTGTATTTTCTCTCGATAAGTAAAATTTTCACCTTCTAAGCTGCCCCTTTGCCCACTACTAATAATGTTTGTTTGAGTAATTACAAGATCCAAGGTTTAATCAGCGGTTTCTCTTTGAAGATTGTATCAGATATATACTCTGTAAATAAATCTAATATGTATTTTCATTACCTTACAAGCAAAGAAAAGTATAAAATTATCATGTTATTAAACTAGAAAGTTTGTCAAATTCTAAAAAATAAAGCTTTGGATCATTTGATTTAGTGTATACATTTAAAAAATTCCATATAACCTGCTTACATATTTAGCATTATTTACCATTATTTTACCATAGCTAGCATCTTAGTTGAGCTCTTTTATTCAATTTACTTTCTTAGTTAATGTAATGTATGCTAAATAATATAATGCTCATGATTATCTAGAGAAAACATGGGTAAGCAACATGGTTAGTGTTACAAAAAGTGACAGTACATTGCACTACCTCTTATAAAACAGTAGAAATACTTGCATTGTTCATGTATACTAAATGATTCACTGGATCGTCATTGAATAATATTCTAGTTTAAATATGTTTTTATTCAAATTGAGTTTGGGAGATGAAGCAGAAAAGATTGTGTTGATTTTTCTTGCTTGAAAATTGGTTGGTTTTTCTTGCTTCAAAAACAACGAAATTACATCAGTTCACAACTAAGTTTGGGTTTTAATCAAAAACGAAGTTTATACATAACCCAACTAAATATAATTTGCGCACACACCTTCGTGAATTTATGGTGTAGGTGTGTTAGCAATGTGGATATGATTATATACGTATGTACGTTACAAGGCATGAGTCAATGTTATATTTTCAACACATAAAATTATATGCGTTGCAACACAAACTATGAAGGTAACTAGGAAATATCAGTGAAGCTTATGTTTAGATCATAATACTCAGTTCATTCGAATGGCTACTTAATTTTATTAGCTTCGGGTTAATACATTTTCTGCAAGTCATTAGATAATTTAGGTTGAAATTTTTGTATATGCAGATTTCAATTGATGTCAAAAATTACTGGATAACAAAATAAATCGTTAATTTCTAAATTGACAAACTACAAAGTGGATATTTGCAGTAATCACTAAACTATAGATGAGTAGGTTTTGGATATCAATTAGAGAGTATACCAACCCCAAAATTATAAAATATGAACTAAATTTCATATGAACAGGTTATAGCAGCATATCACACATCAAGATGCTTACTTTTATCCTAGATCAAAATTAACGCATTTCAGTTTGATTATAATATCCATGAGACTGTTACCCAATCCTGCATATTTTCGTAGGAATGGTCAATTCTAGCTAAAATCGAACTTAAACCTAATACCATCATTACCTACAATTAATAGAGTAAAGATATAACTAGAAGGATAGACTGGAAAAGGCGCACCAGTTATAAAGTAAAAGGATTAAAAACAATCAAAGATCAAACATTCACATAGTTGAACAAAGCATAATGAGCAGATACTAGCATGACAATAATATTAGCCAAGGTTACACAATAGCTGAAGCAGTAAGCATCATGAACGAGCAGTGAAAAAAATATTAATAAATGTTGTGGTACTTCTTAGGGTAGTTCAAATAAGAGAGGCGCAGATTTAAGGTTCCGGGCAGAGGCTAGGGTTTCACGATTCAAAAGTTAACGAAAATTGATAGCAGAGGTTACGAGTTCGTGATTCTGACGACAGAGGTTAAGGATTTAACGGTGGCTGTATTTAGGGATTGGGATCGAGTGTTGACGACGGAGGCTACGGTTTTGCAATCCAAAAGTTGATGACATTTGACAAGGTTTCGTGAGTCAATCGATTGTTGCCCATTTGGGGATAGATTTCTAAAGGAGGAAAGAAGATAGTGTTCTGAAGGACGTAGCAACGAAGCGAATAGGGTCCTTTTTTTCCCCAAACAAAATAATTCATTTCCTGCGTTTTCATTGAATAGCGTTGAGTAAAAGTATTAATTTATCTAAGCGTTGGAAACCATAATTTGCACAGCGTTGGAATGCGGAGATGCGGAAATGCTATGTATTAGTGCTATTAAAAGCTCATATTTTTTAATGCAAGGAAAAGTAGTAAACGAAACCTAATACAAGATTAGTAGGTGGGACTCGGGGAGAGGCCAGGTTAGTATGGGGAAGGGATCATGCGCTGGAAATAATGATTGAAGTGCTAGTGACGTCGGTTGGGGAAACTCACTCGAATGCACGCCTTGGAAAGGTAAGGATAGTCATTCAACTTACAGGACTACGGGGAAATCTCATAAGTTAAACAAATGTTTAATGTGGATGCACAACTTGAAAAGATGAGGAGATGCATAAGTTTAAAAAAATGTTTAAAGTGGATGCACATCTTGGGAAGATGAGGAGAAGTATTCACGAATGCACACCTAGAAAAGGTGAGGCATTCAACTACACGAGGAGTGTTATTAAATTGTTAAAGTTGAATGAATAAGAACTGCACAGGGCACGGTATTAAATTATTAAAGAAAAGTAAGAATGTAGGATGCAGTAATCAACGGTTAAGGAAAATAAGTACGACCTGCACAAGACGCGGTATTAAACAGATAACGAAGAATAAGTAAAACTTGCATGGGGTGCAGTATTAAATAGTCAAAGGATAAATAAGAAGATGAGAGGGTTGTGGTATTATAGTAAATTAAATAATAATCTAATGTGGGGACTATATATGGAGCGCAACAGTAAAGTAATGTGATGAATTAAAAAGAATGAACTAAATTTGGTAGTGGGTACTATGCCGGAGGTGCAAAAGAAAATGGGGACTTCTTAGGGAAGCATAAGATGTGAATGTAGATATAAACCAATTACATCAGTACTTTGAATGACTTTTGGATGTATGAATAGTGTGCAGGAAACCCAACGTTTGCAGTATGGTTTGGTCTCACTATATGATTATTGTAGGGTAAGTATTATTCACTTCAGACTTATATCCGGCCTATGTTTTTATTATTATTTTCCCCATAAACTCACGGGTTCTTATATGAGTAGCTGAGTTTATGGGATTAGACAGATATGAAATAAGGACCGCAGTACGAAGATTGAAGATGGAGCAGGCGGTTGTAGCTAATAAAGATATTTGTTTTCGCCATACTAAGGAGTGCCTGCCGCATGTCATATGTTGACCCCACACTTTACTATATTATATCCTATTTTTGACCTCTGTGTGGAAACATTTAGAAATAATTATGATTGAAGCAAATGTAAAGAATGTTAAAGAAACTCTTGATGTAATGAAAATATCTAACTGCTATGTTTACTCTATCCGTGTTTAACTAATAAACTGAACTCACTTTCATTGCTGGAAGGTAATTTTGGTGATGACTGCGGCCTCATCGACGTTCATCTTAAGTCTTAATTAGGGGATTTTAAAGTTTGGTATCAGAGCATAAGTAAGGGACACTTAAATAAAATAGAGCTACGAAAGATGAGAGTGGTATTTGGGATAAACTGAACACTCTGGAGGAGATGTACCATTATATATATAACGTACTTGTATGTTGCTATATAGATATATAAAAAGCTGTATCTATCCTTCATTGTTGTTTCACTTCCTATCTTTTTGGTATTGATGAAGACTTGCTTAACGAAAAAGCAAGATGGAGTTGAGAAGTGGACGAGCTATGATAGGGAGAGAAAGTATAAGAAGAGGGGCTGCAAGTATGTAGATTAATGGAAGGAATGAGGGAGAAATCCCAAGGGCGGTAGGAGAGGAAGATGCAAAGCAAGCGAATGAGGCAGGCATGGATGTGAATGTCTTATTTAGATAGTTAATGGCTCAAATGATATGGGAAGCTACATAAGAGGCTGCCCAGCAAAGGTTGACAGGAGTGAGAGAGGACTTCCCAAAGATGAAGAAGGATAATAGAAATCTAGAAGGGAAGGCATTTATAGGGAAGGAGCCTATAGTAGAAGTACTAAACTGGCCAAGAAGTCGTGAGCACATATTTGGAGACTTAGTATTGAATGCTACATAAAAGAGGAGGTTGGCATCAAGACAGCCATCGGAAGATGCACTGGACTAGTGGGACACAATTGTTTCTGAGACCCTGAAGGAGGAGATCACCTAGTGTAGTTTAAAGAAACATTTGAATCGTAGTTTATATCAGAGTCACAACATAGTGTGCTGCTGAGAGAGTTTATTAATCTGTGGTAGGGTGATCTTACAGTGGGGGTTTGCATGCAGAAGTTTAATTCGTTAGCTAAGTGTAGTAGGAAGACCATCAGCACACCAATGAAGAAGAATGATAAGTTTATCAGGGGCTTGAAGCAATGTCTTGATTATAAGGTGATGGCTCGTCTAGCATCTACTTTTGAGTTTGTAGTTGACATGGCTAGAAGGTATGATGAGATGTACCAAGGGTAGAGAAGGATGGAGGCAAGACCCAAAGCAGAGGATGAGAAATAGTTTACCCTATATACGAAAGGCAAGAGAGAAGCACATAAAGGGAAGGAGAATGTAGTTGCTAACATAAAGGTTGCATGCTTTAACCATGGACAGAAGGGGCATTATGCTTCGAGGTGCCTTATGCCTAAGGAATATGAGAAGATGAAGTGCTCCAAGCATGTCAAAGCAGGACATTTGAGGAAGGATTGCCTAGAGCTTAAAGCACGGGTTTATAATTTGAAGGGACCATGGGAAGCACCAGCGAGGAAAGAGACAAGGGGAAAGTCTTGAAAGGTATGACTTTGATTCTGGTATTTCAGTTAGAGTACTGTTTGATACTAGAGCTACATATTTTTTTATAGTTAAAAAATTAGTTGATAAACTTAGGTTAGGGGTTACCTATGTAGTTACTTCCATATGTGTAGCAAATCCAAAAGGAGGGTATGTTACTCTCGGATTGAGATGCACTGGCCCAGATATTTGACTTCATAGGCTTCGAGATTACTTCATGTACGGACTGGTTGGAGAAGCATAGTGCAAGAGTGCACTGCGCAGAGAAGATAACTACTCATAGTCATCCAGACTGTAGAGATAAAATGTATGTGGTGCTGGAAGAATGTAGAGAACTATGCCGGAACGTGTTATTTTGCTTTGACTTTGAAAGAAGAAGATCTTGGAGCATCACGTGTAGTAAAGAAGTTCCGAGATGTTTCTGAACCAGTTTCAGGGTTGCCACCCTTGAGAGTGGTGGAGTTTCGAATAGATTTATTACAGGGAACTAAACCATTTAGTTGGCCCCTAAGTAGAATGCCTCCAAAAAAGATATTGGAGATGAAGAAGCAATTTTCAAACTTAGAAGGAAAGGGATTCATATGGCCAAGCAGTTCACCTTGGAGAGCAGCAATGTTTGTGAAGAAATATAATGGGTTATTAAGACTATGTCTAGACTATCGAAAGCTGAATGAAAGGATAGTAAAGAATAGGTATCCTTTGTCAAGAATCGATGATTTATTTGATCAGTGAAGTGAAGTTAAGGTGTTTTCATAGTTGGACTTGGCCATAGGATTCCATCAGCTGAGAGTTGTGGATGAAAGAATTCCTTTCACTAGGTTCAGAATAAGGTACGGTTCATATGAGTGGTTGGTTATACCATTTGGGATGACTAATGCACCTACATTCTTTATGAATTTGATAAGCATGATCTTTCAAGATAAGCTCGATAGGTATGTGTTATAGATAACATCTTAGTGTACTCTAAGGATGAGGAGGAGCATGTAGTTCACCTAAGGCTTGTGTTGGAGACGTTGAAACAACATAAGTTAAAGTTGAAATTTTCTAAGTGTCATTTTTGGAGGAGGGAAGTGAAGTTCCTTGGCCATGTGTGTTGATACGCTAAGATTTTGATCAACGACAATGTGCTTCAACAAAAAAGAAGAGATATGTGCAAAGCTAAAGAAAGAACGATGAAGACCAAGGATAAACATAAGTATGATTTTTATATAGGTCTTAGTTTAGATTTATTGTTAAAATCTATCCTCAAGAGGCTTGCACAAACACTAGAACACATTTTATAAATTTCATTTTTTAATAAACATTCACTATGCACAATTTAGTAGTTCAGTCGACTGAACAGGGATGACCAGTTGACTGAACCTGTTACACATATACAAACATGTACAGTTTCAGTCGACTGAAACATCCTGCTCAGTCGAATGAATTTGTTCCTGAAAATTTTAGTTCATATTTTCAGTTGACTGAATTCCCTGTTCAGTCGACTGAATTTGAACCTGCAAATTTTCTCTGAATGGACATCTTCTTCCTCCCAAGAGTTGCAACCATTCTCCAATGGAAATGGAAGCATCTCTTGTCTGCACCCTTAGCCAACAGATGCACCTCTTCTACAAGTATAAATACATGATTCTAACATCTTCAATTGACCAATTCTCTTATGCTTTAATCTCACTATTTTCTTAAACATATTTCATATTCTCTAAAGTTTTCAAAGCAATCACCAATATATTGCTTGAATCACTGTTTTTTTTAACATTCTTTTGATTCATACCAATTCACATTTCCTAAATCTTCACAAACACATTGCATACTCTCGACGATGAGATTATTGGAATATTGTACTACATTAGACTCATCAGTATTGACAAGAACACAACAAGTCGAATATTGTTTTTAGTAATTGAGTTGAAGTCCTCTTTAGTAGTTGAGGCAAGAAATTTCGTTCGTTGTTCGGGTAAGTTGTAAACCTATTCCTCCGGGTTAAGTGAGGGTTTTTAGTTAGTGGAATTCTTAAGCGAAGCTTAGGGACTGGATGTAGGAGTAGAGGTGTAACAACCCGCATATTTAACGATTTTATATTTAAATGTTTTATTTGAATATAGCATCGTTAGTCAGATTTTGGGTCCGAAATGTTACTTTCTGCAAATGGCCGAATTGGGACTCGAAACCATTTCCATTGATTCCAAAATGGCGTTTGTGATCTTTTTGAGCATAAGCTTTGATATATTTGGAGTAAGTCGAATTTTGCTATTTGTTAAGTGGGCTTTTGGGTTTGGGTTTCACCCAAACTGTTCTATAAACCAACTCAGCCCTTCTCTCCTTCCATTCACTTATTCATTTCATTAAACTTAAGCTAAAAAAACTGATAATGGTGGAAGAGAATGGGAATTAGAGACTCCTAGCCCTAGTTTACTTGCAAATCCAAATTCTTGCTCCAAAATCATAGAGAAGCTATTGGTAAGTTCTTCTTCATCTTCTCCAACTCTTCTCCTCTTCAATTTCAGAAAATTTCCTAAACCTAAATTGGGAAATATGTATTTTATTTTTAGATTGAAGCTTGTTGAGTTGAAGTAGTGTTTGTTGGTCTTCTCTTTGCAAAGTGAACTCCATCTTCTTTGTTTTTGGGTAAAAGGTGAGTTTTGAACTCACATCTATTTCTTATGATTTCATTGATGTTGGGTATGAATTCCTAACACCTTGTTCATATGCTCTTGCTTTTGGTTTGGATTGAATTGGTGAATATCCAAATTTTTAGTGTTTGGGTTCAATTCTTTAAAGATCCTAACTTTGATGTTTGAATATGTTTTTGGTTGCGAATCGGAGAGTTAATGGAGCTGGGGTATCTATTGGCTAAAGCTCCTTAGGTCCATTGCTCGAACGATCGCGTTTTGGAAGAATTTGCATTTTCATTGAAATAGGGCAGGAAGTGCAAAATCATCAGGTTCGGCCGACCGAACCCTGTAGCCGGTCGACCGACCTGCTTCCCGAGAGTTTTTATGAACAGTGTCCGGTCGACCGAGCCCTGTAGGCGGCCGACCGACCTGCTCCTATTTGCCATGTTTTGCCTGTTTTTGTATATTTTGATTTGTTTTCCGGACTTTATCGATTCAAGTTGCTTTTTAGTGGTTGTTATTGCATATTTGGCTTTGATAACTTACTCTTGACTTCATCCACGGGTTTTTTTATAAAATAATCTCTCGAATCGCATTTAAAAGCTCGTTTCTCCGATTTATAAATTCTATTTAAAACACACACTTTCGCACTTCGAGCGAAGTGGAAGGGTGATTAAATGGTTGGGCAAAACACGGACCATGAATCTGTGCGTTTATCTTTCCGATTAGTCCCCGACCTATTCGATTGATTGTTTTGACCTTTGGGTTTAGTTTACCTATGATATGAGGTAAATTTGTACTACTTTGAGTGTGAAATAAACTAACGGATAGTAAACCGTTTAGTGCGAACGGGTGGTTATGGGACTCACGTTACCACTTTTCGGATTCCTTTCTGGGAGTTTGTGACACATATCGCCTTTGGGATAGTGTCTTCGAACTGTCTCCTTCTGGCTTGTTGCCTTTAGTATCGCTTTCGATGTTGGCCGTTATGCGCCACATGGGTGATATTGGGTTGCTATAGTATCGCTTCCGATGTTGGCCGTTATGCGCCACATGGGTGATATTGGGTTGCTATTGTATCGCTTCCGATGTCGGCCGTTATGCGCCACATGGGTGATATTAGGTTGCCCTATTGTATTGCTTTCGGAGTTGGTCATTCGTTACCGCTCGAGCAATTTTTATGATGTTTCAATTGAGATGTATATTCTCTAGGTATCGCCCCTCGGTGTAGGTCTTTTTGAACCACACGATATGTAGTGATCACCTTGTGAACTTGTATACCATATTGATATTTGTTATTTGCCTTTTGGCTTGTTTTGGGATATTCCTATCCTTTGTTTATATGAGTTGCCGATGATATGAGGCTTGTTTGTTATGATATGATTCATCTTATGTTAGATGATTGTGTTATCTCTTTTAGTGATATTTGATATATATTGTGACCTTGCAGGTTTATTGTTGTTCAGTTTATCTAACTGATTTGTTTAGCTAGACTGACCCGTGTATTTTTACTCGGGTCAGACCGAGATGTTTCAGGTTAGGTGCTTTTGGACTTAGCCTATTTTGCTTCCGCGTGGACTATTCAGCTTGTTCCTTTTTGTCAAAGCTTTTTGTGTAGTCCTATTTTGTTGTAACTCTGATATGTATTCTATTGACTCGTCTGTATATTGTGGTCGGTTATACCACCTGACATGTATTAGTTTGTATACTCTGTTATGTATTCAGTATATGTGTATATGATGATCTACTGTTCTGTGATGTATATTACATTTGAGTTATTATATTCTGTTCTGTTGAATCCAACCACCTATGGTTTTGTTTCAAGTATGCATTGGATATGTCGATCTGTTGGGTATGATTATTGTCGATGTATTTAATGGGTAATTAGAGCAAGGCTATAGATGGTCGCTCCTATCCAGCCTTATTCTCCGTGTTAGCAGACGGTATTATCTATTAATGCTCTTTGCTAGCGTGGGTATAGAGGTGGGGTGTCACAGCGTGGTACAGAGCTGAGTTCAGAACAAAATATGATAAACACAGAATAGATGCACATATTATGGTACATCAAAGTGTATAAGTGATACAAATCTTTGAATCATCGTGTCTCTTTATTCCATCAAGGTTAGATAGAGTTTGGGAATACGTCTAGGAATGCATTTAATTCCGTAGTATTCCATATTGCAATATCTACCTTGTGAATAATCTTGTTCTTATCTTACCTTCAGCGTATGGCTGGAAGAGGCAGGGGACGACGTTCGGGTGTTGGGCAATCCAGTGACTCACATCCGGATGGCGTATATATGTCTGCTGATCAGTTTTTGGAATTGTTTAGGAGCACTCAGCCTCCAGTTCCTCCTCGAGTGTCTCCACCTCGCAAGTCTGCCTTTGCATGTCTGTGTAGTGATTTTGCTCATCTTGGAGGAAAGCCGTTTAAGGGCTCCGAGTCTGTTCTTGAAGTCCAAGCTTGGCTTCGCACGTGCGAGCGTATCTTCTCTCGCATGGATCTTTCCGACCATGATAGAGTTCTTGTGACTTCTAGTTTGTTACAAGAGCGTGCTCTTGATTGGTATGAGCTTCTTGTAGCCGAGATTGATGAGTCTACTCTTTCTTGGACTCAGTTTCAGGGACGATTTGAACTCAAGTTCGTTCCTGAATCTGAAAAAGTTTTATTGACCCGTCGCTTCCTTGAGTTGAAGCAAGGGAAATCTTCTGTTTCTGAGTATGTCGCATCGTTCGAGGCTTTATCTCAGTATGGTCTTGAATTCATCAGCACTTCTTACAAGAAGAATTTGAAGTTTGTTTCTGGCCTTAAGAAATATCTTAGGAAGTCTTTGTTGCTCCAGCTTAAACTTTCTTTTGAGGAGTTGGTTGATTCGGCGCTTCATCTCGAGACCGTCGAGAAGGAGGGTGATAGTGATGTAGATGTTTAGGTTTCTAAGAACCCCAACAAGAGGCCGTTTCCAATTCAGAAGAAGCCTTTTCCTTCTAAGGAGAAGAAGACTGGTGGTCCTAGCTCTCAGCCACAGTCTTCCGGAATGCCTTTCGTTCGAAAATGTTTCAATTGTGGTTCTCCGGATCATATTATTCGAGCTTGTCCTAAGCCTCTCTTCTGCCGCTACTGCAAGAAGGAAGGTCATCGTGTTTCCACTTGTCCCATTGCTCCGAATAATTCTTCATCTGGCAAGTTAAATGTAGCGAATGCTTCTAGAGGTCCTTCTCAGTCCAAAGGTATATCTTCATCTATTTTGGAAGGTTCTATTTTATTTCATGATCATAGTATACGAGTTCTTTTCGATACGGGAGCTTCACATTCTTTCGTATCGAAGAAGCTCGTTGATGATTTATCTTTGGATGTTTCTTGTTTGATTACTTCTTTAAGGACTGCGAATCCAATTGGGGGATACGCGACCCTTAGTTTGCTTTGTGATGATATCGAGATTGTTTTATGTGGCTTTTCTTTCCGTGCGAATCTGCACGTTGTTTCTCATTTGGGTTTTGATATGATTTTTGGTATGGACTGGCTAGTGAGGTACGATGCCAGGATTATTTGTTCCAAGAGAATTTTATATCTTTGTCATCCTGATTCGCCTTCTCAGTTATCTCTTGTTTTTCGGGATGTGGATAATTCCGAGATGGCTTTATATTCTCTTGATTCGCGAGATGATGAGGATATATCTCGTATTCTTATTGCTTGTGACTTTTCTGATGTTTTTGAGCCTGTATCGGGTTTGCCACCCAAGCGGGCAATTGAGTTCCGCATTGATCTCATTCCGGGCGCGCAGCCAGTCAGTCGTCCTCCCACGAGGATGTCTACAAGGGAAAATGAGGAACTCAAGAAGCAACTTTTAGAGCTCGAGTCCAAGCAGTTGATTCAGTCCAGTTTTTCTCCGTGGGGATCCGCGGTCGTCTTCGTGAAGAAGTCTGATGGAACTCTTAGGCTTTGCATTGACTATCGCAAGCTTAATGAGTTAACCATCAGAAATAGGTATCCATTGCCTAGGATCGATGACATGTTCGATCTATTGAGTGGTGCTAAGGTCTTTTCTCAGCTCGACCTTGCCACGGGTTTTCATTAATTACGAGTCGCGGAGGATAGCATACCTCTTACGCTTTCCGCACTCGTTATGGTTCTTTCGAGTGGCTCGTTATGCCGTTCGGTTTGACGAACGCTCCTGCTTTCTTTGTTGATCTCATGAATCGAGTATTCCGGGAATATCTCGATAAGTTCGTCCTTGTGTTCATTGATGATATCCTTATTTATTCTAAGTCTGAAGCTGAGCATGCTAATCATTTGAGAATTGTCTTGAGTACCCTCCGTCGTCATCAGCTTAGAGCCAAATTCTCCAAATGCCACTTTTGGGAGAATAAGGTTAAGTTCTTAGGCCATGTTGTATCTTCCGATGGCATTTCTGTCGATCCCTCAAAGATCGAAGCCATTCAGAATTGGAAGAGGCCTGAGAATGTTCATGAGATTCGTAGTTTCCTTGGATTGGCGGGGTATTACCGTCGGTTCATTAAGGATTTTTCCCGTGTTGTGCTTCCTCTCACTTGCCTTACTCGGAAAGGCATTCGCTTTGATTGGTCCGACAAGTGTGAAGCTTCCTTTCAGACATTAAAGGAACTTCTCACTAATGCTCCTATTCTTGTGGTTCTCGAAGGGAATCATGATCTTGTTGTCTACACCGATGCTTGTGGTAGTGGTCTCGGTGCTGTTCTTATGCAGAAGGATCGGGTAGTTGCTTATGCTTCTAGGCAACTACGTCCGAATGAAGTTCGCTATGCCACTCATAATCTTGAGTTAGCCGCCATTGTCTTTGCCTTGAAGATTTGGCGACATTATTTGTTGGGCGAGCGCTTCATTCTCTATACCGATCATAAATCCTTAAAGTATTTGTTCACTCAGAAGGAACTCAATATGAGGCAGCAGCGTTGGCTCGAGTTTCTTGCTTCTTATGACTTTGATATCCAGTATACCCCTGGTAAGGGTAATCGTGTTGCTGATGCGCTTAGTCGCAGACATTCGGCTGTTATTTCTATGATGCTTGCCGAATGGAATATTCTTGAGACTCTATCTTTTTGTGAAATTCATGATCGAGGTTCATCTTTTGATTCTCCTATTCTATTATTTAGTTTGGGAGCTCGACCTATTTTATTGGATCGTATTGCCGATGCCCAACGGCGTGATCCTGATTTGTTGCATTTTATTCAGCTTTGTGAGTCTGGATCTTGTGATGAGGCGTTGCAAGATTTTAGCATTGATTCTCATGGGTGTCTTCGTAAGAAGAACCATCTTTTTGTGCCTTCTGACTTTGCACTTAGGCATGACATTCTTGATGATTGTCACCGTTCTAAGTATACTATTCATCCCGGTAGTAGCAAGATGTATGCCGATATGCGTCGTCTTTATTATTGGGAAGGCATGAAGCGCGATGTGGCGAGTTATGTGAGCAATTGCATAACTTGTCAGCGTTTTAAAGCCGAGCATAAGCGTCCTTCGGGTCTTCTTCAGCCTCTTGAGATTCCATTGTGGGAATGGGATCAGATTTCTATGGATTTCATAGACGGCCTACCTCGTTCGAAATCGGTTCATTCTAGTATTTGGGTTATTGTTGATCGCCTCACTAAGTCTGCTCATTTTGTCCCTATTAAGTCTAATAGGACTGCTTTGCTTTTGACTAAGTTATATGTCAAGGAAATCGTGAGACTTCACGGTGTTCCTCGTTCTATTGTGAGTGATCGTGATCCTTTATTCACGAGTCATTTTTGAAAGAGTCTTCAGCAAGCTTTGGGAACAAGGCTTAATTTTTCTACAGCTTATCATCCGCAGTCTGACGAACAGACTGAACGGGTGAATCGTATCTTAGAAGATCTTCTCCGTATTTGTATTTTTGATTTCGGTGGTAGTTGGGAGGATCATCTACCTCTTGTAGAGTTCTCCTACAACAATAGTTTTCAGTCTAGTATTGGTATGGCTCCTTTCGAAGCCTTATACGGAAGGCCATGTCGATCACCTTCATGTTGGTTCGAATCTGGGGAGAAGCTTATTCTTGGCCCGGACTTTGTTCGTCATTCTTCTGAGAAGATTGATCTTATTCGATTGAGAATGAAAGAGGCACAGAGTCGCCAGAAATCCTACGCGGACAACCGTAGGAAGCCTCTCGAGTTCTCGATCGGCGATCTTGTTTTTATTCGTGTTCTCCTTTGAAGGGGGTTATGCGCTTCAGTACGACTGGAAAATTGGCTCCTCGTTATATAGGACCATTTTCTATTACTGAACATATTGGCCCTGTGGCTTATAGAGTTTCACTTCCAGCTCATTTATCTGGCATTCATGACGTGTTTCATGTCTCGCAACTTCGGAAGTGTTTTCGGGAGTCGGATTCTGTTATTACTTCTCCTGATTTGCAAGAGCTTGAGATCTCACCGGACTTATCTATTGTACAGCAACCTATTCGCGTGCTTGACACGGAGGTGCGACACCTTCGGAACAAGGACGTGCCGCTCGTTAAAGTTCAATGGTCCGCTAATCCCAATGACTGTACTTGGGAAACCAGAGAGTATATCGAGCGATCTTATCCGGGTTTTCTATCTTTGCTTGTCGATGGTGAGATTATCTTTTCGTTTCTAACTTGTTTCCTTCTCTTCTGAATGTTTTATGTATGTAGTTGTTACAAATATCGTCTCTAGGGATTGCGAGGACGCAATTTTGTGAGGAGGGGAGATCTGTAACAACCCGCATATTTAACGATTTTATATTTAAATGTTTTATTTAAATATAGCATCGTTAGTCGGATTTTAGGTCCGAAATGTTACTTTCTGCAAATGGCCGAATTGGGACTCGAAACCATTTCCATTGATTCCAAAATGGCGTTTGCGATCATTTTGAGTATAACCTTTGATATATTTGGAGTAAGTCGAATTTTGCTATTTGTTAAGTGGGCTTTTGGGTTTGGGTTTCACCTAAACTGTTCTATAAACCAACTCAGCCCTTCTCTCCTTCCATTCACTTATTCATTTCATTAAACTTAAGCTAAAAAAACTGATAATGGTGGAAGAGAATGGGAATTAGAGACTCCTAGCCCTAGTTTACTTGCAAATCCAAATTCTTGCTCCAAAATCATAGAGAAGCTATTGGTAAGTTCTTCTTCATCTTCTCCAACTCTTCTCCTCTTCAATTTTAAAAAATTTCCTAAACCTAAATTGGGAAATATGTATTTTATTCTTAGATTGAAGCTTGTTGAGTTGAAGTAGTGTTTGTTGGTCTTCTCTTTGCAAAGTGAACTCCATCTTCTTTGTTTTTGGGTAAAAGGTGAGTTTTGAACTCACATCTATTTCTTATGATTTCATTGATGTTGGGTATGAATTCCTAACACCTTGTTCATATGCTCTTGCTTTTGGTTTGGATTGAATTGGTGAATATCCAAATTTTTAGTGTTTGGGTTTAATTCTTTAAAGATCCTAACTTTGATGTTTGAATATGTTTTTGATTGCGAATCGGAGAGTTAATGGAGCTGGGGTATCTATTGGCTAAAGCTCCTTAGGTCCATTGCTCGAACGATCGCGTTTTGGAAGAATTTGCATTTTCATTGAAATAGGGCAGGAAGTGCAAAATCATCAGGTTCGGCCGACCGAACGTGTAGCCGGTCGACCGACCTGCTTCCCGAGAGTTTTTATGAACAGTGTCCGGTCAACCGAGCCCTATAGGCGGCCGACCGACCTGCTCCTATTTGTCCTGTTTTGCCTGTTTTTTTATATTTTGATTTGTTTTCCGGACTTTATCGATTCAAGTTGCTTTTTAGTGGTTGTTATTGCATATTTGGCTTTGATAACTTACTCTTGACTTCATCCACGGGTTTTGTATAAAATAATCTCTCGAATCGCATTTAAAAGCTCGTTTCTCCAATTTATAAATTCTATTTAAAACACACACTTTCGCACTTCGAGCGAAGTGGAAGGGTGATTAAATGGTTGGGCAAAACACAGACCATGAATCTGTGCGTTTATCTTTCCGATTAGTCCCCAACCTATTCGATTGATTGTTTTGACCTTCGGGTTAATTTACCGATGATATAAGGTAAATTTGTACTTCTTTGAGTGTGAAATAAACTAACGGATAGTAAACCGTTTAGTGCGAACGGGTGGTTATGGGACTCACGTTACCACTTTTCGGATTCCTTTCTGGGAGTTTGTGACACATATCGCCTTTGGGATAGTGTCTTCGGACTGTCTCCTTCTGGCTTGTTGCCTTTAGTATCGCTTTCGATGTTGGCCGTTATGCGCCACATGGGTGATATTGGGTTGCTATAGTATCGCTTTCGATGTTGGCCATTATGCGCCACATGGGTGATATTGGGTTGCTATTGTATCGCTTCCGATGTCGGCCGTTATGCGCCACATAGGTGATATTAGGTTGCCCTATTGTATTGCTTTCGGAGTTGGTCATTCGTTACTGCTCGAGCAATTTTTATGATGTTTCAATTGAGATGTATATTCTCTAGGTATCGCCCCTCAGTGTAGGTCTTTTTGAACCACACGATATGTAGTGATCACCTTGTGAACTTGTATACCATATTGGTATTTGTTATTTGCCTTTTGGCTTGTTTTGGGATATTCCTATCCTTTGTTTCTATGAGTTGTCGATGATATGAGGCTTGTTTGTTATGATATGATTCATCTTATGTTAGATGATTGTGTTATCTCTTTTAGAGATATTTGATATATATTGTGACCTTGCAGGTTTATTGTTGTTCAGTTTATCTAACTGATTTGTTTAGCTAGACTGACCCGTGTATTTTTACTCGGGTCAGACCGAGATGTTTCAGGTTAGGTGCTTTTGGACTTAGCCTATTTTGCTTCTGCATGTACTATTCAGCTTGTTCCTTTTTGTCAAAGCTTTTTGTGTAGTCCTATTTTGTTGTAACTCTGATATGTATTCTATTGACTCGTCTGTATATTGTGGTCGGTTATACCACCTGACATGTATTAGTTTGTATACTCTGTTATGTATTCAATATATGTGTATATGATGATCTACTGTTCTGTGATGTATATTACATTTGAGTTATTATATTCTGTTCTGTTGAATCCAACCACCTATGGTTTTGTTTTAAGTATGCATTGGATATGTCGATCTGCTGGGTATGATTATTGTCGACGTATTTAATGGGTAATTAGAGAAAGGCTATTGATGGTCGCTCCTATCCAGCCTTATTCTCCGTGTTAGCAGACGGTATTATCTATTAATGCTTTTTGCTAGCGTGGGTATAGAGGTGGGGTGTCACAAGAGGTCCGAACCAGTATAAAATCCTGGTGTCTACCTTTCTTTTACTTACTTTATCTACCTAGACAATTTCGTTATTCCATATTACATGATCCTACCACATAGCCTCTTTTAATGTGATTTTGGAAGAATGGTTAAAAGTAGATCCTATGAAGGTTGATACAGTAAATGAGTGGAAGAGACCTGAGACTGTGACCAAAATACGATGTTTTTTAGGATTGGCTGGCTATTGCTGGAGATTTATCATAGACTTCTATATAGCTGCACCGATGATGAAGCTGGTCGGGAATGGTGAGCCATTTTTTTAGGTGTAGGAGTGTGAGAAGGCATTTCAAGAACTAAAGTGTAGATTGATGAATGCACCAGTGTTGGTAATACCTGAAGAGAATAAAGGTATGACCGTATACATTGATGCATCAGTTTTGGGGTTGGGCGCAATATTGATGCAAATGGGCACAGTAATTGCTTATGCATCTAGACAATTGTGATCCCATGAAGTTCGGTATCTAATGCATGATTTGGAATTAGTAGAAGTTGCTTTGCATTGATTTGGAGACATTATTCATTGGAGAGAGGTTTCAGTTGTATACTGACCATAAGTACTTGAGATGTTTGTTCTCTCAGAAGGATCTGAGCATGAGGTAGTAGACATAGTTAGAGTTTCTAGCATCATGATTTTGCGTATATCCTAGAAAAAGGCAAAAAAGTAGTTGATGCCTTAAGCTGGAAACATCAAAGTTGTATTTTGGCCATAATAGAGGAATGATCTATTTTAGAAACATTGTCTACATGTAATCTACAGTTTCGATCAAGTGCAGGTTCAAGCAGTGCATTTGAACCTTTAGAATGCTTAGAAGTTAGGCCTGCACTGGCAGAAAGGTTAACTGAACTATAGAAGAGAGACGAGTTCTATGCAAACATATTATGGAATTTTGACTCAAGAGTCGGACCGGTAGAGCTGAAGGGATTCAACATTGAT
The DNA here is from genome assembly GCA_030765085.1 of Allium cepa. Classification (NCBI taxonomy): domain Eukaryota; kingdom Viridiplantae; phylum Streptophyta; class Magnoliopsida; order Asparagales; family Amaryllidaceae; genus Allium; species Allium cepa. Next base: position 251,950,419 of record CM060928.1, read on the forward strand.
AAAGAAGGTAGATTGCAGAAGAATGGAAGGTTGTATGTTTCGAATGTAGAAGGACTGCAAAAGGAAGTATTGGACGAATGCCATTACTCAAAATTTTCTATATATCCTAGAGGTACAAAGACGTAATAAGATACAAAGATGAGTTTCTTCTCGGAAGGGATGAAGAAAGTGTAAGAGAATATGTGAGAAGATGTCGTACATGCCAGTAAGTGTAGGCAGAACTTCAAAAGCTAAGTGGGCTCATGTAGCCTTTAGAGATTCCGATGTGGAAATGGGATTCAGTATCTATGGACTTCATAGATAGGTTGCCAAGGACAAGAGCAGGGAATGAAGGTATATGGGTCATAGCTAATAGATTAACTAGGAGTGCCTGTTTCATTCCAGTAAAGGCTAAGAGTACTACGCCAAAATTAGTAGAAATATATGTGAAGATAATAATGAGACTACAGGGGTGCCTAATCCTATTATTCGTGATAGAGATTCGTTGTTCACTAGCATATTTTGGGGAAGTTTGTAGAAGGTGTTTGGTACGAAACTACGCATGAGTACTGTATACTATCCACAGATAGGGTGGATAGACCAAGAGGATCAACAGAGTCCTAGAAGACTTGCTAGGAGCATGCATTTCAGAATTCGGTGGATCTTGGGATGATTACTTACATCTGGTAGAATTCTCATATAATAACAACTATCAAAGCAGTATGGGGATAGCACCAATTGAGGCATTTTATGGAAGGCCATGTAAGTTGTTTGCCTTTTGGTTAGAGGCAGGGGATAGAATTATGTTGGACCCAAATGTAGTGAAGGATTCTACTTAGAAGGTAGAACAAATCTAAGCTAGAATGGGGGTAGCATAATCTAGGCCAAAGAGTTATGCCAACACAAGGAGGAAGGAACCGCAGTTCGCAGTAGGCGATCAAGTATTCATGAAGGTTTCCTTGATGAGGGGTGTAATGCGGTTTTGGAAAGCTGGAAAGTTCACACCCAGACATGTAGGACAATTTTCGATCATCGATAGGATTGGGAAGGTGGCGTATGAGGTGGATCTGCCTACTGTTTTTGCAAGGATTCATAATGTGTTTTAGATATGATGTTTGCGGAAATACATTAGAGATCTAGGCCCAGTAGTTAATCAGAGCGGAGTAGAAGCTGTGCAGTTAAAGCGCCCGACAGAATCAATGCGACGGAGGTGCAAAAAGTCTTGGCGATAATACAACGAGGATATGGCGGGATATAGCGGATGACTCAAAATTAACATATAAAACTCATAATTAATGTTTTTACAAATATATAAATGATAATTAAATAAAAAATTAACATTCAACTAAATTATAATTAATACATAAATAATTTTAAATAAAAACATGTTCGAATATACTGTAATTAAATATAAAGCTGTTATATAATATAATTGAATTTAGTAGAATATTAGACTATTTTCATTTCTAAAAATATATTAAAAATTCAATTACATAAATTAATTTCATAATTTCTAAAATGTACAAATGTCATTTTTCAATTCATTTCTTTTAAAAAAGATATAGCAAAAATAACAGAATAGAGAATAACGAGAGCGGAAAGGCAATATTTGGAGCTATATGGAAAAATCGTAGCAGTAGAAATCCGCTATGAGATATAGTAGGGTTATGGCGGGGTAAAAGTGGAGCACTAACTGCATAGAGTAGAAGACATGCCCATAAAGTTAGATATGAGATATGTGCACAGACAGGTTCGAATAGTCGATCGGGATGAGAAGCGGCTTCGAAACAAGGTAGTGAAGCTGGTATGCGTCCGGTGAAGCACTGATCGGGAGGACTACACGTGGGAAATGAAGGATAAAGTTAAGAAGACCTATCTAAAGTTGTTTGTTTCAGATTAGCACATGATCTACGTATCGAGTTGTACTACTATTGACCTTATATATGTATGAATATTATGGATGTTTACCGTATTAGTAGTTAGCACTAGTACGTTTTATATGCATTGAATATGAATTCATAGGTATGCTTACGGTAAGCATGGAATAGAGGACGAATCCCTACTGAACCTTAGCCGAATTTCAGGGTCGAAATTCCTTTAAGGAGGAAAGACTATAATAACCCTAAAATTATAATCAATCGAATAAAATTAATTTAAGGCCAGGGCGGTCCAAATAAGATAAATAAGGGGAAATAAATTAATGTAAAAGGGGTAGTAAGGCCCAAGCCCAAATTATTGTGGGACAATAAACAGTACTCCTCTTCATTCATTCATTTTCACCCTCCCTAAAATAAAATGAAATGATAAGGAAGAGTTTTAATGGTGAAGGCTTAGAGAGAAGGAAAACAGGAAAAAGGTAAAGAAAATGTAAGCTAAAGGGGACTAAGAAAACTAAAGCTAGATATCTTAAAGATCGAGGTGAGTAATACTTAGGTTATCTACAGTGATATGTAATATATGATTTCGGTCTAGATTTATATGTTTTTAGGTATAATAGGTTCATATGGATCTTTATTAACAAATATAAAGGTTTAATTAATGTTTTGAAGAAGAATAGAAAAACATGGGATGTTTAGATGTGTTTTCCCTACTCTAATGATTTTTGAAACATGATGAAAATTTTAGATGGTGCTATAACCATGATTTTAGAGATCAGTTTTTAATTTTAGGATTTTTTTTTACCTTATATTATTATATACCATTTATCAAAGGTCCATAACTAGAAAATAAATAAGGAAAGTACCTTAAAAGTCCGAAAAAGATTAAATATGTTAGAATAAGTGCTCACAAGTTTTCTGGGAATTTATTAGAATTTTCTATAAAGGAAATAAACTAAAAAGGGCTAAGAACTGCACTGGGGCAAGTGGGGAACTACAGCGACGCATGAAAATAAATTTATATAGAAAAGTGTGTTAATCGTTGTTTGAAAAAAGGGAAACTAGATCAAAATCATTTGCTGAAAAGAAAGAAAAGAGATAGTGCAAGTAAAAGAAAGTAATATAAGGATGACGAACCGCATTTCGAAAGGTTTAAGTCGACAATAAACCACACATGTCCAACTCAAAACAATCCAGAACATAGATTATCAATGTGGTTAATTAAGAAAAATACGAAAATAAGAAAACAAACATAGAACATCGCAGGTGAATGGAAAAATCAAATAATCAAATAAACAGTTCATGAAGCTGTTTATAATATACATTTGATTAAAATTTTACAACATCTATTAGAATTATATATACTACAGAATAATAGAATAATGCAGTAGAACAATATGATGTAGGGAGATAATACTAGTAATAAAATATACCAAATCTTCATCTTCGTCCTTCAGAATAAATGATCTTCAAAGCGCTGAAAACTCAGGGCTGACCCGAGCATAAAGTAAAACAATACACTCGAGTCGGAACTAACATATTCTTATGTGACTCAAATCAATATCACATACGATAAGAGTGTAATAGTATAAGAGATGTTTATGGTGTCTCCTATCCAGTGTATAACGTGCGTGCAATAACTCAGGAGATGTTACAGGATTTTCCATCTCTTAAGAATCAGTCTATCTATATATAGTAGAATACGCTACATATGAAATGTCCAATCAATAAAATAAATATTTTTCCTAGCGTTAAGGCTTTACATTAGTCCTTCTTAATGCGTTTTTAAGCATTGTCGTACAGTTTGTATATAACGCTCCAGTAGCACGTCAGGGGATAGGGATGCGCCATGATACAACAACACCAAACCAAACTCATTGTGGTCTCGCATAAGGATAAAATTATGACAAGGCACATGAGGCAATGACCAAGGTAGGATACTACCAGTTCCGATCGCAGGGCTGGTGGTAACACATCGTAGCCACGACCGCCCCTACATCCATCCATCCCATAATGAGTCAAAGGGAGGTCATCCCAAATCAAGGTGCACCAATCGAAACTAACATCAAAGGTAATAGTATGAACCGGGTCCAAAAATAAAATCGAAGAACAGATGTCCACTAGAAGAAGCTACTTTCATTGAGTGCTATTTTGTTCGAACTATGTGAACAAAACATCACTCTACATTGGTGAAAATCAGTGGGCTCGACATAGAGCCCACTGATTTCATTCAATGAGGAGTCGTGTTTTGTTCACACTAGTGTGAAAAAAATAGAATTCACTTCCACTGGCCCTGTAAAGCCATCATGTTTTAGTCATTTCAAATTGACACAAGTGTCGGAGCTATCCACCATAATTCTCTTTCTTCAAATCCAACAATGGATACCAAGTTCTACCACTTCATATTGGAGTCTCCTCTGCGTAATTGTTGTTAAAGCGGTTCCAGTATTGACAGAGAGCGTGCCAATAAGAGGCCTTGGTCTCTTTAACAACCAAATATCGTTTTACACACCGATTGGTTCGTTTACATTAAGAAAACGATTCATAGTTGATATTAAAATATCATTCATTTCAAAATTATCATATTCACTTTGAAATCAATTTCATCTCAAAAATCATTTCGAATTTCGACTTTGGCTGTAACCTCATTTAACCACATTCGCATTTAAATCAACGATTTAAATATAAACATTCCAACTTTGCACAGTTTGAACTTTTAGAAAATAGTTTGAACAGTTTAAAATAGATTAAATAGTTTGGAGATTTAAAACAGTTTGATATAAAATGGTTTGAGTTTTGAAAACGGTTTATATAGTAAAATAGTTTGGAAAATCAAAATAATTTGAATATTTAAAAAATAAATTTTAAACAGCTTGTATTAAAATAATTTATTGTGAAAATAGTTTCAAATCAAACTGTTTCTTTCCATTTCAACAAATCCAGACCCGGGTCCAAATTTAAATCAAATTGATTCAATTCCAAATCTCTCAATTCCAATCATCTTCAATCTCAATTCAGTTCAAATCAACTCAATTTGATTTCAATTTAAATCAATTTCAATTTCAACTCATATCAACTTCGATTTCAATTTCAATTTGAATTAATTCAAATTTTGAATTTCATTGATTCGATTCAAATAGTTTAGTTTCAATTCAATTCCTAATTTTAAACCATTTCAGTTTATATAAATTTCAAGTTCAATTTCAATTTACCGATTTAAATCACATAAATCAAATTTAAACTTCAATATTTAGTTGAAGTTTCAAATCTTCAAAATAATTAAATTTCCAAAATTAAATTCATATGTCGATTATAACTTCACATTTCAAATTTTATTCTTTAAAATAATTTTTTTTAGCCAAATTTTGATTTCAACATTTCAAAGCTTGAATGAGAAATAATTCAATTATCATAAATTCAATTTTACTTCATTCTCTAAAACAAAATCATTTAAATAATTACAAAAACAAGAATTTTAAAACCATTTAATTTAACCAATCCGGTGTCCGTATATAATTTTCTATCCCTTGGCCAAGTAAATCGTTGTTTCAAGTTTTAATTGCAAGGATGGATATATATAATTTTAGTTCAAATCTCAGTGTCATAAGTATATATCGTTTCAACCTATTTCCTAATTTACTCGAAATAATTCAATTTACAGTTTTATATACTATCAATAATATATAGGTTGATAACAGGGGTATATAAAATAAATAAACATCCAATCATCCAATATTTCAACCAATAGCATTCAATTTCAGTCAACATCCAAATCAGCCAATAATTCATAGCAATTAACTAGTTATTAATAGCGAGCGTTTAAGAAGCAATTTAACTTCAATTTCAATTTAACTGTTGATTAAAATTCCTAACAGTTCAACTCATATGTCAATACAAATGTCAATTAATCACCAAACAATAGCCAATAAAAATATATTACTTCATGATTTCAATTTAACTAACATTGGAAATATTTTAGTATTCATGAGCGGGTTTAATCACTCACCATTATTTGGACTAAAAAATATTCAGCTTCGTAGTCCTCGTCGATACGATCGCAATACGACTCGTTTCGCTTGGAACGGACCTCGTATAAATCGAAACTAACCTCAATGATAATAGCATGGAGCGAGTTCAAAAAGAAAATCGAAGAATAGATGTTTGCTAGAGGTAGCTACCCTCATTATCCCTGTCAAGCCATCTTTTTTTAGTCATTTCAAATTGGCACAAGTATCAGGGTTATCCATCATCGTTCTCTTTCTTCAAATCTAGCAACATGCACCAATTCTAACCACTTTGTTTGGGAGTCTCCTCTGCGTACATAGTTGTTAAAGTGGTTCCAATATTGATAGAGAGTATGCCAATAAGAGGCCCTGGTCTCTTTAACAACCAAATGTCGTTTTACACATTGGCTGGTTTTCTTACATTTCAAAAACGATTCATACTTGATATCAAAATATCATATTCACTTAAAAATATCATTCATTTCAAAATTATCATATTCACTATGAAATCAACTTAATTTCAAAAATCATTTTGAATTTCGATTTTGGATATAACCTCATTTAACCACATTTAAATTTAAATTAATGATTTAAATATAAACATTCCAACTTTGCATAGCTTGAAATTTTTAGAAAATAGTTTGAATAGTTTCAAATGGTTTAAAATAGTCTAAATAGTTTAGAGATTTAAAATAGTCTGATATAAAATAGTTTGAGTATTGAAAATGGTTAATACAGTAAAATAGTTTGGAAAATTAAAATAATTTGAATATTTAAGAAGATAGATTTTAGACAGTTTATATTAAAATAATTTATTTTGAAAATAGTTTCAAATCAAACAATTTCATTCCATTTCAACAAATCTAGACCCAGTTCCAAATTTAAATCAAACCGATTCAATTCTAAATCTTTCAATTCAAATCATCTTCAATCTCAATTCGGTTCAAATCGATTCAATTTCGATTTCAATTTAAATCAATTTCAATTTCATTTCAAATGAACTTCGATTTTGATTTCAATTCGAATTAATTTCTATTTCGATTTTCATTGATTGGATTCAAATAGTTTAAGTTTCAATTCAATTATTAATTTAAAACCATTTCTGCTTAGATAAATTTCAAGTTTAATTTCAATTTATCGATTTAAATCACTTAAATCAAATTTAAACTTCAATATTCAATTTAAGTTTCAAATCATCAAAATAATTCAATTTCCAAAATTAAAATCATATGTCGATTATAACTTCACATTTCAAATTTTATTCTTTAAAACAATTTCTTTTAACCAATTTCGGTTCCAACGTTTCAAAGCGTGAATGAGAAATAATTCAATTCTCATAAATTTAAATTTTCTTCTTTCTCTAAAATAAAATAATTTAAATAATTTCAAAACCAAGAATTTTAAAACCATTTAATTTAACCAATCCGGTGTCCATATAAAATTTCTTATCCTATGGCCACGTGAATCGTAATTTCAATTTTTAATTGTAGGGATGGATATATATCATTTTAATCCAGATATCAGTATCATAGGTATATATCGTTTCAACAATTTCGTAATTTATTCGAAATAATTTAATTTACAGTTTTATATACTGTCAATAATATACATGGTGATAATAGTTATATATAAAATAAATAAACATCCAATCATCCAATATATCAACCAATAGCATTCAATTTCAAACAATATCCAAATCAGCCAATAATTCACAATAATTAACTAGTTATCAATATCGGATGTTTAACTAGCAATATAATTTCAATTTCAATTTCAATTTAACCATCGATTAAAATTCCTAACAGTTCAATTCATATGTCAATTCAAATATCAGTTAAATTACCAACCAACAGTCAATAAACATCAATTACTTCATGATTTCAATTTAACTGACATCAGAAATATTTTAGTATTCGTGAGCGGGTTTAATCACTCATCTTTATTTGAACTGATAATTTTTTAGCCTCAAAAAAATTCCAATCCAACTTCATGACGTAGTCCTCGTCGTTACGATTGCAAGGCGACTCGTTTCGCTCAAAAAGGACCTCGTATAAAAACTTTATAAGTTTTTAAATGTTTTAATATAATTAAAATTAATCAACAAAATAATTAATTTTAACTTCAACAAAATATTACCTCCCTCCATTCTCTCCGTACGCGCTATAGGCGGTCTCGTTCCTTTTTAAAAAATGAACGATGACTGCGATCAACGCCGCGCCATTGCACTAGACGACACCGGATGCCACCATACGTTGCCAGCCGGTTGGCCCGACCTCCACCTCACCTATGCCAACAGTTCGACGCCTTCGCCTTGCATTGATTCGTCAAACGAAACCAAAACTACCGCACATTCAAAATGAAATTGCCGCTACCTCAGGCCATCGATCGACTTCAAACTGCGACGACGCGTAGCCCTCGACGATCTCTACAACTTCCGCTCAGGTGCCACTACCTATCAAAGTCCGAAGTGGCCGTAATCGTCAAGTATAGATCCGATGGTTATTGGTGAATTCTGGTTGCCTTGGTGTTCCGTTCGACCATCCAACCAGTCGACTTCTACATCTCACCATATGAACAACTTTCATATTGGGACCATTGCTTGAAAACGTCGTCAATGGCTTCGATCGACGGTGATCGTTGGACGTGGGATCCGTTCTATTACGGCTAAGACAATAGAAATTAGGGTGTGCAAAATAAAAGGAAGTTGAAGCTATTTATAGAAAATTTCCGCAGCACTATTCATCCGTGAAAATTTCTAACTCCAAAAGAAGCATGCCGCCTGGCGTTTTATATATTATACCCGTATTCCAAACAAGATGGAATATATTTCGATGGCCAATTTTATCATATTCAAAAGATAACTTTTCTAATCAAATTATTTGATTTAAATTCCTTTAATTAAATTATACGCATTTCAAGCTCGCACTGCCAAACAATAACTTCGATCGCTACGAAACTTGAGATCCTATATTAACTCACTATTACAGATCCGATGAAACTAGTTTCGTCGAAATCCGAGACAGTGTCCAAGGAGACTATTTTTACCCATTAATTAAAACGAGAAATTTTCAAAATCAATTTAATCACTTTAAATTCAATTTTAAAAGTTAACAATTTTCATTCTTGTTCAAATAAAATTTAAGTCAACTTCCAACATTATTTTCATTCATAATAAATTTAGGATTCAATTATTTGAATAATTTCCAATATCAAATTTAAATAATTCAATCATTTAATAAATCACTATAATTGAAATATAAGTTATTTAACTTATAAAATATAACTTTTAAAATGACTTCAAATAATAAAACAACTACTTCCATTTTATAGTAATTCAACATCAATGTAATTACTTACAATTCAAAATTATTTAATTTACTTTCTAATATAAGTATCATCTCTTATCTTATTGAATTTTGTTGTTCAAAATTTTTATCTAAGTTCATATCTAGTGAATTACAATAATAAATCATTAAATTTTTATTTCGAACCATTTTTTCATTAAGTATATTAAACTTAATAATTTTAAATAGTTAAAAATGCGGGTCATTACAATGAATAAGATAACAGAACTTGTAAAGACATTGTCGGGGATATCAGGATTTGTCGATAACGGTGTTGGGTCGGCGACCATACATTATAAATATGAACTATGCATAATATAAAGGGGTCATACTGCACCAAAATTGAGAAGGGTACGGCTAAAAAGAAAAGGGGAAGCACTCAACGTTTGGGCAAAGTGGTACAACACCAAGAAAAAGTAGTATACGAAACATAATAAAAGATAAGTAGGTAGGACTTGGGGAGTGGCCAGGTCAGTATAGGGAAGGGATCATGCACAAGAAATAAGGATAAAAGGGCTATTGATGCTAGGTAGGGACGGTCACTCGAATGCACACTTTGAAAGGTGAGGATAAGACATTCAACTTTCAGAAACTGCGGGGCAGTTACATAAGTAAAACAAATGTCTAAAGTGGATGCATACCTTGAGATGGTGAGCAGAGGCATTTATGAATGCACACCTAGGGAAGGTGAGACATTCAACTGCCCGAGGTGCAGCATTAAATTTTTAAAGAGGAATGAATAAAAACAACATGGGGTGCAATATTAAATTATTAAAGAAAAGTAAGAAGACTTGCATGAGATGTAGTAATCAATAGTTAAGGAAAAATAAGTAATACCTGGGCAGGGTGGTGTATTAGACAATTAAAGAAGAATAAGTAAGACTTGCATGGGGCATAGTATTAAATAGTTAAAGGATAAATAAGAAGATGAGCAGTGTGATAGAAAATTAAATAATAATTTAAGGTGGGGAGCGGGTGGGGACTGTGTAGGGGGCGCAACAGTACAGTAATGTAATGAATTAAAAAGAATGAACTAAATTATGAATTTAGTGGGTATTATGCGGGGGTGCAGAAAAAATGAGTACCACTAAAGGAAACGCAAGGTGTGGATGTTAATAAGAACTAATTGTGTCGATACTTTGATTGACTTTTGGATGTATGAATAGTGAGGGGGAAACCCAACCTATGCAGTATGGTTTGATATCATTATATGATTGTTTTGGGGTAAGTATTATTCATGCCAGACATTATGTCAAAGTCGTGTTTTCATTTCTATTTTCCTTTTTAGGTCAGGGTGCTCATTTGAAGAGGCTAAGTTTATGGAATTAGACAGATATGAAATAAGGGTCATAGTATGAAGATCAAATGCGGAGTAGGAGACTATAGCTAATAAATATTTTTCCCATATACTAAGGAGTGTAGCACTCAAGCATCATGTTATCCTACTCTTTACTATGTTATTCTTTACTATATTTGACCCCTATGTGGGTGCATTTTGGTTTAATTATGATCGGAAAAAATCTAGAAAAATGTTAAAGAAATTCTCTATGTAATGAAAAATTTTAACTGCTTGGTTTACTTTATCTGTGTTTAATTAATAAACTGAACTCACTTTCGTCGTTGGAAGATAATTTCGATGATGACTGCAACATTATCGTCGTTCATCTTCGAATCTCAAGTGGGATATTACACATCCATTGTAGTAATGGTTTAACCAATTGAATCATCAAAACATTAAACCTTAATTCATCATCGTTCGACTCACTGTCTGGTCTTGAAAATATGATCTTACCATTGCCGATTGTAGGTATTATGAGTGTATTTTTCAACATATATTTGCATATATTTTAATGGACCAAAAGAAAAGAGATTTTGCAGTATTCAGTCAAAATCTCGAATCACTAACAGATATAAAGTTTTGACATAGAGGGTAGGCCTAAAGTCTATATTCTACGGTGAGCAAGATAAGCAAGCAAATAGATAGGAGCCCTCCTTCGGTATCAATCGCTTCTCTCCTTTCCATGGCCTACACTCACTCGGGTATAACATGCTAGAGATGCCTGTGGAACGGGCATACATACAATGAATATTATTGATGCTACTATCAGTAGAAGATTTAGGGAGATAGGCTTATGGGTATTGCTTCTGAAATAGTGAAAATCTAGTCAATAGTTTGGACAGGCGGAGATTGACTGGCTGTCTGAGGTAGTTTTCGAGCCTTCTTTCTTGATTTTTTTGCATCAATTGAGGGATCCCAGCGGAGTCAGAGCAAGTATCCTATAGCCTAGGGACTAGGTGTGAAGTAGGAAGCAGATTACTCAGAGAAAGGTTGTTATTTATTTCCTTTCTAGTTAATGAAAATCTTTTGTTAGGACAGCCATTTTCTTTAACGATGTTAATGAAATGGATTAGATATACAAAATTTACAGAAAATTGAGGAAAATTTGAATAGTTCGAAAGAAAGGAAATGAAGAAAAATCTAAAGAGTTCGGTCGATCCAATTTTATGGATTAGTGGACCAAGTCCTACTGATCCAAAAGTTAATTCGATGAATTTTAGTATTTATAATGTTTTTAACTCCAAAAATACTATTGTAATCATATAGATCGATGACTAATCAATATTCTTAACCCCAAAAATAGATCAACACCCTGGTTTGAGTATGAAAGCACCAGCTTGTTCTCGCATAGCAATTATGCAGATAATAGATATAGAAAAAAGCAGCAAGAGAAAGAAGCAAGAAGACTTTTATAGTGTTCGGCTGTTAATGAAGCCTACGTCCACTTTATAGTTTGATTGCTGTTGCAAGATGTATATGATTACAAAGCTCTTGATTATTCTTAGCTAGATTGAATCTTCAAAGTTAGAATTCATTGAAGAATCACAGTGAACTCCTTTGAAGATTGTTGTGAGGGAGGTGAAGAATGAAGAAAGCTTCCAGTAGAGTTTCAACAACTAGTCTGTAAGATCCCTTTGTGTTGCAGGTAGGATGGTATTTATAGAGACCGAAGAGCTTCTGGGCCAGGCCCGTCCGCCAACCGCTTATAGATGAACTCAGGAAGAAACCACAAAAACTTGCCTCGCGAACCGAGCTAAAACGTGGATCGCGAGCGATCCATAGTATTTTGCTCAAATGCGAGCCAATTCCTTAGCCTTAATCTTTGGTTTGTTTTTCATGGAGCACAGCGATCCTATGGTGATGTATGGATCGCTAGCGATCTGTGGTGTATGGATCGCTGGCGACTCATACACTTTGCTTTTCTTTGGACTTTGGTCTCTGGATTGCCTTTATCGTCTTGCGCTGATGTCATTTATGTAATCTCGTTGCATGTCGCCTTGTTTTGATGATGATTTACTAGCTAGTTGTATTTAATTGCGTATTGGACTGAACAAATGCTTGTCTCTTGATCTAACTAACTCGGAATCTCATCAAACTGAGTCATTGCTACTGAAATATGTGTATGGATCGTGATATAAGTGAAATAGTTGAACCTTGATCTAACCCCATGGATCGCTAGCGATTAATAGGCCATGAATCAATAGCGATCCATGTCCTTAGCGGGTTTTCTTGTTCTTTTTTTGGCTTCCTTTGGCTTGTTACTCTAGTTCATATAGTTGATTTCTCGACTATCCTGACTCGACCAAGTTGCTTCGACTCCTCTTGGATCCAACTGGGTTAAAAATTCGGATAACATTTCCCCTAGAGTACATCTTCGTTGAAAATAAGGCATGCTCTAAAAATGATTTCTTTTAGTCTCTGGTTGTTGAATTTCAAGTAATCGTGTTAAATTTACGCGAATGCGAACTAGGTTATGCTGCTGCTTGCTTAATTTTGATCTCGACCTTCGTTGCTCGTCATAATAGGTTAAAATTTTCTCTATAGCTTCTTAATCTATTATAAAATGGTAGGTAGATGTCGCTATGCAACTTTGAGGTCGAAGGTGTGCAAACTTATGGGTCGCTAGCGATCCATAGCCAATGGATCTCTAGCGACTTGAATATTTAGCAGTTTTTTGTGTGTTTTCATTCCCTATTTAAGCTCTCGACCTGATCCGCTCCTCACTATTAATATGAGCCGAGCTTCTTTCTATGATCTGAGCTTTCAATTGTGCTTCGACCTAAGCATCCAGTGATCCGTTCTTTTGATTGACTCGATTCAACATCTCCATCAATCCATCCTCGTCTAAACCCCCATTGTGATTCCTTCTACACAGCCAACTCCAAAGCATCACCGGCTTTCCAAATCGCCTCTAATAAAACCCTAGTTCACCTACCGCAAGTCGTCACTGATCCATTCTTAGATCATTGCCTATCTACTTCTAGCTTGCCGATCCTAAAGCTTCAACCAACTTTTGCATTTAAATCGTTAATCCAAGGCGGGTTAGCTAATTATGATGTTCATTTATTGATTTGGTCGTGAAGTTGCATTCACAATATTAATCGTGAAGAGTCTGGGTCGATTGCGGCTTAGTGGAGGAAGATAGTAAATCAAGTTTTGAATTCTTCACGGAATGACATTCGAGCCTTGCATATTTTGCTATCTTCGTCCATTGAGTCAGAACTGACTTATGCCAGGTCCCATAGCCGATACCGCACAACACATTATGAATTGGTTTCGTCCTTTCAGAGGATTCAGATTGATTTATCTTTCTTTTGCACGCACAGTGTACGTGTACTGGAAAGGCTTCTGTGTCGTTTTGGACAATGGATCCATTATTGATGGTTGATTGATAACGGTTAAGTATAGGAGAAGTAATTTCAAAAAGAAAGTGATACGGGAAGTCCTTTTACCTCTCGGCTACGAGCGTACTATCTACACGAGGTAGAGCGTTTTTGGTGTCCAGGACACCATGCCCATCACTGATAAATAACACATCGCACTTGCCCCAGTACATACTTGAAGCATGACGCATCAGTGCGAGCCGATATTTTTTTGGACTTCATGTGTGGTATGGGGAGTTCTTATTTTAGGGTAGAATTACCCGACCGTTTCATATGTAAGCTCTGTTGTTTAGAATGAAGCACCCATCCTCTTATCGCAAGTCTAGCGGAGGAAGTCCTACGCTTTTGGGGGCCGAGTCGTCGTCCATTTCCTATCCTTCTTCTGCTTCACAGGCTGAGCATGGCCACTAGTTCTGGATGGTATAGTCATGGACCGAACTCCTCCTAATTCCAAAGTCGTTCTAAATTCGACGAAAAGAGCGTCTTCTGCGATCTCTGCCAAAGTCTTGCACAATATCTGGCTATAGCACGACATAAAAGATGTGCATCTCCTAGAGAAGAATGAGTTCGCTTATATGCCACCTCCGAGATATACTGCTTGTAATCGATATATGTGCTTGAATGGAGTTGTGCCTCCTTTAAACAATTTCCTGAGAGAGGCCCTCTTGAACTTAGGGATTGCTTCATTTCAGATTCACCCCAATGGCTATGCCCTTTTAACTTGTCTGCATGTCCTTTTCATGCAAACATTCAACCATGCCCCGACTTTTGACGAGTTGAAATACTTTCTTTCATTCAAAAAAAGAGACGAGTGTCCTTCGTTGGTCTTAATCGAGCCCAAGTGGAATTATAAAATTGTATTACGACTGCAGAGTAACTTGTGCCAATTCAAGATTCAATACTTCTTTTTTAGATGTCCTGAGGGGTTCAACCGTCTTTGGACAGCGGGGGGTAAGTTCCCTTTCTTTCTCATTGAATTTCTATGTGTCACTGTGAGATTTCTAACAGGTCCAATACTTCTTACAGTTATTCTAAGGCCGAACAGGGACTTGTCTTTCGATGGAATTTTCCACACCTTAAAGGCTATTGATACTGAAGAAAGATTTGGTAAAGTCTAATTGGCTGATGAACACTTTCTTCGATATGGGTTGCTGCACCCGGGGAGATCCGTAGTTCCAGCCGAAGTCTCGTCCCCTTCTCGATCCAAGGTACGCATGCTATATACCTTCTCATCTTACGGTTTCGAAGAGGGCGCTTTTCAAGAACAGGAAGGCCCGTTCGGCGAGTCGGCTGAAGGGGCTCGCGAGGGAAAAGACACCGCGATTGAGGCTAGTAGTACGACTTGGATACCCCTGATTCTAGAAGAAAAGGAAGATGAAGTCAATCAAAGTGAAGGCAAAGCTGCGATGGGCATAGAAAAAGAGGAAGGAGAGATCGGAAGTAGTAGCGATGAGTCCACTTTTAGTGAAATTTTTATGCAGAATCACATGGTGGGGATTCTGAATTATGTGATGAGACTTCAGAGATGAGCCCCATTGTCCCGAATTCTCCTCCTCCAAACATAAGTAGTAAAGGTGGTGCCCCAAAGATCAAGCGGCGTTGGGATTCTCCGAGTAAAGACGTTGGCATAGACTTTGGAGATTTGAGCAATGTTTACATCGATTTTGATGCCCTCATGGGGGAAGACTTCAAATTCAAAGAGATGTCTCTTTATCCAAGCCATATTGCACTCGAAATTAGCCCAACTCCGTCCATGATGATTGCCCAATCCGGTTTATGACGTCGTTTTAGGCTCTCTCCACAAGCACAATACACATTTCACTAGGGTTGCACCCACTAACACATAAATTTTTCATGCATATTCTCTGTTTCTAAGACTTTTTTCCTATCTTGCATGTCAGGTACCATGAGAGGATGCGGTCTCTATAATGATTTGGAAGAATTCACCGACTCTCAACACTGGTCAAAACGGTATTCCAGTCATCACCAACCTGCGAAACGGAGGAGGAATATCCAAAAAGAAAGGATTTAGAGGCTGAGGATCACCGTCGAGATGAGAGAGAACGGGTTCGAGTATATAAAGGTGGATACAAAAAAGGCAGACTTTTGATAAGATAGAGAAGCCGCCGAAAAGGTCGAAATTCGGTCGCAGATCCCATTCTTCATAACACAGGCCTTCGCTCCGGCCCCCGCCTCGATTAGTTCTGAAATCCCAGCTTCTTCTGTACACATTCCATCTTCGGTCAAGCTCCATCGTCTCATATGGCCCTTGCCCCTGGTTCTTCATGCCCCCACCTAAGAGCTGCCTATGTTCTTCCATCTAGTCCTCCCAGGCTTGAGGCAGCGCTCCCCAGGTGGTTCTTAAGGAGGGTTAGGTTTGACCGTGATGTCATCCGATTCATAGAGAAGTGTATATGCCCTATCTCCAGGCAATCCAGAATGATTAAGAACAGGCCGAAGGGTAGGAAAATTATGCTAACAGTCGGCGGACACGAACCATAACGACTGTTAGGAAATCCTCTCCTTCGAGTCGAAGAAAGATGATTTTGAAAGAGCATTAGCTGTACGTGATGCCAGAATCAAACATCTAGAAGAGGAAAAAAATGCGACGCTTTGAGAAAGCAAGAAAAATGCTGGCTTGCTGAAGGAGTTAAAAGAGGTGCATGCAAAGATCGAGATCGTCTGGAGAGACGAAATCAAAAAAGCACATGCCCAAGAAGTTAAAAACCAAGCGGAACTTGAAGCCTGTAGCACGATTATTGATGCCCGTAGGAAGACTATTTCCAACTATGACAAGATCAACGAAAGCCACAATAAGACGATCACTGAATATGAAGACTTCATGAAGTCATGCGATGAGACAATCTCCGACTAGGCTGAGATGATTGTTGTACTCTAGGACCGAGTCGTGCAACTTGGCATCGATAAAAATCGCGTCGAAGTTGAGAAGACCGCTGTCACGGTGGAATATTTGGAGCTTCAGAATACTTTTGAGAGAAAGATGGATAAGATGGATGAGACCATCTTGAATTTATGTCAACTCCCTACTACACCAGGGGAGTCTCAGCTACTTAGGACCTAAATTCTTACGCACTCTCGCTGTGATTTAGAGAAGATCTTGTCCCGCTTTTGTGATAGCAGCGATGTTTATTCCGAGCGAGAGTTAGAGAACGCCTACCGGAATGAAGAATCACAAAAGGCATTGTTGGAGGGCCGGGAGATCTTGTGGGATAAGGGAGAAGCGGCGGCTGCCGATGCTACCACAGCGGCGGCTGCCGAAGCGCTTCTAGAGCCTTTTATTTTCGGTGCCAGCGAACCATCGAGGCGGCCCCACGATCCGTCAGCAAGTTCTAGGCTTGAAGATTCCCCTTGGATTGTGGAACCATCAAAGGAGGGTAAAGGCGGTGAATTCGAGGTTGACATTATCGGTCAATCTTCTGGTGTAGGTAATCTACTTGCTTCTCCCGAATTTGAGAATTTTCACCTTATGCCGCAATGCATGACAAACTTAACGCTTTTATTTTTGATCTTATAGGTCAGTCCTCCTTATTTGTCGATCTTACCGCTTCCTTGGCTCTTAGACCTATTGCTATCTCTACCGCTTCCATGCTCGTTTCTATGCCTGCGCCGGTCGTCGCTTCTGTGTTTGGCTCGCAGCCGGGGTCGGAATCCGAGAACATTACCGCTATGGGTTGGATGACCCGTCCATATCTTTAGAGGGTAATTTCACGGCGGGCAAAGATCAAGAGAAAGAAATTCAGATTAAGCAGCCGTGTAGATCTCAAGAATATCTGGTTACCGTTAAAAAAGAGAAGGTTGAAGCAATCAAGGCCTCTAAGAGCTCCTGCAAGTCTCGGAAGCACAAAATAAAGGGCGAGTCTTTGAAAAGGTTACAGAGCACGATAAGGACATTAGCACTGAGGAGATCGTCGACATCACTATCAGTGATACCACTCCCGAGGCAAACAAATACTTCGAACAAAAGTCGGGAATGGGAGTGGTGGAAAGAAGCATAGAGGAACTTGGATGGTGGCTTGTCTGGTTTTGATTCATTTTGCGTTGTTTGTTCAAGTGCACAGTTTGCACTTAGTATTTTTGTTGTGTTGTCTGTACCTTTTCTTTTGTTGGCCGATATAGTATGGCTATGGGCCCAACGTTTTTACCTTATGCATGAGAAAATTATAAGTACTCTACTGTTGTATTTTGGCTATACCTCTACTTACCTGCTTATATGTATCATGTGCACTTATGTCTATTTTGTCTACTTCCATTTCACTTTGTCTTGTCCTGTGATTGCTGTTAGAATTCTTTATTTGGATTAGAACTTTTGAAATGTGAAATTTTCGTTTTGAAGCATAACATTTTTGTTTAAGTGCCAGTATAATCCCAAGTTCACAGGGCTGTTTACTTCAAACGCTTGACAAACGACCGGTAACTTATGGTTCAAATAGTTTGCATGTCATGACTTAGAATTTGACTAAGTCATAATTCGATTATTCTCCTTTTGCAAGTTTTGCAACTTATATTTTTATGCGATTCTGGAATGTATATAACATATGCTCATTTAAAATGTGTACGATAACGTAAACTTAGTGTTGAAAATATAGTTATGAGATTAACTATTAGAAAGTTCATAAGCATACAATTACAAGATTAACTTGATGAATAATCTGCAAATTTTTGAAAGTTAAACCACTTATCACTTCTTAAAAGCATGAGCTGGTACTTATGAACATCATTTCTTTGGATTTTTCTTTTGCAATCCTCAAATATGTACTTCATTGCTCATGGTTTGTACATTATGCGAAGTAACTGTAGACAATCAAATGTCATTCACGTTAAATGTTTCGTTTCACCGTGGAGCGTCAGCAATTGGAGTTTTCTGCTAGTCCGTAGCACTCTAATTTTGTTGGAATCGCACCCGTTACTCTCGGTAATGGGAGTGGTTTGATCTTTGCAATTCCTGTGATAGATGAGTTCCCCAGTATATCAGGGAAATTCTGGTACTCAAAATACTTCTCAATGTTGCCAATCTTTGGGCAACGTGAGGAGTTTATGTTTTAAGTGCGTGATTTCATGGCTCTGAAAGTTAATGCATAGCTTATGAAATGCATGGCTTTTAGTTCTCCTTGATATTTCCTATCTTCGGGCAATGCGAGGTTTTTACGTTCTAGAAGCATGACTTCACGGCACCGAGAGTTAATGTGTGGTTTATGAAATGCATGGCTTTTAGTTCTCCTCGATATTGCCTATCTTCGAGTAATGTGAGCAATTTGTGTTTTAACAGTTATTGTGCGGCTTATGAAGTGCACGGCTTTTGATACTTATCAGTGTTTCCTATCTTCAGGTAACGCCAAGGATTTTATGTTTGAGCCTTCTTGTTGTTGCTAGGGCAACACTGGCTCTTAGAAGGAGGGGATCGGGTTCTGCCTATCCAACGATTTGAGTCGATTTGCTTCCGTCGACCCGGCGGGTAATTATTGTGAACATATTTTTGTTGGTTCAAAAAGCGAATCAATTTTATTAAGAAAATTTGGGCAAGTTTTTGTCCATTTACAATGCCCCGGAATCCTGGGATGGATTATTTGTTGCAAAATAGAAGGTACTTTAGGTAATTTTCAGGTGAAGTAGTGGCACAGCGATTCACTGTTCAATGCTCTGGGGATTTGGACTCCATTGGCGGTTGTCAATTTGAAAGTTCCATCCCTTAGCTTTTGATTGATCATATATGGCCATTCCCAGTTTGGTTCGAAGGTTCCTGGCACGGGATAGATCCGTTTAAGGACAAGGTCTCCCACTTTGAAGGTTTGGTTGTGAACCTTGGAGTTGAAGTATCATGCGACCATTTTTTGGTGGGCAACGGTCCTTAACTCGGCTTATTCCCACCTTTCGTCAATCATATCCAGTGATTTGAGTAGGAGCTGCTCGTTTTGCTCCTGATTAAAGTTTACCTTCGATTAGAGGGTACTTCTAGTTCTATTGGAAGCAATGAGCCATATGCCAAGGCGAATGGAGTGTGTCCGGTTATCGCTTTATGAGTTGTCATGTAAGCCCATAATATGAGTGGAACTTCTTCAATCCAGTTTCCTTTTGCTTTAGTTAGTCGCTTTTTGTTAGTGGATTTGATGATCATGTTTTTTGCCTCCACTTTCTGCTTGCTTGTGGATGAGCAATTACGGAGAAGCTCTTCTCAATTCAAAAGCGTTTGCAGAAGTCTTTGAAATTAGCGCTTTAGAACTGGGTCCCGTTATCGGTGATGATTTTGCATGGCACACCAAACCTACAAATAATGTTTTTAGTAACAAAATTAATGACTTTCTTTATAGTAATAGTGGCCAACGGTTCCACTTCGGCCCATTTCGTGTAATAGTCAACAACAACTATAGCGTATTTGGCTCTTCCTTTAGCTTATGGCAATACACCAATCAAGTCGATTCCCCAAATTGCGAAGGCCATGGGTTGACCGTCTGTGTTAATTCTGTTGAGGGAGTTCTTTTATTTGTGCCGAATCTTTGGCAACGATCACATCGCTTGGCGTAGTCTACTGCGTCGCAGTTTATTGTCGGCAAGAGGTATCCATACTTGATAAATTTTTTACGAGGGTTTGACCTCTAGTATAGTCTCTGCATTCTCCTTCATGCATTTCCTTCAGGATTCGGCGAGCTTCATCGTCGGTCACACATCTAAGAAGGGGTTTAAGAATCCTCTTCGATAAAGTATCCCATCCTGTATTACGAATTGCGGTGCTTTTCGAAGAAGCTTTTTTCGTTGATTTCGGTTAGTTAGAAGGGTACCTGTAGGTAAATAGTTCTTGATTGGTATCATCCCTGTTTCTGGTTCAACGGTGCCCTCGAGGATCCAGTCGACGTCCATTTTGTCTATGCTCGGGGCAATCAAAGTATCAACTGGGACTAGTCCCGATGATTGAGCTTCTTCGGAGCTTGCCAATTTAGGTAAGTAGTCAGCCTTGGTGTTCTGCTCTCGCGGAATATGAATTATGGTATAATGTTTGATGCCGCTCAATAACTCTTGTACTTTCGACAGATACGGTGCAGGTTCTCCCGTCGAGCCTGGTACTCTCCTTTTACTTGGAAGACGACTAGCTGGGAGTCACTGTAGATGTGGATGGATTTTATTCCAAGTTCCTTCACAATTTTTAGCCCTGCTATTAATGCTTCATTATTTGTTGCAGGAAATTCCAAGCATAAGGCGTAGCAAATGGCTCATCCTTCGGGGCTTTTAAGAATAACTCCTACCTCCGAACAGAGGTGGTTAGATACACCATCAACAAAGAGTTTCCATTGCATATCCACTTTCGATGGTGTTTTTTCTCCATCATCCCGTATAATAAACTCATGGATGAAATCTACAAACGCTTGCCCATTGATCGCTTTTCTTGGATGGTAAATAATATCATATTGACTTAGTTCGATGTTCCACTTAAGAAGTCATCCGAAATTTTTAGGTCGGTACAGTAATTGTTTCAAAGGTCGATCAGTCAGTACTTTGATTGGATGCGCTTGAAAATAGGTCGTAGCTTCCTAAATGCAATAAGGAGGCAATATGCTAGCTTTTCCAGCTTTGGGTAATTTTTCTTAGCTCTAGTAAACCGCTTGCTTATGTAGTATACATGTCATTGGATTTTTTCTTCTTTGCGCACAAGGGCACCACTTAAAGCATGAGGTGAGACTGCTCGATAAATGAATAGGTCTCTCTGTCCATTGGCTTTGATAGGATTGGTGGAGTTTTCCTATGTCGTAGCAATTCTTCAAATGCAGTTTGACATGCCGCATTCCATTCGAAGTTTTTCTTTCCTTTCTTTAATGCATCAAAAATCGGTATGAATTTCTCGGTGGCTTCCGAGATAAATCGGTTTAAAGCTACAACCTTCCTATTCAAGCTTCATAATCCTCTCTTGTTCTTCAGGGCTTGGACCTCTCTCAGGGCTGTTATCTGCTCTAGGTTTGCTTCAATGTCCCTGGCACTTGCGACGAATCCTAAGAATTTTTCGGAGCTACTCCGAAGTGGAATTTATGTGGATTGAGTTCCATTCCATACCGCTGGAGTATTTCGGACATTTTAGCGAGATTATCTAGGTGGTTGGCAGCTACTCGTGATTTGACCAACATGTGGTCCACGTGAACCTCCATAGTTTTCTTGATTTGGCGCATGAACATGGTACTTACCAACCTTTGATAAGTTTCCTCGGCGTTCTTCAAACCGAATGGCATTACCCTATAGCGGTATAGTCCCAGATCAGTGACGAAGCTAGTGTTCTCTTGATCAAGTTCATGCATCAAGATCTGATTGCACCTGAAGTATGCATCCACGAATGATAGCAATTCATGCCCTGTCGTTTTGTCCACAAGCTAGTCTATTCTGGGGAGAGGGAAGCTATTTTTTTGGGCAAGCTTTGTTTAAGTCCGAGAAATCGATACAAGTTTTCCACTTCCCATTGGACTTTTGACTAAGATCGTGTTAGATACCCATTCAGGATAAGTTGCATCATAGATAAAACCGTTAGCCATTAACTTGTCCACCTCTTCTCCTAACGCCATTGGCTGTTCAGGACCCAGGCTGTGCCTCTTTTGCTTTACAGGTGTGTACTTGGGGTCAAAGTTGAGTGCGTGGCATGCAGTTTCTGGTGGCACCCCACACATATCGAAATGTGCCCATGCGAACACATCCAAGTTGGCTTGAAGAAATTTAGCAAGTTCTAATCTCATCTTGTTTCCAAGGTGCAATCCAATTTTCAAGACTTTAGTTGGGACATCCATATCGATTGGGACAGACACCGTCAATTCTGCCGGTGCTCCCCGACTCTCCTCTCTAGGGTCCAAAGCCTTGTCAAATTGGCTATGATCCTCGAGCCAAGGGCGGCTCTGTAGTTTCTATTTAGAAGGTTCATGAATGTGGAGAGTTCTCCCCACATCCTTCCCATTTTCCCTTCTATTTTACTAACGTAACTCTGTAATGTAACATTCTCTGGCGGCACATTGATATCTTTTGACCACCCTGATTACGTTTACAGTCGGGAACTTCATTGTAAGGCACCATTGAGCCAGAGCGACTCAAAAACTATCTAAGGCAGGTCGTCCCAAGAAGCGTTATACGCAGAAGTTTAGTCCATAATTACGAAGGTTGGAACGAGGGTAACTCTTCGATCACCCTCTCCAAGCTCCACTGGTAAGTCAATTGTCCCTACGGTTGTTTGGTTTTGCTAGTGAACCCTTGGATTTTTGTTTGGCATGCAGTCATGCTTTTCATGTCGATCTTCATTTGGTTAAAGGTATGTTTGAAAAGTATATTGACAGAACTGCCACTATCGATCAATACTCGTCGAACCACAGCAGGTCCGATTCCTACTGTCACCACCATCAGGTCGAGAGTTGGAACTTCGATCCCTTTGGTATCTCGGTTTCTAATACAATATCATTATTTAAAGTTTTTTGTTGCTTGGTTGGAGCCTCATCTTCTATTGTGAGACATGATTCCTTTGGAACATGCTTTAATGAACTTTCATATCGCTCCATCTCTCCCAAACTTCTATGCGCATGATGCAGGCCTCCATATATCATTCTAATAATGAGTCTCTGGTCAGTTCGCTTTGATCCCTCTTCACTAGTTCCAGCTTGATTTATTTGATTGCAATGGGCCTGAGGAGCCGCAGGCTGGTCATAATTATGTGGTTTTCTGACGTATTGCTGGAGCTTGTTGTCCATAATCACCTCTTCATTCAAGTTCTTTAGGTGGCGACATTCGTTTGTATTGTGACCGTGCATCTCGTTGAAGTGACAGAACTTCCCTGAGTGCTTCTGTTGCTCAGTTGCTTCCTTCTTAGGGTTTTTTTATATTTCTTAGTCCCTTGTGTCGCAAGATAAATATTTTTTGGGGTTTCGTTGAGAGGGGTGTAATCTTCAAGCCTGAAGCCTTAAGGCGTTTATTGTTTCCATTCTTCTTATTGGAATTCTAATTCTTCTTTTTTCATTTCCATTTTCCCTGTGATTTCTTCAGTAGTTTTAAAAGAGTTCGTATTCTGATTCATTGTCGCGTTACTCTATCCGACGTTCAATGGTTGTATGCCTGTTGACTTCCTTTTTAGCTCCTACGCCTCCTCCAATCTCAAGTATTGACTTGCTTTGCGATTGAAATCCTTCAAGATAGTGGGTTGCTTCATCTTGATCCACTTTTCAAACTCAGTTTTAGGATGAATGGCTCGGACTAAAGCCATGAAAACCATGTCTTCATTTGGATTACCAATCTCTATCACTACGGTATTGAACCGTTTCATGAAAGACATCAGCGATTCATTTTGTCCTTGGAATAATCTAGACGGGAACTTCACATCTTTGGGTTTCGCTATTTGGAGCCTGAATTGATCAAGGTATCTTTTGGCTAGTTGATCAAAAGTAGACATGGATTTTGACGGAAGCCTAGTGAACTACATGGAAGCGATACTTCTAAGAAAATGGGAAAACCTCTACACCGAACAGCTTCTAAAGCACTTGCTCCATCCATGTACCAACTATACTTTCATAAAGGGGGTTTTGTGTCCTTCGTCCCATCATAGGATGTGATAGTTTGCATCATGAACTTTTTCGGATATCGCTCATTCAATATCTCATCAATGAATAGAGTCCGACTTGGTGTGTATCCCTACTCATCATCTCTTCTTTATTTATTTTCGTCCACCAATCGCTTAACCATATCCACTATGAATGCCTCTGATGTCCGGTAATCCTAGAATGGCTGTCAGCCGCTGCACCAAGTGTTTGACTTTACAATTGGTGAGTGGGCTGAATCCTAAGCTCTCTTGTCTTTGGGAGAGCCACTCCCTCGGGATCCCATTGGCTTGCGGTTGTTCAGACTGGGGCGGTTTTGGCATTTTCAGCATTGTCGAATGCATTAGCATTCTCTTCCAAATTATCCTCATTAAACTGTTCTCCATCCTCTGAATCGAAGAAGCCTATGGCTATATCCTCTCGTGGTGGTTCAATTTCAAAGTCGGTTGCCTTGCGGCAAGTGGGGTACATGTATTCCTCTCTGCATTGATTCCTATAGTTTCTGCTATCCCTCTTTTCTGCGGCTACTTCCCATTCCTCCTGTTTAAGCCAAAAACGAAAGAATTTTCTTGCTTTATAGAAGCCGCGGGTTCAACCATAGTTCTTGGAGCAGGATTTAATTGTAAGGTTGGGAGAATATTGAGCTTATCCATCAGAGCCTTCTGACTGTTCTCCATTTTCTAGTTGATCTCATCAACCATTTTGTTTAACTAATTCCTTGTAACGACTTCACGCTGACTATAAGATGCAGGCATCTGATCTCTTATGTTGGCACTATTTACTTTAATTTGTTGATGATTCGTATCTTCCCCAGCTACTACTGCCCCTATGGACCTTCCAAAGGCAGTTCTTTTTTCTTCTCGAAGCCATTGATTTCAAGCAAAAGATTTTTTAAGAAAATATTGAGGATCTAACTTCTGGACCTGTATGATCCAAAGTAGATAGCTAAATATGAACCCTGAGTTGGGTTTTCAATGAAAGCACCAAAATGTTAACCCAAAAAATGGATGAACGCCCTGGTTTGAGCATAAAAGCACCAGCCCTGTTCTTATAGAGCAATTATGTAGATAATAGATATAGAAAAAGTAGTAAGAGAAAGAAGACAAGACGATTTTTATAGTGGTTCGGCTGTTAACGAAGCCTGCATCCACTTTATACTTTTTATTATAGACTGATTGTTGTTACAAGATGTATTTGATTACAAAGCTCTTGATTATCCTTAGATAGATTGAATCTCCAAAGTTAGAATTCATTGGAGAATTACAGTGAACTCTTTTTAAGATTGTTGTGAAGGAGGTGAAGAATGAAGAAAGCTTCCAGCAGAGTTTCAACAACCAGTCCCAAAAGAATAAGTTCAGACTCCCATGCTAGATCTAATCTCTGAACTCCTTTCTAGAATTTTGCTATCTCCTCTCACTTCACCCGAAAGAATAGGTATGCTTAGACACTACACAAGACTTCCAAAATTTTAAAATAAACTGTAGATAGCATTGTATCTTGACTATACTTATTAGTCTGTTGCAGTGCAATATCCAATAACCCATACAAAATATGGTTGAAAAGAATGAATGATTGATATAAGTTGTAAATTGATTTCTAGTGGATATAGAATTGAATGACCATTAAATAAAAATTAACAAAAATCAAAGCAATAAATATGAGAATAAAAAAAAAGCAAAGAATAAATCGGTGATCTGACATAGAGAAGGCAAGGGCATTTACTGGTGATGTGGGGATGCAAATGAGAGGTTGATACTACTAGAAGTTTAAGAGAAGTGACTAAAGAATAAAGATGAATAAGGAGTTTGAATCGAGAGCATGAAGAGAAACACAAGTTTTCAAAAAATGTTCATAGTAGGAAATCACATGGGCTGACTTGTATACATACACAGGTTGATATGTAACCATATATAAGTCGACCCATGTATTTTATACAAGTCGACATGTTGTGACTTTACTGAGCCTTTTTTAAACATATATTATCCATATTTTCTTATTGATGTTTGTATAGCGTTTTCTGACACTAAAATTTGTTTTTGAAAAACTCTTTGATATATTTATGATGTTTGGAAAATATGTCAAAAATTTGGATGATTCAAAGATCATTTATGCAGCTTAACAAATCTAAAGTAAACAGACTCCATAAGTGCTTGATGAATAAAGTATTCGAATTTTATTACCGTTTTTCCATAATTGAGTTTTTTTTGACTTGGAAATATTCTAATAGATTTCTTAACTTTAGTGGATGTCTTTGACATCTTCTTCACTCTCCGATAATGCGTTATTTTGATCTTTGGAGATTGTATTAAAGCATATCACCTTGACTATAATATTAGACATCCTTTTTTCTGATGTTATTTCCTTAACACTTACTATTGCCCCATAGAGCTTGAAGGACAAATCAATACCTTTGGTATGTAGTTGTTATCAACAAAATATTGAAATTGTGGTTTTAACTTTCTTCCCCTTTGATGACGACAACAACCATATGACTAATATTTATATTAACCCCTCCTGAATTTATATGTCCTCTATTAATATTCTTCATTTTCTCTCCAACTGTCATTAATAAATAGAGACAACAAGTTAGGTAACCAAAGGAAAACTAAATTTTACTTAACTTTCTTTGATAATGGGTTTATTATGTATGGGTTTGAAAATATGTCACAATACATAGACAATAATTGATGTTAATACAGAATTTTTTTTATCAAATTCCAGAATTGAAACACATAACAAATATGTCATAAAAGATGCAAATCACAGAATGTCACAACAACGGCTATTAGAACAACAATCATGGACATTGATGATGCAAAATAAAAAGTACTACTAACATAAATGATAACATGTACTAGATCCTGATAAACTAGGATTTGTTTTTTTCAATTTAGCCCCCTTTTAATACTAATTATCGCAAATTGCCCACATTTAAAACTAATATCACTTTAGCCATGTTTCTGTCAGCTCAGCCTTGAGCTGGCCAAAATGTACTGGCGAATTTTGAAAAGTCGCCAGTACAAATTTTATTTTTTTGCCAAAAACATGTAGGCGAATTTTGAGAAGTCGCCCACTGGCGACTTCCCAAAAGTCGCCTACATGTTTATAAAAAAATAAAAGTCGCATAAACGTGGTTCTGTAACAAAACCAAAACCCCACTTTCTTCCTCCTTCACTTTCACTTTCCTCTTCATCTCTAAAAACCCCCAAAGTCCTCCAAATCTGAAATTTACGTCCAAAGCCTAAAACATTTAGCATTTTGTTCAACAACTTAGAAGATGGAAGCTCTTCAACGCGGGATGCGCCTCTATGTATGGATAAATCAAAATTCTTTCAATTTAGGGTTTTGAAGGAATTGCAAAATATTGGTTTTTAGGATTTGTAAGCAATTATTGATTGTTGAGATAACTTACTATGGGTGAAATCATTGTTAAATTGTTGAAAAATAATACGTAAATTCCTAGTGTTGATGTTGAAAAGTAAATTTGAAAATCTTCTTGCTTGTATATATGTAGATTACTCCGAGATGCTACCCGGACCTATCGATGGACCTGTCCTATATTTGCAACAATGGCATCGAACGAATAATCCGAAATTTGTCGCGTTAAAATTCTTAGTTTTTGAAATGTACAAATATTGAATGATATTGTATGTTACATGTTGATAATATTTTTGTGCTTTTTTGACAGAGAAATATTGTAGACAAAACCATAGATAATTCGTCTAAAATGAAGAGAGCGACATCTGCCCATCTAGACGTTATACAATTGATAGAAAAGCCCGATTTGGACTGGTTTTTAGGGCGGGGCACATCCAGTTGGATCATTATCTTATCACCGTTTTGGTGGATAGATGGAGGCCAGAGACATCTACATTTTACCTATGTGCTGGGGAGATGACTATCACGTTGGGTGATGTTGCGTGCTTACTTGGCATACCCATAGACCGTGCTCCGTTGACCAACCCTGATCCAGTTGACTACTTAGTTTGTGCCAAGAGCTTCTAGGTTTAACTCCTCCAACAGAGGAGTGGTAGGGAAACGAAATGACACAGACAAGATGGTTTAGGTAACAATTTGTAGATGACATACCAGCAGATGCCACAGAGATTCAAATTCATCAACGACCGAAGCCGTTATATTGCATATTATTTGCTCGAGGTTGATATGCGATCATTCGAAGACACAGATACGTCTTAGATTTTTAGAAAACTTTGATGTTTGTCGCCTGTATTCTTGGGGCAGTGCAGTTCTAGCGCATACGTGCTATGAGTTGACGAGGCTTGCTTTGCAAGAGAGCGCAAGCATTGGTGGTTATGTGAGTCTAGTACAGTTATTTTCATTACTTACTTTCACCGATAGTTATTTTATATTCTCTTATCCAACTAAAATCATGTATCTAATATTATTTGCAGCTTTGGTGTTGGACTTATCTACATGTAGGTAGAATAACCATGAGAAGGAGGACGACGATTGATTTATCATTTCCATGCGGTGCTAGGTATAATTAATTCTGTAGTATAATACATATAGTTATTCAGATTTGATAAGTTACAATTTTATATTTCTACAGGTGGGTAGGACCTAAAAGCACCGTTTCATCGCCGAGGCGTCATGTTGCCTTCTACCGTAATGAGTTTGATGTGTTAGACTATCGTTCTGTGACTTGAACCCCATACGCAGATGTGCTTGGAGATCTGCCAAACTTATGCACCACTTCCATTCAGTTGTGGACTGCTCGTGTTCCTCTCATTTGCTTTAATGATGTTGCCTATCATCTTCCCAACCGAGTGATGAGGCAGTTCGGTATGTCCTAGCATTTATCGGAACAACCACTGCATTATAGTATTGATATTGCAGCTAGGGAGTATGCTTTGGTGATTGAGACATGGACAGAGCGCTACATGCACATGCAACAGGAATGTGAGTTCACATTGTCTGAAGAAGAATATCTGTCTTGGAACTGGTACATCACACGTCGATATGTTCTTCATGCCATCAAGCCACCTACAACGCCTCCCGTATTTGTAGACCCTTATACTCCTAGAGCACCCCTCGAAAGGAATGTGGTACGTAGTACGTGCAATCTTTATTCATATATTTGAAATTTATACCTTTCCTCGTACTTTATGTTATGGCAAGCAGACGACATTTACCGTGCGATCGAGATTGTAGACGAGCTTGCATAAGAGGTTCCTAAAAGGTCACAGGGGAAATGCTTTAGTGTAAAGTGCATCATAGAATATATTTTAGGGAGGAACAAGTTAACAAGACCAAGACCGTCTCCACCGCCTTCTCCACCTCCACCACAGGCGCTTATCGAACATGCCATAGAAGCCCATGGCCTTCCTTCTACTAATCGTACATATCTGTGATGGAGACATCAAAAAGGCGCTTCTTCATCTCAAGAAACACAATTTGAAGTTGCTCTCGGCCCTTCACAGCCTATGAACCCTACGCAAGCAAGTGAAGAGGAGGATTTGTCGGATGAAATTCCACTATCTTTGAGGAAACCAAGATGAACTCCACTAGAACATCATAGGTTGAAGTAGTGAAGATGGTATAAGTTGTCGATTTTCTTTGTCCGGTTTTGTTTTGTTTAATGAATTGTTGAAATATTAGGATTAATTGTTTTGTTGAATTAGTGGATGTCGGAATTGGAACGCAATTCTTGAATTGTAGGATGTTGGATTTTGAATTCAATTGTTGAATTGGTGGATGTTGTAATTTGAGTTGTTGGATGTTGAATGATTGAATTTGATTGAAATGTTGAATTTTGATTATAGTGAAGTTTATTGTATTGTAGAAAATGATGATGCGGGGTTTCTGTTGTGAAACCGTGTACATATTTCTGGTGGGCCTTTTGAAAAGTCGCCATCGAAGTGTGCAGGGTTTCAAAATAGAACCCCTGCACACAACTTGGGCAACTTTTGAAAAGTCATCCTAATTGTGTGTGTAGCATTTCAAAACAGAAACCCTACGCTTCAACCTTCCTCATATTTCACTTTACCAAATATCAAAGAAAGAACTCAAAACCTAAGCCACATCTCTCTTCCACAATTTCAATATTTCCCGACGAAATCGAATATCTTTTGGAGATTGGAGATACAACAGGAAGGTAAGTTCCATTAGCACTGTTAAATTTGTTTAATCTTTTGCAATTAAGGCTAATACCAATATTGATATTTTCAAAATAAAGGTTGTTGAAAATGGACAATTGAGAGATTGACGACGAGATGGTGATGAAAATGTATGACGAATTTGAACAACAACGAGGCTTTGCGCTGGTTAATAAATGTTGAGGTTGATTTCGTCCCTGAGAACCAGGTTGAAAACTTGCCCCCTCTAGGGGTGGCGGTACATCAACATTGGTCGTGGTTAGTGGTGAATCAATACAATAATCAATTCATGGAAAATTAATGGATGTGCTAGCTCATCATAAGCCTAACAATGCTAGTTCAAGCCGAACACTGCCTTTGGTACTTTGTTATTGCGGAGATGAATGTGAAGTGGTTGTGTGTCGAAATGAAAGGAATGTGGGCCGTCACTTTTGTCGTTGTGAATCGTATAACGATAATAAGTACGGCCTCACGATGTTGAATGTTGCAACTTTTTTAAATGGAAAGATCCAAAAATGTGTCTGAGGGGAGTTGCATATGCCCTTGAGATGCAAGCAGAAAATGCCCATTTGGAGAAGTTGAACCTACAATATCGCATCACATTATTGAATAAGGGCGCACCGTTCGATAAGTTGAGTCCTCGTAGATTGTAGGAGGAGAAGTAAATAGAAATTTGGATGTTCATTTTATGTAATTGAATTATGTATCGTTGAACATGTATTATGACGATTTATGTTTCTCTAGCTTACATTTGCATATGTTTACGTGTCACTTAGCAGTTATTATTTCTCAACTTACTTTCGATGGAGTAATCCAATTCCAACACATAACATTCATCCTCTCAAATGAACATAGCATATGAAATAAAAACATAAACTGTTCTTACATAAACAACATATGACTCCTTTAATTGAATTACAACAACTCCTTTTATGACCATGCATACACTACACCAGAAATGCCAATTAGGCAGTGCTTTTGGCCGTATCAAATGGAATTAGGCAGTGCTTTGGGCCGTATCAAATTTTGACGTGGTTAAAAATTAGATACGGCTCAAAGCACTGCCTAATTCATGAATTTGATATGGCTCAAAGCCCTTCCTAATTCATGAATTTGATACGGCTTTGGGCCGTATCAAATTCATGAATTTGATATGGCTTTGAACTATATCGAATTAATGTATTAAAGTAAAAAAAAATGCATTGCTCTCTATTTTTCACATTACATGTTCCCTTCTTCTACATTGATGCCTACGGTCAGCAGTCAATTAAAAATGAATATAGGATATACAATTATACAATGTTTAACGCATATAAGAAACTCTGTATAAGATATATAATTATACAACGTAACCATTCCTTTCTTGCAGAGCTTTGCATGCTTCTGAACATGGAAAAATATACAATATGAGCTTTAAATATTATTATTTTTCTGCATACTTTTTTTTACAGAATCAAAATTCCATTTTAGTTGAACTGGACATGAATTATTGACCGAAACAATCATTTGTGGTGCAACATACAAAGATAATATCTATATAGAAAAATACTGGCATCCATCCTCATTAATCTCCACCCACCTCACCATCAATCTGCCTCACATCATCAATTCAAACAACCAGACTGCCTCTCCAAACACCCCTGTCCCACTGCATTCCCATACAACTAGCCACTTCCATCTCTTCCCAAATCCATGCTACCATCAATACAAACTCCCACCCTCACAAACCAAGACATCCACCTGCAACTGCACAAACTCAACCAAAAGATCCTTACTACCTAAACACTCTTCACCATATACACATACATCACCTTCTCCATAATCTGCAACCTCCCCATACACAACATTGCAACCCAACCACCTTCAACAACCTCTTCAACCAATAAACACCACCATTCAAACAATCTCAATATACAAACATCTTCCAAGCTTCACCACACTTCCCTGTCACTATCCAAATTCCATTCCATCATGCACAAATATAATATTTGAATTTTAAATGCTTATATAGATAAATTTTTAGACAAAATAAACTAAGTTTCTCACCCAAAATCAATTGACGATGCCCATTAGCCTCGAACCCTACCCAAGAAGCTATAGACCTTTTTCTTCCACTCTTCCCCCAAATACACGTTCTAGCTCCAGACTTTAGTGCACGTGTGTGCACGTGCATGCGACAACCATACCTCCATCCTTCGATCAAAGACCACCATCGTGCGCCACTTTGTCCTCCTATCCATTTGCCACCCTCGCCCATAGTTTATGACCACTATAGCAAAAATCAAAAGTAAGCTGCCCCCTTGAAAACGAGTTACAGGCTCGGCGAATGCAAATTCGCGACCGCCCTATACATGGTTGGACACCCCAAAACTTCGGCCATGACTCAACTTTTCCACTACGAACTCGATGGCGAACACCAAATCGTGAATCGATGACCAAATCCCAAAAAAAATGAAACCTTAGAAATCGACTTTCGTCATCGACCATCACAAAACTTCGCCAAACTTATACCAAAAATCCTACATCTCCGTACGAACCCAATGGCAGAAGCAGCGATGATTAATTTTCAACGGATTGAGAGAATTTGATTTTTGAAGTTTGGAAACAATTTTATCCCCTTTTAGTTTTTAGGCAATAACTCAAAAGATACTCGACGAAATTGAGTACCGTCAATTTTTAAAAATACTAGAGATGAAACCGAACACCTTTTGTTTTGATGGCGAAGGCTAATTAATGATAGATGATGGGATTTGGATTTTATAAAGGAGAAAAACTATATTTGTTATTGGCTTGAAATATTACTGTAAGCAACAGACAAAAGTAAACCGAAAATTCCATCATGCGAAATGAAAATAGTGCGGGAAATGAAAACTAGCGCGAGCAAAACGTAGTGGTCCGCTCCTTTCAAACGTAGGGTTAGATTTTAGGTGTTGTGGGGGGTGTGGATCACAGAGGCAATTTGATACGGCTCTGAGCCGTATCAAATTTGATATGGCTCTGAGCCGTATCAAATCTCTGCTTCCTGGTGTGCCAAATTTTCTGTTTTGGTGTAATGATACCACATTTACTGCATCTGTTTGGCCTTGTAGGCCACATCTCGTCCATAGTGCCTTTAGTTCTAGTAGACTTAGGACTTCCTAGAGCTCGCTTTACGGGGGGTGGAAGAAGTATTTGACCTTCATATGGAGACCGATACCTTTTATCGCGTATGGGATTAAATTCTACGGAGTATGCCGTTAGGTAATTCTGAACAGAGTACCAATGTGATGCAAAATCATGATGAGCTCTGTTTGCACCCTTGGCCACTAACGAGCAAGTAGCCATCACATGGGCGCATGAGATATGTTGCAGCAATGGGATGTTGCATGTACATAAACAAGTGTTACCATCAATTATAGCTTTGAATTCATCTCCAAAGTAATGAATCACTTGCCATTCAATTTGACTAAAATGGACAATCCAAACAACGTCTTGCTTCGCTTGCTCTCTCAGCTATTTTTGCTTCCCGTTTTGGCATGGCACAAAGTGTGGAATTCTTAGCTAAATCTCTTCTTTGGCAAAAGTAATCAACAGATAGATAGAATGTATGTGCAACAAGTGCTCTAATAGGCAAAGATCATGCACCACTACTCGTCATAACATGAAAATGACCACCATCGTCTTTACATAATACTCAATTTTCCTGCTTTCTACCCAACTTCTCTATCAAGTTGTATGCTCTAATACCGGTGGTTTTAATTTCTTCATGAATCTTTAAATACTCAATCTCCTCAGAGGCACATGCAGCAGCGTAGAATAAACCGGTCAATCGTTTGTCTCTGAAACCCACTGCTTGAAAATTAGCTTTCAAATGTCTGGAACGGTATCTAGGTTTATGTTGGCCTAGCCATTTGCGCTCCAACACTGTAGGTATTCCTTTTATTCTATCGGAAATGAAAGTAATACAGCGATTTTCACGCTGTGAATGAACCTTTGCATGCACACAAAAATCCAACCCAACTATCAGTGGATTCAGACTCAACAATGGCAAATGCCAAGGGTTATAGCTGATCATTTGCATCAACGATGGTTGCAACAAGTATTTACCATATAGATGTGTACCATCTATACAAAGCAAAGGTCGACAATGGAAAAATCCCTCGATACATGGCCCAAATGACCAAAACGCATGATCAAAAACTCCGTACTCATCATAGTCACATGTCCTACACTTCCTGGAGGTTTTTTTTCATATTTCACCTAAGTATTGTTATAGGTTGGAATACGACTCTGCCTAATCACCATATATTCATTCAATTGCCTTGCTTAATGCTCTCCATGCTTTCAGATAGCTAATTTTGATAAATAATTATTCCTACGTTAGAACCTGCACCGTTTCGGCCGTAATGTTCAAATCAGATTTCACGAAAGACATGATCTTTGATACCATAAAAGATGATGTAGCTTGCCTACGATTTGAGTTCACTATAGGGTTAACGCATGTACGATCACTAGGATAATTTTTTAATAACCCACCATCCATCCTGTGTCTTTTTTGAGTCAATAGCATGTATTCTCCAAGGACAACTGTCATCGACGTTGCAAATGGCGGCGTATTTTTCTTTGTTCGACCTTATGCGCTTAAAGGACACAACATGTAAGATTGACCATTTTGATAGTTGTTGCAGATATTTAGCTTTACTCTCAAACACCATGGTAACTTTGAAAACGATTTATACGCTGGAAGATGAAAATAATTCGTTGTTGAAGTTTACATTTTCTACAATCGACCTAGCCATAATTTTTGCGCTGCACAAATTATCATCCAACGGTATCTCCATTTCCGGTTCATCTTTGTCTACACAATCTGGTTTTGCACCTCCAAAATCGTAGTCTAGCAGATCATTGTTTACTTGCATATTTTCCACCAGGTTGTATCAACCTCTAGTATTGACACAACAGACATACTATCAAGTCTAGGAACATCTTTAGCTTGTACATCTTCTTCATCATCTACACACATATCATTGCTGTAGATAGTTAGACCCAATGGTTCATTCAGTGGTTGGACGTATGACTGCATAGTAGTGTTGTTTGCTGCGAAGCTGCAGTAAATAAATACATCAATTTTAGTTTATTTCTACATACCAACGATTTTGCAACATATTGCAATATTTAACTGACTTTTTTCTTAAATGGTAAAGTTCGAACGGAGTTGGATGCATCCGTTCAGATGTACGGCTACTCGATGCTCTAGCACTTATTTGAGTGGAATTCTAAACTGGAACAAAACTGCATGGGAATAAAAATTTAGTATAATAACTAAATCAATTCAATATATCAGATCTGTATGTAATCATGGCTAAATGAGACCTCTGACTCATTCGTGGATCATTGTCCTGCGTCAAATGGGGATAGGTAAATTGGACCTTTGACTACAAACTCATGAATGGATGATCACCATCATACATTTATTGTTGCCCGTATTGCGATATGTGCTGAGTCAGATGACTAAAACAAGGTGATGGAATTCCTTGCCCAGTACTCATGTTCCCCACCATTCTAGAATAGTTTTCAACGCTAAAATTTGTTATGGGTGCTGATGTTGGTTGTTCTGCAACAAATCTTTTATTTTCCTAACAAACAACTCAATAGATTTAGTTGTGGCAGCAAATATTAATTAAACATCGTCATCATTGACAATTTTAATTGTTTGGATCCAGAATCTGTTGGCCAATTGCAAACTATATCAAAACCATACTCTTTCGGTTTTATCTTTATTGCATTGTAAACCGACTCTTCCAACTACTCAAAAGTAGAACCTCTTCGAACTTTAGCTGGTTTGTAAGATCCACCAAGATATTTCCCACACATTAAATTGTCAATAACCAATTCACCATCATAATAGCATGTTGTTCGAATAAAACTAGGCCATTCTACATCAACCAAAAAAAAAGTTTGCAAACTAATTTTAAAACTTAGGATTTCTACTACATATCTTGATTGGATTCGAGCGAATGATGGTTTGCTATGCTTGAGATAGATCTTCAAAATCTAATATTTTTAAGGACATTAAATGGAATTTAACCATTTTTTAAAATATTTGAGGTAGAGGGTTTTGGGTTTTTGAAGATGAAGAGGAAAGTGAAAAGGTGAAGGAGGAAGAAAGCAGGGTTTTTGATTTTATTACAGAACTCCGTTTGGGCGACTTTTGAGTCGCCCATTGACGACTTTTCAAAAGTCGTCCAATTTTTTTTCAAAACATGTAGGCAACTTTTGGGAAGTCGCCTACATGGTTTTGGTAAAAAAAACTGTACCGTCGACTTTCGAAAAGTCCCCCGTACATTTTGGCCAGCTCAAGGCTGAGCTGGCCAAAACAGGGTTAAAATTGATATTAGTTTTAGGCTATTTGCGATAATAAGTTTTAAAAGGGGGATGAATTGAAAAAAAACCCAAGAGACTATAATAGAACAAATATCCATACTGAATGTAGCTATAATGGCTTCTTTGATAACATAACGGTATGGTCGGGACCAAGGACTCTGAAGTGAGATGAACAATTGGAGTGGGTCCTCTCGGAGTAGGTCTAGGGGGTTAGACAGATCTTGCTAGCCTATCACTATGCTATACATCATCATGATCAACAGTAGAAGAATGTGGAATGAAATATGTCTCTGAAGAAGTAAAGCCAAACTATATAGCACTATCATGACAACTCGATGTCTTTTGGTCCGGATCAAACCACACAATGATGTGAGTAAACATTTAATAAATCCTAACTCCATTTTCCTCTCTTCTTGCTGATCCAATATTTTATGCTAAGCAAGCATTATTATTTTTCTCATACTCGTTAAATGGTGGCGGAAATAACCCTCATCATTGTCCATGAGCTCTTCTCTAATTAGCTGACCTTCTGAGTGGTGATATGATTCATGAGCCTCGAAACGGGTAGGGATATGTATTCTTTACATATTGATCTATCCATAGTCATACCATATCCTTTACTAACTACTTGCTTAGAAAATAACGAAACTCCGAAGTGTTTGAAAACTCATATTAATAAATTCGATCAGGGTTATAATTTCTAAAAGCATGAGAGCATGTTGAGTTTGGAAAATTCATGGAATAACATTTTCCCAATTAACCCTAAAATTTTCTATAATAGCATACATAGCTAGCTAAATAATAGGACATGTTGTGTTGAAATCACAATTTTTAGGAATGTTATTGTATAAATAATCCTTGTAAACAATCTAGCCTGTGATCTCGTATTTTCTAAACTCCATCGACCAACATTAGTGTTAAAGATGTCGTAAAGAATTTTATTATTGGTCATTTCAACTAGATCAAATTTAGTTCTAGTAGAAGTTATAGATAAAATATCTGCAAAAACATTTTCTGCTAGTTGAATTTCTATTGCATTAACTTCATAGAATATAGTAAATTTATTACTATGATCAATATTGGTATTCAAATGAAACTGCACTACCGATCTCAGGTATAATCCATCCTGAATTTAATTCTCCTTTGTCGTCACTACTTGGTGCTACTGGCAACAGTGAAAATGGGAAATGGGAAATGGACAAAGGTTTCAATCCCAACTCTTGAATTGAATGATGACAGCGTCGATCCAAATTTGCTTGGTGATAATGTTGCTTCTCTGATTGTCGATTCAAATGTTTTTGAGGCAGTAGTGTTGCTAGTTGGTGCTGCCAGTACAATTGTTGGAAAATGCCCATTACATGCTTATGGAAATGCCGCTGAAAAGGCTGAGCCGATTGGCAAGTCTGTGCTTGATCCTGCCCCTGAAACTACTTCACTTCAGCTGCCTAAATGGTCTTCTCTATTCACAAAGCTGTCCAACAATGCAGGTGTTTGTACCCCAGATTTCTTTTATAATGTTGAGGCAGAAGGAGCTATGGTTCCTTCTACCAAAGTGATACAAGTAGGTTTAGACTTTTGGAAGGACTACTTAGTAGAATTTTTCTTGGATTCCAAACCCGATTATCAACTTGTTAGGGCGGGATGCAACCAATTATGGAAGCCCAGAGGAGGTCTTTGTGTGCACTTTGATAATGCTATATATTTTTTCAAGTTCACTCATTCTGATCAGAGGCAACGTATCTTTGAATCCAATCTGATTCTTATTATTGGAAAACCTTTCATTATGACTTCTTGGAGCCCATCTGTTGACAGGGCAATTGAGGAGGTGTTATCTATTACTGTCTGGGCACACTTTTCACATATTCCTTCAGTGCTTTAGCCTTTGATCGGTATTGATTGACTAGCCAGCCTGGTTGACAAGGTGATTTGGTACGATGCGAATATAGTGGCACGGAAGAGGCTAGTATATGCTAAAGCTTTGATTGAGATAACGCCTACCAAGCCTTTACCGTCCTCTCTTCACGTTCGTCTTCCTAATGGTCATGAAGCCAAGATTCTTGTTCGTTACAGCTGGAAACCAGACATTTGTATGACTTGTCAGTCCTTTGGGCATTCCACTGACACATGTTCATGAGAGAAGTCTGTCCCTCCTGCTCCCTTGTCCTTGCAAATTCCGTTGCCTAGACCGCCTGTTAGGAAGTGGGTTCCGAAGGTTGCCCTGGTTATTCCAATCATTCCTTCTAGTGTCATCATTCTAGATGATGCTTCTGTCTTACCTCCCCCGCTATTGACCTAGTTGTGGATGTTTCTACTGACCCTCTGAGTTATGGACCTTCCATAGATACTATTGTTTGGATCCCTGAAGAGCGTGCTTGGCTTCACCAACCTTTGGGCATGAGATATTTGCCTAAGCATTAGACCTTTTATGCTTTCATTAGTGATACTATTGGGGAAACGAGAAATCTTATTTACCACATTGATGGTGACGGCCTTGCCCTCGTTAGGGAGGGTGAGACTGGTGAGGTGTACAAGAGTAAGTTCTATGACGTTACTTGGGATGGGAAGTTTATCTACTCTCCTGCTTCTGTTGGATATGCACTTGACCTGGTTATACTTTTTTTTGGGTACGCCGATGTTGTTGGTCCTGAATTGGATGACGATAATGCATGTCCTTCCTCCCCTCTAGGGTTTAGGCCCGTTTTCTTCTGTAGTGGTATAAGCATATTTGCTTATCTCATGTACCTTAATTTGTCAATGGCTTGTCTACTTAAATCAGCTCCTCTGTTCATGTACAAATCACCTGTTCTTTGTTTCTATACAGTGGCACGGGCCACTATAAAGCCGGCTAGCTTTGCTAAAAAACTGGTATTCGTTTAAAATAACGTTACATACCATGGGTAGATGTTTTTCACAAAACATTCTTGATTGGTAATATCGAGCAATCCATTATATTTAGATAGATTTTTAAAGATCATACGATGCAAAATTGTGGAATTTAATAGGTCTTCTGGCTAGATTATTGAAAACTAATTACTTTATAACATTCGATAGATTCTACATTTTTGTTAAATCACACTCTAAGTTGAGGATAGAAATTGCACTTTACGTAGATTCTTACTTTTATAATGTGAACCTTTTTTGGATGCCATTGAATTCAACTTTGATTATAATTGTATTTTTAAAATTTTAGGTTTTTGAGATGAAATTGATTTTGGCTGTGTAAGAAGAATGGAAAGCTCTGAAGGTGTCAGAAGAAGGCTCGAGTAAATGAAGATCTAAAGAAAAGGACACGGTTAGAAAAAGCTTCGAGTTAAGTAAGAGAAGAACTTGGTTCAA
Organism: Allium cepa; assembly: GCA_030765085.1. Lineage (NCBI taxonomy): Eukaryota > Viridiplantae > Streptophyta > Magnoliopsida > Asparagales > Amaryllidaceae > Allium > Allium cepa. The sequence continues at coordinate 251,990,722 of CM060928.1, forward strand.
GTATGGAAGAAGGTTGGGCTAAGAGATATGGTTTCGGCCTGACTGGGATGCCTTCGATTCGAGTTGGTTAAGAATTCAGGCAGGAAATGTTACGAACCTAAAGTCGGCCTTGATCACTAGTGGACATGTAATAGTGGCACAAGTCGACTTGTGCCATTATACACGTCGACATGTGTCCTTCATGTAGTCAACATCTAGCCTAAAAAAGGTTCTTTTTTTACTTTTATTTATATTTAAAATTTATATTTAACTATTTTAAAACCGTGTGCTCTCTTAAATATTTTTGTATTAAAATTTCTCAATACTGCTATAGCTTAGTCGTAAATATCATTGTGATATTCCACCCGTAGCACTCAGGTTCTAATTTCGTTGACGCTAAATATTATAGTATTTTATCTCTTGGTGTTAAAAAATTATCTTAAAAATTTCTTATATTTACCAATATATTTTAGTTGATTTCTTTCAATTACTAGTTGATTGAAGGACTGTTCAATCAGTTGGTGAGTAGTTATTAGCCAACTGTAAATTAATTTTTATACAGAAACTCAACAATCTTGAACAAATATAATTATTCAATTTTTAAAGAGGGAAATTTTATCTTCATAAATCAACCAGCTAATTTTGCGATCGATCAGCTAACCCAAAATGCCTCACTTCATTTTTATATTTTGTATTGCATAAAGAAGGCATTTTAGTGGACACACACACAGTATTTTTATTTAAACATGAAGAAATCATGTATAAAAAATATTCTAGTAATCAATTCAATTCATTTGAGGAGCAAATACAAAGTTCTTTTCTCAATTTCAAAAAGGTATTTTTGCATAAAGATTTTGTAAAAATATCAACAATTTGATATTTTAGTGTTTACAAAAATCTAAAGTGATAGTTCCTTTTGCTATATAATCACATAAAATTGATGATGTAGATCAATATGTATAGTTCAAGCATGATGTATTGGATTTTGGAAAGGTTGATTGCACCGGTATTGTCAAAGTGAATAGGTTTTTGTTTATACACACACCAAAGTCTTATAGAGTTCGTTGTATATATGCCTTAAGCATAAGCCAGCATAACTGAAATATATTCATCTTTGCATGTTAATAAAGATGCCTAGTTTTGCATTTTGGAAGAAGAATATTAAATATTGGCTTAAAAATGACATGTGCGGCTTGTGCTTTTCTATTTTGCGCAACCATTAAAGCTAGCGTCACTGTATGATACTAATTCATACGGGAAACCACTCAGCTAGAAAAGTCCATAATCTTTAGTATTGGTTAAGTAACGCAAAATTAATTTAACTACTTGAATATGTGATTCTTTTGGATTCGACTGAAATCTAGCATAAAACAAAACGTCATCATAATCGACTTCTCTACCATTTTCATCTTTATGAAGATGTAGCGTTATGCTCATTAGAGTTTGTTAGCAGACATATTTTCCATAACAAAGCATTTAAGTAGATCTTTAAAATAAAATTCTTGATATATATAAATTTCATTGTTCAATTATTTATGTGTAGTCATAAGATAAAAAGTAATCCACCCATATGGGACACTTTAAATTCGCTTTTCATTATATTTGAAATTCCGATATATAAATTTTCATTTTTTGAACACAAAGTAATATCATCTACACATATTTGTATAAGTAATAAGTTATTACTTCCCTTTTTGATAAAAATTGCAGAACCTAGTTTTCCAATTGCACAACTTGAATTTAAGAGATAACTTTTGAGCTTGTTATAACAAACTCGAAGTGCTTGATTAAGACTGTAAAGCACCTTTTTGAATTTGTAAACATGATCTAAAATTTTCATGTTCAAATAATTGGGGTTGATGGACATAAACATTTTCTTTAATAAATCCTTTTAAAAAGAAATTTTTTTGGTCCATTTGATAAATTTGAAATTTTGATAGCATACAAATGCTAATAATATTCTTTTGGTTTCTAGTATAGTTACAAGGGAAAACGTTTCATCGTAGTCAATTCCTTCCTTCTAGTTATATCCTTAAGTAACCAATCATGTCTTGTTACATATTACATTTCCCTTTTATCTACTTTATTTTTGTAAGTCCATTTTTTCCAATCATAGATGAGTCCATGGTTCTTAGAACTAATTCACAAATGTTTTTATGTTGAAACAGGTTAACTTCATCTTACACTGCTAAAATCCAATAATCCACTTTAGCGGCTTCTTTATAATTTTTTTGTTTTATATTTGATATAAAAGAAACATGACCCCTTTGATTTAGTTGTCTTTCAGTTGTACTCTAGTATTAATATAACCTAATACATTGTCTATTGGGTAATTTTCTAATACATGAGATGATGACTTCAAAATTTTATCCAGAGTATCAATTTTACTTTTATTATTTTGTTGTGAAGAATTTTGTTCTAAAATTGTTCATTGGTTTATTCATGATTTTCAATGGAATCATAATTACCAGTTTTAAAATTTTCGTCAAACGATACATGTATTGTTTCTTCAATTGGGTTTGTTTGTTTATTAAAATTTTTATTGGCTTTACTCCTTTCCAAGTAGCCAACAAAGATTTATTCATTAGCCTTTGGATCAAACTTGCCTAGTTGATCTTTTATATTTAAAAATAGCATTTAGAGCTAAAAATATGAAAATATGAAAATTTGATTTTAGGCCGTAAAATAGTTCAGAAGGGGTATTTATAGTAAAGGTCATAAAATAACATGATTTTGAGTGTTACACCTATATTTTTTCAAATATTGATAAAGGAGAACTGGTGAAGGAATTAAGCCAAAAGAACTACTCCCACAATAGAAGTTGGACTATAGAAATCATGGAAAAAGGTTAAAAACCAGGTAGTACTACATCAAAATCGTAAGGCAATGGCGAAACATAAAGGATGCGCCTTTCCATTAAGCATAGCTTCGACACTATAATACCGCACTGATGTCCTGAGATAGCCACAAAGTATAAGGATCGCTTTGCAACCTTAACACTTACTTTAATGAGTAGAACTATGACATGGCCTTTAAGTACCAAATATGAAGGCTGTGATGCGGCCCCAAGAATAAGCTTTAATAAGTTAGGACTGCGACAAAATCTCTAAGCGACGGTAAAATATAGAGATTGTGTTGGCGCCTCAAAGGCGATATCGGTAACATAGAACCACAACATATTCTTTAAAGAAATCATAAGCAGTAAGGATGTACTATTATCTTAAACTAACATCAAAGTTACAGAGCTGCACCACAATCCTGTAATAAACAAAGCAACAAGAATGCGTTGCAATCCCGAGTTGACATTGAAGTGATAGAATAGTGTCGCAATTCTAAATAAGTAATACAAATATAAATACTTGAAGGAAGAGACAAATCAATAAACCGTCCACATGCACAAGCAATGTCAGAATAAGAAACCGTCTCAACATAAAAGGACTGTGTAGTTAAACACTCTAAAACTTCGCTATCAAAAATGGACCATTAGAAACTGTGCCTCCATCATTATATAGGATGACAATGTTACACGATAACCGAATAGCGCATACACTCCTGAAGCCATACTGCACCATTCCATGGAAAAACAACGATAAAGCATAACAACAGGAGTGACCAAAGTCAAACTATACAAGTCAATAAACAAGCCTGCGGTGCCATTTTGAAGCCTAGCCACATCACCAGAACCCAACCTAAGTTGTTCTAGCGATAATCTAGACTGCAGTTCTGCCTCATAAGAACAAAGCTTAATGAGGAAAGACTAAACTACTTAACCCCAATAGTTTTAAATTGATAAAAACCGATATCAAGTCATGGCTTATTCAAATTGGGTTTCCCGCTTCAATTTCAAGCTTCTAACCCAAGTTCAAAGTCGATCGACCCAAATAAAAGTTTTCTACCTAAGATGACATTAGCAGTCCATGTACAGTAAATAAGCTAGGCGGATGATCGGCACATGGCATAATCCAAAGGTAGGAATCAAAAGAGCGAAAGATAGACGTTAGCAATCCGTGCGAATCTCTGTTTATTGTAAATGAATAGTGCCCTATAGCAGAAAATGTAGGATTTTCAATTTAGTCTTTTGGACATTGATATCAAAAAATTGTACTCTTTGCCATTTTGTCTGTACCAAGAATAAAAAAAAAAGATAACGGTGTTTTTCTCATGGACGTAGGATTTGTTAAAATCCAAACCACATAAATTCCTTATGTCATCTATTACTTTCAGTGCTTTATTTAATCTTTTTATTTGTCTTTAATACCTAAATTGGAATGGATAGCTTTAACGAATTCGATTGAGACATTTCATAAGATTTTTAATACTTTTCTTATAATTGTGTAAGCATTAAAACGAGATAATTACTCCTTTTAAAGGTAATTATAATACTAATTAGTCTTGTCGACTCTTAATCATGAAAGCATTCAGCATCATGACTACTTCTAAAATACTTGGGTGTTTTCGAGACGAAAAATATCATTAACAATTTTGGCGCTGGAAGGATGGCCGATTTCCCTCTCCAGCAAAACTTACACACATTTCCTTTAAACACCGGTATAACACCATGAACCCACCGATTCTGACACTCCTCCTAACCAAGAATAACTTCATCCGACCTCAAAAATACTAAAAAGGCAACTTCTCACCTCCATGACCTAAACCAAGTTAGGTGCTTCATAGATCCCCCATTGATCCCGTCCTTGCTATTCTCCAGGCTTTCACAAAGCAACTAAATAAATGCGTGGATGAGCTAGAAAGACCCGTAGCCTAACATCATACTCTTAAACTAGCCTTTCTCCACCTTCTGCAGCTTACCGCCAGTATTCACCGACTTTACTGATTAGTAACATGTGAACGACAAGGATAATCTTAGAAATGAGAATAGTGACACCGGTCTAAAACAAGCCAATACCAAGCTCAAAGTCAAGATTCAAATCATTCCGTAAATCAAACCAAAGCCTACAAACATCAATCCATTACTGTTGAAAAAGAAAATACGAACTGTACTTGAGAACGATGATCTCATCTTGGTCTCCAAAGATGACTCATCCCATGTGCACTTCAAGAAGGATGAGATCCTTCAATTGAAAGCTCGTGCGGAGCAGCTGGCAAGACTTTGCCGACAGTACGATAAGGAAGAAATAAGGAAAGAGATTTCTTCCCCATTTAGTGGAATTATTATAGAGGAAGATTTCCCTGATAACTTCAAAACCCCATCCATTGATAAATTTGATAGGACTACCAACATTGATGACCATATTTGCACTTTTGATTACTACATTGACATTCTGAAGGTGGGAAAGATGGCCTGATGCAAGCTCTTTCCACTATAGCTGACCAAAGTAGCTTCCAGATGGTTTAGAAGGTATGAGCTAGGAGAGGTTCGTTCTTAGCTACAGCTAGCTACTGATTTCTTAAGACAGTTCAACTCTAGGAGAGAGCCTTCTCCAGATGTGGATACCATGTCCTGCATGAAGCATGGCGAAATTAAAAGCTTACACAACTTTATAAAACCTTTATGTCTGAGGCTCTTCGCATTGGAGAAACTTGTGAAGAAGCACCACTAATGGTAGCACATGCGGTGATCAAAAGGAACATTGATATGTGGATAAGAACAACAAGAAGCCGTGCCATAGCATGAAGGCTTTCTACAAAAGAGCCAGTGGCTACATATGAATGGAAGAAATCAGGGCCATAGAATTACCTTCATATGAGAGAGATTTTTCTCCCCACAATGAGCAAAGGAAGGGAAAGAAGGATACCATTCACCTGCAAAGCAGTAGAGAGAATTTAATTTCACAGCTAAAACTCCCCTCACCCATACACTGTATAAAATATATTTTCGCTTCAACGGACCCAACGGCTACCGCATTAATAACTGCCGACACCTGAGGAATGAAATCGAGAGACTAAATCAAAAAGGGTACTTAGAAAGCTATCAAAAAGAAAGCAATGTTGAGAGAATTCGGGAATATCTCTCTAGATCCGAATTAGGCCAAGTAGGAAACCCATCCAGTCTCATAGCTTTAATCCATGAAGGACCAGACCTCGCCGGGAAGAGCAAAAAAGCATAGGAGCGGTATGTACTAGAGGCTAAAGCAGAGAAAAGAGCCACATTCCATGTGAAGAAAAACCCTACTAAGGACATAGCCTTCACTGTTGCTAATGCCATTAGGGTGGTTTTTCCACATCAAGACCCGTTGATAGTTTTAGTACAGACCTCAAAATGCACTATGAAAAAAAATCTTTGTGGATCCTGGGAGCTCTGCTAACATTATTTTCAAATCTGCATTTGACAAGATAAAGATTCCAATGGAAATAATAAAGTCGAACACCAAACCAATGTACAACTTCAATAATACTACGACTATTCCTATCGGGTCAGCATATCTTCTCATCACGGCTAGGACTTCCCCTCTTCATAAATCATTTTATGCAAGCTTCCTAATCATTGATCAACCATCTCCATAAAATACGTTCTTGGGAAGGCCTATGGTAATTGACATGGGAGTAGTAGTTTCTTTGAAGTTTTGCTAATGAAGTTCCATACTCCCACTGGAATAGGATCAATTAGAGGGACCAATTGTAAGCTAGAAAATCATATAATGTAAATGTCAATTCTAGCAATAAAATTGTTCAAAACTATCCCATTGTCCCCTTTAGTAATTGTAATAATGATAATGAAAACCACTAAAGCCATTTTCGAGAACTGTAGTAGTTCAAAGTGCCAAGACTGATGTTGAAACAGGTTTCTATGACCACAACACTAGTAAGAAGGAAAAAGAGGGAGTATATGAAAATGATCAATGTTGATGAGTATAACTCAATCTATGCACAATATTTTTCCAAAAGAAGCTCAAAGATAGAATTTCTTCGCCACTTTCCAACCTGAAGAAAAAGAAGAAAGTGAAATAGATCCGTGATTAGGGAAGAGACGGAAAGAGTTAAAGCAATTGGATGAACTTGAGGATATACAGATAAATCTTAAATTTCCTTTAAGGGTTCTTAAGATAGGAAAAAAACCTCAGCACATAAACCAAAATAGAATTAATGGACTCCCTCAAGAGATCAGCTGATGTTTTGCTTGAACTCGGTCAAATATAGTAGGAATAAACCCAACTATCATCTACTGTGCACTCAACATCGACCCTGGTGCTCATCTAGTTAGGCAAAAGCATAGAACTCTAGACCAAGAAAGGTATACTACTTTGCATGAAGAAGTTAAGAAGATAAAGGAAAATAGGTTCATCAGGGAAGCATATTACCCAAAGTGGTTCAATAGTTTTGTTCTTGTTAGTCTAATAGGAAATGGAGAAATTGTGTAGACTACACCAACTTCAACAAAGCCTGCCTAAAGGATAGCTTTCCACTATTTAGAATTGATCAATTGGTATATGAAACTAGTGGACATGAAATACTTTCATTTACGAACGCACATTCATATTACAACCAGATATCTATGTTTAAGCTAGATTAGGAGCATACCAATTTTGTGACCGACAAAGGGTTATATTGCTATAAGGTCATTCCGTTCGGACTCAAAAATGCTGGAGTGACCTACCAAAGGTTAGTCAATATGACGTTCAGATTAGTAACAATGTTGAAGTATACACAGATGACATGTTAGTTAAGTCAAAAGAAGCACCAAATCATGTGCAACATTTTGAGGAAATATTTACAGAGTTGAGGCAGTATAACATAAAGTTAAATCCCTTGGAGTGTTCTTTTGTCATTCAATCGGGAAAATTTCTATGGTATATAGTAAGCGCCCGCGGTATTTAAGCAAATCAAGAGCAGATTAAAGCCATAAGGAAGATGGGAGTCTCAGGAAAGCCAAAGGATATCATGAGCTTGAACGATAGAGTAGCAGCTCTAATTAGATTCATTTCCAAAGTAACCGACAAATATATATCATTCTTCGACCAACTGAAAAGGGGATGGAATTTCGAATGGACTGAGCACAAAATCACGTTTCCAAATTTGAAGGATCATCCGATCAGTACCCCTATCTTATCAACACCGATAATAGGTAAGGACTTATATCTATATTTAGCTGTAACCGATAAAGTTGTTGATGCTGCAATGGTCCTACACGATGAAGGGAGCCAAAGGCCTATATACTTCACAAGCAAGTGCTTATCCGAGGAAGAGCTCAGCTGTTCAGTCATTGAAAAGTTAGCCTACAACCTACTCCTCACAATAAGAAAACTACGGCCATAATTTCAAACATATTCCATTAAAGTCCTTAAAGACAAAAAGCAAATATTGTAAAAGCCAAAGATGTCGGGTCGCTTGCTAAAATGGGCAATGAAGTTCAGTTAGTATGATATCTCATATCACCCAAGAAAAGATAATCAAAGGGAAAGCCCTAGCAGATTTCATTGTCGAATGCACGCTACCTACTGAGCCATAAATAGAGGAAGAGACATCCAATACACAGTTCTGGCAATTATTCATGGATGGGGAATCAAATAAACATGGGGCATGTATAAAATATGTATTGAGTAAAAATTATATTGGGCAGTACAACTCAGGTTCAATGCTACCAATAATGTGGTAGAATATGAGGCTTTCCTCATGGGTTTAAGGATGGCTTAGATAATGAAAGTAATCCATATTAAAATTCACAATGATTATCAATTAGTTGCAAATCGAGTGCAAGGGAATAACCAAGCAAAAAAGCCAACCTTAACCAAATTTGTAGATCTGTCCAAAAGATTGCTAGAGCAGTTTGATCAATTTGATATAGAGAAAATCCACACGAGAAAAATTATTCCGTGGACTCGTTGTGATACAGATCCTAACTGGGGCACAACAGGTTGTAGTCAAACAAGATCAAGGAATGAAGTAGTTGGAAATCAAGGGCGGATTCCACCTACGCCTATCCCTCTACATACAGAGAAAGATTGATGATTGCCCCCATCAAACAGTTCTTAGTAAGTGGTATCCTTCTCCTAAACAAGAATGAAGTTCATAAAATTTGATATCTCCATATTTCTCCTTTTTTGATGGCATATTATACAAGAGAGGGCGCTCTACACCCTTATCTTAGATGCGTTGCCAAAGAGGAAGGAATATTAGTCTTGAAAGAAGTGCATGAAGGTTAGTGTGGAGACCACTTTGAAGGAGTTTAGTTAGCAAAGAAAGTGCTAAAGCATGGTGTGACAACTCGCACCTACTAACATGTTCTAAAAACCGTTGCATCGAGAAATGCGGATCGTCGGGGTTGTAGAAACTTAACATCTCAATGACTAAGATAAGCATGTATAATGTAAGAAAACTAACTACCCAATACATATCAAAGCGGAAGAAATAATCATAATATCATTGCAGAAGAGGTAGTCTAATTATGAGATGCATATAACAGTGGAAGAATTAAAAAATATATATCATAGAAAAATACCAGTCTCAGAAAATATCAAATCATAGCCTTAGAAAAATATCAATACGTGATCCAAAAGGAAGTGCATAGTAAAATATCTCTCAAAGTCTTATACAATAAATAAGTAATACTAATATGATAGAATAGTACATGGGGAGTGGAATAGAATAAAAGTATCCAAAATAAGCACTACTCTCTAAGTATTAAGAATGGCCCAGTCATCTGTTGCTCTGTCCACTTTTGGTGGGAAAAAGGATGGAAAAGAAAGGGTCAGACGTAAAGTTTAGTGAACGAGAACAAGTTTAATAAGTGATGATTAAGTGTAATTAACTTTAAAGCAACTCTAAGGGATGCAGGGTGTGTAACAAGCGTCCATGAACTCTTAGGGTCCAATACCTAAGGATTCTTATCTAACACTATGGGTCGAACTATAAATCGAACCTCACACTAAGATCGGCCAATTTCCTTTATACTATCCAAATTATCTATCATTCTATGCTCAAGAGGAGAATCCGAAATGCAAACTCGTATTGTAACCTAATACTGCAACTCATCGTTTACACCTACTATTTACCTCTTGATTGTAGTTCCAAACATCATCTCTTATTGTAGCCTCTTATCGTTCTTCTCCAATATCCACTTATACCATGCCGCGCCAGTATCGTACGTACAAGAACTATCGTTAGGACCGAGCTCCCTCACTTGGTATCTCCGTAAGCGCCACCATGACAAAATACCTCTTGAGTGTTTGCAAAATTCATCATTCTAGCCAACTCTCAACTCTTATTTGGGTATATTGAATATGCGCTTATATGATTTTTTGTTTGATGATAAAAAACATATATGCATTCGTTTAAATGTATTTGTTAATGTACTATTTTATTTTTAGATTAAATAAATATTTGCTGAATAAAATTAAATAACACAGAATTTGAATTCAAACAGAAATTTTATTCAAAACAAATATTTATTACAATTTTGAATAGTACAAATTCAAGCTCTCACTATACATATACAATTTTGATTCTAATTACATCACAATTTAGTTTACACAAATTCCTCACTACATATCACTCACACTCGTATTTTAACTTCAACTTCGTTCCAGTTAGAATCCAGCATCTGAGCAATCTGCAAAAATATTCACTAACGCAGTAAAATTGAAAAAGAAATATTTTTGCAATATAAAATAAAATATGAATTTTTGAAAATAATATTTGCCTCAGTTATTTGGGTTGTTCGTCATGATTTATATTTGAATTCATCACACACGAACAACGTGACATGCACAGTGTATCACTGTACATGCCACAAGGCCGTGCACACCGATATACACTTGATAATGTTACAGGGACAGGTGAGCACAAGGTCAAACCCAAAATAAAAAGACGGGTTCAACTCAGGTGCAATATAAATAAAGTCACGACATCAGCACAAGGTCAAACCCGAGTTTTAAAACTGGATTCAACTCAAGTGAAATTTCAAAACTCAACATGAAATGATCAAGAAATGAACAAACACCAGAATTTCAAATGAAGCAAATCCAAGTTTATATGCAAATAAACAGAGTAGTAATAAAAATGCAGTGATATGCAACAGGGCCAGTTACAACATGCTCAAAGCTAACACCAAAGAATCAGAACACATATCCAGATTGAACAACAAAGTGTGCACATGTCAATGGACAAATAAGCTCAAATAATCAAGTGAAACAATATAGCAATGAACTCGACCAAGACCACATGGTTAGTGAGAACAGAGCAAAAGACACACAGATGTACACATGAACAAGAAATGAACTCAAATCAAGTGCACCATTCACTCACTATGACTGGAGATGTACAAATTCGTCACAGCCAATATCAACGCACATGAAGTTCAAATGATCTGGCTTCACAATAAATAATAAGACATGAACAGATAAGAGACAAAGTGGATACACAACATGAAGCACATGAATCCAGACTGAAACAAATGATACCAGATTCAATTCAAACTACAATGAACTATACTCAAGTACTACAAATCAAATAACACATAACCAGACCAAATGCCATCAAGTTACAAGTGACTTAGGCAAATGTGCAGAAGCAACAACAACTACACTAAGGTTCAAGTGGAATCAAGACAAATCAGTGCAACCCGAAGTCAGCAGCATCAGGAAAGTGAAGAATCAAATATAGTCAAGCCGTAGTCATCACGAAATGAATCAACACTGTGATTTACAAGCAATGAAAATATATACACATATGAACAAGTCGTAAATCATCATCAACATCCATACGGAAATCAAAAGACCAAGCGGAAGCCAAAGTATGAACAAGTCAAATTCAAAATACCGTGGTAGCCAAGGAATCAAGCCAAGAAATATACGAATTTGACAAAGTCAGATAAATCATCAAACATTCAAGCATCATCAAGCGGCAGAGAAAAGAAATTGACAAAATCAAATATATTTTGTGCGAACGAAAATCTAGGGTTATGAACCCTATATAACGATTCAATCATCATCGGCAAATGACACAAGAGTTCGAATACGAAGATCATAAAAGCAAAAAAAGGCATAAATTCTTACCGGAAGCAAGAATCAAACTCATCGAAGTAGCCAGAGAGAGCAACGAGAAATCGAGCGAGCAAGGCAACTCTCGAACAACCACAGATTCGATCGAAGTAGTAACGGCACTTCGAAAAAGCCCTATTATTCCAGAACTGAGTAAAATCGAATTGAAGCCGCCATATTTTCTTCTCACAAAAATTGAAGAGGACCAAGCTAATAGAAGAGGATCATGACACATAAAACAAAGAAGAGGGGCTAGCTTGGATAATATTAATAATTTCTTAAATTATTAAACAAGGGTTTAAAGTTTAAGGGCTTTAATTTATATTTCAATTTTGTTTTTAATTTTAAAACCCCTTTAACCGTTGTATTTACTAGTCGTGTGACTGGGGGACAAATTACATGGCGTAGTTTGAGAATTCGCAACTCAGTGGCTGAGTTGTGGCAGCATTTTGAGCGTAGAGTTAGGTTTAGTCGATAGCGGCTGCCGCGAGTTTACGTGTGTAAGCGTCTGACTATCTAACTTCTAGTAGAAACCTTAGGGGCAGCACGTAGGCAGGGTTTTGCCGAAGCTGGGTAAATTCTGTGTCGTTCTATTTCAGCATTTTATATTCTGCTATTTTTCTGTGCTGCTATTAATCTGTGATCTGTGTTGAAATTATTTTATAAGCTTCCACAATTAATTTCTATAATTAATACCATCACCCTATTCACCCCCCCCTCTAGGGTGAAATCGATCCTACAAGTGGTATCAGAGCTAGGAACAAAAGCCGTTTTTGTTTTAAAAATTTGATTGTACAAAAACCAATTTTTATTTTAAAAAGGTTTAATTTTTAAAAAATGACTTCTTTTAATACTGCTTTTGCTGAGGGTCAATCCATAGTTAGACCACCAATGTTCAATGGTGAATATGCTTACTGGAAAAATAGGATGGAAATTTTTCTAAAAACCATTGATGCTTGGAATATTGTTGAGACAGGTTATAGAGCACCGATTATAACTGTAGATAATCAAGAAATGGATAAACCAAAGGAACAATAAACAGAACTAGAAAATAAATTACAAAATACTAATGCTAAAGCTATGAATTCTAGTATCTGTTCATTGGATCAATTTGAATTTAATCGTGTCTCACATTGTCTAACTGCGCAGGAAATATGGCACACACTAGAAGTGACTCACGAAGGAACATCTAAAGTCAAAGAATCTCGTCTTGCCATGCTAAGCAGCGAATACGAGAACTTCACAATGGAAAAAGAAGAAAATGTTAAAGAGATGCATGGGCGACTTTCCAGTATCGTATATAAATAAAAAGCTCTTGGAAAATCATACACAGAGTTGGAGATAGTCCGAAAAATCCTCGTAGTCCTTCCACGAAAATTTGAAGCGAAAGTGACTGCCATTCAAGAATCAAAAGATTTAAAACATATGAAAGTTGAAGAACTCGTCGGAAATCTCACCACTTATGAGCTAGAAATGAAATTCAAGGAAGAGCGTGAAGGAGGAGATACTCGAAAGAAATCAATAGCGCTCAAAGGGACAACCGAAAGTAATGATGATAACGATGATGATGATGGAGTAGCAGAGCTGGCACTACTAATAAAGAAATTCAAAAGGTGGAATCGCAAATAAGGAAATCCAGCTCGAAATCAGGAATTGAAAAGCAGAATAGGCAAAGCACTTGAAGAACAGGAGATCATCTGTCATAAGTGCAACCAACCCGGACACATCAAGCCCAATTGTCCTCGAAATCGATGCGACTTTGGAAAGAAACAGAAAAAGAAAAGTTTTGCAGCCATTTGGGATGAAATTAATGAGGATGATAAAAGCACTGGCAGTGAGAGCAAAAAAGCAGATTTGTGCCCACGAGGTGATATAACTGACAGTGATGATGATGAGCCAAGCGAGGTATCAAAACTTACTCTTTCAGAGTTGCTTATATATTTTCATGAAGTAAATGGCTGTTTTGAACGACTTAGGGAAAAATAAGCTAAACTTGAATCACAAAAAGACACTTTGATAGAATTAAATGAACAACTTGACCAATTAGTTAAAAACTATCGAAGAAGGATCCCTAAGTGTGATAAGTGTCCAATATTCGAAGAGGAAATTAAAAAATCAGAAATCAATATAAAATTACTTGAAAATGAAATTCTGATTTTAAAAGAGAATGAAAATACTAGGAGAGAGAATTCTATTAAAAAGTCCACACAATTGTTAAACGAAAATGAATCTCTCAAAACACAAGTCCAACAATTGTCAACGACTTTAGATAAATTTTCAAAAAGTGAAAAATCGTTGAATATGCTATAAGGAAAGCAAACTGTTAATACGGTTAGACAAGGACTTGGATATAATAAATCGAAAATTGTTGAAAGCAATATTAATCGAGTTAATTCTATGTGCACAATTTGTAGAAAATATGGACACAATCACAATAATTGTTGGTATAGACCCAAACATGTGAAAACTATACCAATTTGGGTTCCAAAAGGCACAAATATAAAATCTCTCAAAGTTAAAAAAATTTAGGTGCCGAAGGGAACAATTATAAATAGTTTTGGGTCTCCACAATATTATTTTTCTAAATATTCTGCCACTAACAACCATGGACCTATAAAAACAAATAGGTCACATAAATCTTTTCCCGTGTAGGTATGGTGGCAGGCTAAGGAACAACAACAGTGTTCTCTGGATTTTGGTTTTTCCATAAGCACAACGGGAGACAAAGCAAAGTTCCTTAGCCTAGTATAAAGGTGACAGAATCACAATGGACAACAATGAAATTTATCGTAAAGGTAAAACAGGTAGTTATTTGAATGATATATTAAATGTGATAATCTGCACCGTATTCTGAATTAAATCAGCCAATAATGTGATGATGAAAAGATGATGATTCTGACTTATTCAAAATAGTTGGCCAATTATATTCTTATGCCAAAAACATTAAAAAATCTCTAGATTCTTTGAATTACTTCATATATATATGTTCGGATTAAAAATAGTGTTTTGTTGGATGATAATACATTTGGTTATAATATGGCTAACTTTATATTGACGGTATTTTTGATTATTAACATGGCTTCAATTCAAATTCAAGAGAATGTCATTTAAATTTCTGTTCAAATTGAGTTTGAAATTTTTGGTGCACACTTCATGGTTTGGTCGATCAAATTCAATTAATGATGATTTTAAGTGAAAGAGAAATTCAGATGCAGATTACACTGGTAATCTAGTTGATAGAAAAATTACTAGTTGAACGTGATTTTTGTTGAGACATTTAGTAACTCATCGTTTTTCAAAGAAAATTTCTGCATATTTTTCATTTCAAACAATTTTCAAATAGCAGAAAATTTTCTTATAAAACCCCTTTGAGAAAATCATTTTTGACCATATTTTCAGATTAGTCATTTTTGAAAAATTGATTTTATAATTATTTTTGAATTTGATTTTAAAGGACTATTTTGACTAATCTGACTCCCTTATAATTATCGAAAAGATAAATAGTGATTGAAAAAGTGATGAGTGTAGATATTTATTATATATTATGACTCGAGACGGTATAATTAGTAAAAAAATTTAGAAATTTAAACAAGAGTTATAAAAGTTTTTGTTGGTAAAAATTCCATGACAATCTCTGTCTCTATCATATTTCTAACAACCATCACTCATCAAAATTCTATATAGTTTGTCGATATGTGGTACTTTAAACAGGAAGTTTCGTTTTTCATTTTATATTTGTTTTAAACAAAATAAAAAAAATAAAAAATAAAAATAAAAAAAATAAATACCAAAGTATTCACTCTCATTTAAAAGTCCTCACGGTTATGCATGGGTGAATTACTTGGAATTTGTTATGTGCTTCCATGCTCATTTAAAAGTCCTCACGGTTATGCATGTATGGAACGCATATCAAAAGTTGATTTTTAAAATAAACAAGTTGATTATAATCCCATTTAAAAGTCCTCATGGTTATGCGTGGTTAGAAGAGATTTGAATTCGTTTTTTTTTTAAATAAAATTGGAATACTACTAGTCTCATTTAAAAGTCCTAACGGTTATGCATGGTTAGTAGGTATTCAAATTCCTGATATAAATATACCACAAATAGACACAACTGTATGGTTTTATATGATGACATAATTCCCATCATTCTAAAAGTGGAATATGCGCCTAACAAAATATTTTTGATTTTTGTTTGTTTTTTTTATTGAAATTTAATATTTATATTCAATTGAGTTTTAATGTTGAATTAATATCGATCACTTTATCTCTATTTTCTCTAATACTATTATTCTTTTGCTGATAACAAAAGGGGGAGAGAAAAGTTAAGATTTTGTCAAATAAAATCAACCAAAGGTCAAATATTTTCCATTTTCATCTAGGCTCATTTGCATATTATTTAATTGTATGCATATTTGTAGGGGGAGCTTTGTGTAGAGAGGAAGCATTTAAATAGGGGGAGCAATTAGAGCATATGAATGATCAAATACATTTAACATATTCAAAATCTTAAATATATGTTTGTTATCATCAAAAGGGGAGATTGTTGAATATGCGCTTATATGATTTTTTTTTTGATGATAATAAACATATATACATTCGTTTAAATGTATTTGTTAATGTACTATTTTATTTTTCATAGATTAAATAAATATTTGCTGAATAAAATTAAATAACACAGAATTTGAATTCAAACAGAAATTTTATTCAAAACAAATATTTATTAAAATTTTGAATAGTACAAATTCAAGCTCTCACTATACATATACAATTTTGATTCTAATTACATCACAATTTAATTTACATAAATTTCTCACTACATATCACTCACACTCGTATTTTATCTTCAGCTTCAATCCAGTTAGAATCTAGCATCTGAGCAATCTGCAAAAATATTCACTAACGCAATAAAATTGAAAAAGAAAATTTTTGCAATATAAAATAAAATATGAATTTTAGAAAATAATATTTGCCTTAGTTATTTGGGTTGTTCGTCATGATTTATATTTGAATTCATCACACACGAACAATGTGACATGCACAGTGTATCACTGTACATGCCACAAGGCCGTGCACACCGATATACACTTGATAATGTTACAGGGACAGGTGAGCACAAGGTCAAACCCAAAATAAAAAGACGGGCTCAACTCAGGTGCAATATAAATAAAGTCTCGACATCAGCACAAGGTCAAACCCGAGTTTTAAAACTGGATTCAACTCAAGTGAAATTTCAAAACTCAACATGAAATGATCAAGAACCAAACAAACACCAGAATTTCAAATGAAGCAAATCCAAGTTTATATGCAAATAAACAGAGCAGTAATAAAAATGCAGTGATATGCAACAGGCCCAGTTACAACATGCTCAAAGCTAACACCAAAGAATCAGAACACATATCCAGATTGAACAACAAAGTGTGCACATGTCAATGGACAAATAAGCTCAAATGATCAAGTGAAACAATATAGCAATGAACTTGACCAAGACCACATGGTTAGTGAGAACAGAGCAAAAGACACACAGATGTACACATGAACAAGAAATGAACTCAAATCAAGTGCACCATTCACTCACTATGACTGGAGATGTACAAGTTCGTCACAGCCAATATCAATGCACATGAAATTCAAATGATCTGGCTTCACAATAAATAATAAGACATGAACAGATAAGAGACAAAGTGGATACACAACATGAAGCACATGAATCCGGACTGAAACAAATGATACCAGATTCAATTCAAACTACAATGAACTATACTCAAGTACTACAAATCAAAGAAGACATAACCAGACCAAATGCCATCAAGTTACAAGCGAATCAGGAAAATGTACAGAAGCAACAACAACTACACTAAGGTTCAAGTGGAATCAAGACAAATCAGTGCAACCCGAAGTCAGAAGCATCAGGAAAATGAAGAATCAAATATAGTCAAGCCGTAGTCATCACGAAATGAATCAACGCCGTGATTTACAGGCAATGAAAATATATACGCATATGAACAAGTCGTAAATCATCATCAACATCCATACGGAAATCAAAAGACCAAGCTGAAGTCAAAGTATGAACAAGTCAAATTCAAAATACCTTGGTAGCCAAGGAATCAAGCCAAGAAATATACGAATTTGACAAAGTCAGATAAATCATCAAACGTTCAAGCATCATCAAGCGGCAGAGAAAAGAAATTGACAAAATCAAATATATTTTGTGCGAACGAAAATCTAGGGTTATGAACCCTATATAACGATTCAATCATCATCGGCAAATGACACAAGAGTTCGAATACAAAGATCATAAAAGGAAAAAAAGGCATAAATTCTTACCGTAAGCAAGAATCGAACTCATCGAAGTAGCCAGAGAGAGCAATGAGAAATCGATCAAGCAAGGCAACTCTCGAACAACCACAGATTCGATCGAAGTAGTAACGGCACTTCGAAAAAGCCCTATTATTCCAGATCTGAAAAAAATCGAATTTAAGCCGCCGTATTTTCTTCTCACAAAACTTGAAGAGGACCAAGCTAATAGAAGAGGATCAGGACACATAAAACAAAGAAGAGGGGTTAATAAAGGCTTAAATTATTAAACAAGGGTTTAAAGATTAAGGGCTTTAATTTATATTTAAATTTTGTTTTTAATTTTAAAACCCCTTTAACCGTTGTATTTACTAGTCGTGTGACTAGGGGACAAACTACGTAGCGTAGTTTGAGAATTCGCAATTCAGTGGCTGAGTTGTGGCAGGGTTTTGAGCGTAGAGTTAGGTTTAGTCGATAGCAGGTGTCGCGAGTTTACATGTGTAAGCGTCTGACTATATAATTTCTAGTAGAAATCTTAGGGGTAGCATGTAGGCAGGGTTTTGCCGAAGCTGGGTAAATTCTGTATCGTTCTATTTCTGCATTTTATATTCTGCTATTTTTCTGTGCTGCTATTAATCTGTGATCTGTGTTGAAATTATTTTATAAGCTTCCGCAATTAATTTTTATAATTAATACCATCACCCTATTCACCCCCCCTCTAGGGTGAAATCGATCCTATAGGGTATTTAACTGTTACCCAAACCGTAATGATATACTGTCCTTTGATAAGGGATTGATGGCCCTACAATCTCTTGATAGAGGATTTTCAGCCATAGCATTTTAGCATGTTCACTTAGCTTGAAAATAGGATCAAATAATAAATTTTCCATTTATATCATTTATACGAAATTATGTAAATTTTATTATAAACTCATGCCTTAAGGCTGAGGTTCAAGATCTGCAAATTTTCTTTCGGCCGGTTGACCTAAGATATCCGAGTCGACCGCTATTAGTCGACCCCTGGCAATCCAGATCGACCGTTCACGGATAAATTTCAGGGGTTTGTTTTCTTTCTTCTATCGATTAATTTGTTATTTAAATTATGTCGATTAATAATTTCAGTTTGCCCTAATCTCTACAAATAACCATTTTAATTTACCAATTTCAATCCACTGTAGGTTTAGTAATTTTAGGTTATAAGTTTGACGTCAAACAAGTGTTCTATTTAACTAATTAGATTTCCAATTAATGTAAATTGACTTCCAGGGTTTTAGGGATCAAATTAGTGTTTAGATAATTTCAAATTGAAGTTAATAAGTTTAATTCTACGGTTCTATCATATCCAATTTGGTTTCCAACATCATAAATCAATTACAATAGTTTAAATTTAATTACACTAATCAAATTATTCAAATTTATTCCCACTCAGATCTACCCTAAGCCCTAACCCTTGAGAATTTGGCCTCCGATCAATAGTTCCCTTCCTAGATCGCCTTAATCCTCTCTTTATTATTCTTAGATTGATTAGGATTTGATTTTGATTTTTGGTTTTAAGAAAATTAGGGTTTTGAGGAGAAAATTTGACAGAGTTTCTTTACTGTAAGCTTCAACAAGAGTTTTAGGGTTTCTTTAGCTACTAATTTATAGGAGTAGGGATAGACATAGAGCCGTTAAAGTAGCTTAGGGAAAAATTAGGTTCGCTCATCATTCTCAAGCAAGCAATCTCCTCCATTCAATCATCGATCTAGAGACGAATAACCCATGATTTAACATCGTGTCGGATCAACTGCCCCTAGGTCTTAGTTGACCATCACCAGTCGACCTAGCCTATGGTTGGGTCGAGCCACGACCTTGTTTATTTTAAATTTTTACGTTTTAAATTTTAAACTCGATCTAACACTCATAACCCTATCATATTAAATTGGATAACGAAATTTTATATATGAAAATTGTTTGGAAAATAGCTACGAACATAATGGTGCAAGTTTCGTAGCCAAATTCGAACATCTATGAAAATTTACCTTTAAGCCCTTGTTTTGATTAAATTTACTTTTCTTATCAAGTTTCCATTTTATGTCTAGTTAAATCCTACATAAATTTGTCAGGTGTTACATTCTCAACCCTTAAAAGAATTTCATCACCAAAATCTCAAAGGACGAAAAAATGTAAATCAAACACGACAACAAATCACTACCATCCATCTACTCATCTGTCATCCACATGAAACATAGCCCTTAAAAGAAAAATTTTCTAGTGCAACATGTACATAGATATGCAACACGAAATGCACATGAACCTATGCTAATGCAAAAGAGTAGTTGGTCTACTAATTCAGTCGACCTCTTGTTTATGCAAAATGTTCATATTATGCATCTAAATGTATGCAACATCCTAAATGACATATAGACAATTCTATATGAATGCACAATAATCCAAACATATGCAACATCCAAATGCTTAACATCCACTAGCATCCAAGAATCAAGAAATGACACAAACTAGATAAAAGTGTGCTTGTGTGTACCTAAAGGATATACTGTCCTAAGGTGTAAAAAACACCATATAAACAATACATCCATATACATCCGTTAGCATCCATCATCCACAACAAGTCCTACCAACATGTTTGCAGCCATCCCTAACATCTAATGGTATCTACCTAAAAGGGTTGTACCACTTAAGTCCTATATGAAAGAGATATATACTAAAGAATTAAATTGGAAACATGCTAACCAAGAGCTGTGGGTGGATAGCGCAGATCTCCTCCTCGGACTCTACTCTCCGCTGGGTTGTCTTTCCATTGAAGTTTAACAAGTCTAATCTCCTTGTTTCGGAGTCACTTAGTACCATGCTCTAAAATACGAATAGATGCACGGTGAACATAGGACTCTCGCTTGACCTCAACCTCCTTCAATTGACTCGTCTCGATTTTGGTAGCTATATCGTGTAAGCACTTCTGCAAGTGCGACACATGGAAGACATCATGTACCACAACCAAATTCTCTAGAAGCTCTACTCTATATGCTAACTTTCCAACTCTAGCTACTGTGGGGAAGTTCCCTGCAAATCTCGGTTCTAGCTTCCCCTAATTACCAAATCTCATCACATGTCTATGGGATGAAACTTTCACAAATACCATGTCTCCCACTGCGAACTCTAACTCCATACGTCTCTTGCCAGCATGAGGTTCCTATCTGTCTTGAGCAGTCTTCATTCTTCTATGGATCCACCTTTTTCGATGTCTCTCTAACCATATTGTGTCCAAGAATAATCCTATCCTTCGAATCCCACCAACATGATGGTGGTTTATAAGGTCTACTTTAAACGCCTCAATATGGTGCCATCCCAATGCTAGCCCGATGAAAAAAAAATTGTAGGTAAATCCCACCAATGGTAAATGATCCTCCAAAGATCTTCCAAAGTCTAAAATGCACATTTTTAACAAGTTCTCTAAAATCCGATTCACCCTCTCTGTCTATACGTCGGTCTACGGATGATATGCAATACTCGAGTTCAACTCAGTCCCCAAAGGCTCTTGTATACTCCTACAAAACTCACTACTAAAAAGCGGATCTCGATAGCTAATTGTACTAATAGGGAATTCCATGTAACCTAACGACCACTCTCGCATAAATAGCCACTAACGACGCCGCCATCTTAATAATCCTTACTAGTATGAAATGAGCACACTTAGTCAACCGATCTACTACGATCCAAATGGCCTCATTCCCTCTCCTACTCTTTGGTAGACCATCTAAAAAATCTGTAGAGATACTCTTCCACTTCCATCAAGAAATATTCAACGCCTGCAATAACCCTCCCATCTTTTTCTACTCCACTTTTACCCTCTGGCAAGTAATACATCTAACTACATACTCTACCACTTGCTTCTTTATACCGAGCCAATAGAATACTCGCTTCATGTCACGGTACATCTTATGACCATCAGGATGAGCGGTCATCCTAGAACGGTAAGTCTCCGCCAACATTGCATCAATCAAATCCATACCGCGGGGAGCACAAAGTCTATTATCTCTCTGTGACCATCCACTCGATTCAATGGCATAATGCCTCAAATGACTTGATGATTCTCCTCTATCAATCCTCTTGAAAATATATACTTGCTCCTTATCCCCCTTCTACCTATATCCAATACGCTCTATTAATATAGGTTGAACATCAAAAGCTACTAGTAATCCTAGGGTAATATCCAACGGTCTAAAATCAAAGGTAGAAATATACTCCAAAATGTCTCCACTCGAAAAACAAGGTATTCAATACCTCACGATGTCGACTCAAAGCATCCACCACTACATTAACCTTGCCTGGGGTATAAGAGATATCAAAGTCATATGATGCCAAAAACTCCATCTACCTTTGTTGTCCCAAGTTCAAGTCCTTTTGGTAGAACAAATACTTCAAGGACTTTTGATACGTAGACAGCTCAAATTGCTAAAAGATAATGTCTCCATGACTTGAGTGCAAAGACAATAGCTGCTAACTAAGATCATGTGTAGGATAGTTCTTCTCATGGCTTTTTAGTTGCCTACTTGTATAACTCACCACCCTTCATTCTTGCATCAATACTGCACCTAACCCCTTACCATAAGCATCGATATAAACTATAAATAGCTTCGTACCATTCGGTAGCACCAAAACTGCAGCACTAGTCAATGTCAACACTTCGCATCCAATGAGAAAACTAAATTCTTCTTGGTAAGTCGGGTCAGTAGGGTAGAGATCTTTGCGAAGTCCTTAATGAACATGTGATAGTATCCCGCTAAACAAAGGTATCTTCTCACCTCCATGGCATTCTTTGGATCATGCCAATCTTGAAATACTTCCACTTTACTAGGGTCAGTGCTAAACCACTTTCTGAGATGACATATTCCAAAAGGTGTACCTTCTCTCTTCAAAAGTGGAATATAGAAAACTCCCCCCTTCAACTTATGTGCCCAGAGTGCCTTGAATACCTCCTCCAAATGCATCAGATGCTCCTCCATACTCCTCAAGTATACTATAATACAAATACCATGACGAATTTATTAGCTAGCCTCCAAAATACTCGGCTCATTAAAGTAGGCGGGTGCATTGGTCAGTCCAAAGGGGCATGGCTAACCGCTTATATAATCCATCGGGTAGACAAAATGCTGTCCTTTAAGTACTGTCCTTGACTACATGCAACTGATGAAATCCACCAAGTAAAACTGAGAATATACTCTAGCTCTAACTAACTGATCAAAGAGATCATCTATGTGGGGCAAAGGATAACAATTCTTCTTCATCGGCTTATTTAGCTCCCTATAATCGATGCAAAGTCTAAGAGAACCATCCGCCTTGGTGGCAAAGATGACTGGTGCTTCCTACATGGAAATACTCTTCCTTATAAAGCCCTTCTCCAATAACTCATTAACCTGTTTATTCGACTTGCGTCTTTCTTTGGGAGCCACATGACTTAGTGGTAAGGCGACTGGTCTAGAATTCTCAAAAAGATAGATTCTAAACTAGATTTATCTCTGGAGTAGGAGATCGGTAACCTCGGCAAAAGAAACCGGGAAATCTCTAACTATAGGCACTGTCTTAAACTCGTCATGTGATAGGTCCAATGAATACAGTTAGCTCAGCATAACAGATCCTCAAGGACCGCAATAAACCTCTAGGCTACACCCACTATGTGTACTCAAGCTGACAACCTCCTATCAAAATCTATAATAGCCCCATACATAGTCATCCAGTTCATGCCTAATATCAACCCAAACCCGAAAAATCCCTAATACAAAGGCATCACAATCAAACTCGACCCCAAAGATAAACAACTTCAAACCTTTACATAACATAGACAAATTGGTCAATCCTCCTACGTGGTTTGACACGACTATGGTGTTTATGACTATACTAGTGTGTAAGTGCAAATCATCAAGAAGTCTACTAGAAATGAGAGAATGTGAATCCCCAGTATCAAATAAAGTGCGAATACAAACCAAAAACTATCAAGGCACCTTCGATCACCACCTTCTTACCTTTATCTTCCACTGGTTGTGCACTATAGCTAGGGACTACCTCTGCTGCATAAGCTGGAACCACCTGAGTATAAGTCTTATTAGGAGCTTTCTATGGTGTTTTGCAAGCTTGCTTCAAATGCCCAGTCTGATCACAGTTATAACCGTCAATCTTTAAATAATCAATCCTACATTCTTTAGCAATGAACCCTGGTTTGCCACACTTATTAAACTTCATGTCCTTCTTCTATATCTTCCCCTTCGATCCAAATCCTCCATTTTTCTTGTTCTTCTGGAGCCCTTTCCCTCTAGCTTTTAGAGCCTCTTCCTTCTATTACTTCTTAGCAACTGCACCAGTTAAAGCCATCTCTACAAGTCCCTCATAAGTAGCATCCATTAGAATATGAATCACAACTAAATCCTAAAGTGGCTGATTTAATCCCTTAGCAAATTTAAGAGCTTTCTTGTGTGATATGCTAATTGTGACGACCCAAAATCGATGTCCGACAAACGACATCAAATTCGTATCGCCGGAGCTTATAACAACATCAGATGAATATAAAATAGCGGAACAAAATTAATATCATGCATACAACACAGGTACAACCTCAGAATATCCAATAATACATCAGAGTATTTAATACATATGCCACAACTCCAAATAACATCATAATATTACATTGATGATCATATATCCAAAAGTCTTCAATGAAAGAAGTGGTAACAGACTCCTAAAAGCTAAACACCTGAGATCTCCCAAAAAACTCCTAAGATATCTCCAAAGTAAGAGTTCCAAAATGCTGCTAACTCCAAAATACGGAAACTTGCTACTAGGCTGCCCGTGTGGAAATTAAGGGCACCCAGAGTTTAGAAAAGAAACAATAAACTCCGGGTCAGTCATGGGACTGGTATGAGTAAACAAAAATAGTTACTTTTAAATAAAAACAGATTTATAAAAGAAAATTCGATATGCTTTTTAAAAAATGAGACTACCATAAGACCTCCCGCCACACACACAATGCAAACACAGAATTGGAGGAGATTTCTTCTTATGATAGTCAAATATGCTTAATACGAGAAAATTCTTTGATATTATTATTGGTGCATAGTGTAGAAAGCATTTCGAAAATAGAATATGAATCTTAGCCAGCATAGGTACCATTATGCTACGCCTACTATAGCTCCCATGTTAAATGGCAGGTTCTACAACTAAAACCGTACTAGGCTCGTATTGTTTCTTTGGATTTCCAACAAATGGTCAGGTTAAGGAACTTCCTACTGCCACATGGGTACGCCTATGGCGGGACGACCCGGGAACTTAACCAGCTCTCTGCCAACACAAGGCCGAGTTACCTCTGTAACTAGATAACTACTACACGAGTATGCCACTCCCCGGTCCTTTGGGACCTTTATCCAAGGGCACTCTATCACAAAGCAACAACTACACAGTAAATGAGATTGGAGCTACCACATAAGTAAATATCTGGGCTCCATACCATGATATCACCTTTTTCCAGAAGGAAATGACATACCCTAAAGGGCGCGACCCGCATAACCTGTCACGACCCGACTTCCATACTCCAGGAAGACGCATCATGAATTAAGAAAGAAAGGGATAGAAGAAGAAAAGAAAGAAGAAACAACACTAGAATCTCAACAGCAGAACGAATAAATTATATTAATAACATAAGTATTTACATAATATACAATACCAATCAGAGATACACAGCATACACATCACATATACTAGACAGTTATAAACACTTGTCTAGTATTTACAACTCAATACAATCACAACACAGAGATAACATAGCGGAAAACTATATCTAACGTAGAAGCCACCTGCTCCATTGCTCCTCCATTATTCGTCAAAGCTAACCTGAATCCCTTGGCTACTCGTAAAAATTTGAGTACCCAAGAGGTTATGAAAACAAAAGATAAACTTCGGGTCAGACATGGGTCTGGTGTGAGTAACAGGTTAAGGTTGCTTAACTTTAAAAACTTTTTGAAAGAAAAGGTATCACGTAAGACTTCCCACACATAAACATGGAAAAGTTTTTACCTTACGCTAACCAAAACATTTGATAGGAAATCCGATGATATTATAATAGCGTCTAGGGTTTTCAAGTAAATATGAAATAGCCGAAATTGTTACATTATTAAATTCCAGCTACTAGCCACAAAAGTGGGTAATACAATCAAAACCGTTGGCACTTATTGTATTTTGGATTCCATACAATGGCAGGGCTACTGGGGTACCGCCCGTCACAGTACGTGGCCTAGATCACCATACCGAGGAGTACTCCCACTCCCCTGCAACACAAGGCCGGGACCATTCCTTACAGAACAGTCCCAAACAAGACAACCCCGACAGTTGTTGCAATCAACTGCCCCACACAGCCGAATATAAAGGGACTTCTAGACAGGGGTAAATCTTGCTCTCCAGTGGGAGCTACCCACGAAGCCTTGCTGCACCTCCCCTGTTTTAGCCATTCCCGGTTGATGAGGCTTGAGGTTACGATTACCTTTATAGGACATATCACTTAGAATGCTCATCGTCCACCTGACGATGTTCTGAAAGCATCAATCCATACAAGTTCGTTCCGTGTTCGAACAAAACCGAAGGTATTATCTCGTTCACTCATTATTGGAATCACCCTCAGAGTCAACGACGATAACCCTTGCACTCTGAATCTCCATCTCGGATCTATAAGTACTATTCCGTCAAACTCATTACGGAATCACCCACAGAGTTATACTGACGTATAGCCCTTATACCTCGAGTCTTCACAAAGCTCCATTTGTATTCACGACCTAACGTTATTTGGAATCGATGTGGTTTTCGGATATCCAAATATGGAAACCCGATCCCGGTCTCATCGAAAACCAAAGCGTGTCTTTTAGGTCCAAGTTGTTTTAAAGTTTAAAACAATTCAATTCAATATTATCTATATACACACAGATAGATAATTCCCAACATCATAATAGACATATCACTTAGAATTAATAAAATAAATCCCTAATTTATTTGATTAATATCCTAATTATTTATTTATTAAATTAATTCATTATAAACTTAATTACCTTGATTAATTAATAAATCATTAAGTTCAGAACAACTTAATGATAATCATTAATTCCATTAATGATTTAATTATCATTATCGAAGAAATTTAAAAACAACTTGCTTTTAAATTTCCTAAATTCCATCTTAAATTAAAATTTAAAATGAAATCAAACTTAACAAGATTTTAAATATTCAAAATCTCTTTAGTTCTCATTTTAAAGAATCATTTACCTCTTAAAGAAAATTTTAGAATAATCATTTAACTTTAGCCTATATTCAATTAAATTTAAAATATCTTAAATATTTGAAGTGACATTTGGACATTCAAATCTTATTTACATTACAACCAAAATTCAAATTCATGCTTCAGGTTTAAATTCAAAGATTAAAATTTAAAACTCTGTTTTAAATCTTCATTTCAGATTTTATAAAATACTCAAACTAAAATATATCATTTGAATTTATCAACAAATTTTCTTTTTGAAACTTTCAGATTCAAATTCAAATTTGAATCAAGGATTTCAAAATTCAGATTTAAACTAAATTTTTAATCTGGTTTAAATCTTAATTTCAGACATATAATTTCTTTTAAAAAAAACTGTGCAGGTTTTAAGTTGCTAACTATTTCACCTTTTATAAATTTATTTATTTCAAAAACTAAAATTCATATTCAATTTGAATCCATAACTTAAAACTTGCTTCAATCCCTATTTTAAATCAGGCTTTGCTTTTCTCTTTTTAAATTTAGTTTAAAAAATTTTAAACCTGAAACAGTTCAGGTTATAGAACACACTCAATAAAAACTGTGCAGGTTTTTAAATTTTTAAATATTTTATTTTCTGCAAATCTTGATTTTTTTTAATCTGAAATTCAAAATCTATTTGAATTCATAGTTTAAATCCTGCTTTAAGTTTAGACTTAAACTTGCTTAGCTTTTTTTTTTATCTCAGGTTCAAATTAGTTTTTAAAAAATTTGAAAACCTGAAAATAGTTCAGGTTTCAGGTACAACCTGAAACAAAAGCTACCCGAGTGAAATGCTATCCTACTTCGAGTTTCATGCCTTGCTGCTTCGAGTCACAATCTCAGATTACTCGGGTATTCCCCGAGACACATTCCCTATAATTCCCAGAAAACAATCCCACATTCCAAACCTGGAAACCACAGTACCACCCACACTCCTCACCTGTCAACGGCAAATTCATATCACTCCGAACCATCGTTCAAGCTAAAATTCCGGCCACACCATTTCTTACGCCCATACTTTCATTCCCTCAAGTTTGGTCACACTCGATTCACCATTGAAGTCGTGACAATCAAAAATACCCAACCTAACAAAATTAGGGCTACAGACTTCCACCCCCCACCGCCACTACCACGATGATCTATTTTCCCTTCTGACAATTTTTCCGAGCACACACCTTACTCCACTACCTCCAGTGGAAATCCCATCAACCTCGATTACTTGGATCATCAGTAACCCCCAAAGTTCTCATTACTGATCAACTCAGCAATGCTTACTTAATGTACCTCTAAAAATTGAGATTTCACTTTTAAAAATCATAATTTTGAATATGGATTCAATTTAAAACCCTGAATCCATAATTTACAAGGTTTAAACTTTTGTCAAAAACTTAATCACTTCTGTTTTCTTTATTTCCAGAACTATTTCAAAATTTGTTTTAACTTAATTTTTTTTTAAAGTCTACTCTATGATCTGAAAAACATATTTTGTTTAATACCTAAATCCAAATATAGATTGTATCAATAGGTAGTAATTTTTGAATAAGTCTTTAACTTAAAATCTGGTAGTCTGAGATGTTACAGGCAATACACATATACACAAATGCACACATTCATATATATACAGAAAAATTACCAAACATAACCATACAAAAACACAATTTTCACAGAAAACATCATGCAACACTTTATATTTAAGTAATTTTTAACAAAAAGGTTACTCACCTTTTTTCCAGAAAGACAGAGCCATCATGATTCAAGAAAAACCTTTTATTTCTGATAACACTCATGCTTTATAGGACATATCACTTAGAATGCTCATCTTCCACCTGATTGTCATAACACATCATGATTCAAGATGAGGCTTGAGGTTACGATTACCTTTATAGGACATATCACTTAGAATGCTCATCTTCCACCTGACGATGTTCTGAAAGCATTCCATCCATACAAGTTCGTTCCGGGTTCGAACGAAACCGAAGGTATTATCTTGTTGCACTCATTATTGGAATCACCCTCAGAGTCAACGACAATAACCCTTGCACTCTGAATCTCCATCTCGAATCTATAAGTACTATTCCGTCAAACTCATTACGGAATCACCCACAGAGTTATACTGACGTATAGCCCTTACACCTCGAGTCTTCACAAAGCTCCATTTGTATTCACGACCTAACGTTATTTGGAATCGATGTGGTTTTCGGATATCCAAATATGGAAACCCGATCCCGGTCTCATCGAAAACCAAAGCGTGTCTTTTAGGTCCAAGTTGTTTTAAAGTTTAAAACAATTCAATTCAATATTATCTATATACACACAGATAGATAATTCCCAACATCATAATAGATAATCAATCACATCAGATAATCTATATCATCAACTTCAACAGATAAATCATATTATCAACTCAATGCAACCATAACATCCAAATCACACAACAACATTTATCTCATAACTGAGATTTCAACCATTCAGGGTAACAAATATCAATCATCATTCATAAGCAATGAAATCAATATCCTATAATTAATTTAAAATGAATTAAATTAATTATTTCTTCCTTAATTAATTTAAAATAAATTAAATTAATTACTCATCCATATAAATCTTGCTTACACATCAATTAATTATTCTTAACAAATTACCCTAATTAATCATCTTGATTAATTATTCTTTAATTACATTCAAGTAATTAATCTCTAATTAATTTCACAAATTAATTAATCCAAACCAATCCCTGTAATTAACCTATAATTATTTCATCAATTAATTAATCATAATTAATCACATTAATCCTTAATTAATTACATTAATTAATACTTTATTGATTAATTGTTCTTAATTAATCAATTCTTAATTATATCATTAATTTTATAAATTAATAATCTCAAATTATTTTAAATAACCCATTAATTATCAAAACCTAAATTAATCACACTAAGTAATTAATTATCAATTACTTACTTAGGTAATTATTCAACATACTAATTACATATTAATTACACAAGTAATTAATTCCAAAACTCCTCCATTAAATTACATCCAGTAATTTATTTTCTTCACTAAGTAATTTTCCATTTTTAGTTACATTTGTAATTACTTCTCAAATCAATCAATGATTAATTTAAATTAATTAAACTTAATTAATTAACTTAATTAATCAAAATAAACTCAATTGATTACAATTAGTAATTAATTTCCTTAATTACTTTCACTAAGTAATTATACTTAAATAATTCTCAAATGATTATCTTAAATTAATTAATCAAATTAATTACATTAATTAATTATAAAAATAATATTAAGTTAATGATCTTCATTAACCAGTAACAAATCTTTAATTACTTCTAAATTAATTAGCTGAATTAATCAATATTAATTCTTAATTTATTTAAAGAAACTCATTAATAAATTTCTAATTATTAAATCAATCAAGTGATAATTAAACTTAATTAATTACTTGATTAATATAATTCAAATCATTAATCAAATTAAATCAAATTAATCACACTTAAATAAAGTTTAATTAACTTACTCATACTTTTAATTAATAAAATAAATCCCTAATTTATTTAATTAATATCCTAATTATTTATTTATTAAACTAATTCATTATAAACTTAATTACCTTAATTAGTTAATAAATCATTAAGTTCAAAACAACTTAATGATAATCATTAATTCCATTAATGATTTAATTATCATTATCAAAGAAATTTAAAAACAACTTGCTTTTAAATTTCCTAAATTCCATCTTAAATTAAAATTTAAAATGAAATCAAACTTAACAAGATTTTAAATATTCAAAATCTCTTTAGTTCTCATTTTAAAGAATCATTTACCTCTTAAAGCAAATTTTAGAAAAATCATTTAACTTTAGCCTATATTCAATTAAATTTAAAATATCTTAAATTTTCAAGTGACATTTGGACATTCAAATCTTATTTACATTACAACCAAAATTCAAATTCATGCTTCAGGTTTAAATTCAAAGATTAAAATTTAAAACTCTGTTTTAAATCTTTATTTCAGATTTTATAAAATACTCAAACTAAAATAAATCATTTGAATTTATCAACAAATTTTCTTTTTGAAACTTTCAGATTCAAATTCAAATTTGAATCCAGGATTTCAAAATTCAGATTTAAACTAAATTTTTAATCTGGTTTAAAATCTTAATTTCAGACATATAATTTCTTTTAAAAAAACTGTGCAGGTTTTAAGTTGCTAACTATTTCACCTTTTATAAATTTATTTATTTCAAAAACTAAAATTCAAATTCAATTTGAATCCATAACTTAAAACTTGCTTCAATCCCTATTTTAAATCAGGCTTTGCTTTTCTCTTTTTAAATTTAGTTTAAAAAATTTTAAACCTGAAACAGTTCAGGTTATAGGACACACTCAATAAAAACTGTGCAGGTTTTTAAATTTTTAAATATTTTATTTTCTGCAAATCTTGATTTTTTTTATCTGAAATTCAAAATCTATTTGAATTCATAGTTTAAATCCTGCTTTAAGTTTAGACTTAAACTTGCTTAGCTTTTTTTTTATCTCAGGTTCAAATTAGTTTTTAAAAAATTTGAAAACCTGAAAATAGTTCAGGTTTCAGGTACAACCTGAAACAAAAGCTACCCGAGTGAAATGCTATCCTACTTTGAGTTTCATGCCTTGCTGCTTCGAGTCACAATCTCAGATTACTCGGGTATTCCCCGAGACACATTCCTTATAATTCCCAGAAAACAATCCCATATTCCAAACCTGGAAACCACAGTACCACCCAAACTCCTCACCTGTCAACGGCAAATTCATATCACTCCGACCATCGTTCAAGCTAAAATTCCGGCCACACCATTTCTTACCCCCATACTTTCATTCCCTCAAGTTTGGTCACACTCGATTCACCATTGAAGTCGTGACAATCAAAAATACCCAACCTAACAAAATTAGGGCTACAAACTTCCACCCCCCACCGCCACTACCACGATGATCTATTTTCCCTTCTGACAATTTTTCCGAGCACACACCTTACTCCACTACCTCCAGTGGAAATCCCATCAACCTCGATTACTTGGATCATCAGCAACCCCCAAAGTTCTCATTACTGATCAACTCAGCAATGCTTACTCAATCTACCTCTAAAAATTGAGATTTCACTTTTAAAAATCATAATTTTGAATATGGATTCAATTTAAAACCCTGAATCCATAATTTACAAGGTTTAAACTTTTGTCAAAAACTTAATCACTTCTGTTTTCTTTATTTTCAGAACTATTTCAAAATTTGTTTAACTTAAATTTTTTTTTAAAGTCTACTCTATGATCTGAAAAACATATCTTGTTTAATACCTAAATCCAAATATAGATTGTATCAATAGGTAGAAATTTTTGAATAAGTCTTTAACTTAAAATCTGGTAATCTGAGATGTTACAGGCAATACACATATACACAGATGCACACATTCATATATATATATACAGAAAAATTACGAAACATAACCATACAAAAACACAATTTTCACAGAAAACATCATGCAACATTTTATACTTAAGCAATTTTAACAAAAAGGTTACTCACCTTTTTTCCAGAAAGACAGAGCCATCATGATTCAAGAAAAACCTTTGATTTCTGATAACACTCATGCAGGCCATTCCAGAGATGAAATGCAGACATTTGACTTGCTCAATTTTGCAGAGATGAATAGCAATGATTTTCAGGAAAAGTGCAAACTTAATTATGCAGTAACTTCCGGGTTGTAAAAATATAGTTTGGATGAAGATCATTTTGATTTGCAGAAGTTCCCAGGTTTTTGAAGAATGCAGGTTTGAATTTGTGCAGGTTGATTTTTTTATTTTATTTTGGGAAGTGAATTACAGATTTATGTTTTGAGGGGTTTTGAGTTTTCAGATTTTTGATTTCCTTAGATTCATTTATCTTTTGTTTTTGAAAAGAGGATGAGGGGAAATGAAAATATTTTAAAGAGGCCGAAATAAATTTAATAAAATTAATAAAAGAAAATAAAGATTAAATGACACTTGTCACATTTCTTGATTTACAACTAACAAATGTTGTTTATATGGTTAATAGTTTTAACACTTGTCTTGTTTAATTATGTTATAAATTTAAATGTTTATAAAGGATTTTCTTAATTTATTTTATGTTAGAATGAATATATATATATATATATACATATATATATATGATTTACTTCTTTTAAGAAAATGTAAATAAAACTATTTATAATTTAAAACTTACAAAATATTCTAAAGAATCAATAAATTTGAATTTCAAAATAAAATTGCCAAATCAAATTAATTCTTTGAAATAAAAAACCAAAATCAATTTAAACATGAAGATTCTATTTTCCTATTTTAATTCTTCTTTATATTTTTGAAAAATAGAATATTTATTAATATGATTTAAAATAACAATTTACAATTTTATATGATTTATAAAGAAATTATAAATCACTTTTATATTTAAATGAATTTAAATCATATGCTACCTTATATTTTAAACTTATATAAAATATACTCAAATCATATTTATCAAATAATATTTAATAAGAAATAAACTTAACTTTTATTTAAATTTTAAAACAAAAATTAAGCTAAGTCAAATTTTAAACGATTTAACATTTATTTAAATATTATCAAACCACATAGTTACTAATTTAAATAGATTTTTTAAAAGCTTAATATTAATTAAAACATAATTTCCTAATTATTCAATATCTTATTAGAATTTAAAAAAAACTTCATTCATTTATTTTCATGTAAGTTAAATTCCAAACAAAGTTAAACTATAATATATATACAAATATATATATATACACATTAAAATTTTAACATTTATTTTAGCTTTTAAAAGATAAAATCACAATTTAAATATTTATTAAATTTGATTATTAAACCAAAACATATTTTATTAATCAATATTGTCAATATCAATTTAATTTTATATAAAGATTATTAAATTGATATTGTCTAAAATTTCGGGATATCACATTCCTTCCCCCTTAAAAGAATTTCGTCCCCGAAATTTAAAACAAAGGTAATTTAATAACCTATTTAGGATTTTAAATTTTAAAACCAAGCATATATCAAACATATGTTAACAACCATAGCAATCAATTCAACCTATCAAACAAAACTAACTATCCAGAAAAATTTCTAGATAGAGTTTCCTCGAGTTTCCCAAGTAAACACCGGGTTACTCGCTCTATAAAACCCAAACAATCAACACTACAAAGTTACAGAATTCCTACTCATCTATATCTATAACTGAACAAGACATCAGACTATAGACAAGTCTGACTCAACCACCAAAATTTCTCAGAACAGCTGATTCCAAAACCATAAATAGATATACACATACTCCCTTAGAGATACGTGAAACTCATCGAATTCCAGTTGTCCAAACTGGCAATTCAATCCAGAAAATCAAACACTTATCCAAAAACAGAACATAGAAGAAATCCAAAACATCTCGGAGCTAGCTTACCCAACCTTACCAGAATTTATTGCTCCTAAAATCGAGAAACGTATCCAAAATCAGATCTCAGATCCACAAAACCCTTCGGACGATCTCGAGATGCCTACATCCTACCTGATCAGCTCAATCCATGCTGATGTCTCAAGAAATAATCTAGACCAAACCCATCAGAATGATCCTCCACGATCAATCAAGATCAAGAACAACTATCAGAAGAAAACAAACTTCTCCTGTCCAGAAAAGAAAAGCAGATGCACTCCCAAACTGCTTCCGCTGCACAACTCTGATCTAGAGTAGAAAAGAATGCTGATGAAGAGCACAAGCACAACTGGACAGCAAAACCAAGAAGATCTCTAATAACCCAGAGAAAACTCAGAAGTTCCTCAAAACCTGAGTTGCTTCAATAAACTCCATCTCAAGGAACCAACCTTCAACTAGTTGATCCACCGGAACCACTGAATCTCTAGATGAAGACAGACTCTAACTTTACTGAAAATATTCAGAAAAATCTCCAACAATCCAAGAGATCACTCAACTATCGCAAGTTGCTTTTACGATTAACCCAAATTAAAATCTAAAGAAAACCGTTCTCTCTTTACCAATCAGAACAGTTTATGCTGGTCTTGCCAATCCATCCAAGAAATGGATTCTACTCTACTGCTTCTGAATTCCATCTCCAGAAAAACTTGCTAAGCCAGAAAACTCTGCCGACTCTCTGAATACTCCGATCTGCACCGCTGATACCAAAACCAAAGAATTTCCAATTCAAAGTTCTTCGAGAAACTCGGACTTCAAACCAAACAGAAACATCCTGCTGAACCCAGCCACAACACCGAAGCAGACTTACTCCTTAAACTTGTTCTAAAGAAATCATCTTCGGAAACATCCATAATCACTGCATCTCATCACGCAGCTACTATTCCTTGAGATATCAAGATATCATCACTCGCTTTTGCTCAGCCAACAGATCCAAACTCTACTCATTCAACTTCAAAGATGAACTCCGAACCTTAACAGGTTACCTTCAGAGATCAATGAAGTCCTTGCTCCACTTCAAAGCTTTATTCGAGACGGTATTAGGTCTACAGTCTCGTCAGATACACTTCCAATCTAACATTCAAACTCAAACAAATGGTAGTCGTGTTATACACACAACTACCCAATCTACCTTTATAACCCATATTGGAAAACCCGAACAGGTAACCCAACGGATAGGTAGAAATATATATATTTATATATATATATATAAATTACAGATACGCTCTCTCAAGATAGACACCACTCCAGAGCCTAGGTAATCACTCAACCTAACGCTCTGATACCAACTGTCACGACCCGACTTCCATACTCCAGGAAGACGCATCATGAATTAAGAAAGAAAGGGATAGAAGAAGAAAAGAAAGAAGAGAAAGAAGAAACAACACTAGAATCTCAATAGCGGAACGAATAAATTATATTAATAACAAAAGTATTTACATAATATACAATACCAATCAGAGATACACAACATACACATCACATATACTAGACAGTTATAAACACCTGTCTAGTATTTACAACTCAATACAATCACAACATAGAGATAACACAGCGGAAAACTATATCTAACGCAGAAGCCTCCTGCTCCATTGCTCCTCCATTATTCATCAAAGCTAATCTGAATCCCTTGGCTACTCGTAAAAATTTGAGTACCCAAGAGTTTATGAAAACAAAAGATAAACTTCGGGTCAGACATGGGTCTGGTGTGAGTAACAGGTTAAGGTTGCTTAACTTTAAAAACTTTTTGAAAGAAAACGTGTCACGTAAGACTTCCTACACATAAACATGGAAAAGTTTTTACCTTACGCTAACCAAAACATTTGATAGGAAATCCGATGATATTATAATAGTGTCTAGGGTTTTCAAGTAAATATGAAATAGCCGAAATTGTTACATTATTAAATTCCAGCTACTAGCCACAAAAGTGGGTAATACAATCAAAACCGTTGGCACTTATTGGATTTTGGATTCCATACAATGGCAGGGCTACTGGGGTACTGCCCGTCACAGTATGTGGCCTAGACCACCGTACCGAAGAGTACTCCCACTCCCTTGCAACACAAGGCCGGGACCATTCCTTACTGAACAGTCCCGAACAAGACAACCCCGACAGTTGTTGCAATCAACTGCCCCACACAGCCGAATATAAAGGGACTTCTAGATAGGAGTAAATCTTTCTCTCCAGTGGGAGCTACGCACGAAGCCTTGCTGCACCTCCCTTGTTTTAGCCATTCCCGGTTGATGAGGCTTGAGGTTACGATTACCTTTATAGGACATATCACTTAGAATGCTCATCTTCCACCTGACGATGTTCTGAAAGCATTCAATCCATACAAGTTCGTTCCGGGTTCGAACGAAACCGAAGGTATTATCTTGTTGCACTCATTATTGGAATCACCCTCAGAGTCAACGACGATAACCCTTGCACTCTGAATCTCCATCTCGAATCTATAAGTACTATTCCGTCAAACTCATTACGGAATCACCCACAGAGTTATACTGACGTATAGCCCTTACACCTCGAGTCTTCACAAAGCTCCATTTGTATTCACGACCTAACGTTATTTGGAATCGATGTGGTTTTCGGATATCCAAATATGGAAACCCGATCCCGGTCTCATCGAAAACCAAAGCGTGTCTTTTAGGTCCAAGTTGTTTTAAAGTTTAAAACAATTCAATTCAATATTATCTATATACACACAGATAGATAATTCCCAACATCATAATAGATAATCAATCACATCAGATAATCTATATCATCAACTTCAACAGATAAATCATATTATCAACTCAATGCAACCATAACATCCAAATCACACAACAACATTTATCTCATAACTGAGATTTCAACCATTCAGGGTAACAAATATCAATCATCATTCATAAGCAATGAAATCACCATCCTATAATTAATTTAAAATGAATTAAATTAATTATTTCTTCTTTAATTAATTTAAAATAAATTAAATTAATTACTCATCCATATAAATCTTGCTTACACATCAATTAATTATTCTTAACAAATTACCCTAATTAATCATCTTGATTAATTATTCTTTAATTACATTCAAGTAATTAATCTCTAATTAATTTCACAAATTAATTAATCTAAACCAATCCCTGTAATTAACCTATAATTACTTCATCAATTAATTAATCATAATTAATCACATTAATCCTTAATTAATTACATTAATTAATACTTTATTGATTAATTGTTCTTAATTAATCAATCCTTAATTATATCATTAATTTTATAAATTAATAATCTCAAATTATTTTAAATAACCATTAATTATCAAAACCTAAATTAATCACACTAAGTAATTAATTATCAATTACTTACTTAGGTAATTATTCAACATACTAATTACATATTAATTACATAAGTAATTAATTCCAAAACTCCTCCATTAAATTACATCCAGTAATTTATTTTCTTCACTAAGTAATTTTCCATTTTTAGTTACATTTGTAATTACTTCTCAAATCAATCAATGATTAATTTAAATTAATTAAACTTAATTAATTAACTTAATTAATCAAAATAAACTCAATTGATTACAATTAGTAATTAATTTCCTTAATTACTTTCACTAAGTAATTATACTTAAATAATTCTCAAATGATTATCTTAAATTAATTAATCAAATTAATTACATTAATTAATTATAAAAATAATATTAAGTTAATGATCTTCATTAACCGGTAACAAATCTTTAATTACTTCTAAATTAATTAGCTGAATTAATCAATATTAATTCTTAATTTATTTAAAGAAACTCATTAATAAATTTCTAATTATTAAATCAATCAAGTGATAATTAAACTTAATTAATTACTTGATTAATATAATTCAAATCATTAATCAAATTAAATCAAATTAATCACACTTAAATAAAGTTTAATTAACTTACTCATACTTTTGATTAATAAAATAAATCCCTAATTTATTTAATTAATATCCTAATTATTTATTTATTAAATTAATTCATTATAAACTTAATTACCTTAATTAGTTAATAAATCATTAAGTTCAAAACAACTTAATGATAATCATTAATTCCATTAATGATTTAATTATCATTATCAAAGAAATTTAAAAACAACTTGCTTTTAAATTTCCTAAATTCCATCTTAAATTAAAATTTAAAATGAAATCAAACTTAACAAGATTTTAAATATTCAAAATCTCTTTAGTTCACATTTTAAAGAATCATTTACCTCTTAAAGCAAATTTTAGAAAAATCATTTAACTTTAGCCTATATTCAATTAAATTTAAAATATCTTAAATATTTCAAGTGACATTTGGACATTCAAATCTTAAATTATGTTATGAATTTAAATGTTTATAAAGGGTTTTCTTAATTTATTTTATGTTAGAATGAATATATATATATATATGATTTACTTCTTTTAAGAAAATGTAAATAAAACTATTTATAATTTAAAACTTACAAAATATTCTAAAGAATCAATAAATTTGAATTTCAAAATAAAATTGCCAAATCAAATTAATTCTTTGAAATAAAAAACCAAAATCAATTTAAACATGAAGATTCTATTTTCCTATTTTAATTCTTCTTTATATTTTTGAAAAATAGAATATTTATTAATATGATTTAAAATAACAATTTACAATTTTATATGATTTATAAAGAAATTATAAATCACTTTTATATTTAAATGAATTTAAATCATATGCTACCTTATATTTTAAACCTATATAAAATATACTCAAATCATATTTATCAAATAATATTTAATAAGAAATAAACTTAACTTTTATTTAAATTTTAAAACAAAAATTAAGCTAAGTCAAATTTTAAACGATTTAACATTTATTTAAATATTATCAAACCACATAGTTACTAATTTAAATAGATTTTTTAAAAGCTTAATATTAATTAAAACATAATTTCCTAATTACTCAATATCTTATTAGAATTTAAAAACAAACTTCATTTATTTATTTCATGTAAGTTAAATTCCAAACAAAGTTAAACTATAATATATATACAAATATATATATATACATTAAAATTTTAACATTTATTTTAGCTTTTAAAAGATAAAATCACAATTTAAATATTTATTAAATTTGATTATTAAACCAAAACATATCTTATTAATCAATATTGTCAATATCAATTTAATTTTATATAAAGATTATTAAATTGATATTTTCTAAAATTCTGGGATATCACATAACCTTGCCACATCTTTCCTGTTTTGACCATTTTCGGGTTGTGAGGTCCGATGAGGTCTCGTCCACAAAGCTATGCTTTACACGAAAGCCTTGCTTTGATCACAAATGATCAACAAATGATCATCAACACACAACAGCACTTAGCATGTCACACTACCAAATTGGGAGTATATCGCTGATAACCTTCAATTACATAACCTCTGAGCTCGTACGTCTCAGAGAAGGGTGTTAAGCTAAGAGAATAAATTCTCCGCCACCACAGATACGTATTTGAAAGAAATCTGCTTTATATCTCGAAGTGTAGTGTCAGACACACAACCATACAAGTCTGTTCCGGGTTCGAACAGAACCGAAGGCACTTCGTCCAATAAAGGAAGAAGCCCTTGCAAATTCAGGTATCCACAATCCCGATCGGACTTCCCATCACTTAGGAAATCTCCATACCGGAGCAACTCCGTGCAGAGACAATCGATAGTTTATCCTATCGTTTTTGAAGACACCCAGTCTTCACCACCGGTCTTCAAATGCTATCCATTTCGACGTATCACTATTCGGAATGGGTTACATGACACAAAGGTCCTTTCCCGGCTAAACCAAATAGTGACCGCTCAATTTTTAAAACACGTGGATATAACAATCACAAAGATTCATATTCAGAGTTCGACGTGGGTTTCGGATAACTAACTGAAATCCGACTCCCTGTCGCATCGAAGTTTAAATGTCGTTTTACAGGCAAAAGGGTTTTCACATCAATACAGAACAAATCACAGTCACAGTGCATTACACAGTATCACAGTTACAACAGAAATATCAATCTAGTGCATAACAATAGTTAATTATTTACCAATCCAAGTGAATGTGATTTAATAAATTAATCAAATAATTTTTTTTATTAATTGTTTTGAATCAATGATTTATTATTCTTAGTGATAAATCAACTAATCTTAATCAACTTGATAAATTGATTATTCCTTAATTTATTATTTTAAATTAACTGCTAATTATAAATTGATTAACTTGAATTATCAAATTAACAACTCTCAATTTATAATTTAATCAGATACTTAATTATTAATTAACTAATCTTCAATTACGACCTAAATCCTTAATTACTTAGTTAATTATAATTATTAATTTAATCATCCTTGATTTCTTTCCAAAACAATT
Source organism: Allium cepa (assembly GCA_030765085.1). Classification (NCBI taxonomy): domain Eukaryota; kingdom Viridiplantae; phylum Streptophyta; class Magnoliopsida; order Asparagales; family Amaryllidaceae; genus Allium; species Allium cepa. The sequence goes on from CM060928.1 coordinate 252,032,149, forward strand.
TGTTATTTATCTAAATTAACATTTAGAAATCTTCTTATTCCAAAACCAATTAGTTACTACTACAAATATTAATTAACTTAAATTATGTTAATTTAATTATTTATTTAAAGTATTGATTAGATTTTTTTAAAAACGTTGTTAAATATTTGTTAAATTAATTAAACTTGGAAGCAAGTTCTTAACTCAAAACAGTTAATTGTTAATACTAATTCACCATTTTAAACAAATTTGGGTTTTAAATTATTTGAATTACATTTACATTTAAACTTAATTTAATTATTTAACTTATAATTTTTAAGTTAAATAGATTTATTTACTTTTCATTCAATGTTAAGAAATCCTTTTTATAAAAGAATCTATATAAAGTAAGTTTAATCCTTTATTTGAAACCAAATCATGTTTAAACATACTTTATTTAAATTTGACTTAACATTTAAATTTATAAAACTTATTTAAATTCCACATTCAAGTAAAACTTGAATCTATGATCACTTTAATTTTAAACTTAGTTTAAATCTGGTTTTATATTTTTAAAATTCATTTTAAATTTAGGATATAAAAATTCATTTGAATTCAACTTAAAACTTTGTTTAAAATACCTATTATTAAATCTTGCCTCAACTTTTACATTTTATTTTTTTTATTTAGAAATCTGAAACAGTTTCAGGTTCACTTAAATTTAATTCAAAAGTTACTTAATTTACTTATCACTTCTAAGTTGTTTAAAACAAATTAAATTCAAAACAAGTTTATTCCAAAACCAGGTTTTAAACACAGCCTGTTTTCTGAAACCTGGCAACAGGCATAGCAAACCCGATCCTCCTTAACAACTTCCCCGAGCCAAAAGCAATTATTTCCGCGTTGACTTCGGGTTTCGCCACTTCCCAGTTTCTTCGAGTAAACCCATAGGCTACTCCGATTCGAACCGGAGAAAAACTACGTCTTCCCCAACTCACACTCTCGCTGATACGAAGGTCAACGCATGCACGTGTCCAGATGATTGGATGGTCGCTGACCATCACCGAGACCCCCCGTACATCACAGTCGATCTCCACGAGCCTTCCAACTTCACAAATATTCGAATTCGAAAGCGAATCTAAATCGAGCTCTCTCACTACCAACCCAGTCACCAAACTCAGCCTCGAACTCAACGCCCCGACCACCTAAAGATCCCTAACTCCGGCCAATAACTCGTCATCCACTCAGCCATCATTCCCCAAGACCACATGCCACTCGATCAACCACAGAGGGAAAACGAATCAAATCAAAAGCTAAGATTAAAACTAGGTTTCTGGAAAGGAATCACTCGCCGCTGCCGCCATGTTGACCTTCCGACCACCCCAATATTTTTCTCCGATACCCCGTAAGCTCCTCTACCTTCTCGAGAAACTCCGGCCTCCCTAGTACCTCCGACCACCCCATTTTGACCATAAACCATTTTCCGTTCGTTGACGATCTGCTCTTGAACCACATGCTTAAAAATTGTCAAACAGGGCTTAAAATTCCTATCTTCAAATGCAGATTCATATTACATAATCCAATCTCAAAATTGTGATACTCGAAATTTATCAAAAATTAAGATTTCCTTTGTAAAAATCAAGTTTTCATACTGAATGTACTCATGCTTCATGAAACTATTTTACTTATCATTCATACATAAACACTGCTACTTAGTTTTGAAATCAAAGGCTAATTCTAATTAGATGATAAGGATTTAAATGTTTTCTTGTGTAATACAACCCTGTGATTCAAACAGAGAAGGAAAATGGGAGTTTCAAACAGTCTGATATGTATATATATGTAGAATAAAACTGACAGAAATCTATAAGCAAAATAATATAAATCATTCCCACAATCTATCTAAATCCTGAAGTAAATTTTTTTACTCACATGTAAATCTTGAAACAGAGAGTTGCTTTTACTTGTTTTTGAAAATCTGCAGTTTTGATTCTTCTCTTTTTTTCTTTCTTCAGTAAATTGCCTTTAACTTGAATAAAAAGTGATGTTTGTTTTCCATTTAATTTCTGATCTTTGCTAATATTTGTTGAACGAATGAACTAAAAGTGATATTCATGTATATAAAGAGATGTACAAGTCAGTATAATAATGAGCATCATTCTTTTGTATAATTATTTTATACAAACTTTGTACTTTGTAACTATTCGCACACTTTTATCAGAGAATTTTTTCTTCTTTCTTACTATTTCAAATTGACTTGTTCATGGGCTGAGAGCATGTAAATGAAATGTTCATGTTCCCTTTTTATGTTACAGCATGTTCTTGTTTAATTAGATTTTTATAAGTACATTTTATTTATTTATTTATTATTTAATGTTGGCTGATATGATTTTGTGGAGGCTTGCATTTATTGCTTTATCTTATTTCATCATGTCTATACTTATCTCCTTGTACAAATCTTCATACTTTAGTAACATGTTGTTTGAATTTCAACTATGTATATATATTTTGTTTTGTTTTATAATCTATGCTTGAATTAAAATGGTTATAGTTATTGATATGTATTTATCTTATATTGCTATAAATTTTAACATATATATATATATATACACACACACACACACACACTTTATTTCTAATTCATTTGAAAACTTAAACTACCAAACATTTATTTATATATATACAACTTTATAATATTAATATTAATAATATTTTAATTTTTGTTGAAATTTCATAATTTAAATTTTTTTATTCAAAAGTTAAAATAATTTACTAAATTAAATTTAACAAAATTCTGGGATGTTACAATATCCCCTCCTTAAGAAAATTTCGTCCTCGAAATTGAAAGAGAGAGAAAAGTAAACAAAGAATATACGAATTTAGAAATAATAAGGAAATGGCTTACCATTTTAAGCCGAGATGTCTATTCTGCATTTGGGATATGATTTCTTCATATTATCTTCAGTTTCCCAAGTAAAGTCCTTTGGATCGCCACTCCATTGAACTTTGACCAGTTTCACAACTTTGTTTCGCAATCGCTTCTCATCACGATCTACAATTTTTATCGGCTCTCTTTTAACTGCCAAGTTAGGAGTGATTTGTAGATCCTATTGAGCAGCTTCTTCAATAATATCATCTGGATCGTGCACATACTTCCGAAGACTAGAAACATGAAACACATCATGCACACCAGACAACCAGCTGGGAAGCTGTACTCGATATGCTAGAGGACCAATCCTTTCCAGAATAGGAAAAGGACCAATATAACGCGGTGCTAACTTTCCAGTTTTCCCTAATCTCAATACACCCCGCATCGGAGACACTTTCAAAAATACAGAATCTCCAACCTGAAATTCTAAATCTCTTCTTCGGCAGTCATAATAGTTCTTTTGACGGCTTCGGGCAGTTAATAACTTCTTTCGAATAAAATCTACCTTCTCTGTGGCTCCTTTAATCATGTCTGGTCCAAGGACGAGTCTATCACCTGATTCGATCCAACATGCAGGTGATCGACACGGACGACCGTATAAAGCTTCGAAAGAAGTCATTTCTATATTGGCCTGATAGCTGTTATTATATGAGAATTCAACCAGATGTAAATGGTCCTCCCAAGAACCACCAAAACCGAGAATGCAACCCCGCAAAAGATCTTCTAAATCTCGGTTAACCCTTTCAGTCTGCCCATCAGATTGTGGGTGATAAGCAGTGCTGAAATTTAATTTTGTTCCCAAAGCATCTTGGAATGCCTCCCAAAATCTACTAGTGAAGATCGGGTCACGATCACTCACTACACTGCTAGGAAAACATGGAGACGAATAATTTACTTTATATATATCCCTGCTAAGCTTGCTGCAGTAAGAGTGGATTTCACTGGAATAAAGTGAGCAGTTTTGGTTAGACGGTCCACTATAACCCAAATTGCTTCATTTCCCTTCTTGGTTCGTGGCAATCTGTCGATGAAATCCATCGATACCAGATCCCATTTCCATTTTGGTACTTCCAAAGGCTGAAGTAAACCGGCCACTTTCCTTGGATCGCTTTTGACTTGTTGACAAGTAGCACAACGACTCACGTAAGTAGATATGTCTCTTTTCATTGTCTTCCACCAGAAAGTTCTTTTAATATCTCTATACATTTTATTAACTCCTGGATGGATACTGAGTTTGGATTTGTGACATTCATCTAAAACTTCACGTTTCAGATCAGGAATGTCAGAGACACAAATTCTTCCTTTCATCCTTATAACTCCATGATCATCAATTGTAAAACCGAAATCTTCACCTCGACGAATTCTCCCATATATTTCCTGAAGAAATTGGTCTTCTTTTTGCTTGTTGGCGATCTTTTCAAGAAGAGTAAGAGTGATAACAAGATATGCGAGAATAGCATGTCTTCTGCTCAAAGCATCGGCAACCACATTGGCTTTTCCCAGCGTATACAGAATATCTAGGTCATATGATGCCAGAAATTGCAACCAACGTTGTTGTCGCAGATTCAGATCCTTCTGGGTAAAGAGATATTTCAAGGATTTATGGTCGGTGAATAATTCAAATTTTTCACCTAAAACAAAGAGAGTTTATTAAGTATATTTCTTTAGTTAATTTCATAAATTGTTAAGAAAGCTGAAAAGATTCTTACCCAGAAGATAGTGTCGCCAGATTTTTAAGGCGAAAACAACAGCCAAAAGTTCCAAATCATGTGTTGGGTAGTTTCTCTCATGCGGACGTAATTGTCTACTCGCGTAGGCAACTATCTTTCCATTTTGCATTAATACTGCACCTACCGCATCACCACATGCGTCAGTATAAACAGATAATCCCTGATTCCTGTTTGTAATAGCGAGAACAGGGGCAGTGGTTAATCTCTTCTTCAACTCCTGAAAAGCTTCATCACATTTCGGAGTCCAGTTGAATTTTACATCTTTTATTGTTAGCTTAGTCAGCGCACTAGCTATCTTAGAAAAATCTTGAACGAATTTCGGTAATAGCCTGCTAAACCAAAAAAGCTTCGAACTTCTTTTGGAATCGTGGGCCGCTTCCAATCAAGAATAGCGGAAATTTTGCTAGGATCAACCGAAATTCCTTCTTCATTAACAATATGGCCAAGGAATTTGACTTCTTTGACCCAAAAGTGGCATTTGAAAAATTCTGCAAATAAGATGTTCCTTCTCAAAATTTCCAAAACAATTCTGAGATGTTCAGCATGTTCCTCTTCGGTTTTGGAGTAGATTAGAATATCATCGATCAACACAAGAACAAATTTATTCAGCACCTCCCGAAACACACGGGTCATCAAATCTACGAATTATGCTGGAGCATTGGTTAGCCCAAAATGCATGACTAACCATTTGTAGAACATATTGGGACCCCTGAAAGCAGTTAAATGCACACAATCTTCGGCGATTCGTAGTTGATGGAATCCTTGGGCTAGATCCATCTTTGAAAAGAAACGAGCGCCTTGCAATTGATCGAATAAATCATCGATCCTGGGTGAAGGAAACTTATTCTTGAGAGTCATTTTATTGAGATCGCGGTAATCTACACACAATCTCAAAGACCCGTCTGATTTAGCGATGAACACAGCGGCTGAACCCCATTCAGAAACACCGGGTCGAATTAATCCTTTTGCTAGTAGATCATCGGTTTGTTAAACTAATTCAACCTTTTCCCTGGGTGCCATCCTGCGACTCGCGTGAACAACAGGACGAGCATTGGGTACAAGGTCAATTCTAAATTCTATTTCTCGATGCGGAGGTAAATATTTTACTTCTCCGAACACGTCCGGAAAATCTCTAACAATTGGTATAGACTCCAAACTAGGTTCGAGATAACCCAAATTATACATCAATCCTTCTCTTTTAGGACTAGGGTCCTCACAAGAAATTTCGATGAAATCTCCAAATTCGGTTTTAATCGAAATCAATCGATTAATGCAATCCAATTTGGCTTCATATTTTGCTAGCCAATCCATTCCGAGTAAGACTTCAAACTCGCTAAAATCAAGAACGAAGAGACCAATGGGGAATTGATAATGAGAATATGAGATAGGAACGTCTCTATATCGAAGACAAAGATTCGTGGGACCTCCAACTGGATTCCTTACGCATATAGGCTTATCAACAAAATCAGGTTCAAGATTTAATTCATTGTCAGCTTGCTGAGAGATAAAACTATGTGTAGCGCCCGTGTCAAATAGAACTCTAACAATGTTATCATAAATGATAAGATTACCTTCCAGAACTCCTTTTCCTTTTTTTGCTTTGGAAGATGCAGGTTGGTCTTTGATTATGTACACCTTTGCTGTTTGAGCTTGTTTCATGGTTGGACAGTCTTTAACTTCATGCCCCACTTTCTGACAGTAATAGCACTTCCTAGGCTTTGCTTGAGCGTATTGACTGACTTGTTTCTTAGGCTTCGTACATCTGCTCGAATAATGGCCCTTCTCCAAGCAGTTATAACAAGTGACATTCTCTTCCGTGCTTCGCTGAATGCTCTTCTTTTTCTCGTTGCCCTACCATTGTTTCTTACCTCCAAATTTCCGCTTCTTCCAATTTTGATTGCCCGAATTTCCTTTCTCCACCGGGGCTTCTTGCATATCAAGTGTAGCATATCTGTATCCCATATCAACTAAATCTGAAAAAGATTCCTTAACGTGGCCCGTCATTCTTTAATGGGATTTCTTATTCATTCCGCGAATGAATCTTTCGTTCATCTTTAAAGGCGTATTCACCGATTCGGGACCAAAACGAGACAATTCATTAAATCTGTTCAGATACTCCTCGAATGATAAACTTCTCTGCTTCAGGTCCATAAATTCCTGGTATATTCGAGAAATTCCGGCTGATGGCAAATATCGCTTCTCAAACACTTCTTTGAATTTCTCCCAAGAAAACTCGTCTTCTGGCTTATCTACCGTGATTGTCTCCCACCAGGCTGAGGCTTCATCTTGAAGTTGCCAAGAAGCTATGAGTCGCTTCTGATCGTCTTCCAATTTTATCCCTCTGAAGATTTTCTCACACGATCTTATCCAGGCTTGAGCTTCAACAATCGTCTCCTTGCCGGTGAACGGCTTACCACCAAGCCTTGAGAAATTCTGATGTAAGTCAGCCGGATTCGGCTGTTGCTGAACTGCTGCTATTGCTGTTGGGGGATCTTGATCAGGTGTCGTGGCACCTCCTTGACCCCTAACTCTTCCCCTTCGTCCGCTCATTCTTACTATCTATAATTAGTAAGAAAACTAATTTAAATACACGAACGAAATATCTTAAGGAATATCAACTGTAAAAAGAAATAGACAAATAAAATTTGGAGTCCAGTCTTGGTTATACTCATTCTAGGGTATATTTCACCCTATCTCTAATGAGCCATCTGATGTGTTATACTCCGTAGCTAAAATTCTTACTCAACCTTCAGCTCTGATACCACTTATAACGACCCAAACTCGATGTCCGATAAACGACATCAAATTCGTATCGTCGGAGCTTATAACAACATCAGATGAATATAAAACAGCGGAACAAAATGAATATCATGCATACAACACAGGTACAACCTCAGAATATCCAATAATACATCAGTGTATTTAATACATATGCCACAACTCCAAATAACATCGTAATATTACATCGATGATCATATATCCAAAAGTGTTCAATAAAAGAAGTGGTAACGGACTCTTAAAAGCTAAACACCTGAGATCTCCCAAAAAACTCCTAAGATATCTCCAAAGTAAGAGTTTCAAAATGCTGCTAACTCCAAAATACAGAAACCTGATACTAGGCTGCCAGTGTGGAAATTAAGGGCACCCAGAGTTTAGAAAAGAAACAATAAACTCCGGGTCAGTCATGGGACTGGTATGAGTAAACAAAAATAGTTGCTTTTAAATAAAAACAGATTTATAAAAGAAAATTCGATATGCTTTTTAAAAATGAGACTACCATAAGACCTCCCGCCACACACAATGCAAACGCAGAATTAGAGGAGATTTCTTCTTATGATAGTCAAATATGCTTGATACGAGAAAATTCTTTGATATTATTATTAGTGCATAGTGTAGAAAGCATTTCGAAAATAGAATATAAATCTTAGCCAGCATATGTACCATTATGCTATGCCTACTATAGCTGCCATGTTAAATGGCAGGTTCTACAACCAAAACCGTACTAGCCTCGTATAGTTTCTTTGGATTTCCAACAAATGGTCAGGCTAAGGAACTTCCTACTGCCACATGGGTACGCCTCTGGCGGGACGTCCCGAGAACTTAACCAGCTCTCTACCAACACAAGGCCGGGTTACCTCTGTAACTAGATAACTAGTACACGAGTATGCCACTCCTCGGTCCTTTGGGACCTTTATCCAAGGGCTCTCTATCGCAAAGCAACAACCACACAATAAATGAGATTGGAGCTACCACACAGGTAAATATCGGGGCTCCATACCATGACATCACCTTTTTCCAGAAGGAAATGACATACCCTAAAGGGCGCGACCCTCATAACCTTGCCGCATCTTTTCTGTTTTGACCATTTCCGGGTTGTGAGGTCCGATGAGGTCTCGTCCACAAAGCTACGCTTTACACGAAGCCTTGCTTTGATCACAAATGATCATTAACACACAATAACACTTAGCATGTCACACTACCAAATTGGGAGTATATCGCCGATAACCTTCTATTACATAACCTCTGAGCTCGTACGTCTCAGAGAAGGGTGTTAAGCTAAGAGAATAAATTCTCTGCGAACCATAGATACGTATTTGAAAGAAATCTGCTTTATATCTCGAAGTGTAGTGTCAGACACACAACCATACAAGTCTGTTCCGGGTTCGAACAGAACCGAAGGCACTTCGTCCAATAAAGGAAGAAGCCCTAGCAAATCCAGGTATCCACAATCCCGATCGGACTTCCCATCACTTAGGAAATCTCCATACCGGAGCAAATCAGTGCAGAGACAATCGATAAGTTATCCTATCGTTTTTGAAGACACCCGGTCTTCACCACCGCTCTTCAAATGCTATCCATTTCGACGTATCACTATTCGAAATGGGATATGACACAAAGGTCCTTTCCTGGCTAAACCGAATAGTGAGCGCTCAATTTTTAAAACACATGGATATAACAATCACAAAGATTCATATTCAGAGTTCGATGTGGGTTTCGGATAACTAACTGAAATCCGAATCCCTGTCGCATCGAAGTTTAAATGCCGTTTTACAGCCAAAAGGGTTTTCACATCAATACAGAACAAATCACAGTCAAAGTATGTCACACAGTATCACAGCCACGACAGAAATATCAATCTAGTGCATAGCAATAGTTAATTATTTGCCAATCCAAGTGAATGTGATTTAATAAATTAATCAAATAATTTTTTTTATTAATTGTTTTAATCAATGATTTATTATTCTTAGTGATAAATCAACTAATCTTTATCAACTTGATAAATTGATTATTCCTTAATTTATTATTTTAAATTAACTGCCAATTATAAATTGATTAACTTGAATTATCAAATTAACAACTCTCAATTTATAATTTAATCATATACTTAATTGTTAATTAACCAATCTTCAATTACGACCTAAATCCTTAATTACTTAGTTAATTATAATTATTAATTTAATCTTCCTTGATTTCTTTCCAAAACAATTTGTTATCTATCTAAATTAACATTTAGAAATCTTCTTATTCCAAAACCAATTAATTACTACTACAAAAAGCTAAAATATTAATTAACTTAAATTATCTTAATTTGATTATTTATTTAAAGTATTAATTAGATTTTTTTAAAACGTTGTTAAATATTTGTTAAATTAATTAAACTTGAAAGCAAGTTCTTAACTCAAAACAGTTAATTGTTAATACTAATTCACCATTTTAAACAAATTTGGGTTTTAAATTATTTAAATTACATTTACACTTAAACTTAATTTAATTATTTAACTTACAATTTTTAAGTTAAATAGATTTATTTACTTTTCATTCAATGTTAAGAAATCCTTTTTATAAAAGAATCTATATAAAGTAAGTTTAATCCTTTATTTGAAACCAAATCATGTTTAAACATACTTTATTTAGATTTGACTTAACATTTAAATTTATAAAACTTATTTAAATTTCACATTCAAGTAAAACTTGAATCTATGATCCCTTTAATTTTAATCTTAGATTAAATCTGGTTTTATATTTTTAAATTTCATTTTAAATTTAGGATATAAAATTCATTTGAATTACACTTAAGACTTTGTTTAAAATACCTGTTATTAAACCTTGCATCAAATTTTACATTTTATTTTTTTTATTTAGAAATCTGAAACAGTTTCAGGTTCACTTAAATTTAATTCAAAAATTACTTAATTTACATATCACTTCTAAGTTGTTTAAAACAAATCAAATTCAAAACAAGTTTATTCCAAAACCAGGTTTTAAACACAGCTTGTTTTCTGAAACCTGGCAACAGGCTTAGCAAACCCGATCCTCCTTAACAACTTCCCCGATCCAAAAGCAATTATTTCCACGTTTGACTTCGGGTTTCGCCACTTCCTAGTTTCTTCGAGTAAACCCATAGGCTACTCCGATTCGAACCCGAGAAAAACTACATCTCCCCCAACTCACACTCTCGCTGATACGAAGGTCAATGCGTGCGCGTGTCCAGGCGATTGGATGGTCGCTGACCATCACCGAAACCCCCCATACATCACATTCGATCTCCACGAGCCTTCCAACTTCACAAATATTCGAATTCAAAAGCGAATCAAAATCGAGCTCTCTCACTACCAACTCAAACCAACCTAGTCACCAAACTCAGCATTGAACTCAACGCCCCGACCACCTGAAGATCCCTAACTCCGGCCAATGACTCGTCATCCACTCAGCCATCATTCTCCAAGACCACATGCCACTCGATCAACCACAGAGGGAAAACGAATCAAATCAAAAGCTACGACTAAAACTAGGTTTCTGGAAAGGAATCACTCGCCGCTGCCGCCACGTTGACCTTCCGACCACCCCAATATTTTTCTCCGATACCCTGTAAGCTCCTCTACCTTCTCGAGAAACTCCGACCTCCCTAGTACCTCCGACCACCCCATTTTGACCATAAACCATTTTCCGTTCGTCGGCGATCTGCTCTTGAACCACATGCTTAAAAATCATCAAACAAGGCTTAAAATTCCTATCTTCAAATGCAGATTCATATTATATAATCCAATCTCAAAATTGTGATACTCGAAATTTATCAAAAATTAAGATTTCCTCTGTAAAAATCAAGTTTTCATACTGAATGTACTCAAGCTTCATGAAACTATTTTACTTATAATTCATACATAAACACTGCTACTTATTTTTGAAATCAAAGGCTAATTCTAATTAGATGATAAGGATTTAAATGTTTTCTTGTGTAATACAACCCTGTGATTCAAACAGAGAAGGAAAATGGGAGTTTCAGACAGTCTGATATGTATATATATGTAGAATAAAACTGAGAGAAATCTATAAGAAAAACAATATAAACAATCTATCTAAATCCTGAAGTAAATTTGTTTACTCACATGTAAACCTTGAAACAGAGAGTTGCTTTTACTTGTTTTGGAAAATCTGCAGTTTTGATTCTTCTATTTTTTTTCTTTCTTCAGTAAATTGCCTTTAACTTGAATAAAAAGTGATGTTTGTTTTCCTTTTAATTTCTGATCTTTGCTAATATTTGTTGAACGAATGAACTAAAGGTGCTATTCATGTTTATAAAGAGATGTACAAGTCAGTATAATACTAAGCATCATTCTTTTGTATAATTATTTTATACAAACTTTGTACTTTGTAACTATTCGCGCACTTTTATCAGAGAATTTTTTTCTTCTTTCTTACTATTTCGAATTGACTTGTTTATGGGCTGAGTTGCAATGCATTAAATGAGAGCATGTAAATGAAATGTTCATGTTCCCTTTTTATGTTACAGCATGTTCTTGTTTAATTAGATTTTTATAAGTACATTTTATTTATTTATTTATTTATAATTTAATGTTGGATGATATGATTTTGTGGAGGCTTGCATTTATTGGTTTATCTTATTTCATCTTGTCTATACTTATCTCCTTGTACAAATCTTCATACTTTAGTAACATGTTGTTTGAATTTCAACTATGTATATATATTTTGTTTTGTTTTATAATCTATGCTTGAATTAAAATGGTTATAGTTATTGATATGTATTTATCTTATATTGCCATAAATTTTAACATATATATATATATATATATATATATATTATTTCTAATTTATTTGAAAACTTAAACTACCGAACATTTATTTATATCTATACAACTTTATAATATTAATATTAATAATTTTTTAATTTTTCTTGAAATTTCACAATTTAAATTTTTTTATTCAAAAGTTCAAATAATTTACTAAACAAAATTCCGGGATGTTGCACTAATCAACTGCATACCAAATCTAACTAGCTCATTAAATGGATTCATATACTCCTTGATTATTATCTCCCTACTTGAGATGGATAAAATTCTCTTGCCGAATGTCTTCCTCTTCCTTAGAAAGGAACTTTATCTCAAACCTCCTATGAAACTCATCCCAAGTAATATCAGCCTCATCCTCGATAATCTCCTACCAGCTCAATGCCTTACCATGTAGCTTCTAGGTAGCTAGTTTCCTCCTCACAACTTTAGTTAAGACCATAAGACCAAATATCCTTGCACAAGCATGGATCCCTGCTTAAAAATCCACATAAGACTATATCCCCATATATGGCTAACCCTTTAGACTAGAAAAATCTCTACATAGCTTAATAAAATCTGAAGCGATAGGTGGGAGGGCAGGAACCTCACCAACCGCTCTCTCCACGGGCTCTGTAGTGGAATTGAGCTTGGCACGTCCCCTAGCCTATTGGTACCAAGGAACTATATAGGGATGGTCATGCCTGGGACCTCAACTGTATTGCCAGAGCCTGAACCTACAGGATTACTCTTGTTCTTTCTATGAATTTATAAGAATTTGATTGATAACTTTTCAAGGATACTTTAGGCACAAATAATAAAGATAACATAAACATGAATAAAAGATGGCTTAGGCACGACTAAGAGAGATATTACAACTTGTATATAATCTTTGGAAAAGCTCTTTGAAAAATATTTACTTTCATACATATATATTACAAAAAAGTTTGGAAAACATTTTCATAAAAATCTTTTGGAAAACCATTTCTTTTCAAAACTTTTAAAAAAATATGTCTCTCAATATGGTCCTAACCCTAAGGGATATTGAACCTATGCTGAAAAACAAATTGCGACATCCCGCAACTCCCAACATGCTTTGGAAACTGTTACATCGAGAAATGTGGATCGTTAGGTTGTAGAAACTATAACATCTCAAAGACTAAGATAAGCGGATATGATCTAAGATAACTAACTATCCAATATGTATCAAAGTGGAAGAAATAATCATAATATGAGATGTGTATCACTACGGAAGCAATAATCTACCTATCAGATGTGTATCACAGTGGAAGAATTAAAACATATATACACACACACATATATATTTATATATTCACAAAAAATATCAGTCTTGGAAAACATCATCATAGTCCCAAAAAAATATCAGTACGTGATCCAAAACAGAGTAATAGTAAGATATCCCTCAAAGTCTGATACAAGAAATAAGCTGTACTGATATAATAGAATAATAAATGGAGAATGGAATGGAATAAAAGCGGTCTCCAAAATAAGCGTGATTCTCTAAGTATCAAGAATGGGCCAGTCACTTGCTGCTCTGTCTATCTATAGTAGTGAAAAAGATGGAAAAGAATGGGTCAAACATAAAGTTTGGTGAATGAGAACAAGTATAATAAGTGATGATTAAGCGTAATTAACTTCAAAGCTACTCTAAATGATGTAGGGTATGTAACAAGTGTCTGTGAACTCCTGTGGTCCAATACCTAAGGATTCTTATCTAACACCATGGGTCGAGCTATAAATTGAACCTTACACTAAGATCGGCCAATGCCCTTTAAACTATCCGAATTATCTATCATTACTACGCTCAAAAGGAGAACCCTTAAATGCAAACTCGTGTCATAACCTAATAACGCAACTCATCGTATGCACCCATTGTCCAGCTCTTGATCGTAACTTGAAACATCATCTCTTATTGTAGCCTCTTACCATCCTACTTCATAGTCAACCTATACCACGTTGCGCTAGTATTGTGAGTACAAGAACTCTCGTTAGTACCGATCTCACTCACCTAATATCTTTGTAAGTACTGCATGCCACCACGACGGAATACTCCTTGAGAGTTTGCTAATTTCATCATTCTAGCCAACTTTCAACTCTTATTTGGGTATTTAACTATTACCTAAAGGGGAATGATCTATTGTCCTTCGATATGGGATTTATAGTGCTAAAATCTCTTGATCGGGGATTTATGGCCCTACCGTTCTTAGCATGTTCACTTAGCTCAAAAATATGATCAAATAATCCATTTTCCATTTATATAATTTTTATGAAATTATATAAATTTTATTACAAACCTAGGGCTCAGGTCGAGGTTTAAGATCTGTAAAAAAAATTGATCGACCCACCAAGATATCCCAAGTCGACTGCTACCAGTCAACCCTAGACAATCCAAGTCAACTGTTCGTGTGTAAATTTTAAGGTTTTGTTTTCTTTCTTCTGTTTATTAATTTGTTGTTTAAACTATGTTGATTAATTATTTTAATCAACCCTATTCTCTACTGGTAGCCAGTTTAGTTTCCAATTTCAAATAATCTAAGGTTTTTTATTTTAAATTATAAGTTTGACATCAAATAAGTGCTAATTTAAGTAATTAGATTTCCAATTACTGTAAATTGACTTCCAGGGTTTTAGGGATCAAATTAGTGTTTAGACAAATTCAAATTTAGTTCAATTCTAGGGTTCTAACATATCTAATTAGGGTTCCAACATATTAGATCAATTATAATAGTTTAAATTTAATTACACGAATCAAATTATCAAATTTGTGCCCACTCACCTCTAGCCTAAGCTCTAGTACTTGATAATTTGGCCTCCAATCAATAGCTCCCTTCCTAAATTTCCATAATCCTCTCTTGATTGTTCTTAGATTGATTAAGGTTTGGTTTCGATTTATGGTTTTAAGAAAATTAGGGTTTTAAGTAGAAATTTTGATAGAGTTTCTTCGCTGTAAGCTTCAATAAGAGAATTAGAGTTCATTAGCTACTAACTTGTTGGGGTAGGGTTAGAATTAGAGATGTTATATTAGCTTAGGGAAAAATATGGTTCACTTATCATTCTTTTCGTTCCCAAGTCAGCAACTCCTCCGTTAAATCATCGTCTCTAGAAACGAATAATTCATGATTTAACATCATGTTGGATCGATCAGGCCTAGGTGTTGGTCGACCGTCACCTATCGACCTAGCCTATTCTTCGGTTGACCCAAGGCCTTGTTTATTTTAAATGTTTAAATTTTAAATTTTTAAAATTTAAATTTGTTTTGATAACTCTCTCATACTTACTCGAATTACAAAGTGTTATGTATGAAAGTGGTTTGAAAAATCGCTACGAACACAATGATGCAATTTTTTTAGCAAAATTCAAACGTTTATGAAAATTCAATTTAAACCCGTGTTTTGTTTAAATTTACTTTTCTTATTAAAATTTTTTTTAAGTCTATTTAAATCTTATGTAAATTTCTAGGGTGTTACATACGGCTACTACTAGTCCACTGCACTTTATGATGTGCATGAATAAGAAAATGCGATAGATGCCAAAGATTTTCCACCATCTCGAGACTACCTTCCTATGAACTCATCCTATTAGCCTGCATATAGCCATTTAACATATGGGGCATATATTTGACATGACCACTTTCTATGTCTAAAGAAGGGGTAAAGTACGCCGTGGTAGCAATAGACTACTTCACCAAGTGATTGGAAGGAAAACCCTTTGCTAGAATTACTATAAAAAATTATCACTTTTATTATGAGGAATATAATTACTAGGTTTGGGATCCTTATAAAATAATTTCTGATAACAGAACCCAAATTAAGAGTACAGAGTTTACAAAGCTTTATGAAATAAATGGTTATAACAAGTTTCTCTTCCATCGCACATCCATAGGCGAATAGGCTAGTCAAAGCAGCAAAAAAAACCAGTAAGAAACTGCTCAAGAAAAGATTGCAAAAGGCAAAAGGAAAATAGGCAGAAGAGTTATCTTTAGTACTGTGGGTTTATAAGACACCATCCAGATCCCCAACTGGCCACGCGCCTTTCTCCTTAACCTACGGCTATGAAGCAATGCTCCTAATTGAAATAAAGGTTCCATCACATAGAAGAATATCATATGCGGCAGAGCAAAACAAGGAATTAAAAGAAGTCGCCCTCAATCTTATTCAAAAAAGAAGAGACGAAGCAACAGTTCGATTCACCAAATACCAACAAAGGATGGCGAAGAACTACAATGTTAGGCTCACAGAGAGAAACTTCTACTAAGGGGATCTAGTACTTCAAAGAGTGTTGACTACTACGAAGGATTCAATGGATGGTGCTCCGGGCCTAAATTGGGACGGCCCGTTGGTCGTCGTAGAAGTTTGAAAAACGGAGCTTACCGATTGTTAAGACCTGATGGAAATATAGATCCAGGGGCTTGGAATTCTAAGCATCTCATGCCTTACTTTACATAAGCAGTGTTATTGGTATAAAAAAATAATAATTATTGTAATTATTATGAGAAGTAATAATACAATAAACTGGACGTAGGGATATTGAATGGTCCGAACCAGTATAAAAATCGTTTTGTGTTGGTTTTACTAACATAGCTAGCAACTGTAACAACCCATATTTTACGTATTGGAGGATCATAAAATATTTTTATTTTATTCGTATGAGGTTGTATGATGCAATAATTTTGAGATATGATTCTTAGAGATATTTTACATACCTATGGTTTTTTTTTGAATTTCTATATGGCTATTTTGACCCTAAAAATCTTTTTTGGGCTATAACTTTTGATAGGAGTGGAATTTGGTTCTCAAAGTTGTTCCATTGCTTTAGGATGATAGTTTCTCATTCCCTAGACTGGTCATATTAGAAAAATGAACTTACGGTTAGAAAGTTATGCCTATTATAAGTTTTTAAAGCTGTTGGCCATGGTTAGTGCGTAATTAATTAAGCCCATTAATGAGCCCATCAGTCTACTTATAGAACACTATAAATAGGGGACTGAAGCATAAAATAAAACTTTCCCTCTCATTCTAAGTCGGGTCAAAACCCTAATTAGCCTTAGATCCATCCTAATTTTATCGAAAATCACCCAAATTGCTCCGTAAATCAAACTAGATTGTGGATTAGAGACCGGATCCTCAACTAAAAGATAAAGATCATCGATTTGCTTTGTATGGTGTGCTTTTCTTCACTGTTCAAATTAGATCTACACAAATTGTTTGATTTTGGTAATTGGTGAGCGATTTATGCCTTCTCACTATACTACACATGTTTATATAGTAGAATTATAGGATTCAACATGTTTCAAATTGATTTTTGGCATAAAAACCTTTTATAACCTTAGTGACATATTAATCTATGTATGTGATATAGATTGATTAGAAATAACCTTGATTTATGTTCATATATTCATGATATATGTTGATTGATGTTAGAAATTTCCCTGTTTGTCTTATATGATGGATTGATTGGATGAAATTGCTTGTTATTCTATGTTTGGATGATATGATTTGATGTTGTTTGTTAGTGTTGTGCATGCATAGAAGATAGGTCAGAGGATTGAACAAATCGGAAGCTAAGTTGGTCGGAATCAGATAAAACTTGGTAAATGTGCTCTAGAGTATGGTGGGAAGAATGAGTCGCAACTCAAATGGGGATAAGTACATAAGTTAGCACTGACTTATGCCTATAACTCGGCACCAACTTTTTGTGAAGGAGCCTATGACTCGGTAGCTTGTACGGTTGGACAGAGCATGGTTAGATGAGATATTCTATAGCAAGATGTTGGAAATTTTAGCTAATTGTTGGATTTGAGCCGAGTTCTCTAAACTAGAAGACGGGGCTATGGATTGGGGCCGAATTATCAAAGAGGGATGATTCGAGGTCTAAGGCAATTCGAGGTCTAAGGCACCTAAGTAAGATTACTGAAGTCAAGGAAAGAGATGGTGTCCAATAATTCGCTAAGTGCATAACTCGACACCGAGTTATCTCTATGATTCGCTACCAAGTTATTACATTGCATGTGATGGATGTGGAGCTTTTAAGGTAGGAAGAGGATGCTCTGTAGACTATGTTGGAGG
Source organism: Allium cepa (assembly GCA_030765085.1). NCBI lineage: Eukaryota > Viridiplantae > Streptophyta > Magnoliopsida > Asparagales > Amaryllidaceae > Allium > Allium cepa. Next base: position 252,050,417 of record CM060928.1, read on the forward strand.
TGTTGGCTAATTCATATCAGGTTAGATGATGATATAAAAACATGATGAAAAGCTATGGTCTTCGGATGTGGCCTCGTATTGAGAGTAGGTTCCAAAGATGGCGGTTCGTAAAGGAGGGAGCCATATGATCAAGGATTATGGAAGGGTTCCTTGCGAATAATGGAAACTAAATTGAGCAAGTAGGGCTCGGTATTCAAATGGAGCAAATGTGGGCTCAGGTGTGTTTGACATGGAACCGTTGATGCTCGAAGAGTTTTGAGTTATATTCGAAGCATGGGTATTATACGTGGGGACGTCCGTGTGTCAATTAAGGGACTTGTATACCATGGACCTGTAGCTTCGGGTCTAGTGCCCTGCATTGAGCTTAAGACACGTATCCAGCTTTAGGCTATAAGACATGAGAGTACAACAGAGAACGAGGATTTCTATTAGTCCCTGGCTTGAGTGTCATTTGAGTTATCATATATTCAAAGCACACGGAGTTGATAGTTAGGATTGTTAATGGATGCTATTAATGCTTTAGTTGTCTTCTTTAGTAGGCTATCACTAATAGGTATCAAGGAAAGTAGGTATTAGAGAAAGGAATACCTGAAAGATTGATATCCTTTATTTAGTTTGTGGTATACCTTTATGATAATGTAGAGTAGCATATTATAGTGCTATATGCTAACTCATTAGTTGCAGGGACATGTCAGGTATGGTTCATGTACTCTTGTTCCTTACCATGTTTACTTGTACTGTAATTTGAGACTCATTTATCTCTCACACCAAACTGTTGTCTATCCTAAGGTCTTATGCTTTGTTTCTCATTATTTTAGGTACTCTTAAATGAGTAGACTAGATAATAGGTCTAGGTGACGCAGTAGTTGTTCAGAGGATGAGCTGGATGGAGCTATCCCGTATTATAAACATAAATAGATTTCTACTCTTTTCCGCTGAGCAACATTGTGGAGCCCGTGACAGTGCTTGCTTATTTCTATTTTTTGAGACAATTTATTTGAGTTTACTTCTGTTGTGTAAACTCTACAACATTTAATGTATAACTTTGTAGATCTATTGCTCTGATGATGATTTGTCACATAGTTATTACTTTCTCTTCTGCGGTATCTGCGATATTATATTTTATCCATACGCTATGAGCTATGACGGGCTATATGCTATATTGGTTTATTTCAACCGTGATGATCGTCCTATATCAGCTGGGAATGGAAACATGCTATTTATATACTATTAGTCCAGTGGCATAGGGAGGTCGTCATAGCAATAGCGAGTTATGTCATACATGACTCGGTTTCTCGGCCAAACAATTACATTGGATGTAAGGATATTAGATGGCCTAAACTAGTATAGCAAACCATGCACAAGAATTAAGAAGGTTATATTTATGCGACCTAACTTCACAGTCAAAAAACATTCTACCCCTAAATAGTGGGGCAGACTGTGCCAAGTGCATGAACAAAAGATAGATGCAAAGCTGAAAATCAAGCAAATTCAGATGATTTTTTTTAAAAGAAAGTACAAACAAGCGAAAGCTCAAAAGTACTTATACTTATTTACAAGAACATTTAACTTGTACATTATCCTTATAGATATTTGCACAACCAAAAGAAATATTTTCTACAACATAATTTCACAAAAAAGTGTTCAAAACTATAAGTTCTTAAAATACGTCTATGATTATGTTGTATCTTGTCTAAGGAATCTAGGCCAATGGTCAATCTGTTCTAATGCAAAAAGTCCTACAAGGATCATAGTTGGTACCAGTCCATGGGTCTATTGGATCTTCCCCAGCACCATAAAGTCTTCTTTATTATAAAGAAAACTCAAATCAAGTGTAGAGTAAAAATAATTAAAAATATCTATGGCACATTGCAAAGAAATCAGCCCCATCTTACATCTAACATTCTCTCTTCTAAGCGTTCCTTCATAATCGACAAGTCAATCCTATCCTGGAGCATTAACAAATGATGCTGCGATAATAGAAGCGGCCCGAGCTTCTTGCAGTCAATCTTCGAGTTCATAAGTCTTAAGTATAGTAGTCTCTCATTTGTTCTAAATTCTTTATTGATTTAGTCCTTCTCTTTGAATCCTCAGAAAAACCACCAAAATATCTAAGAGCATCCGCTTTCCACCTCTTTCCTTATATGCGAGGGAGCACCTACAGCCTTGGTCGCTCTAACTGCCTCTTGTAGTAATCCTCCGATTTTTTAAGTTTACTTTGATAATGTATTTCTAGTTTCCTCTTCCACTCATCCGCCAACAGGACATCCATGCATGCAGGAGGAGTAAGGGCCGCACCTGCACTAAGCACCATAACCACCTTTCCTTTTTTTGGTATCCTCCTTCTCTTCATACCGTTGAGCAGCTGAAGAGACAAGTTTACTATTGTTTTTCATCAATCCCTTGATCTCCTCTTTATAGTCAACCTCGTATAATGCTTCACTTTCCTTCAACGTTTTTTGTAGTTCAACCACCATTGGATTTGCAACATCAAGCTTAGTGCGCAACTTGATGCTATATTGATGTTGGCACTCATTTGCATTCCTAGCTTTTTCAAAATCAGAAAGTGCATTGTTCAGATTCCTTTATAGTTTCTTATTATTAAGTGTAAGATGAAAATTTTCTTCTTCTAAGACGGTAGAAGAGGTTGTGGCATGGGCCATAAATTGTAGGAACTACAGGTGCATTTAATTCAGAGGTTATGTTAGCCTCTGAAGGATGCCAAGAGAAGGAAGCGAAGCGACATAGTTGATAACCATTGAAGCCAATTTCAATGGATTTCATATTACATAAAGTAAAATTTGGAAAGACGTATTATTAAGACAAGTTTCATACAAAGAGTGCAATAAATTCACAAAAAACATATAATATATACGTTTTACTTCTTATTTAGATTGCTAAGCCTAATCCTAAACCATTCTAAATAAGGTCTATCAGAAGGAAAAGAACTGCTTTCTAGGGTGTAGCGCCAATGAAGCAATACAAAGTCACTAAGTGCATCCTTTTCTTTAACTACTTGGTCAATTCTGAAAAGTAATCCTTGTGTTTCTTCTATAAGTTTTGCAAATGCCTCATCTAACTCTTTCTCTCGCCTATAAAGTCACTACCATACTAAGAATAAGGCAGTCTATAGTTTATATGAAAATTTTCGACGCATTCCTTCTGGAGTTTAGCAAAATTACTTCCTTAGATGACTATAAAAAACAAAGGAATGAAAACAACATGGTCATTTGTAGTGCAATAGAATTGGAAAAGGAAGTTTACTTCATTATGCACTAAAGAATTCAGATAGCCAAGAAAAATAATGAAATTGTTTACAAAGGTTCAAGTAATTACATGGACTTGGAAAGTAGAGGCGACCTCAACCCCTTTAGACAGTGCATTCTCATTATCCTGCTGCAACGAGGTGTCTTGAAAGGTAGAAAATGAAGCATTATCCTTGGCCATCTCCTTAACCCTCTCGGCCCTGCAGTAGGCAGGGGCATCTTCGATTTTTGTCGAGTCTCCCAAGAAGTTGAGATGAACCTCAACAGTATTGTCATCTAAGCAATCAACAAAAAATTGGCGCTATACCGTGGCATGCATCTTAAAGATCACTTTGTAGGTAATCTAATTAAGCTTGTCTTGATATCCCTCAAGCTCCTTCTCTTTTTCCTTCTCCTTCATTTCCTTATCCTTTCCTTCTAACTCTTGATCCTTTAGCTTCAAAGCCTCCTCTACTGCCCTCGCCGCCCCCTCTGCCTTCTCCCGTTGAACCCTAATATCTTCATCTATTATGGTTTTCTCAGAGGCTGCCACAACAAGGCCTACCTTAAGTTTAGTAATTCAAGCAATGGATAAGACTAGGTCATCTTCAGTCTTCTTTCGAGCGTCGCCTGCCAAAGCCCTTGTTTATTACAAAGGAGAAGTAAACAAGATGACAATTGGTTAAGTAAATCATTATTGAATAATGAAAGAGAAGAAGGCACTTACATAAGACCCAAGTCCTGTCGAGCTCGATAGCAAGTTCAAAGAAAGGGAGTGCAGGAAATTATAATGAATTGGGATAAGCTTGGGGGTAAAAGCAGTATAGGATAGGACATCCAAAGCAGCACGCCACACCCTCATAGCAATATCAGTAACAGGCCCTTCAGCTAGGGGCTAGAAACACAAGCTTAGGTCTCGAAAAGATTGGAGAGGTGAGATAGGAAGTACGTCTAAGGAAGGAGGAGGTGCATGGGGATTCTTAAGAAGTTGATCAAAAGTTTCAATGCCATCAGTCCTTCTCTTCTCCCTCTTCTTGTTTATCGCTATCAAATTTTGTGGTGGAGGATCATTGAAAATTCATCTAAGAGGTCCTCAACCATCTAACCTATATATAAAATTAAGATCTATAATCATCACTATAAGAATCAAGAAATGTAATTTCAGCATCCAACTTATCAAATTATACCCCTAGGATCATCTGTAACCGAGGAGTATTTAAAGATGGAATGAGAGAATTTATGGCTAGTACGTAGAAAGTTATATTTTCACAATAACGAATCAATGAAGAATAACTTTATTTTTCATCCTCTTCACTCAAACCAAGGATCTCATTCCTATAAAATACAAACAGCCCAATGTCCTGATCAAAGAAGATAGGGCGACTGGGTTGTGGTTGGTAAGCAGAAGGGAAGTTATCTAAATACAAAATTAAAAAATATTGATCATTCCAGTTCTGGGTCTTTCAAGGAATAGATGTAAGAACCGATTTTTTTTTCCTGAGCATAATAAAACCCATAATCTCCCTCAAATGGACTTTTGTGAATGTCGAATAGGAATTGCATTTCATTGCAAGAAGGGGAGGAACACATCTCCGCATAAAGAATGAAAGTAGCAATCGGAATAAAGTAAGAAATTGGGGAAAGTTATATGGGAGCAATACTAATGGTAGAGAGCCATCCATGAAGAGTTTGACTGGGAGAAAAATAAAGCCCGCATTAGATGTCCTCGAAAGTAAAAGAAATAAAGCCATTTGCTGGCATATGGATACGATCATGGGATTCAGGTACCCTAGCTATGTAACCCTCAAACTCGAAGTGGCTCAAAATACCTTTTATTTCCCCACTTTGGTTATTATGGAAGGTAAGGACAAGGGAGAGATGGAAGAAGTTTTTATATTGAATATACTAGGTTGGTTATCGACTATTACTAAGATATAGAAAAAAGAAACTACAAAAGAAAGAATGTCCTTACTTTTGTTTGAAAAAAGAAACTATACTTGGAGAAGATGAGATTGGCGACAAAGGTTTTTAAAAGCATGCAAAGGAATGGAGAAGAAGAAAGTGAAAAATATATACTTATCTCGATTTGAATCTCAGCTAGATAATTGAAATGATGAAGAACCCTAAAACATTAACTGATTAATGACAAGGAAGATTAAAGTGAGGATCCATACAAATTTTCTTAGAAGTCGAAAAGACTAAAGTTACAACTTTTTCAGAAGATTGGCGCATAAGAGATTGATACATATACTTGAGGATTAAACACAAAACGACAATAAAGACTTTTCCATTCGAGAAGAAGAAAGAGAAAAGAAAGAGGATGGGTTGTAGGAAAACACAGAAAATATGGAAGCAGAGACAAGTCCACACCAATCTTTAATCGCTGCAAACTTAGAGTGCAAGTGTTACATCCATGTTTTCCCAAATATTAATAAAGGATAATTGATGCATGCACTAAGAAAAAAGAACGGCTCCCGCAATAGAAGTTGGACTATAAAAAGGAAGCGGGAAAAAAATGTAAAGTCCAAGTAGCACTACACCAAAGTCATAAGGAAGTGGCAAAACAATTAGGGTTGCGCCTTTCCATTAACCATAGCATTGGCCCTATAATACTGCGATGATGTACTGAGATAATCACAAAGTATAAGGACTGCTCTATAACCCTAACATTTACTTTAATGAGCAGAATTGTGGCATAGCCTTCAAGTACCAATTATGAAGGTTGCGTTGGGGATCCAAAAGTAAGCCTTAAGAAGTTGGGACTGCAGCGCAATCTCTTAGCGATAAAAAAATGTTGAGATTGTGCTGCGGTCCCAAAAGCATTAGAAGTTGGGACTGTAGCACAATCTGAGTTGATATTGAAGTAATGGAATAACTTCACGATTATGAAGAAGTACTACCCAACAAATATAAAAACTCAAAAGAAGAAACAAATCAACAAACCGCCCACACGCGCAGGCAATACTATAATGAGAAAACATAGAAGGTCTACGTAGTTATAAACACTCCATAACTTCACTATCAAAAATGGACCATTTGGAACAGCGCCTCCAAAATTACATAGGATGGCAATGTTACACAATACCCGAACTATGCTTACACTGCCGAAGCCGTATTACACTATTCCTTCCATAAACAACAACAAAGCATAACGGTAAGGGTAACTAAAGTTAAACTATATAACCCAGTAAATAGGAATGCACTGTCATTCTGATGCCTAGCTACATCACTAGAACCAAACCTAAGCTATTCTAGCGATAAACTGTACTGTAGCTTCATCCCCACAAGAATAAAGCTTGATAAGGAAAGACCGATACTCCTCAACCCCCATAGTCTCAGATAGACGAAAACCCATACAAAATCATGGCTTATTCAAATTTGGGTTTCCCGCTTCAATTTCAAGCTTCCTCCCTAATTTAAAGTCCATCAACCCAAATTAACGTTTCTGTAGAAGACCACTATAACATCCCCCATTTTGAGGCCTGAAAATAAGCGATACTGGTGCAGCAGTCATCAATAGGATTATTCTCTAGTGACAAAATGCAGTTATGTTAATCATATAAATAATATCAGAAGCATATGCGTATGAATTTTTTTCAAACATTTATCATTCATCAAACTTTCATTACATTTCAGAAGTAATATTTTCGCATTCATTACATGATCCCATCCGTTGCCTACGTTTAGAGAAAAATAACAAGTACAACATACTCCAAAAGCAATATATGAAGATGCCACATTTGTTGATCAGAGTTTAATAGTTGATAGTTATGATTTCTATCATTACATTCGTTCAAACATAACATAAGCTTTAAAGAACATAGCGGAAATAAAAATTTTTAATTTTAGCTAGCTTGCTTGTTGCATGCATCTAGAAGCTCATTCGTAAAATCTAAAAATCCCTACTCTCGACCTATGCAAATGAGTACCTGAGAGTTCAGGGGAAAAAAATTCGGATCAGAAAAAAAGTCCGACGTGAATAATAATATTCCATCTTGAACCAAATAGATATCTAATGAGACCATGTCGCCAAGCGAAATGGGTTTTTCACTCATTAACATCTTATCCAAATATGTCAACCATAAATCATGCATCTGCAACGACAATGGTTAAAACAAAACATAACATGATCGTATGCTTACTTGCAACCTAGGTAAGTCTGAGTAATCTATCAAATTTATGTTCGATAATAACTTTCTTTAGAAGTTTCTTTAAAGAAAAACTGCAATAGCTCATATTTTATTATTCTTAAATTATTTGGAAGCCTTTCATTATTTATTATTACTGCAATATAATTATTAAGCTTTTCTAGGATAGTGAATTCATAATTAATCATAAACACTTGGAAAAAATCCCCAAAATTCATCAAAAATAAAAAAAATATCATATTCTTTAACGTATAAAAATTTCAGGACCAAAATCATTATTTAATTATATTTAATAATTAAAAATCGAAATAAATGCTTTTTCTTCCTTAACATATTCTTTAACATATATAAGTTTTGGGACCAAAATCATTATTTAATAATTTTTAATAATTAAAACCAAAAATAAATGCCCTTTCTTCCTTAGGAAATTTATAAAATATTTCTCTTAATTTGGAAATTTTTGCAATTAAAAACCTATCTCCAAAATTATGGTTTTCACAGCATATCTAAAAATCAAGTTATTTGGAGATCGATTACTAAGGCTCGTAAATCTATCGCAATAATTTCATAAAAATTCCAATAATTCATTAATGAATCAAACAATGGCATAATCATACATGGCATATCATATAATCGTCAAGAAACCCAAAAATCCTTAAAATTCGAAATGACACAAGCATAAATGAGTCATTGCATTCATCTTGATTTGATAATGAGACATGAGATTTGAAGGTTGATTTGGTTTCCTTAGCTTTTCCTCTTGATTACCTAAGCTTTATTCCTCCACTCTTATTTCTTAATGGCCGGCCGCCTCTTTGTTTTCTTTTTGATGTTTTGGTGTTTTTAAAATGGGAATGATATAGGAAGAGGAGGATTTAAGGCATAAAAGATAAACCTATACCTACTTTGCCCCTCCCATACATTCTTTTCAACGTTAAGTTTTTAAAACAAATCTTAATAGTTAATTATTTAAGGCCCGACCTTGTTAGTTATCAATTCTCAATCTCCTTATCACACTACACATCACAATTCTATTTAATTTACTTAATTAAATCTCATGAATAATATTAATCAAAATTAGGGGTGCTACAACCACATTAGCAATTTGCGTACAATATTTAAGTAAGGAAGATGATCGACACATGGCGTAATCTAATGGCAGGAATCAAAAGAGCGGAAGATGGACGTTATCGAATCATGTGAATCTTTATATACTATAAATGAATAGGGAACTATAGCAAAAAAATAGGGATTTTTATTTTACTCTTTTGGACATTGAAATCAAAAAATTGTACTTTTTACATTTTGTTTGTACTAATAATCAAAGAAGAAGATAATGACATTTTCCTTGTGGACATAGGATTTGTTAACAACTGAACCAAGTAAATTCCTTATGTCATTTATTGCTTTCAATACTTTATTTACTTTTTTTATTTGTCTTTGATGCCTAAATTGGAATGGATTGCTTTAAAGAATTGAATTGACACCTTCATAAGATTTTTAGTACTTTTACTTATAATTACGTATGCATTACAGTGACATAATTACTCCTTTTAAAAGCAATTTTAATACTATTTAATCTTGCTAATTCTTAATCACGGAACCATTCAACGTCGTGATTACTTCTAAAAAACTTGGATGATTCGAGATGAAAAGTCTCATTAATAGTAAGCAGTGGATATGGTTCAATCCAAAAAAATTAGGTAATGTACCACTACTCAATAATGTTATGGCATGTTCTGGAAAAGTTGAATGTTTCTTTTATGCCACAACATTTTATTGTGGTGTTCTTGGAAAAGAAAAATTATAATTCATCCCTTTTTTATTATAGAATTCTTCAACAAAAATCATTTTTGAATTCTCCACCATGATCGCTTAGAATTTTTTTTAGCCTTTTTGATTTTGAATTTTTTATTCAAGTATTTTAAACAGTTCGAAAGTATGACTTTTTTATTTTAAAAAAAAGCCTAAGTAAAATGTAACAATCCGAGTTTTATAATAAACTTGTTTCGTATAATGATTATTCTAGGAATAGTTAAGGTGATGTATAATTTTAATTAACATAAATAGAGAAATATTGGTTTTCATGCAATTAAAGGGGAAAAATTATTTTAGAATGATTTATAGAAATAAATGGAAAATGATAAAAATAATAATATTTATCATTTTAAATGAGTATTTTAATTTTATTAGAATATAAGGTGAAAGATGAAATTGTTGTAAAATTATTATAAGTGTTTTTAAAGTGTAAATTGCTCTTTTGTTCATTTTTGGAATTTTATTCATATTGAATAAATGATAATTTAATAAGAGTTGAATTAGCTTTTAAATCTAAAAAAAGTGTATTTTGAAAATATATAGAGTTGGATTTTAATTCCTAAATTAGTAACTAGTTAGAGTTTAAAACATGTAAAAGAAATAAAAGGATTTGATTAATTACAAACAGAGAAATTTCTTTGTTTTAAAATGGGGTTATAAGTGCATTGCACCAATGTAATTAGTAATTAGAAACTAATTGGGTCAAGCCCATTTGCTAAAGAAAAGAAAGAAGCATTTCTATTTCTTTCTCATTCTCAAACCAGTACGTTCAAGTGCTCATAAACTCAAACAGAGAACAAGAAACCGTAAGTTCCTCTTTGAAAAATTTAGAAAATCCTCTCAAACAAATACAAATAAATATTTATTAACAGTTGGCTTGGAAGCGAAAACTTTTTGTCCGACCATGAACTTTCAAAAATGCCATTTATATGTAATTCTTTGGAAAATTGTCATTATAATTTGCTCTACAAAATAGCATTTGAAAAGATCCTTTGAATGCTTGAATACTACGAAAATACATGCATATGACCTTACATTTTTTTAAGATTATTCTATTTTAATAATAATATTTATTTCTTCTATTGAACAAGCTATAATAGGAAAGATCCTTTGAAAAATTTCCATTATAATTTACCCTAGAAAATAGCATTTGAAAAGGTTCGTTGAATGCTTGAATGCATTCCAAAAATTCATGACCATCAATCTGAAAATTAATGCCATGCTTTTGTTTATCATTGATTGGGTACACTCTAGAAGACGGCATTTAAAAAATTGCTATTATAATTTACGCAATAAAATAGCATTTGAAAAGGTCCATTAAATGCTTGATAGGCTAAATATAACATTGATTAGGTATATTCTAGTAATATTCAAATCATACTACAAAATGATAACACTGATTGGGTCACATTAGTTAAATATATTCATATTAGATGGAATATGGCCTAATCAATGCATGCTAAAGAAAGAATCAAACATTTATCCTTTAAATACATAATTCTAGAAAATTGTACCATCCCTATAAATATCATATGAAATTTTCCTCTACTCTTTACTCCACCATTCACAATTAGTCAAACTTTTTCTATCACTCCATCACTTCCCATGTTCTCCACTCTTTATTGTTATTCGCCATTATTCGTTGCTGCTCTCCACCATTGACCCCAAAAATCATGGTTCTTTCAAAGCTTCGGGTCAGTCTAGATGCATAATTTTCTAAAGTATAACGATATTTTTTTATATATAAGACGTATAATATTTTATTGGCTATGATTCTGATGTGTTGTATTTAAGACGTATAAAACATCAGTAAAAGTTTACCTCCAGTACTGTAAGACCACACCACCAATGTTATAATATGATGTGAATAAAACATCCATAAACATCTAAAACATATGAAACCGAATCAAAAAGTAGCAAAGGTAACTAGCGTATCATACACAAATCCATCTCTATTGGAATCAAATAGACGAGAAGCTGCTTAAGGATCAGAGTTATACTATGTTGATAATACTCTCAGTCTACAATAACAGATAATATTAAAGATCTCGATAAAAAAGGTTTGAAGCATTTATTGTTACTATAAGCAATAACACTGAAATAACTAGCTTTATTTATCATGCACAAAATATTTAAAAGCTAAGCGATATGTTCTTCAATAGTAGTATCAATTATGTTATAATTGACGTGGACATAATGCTTTGAATTCTCTTATTCCTCTGATATATAGGCAAATTAGAAAGTAAAGCAAGTAAATATATTTTAAGGTTTATTTTTATTGGTCCTCTAAATAGGGTTGATGAAACACACGAAATTGTTTTTAAAGTGTTTTCTGCTAAATGTTTATGGTGTGTTGGCAGATTTTATAATAGTTGAGTTCTATGCACGACCATTAAAGGTATGTATTAACAGGAAAAAATATAGTAACTTTCAATATCAAATGCTGTATTATTTCTTCCTTTTAGTAAAGAAGGTTGTCAATGTTCTTTTTAGTGAAGATGGCTGCCAATGTGATCGTTTGTAATCTACTACAAATTAGGAAGTAAAGCAAGTAAATATATTTTAAGGTTCATTTTTATTAGTCTTCTAAATAGGGATAAATCGAAATGGATATATAGCTCTATCACGTGTTAGTTAAAATATATTATTGTTAGCACCAAAATTGGTCGCTAACACTCAAGAAAGGATTTGTGTAGAGAGATTAATCAAGATAATAAACAAAAACAGAGGAATATATGCAAAACTAACTGTAGAAACAAGAACACCAAAATTATAGTGGTTCAGCGTAACTTTCTACGTCCACTGTTAATATAATCTTTATTACTTTTCTCAAAGATTTGAATACATATACAATCCGTAAACTTCTAACTCGAATACAAGTTTGAAATGATGGAAGCGAGTATCCAATATGGCAGAGTATCCCTAGAGTTCTCGAAAAAAGGTCCCTCTAACAGTACCCCTTATTTATAGATGAAGACAGGTTAGTCATTTGGCAGGCCCATGTCCTGGATACCTCGGCCTAGAGTGTGCAACTGTTGTTCACCTAACCATGCGTGTCGAACCCCTATGACCGAGCCATTGACCTCAGATCCATTCTGGTCGCTCCATGAGTTCTTCGTGTTGGATTCGAAGCGAAGTCTCCCATGACTCGGAGCAGCCAAGCCCAAAGAAAAGAAAGACTGGTCACATTGCCCTATAGGTAATCTGCTAATTTCTTGGTTCGAACGATGAACGGCCAAACCACTTTACTCTCCCCTTCATTGCTGAGGGGGTCAACGACCCACTTAGTCTTCCCTTCATGGCCGAACGATGAGTGACCGGTCAGCTTAGTCTTTCCTTCATGACCAAGTGATGAGTGATCGATCGACTTAGTCTTTCTTTCATGACCGAGCGATGAGTGACTGGTCCACTTAATCTGCCTTTCATGGACAAGTGATATGTGTTGAGTTCCTAACAACTCCTCTCTAGCCGAGTGACACACGCCACCTTATAAGACCCTACAACACACTTCCTCCTTTTCTCGGCCAAACCATGTATATAGGCCGACCCGTATATAGGCCGAACCATCCAGGTTGAACCAACTCCATATACTTCCAACCTCTCACTTGATTCAATCAAATCCTCTATAATTATCATCGTGCAGCCGGGACAAGCAACCGGGTAATATTTGCCCCCCAAGTTGTGTCGTATGAAATAGCACGACACACTTTGAATCAGAAATCAGTTCCTGCTTTCAAAAGCCGAGGGTATACGATCTCACGAAGGTTGTCACATAGCGAACTTTCTTTGCATCACGCGCATACATTTATATAATTTTTATTTAGTGATATTTCCTTTCTCTCTCTGTTTTTTTCTTTTTTTCTAAAAAAAGGATGGCTCAGCGTACGAACACCGAGCCATGAAGCCGGTCCACTTGGTGTCGCTCAGTTATGTTTACTCACCAATCCGCCATGGTGCTCAGATTGGCTCCACAGGGTAATGCTTGTTCGTCTCCCCTTCTTCATATAAAAGCCTACGCTTCTCCTCTTTTTCCCTTTACTTTTACTTTATCTCTATAGGACCTTTTAATTTACCTCCCTCGAACTTTGGCTACTACTCCAGCCTTCCTTTCACATCCTGAATCCAGTACGTTTGATCCGCAACTCCTCCTGTTAACAAATTTAAACGACCTTCGACCCTAAATCAAACAGTTCCTTAAGCTTCAATTCATTCTCATAGGTATGAATCTCTCATTTAATCCACTTTCCCAAATTAGGATTTTGTACGAAGCTCGAATTCACGAGTAGTCTTTAGATTACGGACAGAATTGTTGTAGATGAGGAAGACGAATCTAAGATAAGAACACACCTTAGGGTTGGAACTCAATATGGTTTTAACTGATTTCGAGGCCGGTGAGGTGGAGAGGAGAACGAAAAAGGATACCAATGATCTCTAGGATGCAGGTTCTTGTTGGGCCACCGAGCGAGGGAGTATGGTTGTTAGGTTACTGAAGTAGAGCTGGATTGGTGACCTGGTGCAAAGTCATTTGGCATTTAGGGAACGAAAGAGAAGGGAGTCTAAGTGGTTCGATAGGAGTTTGTTTTTTTAAAAGGCATAGGCTGAGTGACAATATCGGGTCAGTATTTTGGGTGGAACTCTACTAGTTGTAAGTCTCTTGTAGGAGTAGTACCATAGTGAGAGCGTCGCTCGGCCTAGAACAAGAGAGTGCATCGGCCAACTTGTGTTTAGGAATGTGTCCGCTCATTTTTTAGGGAGTGAGTGTTTTCAGTCATTTGAGTGTGGCATTACGGCCCTGTGAGAGTCCACAAAGAGAGTTCAGTATAACGAGCAAGTGTAGTTCGGTGTAGCCCCAGTAGGCTGTTCGTTAACGAGAGAGTGTGGTTCAGTATAGAGGTTCAAAAAGACGACATGCCTCGGGCCTCGGGATCGGCATTGACAATCATGATCTTCCTCACTTAAGCATAACATATGTCGAGATCACATACTCCCATGCCTGACCATAAAACAACGAATAATGACAAAGACTTAGGTACATGAGCATATGGAACTGGTTCGGACTAATGACTCCATAGTTTTGAGAATTATAAATGCGAGTTCAATTTAACAAAAGCAAACAACAGCCTTCATCATATAATTCCAATGTCTGATTTCAAGACCCCTACTACCGAACATAAGACAAGCTCTCGGAGACTGTCAGCGATGAAGGTCTTCGAAGATGATAGTTTAATGCTCAATCACACTTCATTGGTCTTTAAACCTTCAATTATTTTATACTCATGCTTGAATGATTGCACTAGTCCACACACCATATGGAAGGAAATACTTTTATTGTCATATCTAATATCGATTGTCTTTTAAGTATAGCTCAAATAGGTATCCACTCTTATTTTATGCCCGTGGAAGATATCCAAAAGATCGAGCTCTGATACGGTTTCCGACAAGCCTAAGCCAAGTTCTCAACAGGAGGTAGTAGGAACTTCGAATCCATCAACAACTCCTACACAAGACGTACCAAATCCATCAACTGCAGTTATTAGTCCAGCTCCTGAAGTTATAGACGGGGCGGTCATCCTGGATGATCCTATCGATTCACAAGCTTCAAAAATCGACGAAGCCGATCTTCATCGGTTATGTACGATTCACAGAATCCTTTCGACAACGTTTTAGTTCCATTGAGGCAAGATAGACCTCACCTATCCCCAGCTGGATACACAACGTGCAACAAATTCATGTCCTGGGTTGGTAGCGTGCCACCTTTCAACTCCTTTCTCCATGAAGTACTATAGTATATCGGGATCGTATCGGCACAGCTATATCCCAATAGTCACGTGTTCATCTATGGCACTTATATTCTCTTCATGAGCATCATATTTAGGCTCCCCACTCCCTATGATATCCGCTACATTTATCGCTTCAAAAGACGGTCTGAAAGTCCATCCTTCATATTCCTTGAACCACACTCCAAGTGTCAGATCCTGATGGGGGCATGGATTAAATTCTCCCAATATAAACAGGAATGGTTTTACGTACGCTGCCCCCAGGCTTTGCGAGAAGATGGCTAGAAGGGAGTAAGTTCCATTTCAAGACCAATATTTGTCTAAGGCACGAAGTGCATTGTTTCTAAACTTTTTTCGATTTTTACAGGTATCGGCCCACGTGAAGGCTCTAGGTACTCTGAGGCCATCGAGGCCATTCAAATTGTTCCCGTGGGAGACCCGGAGATCAAATCCATTATTCTAATGAAGTGCTTTTAAAGTTTGGATTGTTGACGGAAGGTCGTTGAACAACCTCCCAACTAGCACCACTACAACCGGACCTGCCTCGGAAAAAGGCAAAAGGCAAGTTGGGCTTTTAATGCCCTCTATAGGAGGAGCCCTTGATATATCTAAAGAAGGTCGAGGTGCAAAAACGACCGATGAGAACTTAGGCTTTGATATTGAGCTTATAACCAATGCATCTGACGTCACCAAATCGCTTCTTCCTTCGAAGAGGAAAAAAAGCTTAGCCTATAAATTGAAGAAAAAAAGGGTTGGCGGGACTTCTAAAGTTACCATCACCTCGGTTGAGGAAAAGTCGTCTCCCTAACATCCAAAGGGTTCACTAAAAGGCCTTTCAGACCTGACCATCTTCGACTTACTGAATTATGGTTTTAATGACCTAGGAGATATGGAGCTTAATTCGCCCATGAGAGGCGGTGTAGGTGATTTGGCTGGTCGAAATGGAGATTCAACTCCAATACGTAAAGCAAAAGAAACCGGTCCATCGAGGGGATCACTAGGACACACATGAACACTTACACTTCACTCTGAACTTAAATTTTAGCCATCCTATTATTCTTGCTAATTCGTCCTCGCTTGATTTCTATGCAGATGATATAGGGACCACTCACGGATTCGATCGCCTTCATGGATCTTCTATCTTTCACCACTCTAGTAGGGATTAGAGGTCAGGTAGATGCTGAGAAAGAGATGATAGCGGCAACAGGGACTACCATCTCAGAGACCCGTCATCTTCTTGAAGAAAAACATACAACCATTCTTCATACCCTAACGATGCTTCCCCTCATTCAGAGCATGGTAGGGGAAAAATCCGCTCAAAACGGATCTCAATCTGAAGCTCCCCGCAACCAACACCCTGATTCGTCCAGCACAAAGCAATCTCGTGAGCCTTATAAAAAGTCTGTGGCTCCGGCTAAGCTAACCCTTCCAATCTTTTCACATGATCCATCAATATCCGAAAGATTAGCTAAACTTAAAGCCACATTTTCGAAGATATGCTTCGACGGACTAAAATTTCTTCCTATGATTCGCCCAATTCTAAGGGACGTAAAACAAAGCGCCATCGCCTGCAATAATGATGTCTATGTTCAACACGATGCATTTGTTCACTTGGAAAAAAAGTTTCAAAAGTTTCTATGGAACATCAATATGAGATCAATCGCCTAAACTTGAAGCCATCCATGATAAAGACATTATCAAAGCCCAGGATGAAGAGCTTTCCTCGTATAGATCTCAACTTAAACTTGCCCAACAAAATGCAAAAGATACAACCGAGGCAGTCGATCGTTTGGGAGCTACTCACAAAAGGGAAATTGATGAGGCGGTTCAACGCTGTGGCACTTTAGACTTAGAAAAAGACTCCATTCAAAAAGAGAAAGTTGTCCCCGCTCAACGAGTGAAAGAATTGGAGGACCTACTCCTCAAAGAAAAGGAAGAAAAAGCTGCCGCTCAAGAGGAATCGCAACGATATTATGACGAGATTGTCGCTACACGACTTCTAAAAACAAACCTCGATGAGGAGCTCTCCAAAGCTAAAGCATAAGGGACACAACCCATGAAGAGGGAAAAAGAATGGAATTGACAGAAATTGACTTTCATCTTGAGGAAGCTGGTAAAGCCGGGAGAGAAGAAATCAAATTCCTATTTGATCGCTTATTGCTGAATACAACCCTTGGGTTCTCATGCATCGAGATCTATCTTTTCTGGGAGAGGGTTAACTCGAATCATTAGTTGACGCATGGGATATCTTGATAAAAATCAAATGAGTAGAGCTGGACACCGAGGAGGTTGATGAGGATTCTCTTGTAAAGGAAGTGCTTCGAGGAAATGAGCCTTTCGACTTATCTACAGCCAAAGTCCTTTATGAAAGAGATTTCTCCTCGTCAAAAGGGAAGGACGATGCCGTTGGTCCATCCGGAACTAAATCTAAAGTTCTTCCTTCTGCTCGGCAGACCAGTCGCTCTTCACTCGATTCTTATGAACATCCTATTGGCTATGATCCAAAGAAACCTGGGATTGATATCCATATCCTATCCTCTATTACAAAGAGTAGGACTTCCAAAACAGCCGAGAGTCAGCCAGCAATTGGTACTTAACCTTTTTTTCTAAAGTTCAAATAACCGTCGATTCTTGGTGAGCAATAAGTGTATTCTAACACTTATCTCTTATAATTTTGTGCAGGCCATTCTGATCCCAAACCAACTCCAAGAAGCGATGCTGCCATGGAGAAGGAAGAGAAATTGGGAGAGGCTCCTTGCACTGGGAATGCTCCCGGACCCGATGCTCAAATGATCGGGGCGCTCGATAAGGACAAACTCGAGAAACCCTCACCTACAGAAGAACATGATGAAGTCGAAATAACGTGCGCCTCCGGACATAATTTGGAACTGAGCATGGAGGAACAAATCATAGAAGAGGGGAAGAACAAAGCTGAAATTAGGGTGAGCCCTAAGTGGTGGAACTAGATGATCCCCTGAACAGGCCCCTAAAGTTCATTCTCCCCGGTGGGACCACGCCATTGGAAGTTCCTCCTCCTTCCTCGGGGACCATCTCACTAGGAAGCAAGACATCCAAGAGAAAATGCTCTGGTGAGGAGACTTCGAAGAAGCCAAGGAAGGAGAAAAATCAAAAAAAAGTTTCTATCCGGTCGTGCCTCATTCAACCCGAATAAGTATGAATTATGTAGTTATTTCTATTTATTCTCATAGTCGTTGTAAATACACTTTTGGCTTCGAGTTCAAGAGAAATTATAGTGGAATTTATTCTAGATTAGGGAATAAAATTTTGTTTCTTTGTCTTCCATAATTCTCAATGTATAGCTTATTGCCTAACTTGTAGTCGGAATTTAAAATCTCACGGGTTACATAAGCTCTGGTTCGCTTCCACATGACTTGGAAATTTTTTTAATCGTAAATCCTCTAGTCCACGCTTTAGGGGACCTAGAGTACTTTAGTCCGTGCTCCAGAGACTTAGATATTTTTTAATAGTTTAATCTCTAATCCGCACTCCGAGGACCTGAGCGCTCTAGTCTGCACTCCGAGGGCTTAGAGATTTTTAAGTCGTTTATAATCTAGTCCGAATTTTGGGGACTCAGAGTACTCTAGTCTGCATTCTGGGGACTTAGAGATTCTTAAGTTGTTTATACTCTAGTCCGCACTCTGAGAACTCAGAGTACTCTAGTCCGCACTCTAGGGACATAGAGATTCTTAAGTCGTTTATATTTTAGTCTGCACTTTGGGGACTCAGAGTACTCTAGTCTTCACTCTGGGGACTTAGAGATTCTTAAGTTGATTATACTCTAGTCCGCACTCTGGGGACTTAGAGTGCTCTAGTCCGCACTCTGGGGACATAGAGATTTTTAAGTCTTTTGTACTCTAGTCCACACTCTGGGGACTTAGAGTACTCTAGTCCACACTCTGGGGACTTGGAGATTTTTTGAGTCGTTTATACTCTAGTCCGCACTATAGGGACTTAGAGTACTCTAGTCCACACTCTGGGGATTTAGTGATTTTTTAAATCATTTATACTCTAGTTCGTACTCTAGGGACTTAGAGATTTTTTGAATTGTTTACACTCTAATCCGCACTCTGGGGACTCAGAGTACACTAGTCGCACTATGGGGACTTAGAGATTTTTCGAATCATTTACACTCTAGTCCGCACTCTGGGACTCAGAATATCTAGTCCGCACTTTGGGGACTTAGAGATTTTTCGAATCGTTTACACTCTCGTTCGTACTCTGGGGACCAAGAGTACTCTAGTCCACACTCTGGGGACTTAGAGATTTTTTAAGTCGTTTATACTCTAATCCACACTCTGGGGACTCAAAGTACTCTAGTCCGCAATCTGGGGACTTAAAGATTTTTTTGAGTCGTTTATACTCTAGTTCGCGCTCTAGGGACTCAGAGTACTCTAGTCCGCACTCTGGGGACTTAGAGATTTTTTGTTTTATCGACTGACTTATAATTTTGTGTGTGCATGCATATGCCAGACAGAATAATGTGATTTAGTTTTTGTCTATGGAATTGTAACACATAGAACATTATCAGTCCACAGAAAAACGGCTTTAAGCCTTTATTGATCATAACAAATAGGAACAGGCTGAATTGCTTTATTACATGCTGAAAATAAAGAACAACAAAAGGAACATATACTAGAGACAAATGCTACTAAAATGAAAAGGAAATAACTCAATGTAATAACGATGCAAGTGCTCACTATTCCATGCTCTGGGGAGCATTATGCCATCGACAGTCTCTAACTTGAAGGTTCCTTCTCCAGGGCCCCGTTCGATAACGTATGCACCTTTCCATGTGGGATTCATATGTGATGGGGTCGAAAAAATTCACTTCGAGACGAGATCACCCACATCAAAGATTCTCGATCAAACTTTGTCATTATAATATCAAGCGACTCGATGCCTATATGCCGCCGTCCTTAAATCAGCTTCTTCATGTTTTTCGTCGAAAAAGTCCAGTGATTCCTGTAAGAGATCGTGATTCATCGTAGGATCATAATGAGTTACCCGATGAGAAGAAACTTCAAGTTCCACGGGTATAACGGCTTCCGTGCCATATGCCAAAGCGAATGGAGTGTGGCCAATCGTGGACTTATGGGTGGTTCTGTAAGCCCAGAGAGCCGTCGAAAGCTCATCCATCCACTTGCCTATAGCCTTCCCAAACGTTTCTTTAATATTGATTTGATTATTTTATTTACGGCTTCGACTTGTCCATTGGCTTTAGGGTGAGCAACTGCTACAAACCTTTTCTCAATGCCATATTTTTGGCAGAATTTTTTGAACTCCCTACTTTCATATTGAGTTCCGTTATCTGTAATGATAGTTCTTGGAAGGCCAAAATGGCATGGGATGTTTCGTAAAATGAAATTAATGAACTCTTTGGTGGTGATTGTAGCTAAGGGCTCTGTTTCCACCCACTTGGTAAAGTAATCGACTGCAACAAGTGCATTTTTTGCACCACCTTTGAAGATTGATAAGGAGCCGATTATATCGATTCCCCATACTGCCAACGGCCAAGGACTAACCATTTATGTGAGTTCTATTGGCGGAGCTCTCGGGTTTTCGCATATTTTTGACATTTGTCGCATCTTCATACATAGTCTGCGATATCCCGATTCACGTTTGGCCAATAAAATCCATAGCGGAGGATCTTTTTCGCTAATTTCTGCCCCAGTATGGTCGCTGCATTCTCCTTCATGAACTTCTTTTAAGACCCGCTTTATCTCATCAAGGGAAATGCACCAAAGTAAGGGAACCGAGAATCCCTTCCTATACATTATTCCGTCCTACGTCCCATATTGTGAAGCTTTGCGAATGACTTGTCGTCTTTCATTCTTTCTTTCGAGCAAAGCCCCGTGTATCAGGTATTGCTTGAATGGTCATATCCATGACTCCTTCTCGATTTCTATTTCTAACACAAAGTCTAATTCCATCTTGTTTATACTCGAAGCATGTAAGATTTCGACGGGAACCGGGCCCATCTATTGTGCATCACCAGTACTTGCGAATTTTGCCAATGAATCGGCTTTCCTATTTTGTTCACTTGGGATGTGTGAAATATCGTAATATTCAAGGTCTGCCAACAGCTCTTGAACCCGAGTAAGGTATGGGGAAAGTCTCTTCCCCTTTGCTTGATAGTCTCCTCGCACTAGTTACACCACCAATTGTGAGTCACAGAAGATTTCAACCGATCTTACCCCAAGTTCTCTGGTAACTTTTAAGCCAGCAATCAATGCTTCATATTCGGCTTCGTTATTCATAGCTTGAAAATTGAGCTTTAAAGCGTAAAAATTGATCGATTTTCGGGAGTTACAAGAATAACACCAGCCCTAGAACAATGGTCGTTGGATGCCCCATCGGTGTATAGTTTCCATCGAATGGGGGAAATAACGTCATCATTGATTAGCTCGTCTAATATGGTGAACTCTACAATGAAGTTCGCTAGCGCCTGCCCTTGGATAGCCCTCCGAGGCAGGTAGGTGATATCGAATTGACTCAACTCAATGTTCCACTTTAACAACCTTCCAGAGGTTTCGGGTCATTGGAGCACCTGTCGTAAAGGTTGATCGGTATATATACTAATCGGATGTGCCTAAAAATATGAACGAAGATTGCGTGATGCAATCACCAAACAGTAGGCTAGCTTCTAAATTTTAGGAAAATTTCTCCCTGCCCACGTTAAACGTTTACTGACATAGTATATTGGCTTTTGAATTCAGTCCTCCTCGCGAACCAGGGTCGTACTCATGGCATGTTGAGACACGACTAAGTATACATATAACACATCATGGTCTACAGGCTTTGATAGAACCGGGGGACTTTCCAAATGTCTTACCAAAACTCGAAACGCATCCTCACAGTCGGGCGCCCATTCAAAATTTCTCTTCCCTTTCTTTATCACATCGAAGAAGGTAATACATTTGTCGGTTGCTCTGGATATTAATCGATTCAACACGGCGACCTTTCCATTCAAGCTTTGTACTTGCGTTATAGTTCTGGGTGCTTGTATGTCTCGAATAGCCTGAATGTTTTCTGGATTAGCTTCAATTCCCCGTGTATTGACAATAAAGCCCAAAAACTTTCCCGATGCAACACCAACGGAACACTTTAGTGGATTAATTTTCATTCTGTAGTATCTAAGTATATCAAACATCTCCGCTAAGTCTCGAACGTGGCCATTTGACTGTCATGACTTCACGAGCATATCATCCACGTAGACTTCAATTGCTCTACCAATTTGCTCTTTAAACATCCAATTTACCAAGCGCTAGTAAGTCCCTTCTGCGTTCTTTAACCCAAAAGGCAACAACACATAACAATACAATCCGACATCAAACTAGTGTGCTCCTGATCTGGAATTTGCATCGAGATTTGGTTGTTTCCTGAATACACATCCATAAATGACAATAACTCATGTCCGGCTGTTGAGTCAACCAGCTCTAAGTAAAGGGAAACTATCCTTAGGGCATGCCTTGTTCAGGTCTGAATAATCAACATAGGTCCTTCATTTCCCATTTGCTTTTCTCACTAGCACAGGGTTAGACACCCATTCAGGGTAGAGGGTGTCGCGGACAAATCCATTGGCTTTGAGTTTGTCTACCTCCTCTCAAAGAGCAACAAACCTCTCCGGGTCCATACCTCTCATTTTCTGTTTCACTGGTACATATTTTGGGTTAATGTTCAACATATAACTTACGATGGCGGGAGAAATCCTACACATATCAGAGTGGGTCCAAGCAAAAACATCCAAGTTCGCTTGGAGGAAATCAGTTATGTAATATCCTGGAATTTTTGACAATATCAATTTAATAATCTGTACGAAAAATTTAAATTGATATTGATAATTTTGTTAATAATAATTCAAATTGATTTAATAATTTTCCTTTAATAAATATTTAATTGGTAGATTTTATCTTTTTCAGCTAATAAATTGGTTTCTATTTATAATATAAATTTATGGTTTATATTGTAAATAGATTAGCTTTGTTTCAAATTTAATATATAAAACATATTTTCTAATTCTAATATTTTTAGTAATTTGGAAATTTGTTTTTATTTAATATAAAGCTTTTCAAAGTTATAAAATAAATATCTTGGTTTAAATTTAATAAATGAATCTTAATTTCAAATACTAATATATATATATATATATATTAGTAATTTGGAAATTTTGATTTAATTTAAAATTAAGTTTTTCAAAGCTATTTAATAAATAAATATATGATTTCAAAATTGTTAAGGAAGATGTTTAAATGTTTCAAATTATTTTGGCTTAAGTTTTAAATTTAAATGAATTAAAAAAAAGAGTTGTTTTGTTTTCTTTTTAAAATATAGCTTAATAAAATAAGCAATTTATTAATAAAGACATAATTTCTTTTATAAATATTTTTATTTTAATAATGAGTCATTTCTAAAAACAATATTAATAGCGTATTGTTTTTACAAATAGATTCTGAATAAAAATAGCATTGTTATATCAAATTTAATTTGTATATATTACTTGATATTTTTTAAATATTAGATTTTATAATTTAATTTGAATTTGAATATAAAGTTTTAAAATCCAAGGTATAGATTTTTAATTGTTTTGGATTTCTAAATATATGCATAAGCTTTTATTCATAAGTATAATTGGTTTATTTCTTTTGAAATTATCTATACATATATATAAATACTAATCAACTAATTTATTTAAGCTTAATCTTGTATTAATCTTTCATTAAAACATTTAAATTAAATACTAACTACTTTAAAAAAGACATGTGTTGATTTCTTAAGCCTCATATAACAAATGTTAAAAGATAAACATCCTAAATTGACAAATGTTGAAATAATTTACAAGTGTCACATTTTGTTTTCATTTTCTAAAATTTAATAAAATTGGAAAATTAACCTATATAAGAATACATTTTTCACTCTTGTTTCTTTTTCTCATTTCCTAAGCAAAGAAACTTCAACTTGTTCATTTCTCAAAATTCCTGAAAATCACTTTCTTGTAAACCTAAAACTTGTTCTCAAGCAAATCAAAACTCCTCATTTATCAAATCTGAAACCAATTCCCTGTAAACAACTCTTCAAACAAAAGAATCCAGAAAATCATGTTCAATAAAAAAATCAATTTACAAACCCCTCATATCAAAAGTCAGTAATCATCATCAAAAACCTGCAAATTCCAAATCTGTAGCCTGCATCTTCAAAACCATGCACTTGCCATTTTCAAATAAAAAGCAAATCTGCACATCTTCAAAACCCAGAGCAATTGCAGTTTTAAATCAAGACTGCAAATCATTTTAAAAAGGGATCCAGCCTGCATCATTTTTCTCTGCAATTTGGAAGCATGCAAGCGGTTTATAAATCAAACAAAAAGCAACCCAGTTTTTAAATTTTCTAAGGGAAGCGCTCAAGTTTTAAATCTAAGGGGAAATGCAGTTTTAAAGTTCAGAGGCATTTCTAATGGAAGCTCTGCCTTCTTCTAAAATTTGTGAGTAACTTTTTAAAATTTAAAACATAAATAGGTTGCATGCTAGTATGGTTGAATATAAACAAGTATTGCATGTGTATGGGTAAAAAAATCTGATGTGAATATTATTTGTATGCATACTCTATATAGATATTGTGCTCTGTCTTGTTACCAGGCTAAATTTCTTATTTAAAATCCTTATCTTTTAATTAGTTTCAGATTGGATGTAATCTTTAAATCAAAGCTGTTTGATTTATCTTAGGTTAAGGTTTAAAAATTTAAGTAAGTTAAAAATAAGCCTGTTGTCTCTGTAAACCAAAACAACTCTGTGCATGTTAAATTAAGTAAAACTCAAACATCGTGATTTACAAATTCAGTATCATAAATGGAATACTAAAACCAAAATATGATTTTTAGAACAAAAACTATAATTTATAGTAAAGAGGTTAAGGTGCAGTTTGGGTATTGACTGAAATGGGATTATATGGTTTTTCTGATGATCTATGTATAGAGAGGGCTCGGGGTTCTTCCAGGTGATGGAGGAGTGTTAGGAGATGCTAGGAAAAATTCTGGATGATATTGGAAATCATAGGGGAAGATGCAGCTATGAGATTTCTTTATAAACCCTAGTTTTAGCTGTGCTTGGTGAATCGATCACTACGGTTTGTGTAGTTGATCGAGTGCAGTAAGTTTTTAGGGAATGGTAGTTGGGTCGTGGTTGAAGTCATGGCTGAAGTTGATGACCTTCAGATGGTCGGAGTGGCGAGAACGAGCTATTGACAGGTTTTGAGATGATGATGCTGTTGCATTTCCAGGTTTAAGATTCTCGAACTCGAATTCGAGGGTTGAAGCACAAATCAATGATCGTGGTGGGTTGCTGAGTCGTTTTCTGGTGTGTCGCGATCATCGCTGATGATTAATGGTGGCCGGAGTCACCGTACATATGCACGGTGAATAGATTGTCTGGTCATGTTGGGATGGCCATAGTTTTGTACTCGAGTAAATCTCTAAGTTGCTCGAAGTTATTAGGTAGATTTCTCGGGGGAGTTTGGTTTGGAACTCGAAGTAAATTTTGGGGTGTCTTGGGTTTAAAGGTTGTTACAGGTTTTAACAAAACCTGTACTGTTGTTTAAAAATTTAAAAAAATAATAACAATAAAGTTTAAACTTGAATTATTAACTACTTGAAAATAGTAAGTAGTTTGAAATTTTAAACTGAAGTTTTTAAAATGTGAGAAAGTTTTAAAGTTAAGTTTAAAAATGGAAATCAAAGATTTAATTTGTGTTTCAGTTTGAAATAAAAGAAGTTTTTAAATTTGAAAGATTTAAACAACTTTGTATGTAAACAATAAATTTAAATTATTGAATTTAAAAATGAATTTAGTTTAAACTCTTATGAATTTCTTTTATAAGATAAGCATTTGTTTGACATGTAATTTAAAAAAGGTTTTTAAATTGTTTAAAACTTTGTTAAGTTAAATTATATTCATTTTAAATCTTATATTTGAAGTGAAATTTAAAGTAAGTTCAAAAGTAAATTTGTTTTCAAATAAATTTGTTAATGACAATTTAGTCATAATTAGGAAATGTTTTTATTGTAAAATTAGATCAAAATTTAAAGATTTGAAATTAATTAAATTAATAAGGTAATTAAGGAATAATTAGTTAATTTAATTAATTAATTGATTAGGGATTAATAAATAATTGATTAAGGATTAATCTATTTGTAATTAAAGATCATTAGTTAGATTTTTAACTAATGATTAAAGATTTATTAATTAAATAATTAAGTTATAATCAAGTTTAATTAATTAAATAATTAAGGATTAATTAAGTTACAGTTAACACTTAATTAATTAAGTAATTATGGATTAATTAATGGATAATTAAAGATAAATTAAATTGTAATTAATAATGGTTAATCTGAGTTAATTACTTAATGAAAATAATTAAAGAATGGTTAATGAAGGTCATTAACTTGAGATTATTTAATAATTAATTAATGTGGTTAATTTTAAAAATTAATTAGATTAATTAATTTAATGATAATCATTTGTGAATTGTTTAAGTGTAATTACTTTATGAAAGTAATTAAAGAATTAATTACTTAATGTAATTAATTTAGTTTAATGTGATTGTTTAAATTGATTAATTAAGTTTAATTAATTTAAAAACTAGATGAATTGATTTTAATTACTTAATGTAATTAATTGAGTTTAATGGGATTAGTTTGAATTAATTAATTAAGTTTAATCAATTTTAAACACTAAATGTTTTGGTAATAATTACTTATTGTAATTAATGGATTGGAATTACTTAGTGAAGTAATTAATGGTAATTACTGAATGCAATTAATAGAAGATGTTTTTAAGAATGGAAGTAGTTTGATTATAATTACTTAGTAATTAATCGAGGGATTAATTAAGGATAATTAATTGTGAATAATTAATGAAGCAATTAAGGTTAATTAATTACTGAATGTGATTAATCAGGAGTGATTAATAATTATGATTTAATTAGAATTAATTGCTTAATGTAATTAATTTAAATAAAGTAATTAATTAAAATGCAATTAGGGATCATTAATTAATATAATTAATGATGTAATTAAAGTTGATTAATTAAGATTTAATTAATCAATGATAGTGATTTGGTGTAATTAATTAATGTAATTAATTAAGGATTAATGTAATTAATTATAGCTAATTAATTAATGAAGTAACTAAAGGTTAATTACTATTTTGGCTTAGGATAATTAATTTGTGAAATTAATTAAAGGATAATTACGAATGTAATTAAAGGATAATTAATCAAGGATGATTAATTAAGGTGATTAATTTGAATGATTAATTAATTGACTTGTAATTAATTAATGGTTAGATAAGCAAGATTTATAATGATGAAGTAATTAATTTAATTTATTTTAAATTAATTAAAGATGAAGTAATTAATTTAATTCACTTTAAATTAATTAGAGATGGAAGTAATTAATTTAATTCATTTGAAATTAATTATAGTATGATGAAGTAAATCATTGCTTATGTATGAATAGATGATATTGATTGCCTTGAATGGTTTGTGATCTCAGAAATGAGATAAGTAAGGCAGTGTGATATGAATGCTTTGGTTGCATTGTGATGATAATATGAATTATCTATTTTGATGATAGTATGGATTATCTATTTACAATGATAATGTGGATCATCTGTTTATTGTGATAATGATGATTATCTATTGTGGTTTGTGAGTTATCTATCTGTGTGTATATAGATAATTGAATTGTTTTAAACTTTAAAACAACTTGGCCTTAAAAGACACGTTTTGGATTTCGATGAGACCGGGATCGGGTTTCCATATTTGGATATCTGAAAACCACATCGATCCAAATTAATGATAGGTCGTGAATCTCAAGTGAAGATGAAGATTCAGAGTGCAAGGGTAATCATCGTTAACTCTGAGGGTGATTCCAAAATGAGTGTAACGAGATAATGCCTTCGGTTTCGTTCGAACCTGGAACGAACTTGTATGGATTGAATGCTTCCAGAACATCGTCAGGTGGACGATGAGCATTCTAAGTGATGTGTTCCATAATCGTAGCCTCAAGCCTCATCAATCGGGAATGACTAAAATAGGGGAGGTGCAGCAAGGCTAAGTGGGTCATGCCCAAGTAGGACGAGATTTTCCCCCGTCTAGAGGTCCCTTTTTATTCGGCTGTGTGGACAGTTGTGAGCTCCAACTGTTGGGGTTGTCTTGTTTGGGACTATCCAGTAAAGGATGGTTCTGGCCTTATGTTGCAGGGGATTGGGAGTGATCCTCGATACGTTGATCTAGGCCACGTACTGTGATGGGCGGTACCCCAGTAGCCCTGCCATTATATGGAATCCAAAATCCAATAAGTGTCGTACATATTAGTTGTGTCCAACTACGTTGGAACGTGAGATGTAAGCATTCCAGCTATTTCTGTATTTTACTTGAAAACCCTAGACCTATTATAATATCACTGAATTTTCTATCAACTGTTTTGGTTAGCGTAAGGTAAAAACTTTTCCATGTTTATATGTGGGAAGTCTTACGTGATACCTTTCTTTTCAAAAGGTTTTTGAAAGTTAAGCAACTTTAACCTGTTACTCACACCAGACCCATGTCTGACTCGGAGTTTATCTTTTGTTTTTTTAAACTCTTGGGTACTCAAATTTTTACGAGTAAACAAGGGATTCAGGTTAGCTTTGACGAATTGTGGAGGAGCAATAGAGCAGGAGGCTTCTGCGTTATAGTTATATATAGTGTTCTGCTGTGTTGGTTTCTCTGAGTAGTTTTCTTGTATTGTATTGAGTTGTATAACTAGACAGGTGTTTATAACTGTCTAGTATGTGATGTGTAATCTGTGTAACTCTGATAATGGTTGTAAACTATGTAATATTTATGTTATTAATATAATTTATTCGTTCCGCTGTTGAGATTCTAATGTTGTCTCTTCTTTCTTCTCTTTCTTTTCTCTTTTCTATCCCTTTCTTTCTTCAAGATGATGCGGTTTTCCATGGTGAGAAAGTTGGGCCGTCATAAGTTAGGCCCTCATTTATCAAGGGAGTAAGTTGTGAACCAATCTTAAGCACCCGTAATGGGTCGTCATGGCCGACTGAAATGTCAATCATTAGTTCATCCGGTGCAGCTTTAGGCTCCTTAGGTTCTTCATCATCGTCTCTTCCATCTATGTCTCTGTAGATTCGACCCTGCTGCCCGAGCCAAGGCTTGGGCACTACTTGTCAATTTTGCACTACCTAGATGCGGACAGAGTTGTCCACAACCTTTCCCTTCTCTCTCCACTGGGCCTCTCTCAGCTCAGACACATAACATGCATGATCTGTCGCCTGATCGCCATGTACAACCCCAAATCCTCTATCCGTCGAAAATTTCAAAGTCAAACACCACGGGGCCAAAGCTATCCAAAACTCCGCCAGGGTCGATCGTCCCAGAAAAACATTATACGGGGAATCAACATCCAACACAGTGAACGGTAGGATCCATAACCTCCTATGTTTACCTTCTCCTAATTCAACTAGTAATTCAACAAAACCTATCGCATCAGTGGCTGCACTATTAAAACCATGAATGCGGACTTTAGATGGTTTCAGATCCTTTGCCTCCATCTTTATTTGGTCATACACCTTTTTGAATATAATGTTAATAAAACTTCCGCGATTAATCAATATCTTTCTCACAAATGCTTGCCCAATCGTGGCCGAGATGGCCATCGGGTCAATGGTAGGTGCCTCCATCTGATCGGCATCTCTACTTCTGAACACTATATCATCCATCATCATCCGTTCCTGTTTTGCTGGAATCCCATCTTTCAAGTTCGAGCAGCATTCAAAATCTGCATGTTTCAAGGAATTAGCATAGCGTTCCATTTCTTGCCTACTCTTGTCTGCTGGATGAAGTCCACCAACTATCATGTTTATGAATAGTCTATATACAGTCCGAGCTAGTTCCTCAGGATGGCGAGGAGCCTGCCCATGATCGAGATCTGACGTTCCTTGCCAGCCTTCTTGCGGATTCTTAACAAACTGCTGTAACTTCTTCTGCCGGATCAAATTTTCTATAGCATCATGGAGGTGTCTAATTCCTCAGTGTTGTGCCTGTAGGTCTCGTGAAACCGGCAGTACTTCCCAGTATAATTTTCTTCCTCGGTGGATTCTTTTAGGCACGGCTTCCTATATTGGAAGGTGTTACTAGTTGATAAATAAATGTTCAGTGGAGTGTATTCGTTGTAGGTCGGGATCGTTGGTTTCCACTTTCTGGCTTCCTTCTTTCTTCTAAAATTTCCTCCTCTATATGCTGTAGGCTGTTCGGTATTATTTTGAACATTAATCTTGACCTTTCCAGAATTTCACCAGCCTGTTTTATTGCAATGCAACTGCACCGTCTCTTTTCCAGGCCCTGGCGCACTGCCTCGCCCCATCCACCTGGCTTCCTCCCTTATAATGAACTGGTGTGCCTTTGAATAAAAACATTCCAGGGTTGCCGGAGGTTTTCCAACCAGCAAATCACCAAACTCCAAGTCCGGATCTACCACTCGCATCACGACTATGAGAATAGCGTGGTCACTTGGGTTGCCAACTTGAGTATCAGCAATGTGAAATCTTTGAAAATATTCCTTTAAGGACTCCCTTGGAGCCTGGATTACACTGGACAAATACATCACGTCCTTTGGACGAGTGGTATGGATTCTGAACCGCTCCACAAATTTTGTCACTAACTCATAAAATCTGGAGACCGATTGCGGAGGAAGTCTGGTGAACCACATGATAGTGATTCCAGATAAGGTTATTGGGAAACATCTACATTTAGTCGCATCACTTGCCCTCCATCGTCCACTCGTATCTCATTACATGCTGTCAGGGATCAGTCTTCCCCTCATAGGTTGGCATAGTCGGCATACTAAACTTCCCGGGGTATTTATCCTATAGGATAGCATCTATGAATGGAGTATGACTTCTATCTATGCCCTAATCATCGTTGGGTAAGCCCTGATTTTCCCTCATCGGCTATCTGACCATGGCTGACAAGTCTGAGGTCTGCATGGGAGGTGGAAAGTTGGACACTGTCCTGCGTGACCGTCCCGGCTAGTGCCTCCTTGATTGGTGATTTCCCAAACAAGCGTCCTGGAGACCTGCTTCGTTGCGTCCCTGATGAGCCGGTTGGTCAGCTTCCACTCACGCTCCAGATCCTAATTTTCCCATTCTAACTTGAGAGCGGTTTCCTAGGTGCAAGTGATGGGTCAGAGCTCTAGGAAGGGAACCTGGACCATTCCTGTTGGATTGATCTACTACACCTGTTTTTTCTATTCAATTCCATGGCATCTACGCCTGGGATGTTCATCAGAAGAAGCGGAGCTATCAGATAATGAGTAGGTAGCGGGACTTCCTCCAGCGTTCTGATGCTGTTGTTGAGTAAGTTGGGTCATGAGATTGGCGTTAGCTTGAATCTTCTTATTAAACTGTCTCTTGCTTTCCACGAGTTCTCTCATCAGCTCTTTGAACTCTGTTCTAGTGACAATTTCTGTTTGGTTTAGGATGGTGGCAGTCCTAGCACCTAGATTAGCTTGTTGATTGCTGGGTCCTACTTGTTGGACGCTAGCGGTCTCGTTGACATCCGCATTATGGGAGGCTAATCTGGTGCACGGCCTTTCCATTGTAGAGTTATCAGTAGGAACTTTGAGTAGAATCTATGAACCTCTTGTGAACGAACTTGGATCTTCTTTGGGGGATTTCTTCAATCCAGTAGTGACAGAGTAGATTCTAACAGCCTGAGAATGTTATTCTCGATGAAAGCACCAAAATGTTATCACCAAAATTGGTCACCAACACTCAAGAAAGGATTTGTGTAGAGAGATTGATAAAGATAATAAATTAAAATAGAGGAATGTATACAAAAATAACTGCAGAAACAAGAACACCAGAATTATAGTGGTTCGACGTAAATGCTTACATCCACTATTAATGTAATCTTTATTGTTTTTCTCAAAGACTTGAATCCAGATATAATCCGTAAACTTCTAACTCGAATACAAGTTTGAACTAATGGAAGCGAGTATCAAGAATGGTAGATGGACCTACACACCATTCCACAACTTTGGAGATTCTTCATGGAGCAACATCGTCCTCCCACTTCCTAAGTCCTAACTTATGAGTTATGGGGACAACCACTACAAAGAGGTTATTGCAAACAACCATCAAGAACAACTGGAGCCCTAGCCTAAGTCCAACCCTCCACTCGAGTCATCTTCTCTCCCCTAACCAATTGTCCTTTACATATTACTATAACTAAAGAAAAGGGAAAAACACCTAATCGAACATTCGAACTTTGCACTTTGTATGCGACTTCGAGTTTGAAGTGGAATTCGTACCTATGGAAAATTTTGTGGTTTGTAAGAGGGCGACTGAGATCTCACGGGGAGAGGTCCAGGGCTTTATGGGAGAAAGTTAATAATTTTAAGGAGATAAGAAGGGTACAGGTTTGTGAAAGTAACAAGAGAGAAGAGACCGAGATTTTATATGAAGAAGGGAAGGTGAACAGGTTATCCACTTGTGGAACCGGTCAAGATGCTACGGTGATTCGGAGAACCATTGCACTGAACGACACTGGATAAGTCAACCGAATATTTCGGCACTCATTCACCGACCGGGCCCTAAAAAAAGAGATAAACATGTAATAATAAGTAAGCAGATGAAAAGAATAAACGAGTAAAAACATATACATGTACTTATAGGAATATGCATATATATGCGTGGGTATATATAAGCATATGCATAGGTAATGTCCATGGATTCCGGTATGGTTCTTCGAAAGATTATATGCATTCAGCTCTTGGAAAGTTAAAACGGGACTTATATGATAGATCATTATCATTCCGAATGAGCTAGTTTTGAAAGTAGGAATTGATTACTAATTCAAAGCGTGTCGCGTTGCTTCACACGACACGCTTTAAGGGGGCAAACGTTACCCGATTACTTGGCCCGGCTACAAGATGATAGTTATAGAGGTTTTGATTGAATCAAGATGAAACCCGAGCCAGTGAGAGGTTGGAAAATGTAAAAGATTGACTCGATTTGAGAAGTTCAGCATATATACATCGTTCGGCCTATATGTATGGTTCGACCTTTACGTGCGTTTCGGCCTAGGAAGGACGGCATGTGTCGTTCGGCCAAAGAAAGGAAGCTATAAGAACACAACATGTATTGCTCAGTCAACGAAGGGAGAGCAAAATGAATTGGTCGACATGTCCAAGGATAGGTCGCTCGACAAAGGTGGATCGGTACTCGGTAGACCGGCCCAGCGGAATTGATTCATTTGGCATGGTATCTAGTGACTCAGCATTGGAGGGTTCAGCACAATTGCCTTAGCCATATTGGTTCGGCAAACTCTAGTTCGGCCTAGATGGATAGGTTCGATCTAGCTGGGTCGGCTTAAGTTGCTTGATAAAGAATGGGAGAAGGGGATGGGTCAGTCTAAGTGTCGCTCGACCCGGTTTGTTCGGCCACCATCATTCGGCAACTACCATCCGGTATGCCTGGCTCAGTACAAGAAAGTTGTCTTCTGTGGGCCGAAGTACCTTGCTCGGCCTGCGCAGGGATTCCAGCCTATCTTCGTATATAAATTGAGAGCCAGGGGTACAGCTGAAGGGACCCTTTTTTTTGGAGAACTCCAGGGATACTCTGCCATTCTTGATACTCGCTTCCATTAGTTCAAACTTGTATTCGAGTTAGAAGTTTACGAATTGTATCTGTATTCAAGTCTTTGAGAAAAGCAATAAGATTACGTTAACAATGGACGTAGGTAGTTACGCCGAACCACCATAATTCTGGCGTTCTTGTTTCTGCAGTTAGTTTTGTATACATTCCTCTGTTTTAATTTATTATCTTCATTAATCTCTCTACACAAATCCTTTCTTGAGTGTTAGCGACCAATTTTGGTGCTAACAATTATTAATTGTTTTTGTACATCTTTATGTGAGATCTAAATTAACATGACAATATATTCTATTCAATATGGTAACGTATTTTTTCTAGGCAACAGCACCAAATTTCACATCTTCCTCCGTAATAAGGTAATTTATTTACAAATTATTTTAAAAATATATTAATATTTACTTGGCCATATCATTCAAATTGGACAATATTTTCTATTTACAAAAGTTCTTTACACATACCTATAACAAAAACCATTATCATCCTTACATTAAGTAGAGCATGCAACATAATTTATTGACCAAATAATGGATGCTAAACACCGTGATAAGAAAAGGTCAACTCTAAAAGATGATATATCTTCAAAAGCATCTTCAATGAAGCATAGTGCACATATCTAGCAACCAACAAATGATGATAAAAAATTCTCTCTAAACATATGATTTTTGGGATTATAGATTTATTTCTAAAGTGGTGAGTGATATATTAATCAAAAAAAATTTAAAAAAATAATATAATTAATTTTATTGTTTTATTAGTTTTCTGTTCATTTTTTGTAGGTAAAATTTATGGAGGAAAATGGACGGTGATGATTATGAAATAAATTTGAATAAAAAGTCCCTATGTAGGAATAAAAAAAATGTAGTGGCACTTTTTAGTGTTGTAGCCTTTATTATTAATAAGGAAATCACTATATATTCTCTACTTTTATATATTCCAATTTTGAAATAAAATTTTAATTTATATTAATGCTTGCAAACAGTATAATTATCTTATCTTTTATGTCGTGTTAGAATTCAGTTTCACTCAAATAATTTTACTATTATCGTTATCGTTACCTTAACAAGTACTATCAACTGCTATGTGAAACAAAGTATTTAAGACTAAAAAACTAAAAATCTAACCATGATTATTTTCCAATCGACCGTATATCAAAAATGAATGCTTAAAGGAGACAAATTAGAAGAACAAATATTTTAAATGATGAATAAATACAAATGCGTCTTATGAGAGATAGAGAAGGAAGGAGAGCTATGAGTCAAGAACAAAGGGAAAATTATCTATCTCGGTATCGTGAAATGTATCGACAAAAACTAGAAAGAACCCAAAGTGCATCTTTAGGAAGAAATATGAATACGATAAGCTGTAACGACCCGGGTTTTCGGACTAGTCAAAATCACCGAAAACTCATCCATTTTAAAACTACGTATGAAAACTACCAACTTAATACACAATATTTGATAAATATTCAACATTACTAAATGTATAGGATACAACTTTCAATTATACAAGTCATCAGAGTAATCATTTATTCTACAGTGTGCTTTAATACAAACCCAAAATCAAATACTACAAATAAACTGTAAATCTACCGCTACATAAGTCTGATGAGAAACAGCAATATCCTTGCCTGCAAACTCAATAAATAATGTAAACGCGGAGTAAAAGAGTAAGCAGGAAAGATACAACAATACACGATATATTGCAACAATAAACAGAAAAATGTTATGTTATTATTGGGGCTGCATCACTACCACTTGTGACTGCCTACATACCCGTATCTAATTGTACCCAGTTAGATATAGTATCAAGCCAACGTAGTTCTCCTACCGTAAATAGGACTTCGGATCTGAAGACAAACCACTTTTTTGAAATGACGCTAATATACAAGCATATAAAACTATATGCTACCAAATCTCGGGAGATTTCTAGCCATAACCAGGCCCCTAGGTCTAGCCTTCCGAAATAAATAATAGATTGATGCATCCCTCTATTCCAAGAGCGGTCTATACCGAGGCTACAAAACATCTGCACCTCCTCCTTTGCTTATGTGTTTTCGTAGATTATGGGTCAAATCTTTGGTGGCATAACAAATCACTTTATATCCCAAGTGGCAAAACCATTTGTACTAATAATTACAAATACTTCTAATATATAATAATTTCCGTTTTCAAACCCTTTCAAAGATCATTTTAAAACCATAGGGTTTAGTCCTCAAAATTCTTTTCGTTTTATAAAACATTTTATAAAATCATTCTTTATATAAACCACTTTTATATAAAATCATTTCAAAATATTCATTTCCAAATATTTTTATTTCTTTAAACATTTCACAAACTTTAAATCATGAAGACCAACTTTGAAAACAATTTCATTGACGTCAAATTTTTATAAATAATTATAACAATTAAATGAACCAATATTATCGCTAAACACCTTTTAGTCAAATTTTGAAATAAATCACAAGGTGTTAGCCTACAATTATTTTCTACCCAGCCTATACATATGGATAAATAATTGCTTATAAATTGGTCGAGCAAAGTCAACAATCAATAAATAATAACCAGGCCGTCCGCGGGTACGGCGCAGTGGTAAGGAGGCTTGGGTTCTGTTAAGAAGACCCAGATTCGATTCCTACCATGCGCTTCCCTATCCTATATAAATTTACCCGGGGGTATGAGGGCTTGGATCAGCGGACGGTTTTACTATACCCTCCTCAGTGGTTTACCGGTCAGTCGGGTTCTCCTGATTTTTCAAAATAATAATAATAATAATAATAATAATAATAATAATAATAACCAGGGCTCATAAACTGGCCGAGCGTAATCCGAACAACCGAACAATCAGTCATCAACAATAATAAATAGCAACATATTTATTTATTAAATAACGAACAACCAATATCGAATAGATCAATTATCGAATAATAATAAATCTACACAATTTATAATAACAGAATGAAGATTTGTTCTGCTAATAAAATGCCACTAATATTTTATCAATATTTTATACTTCTCTAAATATGTCAATAAACTGCATTAGCGTGTTCTATTCGTTAATACGAAGACCGTTGGTTAAACGGACTTAGAATGAATTGCTTATACTTTTTCAAACTTAGACTAAACTAACTAACTAATCAGTAAACTAAATTTTTTTAACATAGCAAAATAATTTATACTCATACTCTTACCTAAGGCCAATGGACCATGTAAATAAACCCGAACTTGAGAACAATGCCGACAAAACAAACTCCATGCTCACGTGCAATATATATATATTTCCACCTCTCCCACTTTATATGTTTATTTACTGATATTAGTTAACCAAAAGTTTCAAGGCCAAGCAAGGCCTAACGTGCTGTGCCTCTCCCATTCACAAGCATGTACGCTACGCTCCAGGTCACACTTTCACATATCCAAAAATTACCATGTTACTTTAAATTTGTTTGAACTAATTTAAATTAACTAACAAAATTAAACTTTAACTTTATAAACTAAACTTAAATATATAAAAATAAACAAAACTTTCTTACCAACGTCCAAACGCACGCACAATAACCCGCCTTACCACTTTTACTATGCTTTTCTAAGGCCTGGAACCATGCAAAGTATGGGTGATTTTTTTTTTTTACTCAACAACCTCCTCCACCTTCATGGTGAACGCCTGCTCATCTCACAGCCAAACTCCTACACACACGTCCTTACTCAAGTTTCCATGCATGCAACCTTCTTCCCTTCGTATCTCCCTCTCTGCTTCACTAAAATGTGCGCCGTCCTCACCGTTGAACTCAGCGTCAAGAGATGCATCACCAAGTACTTCCCACTCCAACCACCACCATTAACCACCGATTGTCGTTGCTCCGCTACGACCGCCACATGCCACCATCTTGAATACTACATGAACGGGAAGCGTAGCCCATTCGATCCTCTACAACTTCCATGTTGGATGTTTTGGCTAATATTTAGTATGGAGGAAGGTATTTGAATTATTAAATTAAAGGAGAAGTGGAAATATATGTTGCAGGAACACTTTCATATGCAAAAATGAAAATGGAAGAAATATGCTTTCGTGTCCTCTAGCTGGTGTAAACGTGTCTCTCTACACACATACATACATACATATACATATATATATATATATATACACACACTTATACACACACATATATACCTATACATACATGCATATATATATACTTTTGTGCAAAAATTGCACATATGCGGAAAGATAATAAACAGGATCTAGACTTGCCAATTTGAACATCATCCAATCTAGCAGCAATTATTCCATTACTTCAAATAAATAGCAAATAACTATATATAAAAAAAAAGAGTCACACAATATTTATACTGGTTCCACTATCATCTAGATAGTGTACGTCCAGTCCAAAGGAGAGAGATTTTATTACACTTGAGAGAATTACAAGATAAGAGTTTACATACCAAAACCCTAAATTAGGGATAACAAGAAGAGACACACTATCTGGAGATCGCTGGCTGAATGCCAGGATGGGTTTACAATGAAGTCTACCCTCAATATATAGCCAACATAAATTCATGTGAATCGTCAATCAAATTACCAAAATATGGTAAGAAGATAATGGAGGCAAATTAAAACGGTAACAAATCGCGCAAACATAGCAAGTAATTCACTCGTTTCAAAGATGGAAGAAAATAATTCTAAAGCAATGCGATTACGAAGAAAGAAATAATATGCATATCTTTTTGCATATATATTATTTCATAATATACGCATGCATATATTTCCTTGCCATCTCATTCAAATGCAATCCAATCCTTTATGCATTTCCATAATGAACAAACGTGATTACTTTCCCTTTTGCATATTTGTTTCCTTCTATTTGTGATTTTGTATCACCAAAATTTAACACTCCACCTTGATGCAAAATCACATATTTCCAACACTCCACCTCGAGTCAAATTCTCTTCTCAACATAAAACTCTTCAAATTAAACTCCACCTTCAACCAAAATCTCTTAACGAGATACAGACCAAAAATGAATATTTAACCAATGGGTTCCGGCAAGGCCACCCCCCATGACACCATGCTAACGAGCTCAGACTATGTCCCCGCCCGCCAACAAAATGTTGCAAATATCCAAAATCAAAATAAGGTAGATACCAAAATAATCTCAAAGCCACCAAGGTCAAAAAATTCTTTCAATCACCAATCCAAATACAGAGCCAACAAATAAAAAGCCAACGGACATAACAAGGCTAATCCAAATCTCTGTATACAAGAAAAAAATCTCTCTCCTTCCACATACCTTATCTGCCAAATAACAAATTTTCCATGAAAATCAACATAAAACTCTCACATCAACATCGAGTCATAAAGCAGATACAAATTTTCAAATCCACTTATCTGCCAAACAACAAATTTTCCATGGAAATCAACATAAGACTCTCACATCAACATCGAGCCATGAAGCAGATACAAGTTTCCAAATCCAGCTGTCCCTTCAACACAGTAAACTCCTTATCACCAAATTTCCAAGACTGGAACACTCTTCTCTCTCAACATAATCTCTTCCACTCCATATTGTACAAAATCTCTTTTTCCATCCAAATGAGTAATAGCATAATCACCATCAGATCTGCCGCTCTTTCTAGAAGCCATTGATGCACAAATTTGAACAAATCGTCTGGCTCTGATACCAATGTTGAGTTTCGGCATTCCCGCGTACCGTACGCGTTCGCTTCACCGTGTCTATGGGGGTCAACGGTCGAAGTCTCCCATGCCGGCGTCCCGATTGAACATCCCTCCACCGCCTCCATCGAGCATATAATCTGGTCTTGGCAACACATTGTAACAAAAGGAATCCCTAATGTTACGTGCCACCAATCCCGTATATATACCACAATTATTCTGAATATTCCGCGATGTGGGACTTTTTAGTCCGTTTAATCCACGCACCCACTCCACTTACAATGCGAGCCACACCTAACAATCTCCACCTTGGCGAGCATTGCTCAAGTCACCTTGGAGTTATACCGAGTCCTCTTCGCAGTGGAGTCAAGCTGCTACCCTGAGTTCTCATAAGCAGGACGGAGCGACTGCTTTAACCATATCTCCACCTTGAGATGCATCCCATGCTCAAGCCCCTTAGGAGCCATGCTTCGGTCACGCTGCATCTACCGGTCCCATCGAACCATGGTGTAAATGTGTCTCTCTACACACATACATACACACATATACATATATATATACACACACACTTATATACACACACATATATACCTATACATACATACATATATATACATATATATACCTATATATACGTACATACATATATATACATATAACTATATATACATACATATATATACACACCTATATATACATATATATACATGTATATACCTCTATATACACACACACAAAAGGCAAGTATACTTCATAGGAAAAAGCAAGCAAGGTACAAATAATTAAATGCAACATTTAATGAAGAGCATGCAAACATTTAATCAATGCGCATAAGATATTTTGTGTTATTTATTATATTTAAAGTTTAGGGTTTTGGAGTACGATGCTACACCGTATTCCGTTCGTATATGGAACGCGAACGACAGAAATAAAAATATGATCGCGCACAACAACGCTACGCGATCACAAAACAATAAAATAGACACATTAACTTATTATGTTAAATTTTCAATAGAACCGACGTTTGGCGCAAAACGTGTCAAACGAAAATTTAATTATTTTTCAAACTAAAAATTATGGAAGAATTCTATAAATTAAATTAAAATGACGTCATCAAAAATCAAGTCTCGGTTTGAAATAGATAATTTGTCATAATTTAAATTCAAATTCAAATATCTAAGTAAATCAAATATTTGATGATCCAAAAATGTGGGTCATTACATAAGCAATGAATCTCATAATTACCAACAAGACAGAAGCCCAACAATACAAAGAGAACAAATAAGAACCACAACTATTGAGAAAAGAGAACATATTATAAACAACTTAACACAATCTAACCAAGAGCAGAGACAACTATCACAAAATAATAATCAACTATAAAGGCGTCAAACCGAGTGAAGAAATGTTATAACTCAAAATATTGAAAAGAAATTAATAAATTAAATGTTAACAGAAAATAAAAAATTCAACCTGATAAAAAAAATTGATAACAGAAACGAAAATTCAACCTAATATAAAAATATGTTCCAACTTAGAAATAAATACACAAACTAACTACACATGATTCGAACGCAAAAAAATACTTAAATATTTATGAAAATCATTTCATTTGAATATTTTAAACATATAATTTGTAAAAAAATCAATTTACCATCGAAATGTGTGCTATTGTCACCCGTGAAGCGCGTGTCATAAACTCGTCTCTATAAATTCGGGTAAATTGAAGATAGGTCTATCCTATCTATATCTAGCTCTTAGGACTCTCAAATTTTGATTTTGGTTAGGGTTTTGATCTTTTGTGTTTTGTTTGTAAAATTGTTATTCTAGGGTTTTAACAAGGATTAAAGAAGAAGAAGGTTGTAGTAGTTGATTGTGTAAGC
This sequence comes from Allium cepa, assembly GCA_030765085.1. Taxonomy (NCBI): domain Eukaryota; kingdom Viridiplantae; phylum Streptophyta; class Magnoliopsida; order Asparagales; family Amaryllidaceae; genus Allium; species Allium cepa. The sequence continues at coordinate 252,091,683 of CM060928.1, forward strand.
TAAGAAAAAGGTGAGATATTACCCTCAAAATTATCTCTAAAATCTGAATTTCATATGTCAGTAATTGAATTGAAGCAAATAGGGTTTGCATGTTGTATAATCTCGGTTGTTTGATGCCTAATTGATTTTACTATAGACTGAAAATAGAAACCCTATAGAAAATGTAAGCTTTAATGTTTCATTCCATCACCTATGATTGCATGCTTGTTGCTATGTTGTATGTATGAAATGATTTGAAATTACACTCTTAAAAGTAGAATAATGCTACTTGAAGTTGCTGGAAATATCATCGAAAATAGGGACGTGAAATCTGGAGCGAAGCTCTAGAAGAATTTGCATCATCGGTCCATCGGTGGGGTCTATTGGTGGACCATTTGCGAATAAAACGAGAGCATTAGATCTAGGTTTTTAACCAGTTTTTGATATAATTTGTTTTGATGATTTTTATTTGTTTTCTTGGCTTTAAATATAGTATGTAAATTGGTTTAAATGGTGTAAGATACTTTGAATTGATAAAACGAAATAATTATTACATGTATGTTTTTATAGAAGTGTTTTATAAATCGATTTCAAAGAAGGAATTTAGAAACTATAGCTATATATATTAAATTGGCTCTAAAAATCTTTTCTGACTATTATAAAACCATAGTAGTATCTTCATTTAAAAAACCTTAGCTTTACATGAAAAAGACTATTTTATCAAAAAGCAAGAAACAAATTATTTCTTAAGTGATTTAGTGAAGGATTAGTGGAATTTGGCTTTTAAGCTAAACAATTCTTTTGCTATAAAATGAGAATTATATTTAAAAAAATTAGTAATAGTAAGTGGTTATGGGACATTAATTATCACTTCGTTGTTTAATTATTGTGTGGTGTTTATGTGTAATGAAATTTACTAATTAATAGTAAATATTTTAGCAACACCTAGTGGTTATGGGATATGGTTGTTGCTTTAATAATTACTATTAAAAGAGTATATAACACCATGGGATTAAAATAGTATCTTAGTGGAAGCGTATTATTTATTGTTTGCTATGTTTGTTAGTGCATTTAGTAGCTTGATCTTGAGCCAGTTGTTCACCTAGCGGCTTGACTGTGGTGGTCGCCCTCCGAGTCATGATATTCGTTTAGTTCTAGCCTTATACCACTAAGTCAGTAGTCTATACCACGGGCTATATTCGATGTCATAACAATTGTGTCATCCGATAGTAGGCGTGGCACTCTAGCAGTGCGATAATAAATTAAACACCTTTTATGGAACTCGGTACATTTTGGATTGTAGGAGTTTAGCAGACTAAACTCCTGGAGCTTTTCATATCAGTCTCCCCTTGGAAAAAAGAAATTTGGACTAAGAATATTCGTTTGGTAAAAGATAACCATAAAATCCAATAGTTGCATTTGATTTGCCTCCATGTAGTTGCTTAGTGACTTGCTTTTACACAGTCATATGATTTTTATGGTTTTGATAATATAATTCCATTTTGTTAGTCTTTGTATTAGTTTGTGATTTCTATGAGATTCGTATTCACTGTATTTATGACGATTTTCATTTTTTGGCATGAGATGACTTTTTGTGACACGTGAATAAATTGTGTTAATGATTGTTGTGATCTAATGTATGTTTTACATTAGTAACCATAAACCGTTATTATTGATGTATATTCAATAAATTTGTTAACTAGATCTCACATTTTTTTTTTGAAAATTAGAGAATCTGATTCGGTTGTTATTTTTATGCTCGGCTCATACCGAGACTTATTTGGTGCCAGGACTTGAGGACTTTGGACTTATGCTAGCTTTTATGAGTAAACTATTATGTATCTATAGTTAGCTATGTCCTATTTACATTATGTAGTTGACCTTTATTTGATATGTATTTTGTATAAGACAATGGCTCTTGTTATAATGTATATTTTTAGGACATGGTATAGTCCATATGTATATTATATGAATCTGATCTCTCTTTTGTAGACTCATAGTATATATTCAATGTATTATATTTTCCACTGTGTTATCTGATTCTGTGTTTTATAATATATAGTATGTTGTTCTAAATTTTTTTAGAGCCAACTATATATTACTTTATGCCGAGACAGTTAACATATATTATATTGTTCGGACGAAAAGGTAAAATGTTACACCCAAAGCAATAAATATGAATGGTCACTCCTAACTAGTCTTATTTTATGCATTAGCATACAATATGACTTAGTAATATTCTTTGTTAACGTGGGTTTAAAGGTGGGGCGTTACAGTTTGGTATCAAAGCTGTGTTTCAATACAATATAAAACATAAGAGACATGAATCTTGGCCTAGACAGACTTAGAGTCCTGATCCTTGAGTTTGTGGGTAGAATTATTTCTTTTTCTTTTAGGATATAAGGATAGGATGAATTTTTATGTTTTCTTTTCTTATCTTTTGATTACTAATTTTGAGTTTCTTAATTGAAATCTCATTTGTGGCAGACTGAGTATGGCTGGCGGTAGAGCTACTCATTCTGACTTTGGACCATCTAGTGGATCAACACCAGAGGGAGTATTTATGGCTACTCAGCGGATTATGAAGTTGCTCAGAAATGTTCAAACTTTTGGCACCTACCCCATGGATCCTCCAATTCATCATTCAGGCTTTGCCTGGATATGCGGTGATTATGCTCACTTAGAAGGGGAGTGGTTCAAGGGAACCGAGGGTGTTATAGAGATTCAAACATGGTTGAAGATGCATGATAGAATTCTTAGTTGCATAGAGTTTCAGATATGCATAAGGTGCAAGTGGCGTATTGTCAGCTTCAGGAGAGAGCATTGGATTGGTATGAATTGCTTATTATAGAGGTTGATGAGGTTGACTTATCCTGGGAGGAGTTCATGTCTAGGTTTGAGATGAAGTTTGTGCCAAAAGTAGCAAAGGCAGCCTTAGCTCAAAGGTTTATAGATCTTAAGCATGGGGATTCTTCTATTGCAGAGTATGCGGCGATGTTTGAGTCTTGTCTAAGTATTCAGTGGATCTCATTAATACACCTCGTAAGAAGAATCGGAAGCTTGTGTATGGGATGAGGAAGTCTTTAAGAAAGGTGCTCTTGCCTCAGTTGGATGTTACTTTTGAGAGATTAGTAGACACAGCCCTTAGTCTCGAAGAAGCGAAAAAGGATAGCAATGATGAAGCTACTCCTCATAGGACGAATTTCTTTCCTAAGAAGAAGAAGTAATATGGGAATTCTAAGCCTCATTATCCAAATAAGAAATCAATGGAGCAAGATTCAAATGCTGAGGGCCGGAAGAAAGAACAAGTGGAATGCTATAAGTGGGGAGTCAAAGGACATTATGCGTGGAAGTGCAACAAGTCTCGTTCATCAGCACTAGGTTCTCCTAATGCATGTTTCTACAGTAAGAAGGAAGGTCATCATATTGCTAGTTGTCTAATTTTAGCTGCTAAGCAGAAAGGGAAGTTGAATGTAGTAGAGGCTTCAGGAGGTTCGAGCCATCGGAAAGGTATATGGTCATTTATTCTAGAAGGGGCTATCTTATTCCATGATCATTTCAATAGAGTTTTCTTTAATACGGGAGCATCACACTTTTTTAAGTCGAAGGAGCTAATTGATAGTTGTTCTTTGGATTTGACTTGTCTATTATCATCTTTGAGGATTTCAAACTCTTTTTGTGGATTTGCAACCCTTAGTTTGTTTTGTAAAGATGTCGAAATAATTCTTGGTGGATTCTCTTTCTTGGCTGATTTACATGTTATTCCTTATTTGAATTTCGGCACGATTTTTGGTTTAGATTGACTTGTCAGATATGAAGCTACTATTCTTTGTCTAAGACATACTATTTATCTAAAGCATCCATCATTAAAAGATTTACTTCCTCTTGCTCTTGAAGAGGTGGATCCAAATCAAAATGTCTCCCTTTATGCTATCGAATCTCGTGAAGGGGGTAAAATAACTAGTATTCTTATTGTGTGTGACTTTCGTGATATCTTTGAATCCATTTCTAGATTGCCTCCTTAGAGGAAAATCGAATTTCATATTGATATGACATCTGGTGCTTAGCCTTTTAGTCGTCCTCCTACAAGGATGTCTATAAAGGAAAATAAAGAGTTAAAGAAGCAGTTAGTTGAGCTTAAGGCGAAACATCTTATTCGGTCTAGTAGTTCACTGTGGGATGCAGTTGGGGTGTTTGTGAGAAAGGCCGATGATACACATAGATTTTGTATTGATTAAAGGAAATTGAATGAGCTTGCTATTAAGAACCATTATCCTTTACCTCGTATCGATGATACGTTTAATCGACTTAATGTTGCGGAAGTCTTTTCCTAATTAGACTTAGCGATCGATTTTCGTCGGCTTCGAGTTGCGGAAGATAGTATTCCAGTGACAGCTTTCAAAACTTGATATGATTCCTACGAATGGCTCCTTATGCCATTCAGATTAACAACCGCGCCTACATATTTTGTTGACTTAATGAATCATATATTACAGAAAATCCTTGATAAATTCGTGCTTGTTTTTATTGATGATATCTTAGCCTATTCTCGTTCCAAAGAGGAGCATCTTCGAACTATGTTGGAAACTCTCTATAGCCATCAGCCTAAGGCTAAATTTTCCAATGCTATTTTTGGCAGAAGCAAGTGAATTTTTTGGGTCATGCTATTTCCAAAGCAGGAATTTATATTGATCCCGCAAAGATCGAATCTATTCGAAATTGAAAGAGGCCAAAGAGTATGACAAAGGTTTATAGCTTTTTGGGATTAGCTGGTTATTGTAGATACTTTGTTAAAGACTTTTCTAAAGTTGTTCTTTCTCTTACTAGCTTGACCAAAAAATAAGTGAAGTATGTTTGGTCAGAGAAATGTAAGTTTTCATTTCATACTTTGAAAGATCTTTTAACCCATGCACCTATTCTTATAGTTCTAGAAGTGAACAAGATCTGGTTGTCTATACCGATGCATGTGGTTTAGGCTTTGGTGCGGTGCTTATGCAGAGAGATAGAATAGTTGCTTAAGCTTTGAGACAATTACGTCCGAACGAGATTCGTTATGCCACTCACAATATCGAACTTGCAGCTATTATTTTTGCACTTAAGCTTTGGCGTCATTATCTTTTGGGTGAGAGATTTGTTCTTTATACTAAACATAAATCTTGAAATATCTCTTCTCCTAGAAAGATTTAAATATGCACCAACATCGATGGTTGGAGTTTTTAGCGGCTTATTAATTTGAGATTCAATATACTCCTGTAAAGGGTATTTCTATAGTCGATGCCCTTAACATAGGCATCAAGCAGTGGTTCCTATGGTGTTGGTTGAATGAAAAGTTTTGAAGGCACTTTCTATGTGTGATATCAGAGTCAGAATTCGAAGTTGAGATCAGGTATAGTACTATCTAGTCTTGAGGCTCGTCCCTCTATTCTTGATTGTATTATAGAAGCCCAGAAGCAAGATCCTGAATTAGTTGACCTTGTTTAGAATCTTTTTGTTGGTAGAATTGTTGAGAAGTTGAAGTAGTTTGTTGTTAACACTCGAGGTTGTATTTGAAGGCGTGGTAGACTTATTGTTTCCGATATAGATAATCTCCGAAGAGACGTTATGGAGGAGTGTCATTATTCTCTTTATGTTGTCAATTCCATTAACAGTGAGATGTATGTGGATATGAAGAGATTTTATTACTGGGAGGGTATGAAGTGAGATAATGCTTGGTTTATAGGTTGCTATATAACCTTCCAGTTCGTTAAGGTAGAACATCAAAGGCATAGTTCTCTTCTTCAACCTTTAGAAATCTCATTGTGGAAATAGGATCAGGTAAATATGGACTTAAGATAGAATTGAGTTCATATTTACATTTATTTTGAATTGATCTAAGTATTGGTCAAATTAATTTTCTTGTGTAGGTTTCAATGGATTTTATCAATAGATTACCTTGTTCTAAGCTTGGGCCTGATAGTTTGTGAGTGATCATGAATCAGTTAACTAAATCAGCTCATTTTATTCTGATAAAGTCTAACCGAACTTTGCGTCTTTTTGCTAAACTTTATGTCAAGGAGATAGTTAGATTGCGTGGAGTTTCAAATGCCTTCGTTTATGACTGGGATCCACTTTTCATTGGAAGAGTCTTCATTCAGCCTTGGGTACTAAGCTTAATCCTATCATCCTCAGTCCGATGGGCAGATGGAAAGGATTAATAAGACTTTAGAACATTTGCTTCGTTCTTGTGTTCTTGATTTCAGGGGTAGTTGGGAAGTTCATATTTATCTTGCTAAATTTGCCTATAACAACAGTTTCCCATCAAGTATAAGTATGGCTCCTTTCGAAGCCCTATACAGAAGGCCATGTCGTTCACCATCTTGTTGGCTAAAGATAAGAGAGAAGTCTGTTTTAGGACCTGATTCTGTTAGAGATGCTTCTGAGAAGATTGATCTTATTAGGAAGAGAATTAAGGAGTCCCAAGATAGGAAAAAGTCTTAGCAGATCGTAGGAGGAAAGATTTGGAGTTTAGCATTGGTGACCTTGTGTTCATTTGTGTTTCTCCGATGAAGGGATTAATGTGTTTTAGTCAATTAGGAAAGTTGGCTCCTCACTTTATTGGACCATAACCAATCATTAAACGTATTGAGTTTGTCATGTTTCATTACCCGCTCATCTTTTTGGGATACACAAAGATTACGTGTTTCCCAGCTTCGCAAGTGTCTTCGAGATCAAGATTCCATTCTTTTACCTTAGAAAATAGAAGAAATTGATATTTCTCCAGGTTCAACTTATGCTCATGAGCCTATTTACATTATTTCTTCGAAGGTAAAGCGACTTAAAAGCAAAGATGTTCCGCTCTTCAAGGTTCAATGGTCGGCAAATCCTGAAGACCTCTTGGGAGACTAGAAAGTCTTTGGAGTGGACATATCCCCAATTATTTTCAAATGCTCATTAATCGAGTATGTGTCTTTTCTAATTTTTTTGGCCTACATTTAATTCTATTTGGCTTTATTATTTAATTTTCTTCGATATAAAATTGCAAGGACGTAATTTCTTATGGGGGAGTTCTGTAACAACCCGACTTTTATAATTACCTAGATTTGAATTTTATAATAATTATTCTAGGAATAATTAAGGGGATCTACAATTTTAATTAATGTAAATAAGGCAAACATTGGGCTTTCTGCAATTAAAGGAGGAAAAATTGTTTTGAAATGATTGGAAATAAATGGAAAATTGGAGAAATGATAATATTTCTCATTTTAAACTATTATTTTAATTTTATTAAAATATAAGGTGAACGGTAAAATCATTGTAAAATTATTTAAGTGTTTTTAAAGTGTAAATTGCTTTTTTGTTCATTTTCGGAATTTTATTCATATTGAATAAATGAGAATTTAATAAGAGTTGGATTAACTTCTAAGAACTATAAGTCTTGTTGCATATTTTTGGAAATAATAAATGTTGTGAAATCTTTAACTTTTTTCTAATATTTTTATGAAAATGAATGATGTAGTGTTAGTGGTTTGATTTGTTTGTTTTTTTATTTTGATGATACTTATGTTGATATAATTGTTTAGATCAATTTTGTTACAAATTTGTTTTAAAATGTAAGGTAATGCTCATTGTAAGCGAGGTAGGCACATAGACATTGATACAAGTTAATTTCTTATCCCTGTCTAGTGAAGAAATTACCTCCATCTCTTAATTCAAAAATCCATATCACTCATACCGTTCAAATTTAACCTAAGCAACCAACTGGATAGTTGTCTGTCATAGTGTCTAGTTTTTTTTAAAAAAATTAGTTGGGTAGTGTTCCATCGAGTAGGGTGAATGTAATGTGTCGATTACATTGCATGGTCGAGTGTCGACAAATTTTGACAAGCATGAATTGACGAATGGAGTATACGGTCATGTTCGTCTATGCAGTTCATGAATTTTGTTATTGGTTTCATGATTTTAGAGGGTGTTGTTGTGTCATGGTATCTAGATGACTAGATTTCAACCATCTAATTAATTTTGACAATCTAAGCATCGAGGGAAGGTATAATGGAGCATGAAATAGGCTCAGGACACATTGGAGGCAACAGTGGTGGTCGTGGGGCCACAGGTGGATGGTGGTGCTTTGACAAATTCAAGTTAGGTTACGGGTTTTGTTTTGAGGTACTCAGAATTTGGTCTGTGGTGGCTCAAGGGAAGCATCGGGTTAGTTGGATTTGGATCTGGAGGTAGGGCAGCATGTAGGAGTTCGATTAATGGCAGTGGTGGTGGTTGGAAGTAGGTGGAGCGATATCGATTGGTGGTTGAACGCGGCGGTCCTAAAACTCCTTTTTTTTGAAATTTGGATTGTGGGGTCAGAATGAGGGGGATACGACTAGAGGCAAAGACAAAGTAGTTGCTGAGTCGAGCACGGCGATGGGAGTTGGTGGGCAAGCTTGGACCGGTGGTTGGTGGACGGCATTACAGTGTCAATGCATGCATGCATGCAAGTTTGGTTGTACATGAATTTGAATTTAGGGATTTTAGTTTGGGAGAAGAAGCTTTGTTTGGTTTTGGGTAGTAGGGAGTTTGGACCGGGTTGGGTTTTGTGAAGTGGGAAGTTGATTATAATTTTGTTAATTAAATCATATAGTTTTAAATGGTCAGCTCTAAAATCAAATAACTCGCTCATTTGAGATTTTTTTAACCCGTGGTTTCTTGCACTAAACTCATATTAACGATTTGAACACTGTAATAAAAAATGGTTGATAATTCTAGTGAAATATAATTTGATTATAAATTAAGAGTGGTAGAAATTAATTACATAGTTGAATAAAATAATAATAAAATACAATAAATATGAAATATGATAAAGCAAATGAAGTGATGGATATGGAGTTGAATTAACATTTCATAATACCTTAAGTGTAAATAAATTAGCAAAGGTACATGGAACGCTCTAGAATCCATCATATTGTCAAATATGTGTCATTTTGGTGACTTGACAAATGATGACAAACTTGAAAAATTAGATTAATGATATTTTGGCCCTAGTCTTTTGATGCAATTATAATGTAAAGCTTTGTCTCATGTTTCCATTTAAACTTCTTTGCTTCATCTCTTTCTCACTTCCTTTAGTATTCTTAAAGTAGGAAAATGTTCTCTTTCTAAGTTAAAGTATTAAAAATTAGTTGTGTTAGGGATGGATTTCTAGCATAGAAAGCTTGGATTTTTCATTTTCATCAATCTGCGAAGGTGAGAACTATGAATCTTGTTGCATAATTTTGGAAATAATAAATGTTGTGAAATCTTTAACCTTTTTCTAATATTTTACGAAAAAGATTGATGTAGTGTTAGTAGTTTGACATTTTTTTATTTTGATGATACTTATGTTAATATAATTGTTTAGATCAAATTTATTATAAATTTGTTTCAAAATGTAAGGTAATGCTTACTGTAAGCAAGATATGTACAAAGACATTGATACAAGCTAATTTCTTATCTCTGTCTAGTTAGGAAATTACCTTCATCTCTTAATTCAAAAATCCATATTACTCAAACCGTTTAAACTTAGCCTAAGCAACCAACTGGAAAGTTGTTCGTCATAATGTCTAGTTTTTTTAAAATTAGTATGGTGGCGTTCCATCGAGTAGGGTGACTGTAATATGTTGATTACAGTGAATGGTCAAGTGATGATGGTTTTTTAATGAGCACGAGTCAATAAACGGAGCACACCATCGTGTTTGTTTGCGTAGTTCACGATTTTTGGAGTTGGTTTTATGATTTTAGGGGATGTGGTTGTGTCGTGGTAGCTAGATGATCGAATTTCGGTCATCTAATTAATTTCGACGATCTAAGCATCGAGGGAAGGTATAATGGAGCATAGAGTAGGCTAGGGATATGGCAGAGGCAGTGGTGGTGGTCATGGGATCGCAGGTAGATGGTGGTGCTTTGACGAATTCAAGTTAGGTTTAGGGTTTTCGTTTTGGGTTACTCGGAATTTGTTGTGCGGTGGCTCAAAAGAAGCATCGGGTTAGCTGGGTATGGATCTGGAGGTGGGGCAGCGTATGGGGGTTTGATAAGTGGCAGCGGCGATGGTTGGAAGTAGGTGGAAAGACGGTGATTAGTGGTTGATCGCGGTAGTCCTGAAGCTCGTTTTCTTGAGTTTTGGGTTGTGGCATTGGAAAGAAAGGGAGATGACCAAATACAAGGCAAGGTGGTGGCTGGGTCGAGCATGGTGATTGGAGTTGGTTGGCGAGCTTAGATTGGCGGTTGGTGGTCGGCATTGTGGTGTCAGTGCGTGCACGCATGCACGTTTGGGTTGTACAGGAATTTGAATGTAGGGATTTTAGTTTTGGAGAAGAAGCTTTATTTGGTTTTGGTTTTGGTTTTGGGTTCGGGTAGTATAGAGTTTGGGCCAGGTTGGGTTTTGTGAAGGGTGAGTTAATTATAATTTAATTGATTAAATAATTTAGTTTTAAATGGTCAGCTTGGAAATCAAATAACTCGCTCATTTTAGATCCGTTTAACCTGAGATTTCTTGCACTAGACTTGTATGATGAGTTCAACACTATAATAAAAAAAGTTGATAATTCCAGTGAAGTATACTCTGATGATAAATTAAATATGGTAGAAATTAATTACGTAATTAAATAATTTTACTCCAGCACTTACATTCCAATAGAAGAAATAAACACTGTTCTGCTATAATTAAATTGAATAGATAATATTGCACATCTATTTAGTAAAATAAATCCTTGTTTTATTATTTGATTAATTTGGACATTTATCTATATGCCAGTTTGCTTGGACAAATAATGTGTTATCTGTTGATTTGTTAATTATGGATTTTATTATATGTTGCTAATGTAAATATCAGTGATATGACTTGGAATTTTGAACTTAAAATAAGTGATAGCTAATTTAACCACCATTGTAATAGCTAAGCCTCTTTTCAAATTTGAAAAGAAATGAATTTAAATTTACTTTAACTTTATAATATTTTGAAGTAAAGTGTTTTATATATTTAAATGGTTAAGTTAATTAACTATTTAATAATAGCATTTTAAATTTAATTAATTATTTTATTAATGATATTCTAAAGTTAATTGACTATTTGGATATTGGTAGTTTAAAGTTAATTGACTATTTGGATAATGACATTTTAAAGCTAATTAACTATTTGGATAATGATATTTTAAAGTTAATTAATTATTTGGATATGATATTTTAAATTTAATTAATTATTTGGATAATGATATTTAAAGTTAATTAATTATTTTATTAATGATGTTTTATGTTAATTAATTATTTGAATAATGATGTTCAAAATTATTTAATCATTTTATTAATAGTACTTTATGTTAATTTATTTATTTAATAGTGGTGTTTAAGTAAATTTAATAATGTGTTATAATATTGTTTTATGAAAGGTGTTTAAAATTAATAGATTGTTTTATAAAAGAGTATTATTTTTAAGTGAAGGGTTTAATAAAAGAATTTATAAATTGGAAAGAGGTCTTGGAAATTGAAAAGGAAGTTTGGTTTGTAAAACTTTGATTTTAAATGGATAATATACATATATTTTCGAAAACCATATACTTGACATTAAATTTTGAGGTAAGGAAACTTCTACCTATCCTGAATGGTAAGAATGTTGTTGAATTAAGGTGAAATGTAAGAATATCCTAATATTTGAAGGATAGTCTAAGTTTTAAATCAAAAAATTGATGATTGGGTGTATAAGGTATTATTTCCATATACGAATTGGATTGCTTATGAAAATCAAGTTTATGTAATTAATAAATAATCATTCTTAATTATGCTGGCATGGAAGCATTCATTCCATACCTAACACCGAAGGATAATGTTTTGGGTTAATAGTAAACAATATTTGAATGACATTTGTCGTGACCCATTTAATATGATTTGTAAATATGAAATCTTTCTTAATACTTTGTGAATATACTTATACCATTATATAAGTATATGGTAAAGTCTTCCAAGTATAGAAAGTGAAAAAGTTTGAGAATATACTTATATTAGTAAGATGAGCATTTGAATATTTTTGTAAATAATTGAAGTAATTTAACTAATGGACGATTAATTAAATGAGGCTTAGTGGATTCCATATGGAATAAAATCTGTGTTTAATTATTCGTTTATTTTGATAGTTAATAATCGACTATCAAATCTTGATTAATTTTTAACTTTGGAAATATCTAGAAGAAACATGAGAATAATATGGTACAGTTATCTTCGGTGGTACTACTGTACATATAAACTCATTATGTTCTTCTAGGACAAATGATAAGGAAATCCGTCCAATTAAACAGTTAAGATGCTATCTCCGCTCTTATGTATTGCCTGTTTATTTCCAACATAATCAAAATTAATTTTATTAGAAACTATCGTTTGTCAGTTCGAAGTGATTGAGATCGGATAAATGCGAGTTATCCGCAACCACTTCGAACAAGCTTAAGTATTTGAATTGAAGGCATCCTTGAGACGATGGAATTGAAGATGGAGTTCTTTGAAGTGCAAGGGCTGCTTTCTACTAATCCTAAAGATGTAATAGAAGTAGTGCCTTCGGTTTATCCATATTCTGAACAACTTTTATGGACCACTGCAGCATTTCATTGTTGCTTGGAGGGCAGTGTAACATACCAAGTAGGATTTGCTAAAAGGGTAAAATGTGGCCTCAAGCCTTGCAATCGAAAATGACTAAAACAAAGGATACGCTTCAGAGCCATGTGGTTCGCACCCATTAGGGTATTGTCATCACCTTTATAGATTGATATTTATGGATTTGATATATCATGTGAGCTCATGAGAAAAGGTTGCAAAACAACCGAGATGATGAAATATTCGATACTATTCAGTAAGGGGTAGGCCGGTCCAAATTTGTAGGGGTCGATCAGTTCGACCTCGGTACATTTTATAGAGGTGTACCATGGTCTGTGCAGTTAATGTCCCACTATTACCCTGCTATAATCCTGCTATATCTCATAGAAGATTTCTACCGCTACGATTTTTCCATATAGCCCTAAATATAGCCTTTCCGCTTTAAGTCCCGCTATTTCTGCTATATCTCTTTATTCCCGCTATGTTCCGCTACTTTTGCTGTATCTTATTTAAAAGAAATAAACTGAATATTGACATTTATACATTATATCAATTATGAAACTAATTTATATAATTAAAATTTTAGTATCAGAAATGCAATACTCAAATATTCTACTAAATTCAATTAAGTTATATAATAGTTTTACGCTTATTTACAGTATATTCGCACATGTTTCTATTTAATATTATTTATGTTTAATTATAATTCAATTAAATGTTAAGTTTTCCTTTAATTGCCATTTTTGTATTTGTAAAAACATTAAGTAAGAGTTTTATATGCTATTTTAGAGTCGTCTGCTATATCCCATTATATCCTTGTTGTATCCCCGCTATGACTTTTTGCACCTCCCCGCATTGATTCTGTCGAGCGCTATAATTGCACAGACCATGGAAGGCGGTACCCCAGTAGCTTTGTCCTTATTTGGAATCCATTCTCCAATATGTGTCTTTACGGACTTAGTTATACACCATTATGCTAGAATTTAATTAATGCAACAATTTCGGTTATAATTTAATATTTATTTTAAACCCTTAACATTATTATAATATCGGAAGATTTCCTATGAAATGGTTTCGTTATCGTAAGGTAAAAACTCGTTCGTGTTTATGTGTGGCATGGTCTTACGAGTGTAGGATCTAGATTAACCCTAGAGGGGGGGTGAATAGGGTTATAGCAAATTTTCTCGATTTAAACGTAAAAACAAACTGCAGAAATAAATATGCTGAAAAGTAAATCACACACAAAATTTACCCAGCTTCGGCAACCCCTGCCTACTGCTGCATTCCCAGATTTCTATTAGAATTAAACAGTATCCCGCTTACAAACACTCTACTAGACTCGCAAACCTTTGCTTCCGCTCACAAACACTCTACTAGACTCGCACACCCTGCTCTGCCTATAGAGTTTCGTTTACTCGCAAACTCTGCTCCCGCCTATAGAGTTTTGCAAACTCGCACACCCTGCTCACTGAACTAATTTTAACTAGACAATCTGACACTACCTACAACCTAGGTGGTGATTTACAAATTCTTTGACTCGAAAAGAAAAACAGACTTCAAAATTAAAACCAGGAGCAAAAATTAAAATACGAACTTTGACTCTACAATTTTTTCTCAAAATAAAAAACAAATTTAAAACTAAAACCCCTTTATAAACTAAATCTCCTTTGTAATAAACAAGGCCGGCCCCTTGTTATTTTTCACCCGATCCACTATGAAGAAAAATGCGGCCGATCCTTTTTATTTTGCTTGTGAAATATTTGCGGCTGATCTTCTTTTTCAAATTAGGGCTTCGGCTCTTCTGTGAAATTTGGGGCTTTGTTCTGATGATCGATTCTCTGACTTGTGTTGATCTTTCTCACGCTTGTTCTCTGATGACCGATGGCTTGCGTCGCTTGTTCTCTGATAATTGATTCTTCGAGATTGCAAATTGTTTGCAGCTGCTTCTTTTGATCGAGTTCACTGTTGCGGTATGTAATCTTTTTGCTTGTTTGTGCTTTTGTGATTTTCAAACTCAAACTCGATGCCGATGATGATCACTTGGGTTTGGTATTTATATGAGTTCGAGTACACTTGAATTCGTTCGTATTAATTCGATACTTTCTTGATTTTCTATTGCTTGATGCGTACGATTTTCCTGATATAACTTCAACCTTGATGCGCACGGCTTTGATTTTGTTGCGTTCGATTTTCTTACTTGATTGATACGGCTTTAAATCAATTTCGTGGTCAGCACGGTGTTGATTTTTGACTCCGTCAATACTACAGACGCACTTGAATTTTTATCACTTGACTTCTGTATATTTTCACGACTTCGATACTTTCATTGTTCATCTCGACTTGGCTTGACTTTGGTCACTGACCTGTACATGTTGTTGCTTGAGCTTCATGCGTGCTTGAGTCTGATTCATGTATTCATTGTGTGATGTAGTCTGGTCCATTGTTGCTGTAGCATGTACTCGAGTCATGGTAGCATTTGCTTCTTGTGTTTCTCTTGCACCTGTACTTGGTCATAATTGACTGTTGACACTTGCATGCATTTCTGTTGGACTTGATCATGGCTTCCTTTGTTGTATACATGTCCACTGCAGTTTCCTCACTGATGCATTTGGACTTGACTGTTGCACTTTGGTTTTGCATTTGTGTATTTTGCTTCCATTCTGGTTGTTACAGTCCTATGCAGTTGCCTGTAGTCTTGGCCATGTTGGTTTAGTTGAGTCTGTTGCATTTGTTATTTTAGTCGTGCACTTGGTCTCTTCACTGTGTTCTCTTCATGCCTGACTTGATGCTGCACTTGGCCTTTTGTTATAACTGGACCTGTTGCCCTCAGTTGCTTGTTTGTATGTTGTAAATGTTGCATCGACTTGTTTTGTACTGGTGCACTTCTGTTTGCTGTCATGTTTGAACATAGCATTCATGTGTACTTTTTGATTTGCATCACTTGTAGCTTGCCACTGTGTTGCATTGAGTTATTGTCGTCTGCACTTGCACACTCCATACTTTGGTATTATTCCATGCTGTTACCTGGTCGAGCTGTGGTCTTCAAGCATATTGCCGTGATTGTAGTTCCAGTGTGCATTTCTCTGTTGCACTTGCTTTTGATATAGTTGTTGGTTGATGTGCATGCTTGTTCATTCCAGTGAGTTTTGTTTTGTGATATCCATGTTGCAACTGTTTTTGACATGTGAACTGCCCTGTTTCATATGAGTAGCAGAACTTCTTGTCTTGTGCATGTTTCATTAAGCTTGACTGTGTTTTTGATTGGTCTGCATACATGATTGTTGCAGTCCATTTTGCTGTTGTTCTTCGTTGCATTCATGTCATGTTGCCTTGTGTTGAATCCAGTTTCAAAACTCGGGTTTGACCTTGTGCTGATGACGAGATTTCATTTATATTGCACCTGAGTTGAACCTGTCTTTATGTTTGGGTTTGACCTTGTGCTCACCTGTCCCTGTAGCATTATCAAGTGTATACCGATGTGCACGGCCTTGTGGCATGTACAGTGATACACTGTGCATGTCACACTGTTCGTGTGTGATGAATTCAAGTGTGAATGATGACGAACAACACAAATAACTAAGGCAAATCATATTTTCAAAAATCATATTTCATTTTGTATTGCAAAAATATTTCTTTTTCAATTTTACTGCGTTAGTGAATATTTTTGCAGATTGCTCAGATGCTGGATTCAAACTGGAATGCAGTTGAAGACAAAATACGAGTGTGTGTGATATGTAGTGAGGTTATTATTGTAAACTGAATTGTGATGTAATCAAAAATGTATATGTATAGTGAGAGCTTGAAATTGTACTATTCAAGATTGTAATAAATATTTGTTTGAATAAAATTTCTGTTTGAATTCAAATCCTGTGTAACTTGTTCTGTTTGAATTCAAATTCTGTGTGATTTATTTTATTCAACAAATATTTATTTAATCTATGAAAAAACAAAATAGTACATTACCAAATACATTTAAATGAATATATATATATATATATGTTTATTATCATCAAACAAAAACATATAAGCGCATATTCATACAATCTCCCCCTTTTGATGATAACAAACATATATTTAAGATTTTGACCGTGTTAAATGTATTTGACCAATTATATACTCTAATTGCTCCCCCTATTTAAATGCTTCCTCTCTACATGATGCTCCCCCTACATATATGCATACAAATAGAAATATTCAAATAAGCGTAGATGCAAATGGAAAATTATTTGACCTTTGCTTGATTCTGTTTGACAAAATCTTAACTTTTCTCTCCCCCTTTTGTTATCAGCAAAAGAATAATAGTGTGAGAGAAAAATAGAGATAAAGTGATCTATATTAATCCAACATTAAACTCAAATTGAATATAAATATTAAACTTCAATAAGAATCAAACAAAAACCATAACTACCCTTGTTAGGCGCATATTCCACTTTTAGAAATGATGGATATGATGTTCTATTATAAAATCATACAATTGTATCAACTTGTGGTACATTTATATCAGGAATTTGAATATCTACTAATCATGCATAACCGTTAGGACTTTTAAATGAGATTAGTAGTATTCCAATTTAATTTTAAAAATGAAATCAAGTATCTTCTAACCACGCATAACCGTGAGGACTTTTAAATGGGATTAGAATCAACTTGTCTATTAAATCAATTAATTTTGATATGCGTTCCATACATGCATAACCGTAAGGACTTTTAAATGAGCACGGAAGCACATAATCAAAAATCCAAGTAATTCACCCATGCATAACCGTGAGGACTTTTAAATGAGAGTGAATACATTGGATATTTATTTATTTTTACAAAAAAATATGAAATGAAAAACAAACAATCCCTAAATATAGTACCACATATCGACAAACAATATTTAATATTTGATAAACAATGGTCGATAGGAATATGATAAATATAGAAATGGTCATGGAATTTTTACCCAACAAAAAGTTTTATGACTCTTGTTTGAATTCCTAAAGAAATTTTCCAAATATACTCTCTTGAGCAATGTATGTTAAATATCAACACTTATCACCTTTTCAATCACTATTTATCTTTTTGATAATTAGGAGGGAGTCAGATTAGTCAAAATTTGTCATTTAAAATCAAATAAAAAAAATGACTAATCTGAAAATATGGTCAAACATGATTTTTTCGAAGGGGTTATATGAGAAAAATTTCTGCTATTTGAAAATTGTTTCAAGTGAAAAATATGCAGATATTTTCTTTGAAAAACGATGCAATAAATGAATGTTTCAAAGATTACTCACGTTCCACTAGTAATTTTTCTACCAACTATATTACCAGTATAATCTGCATCTGAATTTAAATTTCACTCAATATTCACTCGTTGGATGTCAAAGACCAAATTGTGAAATTTCAATAAACTATCTCAGAATGAAATTTGAAATGAAGCCATGTTAACACTCAAACAAATATCATGGTGTTAATTTCAGAAACTGTAGGATAAACAGTTATATTCATGAGTAATCAACAGTCAATCAACATCATAATTATTTCAAAAACAATTTCTTGAAGTTTCAACAATTTCTTAAAATCCTTTTTAACAGCTTTCACATGAAATTTGAAATCGTGCAAATTTACAAGCAGTGACCAAAATGTCAAAATATATCTATGTGTAACATCAGTAATCAAAGATCAATAAACTACCATCATTTGACCGAACAAATTTATATGGATTAGTTCAAAGTTGAAAATCTGATTGGTCATCATTTAAGCACAAATCAAGGACATAAATAAGAACAAGTCAAAAGAAAAATCATATCAATTAAGAATAAGTCAGAATTAAAGACATCACTTCTTTACAACATCTCAATATTGGCTGATTTCATTCAGAATATGGTGCAGATCATCACATTTAATTTATCGATCAAATAAATATACCTTCACCTATTTTACCTTTACGATAATTTCTCGTGGTTGCCCATTGTGATTCTGTCACCTTTATACTAGGCTAAGGAACTTTGTTTTGTTGCCCGTTGTGTTTCTGGAACAGCCAAAATCCAGAGAACACCGTTGTTGTTCCTTATCCTGCCACCATACCTACACGAGAAAAGATTTATGTGACCTATTTATTTTTAAAGGTCCATGGTTGTTAGTGGCAGAAGATTTAGAAAAATAATTTTGTGGAGACCCAAAACTGTTTATATATGTTCCTTTTGGCACCCAAACTTGTTTAGTCCTTTTATTCTTGTTCCAATAGACATGAAATTTGTTTGTAGAATTCTTAGGAACCCAAACTTGTATAAATTTTGTGTTCTTGTTCCTATGACTACAATTTTCAACATGATGTCCAATTATTTCACATCTATCAAAGACACTTTTACCTTTTGCATTATCCTCAACTTGTGTTTTTCCAAAACCTAGTCCCTTTCTGTTGTTAGCAAAAATTTGATTTCCCAATAGCATGTTGAAAGATTTTTCGCCTCTTGAAAAGTTATTCAGAGATTTCTCAAGATTTTGGACTTTGGTTTTTAGCGTTGTGTTTTCAGTTACAAGTGAGGTACATCGATTTATAAAATCCTTTTTCCTAGTGTCGATGGTTTCCTTAAGATTCAAGTTTTCTTTTGCAAGATTCTCAAAGTTATTCTTAAGTTTTGATAATTCTGAATCTAAAATCTTACATTTTTTACATTCTAGGTTTTGAATATTTTCAAGTTCAGTTTCTAACCTAAAATTTTCACGAGCAAGTTCTCTCCTATCAGATTTCAGTTTTTCAATTTTAGATTCAAGAGCGTCAACTACTTTAGTGAGATCAAGACACATAAAAATAAGATTTCTATAGGAATACTCACCTGCCTCACTAGATTCCTCGGAGCTTGCTTCTGATTCTGATTTTGCCATAAGACACAAGATAGCCTCCTCTGAGCTGCTATCCGAAACTTCCTCTCCTTCTTCATCATCCCAAGTCGCTGCAAAAGCCTTCTTCTTTTTTTTTTTCCTTTGTTGTTTTTGAGAAGTGGGCATTTTTGTATGAAGTGTCCGGGCTTCTTGCAGTTAAAGCAAGTCAGTTCATTATCGGAATTGTCAGAATCTTTTGACCTATTACCCTTTGTTTTCTTCTTGCGTGGCTTGAATCTTGACCATTTTCTAAGATTATTGACAGCCACTGCAAGCTCTTCAATCGGATCTTCTTCTTCTTCATCGCTCTCTTCTTTGCTCTTTAAGGCAATCGTCTTCTTCTTTGGTTCGGAGTTGTTGCGTTCCTCTTTTGCTTTTAGCTCAAGCTCATATGTCATCAAGTTGTCAATCAACTCCTCCATGCTTAGTTTACTCAAATCTTTCGATTCTTGGATTGTCGTGACTTTTGCCTCAAAGTTCATTGGTAAAACTCGTAATACCTTCCTCACAAGCTCTACCTCAGTGAATACCTTCCCGAACGCTCTAGCGTTGTATACCAAAGTTGAAAAGCGTCCAAACATTTCCTTTATGCTCTCGCCTTTGTCCATCACAAAGTTCTCGTATTCATTGCTGAATAGGGCTAGACGAGACTCCTTGACTTGAGAAGTTCCTTCGTGTGTCACCTTCAAAGTGTGCCAAATTTCCTGTGCTATTGTACAATGAGAAATTCTATTAAATTCATTTTTATCAAGAGCATAGATCAAAGCGTTCATTGCTTTGGCATTTGTAGTTTTTGATTTCTTATCGTTAGCATCCCACCTATCCTTAGGTTTAGGAATCTCAGTACCACCAACAGTTATAGTGGGAGATTTATAGCCAGTTTCAATAATATCTCAAACATCATAATCAACGGAACTAAGGTAAATACTCATCCTAACTTTCCAATAAGCATAATCATTCCCGTTAAACATAGGTGGCCTAACAATAGATTACCCCTCAGAAAAAGCATTATTTGATGAATTCATGACTCTAGAGTTAAAGAAAAATACCGTGCTCTGATACCACTTGTAGGATCTAGATTAACCCTAGAGGGGGGGTGAATAGGGTTATAGCAAATTTTCTCGATTTAAACGTAAAAACAAACTGCAGAAATAAATATGCTGAAAAGTAAATCACACACAAAATTTACCCAGCTTCGGCAACCCCTGCCTACTGCTGCATTCCCAGATTTCTATTAGAATTAAACAGTATCCCGCTTACAAACACTCTACTAGACTCGCAAACCTTTGCTCCCGCTCACAAACACTCTACTAGACTCGCACATCCTGCTTCGCCTATAGAGTTTCGTTTACTCGCAAAATCTGCTCCCGCCTATAGAGTTTTGTAAACTCGCACACCCTGCTCACTGAACTAATTCTAACTAGACAATCTGACAGTACCTACAACCTAGGTGGTGATTTACAAATTCTTTGACTCGAAAAGAAAAACAGACTTCAAAATTAAAACCAGGAGCAAAAATTAAAATACGAACTTTGACTCTACAATTTTTGGTCAAAATAAAAAACAAATTTAAAACTAAAACCCCTTTATAAACTAAATCTCCTTTGTAATAAACAAGGCCGGCCCCTTGTTATTTTTCACCCGATCCACTGTGAAGAAAAATGCGGCCGATCCTTTTTCTTTTGCTTGTGAAATATTTGTGGCCGATCTTCTTTTTCAAATTAGGGCTTCGGCTCTTCTGTGAAATTTGGGGCTTTGTTCTGATGATCGATTCTCTGACTTGTATTGATCTTTCTCACGCTCGTTCTCTGATGACCGATGGCTTGCGTCGCTTGTTCTCTGATAATTGATTCTTCGAGATTGCAAATTGTTTGCAGCTGCTTCTTTTGATCGAGTTCACTGTTGCGGTATGTAATCTCTTTGCTTGTTTGTGCTTTTGTGATTTTCGAACTCAAACTCGATGCCGATGATGATCACTTGGGTTTGGTATTTATATGAGTTCGAGTACACTTGAATTCGTTCGTATTAATTCGATACTTTCCTAATTTTCTATTGCTTGATGCGTACGATTTTCCTGATATAACTTCAACCTTGATGCGCAAGGCTTTGATTTTGTTGCGTTCGATTTTCTTACTTGATTGATACGGCTTTAAATCAATTTCGTGGTCCACACGGTGTTGATTTTTGACTTCGTCGATACTTCATACGCACTTGAATTTTTATCACTTGACTTCTGTATATTTTCACGACTTCGATACTTTCATTGTTCATCTCGACTTGGCTTGACTTTGGTCACTGACCTGTACATGTTGTTGCTTGAGCTTCATGCGTGCTTGAGTCTGATTCATGTATTCATTGTGTGATGTAGTCTGGTCCATTGTTGTTGTAGCATGTACTCGAGTCATGGTAGCATTTGCTTCTTGTGTTTCTCTTGCACCTGTACTTGGTCATAATTGACTATTGACACTTGCATGCATTTCTGTTGGACTTGATCATGGCTTCCTCTGTTGTATACATGTCCACTGCAGTTTCATCACTGATGCATTTGGACTTGACTGTTGCACTTTGGTTTTGCATTTGTGTATTTTGCTTCCATTCTGGTTGTTACAGTCCTATGCAGTTGCTTGTAGTCTTGGCCATGTTGGTTTAGTTGAGTCTGTTGCATTTGTTAGTTTAGTCATGCACTTGGTCTCTTCACTGTGTTCTCTTCATGCCCGACTTGATGCTGCACTTGGTCTTTTGTTATAACTGGACCTATTGCCCTCAGTTGCTTGTTTGTATGTTGTAAATGTTGCATCGACTTGTTTTGTACTGGTGCACTTCTGTTTGCTGTCATGTTTGAACATAGCATTCATGTGTACTTTTTGATTTGCATCACTTGTAGCTTGCCACTGTGTTGCATTGAGTTACTGTCGTCTGCACTTGCACACTCCATACTTTGGTATTATTCCATGCTGTTACCTGGTTGAGCTGTGGTCTTCAAGCATATTGTCGTGATTGTAGTTCTAGTGTGCATTTCTCTGTTGCACTTGCTTTTGATATAGCTGTTGGTTGATGTGCATGCTTGTTCATTCCAGTGAGTTTTGTTTTGTGATATCCATGTTGCAACTGTTTTTGACATGTGAACTGCCCTGTTTCATATGAGTAGCAGAACTTCTTGTCTTGTGCATGTTTCATTAAGCTTGACTGTGTTTTTGATTGGTCTGCATACATGATTGTTGCAGTCCATTTTGCTGTTGTTCTTCGTTGCATTCATTTCATGTTGCCTTGTGTTGAATCCAGTTTCAAAACTCGGGTTTGACCTTGTGCTGATGACGAGATTTCATTTATATTGCACCTGAGTTGAACCTGTCTTTATGTTTGGGTTTGACCTTGTGCTCACCTGTCCCTGTAGCATTATCAAGTGTATACCAATGTGCACGGCCTTGTGGCATGTACAGTGATACACTGTGCATGGCACACTGTTCGTGTGTGATGAATTCAAGTGTGAATGATGACGAACAACCCAAATAACTGAGGCAAATCATATTTTCAAAAATCATATTTCATTTTGTATTGCAAAAATATTTCTTTTTCAATTTTACTGCGTTAGTGAATATTTTTGCAGATTGCTAAGATGCTGGATTCAAACTGGAATGCAGTTGAAGACAAAATACGAGTGTGAGTGATATGTAGTGAGGTTATTATTGTAAACTGAATTGTGATGTAATTGTGATGTAATCAAAAATGTATATGTATAGTGAGAGCTTGAAATTGTACTATTCAAGATTGTAATAAATATTTGTTTGAATAAAATTTCTGTTTGAATTCAAATTCTGTGTAACTTGTTCTGTTTGAATTCAAATTCTGTGTAATTTATTTTATTCAACAAATATTTATTTAATCTATGAAAAAACAAAATAGTACATTACCAAATACATTTAAATGAATATATATATGTTTATTATCATCAAACAAAAACATATAAGCGCATATTCATACAACGAGATATCTTTATTTTTGAAAGGTTTATAACATTGAAACCTATATGATATGTGTTTGTCATGCTGGTTTACTAAACTGATCCGGGCATTATTTTCTTATAATGCTGAGGTCAGACCGAGCATATTTCTATATTTAACTTTGTATGCTTTGGAGCTTCAGGAGACACATTTGATGCCTCAAGGATGTATTCACATATATTTTATTTCTGTTGCATTGGTTGTTGTATTTGTTAGTATTTGTAAGGATATGCTATTATAACTTTCCAGGCCGATGATAGGTTAGACTCTGATGTCATTGAACATTAAAGTTTTTCTTCTGTAAAGATAATTGGTACATTATATATTACTCGTCGTGAGATTCTGTTATGTCTGTCTTTTCAACAATCTATCTTTCCAGCACTGGTGTAACAACCCGCATATTTATCGATTTTTATATTTAAATATTTTATTTAAATATTTTATCATTCATCGGATTTTAGTCTAAAAAGTCACTTTTTGCAAACAGTCGAATTGGGACTCGAGACCCCTCCCATTGAGTTCAAAATGTCGTTTGCAACCTTTTTGAGTATAAACATTGATATGTTTGGAGCTAGTCAAAAATTTGATCATTTTCACTTTGGGTTTGAGTTTGGGTTCAGCCCTATGTTTAACTTATACTCAAATCTGAACCACTCCTCCCCATTCACTCTCACTTTCTCCTCTTTTCAGTTCTAAAGCATCAATGGTGGGGGAAAAGGGAAATTAAAACTCCAAAACCCTAGTCTTCATTAGCAAATCCAACTTCTAGCTCCAAATTCAAGAGAACCCATTGGTAAGCTTCTCTTCATCTTCTCCAACTCATTCTCTTAATCAATTTCAGAAATTCCTAAACCTAATTTTGGGAATGTTCTTCTTTTAAGCTTAGATTCAAGCTTCTTGTGTTGAGATTGAGGTGTGGTTGATCTTCCCTTGTCTTCAAGCTTCTCATTCATTGGTTTTAGGTTCAAAGGTGAGATTTTTATCTCACATCTATGACTATAATTATCTTTGGTTGTTGGGTATGAATTCCTAACACTTCTTCATGTGCATTTGTTCTTGATTTGGATTGGTTTTGTGAATATTCCAATTTTTGGGGTTTTAAGTCAAATTTGTGTGAAAATCCTTTTATGGATGTTTGACCATGCTTTGGATGATGCGTCGAGGAGCATATAGATCTGGGTTGCCGATTGGAATAAACCCTTAGAGACAATGTTCGTCCGGTTGCATTTTGGAAGAGTTTGCTCTTCATTTGAATAGGCTGAAAAACAGCTCAGGCATGATTCAGTCGACTGAATCCTCTGTTCAGTCGACTGAACCTGTAACCCAAAAGTTTCCAGGCATGATTCAGTCGACTAAATCTTCTGTTCAGTCGACTGAACTTGGAAACAGAAATTTTCCTGAACCTGGAAAATTTCCAGGTACAGGGCCAGCCGACTGAAAACTCTGTTCAGTCGACTGAACCCGCTGCTTCAGTCTAATTTGCCTTTTTGGATTGAATTTCCAATTTAAATCGATTTGTGATGATCCTATTTGTTGTTATCATTTATTATGACTTTGATGACTCCTTTTTAGGGATTTTAGAATATCCATTTCGATGGATTCTTTATCGATTTCTTTGGATTTTATTCACGTCTTCGAATGTGAATTTTGGTGATTGGTTGTTTCTACAATCATTTCTGTGATTTGTCACTTTAAAAATATAAAGGTTTTCTATATTAGTAGTAAATATCAAAACTCTTTCTTCAAATGATTTCAACACTATTTTATATCAAAGCTCGTTTTCTCAAACCGATTTCCAATCTATTAGTATATACAAACCCTTACCTCACTCGTATGAGAAATCTAATTAAACGGCTTAGTAAAACAAGTGGTATGAAACGCTTGCGTTTGCTTCATCGGTTAATTCTTGGACTTGTTCGATTGAACCTCTTGTGACAATTTTCTAGTGGAGATCTACAATTTGTTCGTAAATATTTAAGTTAAGCTAGTGGTTATGGGACATGAAGCTAAATTTATATATTTACTAGCTTACTATAATTGACACTTCTTGATGATCATGACGATCATTTTCGTGATTTAGACTAGCAATTGTGCGATGTCTCTTTGTCTGCGAGGGAGATTAAACCCCGTTTTGTGGAGTTTCGACTCAAATTGGTGGGGTAGCAACCCATGGTCTTTGGGCCGTTTGTGGAGCTTCGGCTCAATTTGTGATGGTTAGCAACCATTGAATTAGCGTTCCGTTTGTGATACACGTGTTGGTGAGCTTTATGCTCCCGTTTGTGATAGGCCTTTCCCCCCTTTTGTGATTTCTGGATTTCTTGAGATGATATCTAGAATTTGTGCTTCACCAATTTTCGTGATTTTCATCGATAAGTTTTATCAATATTTGTGCATTGGTGAATTTGTGCGTCATTGACTTTTTGTGAATGATATTGATATAATCGTCAATATTTATGGTTTGGTGAATGAAATAAAGAGTATGACATTCCTTTTGATCCTTGAGAAGATTTTTGTGAAATTGATTAATCTCTTGTTGATTTTCAATTACTTATTTATCACAGCTTGGCATTGTGATTATTATGCGTTTGGTCATACCTTTTATTCTATATCGTCTCATCTGATATTTATAGCTAGATTAATCCGTTTATTATTTTCTTATTAAATAATACTCGGGTCAGACCGAGATGTTACAGGTGCTTCGGCTTGACATCTCACTTGGGATTGATTCCTCTGTATTTTGGCTAACTACTTAGATTAGTAGTTTATTTTGGTGTACACATTTGAGATATAGACTCACAGTTTTATTCTTTTGTATAGCACGTGTTGCTATTCTTTTGTATTATTGTCGATCTTTTTGACCATTTCTCTGATATACACTTTCATGTGTTAGTTATATATTCATATCTTCTTCCGCCTTTGTGATATGAATTATCTGTGACTGATTTGTGTTATGTTTATTTCTATATTTGTTTCCGAAGATTATTATTGCCACTGTGTAGTAGCTTTGTGTTTGTATCGGTATGTCGGATTTTCTCTTGAAATAAAATGCATGTTATACTATCTGACATATCGGTGCTCGCGCAAAGCAATTACACGGATGGTCGCTCCTCAACAGCCTTATTCTCCGTGCTAGTTGACAGCATTACACTGTAGTGTTCTTGGCTAGCGTGGGTATAGAGGTGGGGCGTCACAGATGCTCGGCACATTAATACCTTTGATGTATTAGCGTCGACTTTTGAGGATCAAAAAAGCGGGTCGTCATAGCAATGGCTTTCGATTCTCTAGACTAGGTCCTTTTGCTGGACATTTTAAGTACTTGAAATTAATGGTAAAGTGGATTTCTTGGATTGATCTGATCTTGAAGTCTAGTGTATAATCCATTTTAGTGAAAAGAATCATGGGAAAAAAAATTCAATCAAAAAAGGGTCTTCGACAAGGAGAACCCCTCTCGTCCCTTCTTTTTAATCTAGTGGTTGGCATTTTTAATAAAATAACAAAACTAGCAATAAATAACATCTTACCTAGAATTGTGAGAGATATTATTTCCAATGGAATTTCTACGCTCCAATGCTGATGAAACCTCTTGATTATTTGCACATATCTACACCCACCATACTGCATCCCTTAAATTAATTCTTTATAACTTCGAATTGTTGGTTGGTTTTAAAATTAGCTTCCACAAAAGCTCGATTTTAATCATCAACTACTCATTTAATGAAATAAATAACGTGGCTAACACTTTAAATTGTAATTCCACGAACTACCCTATTATTTACTCGAGTATATCTATAGAAGTATGAAACCTAAAAAGAAAAATTGAAACATTGTCACTGACAAAGTAAGCAAACAGTTGCCTTCTTGGATGGCCAACCATCTATCCACGATAGGCAGGGCAACCCTCATCATCTTGGTCTTGTCTATATGGCCGATTTGCTGGATATCTTACTACCTCTTCTTACTGGATTACTAATGAAACTGACACCATTAGAAGAAACTTTTTGTGGGAAGGGGGATCAAGCTGTACCAAATTAAAATGCCTTATTAATTGGGACCTAGAGTGTAAACCTAAAACACATGGTGGCCTAGGTATTGTAAATTTATAAGTCTTGAATACCTCCCTTCTATGTAAATGGATGTGGAGATTTCTAGATAATGACACTTCAACATGGAAAGAAATCATTTACAACTTTTACTTTAATGGTTCAAAAAACTTGTACAAACCCAATAGTTGAAAATTATCCTTCTTTTGGAAAAAGATATCTAATTTGTTTACATATTTAAATTAGGACTTAAATTTAATACTTATTTAGGAAACAAAACCTCATTTTTTAATTATCCTTCGGCCTCCCTCATTGCTCCGAAACACGAATTTCTTAATCTTTTATGGCTTCTAACAACATGAATGACCTTATTTAAGACGTTTTTAGATCCCATACAGATTTTTATTAAGACGTCTCTTTCAATCAAAACCTTATAGGTAATATGTTCGGTCAATTCCATAGACTTGTTAATATCAATGAGTACTTTAATATGAGAGACAGTCTTAGTTACCTGGTCTGGTTTTGGGACAAAAAGGAAAGTTACACCTCTGAATCCATGTATAGGTTTTTTATTTTTTTAGGAACATCAACCTTTCACTAGTTCATACCTGTTTGGAAAATCGAGGAACCACTTAAAGTTAAAACTTATGCGTGGAGTGTTTTACATGATAAACCAAACATTATCACTAGGCTAAATTTTAAACTAAAAAACAGCTACAACCACAACCCATGCTACGTTTGCAATAGTGCTCCCTAAATCACCACTCATTTTTTCCAACAAATGTCACTTTACTCAACATATAATCAACAATGTAATCTTAGTTTCAACCTTGATATAAGCACCAGTTAGGTTAAACTTCATTCACTCAGTTATAATAACTTTGTACTCAGTCTATTCAGTTAGGTGTTGGGGTCTATGGTTTGGAAGAAACCAATGATTATTTAATTATATGTATAGATGTAGTGACTCGAAAATCCAAACACTACATCTTCGAATATCGATACATTTTGAGATATGTTTAAGTGTTATAAATATTGTTTTATAACCTTATTTAACATCTTTTAATTAATAGAAAATTATAATAAACTTGTTTTTTAAAAGTGTTTACAAAAATATATTCTTCGAAAAAAATCGATAATATGACCAAAAATCGGTTTATCAAAAAACAGTTTTTCGATCGATATAAGTTCTTTGAACTCTCGTACACTTAACTAATGATAAAATGAACACATTAACAACTAATTAACACACTCTCGCTTCATAAAGCATAGAAAGTTCTAATAGGATAAGAGATATTATCATGGTAAGGATAAAATGGTAAAATGAATAAAGGAGAAGTGACATAAAGTTGTCCTGATAAGAAGCAATTAATGTCATTAGCCTTTTAAGGGATTTTTGGTATTTTTCCATCATCATTCCTAAGCCTATATAAGGATGGGTACAACTTTAGGGAATATATCAAAAAATATTTCAAAGCTTAAGAGAAATTTCAATGTCATCTTCTTCTTCTTAATTTCCTAAAGCAAATAATTTACAAACCGTCACCAAATCACCTTAAACTTTAAGAAAAGCCTTGCCACCGCATAACTAAACCTTATACCAAGTTAGAAGTTGGAATAGAAAGGCCAACCCCTTCCCCCACACACCATTAGGAGTGAGCATTTGGAGGAATGGAGAGGCATATAAGCAAGGCAAAGCAAGGAAGCAAGGGAAGGAAAGGAGGTTGCAAGCTTGGGTTTGGACTTGAGTACTTAGGCGTGGTTGTTAGTTGGATCAAAGGTGAGCTAACTTACCACTTGGATTGAAAATGTAACACATATATGTTGTTGTTTATTGTGTTAAAGTTGGTTGAATTATTGTTAACTTATGGTAAATCATTAGTTTGAAATTCGTACTTTAAAAGTAAGCGACATATGTGATCCATGTACATGGACTTGAATGAACTTGGAATGAACTTATGGATGTATATGATATATGAATAAGCCTTAAACAAATCACATATATTGTAGTTGAACATAGGTTTGAATACAACTTGGATTTGAAAGTGCACTTATAGCGATAGTCGCTATAGATGCAGTTTGGAATTACCTTGTTTTTGAAACTTCTTTGGAACTTTGTAGAGAGATCCTCAGGGGTTTCTCGCTACATTTATAATGTCTTATATGTATGTTTTTTGCTAGTAAAAGAATTAATGGTAAAATATTAAGTAACTCGAAAATGGTCAAAACATCGCTAGTGCAAAACTGCCTCGTTTAACCTTTATTTTTGAACTTCAAATATTTCAAAACGGACCTTAAGTTTGAGAATTTTGTTTCATTATTTTTAAAAGTATTTCTTAAGTATTATTAGAGTATTTTAAAAGTAATTTGAGATTTATATGATTTTTTAAGAATTATTATGAATTTATACGAAAAGAATGTTTTATAAAAAATTACGGTTTTAGACGTTTTCAAGTAAATTAAAAAACAATTATTTTTAAGTAATATTTTGTATGAATGTCTTAAAACCTATTATGTTTTTTTAAGTTGAAAATATCTTGGAATATATCTTATATAAATATCTTGAAAATTATCTTATCTTTTTAAAGGATTTTAAAAGTACAAACAAAAGGTTTAGTAAGGGGTTAGTAATTGCTTAATAGCCAAATGGTTAAATCGTTTGAAAAGTAATTGATTATGCTTAACACTAATGAGCCGACGATGTAAGCATCTCTATTTTTGAGACTTGAGATTGATGTTCAAGTAGGGACGGAGCAATAGAGCTCTAACCTACAGGCTTCCCTCTTAACTGAAAAATATGTAAGTGGAAAATGACAGAAACATGTTAATCATACGAATATTTATTTATGTGAACAAGTGTTTTGACTGGGTAGTCCATTAGTCGACTATCAAACTTGACCTAATGTTAACTTAGGAAGTAATCGAAAGGCTTCACGACTTCATACCAATAAGAAACCCTCGGGAAGAATATTGGTATGAAACATCTCTAGATTTCACTTAATTTTGAAAGAACCAAGATTGAGTTAACCGAAAATTAATTGATTGGTTTTGAAGAGTCTGAGATTGATAACATTTCTATTTGTCGAATACCACTTCAAAATTATTATACAAGTTCTATATATTGGAAGAGGTTAAAGAAAAGGAATATTTATGGAGACTCGAGAATTGTTTATGGTGCGAGAATCCATGTAGTGGTTCTTGATCTGTTCAAGATATGAGAATCCATTTGGGGATTCATGTTATGTTCTTGTAATAAAGACTCGAGTGAAGGATCTCGAACGTAACCATGACATTAAAAATGCCTAAAAATAGAGTAGGATGCACAACTATTGGTTTAGCAACCGCGTCAGGATGTTATCAACTACATTTCCAAAGATACTTATCGATTGTTAGCCGATGAGAGTTGTTGATATTTGGTTCGCATTGTTCAAGTTTATTTTCAAACGATGGCCTCTCATGTTTCCTTTATGATATATTTTATTTAGAGACATACGGTGCTCAGAAGGTACTTATCTGACCCTTGTGTAAGGGATTGGATTTGGCTTCCCCGAAGAGACTCCATTGAAAATCCATTAAGAAAATCCACCTTAGCGGTTTTGAATGTAACATAACATGTTGTAGTGTGACTAATGTAAGCATCATAGCTATTTGATATCATTATATCTTATACTATAGACATTATCTAACATATCATTATTTTAAACTTAATGAATGGCTTGTTTCTTTTGAGGGGATAACCGTTATGGGAATCTGTACGGTCTTAATAGTTATTGTTACATCTATTCATGTATCTCGTGTTTTCTCATACCAGACTTATGTCTGACGCTTAGTTTTTGTTTTCCCTAAATTCTTGCGTACTCTTCAAGTAGGCTGGGTATCAGGTTTTTCCTTGAACGCGTCAGAGTTCAGGAGACAAGCTGAAGGCTTCCATTATCTATCTATTTCTATTTTGGTCGTTCCATTTTAGCTATGTACATATACCAACATTGTGACGATGGGTAGTTATAACTGTCCAGACTAATGATAATACTTAGGTTTTGTAACATATAGGAGCAAGGAAGCAATGGAAGGAAAGATGGTAGCTAGCTTGGGTTTGGACTTGAGTGCTTAGGCTTGGTTGTTTGTTGGATAAAAGGTAAGCTAACTCACTACTAATATAACACGTATATGTTGTGTTTGATTGTGTTAAAGTTGGTTGGATTATTGTTAACTTATGTTAAAACATTAGTTTGAAATTCATACTTTAAAAGTAAGTGATATATGTGATCCATGTACATAGACTTTAACGAACTTGGAATGAACTTGATTGGACGTATATGACATATGAATAAGCCTTAAATAAAGCACATAGGTTGTAGTTGAATATAGGTTTGAATACAACTTGGATTTGAAAGTGCACTTATAGCGATAGTCGATATAATCGCTATATTCGCTATAGATGGGGTTTCTCACCATATTTATAATTTTTTATATGTATGTTTGTTGCTATTAAAATCTTGAATAGTAAAAAATTAAGTAACATCTCGAAAGCGACCAAAATATCACTAGTGCAAAACTGACCCGTTTAACCTTGATTTTTGAACTTCAAATGTTTCACAAAGACATTAAGTTTGAGCACTTTGTTTCATTCTTTATAAAAGTATTTTCTAACTCATATTAGAGTATTTTAAGAGTTGTTTCAGATTTATGTAAATTTTTAAGAATCAGTTACGAATATATATAAAAAGAGTGTTCATGAA
Source organism: Allium cepa (assembly GCA_030765085.1). Lineage (NCBI taxonomy): Eukaryota > Viridiplantae > Streptophyta > Magnoliopsida > Asparagales > Amaryllidaceae > Allium > Allium cepa. The sequence continues at coordinate 252,123,891 of CM060928.1, forward strand.
AAACACGGTTTTGTACGTTTTCAAGTAAATTACAAAACAATTATTTTTAGGTAATATTTTGTGTGGATGTTTTAAAACCTATTATAAGTATTTTAAGTAGAAAATATCTTATATAAATATTTTGAAAATTATCTTATCTTTTTAAAGGATTTTAAAAGTATAAACAAAAGATTTAGAAAGGGGTTAGGAATTGCTTAATGGCCAAATGGTTAAATCGTTTAATTAACTATTTGAAAAGTAATTGATTATGCCTAACACTTATAACTCGACGAAATAAGCATACCTATTTGTGAGAGTTACGATTGATGTTCGAGTAGGGATGGAGCAATATAACTTTAATCTATTGGCTTACCTCTTAACCGAGGAATATATAAGTGGAAAATGTCGGAAACGTGTTAATCGTGCTGAAATCTAACTTATTTATGGAAATCCCTATTTCTATACTTAATACTGAAAGATGATGAGGAAGACTTATCTATTTGTGAGATTAAAGAATTAAGTGTCTAGGCAAGGCTTGGAGCAACAGTGCCTAAACTTACCTGGCTTCATTCTCAGGCGACGAATAGTTAAATTGGAACGTCGAAAACGAGTTAAACATACGAACATTGATTCATATGAATAAGTGTTTTGGTTGGATAATCAATTAGTCGACTATTGAACTTGACCTAATATTAACTTTGGAAGTAATCGAAAGGCTTCACGATTTCATACCAACAAGAACCCTCGGGGATGAGTATTGGTATGAAATTTCTCTAGCTTTCAGTTACTTTTGAAAGAACAGGGATTGAGTTAAGTGAAAATTCATCGATTGGTTTTGAGAGTCCATGATGAGTAAGTTTTCTACTTACCAAATACCACTTCAAAACTAGTATACAAGCTGTATGTTTTGGAAGCGGTAGAAGAAAAGGAATCTATGTGGAGATTAGAGACCTGTTCAGGATTCTAGAATCCATGTAGTGATTCATGATCTATTCAAGATATAAGAATCCATTTGGGGATTCATGTTTTGTTCGAGTAATGAAGACTCGAGTGAGAGATGATGAACGCAACCTTGACATCGGAAATGGCTAAAAACATAGCAGGATGCACAACCTGGAATTTAGTGATCCACATTAGGATGTTATCAATTAAATTTCTAGAGATACTTATCGATTGTCGGCCAATGAGAGTTGATGATATTTGGTTCACGTTGTTAAAGTTTATGTTCGAACGGTGGCCTCCTGTGTTTTCCTTTATGGCATATTTTATCAATAGATATATCTCTGATGAGTCTTTTAGCCTTATCAGGCTCAGGTGTTTGCTCAACCTAAGATCTGATACCAAACATAAATGCCTAAATTTTCGTACCCTTTCAGTCGATAATAAACCTCGCGTCCAACCCAAATTAAACGAAAAGATTGATTTTAAATGTAAGAAAGAAAAATAGACAGAACATAGTCTCACTCGAATGGAATAACATATATTATTAAGTAATAATCTATACAGTGGAAAATTTTAATAATACATATATCATAGTCTATCCTAAATTCAGCTTGGACAGTTATAATACCTGTCTTTACAAATGTTGAAAAACAACAAACAAAGTGCAGTAGAAATAGAATAAGTTCATATCTGATGAAGATCTCCCACTCTTCTCTGGAAATTCCCAGCGTCTTCAGCTAATCTTGAAACTACTCGGATCTGACCCGAGTATAAAATACCCGGATCAATCTAGCAAACCACGTGAGAAACATAATTCGTACATGACAATGTCATAGATTGGAGATTGGAGACAAAAACCTTTTGAAAAAAAAGAGTATCTCATAAGACCACGCCGCACATAACCACAGACGCGTTTTTACTTTATGATATCCAAAAATTTTTTTATTAAAAAAATTGATATTATTTTTAATAACATTCTTTGGAAACATTGCAAGAAAATTTATTAATCTTAGCTGAAATTGTTACATTGATTAAATTTCAGCTACAAGCCACAAAGTGGTTTCTACAAACAAAATGGCAAGCACTTATTGGAGAATGGATTTCCATACAAATGATTAGGTGAAGGGACTATCTTCTGGTGGTAATCTCTAAAGGAACGTACAGAAGCCCAACTGAAGGTCCTTTTCCAACACAAGACCGGCCTACCTCTTCCTAGATACTACCGAATATGTCATCATCCCGGTCATTACCGACATATCCGAGCATGCTCTAGCATACACTATATTAATTTAAACATGAATGTCATGGAAGGTAGAAATATATCTAGAATGGGATGAACATACCCTAATGGTTGCAAACCACGGAGCCTTGCCGCATTACCCTGTTTTTGTCATTTTCGGGTGTGAGGCTTGAGGTAACGATTACCTTCTCACATAACACAGTCTCCTTCTTCTTTGAATGCCATATTGTCATTCCATAATCACACAACTGATTTCTATAAACATATAACTCCTGAGCTCGTACGTCTCAAAAAAGGGTGTTAAGCTAAGAGAAGTTGCGTTCTCCGCCACCAAGCATATGATACGTTTATAGAGATCAATTAACACGATTTTAAAATGCAATGTCAGACATTTTTCCATACAAGTTCATTATGGATTAAACGAAACCGAAGACACTCCTCCTACCACATTCTATTTTGGGAATCACCCCTAGGATCGGTAGCGATTAGTCATTGAAATTCAAAGATTTTCATAACAGAGCACTACTACCAATATAAATGATATGGTAAATTACCACAATATTCTAATAGGAAGTAGCCATACATCATGAATATCTTCCTCTTCAATGATCTTATCATTAACATGTTTTACATTGATGTGTAAATTTGTTCGAAATGGTTTTTAGATAGAAATTTACCCAGATACGACCCCAGACTCTTCGAAATCCAATCATCGATAAAAAATGTGAATATGTGTATACAGGATTTGTTAAGCCTCTTTTCATTTTAATTTTTTGCCGATAAATCATAATTACTTTAACTTTAGAAATCTTCACGTTATTTACTTTCTAATCAAATAGAATTTCGTCTTTCGAAAACACGTCTTAACTGGGTCAAAAACAATGTTACTTAAGACATTGTTTACTGTAAATCCAAAACCGGTTATATTGAATAAAAGAGTAGACTAATTTTACCAAGATTAATTTCTATATTCTACTTGTAATATTTTTCGAATAATGATGGAATATCACCTCTTAATTTTACGTGGATAGTACAAACTTCCCTCCTTATAACTTAATACTGAGTTTGATTGGAACATTATTTATATTACTGAAAACCCTATTAACTGTTGTAAGTGACTGAGAATATTAAATTAATGATGGCACAAGAGAATATGAATATAGAACTCAGAGAGTAGTTTAATCTAGGTAAGGTAAATCTCAATTGGTTGGAGCATTTATACAATCAAAGAGTTATATTTGAAAAGTTGTGCCTTCTTGAAAGATTTCTATTTGATTAATGGTTCAATTGTTGAAGGAAGAGGATGTTTATTCAAAGCAGAGAGAAGCGTCTGTTCAAAACATGACAGCTGCCGTTTTACATATGCAAGCCAAAACTTCCCTTAGACGTTTGTCATTATATATCATATGTTTCTGGTATTCCAAAAAATAAAAACCCAAAACATGTCACAGACGTCTGTGGCACATTGGCAGACATCCGTCGCTGTAGAATTTGCAAAACTTAAGCAATTTTTTTAACGAGATTTGTCGATACAAAATCGTTGTATTACAATCACTCAAGGAGATTGTACAACATTTGTCAATGGCTATAATACAATAATATAACCTTACTTTTAAATAGCATGATCCATCTTTCTTCAATTTTCTTTGGGCCATCATTTTGTTGAGCATAATGATCTTCTTTTAGTATATACATGTAATATGATAATATATCTTGTATATGTGATTGTATAATTGTTATAATTGAAATCCTAGAATGGAAGTTCTAATCAAGCTGGACTTTGTCTGCTCACTTTCAACTAGGAAGTGAAATAGGCCAACTTAAGGTTGGCATAACTTCTTTGAGGCGAAAGGAGGCTCATTGGAAGCTAGGGATGACAAAATTAAATGTGCAGCTAAATTGGCAATGGAGGGGCTATAGCAACCACAAAATGTTTAACCGCAGTAGAGGCTCAATGCGAGCAGGTCATGGGGGATGTCATGTATGTAGTTCTCTATCACATCTGTGTCTAGGTTAAGGTGCAATTTTTTATGGGTAGGGAGGATGAAGAGGATATGGAGGTCAATTTATCCTCTTTCTTATGATGCTGCCGAGGTAGCACGCTAGTCCTACACCATTCCAATAATTTTGTTATGGAAGGGGGGATTGGTTAGGCAAGCTCCTTTTATTATTCATTTTTTGTATCTTGAACTAGTTCCAAATACTTGAAAAGAATTTTTTGTAATGGATAATACATATATACACACACATATATATACATACATACACAAGCACACACACACACACATATATGGTCTTTATCTTGTCCAAATTTCAATTTTTATCCTATATTTACGGCTTTAATCGAGCACCACATGTAGCATTTTATAACTAGATTGGTTTTTTTTGCAAAGTTCTATATGTCATATTGTGTATGTCTTTTTAGTTATTTATTGTCCAAAAAATGTTTTATTTTCTTTGAGGATAAGTATACAAGTAAGGCTAAGCTTCCTTTATCGAAGTCAAGTGAGGAGAGCGATTTTGTATAGTATTTTTCAAGAATATATTCAATGCCTTAAGAAAAAAATCGTCAACAGGATTGTGGTTAGAACTGCTTTCATGTGTGAAAAGAAGAAGACATTAAGGGCATAGTTAAGCGACTTAAAAAAGATACTTAGGAACATAGCTTTCTATGGTCATTTATGAGAAAGAAACTCTAAGTACATTTTTACTAAATGTGTGGCACCCTTCGGAAGGGAAGGATTTGTCCCCCATATCATCCTCATTTAGCTTGGTTCAAGGAGAGAATAAGACTCAAATAGATGCGGTTAATTTTTATTATAACGATTATAGGTATAGGCTTTCATTTATTTTTGTTTTCTTTATTGGTTCACTAGCTATGTTGTGAGGGTTATCTTTGTAATTCAGTTATGTTTGATAGATAAATAAAGATTATTTCTTCAATATTTGTTTGGTTCATGTTATGATTTTTAACTTTTGTTTACTATTTATTTTAGGATATTTCAATATCCCCCTCGTGTGCTTTACCTACTCTCCATTAAGATGCTATTGTTATTTTTGAGATTTAGAACACTTCCAACCCACTTCCTTAGGTTCTGTCCTACACTAGAATGAAGGGCCATATATGCTCAAGGATTAATTTTTCATACAAAGATCAAACTAAAGAGCTAGAGGAGTGGATTGGGGAGATAAATAATAAAAATAAGTGGATTAATGCCACGACTAGGATTGAGATGTTCAGGGAATTTGAAAATATGGCTACTGGATTCATAGAGGTTAAAGGTATTAACCTCTCTCAGTACAAATGTATTTTAGTGCTTAGGTCTAAATTAGAGCATTTAAAAAAGAAGTTGGCTGACTTAGAGGTGGCACTGAAGAACATGGAAAGCTTATATGCAATGTGTTATGAAAATGAACTAAAAAACTTAAAAGTAACAATATAGAACTTACCTTTAGAATTAACCATAAAAATTCAAGAAGAGGAACCTACAGTGCCACATGTACCTTATGTTTCCTTATCTAAGCTTGATGCAATTCTTGCTCCTCCTACTAACATGCCACATGAATTGGTTATGGAATGGAGGAATGAAGTTGCACATCACTATTAATTTAAATTTGAGAAATTAAAGACCTTCTGTGATGCTAAGCCAAATAAACTTTGCAAAGAACAAGTCCATGCACAACAAGATGTGGAGAAATTATTTGACTCTCTTCGGGGTAAATCCAAGAAGACCAAAGATTAGCTTCTCTTCGAGATTAATCACACTGGGGACGTCACATTTAGTTATATCCAAGCCCTCACAGAAGATGTTACCCTTTCAACTTGTGTTCGTCAATTCAATTTGGTTTTGATGTATCCATCTTACTGGATGAAGTTCATAAAGAAAAGTTTAGGTGTGCCATGGTCAAGATCGGTTTGAAGCACTCAGTGGACGTTATCAATATTTTTCCTGGTTTAGACCTCTCATTTCTAAATAATATACCAAACCTTGACTCGGCATCTAAAGTGCTAAGCATTAGACTGGGGCAGTTTACGACCCCAAATTAGCACATGTACATACATCTCATTAATCCTCTATGGTCATCGAAGAGATCTTAGATTGGTCTAAAGATGTAGTTAAAGCACCTCTATGTGGGGAATGCAACAATGTTGTCGTTGAGTTGAGAATTTAAGATTCAACTTCACCCTAGGCCCCTACCGCAGCTCTAGTATTAGGCTATAAAGAAGAAGGGTCATTAAGTATGGAGTTAAAATGTAATTCTAACTAATCATATGTTACTTGTAAAACTTGGATATAACCAAACTGTATTTACCGATAAACTTTGTCTTGTAATAATAAAAGTTTTAAGGTAAAATCTTTGACCTTCCCATGCTCTATGGTGTTTCTTTTACTTGAACATGTTATTGTGTTATCCTTGCTTTCACATAATTTTTTTGTATTTTGCTCATTACTTATGTACCTAGTGTAGTAATGGTTCTTGTGAAGGTCGGGAACTTTTCTTTTGGGACATAGCATGTGATGCCTTCATACCATTGGGTGCACCGGCTTAGGGTGATGATAACTGCGCCACTTTCCTTGTTAGGCATAGGAATCACACAAGGTTTTGTCCATAACACCATTGGCTTTTGGCAAGTGGAGGGGTCTATTTACCCTTCATCTATCACTGTTAGTCTCGAGGGCACAATACTTAGTTGTGCTCAGTTCAATTTATTATTTGTAACGTATTTCCTAAATTTTGTTTTAGGCACTTAGATCACCTAGTCACACTTTTTAGAACCTAACTTTTTCCTTCAAGCGTGTGCATTGGCATGAGTATGCTGTGATTTAACTCCTAGTTTGATTGTTTCCGGCTACGAAGTCGAGTCGTGTATTTACAACCCAACTTTTTGTTTACATTTTTTATACTGGTTTAGGCTGTCAGGTATCCTTTCCTCCAGTTCAGTTTGGTAGGATATCCAAATTACTTTTTCATGATCTTCTAAATTTTAATATGGTTGCTTCACAAACAAGGAGCAAAGACACAAAGAGTTTTTATACCAGTTCAAGATCCCTACATCTAGTTTATAAGCACATTATTTTTCATGATTATAATGATGCATCAAGTTTCTTCTATAATTTCTCGAACAAAACATAGTCTTAGATGCTCAGCATTCCATGCTCTTGTACTAAATTTACCTCTAGTCTTGATATCTGATTTGTACCAATGGATAGTGTTTCAATAATAACGAATGGTCTTTACCAGTTGCCATTAGTTGGATCTTTGGTATTATCCATTACCTTTCTTAATACCTGGTCCCATTTATGGAACTTGTGACGACCCGGAATTTTCGAGCATTTAAAATCGGAATATTTAATTGATTTTAAGTATTTAAAGGTAAATTCTCAATTTAAATTACGAATATCATAATTTATTTGACAATTAGATTGTTGAATTAAATAATTTGAATTGGATAAAATATGAAACCTGAGATTTTAAGCCTGTTAAAAATATAATTTGAAAGCTTATAAATTTATATTGATAACATTGAATATAATAAAAGTGTTAAAATGGAATCTAACATTGAATTGGTCAGTTTTGAAATTTAATCGTTTAAATTGAATTTAAAAATAACCTTCCGAGGCACAGTCTCGGAATTCGATGAAACCAGTTCCATTGGGTCCGTAATATTGAATTATTATCGGATTTCAAATTTCAGAATTAGTGTGTGAGTGTACGATATATAAACACGCTAAAAATTTAATTGATAATAATTTAATTAGTCAAGCTTCTTGTATACACCATCTCTATTGTATTTATATTTATAATAATACAAAAGGTATAAGTATGTATAAGTATAGCATAAGTGGCATGACATGGTGAAGACAGGTGGCATAATATAGACCATACACCTATCTTAAGATGAAATAGAATTATGACACATATATCACTTAGGTGTACACTTCTAGAACACCTTAAATGATTACCAAATAAGGTATGTGTCATGAAATAAAGCTTGCATAAAAAAAATGAAGGACATGTGTCCATGTGTAGAAACATCTTAAGACAACTAAGTAAACATGTGTCAACATTCTAAAGCTTGTGCAAAGAGAAGAAGACAAGTGTCCATAACTAAAATTACCAAACTAGCCTTGAAAATTACTGTATAAAGGGTGGAAATGTTCACTTATTTTTGGATACTTTCACAAAGCAAAAACAAAAGTAAGATAAAGTGAAAAAGCTTGGAGAAAGCTAGGGAAAAAGAGTCAAGTCAAATACACAAGTTTAAGGTGAGAAAAACTATTCAATTTCTAGTATTCATGTTATTCTTGAAGAGATGATAGTTATAAGTAAAAATGGCTCGGTTCTATCAAAAACGCGGCTTAGTAATTTAACCATAACTTTCTCAATCCTTAATGAAATTTCGATTTCTTCGATGTTCTGGAAATCTTATTTCATGTGCTATAACTTTTATGTTTTGTGTTTTCTGTAATTTGGATGTTAGCTATGTCAAAATTGAACCTTTCTACTGTAATCCCGAGAGCAAAACCAATATTAGCTCTGTGCTTAAGGCTGAAACTAAATTGGCCATAATTTCTTTGTTCCTCAACCGATTTTGATAAATTTAGATGTTTCAGAAAGCTTAGAATTTTTTCTAAAACTTTTATGTTTTGACTTTTTCAAAATTTCGATGTTATCTTGGCCAAAATTGTAATTGTTTATCGCTGTCCCGAGACAAAATGACATAAGTTGTGAAATTCAAATCTTAGAATTGTTTTATCCATAACTTTTACAATTCTTATTGGAATTTGGAAAGATTTAATGTTCTGGAAAGCTTAGGAACTAAGCTAAAACTTTTGCTTTATTCATTTTGCCTGATTTCGATGTTTTCTATGCTAAAATTGAAATTGTTGGTCGCTGTCCTGCAAATGCATAAGTTCAGGCTAAGTTTAATGTTTTTAGTAAAATGGTCATAACTTTTGAACCGTTAATCCAAATTCGACGATCTTAGTCATTCCGGAAAGATAACGGAAAGTCCTATTACTTTTATTTGTATCATTTTCTGAAATTAGTTGATTAAAATGTTGAAAAACCTCTTGCAAATTCGCTGTCCTGTTGTTTTATGCAAACCTGAGCTAGTATTTTGTGCATAACTTTTGCGTTTCTTATCCAAATCCTATAATTTTTTAAGTTTTGGAAACTGCAGGAAGAATGTGATAACTTTAATTTGTATCACTTTTCAATTAATAAAATTTTGTATATGGAAAGGAATTTTTGAATAAGCAGAAGGTTAATGAAGTTTGAAAATTCAATGATATTATCTAATAAAAACAAACATTTATTTAATATTTAAGATTTAACTTAAGGAATAAAGAAGAAATGGGAAAAAGCCTGACATTCGTATATTTTAGTTAAAAGTTTTAAAATCAAACGGAAAATAACAACAATAATAATAAGTCCGTAACTAATGAATTTTTGAAATGAATTGAGTAATTAAAGAAACTTACTTCAAATAAAATAAATTGGAAATCAATTTCGGGGAAATTGATTTAAGTGATTGAGTTGGAACTTTCTCTGGATGGCCAAGTACATGTTTTAAAAGTTAAAATTGTAAATATAAATTAAATGTTGTAAAGCTGTTTTTAAAGAAAGCAAGTTTTGAAAAAAAATTATTATTTCTATTATTTAAAGTTAAAAGTAAGTATTTTCTTTAATCTATTCTAGCAGTAATTATTAAGAAGTAACTTAGTATCTTGTTTTAAAAGTAGAAATCTAGTTTTATATTTTATTAAGTAACCTTATTTCAAACATTCATATAGTATGTATTTTTAACAAATTATTAAAGTAATTTTAACTTAAATGTTTCACAATAAAGTGTTTTCAATTATTTTAAAAATCTATTTTTGTGCTTGGTGATTTCAGAGGAGATATAAAATATTTGGAAAAGTTGATTCTGAAAAGAATGATGGTTTTGAAACTGTTTTCAAAGGATTGAAAATAGAAATATATCTTGTGAAGATATTTTTGAGATTAATAAAAAAATTGGACAACTATTTATTGGTTGATGGTTGTTTGTGAATATTAATTGATAGTTAAATAACCGACTATCAATATTAGCCAAATGCGCTGATCGTTTCGAAGAGACCGGGATCGAGATTTATTTCTCGAAAACCACTTCGATCCGGTTTGTACGTTTCGTGTAACCGATTTTGGAGTCGAAGATGGAGCAGTGAAGTGCAAGGGCTAGTCGCTACTAATCCTGAGGATATTTCCAAAATGGATTAGTAGGAATAGTGCCTTCGGTTCCGTTCGAACCCGGGACGAACTTGTATGGACGAATGCTTTCGGAACATCGTCAGGAGGGCGATGGGCATTCTAAGTGAAACGTTCTAAAAAGGTAACGCTTAGCCTCAAGCCTCATCAGCCGGGAATGACTGAAAATCAGGGGATATGCAGCAAGGTTATGTGGGTCATGCCCAAGCAGGACAAGATATTTCCCCTGTCTAGATGTCCCTTTTTATATATTTCGGCTTAGTGGGTGGTTGGTCGCGCCAACCACGGGGTTTATCTTGTTCGGGACTGTTCAGTAAGGAATGGTTCCGGCCTTGTGTTGCAGGGGATGAAGGGAGTAATCCTCGGTACGGCAATCTAGGCCCCGTACTGTGACAGGTGGTACCCCAGTGCCTAGTCATTAGTTGGAAATCCATTCTCCCTATGAGCCTTGTACGAGTTTTGTTTGTATTACCCACTTTTGTGGCTAGTAGCTGGAATTTAATAGATGTAACAATTTCGGCTATTTTATAAGTATTTGTATATAGACCCTATTATAATATCAGAAGATTTCTATAAAAAATTGTTTTATCTATCGTAAGGTAAAAACCCGACATGTTTATTTATGGCGTGGTCTTACGAGATGCTTTTGTTTTCAAAGGATTTTGAAACTTTAAAAATAAATTGGGTGTGATTTTCTCACGCTGGTATTCCAGACTGACTCGGGTGTTATTTAACTGTAATGCTCGGGTCAGACCGAGTATTATAGAATACAGGATGTGATGCTGTGGAGCTCAGGAGACGAGCTGGAGGATGATACGTATATCTGTACTTGTTCTATATATATTCCGCTGTGATTGAGTTGCTGTGTATCCATTTGTATGTTGTTGTTGAGCCATTGATCGATGTACTCTGATGATGTAATATATAAACAGATATATTTGATTTTGAGTAAAGATCATTTATTTTCTATTATATTTTAGTCCGTTGCGATGGTTAGATTCTGATATTGTTTTCTATTTTCTTCTTCTACCTCTTTTTCTTTAACCCAAATGATTCGTATTTCTGTACAACTTGAGTTGATTTAGGTAGAATAGTGTTGACTCAAAGGGTACGGATTTGCGGGCTGTTACAGAACTTCTTCACTCTTAACCGAGAATTATAGGTTTTGGGTATTCTTTGTTGGTACACTATGGCTTCATCCTTTCTTTCACCAAGAGGTCCAATGAAGTTTCTTTTAGTTGCCAATTGTTCTCTACGACATAGGATAGACGCTCAAGAGATGGAAGCTTCACTTCTACTAGAAGGATCGCCTCGTAACCATACAATCAGAGTATGGAGTGTGTCTTATAGGTGATCAGGTCGAATTTTAGTAAGCCCACAACATGAGGCATAACTCTTCTCAGCCCATGTTTCTTTAGCCTTGACCAATCTTTTCTTGAGTGGCTTTTTAATTATTTTATTAGCTACTTCCACTTGCACATATGCTTGAGAATGTGCTAGTAAAGAAAAGCCCTTAGCTATTTTATTTATTTCGCAAAGTTGTGAACTTTTTACTTTCGAACTACTTTCCATTTATTGATATGATTTTATAAGGGATTCCAAACCTGGTTATGTTATTTATGACCATGAAGTTTACTATTTTCTTTGATGCGATGGTTGTAAGTGGTCCTACTTTTATCCATTTTGTAAAGTAGTTAAAGGTTACTACTGCAAACTTGGGTCCCCCTTTAGATATCGAGAGCGGTCTAATCAAATAAATTCCTTATGTGTCAAATGGCTTAGGGATGGACATTGGGATGAGTTCAAGCGGTAGTAATCTTGATGCTTGCATACTTCTGGCATCGATGTAACATTCCATAAACTTTAATAATAAAATAAATAGTCATTAATGGGAAAAATGGTAATTTTACAAAAAAGGATAAAAATATGAATTTGTGAAATTTAATGAATTAAGCAATGGGACTTGCAACATTACGCAGAGAATTAACTTCAAGTCAAGTTTCATTACAAAAACATCAAAAACGGATGCACATATTGCAATTTACAAACAAAAGAATAAACTAAATTAAATGGGCTTATTAGATTTAATGACCCATAAGGTAATTAATACATTTATAACCCTTAGCAACTCAGAGGAGAGGTACGTTCATTTATCTCTTTGTCTCCTTTCTCTCCTTAAACCTAAGAAAACCCTAGATCTGAAATTACACCATCAAATCACTATCAAATTTAACAAACTAAATGTCTAAATAGAAGAGAAAGAAGGGAGTTACTCAAATATACCAAAATATTGGCCATTCACAAAGTTTATAGGATTAGAGGAGATCCGAACAACAAAGAAACATAGTGATTTCACTTTGATTTGGGAATAGCTTGGATAAACAGTGAGGATCTATTGACTAACTATATAATATCATATATGCATGTATTTCATTGTTATAGCTTATATTGGATTAATAACCATGATCAATATGAGTAAATCATGAATATATGTTGAACTGGAACATTTATAATTGATATTTTGAATTAAAATTGGTAAGGCTGAAATGCAATCTTCATTGTTAAACTAGAATGGATAATTGGCCATTAAGATTGAAATGAAACCTCTATTGTTAAAGGAATAAGAAAATGAACAAAAGAAGAAATAAAATTGAACATTCTTTTTAATTGTAGAATTATTGAATATGTTCAAAGAGAATATGGATTTAATGAAACTAACGAAATATAACAATCATTTGGAAAAGCTAGAATCATAGTAATAATAAAAGAGGTTATGCCATAATCAATTAAATAAATGGAAATTTTCATAAGACAATGAAAATTATGCAAGTAATGGAATCATTGAAAGAGAAAAAATAGTGCAAAACAACCTTAAAAACATTGTACGACCCTTTTATGATGTATTTAGGAGTAGACCTACTACTAAAATAAAATTAGAAAAGTTTAATGGATGAAAAATATACCAAGAAGATCAAAAATTAAATAAGAAGAGGAAGAAAGTAAAAAGTAAAACAATCACTCGAGAAATCTCCTACAATCCACCAACTAGTCGAACGGTTGGTGCCAACCAATCGACTGGTTTGATCTGCTAGGCTCTAGGTTAAAGCTGGACCCTACAGGGCCTGTGTAGAAAGGTTTGTGCTACAGGTTTGGGTTTTGATGTGTTCCTTGAATTGACTAAGGCTACCTTGGCTTATTTAATTAACAACGTCCAATACAAATGTTTATTGGCACACTATTTTGATTATATAATAATGTTAAGACACTGAATGATGTGTATGTGTATATATATGATACTCCACTAATTTATGACTGTTGGAAATGTATTGATATACATACATACATAAATACATACATATATATATATATATATATATATATAACTTATGCCAGCCTGTAAGGGTTTTTTAATAGTAAAGCTCATCGATAGGAATATGATATGTAATATGGTAAGGCGTATCACTTGGTCGGATTATGTCTGTGAGGGTGTATTAATATTGTAAAGAACATTAATAGGAGCAGGGTAAGCTAATATCTCACATATATCAAAGTGTTCAATTCTGTAAGGGTGTTTTAATATCATAAAGCCATTGGTAGTAGCAAGGTATGCTAATACCTTACACATATCAAGTGTTTAATTCTACATGATGTGTTAATATTGCAAAGCATATTGGTAGTAGTAGAGTATGCTAATATTTCATGCATATCGATTTCATATTATAGTTTGTGTATGTGATTATAATGATCAGAATGATATTATTGAAAATGCTATTGATGATAGACTGATATAGATAATGATAAATGACCTTTATAATGGCACAATAGGAGTAGTCTATAAAAATATTTTATTAGCACATTAGTATCATATGCTTAGAGGTATGTTCGCACTTACCAGGCTTAGTTCGACCCCTATATATGTTTCTACTTTTATCTCTATATGATATAGGTTAGCATGGTTAATAGTGGCTAAACATGAGATGGAGCTAAGGAGACCATTGGAGATAAATAAACTAACTCACTTATGAGTTATCTATCATTTAATAATTTATTACATTTAAACTACATGCTTTTGAAGTATTATTTCTAAACTGATGTTGTAACAAATAAATTTACTTCTAGTTCTACTTTGGATATTTATGTTAAATTTTATTTTATTTAGATCCATTGTGAATCCTGAAAGTAGCTAAAAATAGATGGCTATGTGTATCGTTCTATCTTAACCTTAATGATTCTTGTTTACTAACTTGGGGTCTAATCGTCAACTGGGATATATGATAAAAAGGTTAGCGAATGGTGGGTTGTTATATTTGGTGTCGAAGCTCAGGTTACTTGATTCCTATATGTTAAGAACTTATTGAGATAGTATACTTATATGTGTATACATATATTAATAGGAAAAGTAAAGTATATATGCACACACCATTTAAATTTCCAGTTATATCTACTACTTTCGGAAGTTATAATAAATGTCATTTATAGATAATTGAGATGGATAATAATACTAGATTGGGAAAAGTGATGCAGCCATAGAAATTCTTAGCATCAACGTTCCACTTTGGTTCTACAGGTATCTTCAGGCTATAGCACAAACTAAAACCAATATGGAAGAGCCTATTTAATAGACACAAGGTGTAGTTCTTATTGATTCACCTGTTACAAACTTTATGATCTTAGGTGGAAAACTATTTATGGGAATTGAATCTTTTATGGACATAAAGGTGTGGTTACACACATGCGAGAGAATCTTTGGAATGTTGGGTCAGTTGATTTTGTTAAGGCAACTTGCTTCTTGCCATCTGCAATAAGATGCTCTAAATTGATGGGATATTGCAGTAGTGGAGACTAATATAGAGGGTATGACTTAGGGAAATTTCAAAAGGCGTTTTAAAGCTAAGTTGTGACTGCCTGTTTTTCCGTACCATTTGAATCGACAATAAACCACATATGTCCAACTCAAATTGCATGAAAAGACGGAACATGAGAGGTAATAAAGAAAATAAGAGAGAATAAAATCTCACACGAATGGAATAATATATAATATTGGACAAATATCTTTGCAGCGAAAAATTTTAAAATACAATATGAGAGTCTAACCTTGATTCAACCTGGACAGTTATAAACATCTGTCCTTACAACTGTTGACAAACATCATAGTAAAACAACAAACAGAAGCGGATAATAGAATATGTCCATACATAGATGAATATCTCTAGCTCTCCTCTATCTCTAGCTCTCCTCTAGAAACTTAAACTGTCTTTAACTAAATCTGAAACTACTCGGATCAGACTCGAGTATTGAAAATACCCTTATTAGGCTTGATAAACTAGCGTGAGAAAACTCAATAATAAATGACAATGTCTTATATTAGCCTTTAAATAAAATCCTTTGAAAATAAAGAGTATCTCATAAGACCATGCTACACATAAACACAGACGGTTTTTTGCCTTATGATAACTTAAAACACTTTTATATATCAAAACATTTTATATTATTTCTAATGACATTCTTTGAAAACATTTACAAATAAACTTATTAATCTTAGCAAAATTGCAACGTTGGCTAAATTCCAGCATAATAGGTTTACAATCAAGTCCGTAGGTTCTTATTGGAGAATAGATTTCCATACAAATGACCAGGTGAATGGACTACCTTTTGATGGCTACACCTCTAAATGGATGTCTCGAGGCACAGAATATCTGCCCTCTACCAATCAGAAGACTGGCCTACCCCTATAACTAGATATTACCGAAAATGTCATCCCTTGGTCGTTACCGACCTTTAACTGAGCATGCTCTAGCATACAAACCACATTAATTTACATCCGAACGTCATAGCGGGAAGAAATATATCTAAAAGGGGATGATCATACCCTAATTGGGAATGACACACTTAGTCTTTCCACATCTGACCCTCTTTCGTTCATTTCTGGTTGATGAGGCTCGAGGCAACAATTACCTTATCACATAACACATCTTCTTTTACTTTGAATGCCAAATTGTCGTTCCTTTGATCACTATTTAACTCCCACAAGCATACAACCTTTGAGTTCGTATGTCTCAAATAAAGGTGTTAAGCTAAGAGAAGTTGCCTTCTCCGCCACCAAGTAAATGTACATTTGTAAAAGTCAAGCGTTGTGTCTCAGAAATGCAATGTCAGACATTCGTCCATACAAGTTCATTCTAGGCCTGAACGAAACCGAAGGCACTCTCCTACTACCACTAGTATTGAGTAATCCTTGTAATCCAAAAAAATCTCCACAACGAAGAGACCGCTACTATAAATAACTCTATAATGGGAGCAACCCAGAGCATGTCAATAAGCAGTCCTCATGCTATAAATATCCATGGGCTTCAACAATCATCATCTTCAACATGTCTTCACTTTCGAACGTATACATTGGTTCGAAGTGATTTTCATATAGGGATCACCCAAATCCGACCCCGATTCCTTCAAAGCCAATTATCAATTTAAAAGATGTTAAATTCATATGTGGATATCAACCATCAATCAATAACTTCATCTTTTATAAATAATCTTTCTTAGATATATTCTTTTCAACTTATTCCGCTTTCTTTTCAAGAGTATATGAAATCATTAAGCCTTATTTATCAAATCATTTGGTTTATTTAAACCTTTCTTATATCCTAAAATAATTGCAGATCATTTTTCGTTTTAATTAGGAAAACCTTTCCAAATCATCTTAAATCTTAATCTATATTTAAGTTATAACTTTTAACTTAGGGAAAATATTTCCAAATCATTTATTAAATCTTAATCAAAGATTCCTTTCTTAACTTCAAATCATATTCTTGCAAATCGAAGATTTTCATAACAGAGCACTATTACCACCTTAGATATGGTAAATTTCACCTCCAAGCACTAATGGCAAGTAATCCTACATCATGAATATCTTTGTCTTCAACGATCTTTTTCTTTAATATGTTTTATTTCAAAAATTAGTTTGAAAGGATTTTCGGATAGGAATCACCCAAATATGATCCTAGTTCTTCGGATAGGAATCGTCCAAATCCGATCCCGGTTCCTTCGTACCAATCATCGAATAAAAGATGTTAAGTGGTTAAATAACATTCAAAGAATTTGTTTCTTTTATCTTTGAAAAACTTAAATATATTCTTTTAGAGCATCTGTGCTTTCCTTTCGATCTATTCCATCCCTCGCTTAAAAAGTGAAAACATAGGAGAGGTATGTTCAGGGCACTGGTTGCTCCATTCCTAACCTTGGTTAAACTATTTTATCTTCTCAAATCTCACAAGCGGGACAAATGTACTAGTCGTTCCCACATACTCAATTATTAGCTTTATTTTGAAATTGATTATAAGATTCCAAATTATCTTTTGAACTCTTAATTTTACTTTTTAAAAACATTCATATTTGATTATAGGAAATATCGTTACGTTTAAACACATATTCAAAAGGTTATAGAATTCGCAGCATAAAAGTGCTGCGAAAAGTGCTATATAAAATTATTTGATTTAAATAACTTTATAATATTTGAAAATTCATATTTTCCATTTCAAATATCTTTTAAACCATTTTAATAGATTTATCAAATTTATTTCATAATTTTAATCATTTAAAAATATCACATTTTAATAGATTTATAAAATTTATTTCATAATTTTAATCATTTAAAAATATCATTTTTAAGATATCCCTTTTTAGATTCTGAACTACAAAAAACCGCGATGTTTTTAGAAAATTGTTTTGGGCATATTTCAAAATCTACTTGATGAAATCTTGATTTTCTTTCTTCATTGGAAACTATTTTCATTGTGGAGCAAAGAATTTCTATTTCGAAGAAATCTGACTTGTAAATCATTCTCCACATTAGTGAAGTTATGGGTCGAAATTTACGAATTACCGCTACGCGACGGGCTTGATTTTGACCAATTATTTGAATTGCTTCGAAACTTGTCCGAAACATTTTAATTTTTTTTTAAACCATATTTAAACTATTTTAACTCATTTAAAACAATATTTTCATCATTTCAAACTCATTTTCCATTTCATTTCACTTTATTATATTATATTATTATAATATCATTTCTAATCGTTTTAGATATTTTGAAATTATTAGGAGGCTAAATAATTTCCATACACACATTTATATGGATTTAATTTCCATTGAATTAACTATACTTACTAACCATTTCTTTAATCATTTATCAAACAAGTTATCAACCATATACACAATCGCATAATCAACCAATTTGCAACCAAGTTATCATTCAATATCAATCAATATTCAACATATTAATTTCTAATTTAACATGTGTATTATCAACTTAAGTTTTATTAAAATAAAACTAAGATTTGAGTACTCACTTTTAACCAAATCGTTCACTTCCTACCAACATTCGTATCATCCAACACTGCACTAAATCATCTTATCTTCACCAAACCACCACCTAAACAACTCCACATCACTTTTTAGTGCTCGGCCATCACTTTACTTTCACTTGCTCTCGACCACAAGTCTTTCCTTTTGATTCTGCAGCACTCCCTTCTCTTTTTCTCACTTCGGAGCTCCTTGAACTTGCTCCTCCTTCTTAATGTGCTCGGCCTTGATGGGTTCTAATCTCTCCTCCACCATTTCTTCACTTATTAGATGTTAAACCATGTTTTGGTGATATTCTAAGGTCTTTGGCAAAGTTGGATGGTGTTTTAACTTTGTTTGAAATGGTTTTGAAAAATTTAGTAAGGAAAAGAGAAGAGAAGAAGCCATTAGAGAGCGGAAGAAATGCTTGAAAAAGGAAGAATAAGAAGTGTAAAAAAGTAAGAAAGTTGATGCTTATTTATAAAAAAGTTTTAGATTAAAATAATATCTTGTAAAAAGACCAAAATACCCTTTACATACTTTTTAAGGAATCTTATTTTTTCAACACTTAACATCACATTTCAAATCATTACTTTATGTTATTTTCACTTAAGTATTAAGTAAAAAATAAAATCGCAAGGCATTTGGATGTAACTAAATAAGGTTTTCACATCAAAAACATATCATAAAAATCAATATGAACATGCATAAATCACCAACAAGTATATGTAAACATCTAGTCATCCAAAACATGGCGTTATCATGCAAAAATCATTTTAGGTTAACCTTAAAACTGAAAACTATAAGAAAAATGGGTTGTAGTAATCATTCACCTTAGCTTTGTGATTAAAGATGTGAGATTTGATCCTGATTATGTTGATTTACTTCTTCCTCTTGAAAATCCAAGTTTTATCTTCTCTTGACATTGAAAATGGTGGCCGGCCTTAGAATACTTTACTTGAGAACGAAATGAACGTGTGATTAGCTTCCTAAGGTTTTTAGGGTATAAGTTCATCCTATTTCCCATTTTGTCATTCTTATTTTCTAACACTTTTATTTATGCTATCTTGTTTTGATTTACCTTTAACATGGCAGGGCTAACCTTAGTTAAATAAAATCTCAATCTATTAATCATCTTACATTATTTTATGTTATTTAGCTAATTAAATGTTCTAAATAATGTTACTAAAAATATGGGGTGTTACAATCTCTTATCCTTAAAGAATTTCTTCCTCAAAATTACGATAAGGAACACAGCAAAACAATCAAAGGTAAAACATACCATCAAAACAAATCAGGATAAGCATCTCTAATCCTGCTCTCGACCTCCCAAGTACAGTCTCTAGCATCGTCGCCCCATTGGACCTTTTCCATTCTAACTGTCTTGTTCCTCAACTTCTTCTCATCTCTCTCGACTATCCGGATAGGCTTCCTAACTATAGTCATGTCTTGTTCCACTACTAAATCCTTTAACACAGTCGGTGCCATAGTAGTGTCTGGATCCCTAACACACTTTCTCAAATGAGATACATGAAAAATGTCATGGACTCTCGCCAAACTACTCGGTAACTCTACTTTATATATGAGTTTCCCAATCCTTTCTATAATAGGAAATGGTCCAACGAACCTTGGTGCTAACCTTCCTGTCTTTCCGAACCTGATAACACCTTTCATCGGCGATACTTTGATGAAAACATGATCTTCCATGGAGAACTCTAAATCCTTTCGTCTTTTATCTTCATAGCTTTTCTGCCTAGACTGAGCCTCCTTCATTCTCGCCCTTATCAGCTCAACCTTTTTTACTGCTTCTCTTACCAAATCAAGACCAAAGACTAATCTGCCTCCAATCTCTAGCCAACATGCAGGGGATTTGCATGGTCTTCCATACAACGTCTCAAATGGTGACATCCCAATACTAGTCTATAACTATTGTTATACGAAAACTCGAATAGATGTAAGTGGTCTTCCCATGATCCCCCAAAGTCCCGTACACAAGCTCGCAACAAGTCCTCTAAGATCTTGTTAACTCTTCCATTTACCCATTTGTCTACGGATGGTAAGCGGTATTCATCTTGAGCTTGGTTTCTAAAATATCCTGTAGACTCCTCCAGAACTCACTAGTGAACAAAGAATCTCTATCACTAATAATAATACTAGGAATTCCATGCAGTCTCACCACATTCTTCATAAATAACTTAGACAATACAGGTGCTGTCCTATTTGCCATGATGGAATGTAATGGGCACTCTTGGTCAGTCTGTCCACATGACCCATATACTATCATTCCCTCTATTTGATCACGAAAACTCGTCTATGAAATCCATAGAAATAGAATCCCACTTCCATATGGGAATATCCAATTGCCGAAGTAATCCACTCGGCATTTGATGTTCGGATTTCATCTGCTGATAGTTCAAACACTGTTTCATCCATAAGCCAACATCCCTCTTCATGCCTTTCCAGAAGAAACTTCTCCTCATTTCCTGATACATCATCATTCCTCCTAGATGAATAGTGAACTTCGAACGAAGGAATTCTTCTAGGACTTCCTTCCTTATGTCTACATAATCTACCATTCTTTCTCAACCATTCAGTTTGGTCAAGACTGAAATCCTTTAAGTCATTGCTCTCCAACCCATCCTTTAATTTCCTGATCCTTTCAGCTAACACCGGATCCTCGACCTGTTTAGAAGCAATCTTCTCAATCAATACCTGTTAGGCCTCTAAAGTAGATAACCTAGCAGATGCTCCACTAGACTCAGCCTCGGATCTCAACTACACTCTGCAAGCTGACACTGCTTCCAAGTCCTTCCATTCTACCATCATAGCGAACACTACATTCTGATGCTTCCTATTAAGCGCATCAGCAACCTTGTTAACTTTCCTCGGTGTGTACTCTATTCCAAAATCATAAGCGACTAAAAACTCCAACCATCTCTGCTTTCTCATATTCAACTCCTTCTAAGAGAACAAGTACTTCAATGACATGATCCGTATAAAGCTCAAACCTCTTTCCCAAAAGGTAACGCCTCCATACCTTCAAGACAAATATTACTGCAGCTAACTCCAAATTATGCGTTGGATACCAAACTTCATGCGTTCTAAGCTGTTTAAAATCTTAGGCAATCACTTTACCTCTGTACATAAGTACAGCTCCCAAATCTGTTCCACAGCATTAGTATAAATAACTAAATCTTGATTCCCTCTGGAACCACCAACACTGGTGCATTGGCCAACAAGTATTTCAAGCTCTGAAATGCTTCCTCACGCTTATCGGTCCACACAAACTTCACATCCTTTCGCGTTAGCTTAGTCATCGGTGTAAATATCCATGAAAAATCCTTTATAAACCTTCGATAATATCCGACCAATCCAAGAAAACTTCTTATCTCAGTTACCGTTTCCGGTCTCTTCCAACTATTAACGGCTTCGATCTTTTTTAGATCAACTGACAATCCTTTCTCCGAAACCACGTGACCAAGAAACTTCACTTCCTTTTTTCAAAAATGGCACTTCAAAAATTTGGCCTTCAGCTGATGCTACCTCAGCGTCTCCAGCACAACTCTAAGATGAACTTCATGCTTCTCCTCATCCTTAGAGTACATCAAAATATCATCTATGAACACCAACACAAACCTATCCAAGTGCTCTCTTAAAATTCTATTCATTAAGTCCATAAAGAATGCCGGCGCATTAGTTAGTCCGAATGGCATAACTAACCATTCATACGATCCATATCGAATCCTAAACGCCGTCAAAGGAATATTATCCTCTGCCACTCTGAGCTGATGAAATCTTATTTCCAGGTCTAACTAAGAGAATATCCTAGCTCCACTCAACTAGTCGAACAAATCATCAATCCTAGGCAGTGGATATCGATTCTTTATCAACTTCTCATTCAACTTACGATAACAAATACAAAGCCTTAACGATCCGTTTGGCTTCTTAGCAAATACATTGGCTGCTCCCCAAGGTGAACTACTCAGTCTAATAAAACTCTTACCTTCCAAGCCTACCAACTGAGCCTTTAATTCTTTCAATTTTTTTGGTGTCCTTTCTTGTCACACTTATAGCAGATCACCTCAGACTTTCCTTTCTTTGCCGCATCTCATGTTTTAGCATTCTTTTTGTGGAAGAACTTTCTCTTTTGGCCCTATCCAACCTAAACCTCTTTTTCCTTCTTCTTCCCCAAACTAGCTAACATCTCCTCATGTCTCAACGCCATTTCCACCACTACATCATATGGGTGTCTGATGTGCGGTAAAGTGGCCCTAGCCAACTACAGCTTCGATCCTCTAATAAACTTTTCATTTCTTTTCAATACCGTGTCAACAATGGCATACCCATATCAGGTTAACTCTTTGAATCTACTAGCATATTCTAGAACAGACATATCCCCTTGTTCCAACTCAAAAAACATCCTAACTGACATAGACCGTGCTATTACTGGCATGAACCTTTCTTGAAACCTCCTTCTGAATTCTGCCCATATCATAGTCTCTTCGTCCACGCCAGCAGTTACAGTATTCCACCAAAACAAACCAGCTCCTTGAAGCTATCTTGAAGTAAATCTCCTTTTCTGCTCATCATTGAACCCTAGGTAAGCAAAAATCCTCTCACAGTGTAGCAGCCAGTTTTCTGCCTCGATATCATCCTCTGTCCCAATGAACGGCTTTCCCTCAAGCCTGGTATAATCTCTGCTCAAGTTAGCATACTGATAGACCATCGGAACCCCCCAGAATTCCTCCTTTAGTAGCATTCCCTCCAATAAATCTAGCTACGATCCGAGCTTGCATCATATTTACAAATAACTGATACATGGCTGCATGTCCCCTTGGGGAACCCCAGCACCAATATTCTCATCTTGAGCCTGACCTCTTCTAGCATTCGGTCAGGCATTTTCATTAGTGGCGGTGCTGTCTCCTCCTCAATTAGCAGCCAGTTTATACTCTATGCTTTACTCAAAATCACCTTGCCATGATATATGTACTTTACTCAAATCTTTGTTGATGTGAAATCTTTAAACATTTGAAAGCACCCATTTCGATCCTATTGAAAGTACCCTTTTCAAAACCATGTAAAAATCCCTTCTTTCATTTAAGCTGTAAGGCCAAATCTTCCTTTCGAAACCATTCATATAACCTTTTGAAACCATTGAAATTCCTTTTCCTTCGAAAGCCAAAAACCTTAGACACCCTTCTATAAAACCATTAAACATTGCCTTTCAAAACCATGGGAAAAAACCTTTCCTTTTAAACTTATACAAAACCATTAGAAAAACCTTTCCTTTAGACCTTTCAAAAACATAAGGGAACTACCCCTTCAAAACCTTCTTTAAAACCTTTCGAAAGCATCAAACTCAAACCTTTCGAAAGCACTTGGGTTCAATTTAAAACATGTGGAAAGACACCTTTCAAAATCATTTAACTCGAAACCATTCTCTTTCAAAACCATTGGGTTATCCTTTAAAAATCACTAAGGATCACAAGCAATAGGATCAAAAGCTTACCCCTTCGAAAGATATAACAAAGTTGGGAAGTGATGGTGTCCAAACACCCCTTCCGAAAAGATTGAAGAAGCGATAGGGTTTTTATAAAACAAAACAACCATGTTCGAAAGCTCTGTTTCGAAAGGTAGAATGTGGTAGTAAAGGACTTGACATAGTTGAAAGCTATTATTTAAAAACAAAGGTGCAACTATTTCAAAACCAACCTTTAAAACCATTGACTTATTTGAAAGCAGACTTAGTCGAAAGCTATTTCACAGAATAAAGGCGCAACCTTAAAATCATTCTTTAAATCAATTAACCTAGTCGAAAGCCAACTAAGTCGAAAGTAAGCAGGCGCTTTTCTCATTTAAAACATAAAGGCACTTCGACCCTTTCGGAACCCATTGGTTTCGACTCTTACCTTCTGCCTTTGTCCAATTCACCGTGTACCAAAATTGATATTATATGCATTGGTTTGAGGAGCGACGGAGGGTCTTAGTCGAAATCAACCTGGGTGAAACCAAAAGTGGTGAAACATGCTTTTAACATGAATTTTTGATTTTAAACCTTCTTACGTAAACTTTTTAACTAACCTGCCTTATTTGTCAAAGTCTTATTTGTTGCTAATTTTTCTTTTCTAAAGCACAACCATAATTTTAGAATTAATTAACTTAAATCATTTGTAAAATACCCCTTCTCCTTAATTGAATATATAAAACATTTAAATCCCATACCTTAAATTATTTTATATATTCATCAAAACACTTTGGATAATTCTACAAAAAATCCAAAAGATCATTTACAATATGTTTTCTAATATATATAAATTTCAAACCCAAACTAATTATAATTTAACCATAAATTATTTATAACCTAAAAAATCATTTTCTTAACTAGAAAATAATACAAGATCCACATTAATTCGGAAAATTATGAAATTTGAAAGCCATCTCTAAAATAACATTTCTGGTCTATATCTAAATCGCGAGGCATTTGGATGTAACTAAATAGGGTTTTCACATCAAAAACATATCATAAAAATCAATATGAACATACATAAATCACCAACAAGTATATATAAATATCTAATCATCCAAAATATAGCATTATCATGCAAAAATCATTACGGGTTAACCTTAAAACCGAAAATTATAAGAAAAAGGGGATGTAGTAATCAATCACCTTAGCTTTGTGATTAAAGATGTGAGATTTGATCCTGATTATGCTGATTTACTTCTTCCTCTTGAAAATCCTAGCTTTATCTTCTCTTGAGTTTGAAAATGGTGGCCGTCCTTAGAATACTTTACTTGAGAATGAAATGAAAGTGCGTTTAGTTTTCTAAGGGTTTATGGTTATAAGTTCATCCTATTTTCCATTTTTTTCTTCCTTATTTTCTAACACTTTTATTCATGCTACCTTGTTTTGATTTACATTAACATGGCACGGCTACCCTTAGTTAAATCAGATCTCAATCTATTAATCATCTTACATTATTTTATTTATCTAATTAAATATTCTAATGTGACTAAAAATATAGGGTGTTATAGTTGTTCATGTGATGTGGCGATTTGAGGATCGTGGTAAGGAGGCCGGTCTCTGTTGTAAGCAGGAAAATTGGACTATTCTCCTTATCGTGATGTTTAAAAATGGCATTGAATTTATATTATCGACCAAGCATCATGGCGATTAATGAGAAATTTAACGCCTTAAAAAAATGATTCGACAAAGGAATAACAACCATTCAATTAGCTAGATGGATCTCTTTTCGATAATTCAAACTTATTATTATTCAAAGAACATCATATTAGTGACAAGACATACTTTGGGGGACAAATGTTATCCGGCATTCTAGCCCAGCTATATTGAACTGATTGCGCGAGTTATATCCGATAGCAATCAAGGTCGATGATTCCGAAGCAATAATTGTGAGAGCCGAAAGTCAAGTGCAGATGGTTATATGAAGTCAGAATTGAACAGATTTGGTAGATAAACAATGAAAAATGCTTAAAGTATGGAATTTAGCTTAGTGAATGGAGAGATCGGTATGGCTTGGCTCCTTGAGAGGGATCAGCATACTTCAACTCATAGAAGAGGGGTCGACATAGTTGATTTAGATGGATCGACATATCTTCGAAAGGAGATGGATCGGCATAATAAGGTCCACCAAAGAGGGGTCGGCATGTTCAAGTTAGAGGGATCGTCGTGCTTCAATGGAAAAGATGGGTCGGCAAGCGTCATTGAATAGGGGACGGCACACATTAAAGACCAAATACATTCTTACATTCAACGATCAATATCTTGAAATCTACAAGTCCAAAGCTGATGAAATTTGGAGAGCAAGGTATATGGACCCTAGGGATCACACATCAAATAGGCAAAGCTAGAGGGATCAGTATATAACCCTTTAGAGGGTTCGGCAGAAAGAAGTTTACAAGTGAAGTATCAAATATCAATCAATACCTTAAGCTCCAATGGTCCAAATTACATGAGAATTGAAGGGCCAATATATTTAAGCTGCAGAAGCCACCAGGGCGATCACTGCCCAAAAATCAACCAATCAAGGGATCGATAACGATCCCTCTTCATTGGGAATTGGGCCTCACGACCCTTTAGTGGGCCCATATGGATTAGAAGTTCCTCTAACCAAAATTTCAGAGTTGGCAGTCATTTTCACCTATAAATACTGTCCTAGTCGGTCATTCCGAGGATTTTTACGCTGCTTGTTACTTTAGTCCTTATACAATCAAGTTTTCACTATTCCTTGCTACTGTAATCAGATTTATAAGTGATCAATAAAGATAATCTTCAAAGTAGACGTAGACATACAACGCCAAACTGTGAGAAATATGGATTGCGGATCTTAAGGCTAGAGTTAACACTAGAGGTGGTGAATAGTGTTTATAAAGAATTACTAAACCTTTTTGAGTTTATGTTGATTTATACACAGATGTATGCAATATACAGATATAGATATGATCACAGAAACAAACACAGATGCAGAAATAAAACAAAAGGCAGTAAAGAAAGAACACATCGGATTTTATACTGGTTCGGAGTTACCCTACATCCAGTCCCGCAACACAAGTACGGATTTTCTTTCAAAAGCAATTGTACAATTACACCCTCGATTTCAAGGCTATAAGGTACGCCCTCTAGAATCACAATCCTCTGGGTAGAGATACTTGATTTTTCGGGAAACAAGTTCACCCACTTGATTTTACGGGCAACAAGCTCACCCAATTGATTTCCCAAGGCTACAATCACACCTTATCTCGCTTGATTGATTTTTAAGGCTACAATCACACCATTTCTTGCTAAGTTGATTACAAAAAGCCTATAACTCTAAATAGCACCGAGGATCTTGTTGAGAAAGTGATAGAGAATCAAACTACGAATGATCGAGTTTGATTCAATGTTGATTTCGGCAATGGTAAGAATATGTATTAAGAAAAGTGGAAGAAGAAGAAGAGTGAAAAACCAGAAAATCTGATGTTAAATTCGTTGAAACTGACTCCTATTTATAGAAGAACAACAGTCATGTCCATTTGTGAAGAGTTATGACGAATATACACTTCTTTTAAAATTTAAATTTTAAACTCAACTGACACCATGTCGACATGGTCACCATGAGTGTGTCGACATCCTAAAGCATTTTTTGATGATTTGATTTTCTTTAAAAATAACCTTTATCTTATAATAAAACTATTTTAAACCTTATAAATATACTTGATTATACTTAAAATTCATAAGTAAATATAGAGAATAATATATGTAGAATTTAACTATAATTTTATATTTAAATCTAAGTATAAATATTAAAAGTTAAATATATTATATTAAAAGATAGTTTAAAATCAGGAGTAATTTGACTTTGAAATTAAAGATGATTTTGAGGCTAAAATTATTCAAAATCAGGATAGAGGTTTTTGATGCTTTTAAAAGGAAGGTTTTGAAATCATTTTGAAAACAAGATATAATTTTGAAAAATCATTTTGAATAAAAAGTTAGCGGATACAAAACAATGTTCCACTAGATTTTTCGTAGGTTCCATCCTACTTAGGATTCCATCCCTTTAACAGGCTCGAAGTGCACGAATAAATTGGATTTTAAGATGCCAGTGCTTTTCTATGAGTTTTAACAAAATTTCTAATTAAAGAATATTACTTGAATTCTTGAACTCTTAATAATCTTGATACTCATGAGTCTTCAATCTTGATATCTTGAATCTCTATACTATACAATCTTCATTCTTGGTACCTGCATTGTTAAATCCTGCATATAAATATATAACTAAACTTATAATGTTAGTATTTATATTTTATAATCTATTCTAAGGTTGTTGTCATCAAAACCATCATCTTACGGACTAACAATCTACCCCGTTTTGATGATGACAACCTTTGTTTATAAAATATTACTTCCATCCTAATAACTCCTCCTAAAACTAATAACTCCCCCTTAATTTATGCCTAGCTACCCTATTTTATACTTCTCCCCCATTGTCATCAACAAAAAAACCAACCCCCCCTCATTCTTGGACTTCAGTACCTGCATTGATAGACTATACAACGGAATATATAATAGATAGATTAAGAAATAATTATCCTTATAAACATGATAATTAATCAAGGATTATATACATTTCAATGTATATATATACATGTTTTATGTAGCAAACATCAAACCAATTTAAGAAATCAACCACACCGAGTATCAATCCAAACCAAATCAAATTAATTCAAACAAACAATTCAAACAAAGCAAACAAATAAAATCAAACGTTACGTGGAACTTCCACCCATCCTTCTTCTCCAAAGATTGGGTCTGCCTTAATAGCATCCCAATTTTCATTATCGTTGGTGAGAGAAACTGGAGGATGTACTTCGTTATCATCCTTGTGTAGGGAGGAAATCACCCATCGTATTGCATCGAAATGCCTTTCTTGCTCCTTGATCATCTGCATTTGACTCAATTCTAAGTGTCGTTGGTTACGGAGAATGAACGAGAGAATATTCTTGAACGAAGTAAGAGTTTCTTCAAGATTTTTGGATAAATTGTGAATTGGATTAGCCATACTTGAATTTGCGAAAGAAATGAGAGATAGAGAAGATTAAGAAATGATTTCCAGTGATGAATTCTAGAAGAAACAGGTATTTATAGGTGTAGAAATCTGTTTGAAATGAATAGACATATGGTAGTTATTCAAATTTCAAATTCAAAATGAATTGTCAATTCTGACCAATACATGTCGACATGGTAAAGGGAGGTATGTCGACATGGGGTAGTAAATTTTTATGACAAATTTGATTTTGTGAATAATTGTGTATATATATATTTATATAATATACTAACATTTATTTTGGAGATAAGATAAACTAGATAACAGAAAGGAAATTTCATTTCATTGCATACTAAGATGATACAATGATTAAACATATGAAACTACATGAACTTTCGAATTAAAACAAGCTAAAACACATACAACAAGATACAAAAAGATAAAACTAGTTAGAGGATGATGATGATGAAGAAAGTCCAAGTATCTTGTTGACTTTGGAAATGAACTTGTTCATCTTGGATGAAATTTTGTTCAACTTCTTACTAACGGATCGTTTAAGAATCCGTTGATTCTCAACAATCATATTTTGGTTTTTTAGAAGGGTTTTGGTGGATGGATTAGGAGGATATTCGATGCTTTTCAAAGAGGTTTCACCTTCTTCTTCTTCAATTTCCATTTCATCCCCTTCTTCTTATTCTTCCTCTTCCTCTTCTTCCATTTCCTCATGAGCCAAATGCTCTTCCTTTTTGGCAAGGGTCTTATAAGATTGAAAAACAAATGGAATTTTCAAAAGCGAAATGTTGGAATGATTGAAAACTTTTCTAGAAACAAATTCTTCGCCTTTGAAATCCACTCCAAAATAGTTAAAAATCCGAGTGAGATAAATTCCATGATACAAAGTATTCTCACCCATTTCAAGATTTTTAGGACGAAGTTCATCCAAAATAACTTGCGCCCAATTTATATCATAATTTCCAAAAATAGCAAAAAGTGCTTTGCAAACTTTTGAAGTAGGATTGTTAAAATTCCCCGATCTTGGGATCATAGTATGTTGCAAAAGAAGATTGACAATTCTTCCTTTTGGTCGAAAATTTCGATTTTGAATTCAAAATTATCATTCCCTTCGAAAATGTGATGAAATGTCTCACGGTCATTTTCATCGATTTTAAAATTAGAAAGTTCCATTCCCGTACACTTGCAATCGAGAATGGTACCCAAAAGATCAAAATTCAAATCAATTCTAGTGCCTTTGACACTACTCCAAATTTCATCCTCATTTCCATGATAAAATCCACATTTTAAATTAGCATAGAAAATTTTGACAAGATTTGGATAGCAAACAAAATCATTTTGTGAAGCATCAATAAGATTAAGAACTCCATTATTTGCAAAAAGAGAATCAAGTTCATAAGAAGAGAAATCTGGAAAAATAGCAAATTTTCCGGGATGGACTTTGACATAATTAGCATAATTGATGTATGCTTTTATTGCCTCCGAATCATTGAAGAGTTGCTCTTTTATTTTTCTGAAAATTCTCAGGGTGGAGGGGTTGCTTAAAGAAGCCATTAAAGTAGAGAGTAGACAGCTTGAAGTTATGAAGAGAAAGTTTGAATTTGAAAATGAGAGTGAAAAGATATGATAAAAGATAGTGAATAAATAGATTCTCAAATGACATATTCTCTGCTCAAAAGGTAGCTTTTCAGAGAATTGAATGAAGTGAGAGGATGGAGGGAAATTCAAACGTTTGAATTCAAATTTTGAAATTCAAATTCTGGTACCCATGTCGACATCATGGTAGGGACCATGTCGACATGTGCCAGTGAATTTTTGTGAATAATTTTTCCTAAGTTCTCTAATAAATATATATACTTTATTATATATTTCTGAAACATTATTGGACTAATAATTTTTTCAGAAAGTGTTATTATACTATTAAAAAATAATAATATAAAATGAATGAATAATAATAATAATAATAAAATATAAAAAAATAGAAACTAAAATTTTAAAATTCAAGCAACACACTAATTCAAAATCAATCAAGCAATCAAACATCTAATTCTAAGCAAGCAATTTCAGCCAATTATATTGTAAATGTGTATCTTTTTCTGAGTCCGTTTCTCTGAATTTGTCGAAGTCGTGAACTGCCGTGAAACACAAATTTGAATTATCTGTTTTCTGATCATCATCACTTAAGGACGAGTCCGAGTCATCTAGAGTAGTAGTAAATGCACGTTTCCGTTTCTTTGCTGGATCATTGTTCATAGGAGGATTTTGTCTATCTGGATATGGACAGTCTCTTTTGATATGGCCTGGTTTATCACAGTTGTAACATTTGACATTATTTGGCACTATATTTTGATTTCCAGAGTTCTTATAGTTGTTTCTCTTGAGATTATTCATCTTTCTGTATTTCAGGAATTTCCTAAAATTTCTGGTCATCAAGGCTATCTCTTCGTCATTATCACTGTTTGAATCTGATACATCAGTCAATGCATTGAATGCCATTGATTTCTTTTCAGATGTTTTGCTTTCTCTTCTCCCGATCATTTGAACTTCATATGACATTATATTTTCAATTAATTCTTCTATCTTTAAAGTACTGATGTCATTTGCCTCTTTGATAGCAAGTGTCTTTTGATCCCATTCTAGAGTAAGAGAATTTAAAATCTTTCTGACTTGATTTTCTTCAGAAATTTCCTTTCCCAAAGATATTAGAGAATGCACAATATCCTGAAATCTACTATACATATCTGAAATAGACTCATTAGGATTCATTTTAAATAATTGAAACTAATTTGTGAGCATGGAAATTTTGGTCTGTTTAACTTTGCTTGTTCCTTCGTGAGTAACTTGCAAAGTTTTCCAGATTTCATATGCAGACTTACAAACTGACACTCTATTGAATTCACTTCTATCAAGTGAACAAAACAGAATATTCATTGTTTTAGAATTATTTTGTGCAACGGTCTTTTTCTCAGCGGTCCACTGTGCAAAATCAGTTGTGGGTTCAGAATATTCAGTTTGTGAGATATTACAAGTGTCTAATCCTACAGATTGTAAATATATTTTCATCCCACATGCCCAATATGCACAGTTACTGCCATTAAAAAATGGTGGTCTGACAGTAAACTGACCTTCTACAAATGAACTAGTGACAGGGTTACTATGTTAGTAACAGTACCAGTGTTGGTAGCCATTTTGAAAAAATTTCAAAAATCAGATTATGAAACTTTGAAAACCTCGCTGTGATACCAATTGTGAGAAATGCGGATTACAGATCTAAAGGCTAGAGTTAACACTAGAGGGGGGTGAATAGTGTTTATAAAGAATTACTAAATCATTTTGAGTTTATGTTGATTTATACATAGATGTGTGCAATATACAGATATAGATATGATCACAGAAAAAAACACATATGCAAAAATAAAATAAAAAGCAGTAAAGGAAAGAACATACCAGGCTTTATACTGGTTCGGAGTTATCCTACATCCACTCCCGCAACACAAGTACGGATTTCCTTTCAAAAGCAATTGTACAATTACACCCTCGATTTCAAGGCTACGAGATACACCCTCCAGAATCACAGTCATCTAGGTAGAGATACTTGATTTTCCGGGCAACAAGTTCACCCACTTGATTTTACGGGCAACAAGCTCATCTAATTGATTTCCTAAGGCTACAATCACACCTTATCTCGCTTGATTGATTTTCAAGGCTACAATCACACCTTTTCTCGCTAAGTTGATTACAAAAAGCCTATAACTCTGAATAGCACCGAGGGACTTGTTGAGAGAGTGATAGAGAATCAAACTACGAATGATCGAGTTCGATTCAATGTTGATTTCGGCAGAGTAATGGTGAGAATATGTATTAAGAAAAGTGGAAGAAGAAGAGGAGTGAAAAACCAGAAAATCTGATGTTAAAATTCGTTGAAACTGACCCCTATTTATAGAAGAACAACAGTCATGTCCATTCGTGAAGAGTTATGGCGAATAGACACTTCTTTTGAAATTCAAATTTTAAACTCAACTGATACTATGTCGACATGGTCACCATGAGTATGTCGATATCCCAAAGTATTTTTTGATGATTTGATTTTCTTTGAAAATAACCTTTATCTTATATTAAAACTATTTTAAACCTTATAAATATACTTGATTATAGTTAATATTCATAAGTAAATATAGAGAATAATATATGTAGAATTTAACTATAATTTTATATTTAAATCTAAGTACAAATATTAAAAGTTAAATATATTATATTAAAAGATAGTTTAAAATCAGGAGTAATTTGACTTTGAAATTAAAGATGATTTTGAGGCTAAAATTATTCAAAATCAGGATAGAGGTTTTTGATGCTTTTAAAAGGAAGGTTTTGAAATCATTTTGAAAGCAAGATATAATTTTGAAAAATCATTTTGAATAAAAAGTTAGTGGATACAAAACAATGTTCCACTAGATTTTCGTAGGTTCCATCCTACTTAGGGTTCCATCCCTTTAACAGGCTCGAAGTGGATTCCATTCCACGTATAAATTAGATTTTAAGATGCCAGTGCTTTTCTATGAGTTTTAACAAAATTTTTAATTAAAGAATATTACTTGAATTCTTGAACTCTTGATAATCTTAATACTCATGAGTCTTCAATCTTGATATCTTGAATCTCTATACTGTACAGTCTTCATTGTTGGTACCTGCATGGTTAAATCCTGCATATAAATATATATCTAAACTTATAATGTTAGTATTTATATTTTATAATCTATTCTAAGGTTGTTGTCATCAAAACCATCATCTCACGGACTAACACAAACCACTATAAATCTCCATGTATCTAGTTATTTCTTTTTAATTGTTATTATCTTAATCTGTTCCTCATTTTAATTTTATTTTCTTCACTTTCTTCTCTTCAAAATCTATTCTTGGGGGTTTGTGACCAATTTGGTTGCAAATACGTTGCTTGGTTTGAAATCCTACAAAGTATTTCAACTTACATACCAAGTTCATTTCAAACTTATCATGCATAACTTTTTTTAGACTTCTCACACATTCATTAGTAGCATCATAAATGATGTCATCAACATAAATTTCTACAATCAAAAAGTCATCATGCTTTTTGAAGTTTGTACACATGATTTGAAAATTCATGACTTTCAAAACCAGGGGTGTTTTATATAAACATTTTCTATCAGATAACCATTTAGGGAGGCATATTTTACATCCATTTGCTTAAGTTTAAAACCTTTAAAACATGCAAAAGCTAGTAAAATTCAGATGGCCTCTAACCTCGCAACGGTGACAAATGTTTCATCTAATCATGCCTTCTATTTTATTTTATCCTTTTGCAACCAATCTAACTTTGCTTCTAATCACATTCCCAGATTTATTAAGTTTATTTTTGAACACTTATTTAGTTCCTACAACTGAATAGTCAATTGGTCTAAGAACTAATTTTCAAACATTATATCTCATAAATCGATGAAGTTCATCTTGCATGGTAACTATCCAACATTCACCACTAAGTGCAACATTAATACAATGTAATTCGATTTTAGAAATAAAACCACTATGAATACAAATGGTATAGAGATTTCTATTAAATGGAGATCGTGTTTGTATACCTACCATGGATTACCTATAACCAATTCTGATGGATGCCATGCTTTGAAATTCAAATTCTCAATTTACAAACATGATTTTGGAGGCTCGGTGGTGCATGGATCACCATTCTTATTGTCTTCATGACATATCTCATGTGCATCATCATCCCCATTGTCACTTTTGCCCTTCTCTGCGGTTGCATCGACATCTGACTAATCAAACTTCACATTGATTGATTCCACAATTGTTTTCAAGCACTTATTAAAGTAACTATAAGCTTTGCTCTTTGATGAACATCCTATAAAAATCCCTTCATAAGTTTTGGACTCAAACTTCCCTTGATGATCACCTACATTAAGAATAAAATACGGACACCCAAATACCCTGAAATATGCAATTTTAGATTTCCCATTAAACCATAATTCATAAGAAGATTTACTAATTATTGGTATGATCATTACTCTATTCATTACATGCATGACATATTAACTGCTTCTGCCCAAAAAGACAAAGGAAGGCTATATTCATTTAGCATTGATCTGGCCAATTATTAAAATGTACGATTTTTTCTTTCAATTACCCCATTATGTTAAGGTGTTCGTGGTGTGAAGAAATTATGTTTAAAATGTTCTTCATAGAAATTTTCAAAATTCCAGTTTTCAAATTCACTAGCGTGATCACTTCTTAAAATTTATCGTTGAAACACTTTTTTCATTTTAAACAAGTTCTAAAATTTGGAAAATTAATCGAAAGTTTCAGAATTTTTGGCTGGAAAAAAACCTAAGTAAATCTAGAGTAATCATCAACGAACACATAACTATACTTCTTACCACTTAATCTAGCAACATCAGTAGGACCAAATAGATCTATATAAACCAATTCAAGAACTTTAGAGGTACTCATACTGTTATGGGCATGAAAAGACGATCTATTAAATTTACCCTTTTTACAAGCTTTGTACACTTTATTGTTCGTGATTTTTTGATGTGGTAATCCCCTGATTAACTCTTTGCTCTTAAGCTCCTCCAATAGTTCCATGCTAGCATGTCCTAACCTTCTATCCACAAGGTGGCTTCCTCATCTTTAGCCACTAAGTACCTAGATAGGGTTAGATCATCAAATAACAAAGTGTGTAGACATTCCCTTTTCTTTGATCTATAAACACATCCTTTCTAGAAGACTCGTCAATGATCTTACACATATCAACATCAAAAGTTACACTCATACCTTTATCACAGAGTTAGCTGATAGAGATGAGATTATGATGAAAATTTGCAACATACAGAACATCAATCAAAACGAAGGTGTTGTCACCTACTTTATATTTTTCCAACAATATTACATTTACCATTGTCGACCATATTAATACTACCACCTCTATAATCTTTTAGGCTAAGGAATTTTGGTTTATAGCATGTCATATGTCTGGAACAGCCTGAGTCCAATTACCATTTTTGTTGTTCATTAGGCCACCAACATATGTACATACAGGAAGGAAAAGACGACTTAGAAACCATCATAGGTTTATTAGTGTTTGCAACGGAAGAGTTTAGTGATCCAAATGTACCAAGAGACTGTAGGAATCCAAATATGTCTAATATGTTTGCATTTGTTCGTATACCAATATCTATCAAAGTTATATGATATTTTACCACAATCTGTACATTTTGGAAATGCACATTTACTGTAACAACCTGCCCTTCGTAACACCCAAAAATTCCAATGCCTTGCATCAATGTCTAACTTTAGAATACCACAAAAGACGGCTTGTCAAGAAAAGAACGAAAGAAGAAGAAACAAAACAAAATGTCCAGGCACAACGACGCAATCTGACATCGAAATGGTAACATATAATATATTGAATATACATGAACATAACTGGATAAACAATATATAAGAGACTACACTGGCAGAAGTAACTAATGAATAAATACTAATATAGAGAGTCGGAATAAAACATCTGATACAATTAAGTCTCATAAACAAATAACCTATGTCATGTGCTACTACAATATCAAGCATATTTACGAAATATCGGCCTCTCTCCATAGAATGCGCCAGCTATCCTGAAAGTGTATCCCTAAAAGCACATGACTTCTAAACTGCTCAATCGAGTACCCGAGAGTTGTCATGATATAAGCAAACAAAGACAAAACGCGGGTTAGATATAAAGCCTGGTGTGAGGAGAACTATCTTAAAATACTGTAGATTAAAACTATATATAATAAATAAGAGATACAAGGCACAACAGGTCACCCCCACAATCGTGGATCAAGCATAATCTAGACTATCCATAAACAAATAAAGTAAACTTATCCAAAAGATATGAAGTCATACCATAACCCGCTTTTCTACTGTAATCAACGAGTTGACACAACTATTGCAATGTGACTGAAATGTATAATCATACTATGATAAAAGTAACCCAACATCCAAAAATAGGGTGATCATAATATAGGTCTATCGTGAAACATGGAACGATAATAAACGTCACAACAATAATATTAACCAACCAATAATACACACAATATAAAAATGAAAGACAACTAAAGTAACCCATCATTAATGATGGGTGAAGCCAACTACAACCATGAATCACAATCCAATGATTACCTTGAAGGGTTCAAGATACATAGTCTCGTGTACGTCTCAAGATACATAGTCTCGTGTAGGTCTCAAGATACATAGTCTCATGTAGGTCTCACTATACCCTTTGAAACAAGCTTTGATGATATATGACCTACTCTATGAGCCACACTGTGCCCTTCGAAGCAGGCTTTGGTGACATATAGCCCACCAACTTGTAAATGATCGCCATCCTATGTGAACCACACCGTACCCTTTGAAGTAGGCTTTGTGACATCTAGTTCACTGGTGAATGATCGTTATCGTATGTGAACCACACCACACTCTCTGTAGCAGGCCTTGATGACATCTAGTTCACTCGTGAATTTCTCAAGTAACTTATGTACACCTCTACCAAAAAGGATAGTTGTGTCTTGTGTAATACGCTATTGAGACCACAAAGGAACACCGATGCCATATAAATATATACACATATCAAATATAATATCGCGAAATCAAATGTGCCTATCAAAAATGAAGACAGATATCTCATCATCGTCTATCAACACGGATGGTCTCTATAATAAGATCCGTAATCGGTACAGCCACCAGTATAAGGCCGGTACCATTCACCATACATCTACCATAAAATCAAACCCAAGAGGCATGGAATAACTCCGATCAATCACATACGCTCACTAAACATGACCATGTAATCTATCACTACATTGATATTGTGTTTGATCATCATTAACTGCACACATATCGCTATACATTGCATCCGAATCCTAAGCTTCGCCTTGCATCCCACTTTCCCAAGAAACCTGAAGCTTCCTTGAAGTCCTGTCAAAGCCCCGTATTGTTGCATCCGGATCCAGGAAGAAAACCCTGGTTGAAGTGTACTCGACTTAGGCCAAACTACCGATTGACATGTGGCTGTCTTTCCTGGGTAGCATAGCCCAGGCAAAAAAGTCTTTGAATCTTCGGTTCGTATTTTGCTTTCTTCGTCGCTTTGGTCGGTGAG
The DNA here is from genome assembly GCA_030765085.1 of Allium cepa. NCBI lineage: Eukaryota > Viridiplantae > Streptophyta > Magnoliopsida > Asparagales > Amaryllidaceae > Allium > Allium cepa. The sequence continues at coordinate 252,162,383 of CM060928.1, forward strand.
ATGCCTAGCTCTCCTAGCCTGCCTTCACTACATCGGACCCCTTCTCGAGCCCCTTGGTTGATATTTTGGAAGTGGTTTCTTTAGTATTTGAAAACCGATTTTGATATGGAAAACCACTCTTTGGGTGATTCTTTCAACCTGCCTCCTTTTTCATGCCAAGTTAGACTCAACCAACTTCTCGCCTCATGTGATGCTCACACATGTGTCGATACACCCACTCGTACACGCATACGCAAACACGTAAAACTGCACAAAAAGTCATTTCGAATTTCACTGAAGTGATTACTCGACCCGATACTCTCTCATGCAACTTAGCACACCTAGCAGTTGATATGGCTATATGAGATTGCTAGTAGCATGTTTATACACATACGGACATTCCCAAATCCCATACAATAATTATACAAATAAGCAAACATTATCAATAATCCAAACTATTCAACAATTCTAATTATGATAAAAGAATTATATTGATTAGTATATAACTTCACATGCACGTATACGTACACTTACCTTATACATATACATACACGTATATTCAATTAACGTTCGATTATTTAATAATTGAATCTTACTTTTATTTATCAAATCTTTTCAATAAAAGTTCAGTATCGTTTTCTGTTATTTTATAAAATCATTCCATTATTTTACAATATATAATACTAACTTATAAATTATTTTAAGATCTTATAATACTTAATTCCTTCATCAAGAATTGAGTATTCATCTTATAATTATTTTATAAAACCTTATAACCACTTAACAAAATAATTCTTTCTTACTATTTATAAAATTTCTTACTTTTATAAAATACTTCCTTTGTATCATTTTTTAAAATCTATTATTTTTCAATACATCACTTTTATACTATAAAATTTCATTATATCTTATAAAATACATCTTTATTCTAATTTTATAAATTATCATTCTATTTTATAAAATATATCTTTATACTATTTTATAAAACATCTCATTCTATTTTATAAAATACATCTTTATTCTTATTTTATAAAATATATCTTTATTACTATTTTATAAATGATCTCGTTCTATTTTATAAAATCATCTTTATTCTTATTTTATAAAATCTCATTCTATTTTATAAAATATATCTTTCATTCTTATTTTACAAAACTCATTCAGTTTTATAAAATATATCTTCCACTTACAAAACTATTTCCTTACTTAAATAATATTTATAGGTACTAATTAAGCTCGTTAAGCCTCTAATCACATTGATTATAAGTGTAGAGCTCATAACTCACTTAATTATCTTATTAACTTCATTATATAAAACATTCCATTATTTTATAAAATACATTTATTCTCTTAAATAACATTTATAAATACTAATTAAGCGTCAGTAGGCCTCTAATCACTTTAATCATAAGTGTAGAGCTTCTAACTCACTTAATTAGCTTACTAACTTTTCCAAACATCATTCAAGTAGTATAATTAGCATTTACTACTGATATGCGCTTCACTATACTACTTAATTAATCATAAATCGAACTATAGCATCATATTAATCATCCAATTAGCCCTATATCAATTTTTGGGCTTACTAACTTTCGAAACATGGTCTTTAATGTTTCTAACAAATAATGTTATGATATAAACATGTTTAAGCCCTAAACATATCCCTAATTGACTAACATTCTCCAAATCATTCCTTATCACTTTATGATCATTAATAAACAAATATATAAAGTATAACATGTAAATTAAATAAGAGAATCATCCCATCTCCGTACTCTCTTGAATTTCGAAATCTCCATCCAAACTCCAATTCAAGCCAATTCCTTCGTGGATTTTGTAAAGATCGAGAAGACCGAAATTATAGTGATTTTTATTTGACTTTAGGAATTTTTTTGATGGGATTAGGTCTTGGGGATTAAAAAGGGATTAAGAAGAGATTAGGGAAAGATTAGAGAAGAGGAAGAGGAAAGTAGCATGGAAATGAAAAGTGAAATGGATTAATGAGGAGGGTTAGCCTCTTAAAGGCAAGAATGGGCTTAGCCCAAACTCTCTTCATCCGGCACTATTCATCTTCAAAAATTATCGACTCCAAACATAATCAAGTTTATACTCGTTTTTCTCACGTCAAAAAAGCGAACTCAACTATGGGTGTTTTGAGTCCCAATCACTCGTTTGTAAAAGTCGAATACGATGGGCGTTCTATCGACTAGTGATTAAACATTTAAATTAATAATTTAAATATTTAGTCGTTAAAATTGCGGGGTGTTACATTCTCCCCTCCTTAAAAGAATTTCATCCTCGAATTTCCTATGAGTACGAGGAATTAACAGGAGTAACCAAACTTCCCATGTCTAAACCTCGAAAAATCCATGCAGTACTTCCCTTGCATAACAAACATTTCAAAATTTTCTAAATTAAAACACATCTAGGAAATACATGATAATTAGAATTATCCCACATTTCCCAGAGATACATGCCTCTTTTGAAGAAAAAATCTCCCATTTTCAATGTTAAATCCAATAATTAAGCATTTAAATAGTTATATTTCAGCTCTCAAGTACCTAATTATATATACAAAGAGGATCATGCACTAACTTATAGCAACGCAGAATCAAAACATGTATGTTTTTAGTGTAGCAACCAATACTATCACAACCATCACTACAACAAACAGGGATTTTCATAGTGTTTGAAAAACGCTATTATACCCTACCATAGCGTTCCAAAGAACGATAAGGAACGACATGCTATGGTACACCTTCAGCTTTGAATAGTAGTAAAAAAACGCTATGAAAAATAATTTTTCAAAGCGTTTTGCCTGTGCTAGTAAGCTAAAACACTATAGGAAATATTATTCCATGATTAATTTCAATAACTTTTTTTGCGTATTTCTATAACGTTTTTGTGAATATTTTATAGCATTAGACATGATACTTCTATAGCATTGGTTCGCATATTTGTATAGTGCATTTTGTACATATTTCTATAAAGTTTCTCTAGTTATTATAGCGTTGGATAAATAACCTCTTATGGTTACTTTCTATGGTGTTTGTTTTACGACAGCGTTTCCAAAATGCTATTAAATGTAATATTTATTTGCCGATTTTATTTATTGGCATTTTAGCTTTTTCACACATACAATATCAATTTACCCAATTCTTCTCTGCATATGAATAACATATTTCCATAGACAAAAAAAATGTAGATTACAGCATAATATTTCATACATATTCAAACAACCTTTTCCATATCCAAAGAGTATTTCATACATTTTCAAACTTTTGGCATATCCAAAAATAGTATTTCAAACATATTCAAACAACTTTCACCATATCCGAACATAGTATTTCATACATATCGTTCTAGCAAGTTTTTCCACGTTCATACATAATATTTCATACATATTTGTATCAACTTACTTATAGACCAGTCAAACATTTTGATTTCATCTTCATTTTCTTTTGAAATTCTCTCTCTAACATCTGTAATACAAATACGCAATCAAGATGTTAGTAATTGTATGTCAAATATTTATAAAGTAAAAGAGTCGGGTAATGTATGTAATTAAACTATATGCATACAAACTATGTGTAATGTATTTAATGTTAAATAAAGTAAAACATGCAACATGTCTATAAGTAAATGTACATTGCGACACCTATTCATACAGCAGTTATATAAGTAAAACATGCATCAAGTCTATAAGTAAAACATGCAGCAGGTGTATAAGTAGTCTATACAAAGTGTGTAATCTATTTCGTGATGTTTAGCAACTAATTTAGTTCTATCACCTATTCATGGACAAACGATGACACTGTGATAAGAAATAAGTGTTTTACAGTGTGAACAAGTAATATATAAAACATTCTCTTTTTAAGTTTCCCGTCGCATGCAGCAGGTCGTTTACAAGGATGCTATCACTGCACCATGGTTCAGAATTTCTGCCTATAAAATCAGTATATGCCTGCATTGATACATCAAAATGCCTTCATCAATCATCCACGCAATTGTATAAATAGAAAGTAAAAAAACTTTTTTTCGTTTCCTATTAAAATGCAAATCAGCTTACTTTGTTTATGTATTATTTGTATTTTTGAATATATGCTTTTCCAAATAAGTTCAATCTTATTATATCTTTCCATCGAATTTTAAAAAGTGCATTTGAAAATATTTGGCTAATATATAATTTTTGAAAAGCGAAAACTAATTTGCATTTCTCATACGTAGCATTTGTTAAAGTTCAAATTGATTTTCCATTTTTGTAAGATCGTTGTTATACATGCATTTTTTTTCTCTTTCACTAATAACTTTGTTTAACATAGCAACAAAAATAAACTAGAAATTATACTGTAATGTAACTAGAAACTTAAAGCAAAGTTTCGTTACCATAGCCCTAATTCAAGAATTATCTGCACTAAACTGAGCGAGGAGAAGTGCACCCTTTGCAGGATTGAAAGCTCCAATCATAGGAGCATCTTAAAGAGTTAAAGAAGCGAGTTATTGCTGTATGGCTTCCACTTGGTCGCCAACAATTTGAACATAAAATTTTCCACCACCAAGAACTTCAGTAACAACAACCTAGATTGATATTTGATGAATATGAGTTGTCATTTGCCTAAATACTTGAAATATAATAAGCTATCATTATATACTCATTATTTAGCAAAAGATAATATCAATATCTCACCTTCAGAACTTCTTTCTACTTCGCATCATTAGTGGATCCATTATCAACTTCCAACTCTTGCCCTTCAACGTAGTTTTCCCAAATCCTGATAAGGGAATATCAATAATTAGTAATAAAGACTTTAGAAGAAGAATCGCCTAAAAATGCATGTTATCATTTAAGTTACTTTGAGCCTATTTTGCTTTGCAGATTGTTTAGTAAGTTTAAGAAGTTGATCATCTGGAATCCTGTTTGAACCAAATGAAGTTTTGAGTTTTGCTAATCCAAATTCAAGAAGAGTTGCAACAACATTGGTTTTTGAATCCCATATTGAACCCAAAAGTGTCCTGTCCTATCAACTATTTCCACATCAATCTGCCCATTAAGAATTAAATATTATAGTCATCGCATATGCTTCGAAATTAGGTTATGAGTAAGGTGTTATTTTAATGTTAGTTGTGCATAGTAAAACAACTGCATGAGGTAAAGAGGTGTAGCGAATTAGACATGAACTTAATTTTTGCACAAACAATCCTTCATGGTTCATAACACTAAATTAACAAAATAAATAAATACTTACTCTATTAGGGATATTAACACCTCAACATCTTTTTGCATTATCTTTTTTATCATGAATGCAATAGCTTCATCAGAATAAGGCTGACTACGACTTGGGCATTGACACCAGAAAAAGAGAGGGCCAGGTTGCATGTTTCCTTGGGAAGGAATAATTTAAAGCGGTGCCACTGAGCAAATATTCCATAACTGCTTTTTGCCTTCTATTTCTTTGTATGAATGATAAAAAATCTCAGGCTTTTTTCTTTGAAGTCTGCAAATAATGAAAGGAGTAAATTGTATACAAGTTTCTTAAATGAAATCCCATAAAAATAATTATGTTTTTTTACTACTGTCAAATCATTTATATGCATGGTTAGGTCTTTATTTATGTTATGTTTTACTTTCTTTCCAATAATAGCACGAGTTTCAGCGGCCAATAGAGCATCATAAAAGTTTGATCTCTCTTCAAAATCTCTATGTTTGATTACTTGGCCTAGTCCTGGTGCTATGATCAGCTCAGCAATATGAACATTGTTTCCCCAGTTTGCTTCAAACACAAGAAAAATTGATCCAAAATCCATCACCCATGGAACTGCTGTACAATCAACTGAATTGTTTCCCTCTGGTATAGGAATTTTTCTAGAATATTCCATCGATACATATAGTTGAAAATTCATAAATGTATTATTGACTTTGCTCAACAATTTAAATTTATTTTGTTACCATATAATACTTCAATTTTAAATATTTGTAGGAGCTCCATTTCTATTTATTAACTTCATAAAAAGATAGCGGTAACAGCTTTATTAGAAACCACAATTTTCTTTTTCTTTTTTCTAAATAAAAACTTAAAGGACGTGCAGGATATATACATTACTAATTATGGACTAATGCACAGCTAACAAGGCTGTATGCATCAATAATATATCCAAAAATAGAATCCAAGTAAATACACTGACTACATTCATGGAGATCATGTTGGATTAAAATCCCATTGTGGGCACACATATTTTTAAGTGTATGTTGCTATTATAATTAATATAAGGTAGAAAATAATAAAGTGTTATTTACCATTTGTTGAGGGGCCAAATTGTAAATATTACATAATTGATTTTTGTTCGTTAATAAAAATGGTTGGGGCCTCGAGAAGCAGTACGTACTTTTGTTTTCTCTTCTTCCCTGTCAGAGAGAAATGCAAACAGAAAGTAGAAATTGTATTCTTGGAAGATCAGAATCTTCATACAAATTGATTCAATGGATTCTGGTACGCTTCCGCTAATCTCCGTTTGTTTATAGTTTTGATTTCTCTTAAATTGATTAGGGCTAAATTGAATATCCAACAATTGGTATCGGAGCGATCCTAAATTAATTCATGAGGATTTACTATAACAGTGAAATGATTTTCAAACATTTTTCGTTCGGATTTGTTTGTTAAATCATGAAACCCTATCTTCTTTTTTTCTTTTTCTTTTTTCGTTTGGACGATCCATGCTTGTCCTCTTTCTGGGTTAATTAAATCGGTACATATTTATGCATGATGTGATTGAATTGTTGTACATAAATTATTCATCGCATTACTTTTTGCTGTTTCATTAGATGATGGCTACAGTATAAATTACAAATTATGTTTCCAATGTCATAAAAGCCAAAGGCCAATCGTTTAGATGCTTTCAAAGCATCAGGAATGACATTCGAAAGTTTCCATCTATAGTATTTTGATTTGCATCTGATTTGCATTGTCCAATAAAAGTATCATTATAATACTTTTATTTAGGTTGGGCTATCTTAGCATTAAAACAAAAAAGGCAAACAGAAGCATGATTGTTTCAAACAGAGGCAATGCATAATGTTTAATATGATTTTTGGTTGGAACAGACTTTATTATGCAACAGACCAAACGTTTCGCCTTTACAAGTAATGCATAATAGATTGCCTAAATCTAATTTAATGTATAATTTATTTGGATTGTCCAATAGCAATTGACTGATAAAGTTCTTGTGCAAATATATCTTGATAACATTAGTATGCTATAACGACTGACGCCTTGTTACCATGTCTGAATTAACAAAAAAAATATCAAAAGAGTGGTTTGACAGTTGGTAATTCTCCACTATCTTGAAATAGGACATACTACTATACTCCATGAGAATATGTGTACTGATAGAATTTGCGTGCTCAAATTGCTATATATCTTCAGTCAATGACTGTACAAAATAGTAACTATTGAAATAATTCAGTGTATTAAAAAAAATTCGAATTTGGTTTTCTTAAGGATATTTTATATTTTAAATAGTTTAATTGAAATATATTATCGCCAAAGCGATCACTTTTGTGTAGCTTATTCTAATTAAAATATCAAAATAATTGTGTGTATGTAGTTCATGCATTTATTAACGAGCTCAAAAATGAATTAATATTTAGCCGAATTTCATACATACTTGTGGTGATAAATATGTGACAATTATAAGGTATTTTATGTGAGAAATATGATAGTCCAAAGATTTCATATTGTTTGACATAATTTATTGTCAACATTTGATTGCTACAACAAGAGTACCGCTTGCAGTTAATATTACTGTCCAAAGACTTGATATTAATGATGTGTTTGGTACCTTGAGATGTGATTAACCATTATTTGAATTTTTTATTTTATATGAAGTCGTTAAGAGCATGTAATTTATATAATTTTATTCGTTTTTGATTTCAGCTGTTGCCACTGTATCTGCTAACCTAAATTCAGTACCGGTCCTTAATGGTAATAACTTTAAGGACTGGAAGGAGAACATATTAATTATTCTTGGTTGCATGGATCTGGACCTTGCATTAAGGATGGATCGGACTGCTTCTCTTACAGATGCTAGTACCTCCGAGGAAAGGAGAACTTTTGAGAAATGGGACCGTTCAAATCGCATGAGTCTTATGATCATTAAACGGGGCATACCTGAGGCTTTTAGGGGTGCGGTATCCGAAGAGATCACCGATGCCATAGATTTCCTTACTGAAATTGAGAAATGCTTTGCCAAAAGCGATAAGGCGGAAACAGGTATTCTTTTGAAGAAACTTATTTCCATGAGGTTTAAAGGCAAGGAAAACATAAGGGAGTACATTATGGAAATGTCTCACATTGCTTCAAAATTAAAGACACTAAAGCTTGAGCTTTCAGATGACTTACTTGCGCATTTAGTTCTTATCTCGCTTCCTCCACAATTCAGCCAATTTAAGGTCAGTTACAACTGTCAAAAGGAGAAGTGGACTCTCAATGAGCTCATTTCATATTATGTACAAGAGGAAGAAAGGCTGAAGCAAGATAAGACTGAGAGTGCCCATTTGGCAAGCACCTCTAAAGAAAAGGGCAAGAAAAGAAAATTTAAAAATGAAGCTGCTAAGGATCCAGATCAAAAGAAACAACAAAAGGAAAAAGATGATTGTTTATTTTGTCACAAACCTGGACATATGAAGAAGGAATATACCAAATATCATGCATGGCGTGAAAAGAAAGGTATGTTTGTTACTTTGGTCTGTTCTGAAGTTAATTTATCTTCAGTACCTAGAAACACTTGATGGATAGATTCTGGTGCTACCACTCACATAAGTGTTTCTATGCAGGGTTGCCTGAGCTACCGAAAGCCAAGTGATGGTGAAAGACACATCTTTGTGGGCGATGGATAATCGGTAGAAGTGGAAGCGATTGGACATTTTAGATTGTTGTTAGGAACTGGTTTTTATTTGGATTTAAAAGACACTTTTGTTGTACCGTCATTTAGACGGAATTTGGTTTCTGTTTCTGTGTTGGACAATTTTAGATATTGTTGTTCATTTAGAAACAATCAGCTTACTTTGTCTTTGAATTCAAATGTTGTTGGAACTGGTTATTTAAATGCGTATGACAATCTTTATTTGTTGGAAACAATTGCGTCCTATAATGAAACCTTGCATGTAGAATCACGTGGTACTAAACGTAAATTAAATAAAATAAAATTTAGCATCTTTATGGCATAAGCGCTTAGGTCATATCTCAAAAGGTAGAGTTGAGCGCTTAGTATCTGATGGTATTTTAGAATCTCTTGACTTCATAAACTTTGACGTTTGTGTAGATTGCATCAAGGGAAAATAGACCAAAACTAAAAGATTGGGTGCTAATAGATCTTCAGACGTCTTAGAATTAATTCATACAGATATTTATGGACCTTTCCTACGACATCTTAGAATGGTCAACAATATTTCATATCATTCATAGACAATTACTTACGTTATGGCTACCTATATCTAATTCATGAAAAATCACAGTCACTGGATGTGTTCAAAGCTTAAAAAGTTGAAGTTGAAAATCAACTCAACAAAAGAATTAAAAGTGTCAGATCTGATCGTGGTGGTGAGTATTACGGTCGATATGATGGTTCAGGTGAACAATGTCCAGGACCGTTTGCTAAATTCCTAGAGGAATATGGTATTGCCCCACAGTACACCATGCCAGGATCACCAAGCATGAATGGTGTTGCTGAAAGACGAAATTTGAACTCTTAAGGATGTGGTAAGGAGTATGATTGCTCATTCCACCTTACCTGATTCTCTCTAGAGAGAAGCATTAAAGATAGCAGCTTATATTCTCAATAGAGTACTAACTAAAACAGCTGCAGAAACACCTTATGAACTTTGGACAGGTCAAAAGCGTAGTCTAAAGCACTTTCACATTTGGGGTTGTCCATCTGAGGCAAGGCCTTATAGGCCACATGAAAAGAAGCTGGATTCCAAAACAGTGAGCAGCTACTTTATTGGTTATTCTGAGCGTTCTAGGGGCTATAAGTTTTATGATCCCATAGCTAAGAATATTTTTGAGACGGGAAATGCAGTATTCTTTGAGGATATTGAGTTTGAGGGGAGAAATAATATTAAAGACGTTTCTTTTGAGGAGGAATTGGATTTAAACCTAGTTCCTATTATCACTTTTGACAATGTTCAATTGCTTACACCTATCATTGATCAAGAAGTGAATCCGGAACCTCAACAAGATAATGTTATACAACCCCTTATTCAGAGTGAAGCTATTATTCTAGAAGAACAAACTCAACAACCTCAAGAACCTGTGCCATTAAGGAGGTCCATAAGAGAAAGGAGAAGTGCTATTTTAGATGATTATATTGTATTTCTCCAAGAACAAGAGAATGATAATGGAATGATGGAAGATGACCCAGTCAACTTTTATCATGCCATGAAAAGTTCTAACTTCCAAAAGTGGATAGATGCCATGAATGAGGAGTATAAGTCCATGCAAGACAATAAAGTTTGGGAACTTGTCCCATTACCAGAAGATGCAAAACCAATTGGTTGTAAATGGATATTTAAAACCAAGAGAGATGCAAAGGGTAATGTGGAGAGGTATAAGGCACGTCTTGTAGTAAAAGACTATACTCAAAAGGAAGGTATCGATTTTATAGAGATTTTCTCTCCAGTTTCATCGAAAGACTCTTTTAGAACAATTATGGCACTTGTTTCTCATTTTGATCTTGAGTTACATCAGATGGATGTTAAGACGGCGTTTCTCAACGGAGACATTGATGAGACAATTTATACGGTACAACCAGAAAACTTTGTGTCGAGAGATCCAAAGAATATGGTTTGCAAATTAACAAAATCCATCTATGTACTTAAGCAAGCTTCTCGTCAATGGTACCATAAATTCCATCAAGTAATCATCTCGTTTGGTTTTGAGACGAATATTGTTGATGATTGTGTGTATCACAAGTTCAGTAGGAGTAAACATATATTCCTGGTCTATATGTCGATGACATCTTGCTTGCCACTAACGATATAGGCTTATTGCACGAAACCAAGAAATTTCTATCTAAACATTTTGAGATGAAAGACCTTGGGTACGCCTCTTTTGTATTGGGTATTCAGATATTTCAAGATCGATCTCGGGGTATTCTTGGATTATCACAAAAGAGCTATATTGATAAAGTACTCAAACGGTTTGGCATGCAAGATTGTAGACCAGGAGATACCCCTGTTGCTAAAGGAGATAAATTCAGTCTTAGTCAGTGCCCTAAAAGCAATCTTGAAATTCAAGAAATGCAAAAGATTTCCTATGCTTCAGCCGTTGGGTGTCTAATATATGCTTAAGTATGTACATGTCCAGATATTGCATACATTGTTGGGATGTTAGGCAAATACTTAAGCAACCCTGGTATAGACCATTGGAAAGCAGCCAAGAGGGTTATGAGGTATCTTCGGAGAACAAAAGATTACATGCTCACTTATAGAAGACCAGATCATTTGGAGGTCGTAGGGTATTCTGATTTTGATTTTGCTGGATGCCATGATAGCAGAAAGTCTACATCAGGCTATATTTATCTGTTGGCTGGAGGAGCTATATCTTGGAAAAGTGTTAAACAAACACTTGTAACTTCTTCCACTATGGAAGTAGAATTTGTAGCATGTTATGAGGCATCAAACCCTGGAATATGGCTACGCAACTTTATCATTGGGATGCGTATTTTGGAAAATGTAGAAAGACCGCTGAAGTTATATCGTGATAATAAGTTAGCTGTGTTATATTCTAATAATAACAAAAGCTCAACTAAGTCAAAGCATATTGACATAAGATTCTTAGTTGTGAAAGAAAGAGTGCAGAGTGGACATATAACTATAGAGCATATTGGAACAAACTTCATGATAGCAGATCCGCTCACAAAAGGTTTACCGCCCAAGGTCTTTCATGAGCACATTGCTCATATGAGTGTTGTATTACTGGAGGATGTTATGGTTTAGTTGGAGTTTGTATTTTATATGCTTTATATATGTCTTGAAACATATATTTGGATTTCTAATCAGAAGTAAAGTATTCAGTTCATTCACTCTATTTTATTGTTTCGATTCTGACCTCACTTAAGCTTAAGAGGACCAATTGAAAATAGATTAATCTATGTCATTTGACCATATATATGTATGTGACCACTGATGGGTTTAGTCATGATTAATATGGCGAAGACCACTGTGATCCTGTATAAATATGATCGATGGACAAGATTGTTAAGATACACCTTTATGTAATAGCAAATTTGAGCTCACAAGGTTGTACGTTTATAAGAAAACATATGTTGCCCAAGTGGGAGATCGTTTGATTAAAATCCCATTATGGGCACACATACGTTTAAGTGTATGTTGCTATTATAATTAATATAAGATAGAAAATAATAAAGTGTTGTTTACAATTTGTTGAGGGGCCAAATTGTAATTACATAATTGATTTTTGTCCGTTAATAAAAATGGTTGGGTCCCCGAGAAACAGTACGTACTTTTTTTTCCTCTTCTTCCCAGTTAGAGAGAAACGCAAATAGAAAGTGGAAACTGTATTCTTGGAAGATCAGAATCTTCTTACAAATTGATTCAATGGATTTCGGTACGCTTCCGCTAATCTCCGTTTGTTTATAGTTTTAATTTCTCTTGAATTGATTATGGCTAAATTGAGTATCCAACAGATCACTCTTGTTTCAAACATCTAATTAAACCCATGGAACTTAGTGTCTCTATTTGTATCCTCTATGTTGCCTCTAATTATGTCATTAAAATGTTAACGTAGGCCTGTAAACGGATGCAGTCGGATACGGATAGTGCTGTATCCGTATCCGTACCCGAAAATGAAAATCCGTATCCGAATCCGTATCCGATATCCGCGAATATCCGTTCAATATTATCCGTATCCGTATCCGCTAATATTTTCGGATATCCGAAAATATCCGTATCCGGCTTAGCGAATACGTATATTTTTGGATATCCGAAAATATCCGTATCCGTATCCGAAAATATCCGAAAATTAATCAATATAATGCATTTTTCATTTTTTTTTTGATTGAAAAAAAGATGAAAAAACCTTGTAATACATGAATTACATCAAATTAACAATAGGTAATCCAATCATACAAAATCCGTTCAATAAATTAGTGTATTTGTATTAAATTTATGGATATAAAATAATATATTAATATATAAATATTTAATTTCAAACCGGACGGATATTTGTCGGATACGGATATAGCCATATCCGTATTCGTATCCGAAATATGTTTCGGATATCGGATATCCGCATCCGCTTTTCGGATATCGGATATTTTTCATGTTTTCGGATACGGATGCGGGCGGATTTCGGATATTTCGGGTATTCATTGACAGGCCTATGTTAACGTCAATAACTATATAATTATTTCTACATTCAGTTGCCTCGTTAAGACAACATGCACTCAATCACTCATCATATTCTCTTCTTTAATTATAACCACAGAGAATAAAGTAAAAAATGGGTATATCAATGTAAAAGAAAAGGATAGCCGATGGTGTTATTTATCAACAATACCAGGATAAATCTTATATCATTGGCTAAGTTTAGAAATTAAGAGTGTTCTCTAGAAACAAAAACGTCATTACAACCATTTTTCTAAAACAATATCTAAGATATTTACGTGTAAAATACACGAATGAATACAAGCATTACCTGAACTCTTGCCACAAACACCTGAATAAACGACATTTTTAGGAGGAAATAGAGCCATACCGTGCTTCCATCATGAACTTGCTCAATGATGGCTTTAGTAGACCTCCCTTTACTTGCATCTTTAAAAGCAACGGCATCGAAAGTAGTGGAATCACCAAAGGCTGAAGGAGGTAGATCTAGTATTGCTTTCTTTGAAGCACCAAGTTCCTTCATCAATCCTCATTAAATGAAGCGAACAAATCTTTGTACAGTAATATACGTACAACACATAATCAGTTTGGATTTATACAAATGAATTTATAGCTCTTAGTCTCAAAATACAACTCTATACTATTTCAACCTCATTACAATCCAATAACTAAAGTCTATTAAGTTGATATTGTTTGCTAAGGTTTCCCTATACATTAAATCTTTACCAGGTTCCCATTCATATGCAACAAGATACCATTTAAAGTTAAATATGTACTAGGATAGAACCATAGCAATAGGTTTGGGAAAAAATCATACTTTCTGTGTAATTTACTATAGTAAACACAGGTATAGATTCATTGTCAGTAGCACTAAAAGGGAACCCCAGATACAGTTTTCTATATGTTATTACCTTGTTTCAGGCAAAAGAAAAGCAGGCCAAAGATACTCTAATACTAAAAGCAGGTTTTGTAGTTGATTATTAGCTTCAAAACTGTAATTGCTGATTGTTCCACATACCTAAAATAAGCAGGAAAAACATATAAAATCAAGTAAAGATGAAGAGAGCAATCAATGGCACAAAAATGGAAAACAACAAATTGAATTATAAGACATTACTCCGTAGTGCCTTGTGCTGCATCAGACTTGTCTATTTATGTACAAATGACAATGTTATTTTCTTTTTCCATTATGCATTAATACACTAGGTAATACCTCTCATTTGCACTGAGCCTTAAGTCAAAGTAAGAAAGATGTTGAGATTAGTCCCACATCGGGGAATTTACAATATGAATTCTGCATAAATACTAAGAGTCTTTCCATCGCATTAATTAATTGGTTTTGTAATAATACGAGGTTCTCGTGTTTGGGTGATCATACCCAACACGTATCATAATATGAGGTTCCCTAACATGGTATCAGAGCGAGTTTAATTGTGTCACATGCTTGAATGAAGCACATATATGGTTTGTACAGGGGAATCATTCTCATGTCCTAAATTTCTTTTGTCTGTCCCCTGCGTTACATTTAAATATTTCATTGTCCAATGAGAAAGTAATTAAAAAAAGGTTAGTTGTAAGTGAAACCTTTTGATTTAAATGTGTGTTTGACATACAGGATGACAAAAAAAATTCAAAAGAAGAAATCACAATCTTTGTAATAGCCCGCAAATCCGTACCCCTTTGAGTTGACACTATTCTCCATAAATCAACTCAAGATAAACGGAAATGCGAATCATTAGGGTTAAAGAAGAAGAGGTAGGAGGAGAAAATAGAAAACAACATCAGAATCTAAGCATCGCAGCGGAATAAAGTATAATAGATAATAAATTATCTTTACACAAAAAAAAAATATTTGTTTGTACATTACATCATCATAGTACAGCACCAGAGTTCAATACAAACAACAACACAATTCAGGATAGTTATAATATCTTGACCTTCCAAAAACCGAATACACAGCGGAATATTTCATACAAGTACGGAAGTATGTATCGCTATCCAGCTCCACAGCATCATTTCCTGTAATCTATAATACTCGGTCTGACCCGAGCATTATAGTGAAATAACACTCGAGTCAGTCTTGAATACCAACATGAGAAAACCACACTCAAATTGATTATTAAAGTTTTAAAATCCTTTGAAAATCAAAAGCATCTCGTAAGACCACGCCATAAATAAACATGTCGGGTTTTTACCTTAAAAGATTTATTATAAAATCCTCTGATATTATAATAGTGTCTATATACAAATACTTATTCAAATAGCCAAAATTGTTACATGATTAAATTCCAGCATACTAGCCACAAAGTGGGTTATACAAACAAAAACCGTAAAAGGCGCGTAGGGAGAATGGATTTCCAACTAATGACTAGGCACTGGGGTACCACCTGTCATAGTACGTAGCCTAGATCACCGTATCGAGGATTACTCCCAATCTCCTACAACACAAGACTGGGTCTACCCCTTACTGGATAATCCCAAGTAAGGTCACCCCACGGTTGGGATCAGCAACCGCACCACTAAGCCGAATAAAAGGGACATCTAGACAGGGATGACCTCACCATAATGGGTGCTACCCATTTATCCTTGCTGCATATCCCCTAATTTTCAGTCATTCTCGGTTGATGAGGCTCGAGGCTAAGCATTACCTTTTAGAATGTTTCATTTAGAATGCCCATGGCCTACCTGACGATGTTTCGAAAGCATTCATCCATACAAGTCCGTCCCGGGTTCGAACGGAACCGAAGGCACTACTCCTACTACATCCATTTTGGAATCACCTCAGGATTAGTAGTGACTAGCCCTTGCACTTCACTGCTCCATCTTCGAATCCAAACTCTTTTTTTCCACACGAAAACGTTCAAACTGGATTGAAGTGGTTTTCAGAAAATAAATCCCGATCTCGGTCTCTTCGAAACGATCGGCGCATTGGCCAATATTGATAGTCGGTTATTTAACTATCAATTAACATTCACAACAACCATCAAAAATAAATAATTTCTCCAAATTATTTATTAATCTCAACATATCTTCACAAGATATATTTCCACTTTTCAACCCTTTGAAAACAGTTTTCAAACCACACTCTTCTCATGGAATGAATTCCTAAATATTTATTTCCACTGAAAACACCAAGTACAATACTTTAGATTTTTAAAATAATTTAAAACACTTTATTATAAATTATACTTTAAAACATTTAAAATAAAAACTACTTTAATACCTTATTCAAAAATATATACTTTAAGAATATTTAAAATAAAGCTACTTTATAAAATATAAAACTAAATTTTCCTCTTTTAGAAACATAGTACCAAGCCATGTTTAAATAATAACTACTGTAATAAATTTGAAAAAAAAATTACTTTAAAATTTAAACATTTAAAAATAATAAATTTTCTAAAACATGCTTTTAAAACAACTTTAAAACTTTTAACTTATACTAAAAAAATTTCTTTGAAATGTACTTGGCTATCCAGGGAAATACACTTCTCTTTCACATCCTTTAAAAGTAAATCACAATTTATTTTTAAAGCAAATTCACATTCCTTTATAAATTCCCACCCTGAATTATATTTCCAAATATCCATTGATATTTTATTTCACTTTATAAACCCAGTTTATAAATTCCATAGTCTCATCTTCTTTAAAACACAATTTCAAATTCTAAATCAATTCCGAAATCAATTTTCAAATTTACTCCATTTTGAAATAAATTCCTTTACTTACGCAATTTTAGTTCAAAACCCATCAACTTTAGATTTTACTTCTCAATTATGATTTAAAATCTTATTTAACTGAAAATACCAATTTCAGATTTTTCAAATTCCTTCTTTATCCTTTCAAATAAATTTAAACCTTTAAATTTAAAATAAATTCTTTATTCCTTTAAATAATATCACTTAAGTTTTTAAAATTTGTTATTACTCTGTTTATTCAAAATCCCCTTTTTCATACTCGAAACTTATTTATTAGAATTTTAAAATCACTTTAATTCTTTTCCAATTCTTTCTTAAATTTATTCAAATTCTCTATAATTATTTTACTTAAAAATTCACTCTTTTATTTTCTTTTCAAAAATCCAATTCTATAAATTTTGATAACTCAGTGTATCGAAATATATTCAAGCAAACCACAGCATTCAATATTCCAATTATCAATAATATTCATTACAGAATATCAAAGATTCATAACACAGAATATTAAACAATCTAAATAATTTGAGGAATCCAGTTGGATCCCTCCAACCTGTTTCTCTGCATCCATAGATGTTAGCACAATTTAAAATACCAATTCCACTTCGAGGTGGAATATCGCGGTATATGGGATTAATATAATATCATCCGCTATTATGCGGCGCATAGGGTCTCATCCGCTATATAATGCGGGAAAATCAATCACTCCATTATATACCATATACTACTATATATAATATATTACATCAAATCAATTCAATCATTCAACCAATTATTTAAATTTAACCATTTAAATTTAAATAAAACCCAAATGAGTGAGATTAACCCACCTTTGCTTTTGCTTTGCAATCCGACCCAAACCGGCTTGTCTCCTCACGATTTTAGACCTTGAATAACATTATATGGTTTATTAATTATTTGAAATAAGCGAGCAGCCAATTTCCATTTATTAATTTAACTAATGATTTAATTTTAAACTAGAACTTTTCCCTTTGAAACTACATATACATTTATAAAAATAAATTATATATTTCAAAAATCTAACCTTTTATAAATTCTCTTATATTCCAAAATCTTATGCATATATATATATATATTATGTTTTAAACGTTTTATATATCCAAGTGTTTTATACCTAACTGTATTTAATTTTTTTCCTATACATGTTAAAATATGTGGGTGTATTTATATTTATCTTCACATTCTTCTCTGTATATAAATATATGTATATGATTTAACAAAATAAAATACAAAGGAATACCTTCGGTGCCTTGACCTCGCCTGTCACCATCAACCCAAGACTCGCGACCCACCTTCCTTGGCCAAGACGTACACGAACGAATTGAAACTCTAATCCCCCAATTCGCATTGCCTGCTCTGAACTTCGACTACCCAAAGTCGAACTTGGCTTCGACTCCAATTTCGAGCGCCAAACGATCCATGCGAGCTGCATCCTTGATTCCAGCTTCGAGCGTTCGACAAGAACGTGCTCGACTCAGATAAACTTGGGAAAGAAGGAGGCGCTTGATTCTCTAGAAATTCGAGATGTCGATCTCAATTTGGAAAATAAGGGGAAAACATTCAATTTCTCACCCGATTTATTGAAAAAGAACTCGTGGTTATGAATTTGAAGGCAGCGATTTCCCTCTTTTTTTTTATTTTGATTTCGTTTGGAGAGATTTTTTTTTATAAAAAGGAGCAGTGGCTACCATTTTATTTTTCTTTCGGCTGAAAAAAATATGGAGGAGAGGAAAAGATTTTGGAGAAGGAAAGTGTTCGGCTTGGTCAAAAAGAAGAGGGAGACAAGAAATGACATTGGCATACAAGAGAAGGGATATAGTGATTTAAAATTGGAAATGTGCTGATGGTGAAAGAAAGGCAGCTGATAGGAAGGAATTTCAGCTGTGTTGACTAGGGTATATGTAAATATTAAATTCAAATTCAAATGTCGCTAGGCGTTTGTAATATTAAACCCCTATTTCGAATACAATGGAAAAAGTTTCGAGTTCTAATTCGATCGTATAGAGAAGATAGCTTTTTGGATTGACTATTAAAATTTATTCAATAAATTATTTTCCAGGCGTTTATATCTCGTGCGATCACACGATAACTCTGAAAGCTATGAAATTTGAAACCCGATAATAGTACAATATTACGGATCCAATGGAACTGGTTTCGTCGAATTCCAAGACTGTGCCTCGGAAGGCCATTTCTAAATATCAATTTGAACGATAAAATTTCAAAACTGAACAAATCACTGTTAAATTCAATTTTAAAACTTCTATTATCCTCAGCACTATCAATATAAATTTTACAAGCCTTTAAATTATTTTTAACAGGCTTAAAACTCCAGATTCAACATTTTACCCAACTTCAAATTATTTAATTTAATAATTAAATTATCCAATAAATGGTGATATTTGAATTCAAGTTAAAAATTAACTTTTAAACATTTAAAATCAATTAAATATTCCGATTTCAAACATCCAAAAATTCAGGGTCGTCACAATCTTACTCAGATGTAAATGCGTGTTTTCTGTCTTTGGCAAACTTTCAAAGCCAATGTATTAGAATAAGATACATGTCATGCATATAATGTGGCTCAACCTTTGTTAAGCTTACATACGTATTAAATTGCTATTAGACGTTAATATTTAAGGAGCTTATATGCCTCAGCCTCACACGGTTTGCAAATTTATTACCAAAAGAATGTATCTTGCTAGACTAAGGCTTTCTAGACTGCACTAAAAAAAGGGCAAAATCAAGGCTTTTTAGACTACTTCACTTTGATTTTAGCAAAAGCTTGATCTTTGACCGCGACATCGTTAAACTTACTGACATATACCTCCTTACGCTCACTAATGAACAAGACCAAGCTCTTATCTTTCTACTACTGATAATGAAATCAAAAATGCCAACTTTCAACTGTGTTGATGGCGCTGAAGGTCTTAATGCTCATTTCTTTAAATTTTGCTGGCTTATCGTTTCGAAAGCTATTGATAAAGCAATTCCTATACAGTCTAGTGAATCAACTATTAAACAAAAGATTAACCATGCTACTCAAAGCGGTTTACCAGGTTCATCATCTTCAAGCAAGCAGACACAGAGAAAACAAAAAGGATACCTCACAAAACTACTGATTCTACGGACTTCACAAAACTAACCTCTTCTATGGAGGTGTGTTTAGATGCGTGTGCCTGGATGTATATGTGGATGCATGGATGGATATTAGACAAATACCTACATAGCATATGTTATACATTAGAGACTAAGTTACATTTCCCTGTCTTTGGAAATTCAGGGATGAAATTATTACAAGGGGAAGAATGTAACACCCCGTAATTTTTAATAACAAAATAATTAGTTATTAATAGGTAAAATGGTGATTTAAAAAATATGGGTAAACATATGGATTCCCGAAAATGGATGAATCCAGCGATAGGACTTGCAACGATGTGTAGAGCATATTTTTCTGGTCAAGTTTCATTATAAAAACCAAGGTTCAACTTTTCGTTTTTCGTTTCCCGCCCGATCAGTGGAGAAATTCAAAATTTCGGTTCCGTTTCGGAGATTCCGGAAATTCTGCTTTAATTCCAGTTTATGAATTTCGGTATATTTTTTGTAAATACGTCAATAAAAATGCAATAGTAATTTTATTACGGTAAATTATTCAAATTACATAGAAAATACAAAACATAAAATACAAAAAATGTAATATCAAAAACCATTTCTTTGAATATCATACAAACTGTGCTCATCATTGTCTTCGTCTTACCCACATCATAAAATTGTTATTAATCTAATTAATTAAACCGTTATCCAAATTAATCTAGTCTACGGTAAATATTATCTTATCCGAATAAATTGCAATTACTTGGCCCATTGTTTACCAAATCAACCAGCCCAAATGGCCTTCATATTCTTCTCCTCTTCTCGACAAATCGATTCAACGACCGAAAAAAACCCACAAATCTTCAACACCGCCGTCCAATACCTTGTCATTCAAGCTCGAGATCCCATTTAATCTTCATTGCTGATGGGATGATTGGTCAAGATCTCCTTTGGACGTCAACGTCGATAGATGCTTCCCGAAATCAGCAAGCACGAATCTTCAAATCAAGTAACAAAAATGAATTATTTTTTTGTCGTCGGAATTTGCTAAATTATGAGATGGGTTTTTTTTTGCCCCAACCCTAAATTGAAATTTGCTGCATTTTCCATTCCAGTTCATGTCGGAACCGGAGCAGAACCACGGGGATTCGCCGGAACCAGAGCGGAACCACGGGATTCGCCGTGCTGGCCGAAACGTTGAACCTTGATAAAAACATTAAAAATCGAAGCACGCGATGCAAGTTACAAACAAAAAAAAAATAAATTAAACTGAGATGGCTAATTATGTTCAAAGACCTATTAATGCCAATTAATATACTTAACCCTTTCTAACTTAAGAGAGGTAATTTCATTTTATCTCTCGACTCCTTCCTCTCCTCAAACCTAAGAAATCCGTGGATTTAAAATTCTAGATCTAAAATTAAATCATTAAATCTCTATCAAATTTAACAAACTAAGTAGAAGGGAATGAAGAGAGCTACTCAAATATATAATAAACTCGGTCATTTGTATGGTTTAGAGGATTAGAGGAGATTCGGATAGCGGAGAAAGAGAGAGATTTAACTTGAATTGGTAAAGCTTGGATAAATGGTGAGTGGTGATTTGTTTACTAACTATAAAATAGTATACAGGCTTCCATTTCATTCTTATATCCTATGTTAGATTAATAACCCTGAAAAATATGAGTAAATTATGAATATAGGTTGAACTAGAATATTAATAATTGATGTTTTGGGTTAAAATTGATATTTGACCATTGAGGTTGAAATAGACCATGATTGTAAACTAGATTAGGTAATTGGCCATTAAGGCTAAAATAAGACCTTTATTGTTAAAGGGAAAAGAAGATGAATATAAAATGAATTAAATTTAAACACGTCTGAATTTTTGAAGAATATTGTCATCCATCTGAATTTTTGAAGAATATTGACACATAATATAGATTCGTAAGAAACTATGATGGTAATAACATTCATTGCATAGAGTTGAAAACATCATATCATTGCAAGAATATACCCTTATATAAAAGACATAGAACATTTTCATCATGACATACTTACGGAAAATCTTGTAACAAGATAAACAAATTCATCTTTTCAAAATGATAGCGTATGATTGCAAGTGTTTAATTTTAAATAAGAAGCACGTGCATCTTTTTTTGTTTTATTGATAATTAAATACCATGATTCTTAGCATATGTACAATTGTAAAACAAACTTAGCCTATGCATGCAAATGGGATAGAAGCATAATTTTATAAACAAAGCCGAATAAGAAATTCAAATTTAGGAGTTGTAAATACAAATTTGCATAAAAAACACACATTTACCACATAGATAATCATCCCATTTAATAAATATCCACTTACATAATAATAAAACTCTGTATATAAAAAAAATATCCACTAATCAGGTAATGATATGAGACATGTACACCATTTTGAGGTCGGAGGCCAGTTTCTAAACATGCTTCCTGTCTTATAGAACTAGTGATGGTTCTCTATTACAATCTGACAGGTCTTAGTAATGTTTTCCATCCACATAGTTATTCGCATTTCTTGTAAACCTTTGTTGAATAGAAGCTTTATAAGCTAGTATCCATATAACATGGTAAGGCAAATACTCGGTTGATTTTAATAAATGAAATATTCATAGAATTTGGCGAGATGTTCTATCCAAGGTTTGAAATTCCGGTTTTCGATTCTGTTCCGGTCATTTGAAAATTTTATAATTTCGGTTTCGTTTCGAAAATTCTGGAGATTCCTTATAATTCCGGTTCCAGATTTCATTACTTTTCGATATACTTTCACAAACATGCATTCCTTTTATTCCTAAACAAAATATTTTCTACTGAAATTCAGCCTCCCTAAAGCTGGGTAAGCATGGAATATGTTCATTAATAGGGTAGAGTATTTAGTGTACAAATGTACGATTTAGTTTACAAAAAAACCAAAAAAAAACATTCCTTTTCAAAACAGAAGGCCCGAAAAGAAATGTTCCAACATCAACATAGCCTATATGTATCAAATATCAGCTGCCCGGATCATTTTGATTCTACAGCCTCCTTCTTCAAATTAACCCCTAACAATTTCACCAATAGAAAACGAGAATAAGCTCGGCTCTGTTTGTAGATCTAGTAGTTTCTGACTGCTTAAACAAAATAAAGCCCTAAATTCGACTTCAAAAGCCAGAAGCTCTAGACACGCTTACTAAAACTTTCCAGTCTGAAGGCCTAAAAGCTTTTTAGTTTCTCTTGCTTGTTTGAATCAGGTACTTTTTTCCACATTTCTTCATCCAAGTGTATTTTTACTTCTTTTTACACATTGAAAACATTTTTTCAGTTGTTTAAATTGGACGGGTTTTGGAACGAAGTCCGGCCCGACCACCGTCGAAACCAGGACGAAATGGCTGGAATTCCGGTGCGCCGGCCGGAATTTCGAACCATGGTTCTAACAAAGCATCAAATCCTGGTGTTAAAACTAATTTTTGGTCCAATATCCAAAAATATTTAAAAAGATATATTCATCAATAAAAATTTCAAATATGCCCATGGTCTGGATAAAGATTGTCAAAATGTCCAAGAGTCACATCAATTTAAGTTCATGTGCAAATAGGATAAAATTTGAGTATATATGTAATATTCTTTGTTCGGTGGTCAATATGTAAAGAGTATAAGTAATTTCCTTCTCCATAGTTCAAAATGTTAAAAATAGGGTCTATATGCGGTTTTCTATTTCTATGAGTCTTTTTGTTCAAATGTTTAAGTCATCTTCATACTCATCGACCATTGAAGTAGTCCTCAAGTTCTCAATCGAGCTTAATGTCTAGTTTAAAAAAATAATTTATGCTAAGAAAGAGAAAGAGGAATGGAGCCCCTTCTTATGTGGATGTAGGTTTCTATTTATAGTGGTTGAAAAAAGACATGGCTTGCTCATATTGATCGATTGAACTTGACGCAGATTGATAACTTGTGAAGATGGACGGCCTTGATGGTACCATTGTCATAATCTCGGAGTCAGGGTAGTTCACATGGGTCGCTATCTTGGCTGTTACATTAACAAAGGTGGCATGGTTGTATGGGAATACTTTGAAGCTTAAACATAGACCCATCATCCTATTAATGCATTACCTCTTTACATAATTGATTTATTTCTTATTATTTTGTGTTGAATGTCACTTATATCTTCTTCTTTTTTGAATATCTTTAATATTTTTCTCCATTTACTAGCATTTCTTCCTTTATTTTGATGGCTCTTTTGCATTGATGATAGCTTCGTCTCTCAACATGCGATGGCTTTATTCTTTAACATGCGATCGCTTCATTCTTCAGAGTGCGATAGCGTCGTTCTTCAACATATTATAGCTTCGTTCTTCAACGTGCGATAGATTCGTTCTTCAATGTGCGATAGCTTCGTTCTTCAACGAAGAACGTGCGATAGCTTTGTTCTTCAATGTGCGATAGCTTCGTTCTGCAATGTGCCATAGCTTCGTTCTTCAATGTGCGATAGCCTTTTCTACTTGACATCCGATAGCTTCTTGACCTTTGATGGCTTTATGGCTTCAATATATGATAACTTTGCTTATTAACATGCAACGGCTTTGTTTCAATATGCGATGACATTGTTTCTCAACATGCGACGGTTTTGTTTCAATATGTGATAGTTGATTCCTTAATGTTCGATATCTTTTATTCCTCAATGTGCGATTACTTTGCCAAGTCAACCTTCGATAGCTTCACACTTCTTGGATAATTTGGGTGTAACGCTTGCCCCTCCCCCTTAGAAGAAGTTTTTTTATGCTTTTGCTTAAGTAAGCTTTTTTTTTAGCTTTGCCCCCTTTTCTTTTTGAGTCATCATTCCTTGTTGCCATGTTTTTCATCATAATAGCATGTGCATCTGTTAAACTTCAAAAAATTTGGGGTGTAACATGATTTTACTATAAATTATTTTATTGAAAATGTTTTTGAAATGTAGTGGCTTTTGTAAATCTTATTATATAAAGCAAATACCTTGCCAAAACAGTCACCTTTTTTGAGTCCTCAAAAATGACCTTGTCGTCAAAACATTCCGAATGATTTTGTAAGGCTATTTCTATCATTAGAAAAAAGCAGTGGAAACCAATTCCTGTCTCCACGTTCTCATCCATTTACCGTAAACGCAAACCCTGCTTTTTTGTCTTTCAATCTACAGGTCTGAAGGAACCATGACTTTTTCTTCTTCAGTCG
Source organism: Allium cepa (assembly GCA_030765085.1). NCBI lineage: Eukaryota > Viridiplantae > Streptophyta > Magnoliopsida > Asparagales > Amaryllidaceae > Allium > Allium cepa. The sequence goes on from CM060928.1 coordinate 252,187,792, forward strand.
ATCTTGATGATGCAAACCAAGTTCTTTTCCATAGTCAGAGATCTCAACTTCAAGTTTGTATAAATTTAATTTGGTCCTTCTTTTCTGTTTAGAGATTCTTTATTCATTAATTGCTAGCGTATATGAATATATTTTAATATTTACATTCTTGCCTAATTAGTTTTAGGTTTAATTGCGTTTGTATTGTGTTATTTTTGGATTTTATTACGTTGTTGGGTTCTAATGTGAAAGAGAACCCAGTTTCCATTGTGCTTTAATGTTTCTTTCCTTACTAAGCTTTTGGAATCTAGGTTTGATAACCTCAAACATTAATGTAGCTTGGGTCTAGATTATGTTGGTCATCCAAGGTTCTGATGCTTGAGGGAAAAGCTAATTTTTTTTTTTGTAATGCAATGATGGTTTTTTTGCATATAGGAACATGATAGTCCCCAAATTCATTTGGTTTTTGAAACATGTCAAGGACGTATAAACTTGGATCTTATTCTCATGTTGATATTGCCGAGTTATGTAGTTTAACAGTTTTTTAAAACATGCAATCTGCAACTTACTCACCATTAATGCTAACCAATTATAACACTAGGTCATTTGGTATGTGTGATCTACAGTTTCCTGGCATGATTAGGATGGTATTGCCTTGGAGGATGGCAAAATGGTAGCAGTTGTGAGCGGCTCTTCACTATAAGTGAATTGAATAATTTACTACATCGCTTTTTGAAACAATACTTTGTCTTGATTTGCAAATGTTTGTTAAAGTTTGTTCTATTCAACTTTTCATAATGCAGCACGTGTTTCGTAAAGTCGCATTCTATTAGTGTGCATATTTCTTCTTTATAAACTTTATAAGCTCGTTCTCTTATATCAGTTTATCTTTTTGTCTTTTGTCCCCTTCAAATTAACCTCAATGCTTATTTAATCTGATATGTAAAGTCACATTATGTATATCATAAGTATAATTAGCTACATGTTTTTTGTCAAACTTAACCACATAATAGAGAAAGGTTATATGTTTGTTTCTACAGTCAAATTACATATGCAATACACATTGTACCTCATAAAATTCCATTTCTTGAGTTTGTGATCCCTAGCAAGTACTTTGAGTCAATGATGGTACTATGATTCATCTCTTGAGTTGATCTTTATTGAAAATTTTCTTCTGTTATGATTTTATCATTGTATTATTTGCAGCTTATGTTTCCTCATTTTATATATTGTACATATCATTGTATTTTGCGATGAAAGTGGCAAAGCTATGTCAACTGAAAAGGCAATTGGGATAATGTTAACTGTTTTCAAATGGACTAAGTTTACTATATCAATACAAAAGACATGTATTTATCGATAACACGTACTTTAATATTGAATTTCTTTTAATGTCAACATATGCAGATATGAGGATTTGATCGTCTTCAACATATATACTTTAGTTTGATACCTCTTCTCGATTTTGAGAATATATGATATCTTCTTTAACATGTGTAGACGAAGAATTCATGAATTTCATCTTTTAAGTGCATTTAATGTATATTCAATTTGTAGACATCATCAGTACTTACAAAACTGACATGAATGTTGAATATGCTATAGTAAGCTTCAAAATATATGTATACTTACCGACTATTCATTTATGATCCTTACTCTTTTTCCCATGCTCTAAATTCGACTTGGATATGAATGAGCAATGCTTTCTATGATGGCAAAAGGCCGTAAGGGTTTTGAGATTGTAGGGTGTAATGAAATGATTAAGAAATTTGGTACAAGAGAATCGGCTCTATATATTTTTGTTTCTAAACGTCGGATGCTTCTTTCTCACGTGTGAAAGTCGGGCATTAGGAAATAAATGCCTTCGTATTTTACTCTTTTAGTAGTTATAACTGTAATATATAAAATATACAGTAATACATAAGTGTAAAAGTTTTTTTTTTTTTTTGAAAAAGGTACTTAATTAACAGAATAAAATCATATACTTCTACCATATGCCTAGTTAAAACTAGTAACCCTCTAACCTAAATGGATGCCTTTCTAGAAAAAAGAGTACATATATTGTCTATGTATGAAACAGTACAAAGGATACAGCATACCATTACTTAAGTTGTTAAATAGATGGAGAAGTATACAAACTAGCAATACACTCAAAATCATCCATACGAACAACTTAGAGCAAGAAAACGAAGAAAAAGACAAAAGCAAACAAAGTGCATATACAGGTGTATCTGTTGGGATACACAAAACAGGAGACACAAGAGATTAAAAATTTCACAGTGCGGCACTTAACCTTGCTAGATATACTCAAGTCTTCAATGGCGATGAAGTCATGTCCCTCGAAGCACGGTGAATGCCCGGTGACTTTTTTTTTTGATTTTTTGTTCTTAGCTTTTAATTGACTAACCAGATTTATCCATTCAGGATTATCTATGACTTCAGTGGTATCAGTAGCTTTAAGTTCATAAAGTGATTCTTCTGATCTAACTTTCCTGATGGATTTTATTCTGAAAACCCGTTGAACATCCGAGCTTTGGTCAGTAGATATATCACAAGGAGTAGACATTGCATCAAGCAGAACGACAGAGGGATTTGAGACTTCAGTCTTATTATTAGCAGAGATTTGAATAGTCTTGTCTATGATAGGAGAAGAAGTGTTCTGAAGTGGGTGACAAATTGGATAAATTCACCAAATGATCCCCGTTTAATGTTTCCTTTGAATTGGTTTCCATCTCACAGTTTGAGATGATAGGATTACAAACTGTTTTACTCTGCTCTAAATTATCTAAATCGAGATGCAAATCAGTATCATTCGGAAGATCTGTCATATTTGTACTAATCTGATTGGTATCAACATTCATATCATTAGGATTGTTCAACCTACCAGAAGAATTCACTTGACAGTGTATATCCGTATGACCAAAGCTATGGTAATTAGTACATAAATTTGCTTCCACTCATACATAACTTCTTGCCATATAAGTTCGTCATTCTCCAATAAAATAGGAATTTCAGAAGGAAACATACATGAATTATCAATCTCATTAAAACTATAGCATACGCAATTTTAATAATACATTTGGTAAATTTGTCCAATTTGATGGGGTTACAAGGACTGAGGCGATACGACTAATCCCTTCCTTCGTTCAGAAATCAAGAGGAAGGTTAGGTAATTGAACCCAAATTGGAACAGAATTGAGGAGATCTTTATTAACTTGCATATCGCGTGCAATCGTTTCATCATCATCAATTTCTTGTTGTAAAAATAGGAGACCCCTTCTAAAACTCTATCAGAGTCTTTTTTATTTTGAAATTTGATAACCTAAAATCCATTTTTCTTGGAGAAAATAGAAAATTCTTCTTCAGATTACCATACTCTAGTGATATAGTCTCTAAAATATGGATAATACGGTTTAGGAGCAACAACATAAATTACAATTGCATTATTCCAATTTTTCCTAGCAACCTGAAAAACATCAACTGGTATCTTGGTACATTTCATCGAAATAAATTCGCGGGGCTAGAAAAAAAACTTTAGCGAAACGGAGACTGGATCATTATTTCCTCGTCATTCCACGCTCTGGTAGAAGAGGTGGCGGAACTCCGTATGTTAGTAGTGAAATTGTTATCCGTTTGAATTGGGGGATTAGCATTTCTAGGATGACAAACTGTCCGCGATTGATAAACTTTTGGAAAGCTTCACGGCTGATAGTTTCAGAGACAATTGATGCAGGTCTAGGCTTAATAGCTGGAAGAACAAAAGGGGGCTGTCGCTTCCATCTCCTGGAACGCACGGTGGTGAAGCCATCGTCCACAGCAGGTGAAGGAGTGGAATCATTCAGCGATATGAAACCAGGGGGAGGATCAGTGACTCGAGGCGAAGGATTAAAGGGACAGTTCGATCGATTGTCGGCGGGCATGAGGGACATGGTCGGAATACGAAGGTTGGTTGTCGGAGGACTTGGTAGATCGCATTCATTTCCAACTTTGTACACATTTTCTTTGCATATGTCCATCAGACTCAACTTAGTTCAAATGTTGGAAAATGGCTTTATATCAAGAAGACCTTCCTGTGCCTTTATTAAAACATTTATTTTCTTACTACATTGTTCATAAGTCAATTTTTTTAAGTGGATAAATTCTAATATTATACAAGTGTTTACTCTTATAATTATGCACTAGAAAATAGCTATGTACCATAATTTTGAATCAATACATAATTTGTGAAAATACATAAAAGGATAAGGTTACTGATGTGTTACTATATTTAGTTATTAGGAAAAAGGTGAAAGCTTGGAATATTGTCTGCTTTTTATAGTTTGCTTAGCATTTGTAAAGGTAAAATGATTAACACCGATCTATCCAAACATCGGAGGTAAAGCTACATAACTCTCTCTGCACAAATTGTAGCGCTATGGACGAGTTACATAACTAGCAGGTGCTATATTTGAATTAGAGAATCTATTGGAATTAGGATATTTTTTCTTTCAATTGTTAATACATCAAGCAATACGACACTAATCTACGTTTGCAACGTATGTCTAAGAATTATAAACTTCATAAACTATGCACCAGATAAGTCTTTACCATCAAGACACTGTGATGATTTTACGATTAGTGCAAAAACCTAGTTTTCTATTGCTAAAGTCTTCAACACTTTGTTGTATGATGGTTTTAAGATATGGATTTGAATTGTGGCCATCATCTTTTTATTTAAGCACAATGAAATACCTACCATTAAACTTATACACCTTACATTTATCTTCCTTACAGCTATACAAATGTAGTTCATTTTACATGAATAATGAATCACACTTGACCATAGATAATTTAAGCCTATATTTTATGCTTTATTTTCTTCATATTCAGATTTTATAAACCAAATGGACTACATATCAGAGCCCCGGTTTTCTTTATACAAATGAGATTTAGTTAATGTTTTCTTCTGCCACGAGCCTCTCTGCCTCTGGACTTTGGTATATACAATAAAACTACAAAAAGATGGGTTGCTATCAATACTAGCAAATAAAAGTTTAGGAACTTTGGTCAGTTTCATTATGGTTAGGGCATCTCCAATCAATTACGGGCTGAATATTCAGTGGGCTGAATATTCAGCCCGTAATTGGGTGGAGGCGTCCAATGGCCAGGCGCCCATTTAATGGGCGTCTGAGCTTTAGGCGCCCATAAAATGGGCACCGTCCCCCCTCCTCCTCATTTCTCTTCACTTTTCGTTTTCAATTTTTTTTTTAAATTTAGAAAATTTATCTAAAATGTCGCCGCGTCCAACCAAAATCGTCCGAAGAACGGTTCAGAGACATCCAGAGGAGCAAGCAGGACCACTGCACGTCCCGCCACCGCCTGGAGTTTCACCAGACGATCTACGTGTTTTACATGAGCTGTCAGATGGTTATCGGCATAGAGCCGAAACCGCTTTGACGACCATACAGGTATTAATCAACCCTTACTATAACTTGTTATTTTAATTTGTACATTACATACTCATATTAAATAACCCTTACGCTATCAAAAATTGTTGTTTCATTAACTATCTATAGGACCATTACATTCACTGTCGGGGTAGTTGGGCTAAGTGCATTACCCAGTTTTATGACTATCTTCCTGGTCCTATTATTGAGAGGCTACAGGCTAGCCCTTTTGGTCTATTTTTGTCGATTAGGCCTGTTCAGTCCTTTGATCGACCTCTCATCCAGGCATTAGCAGAGAGGTGGTGGCCCCACGCATACGTTTCATTTTTCAGATTTTGAGCTTGGTATCACCCCAGTTGATTTCTACATGTTCATTGGGATTGAGATTGGACGACAGGGTCTTCGACCTTTTCCATTCGATGATTTATACGAGTCGTCCAATTTGTATACTGTTTTTTTACCACTGATAGATGTTACCTGCGTCTCTAGTGGTTCTGTTAAGTTGACGTACTTGCAGCATCATATCACCAGTTATATAGCTAGAGCCGATATGATGGATGCAGTTACTAGAGCATTTTTGTTGTACCTGTTTGGTTCGACTTTTTTTTCGAACCAAAAAGGTACGGTTAGACTTGGCTATTTAGCTTCACTTGCCTGATTAGACCAGCTACATACTATCGACTGGGGCACAGCGATATTAGGCACCCTATATACCGCTCTAGATTCATTTGCGCTTGGCGATGTCAGGCAGATGTATGCTTTTTGGTATATTTTGCCGTTATGGTACTACGAGTACACGGCAAACATGCATCCCCGCATCCAGGACACGGCTAGTCAGGCTGCTGAGCATTACTTCCCTAGGATGAGACGATGGGAGACCATGCAGTACGTACATCATGTTCCTTTAGGTGTACGGCATGACTTGATGGAGGCTAGGTCACAGCTGGATATGCGTAGTCGTGGTAACATCATTCAGACTCCTTGGTCCTCACATTGGACTCTTCTAGCAGATGCAGATATTCTGGTGGACGACCATCCCTTGATGGTTGCGTATTCAGTATCTAGACGTAGGGTTGCTTTACATACGCCTGCATTTATGCCTATGTGGTATTTGAGAGAGAGATGTGCTTATCAGATTACGGGTGATCGTCGTATACCATACGATCCTTTATCCTGCGAGGACATGTTTGGTAGACATAGGGTGATCGGTGATCAGTACTTGCATGCTCTACGACAGGCTGGATGGGTGGATAGTAGTACTTTTTTCATTGATGGGGATTACGACGCTTATTGGGCTAGAGTAGCACCCCGTAGATTCATCGTACCGGATTATGTTCGTGGGGTCAACTCTGATCATGTAGGACCTCATCTGGCAGCCGGTAGAGTTCAGGTACCGCAGGTTTCATTTGACCCGATTCCGTCACAGTTCTCCCAGACTCCCATGCAGTTGGAGCCTGATACCACTTTTAGAGCGTATGACTTGACAGGTACTTTGATTGAGCAGCCTTTAGTCTTTCCAGATCACCCCGACTATCCTGGTGTGCCTTCAGTCGCGTTATATCCTCCGTATGAGGTACGTTTGTTGTTTACTGTCATTTTTCCTTTATTTTATGCTTGTTTTTTTATTATGGCTTTTGTCATCTTTATGTAGTATGCTGCTAGATTGGATCAGGCCAGAGTAGGGTTTGGTGTGTTTCGCGATATGACTCTTGCATATACACACGCCATGCATGATATGTACATGCAGCATACACAGATGCTAGAGGCTCAGATTGATCAGCTATCAGCTAGACTTGCAGAGAATCTTGACCGGCAAACAAACGTGGCTACAGTACGTGATTAGACCGCACACTGACACACCCTCTATCCACTAAACATAGCAGAGAATCTTGACCGGCAAACAAACGTGGCTACAGTATGTGATTAGACCGCGCACTGACACACCCTCTATCCACTAAACATAGCAGAGAATCTTGACCGGCAAACGAACGTGGCTACAGTACGTGATTAGACCGCGCACTGACACACCCTCTATCCACTAACCATATAGATGTCATACTTGTTCACCACAATTTACTCTAACAAAACATTCAAATATCAAACAACTATCCTCAAATATCAAACAATGTCTGGAAATTTACTAAAAGTTGTATTGCTTTGCGACAGTGACTCTGAAGAAGAAACGTATGCGTTAGCGCATCAACAGGAGGAGGAGGAATTGATGGAGATATATCGTGAAGCATACGGATCAACTTCTGGAAAACATGGTGGTTCCGTAATGGGTAGGAAATATATCAACCGTAACCAGCAAGCATTTCACAAAACACTACTGCAAGATTACTTTGCCCGTGATCCAACTTACGGTCCAGAGACATTCAGACGACGATTCAGAATGAGTCGACCATTATTCATAAGAATTCTCGAAAGTATTCAGCAGAATAATAATTATTTTGTTTTTAAGCAGGACGCCGTAAAAAACATGGTTTGAGTGGGCATCAAAAGATGACTGCAGCTTTGAGAATGTTAACATACGGTACACCCGCCGATGCCCTTGGCGATGCATATCGTATTGCAGAGAGTACGGCATTGGAAAACCTAGATCACTTCTGCCAGTCAGCTGTGGACATTTATGGAATGGAATATCTTCGATCTCCAAACGAGGCAGATGTAACTCGCTTGCATGAAATGCATGAAAGCAAGGGCTGGCCTGGAATGCTTGGAAGTCTAGATTGTATGCATTGGGAGTGGAAGAACTGTCCAAAAGCTTTTCACGGAGCATATAACGACAAGGAAAAAAACCAACAATCATCTTAGAAGCAGTTTTCTATCATGATTTGTGGATCTGGCATGCTTTCTTTGGAATATCAGGTTCTCTTAATGACTTAAACGTTGTCGAACGATCTCATTTGTTCAACGATTTGGCTCAAGGTAAGTCAACTCCCGTATCATTTACTCTTGGTCAGAACACATATGACCATGGATACTATTTAGGAGATGGAATTTATCCCAAATGGAGTACGATTGTGAAGACATTTGCAAACCCAATGACGGCAAAACAGAAACAATTTGCTGCGATGCAGGAAGGACAAAGGAAGGACGTAGAAAGGGCGTTTGGGGTCCTTCAAGCAAGATTTGCAATGGTAAGCAATCCATGTAGATTATGGAAGAGATCAAAAATGGCTACAATTATGTTCTGTTGTATAATTCTCCATAACATGATCATTGAAGATGAACGCGGTATGGATTATCCTGATTTCGAGTATGAGGGGGCAAGACAACCACTCGAATTGTTTCGCACAACCACGTTACGAAATGAAGAACAGTACGCAATTCATAACGATCATCATGAGGTATATCGTAATGCAGCTATTCATAATTGACTCCAAAGGGATTTAATGGAGCATATTTGGAATTCTCATGGAAATCAGTAGTTGAAGATGGTGGATCTTTGTTTAATTACATATGTTTGCCTTTTTTATTTCTATAACGAAGTGTGTAATGCTTCAATTATTATGTTTGTAATGTCATTTATGTTTGATGAAGTAAATCTATTACGGGCATATACACAATGCATCGAAAAAATAATATACCATTAAATATTGTTAAACCGAAAATAACACTTGATTACCTAAATGAACTAAAGGTACATGGAAATGTAAACTGCAATAACTAGAAATATCAAATTAATACGTCAACTACATATGTTTTGTTCCAGATCTACTCTCAACAATGCGCTGTTTGTACTCCATCCAATATTGCAATGTAATTGGATCCATTCCGGTGACATCCTTTTCCATTACTATGGTCTTTTGGCGTTGCCGCTCTAGCTCAAAACGACCCTTCTCAATCTCAGTCAATTCTTTTAACACGACAAGCTTTTCCGCGCTTCCTTTTTGACGTTCTGCATTTTCTCTCGCATGTTTTTCATGCATTAGGGCTAAACGAGAATCGATTTGAGATTGAACAGCAATTTTCTTCTTAGCTGCTCGTTGCCCCATCGGTCTAGCGTCCTCATCAAATGCGGGAACTACTTCTTCGTCTTCGATATCTTGGCATTCATTTGAGGCCATATGAGAAGAATTGCCTGGGCTAGAATTGTAAGTAGATCTACTTGCTTTTTTTCTTCCCCTTTGACTTCGTCTGCACATCTCTTAAGCCTTTTGCGGTGTTTGAGTTCCATTTTTGTTGACTAACAAGCAAGTCATAGCAGTTTGCAAACTGATAGTAGTGGGGTTTTTTTGTACCATTTTCTCTTGGAAATAATTTCAAGAACCGATCGTTCGCCATTCTCTTCTACAGAAACAGAAAAACAAAATCAAATATTAACAAAGTGATTAGAAATGAATGTAAATTAAAAATGTGATTTTACAAAACGCTACCAATTCAGCTTCGCCACCCATTCCACTTGGATTTGCTGTTCTTATTTTGTGGATCTGCGACTCGTAGAATTGTGTTTGTCGATTAATCATCCCAAAACGACCCGTGATTGCAGACATTGATCTCGTCTTTTCAACATGTTTTTTATTGTACGCACTCATGACTTTTGCGCAAAACGCCTCTCCACTTTGGTCGTTCCCCTTTATCGAGTCGTTAGAAAAATGACAATAAATATAACACAAATCCTTATCTTCATCGCCAGACCATGGAGCAGAAGAATAGAACGATAGAGGGGGGGCGGTTTGGGGAATTCCATTTTGAAAGGGTTGAGAATCTAAATCTCAACTATCCATATTCATCGCTTCGGTATATGATTGAAACGGATGAGACATACTTTCAATATTAAGGAATTGAGAATAAAATTGTAATAGAAGAAGAGATGTGTGTATTACAATCTGGATAACATTCTGATATATGTAGTGAAATCATAAATATGACCGTTTATAGCCGTTGTAATTGAAATATGACCGTTTATAGCCGTTAGGGGTGAAAGGGAGGGAAATATTGCCGGTAAGGATGGATATTTGGGGGGTGGGGGGTGGGGTTGGGTTCAGGATGCTGAATCGGATTCTGAACGTTAACCTTAATATTAAAGTTGAATTGAACGACTGAAAATCTTTTTTGCTCAAATTCAGCAAGTAATTGGACGATTGGAGATGCTCTTAGTATTAAGGGTGCCTTACATACATTTTATCATAGGGTTAAGGAGATTTTGTGCCTTTATACACACACACTTGTAGTGCATTGTGCTTTAGATTGTACTTAGTGTTATGCTTATATATTCTAATAATGTGCATGTCTTGAAACTCTGCAAATGCTTGCAAATATAGAACATTGTGAATTGCTTCTTATAAGTGAAAGAGATCAGATAGTGTTGCATTCGAAAATGGTGTATTAATGATTCAGTTTTAGCTGACGCTCTGACAATTTTTTCACTGGATTTACCCTTTTTTCAGAAGTGAAAGAAATCAAATGCAACTTAACAAGCTTGAATGACTAATGTTTCATACGTTTGGTTCAAAAACATCATTTGCTATATATCGGTATGTTGTATGATGACATTGTTCAGAAATATAATCTATCATATTAGTATGCTAAAAAGAAGTTAGCATAGTTAAAATATCATTTTGTAAAGATGTATAACTGATTTCTTTCTCTTAATCACTTGCATGTAAAGACGTATTCAAATATGATTTTCATGAAGTCGTGCATAATTTCTTTGTATTTTCTTATTTTTGAATTGTGTGATAACAAGGAAGCTTATTAAAGAATATTTTGCATTTTCTCTTTTCTTCTTCTCTGGATGTATTATGAATATGATATACCATTCTATTGGTGATGGGCTATAAATTTATTATCCAACAATGGATTGAAACCTGACAATGCATAAGTTAAATTATTGATACTTCATCTTTTATAAAATACTTGGGCATTCATATATACTTTTAGTTCATAGTGTCATCCATCAATCTCTTATTATTGGTGCAATATAACTGCCACACCATTTATGTAATATAACTACCATGGTAGGTGGGATAACACAATAACATTTTCAACTAAAACTGCAGTGAACTTTAATGTTAGTTGAAGTGAAAACTGTTACTTACATAGGCAAAAAAATAATAAATATATGGGTGGATTGCAATGCATGTAATAGTTTTAAATAATGAAACTAACCAACCATTCCAAATGAAACATACATATGGAGAATAGCTGAACATCTTTTGGTTTTGTTGTTCGTTAACTTACTCATTTCCTTATGGCCGTGACTTCAGCCATTCATGTCTTGCAGCTACCCATACCGCTACAAAATCTTCATATAAACTTGACTGCATCATAAGAGGAAAAAAAATAGGATTGTCCTTTTATGTATTATCAATGAGAGAGATGGATAAAAGCTACTTAGGGAGCTAACCTCATTTTTTGATGTTAATAACTCTTAACAATTACTTGACTTGAGGAGTATGCCAACTTTACCAGATCAATCTACGCTTTACCTCTTACTGCTATTAAGATTTCCATTAATTTAGACATATTCTCGCTAATTTGGATTTGTCAATGATTGTGTGTCATATTTGTACTTGATTATTATTGAAGTACTAAGTTATAGAGTAAGGTAGATTCTACCAAAATAAAAAGTGCTGTGTTCGTTGAGAGAACATAATTTAATCATATGAATGAGCCTAAAGGTTTAGTTCCTTGAGAGAACATAATTTAATCATATGAATGAGCCTACTAAATACAGATTGCAAGCGTAATGAGAACCGATAACATGAAACTATGAAATTGCCAAATAACATTTCACCATTTTCATTCATCCAACATGTCACAAAATACATGTAAAGCCCCAAAGGAGTGCCGGGTGATTGAGCATGAAGTTGAGAAGAGGAAGATGCACAATTTGGACTATGATCGCGGCATATACACACCTCTTGAAGTACCCAGATGCATGTTACAAATAAGCATACATCTTTCAAGGTTTATTCCTTGGATCGTTTCACTCACTCTTTATAAATATTTAATAATGCCCTACCATCAAGTTATATAGCTTCATCATCTACATATTACTGATCTCGGTCTCAAGCCTGGAAAAAGGAGAAGAGAAAACAATTGCTACAACTATACTTTAGTTGTTACGGAATTTTTTTATAAGCTACCACTTTGATATCAACCTTGGAAAAAGCAGAGGGGACAATACTTACATCAATTAGGTCTTGCAAATTGTCACAATGATATTAATCTAAAGGAAAATTCGAAATTTACACACCACCATCAAGTAGTTTTATACTTTAGCAAGTATTGCAAGTTTGTAATATGGAGAGTATCATGGAAAATGCGATCAAACGATGGTTTTTAGTACCATTTACTCTTGCGCACGTGCATTGCACGTGCTAATGTACTCTCACGCGCATGTGTGTATGAGTTATCATTGAAAATTTTCTTTGGACACACCCTTATTGAGAACTTCTTTAAAAGATTAAAATTTTCTACAAATTTTTATAGAGACATCTATGAAATATGAAAAATTCCTATAAATTTATTTAGTAACGTTTGATACAAAAATCGATCAAAAGAGTCATTTTTCAAAATCGACCTTTAAAAGCATGGAAGTTCCTTTAAAGCCGTTTGAAAATGGTTTTTCTTGTCCCATCAAAACCTGTTTAGCTTATTACAAAGCGGAGACTTCCTATGGTCCTATTGAAAGGCTTTTATTCTTGCTTGTCCCTTAATTGGGAGTTTTGGTCTGCTTTTGGCAGAATGGACTTGATGGTTCTTTAATTATTTCAAATGGCTGATCATTTGCACTCTTTCCTTTGGTTGATTATCTGTTGGCCCATCTGAATTCCTTAAGCAAGGCGTAGTGGTCGGACTAAAGACTTCATTTGACCATTACCATTTGGATGGGTGCTTTAGCCAGATATAGAAGCGCGATCAAAGGCTTGATTGACCATCTCTCTTGTATAGTTGCTTTAGTCGGGCCTGAAGGTAAACCAAATGCTTAATTTGACCATTACTCTTTAGATGAATGCTTTGGTCAGGTGTAGAAGCAAGGCTTTATTTGGCCATCACTCGTTGGATGGGTACTTGGTCGGACGTAGAAGTGGGACCAAAGTCTTAATTGACCATCTCCCTTGGATGGTTGCTTTAGTAGGGCCAGAGGTGGGGCCAAATGCTTAATTCGACTATCACTTTTTAGATGCGTGCCTTGACCAGATGTAGAAGTGGAACCAAAGGCTTAATTCACCATCTCACTTGGATGGATGCTTTGGCGGGGTCCTAAGGTATGACTAAATGCTTAATTGACCTCTACCGTATATGAGGTATGCTTTCGCTCAAAGAATCTTACTGACCTCGTCAGCTCAGGAGTTCACTGAACATAATGCACCTTGGTTTGGGGTTTATTTGTGTAACAACCCGCATATTTTACGATTATATATTTAAATGTTTTATTTTAAATATAACATCATTAGTTGAATTTAAAGTCCAAAATGTGACTTTCTGTAAACGGTCGAATCCGGACTCAGGACCACTTCCATTGAGTCCAAAACGACATTTGCGACTTCTTTTAGTATAAACATCGATATGTTTGGAGTTGAATAGAATTTTGATATTTTCATTTGGGGCTTTGGGTTTGGGTTTGGGTTTCAGCCCACTAACCTACCAAAGAACCCAACTCCTCTATAATAACAACTCCCACTTCACTCCTCTTCATTCATTCATAACATTTCCTAACACTCTCAAGCTAAAGGAAAGAATGGGGGGAAAGATACGAAATTAAAATTCTTAAGTCCTAGTTCTCTCAGGAAATTCAAATTCTAGTTCTAAAAGCAAGAAGAAGCTTACGTTAGCATCATCTTCATCTTATCCATCTCAATCTCTCTTCATTATTAAAAATTCCTATAACATAACTTTGAAAAAACTTCACCTTTGATATTAGATTGAAGATTCTAGAGGTGTATTGAAGAGGAATTGGTGTTGCTTTGTTTTAAAGCTTCTCATTTGTTGTTTTTGAGTTTTAAAGGTGAGTTTTTGAACTCACATCTATGTCTATAGCTTTCATTGTTGTTAGGTATGAATTCCTAACATCTATTTCATGTTCATTTGCTTTGAATTGATTTGGTGAATTTTTCAATTTTGGTGTTTTAAAGTCAAAATCTTTAAAAATCCTATTTTGGATGTTTGGACATGATATTCAGGGTGTATCGAAGAGCCTATGAGCTGTGTTGTCACTTCGCATAAATCCCCGGTCTTCGTTGCTCGTTCGATCGCTTCCGAATCGTTTTGGCCATCAATGGCCTAGGCAAACTGTTGCCCAGTCGAGGTGACCAGACGTCTGGTTGGTCAAGTCATGGTCCCTGGAGAAAAAAAGAAAATATACATGGCAGAAGAAAAATGGCCGTGTCCTCGACCAGACGTCTGGTTAGCCTATACCAGACGTCTGGATGTCTTCAGATAAAAAGAGCAAAGTAAAATAAAAAAAATGGCCGAACCCTAGGTCAGATGTCTGGTCATGCCAGATCAGACATCTAATCCTGTTACCTTTTGACCATTTCGCCTATTTTCGAGAGGATTTTCAATTTTTATCGATTTGTTTTCGATCCGATTAGTTGTTGTGATTTATTATCGGCTTTGATGGCTTCTTTTCTGGATTTTTGGAACATTCATTTGATGGATTTGATATCGATTTTTACGGTTTTAATTCATGTTGTCGAATGTGGATTTTTGTGTTAGATTGTTTTTACAATCATTTTTGTGATTTGTCACTTTAAAATACAAAGTTTTTTATGCTAGTAGTAAATATTTTTTTTTTGGCAAGGCCAGCCGGTTTTACAGTGGGCCGTCCACTTTTTATTACGAACGTAATAAAAGTATGAAGTACAGGAGTAAGGTTGAGACACCCTAACTGCTAAAAAAACAAAATATAGCACAGGAGTGTGACCGACATGTCACAGCTACAATAATCTAGTAACATGACTAAGACTCCTCCGAAGAGGTAGTAACACCATCAACAAAATCCACCTGGGGAGATATCACAGTGTCATTCCCTAAAAGACCAATAAAGGGGCAAAATAGGAGAGCAAGAGACGGGTCGTAGATCTCAGCATCAGAACAGTATATAAAGGAACGAACCCAGGTAGAATCAGCAAGCATAATAGAATTTAAATTAGCATACGTACCATCCATATCAAGAACCAAGGAATCACCAGACAGCATATAAAATAGGCAACGATGGTCCAAAAGATCAGAAGAAACATATCTAAAATAGGAATCATCCACTGGGTTGAAACGCATATCAGAACAACGTTCAACCCAACAACTCTCAGACTCAGCCCAAACAATAGACCGAGGCAGAGCAGGATCTGGGATATCGTCAGAAACCACACCTACATCAGCAGGAACTAAGCACTCAGGAGGGAATGCAGGCGGAGAGATAGAAGGCGGCGGACCAGGGTCAGAAGGAGGAACTACAAGAGGAGGAATGACATGCTTGGGAACCCACTTCCTGAGCGGTGGCCGAGGCAGAGGAATCTTAGGCGCAGCAGGGGTGTCTACAGAATGGGTGCAGACGGAATCTAAGTGGCCAAAGGAGTGATAGGAGGAACAAATTTCCGGGACCCAACCATAACGAACACGGACATTGACAACATGGCCAATGGCAAGCTGAACAGGAATGGAGGAAGGGAGAGGCTTATGGGGGGTAATCTCAATCAGAGCCTTAGCATACACCAGCTTATCACGAGCTACCGTATTAGCACCAAAGCATTTCAATTTACCAATATTGCAAGCAAGCCAATTCAATCCAAGCAGAGGCTGAAGAGCGGAAGGAATCTGAGAAAAATATGCCCAAACGGGGATAGATAGGACCTGTTCACGCGCACTAGCAACCGTAGGGGACCAGGGGGTAATAATAAAAGGTATCCCATCAATAAAAGATGGCTCGGCCTCAAGGACACGCTGGCGTTCCGCTGAGGAGGAGAATGATAGGAAGTACATAGTGTCAACCAGCTTAACACGGAGATTACCACGAAGCCTCCAGGCCTTCCGACAAACAGCAGTCGCATCGTGAAGGCAATGATTAGGATCTAAAAAGAAACCAACTAAATATTCTGACCAGAAGTCCATGCCAGCCTGCATAACATTAGGAGGAGGGATCATCACTCCATTTTCCTCGACAATATTAAACTCTACTGGTACATAAACACCAGCGTTACGGGGTAGAGATGTAAACAGCGATGACCAAGTTTTGGAACCAGGAGGGGAAAACGTAGCAGGTTGAACCATAACCTCATTAAGACAACCAGCAGAGGCCTCAAACGCTTTGACACCAGAATTCATATCAGTGCTTTTGGAAACAACATTCACTTCAGAATTGATGCAAGCTCCAGAATTGAATGCACTGAAAATTGAGACATCGTTCTTTGCAATATTTTGACGAACAGGTAGAGTGCACTGTGCTACAGGCGAAAGAAAAGCATCGTTAGGACTGACCGCACTTCCAACAGCACCATTTGCCACACCCTTATAACTAGAACCGTTATCAACTATAACATGTGATTGCAAATTTCCACAACCAGAATGACACACTTCTTCAGCCAAAGAGAAAGCCTTTTCATGACGCAATGGAGAGCACTCCATAGGAGCTCGGTCAGGGATCTTACCAGAAGACAGTGGAAGCGGAGGAAAATCAGTATCAGAGAGCAAAGGCGGCTGAGGAGACATGGACGCAAGGCGGTTAAAATTGTAGAACCTACCAGAACGTGTGGAAGAGGGGGCGGCGGAAAGGGCGGCTGGGAGAGGAGGAGAGATAGGAACGAGGCGTGAGGGCAAGGGAAGGAGAACGTTGCGGGAGGGCATGAGCGCAGGGACTATATAGAGTTGGGCGAAGGATGCGGAGAAAAACGCGAGGCCATTAAAACGGAATGGGTTTTATATGTTGGAAAATATAATTGTTAACAAAAACGATTCCAACACTATTTTTAATACAAAGCTCGTTTTTAAAACCATTTTCCAATCTATTAGTATATACAAACCTTTACCTCATTCATATGAGAAATCTAATTAAACGGCTTAGCAAAACAAGTGGTATGAAATGCTTGCGTTTACATCGTCGGTTAATTCTTGGACTGTTTGATTGAACTCTCGTGACAATCTTCGAGTGGAAATCTACAATCTGTTCGTAAATATTTAAGTTAAGCCAGAAGTTATGGGACATGAAGCTAAACTCATTTATTTACCAGCTTAGTGTAATTTAAACTTCTTTTTGATCAATGATGATCATTTTGTGTTTTGAGTGGAAATCTACAATATGTTCGTAAATATTTAAGTTAAGCCAGTGGTTATGGGACATGAGCCTAAACTCATTTATTTACTAGCTTGATGTAATTTACACTTATTCTAAGGAGCTTTGGCTCAATTCTTATGGGGTAGCGATCCATGATCTTTTTAACGGGTTCATTTGGCGTACCGTTGTACTATGTCGTTGTTATGGATTATTTGAGTTTCAGGTTCATCTGGCGTACCGTTGTACTACGTCATTGTTTTGGATTATTTGAGTTTCAGGTTTGTCTGGCATACCGTTGTACTACGTCGTTATTCCGAATTATTTGAGTTTCAGGTTCCTTGGACGTACCGTTGTTGTACTACGTCGTTGCACCGATTCTATGATTAGCGACCATGGGATAGCGACCCGT
This sequence comes from Allium cepa, assembly GCA_030765085.1. NCBI lineage: Eukaryota > Viridiplantae > Streptophyta > Magnoliopsida > Asparagales > Amaryllidaceae > Allium > Allium cepa. The sequence goes on from CM060928.1 coordinate 252,205,826, forward strand.
TTTTGATACATATTTTGGTGAGTTTTCATGCTCTTGTTTGTGATAGGCCTCCCCCCTTTGTGTTTTATGGATTTCTAATTATTGATTTCTAGAATTTGTGTTTCGCCAATTTTGAAGATATGCATTGATAAGCTTTATCAATATTTGTGGTATGGTGAATAAAAATAAAGAATATGACATTCTTTTTGGTGTATGAGAAGATTTGAGTATAATACGATTTTTGTTGTTGTCATTTATATTTGTCAAATCTCTCATCCTATCTCATTTTATATGATATTTATAGCTAGACTGATCTGTTTATTATTTTTCTTCTTATATAATACTCGGGTCAAACCAAGGCATTTCAGGTGCTTCTACTTGACTTCTTATCTGGGACCGTCATCTGACTTTTGGCTAACTACTTTAGCTTAGTAGTTTTTGTTTTTATACATTCAAGATAGAGACTCCTTGATGTATACATATTCTTTGGTCTAGCACTTGTACCTATTCTATTGTGATGTAGTGGATCTTTTATGACCATTATTTTGATGTTCACTTCTATGTGTTATATTCATATCTGTTTTCTTCTTAGTGATATGAATATATGTGACTGATTTATATTATGCTTCTTTTATATTGGTTTTCGAAGATCACATAACCATTGTGTAGTAGTTTTGAGTTTGTAATTGATGTGTCAGATTTCCTCTTGAAATGAAATGCATGTAATCCATCTGACATATCGATACTCGTCCAAAGCCATTACACAGATGGTCGCTCCACAACAACCCTATTATTCGTACTAATTGACGGAATTACCCATTAATATCCTTGGTTAGTGTGGGTATAGAGGTAGGGCATCATAGCTTAGTGTCAGAGCCAAACTTCGGAACAATATAGAATATTATGACAAGGATCATTTTCCTAAGTTTCCCTTAGGAATCGTGCCTTAGTATTTAATCCGAGTCTTAGGACCCGTTCTACCTAATTCCTTTTATGATGCCTTGATTTACCAATCAAGTTTATTTGAATTCATTTTGAGAATAACATTTTCCCTCTTCGTTCTTTCTTTCTTTCTTAAAGAAGAAGAGATGATTAGACATGGCAGTCCTAGCGCTGGTCAATCTAGCAGTCCTCCTCTAGATGGTGTATTCATGTCTACCCAACAATTTTTTTTGGATCTTGTAAAGAATTAAAGGTTTATCTATGATTTGAATAAGAACCCTAAAAGGGTTTTACCTCTAAAATTGGAAGTGCCTTTCGACCAGCTTGTAGATATCACTCTTCGAGTTGAAGAGGTCGATAAAGAAAGTGGAGGTGAAATTGGGGTTTTCAAGAAGAGGCATATCAAGTTCAAATGCTCTAATCCTAATAAGAAAGTGAAGCAAGCAACTTCGGTATCAAAGACTCCAATCCCTAATCGTGGAGAATGGTACAATTGTAGTTCTAAGGACCACTATGTAAATAGGCCTCCAAGGCCTATTTCTTGTCGCTATTGCAAAAGTTCGGGTCATCATATGCCTGCATGTCCCATACTTCAAAGCAAGAAAGTGGGAAAGCTGAATGTTGTACAAGCTTCTAGTAACCCTTCTCTTAATCAAGATATTTCTTATTCAATTCTTGATGGCATTATTTTGTTTCGCGATAATCCTATTCGAGTTCTTTTTGATACGGGTTCATCTCATTCTATTATATCGAAAGAACTTGTTGATACTTCTTCTTTAAATATTTCGAGCTTGATGGCTTCATTGAGAATTGCTAATCCGGTTGATGGATCCGCAACACTCAGTTTACTTTGTAAAAATGTCGAGATTATTTTATGTAGTTTTGCCTTTCGAGTCGATTTTCATGTTATGCGCTACTTAAGTTTCAGAATTAATTTTGGGAAAGGATTGGCTTAATCGTTATGAAGCCCATATCCCGAGAGGACTATCCATCTTCGACATCCTTAATCTATTAAGCAGATTTCTATTGTTCTTAAAGATTCAGATTTCAATTCGGTGGTATCATTTTATTCTTTAAATCCACATGATGAGGAAGATGTTATTTCCCTCATTTAAGTAATTCGTGAACTTCCCAACATCTTTGAACCTGCCTTAGGATTACCCCCTAAGCGATCTATTGAGTGGTGCAAAGGTCTTTTCAGCTCGACCTTACCACCGGTTTTCATTAGTTATGAGTTGCGAAGGATAACGTTCCACTTACCGCATTCTGCACTCATTATGATTCTTATAAGTGGCTCGTTATGTCATTTGGTTTGACGAACCCTCCAGCTTATTTCATCAATCTTATGAATCGAGTATTCTGGGAATATCTTGATGAGTCCGTCCTTGTAGTCATTGATGATGGATGAAAACAACAATTAAAAATTGCAAATCTTTGTAATAAGATATTTTTATCATATAGAAGATGATTTTGTGTTGTATTGCCCATTGAGTTTTTTAAGAATTCTGATCGATGCGCCTGATCAATGTTATCGATAGGAGTCTCCTAAATGCTATGATGAGACAGCCAGACATGGTAAATTGACTTGTAATAAGTAATTTTTTTTAAAAAGATGATTATATAAAGTTAATTATAATTTTCAATGTCTTAGCTTTTCGGGAAAGCGGATCATGAAATAAATGATTTAGCATAGAAGCCGCCTTTCAAAAAAAATAAAAGAACTCCTTCCCGATGTTTCTATTCTTGTGATTTTCGAAGGAAACAAAGACTTAATTGTTTATACCAATGCTAGCCACGTTGGTTTGGGTGTCGTTCTCATGCAAAAAGGGAACGTGTTATCGCTTATGCTTCTAGACAATTAAAGCTTGCCGTGACTAGATATGCCACTCAAGATCTAGAGCTTGCGGCCATTGTTTTCGCTTTTAGAATTTGACATCATTATCTTCTGTGAGAGAAATTTGTCTCTACACCGATCATAAATCTTTGAAGTATTTGTTCTCTCAAAAGGAACTTAATTTGTGTCAACAATGTTGGCTCGAATTCCTTGCATCTTATGATCTTGATGTTCTCTGTACTCCCGGAAAAGGAAAATCTTGTTGCCGATGCCTTTAGTCGTAAGCAATAAGCGGTTGTTTCCATTATGATATCCAAATGGAATGATCTAAAGACTTTTTCCTCTTGTGAGATTCAAGATCGTGAATTCGATTCATGTTCATCTCTTGTTTTATGTATCCTTGAGGATCATCCTTCTCTTTTAGACCGCATCCTTGAAGCTCAAAAGCATGATCCCGAATTGGCTCATCTTAGCTAAAGTTGTAGTGAAAAAAATAAGATTTATGGTTTAAAAGACTTTGATATTGATGCTCATGAAGGCATTCGAAAATTTGGTAAATTTATTATGCCAAATATTTGTGATCTTCGTGAGAACATTTTAGAAGATTCTCAATGTTCTAAATTTACCATTCATTCCTGTAGTAGTAAAATGTATGCGGACATGAAACGACTTTATTATTGGGATGGAATGGAATAGGATATTGCTAACTTCATTAAGCGTTGCATGACTTACCAAATCATAACCCGGTGGGTTACTGCAACATTTTGACATTCCAGTTTGGAAGTAGGGTCAAGTCTCCATGGACTTTATTGACGGTCTTCCTCGTTTTTGTTCGGGTCATAATAGTTTATGGGTGATTGTAGATAGACTTACTAAATACGTTCATTTTATTCCCGTTCGGTCCAATCGGACCATACCTCTTTTAGCTAAACTTTATGTCAAAGAAATTGTTAAATTGCACAGAGTTCCTACTTCTATTGTTAGCGATCATGATCCATTATTTACTAGTGGATTTTGAAAGGATCTTCAAAAAGCATTGGGAACAAAGCTTAATTTTATCACCGCTTATCATCCTTAGTCTGATAGACAAATGGAGCGTGTGAATCAAACTCTTGAAGATCTCCTTCATGCATATGTTATTGATTTTGGTGGAAGTTGGGAAGATCATATTTTTGTTGTTGAGTTTTCTTATAATAATAGCTTCCAATCTAGTATTGGTATGGCACCTTTCGAGGCATTCTACGGAAGGCCATGCTGATCACCTTCGTGTTGGCTTGAAGCCGGTGAGAAGCTAGTTTTAGGTCCATATTTTATTCGTGATGCCACAGAAAAGATTGACCTAGTTTTTCATTGGATGAAAGAAGCTCAAAGTAGACAAAAATCCTATGCCCGGTAACCGAAGAAGGAATTTGGATTTTCTGTTGGAGATTTGGTATTCATTCGTGTTTCACCTATGAAGGGTGTTATGCGTTTCAGCCGATCGGAAAAATTAGCACCTCGATATATTGGTCCATTTTTCATCACTTAGCGCATTGGTTCCATGGCTTATCACATTTTATTATCGGCTCAATTTTCTGCTATTCATGACGTATTCCACGTCTTTCAACTACGGAAATGCCTTAGAGATTCTGATTCTATTCTTGAGCCCGGTGTTATTGAAGAAATTGAAGTTTCATCTAATTAACTAAGTAACTAATCAAAAATTCATAGTCTAATCAATAAAATTTCTTTCCTAAGTAACTAAAATTGGTATACATCATTAATTGAATTGGATTTAAATTCCTTTCAAATATCGAATTCTATTTATACAGTTTCAAATTGTATTCATTTTGTGACGACCCAGGATTTTTGTATATTTGAAATTGGGGTATTTAATTGATTTTAAATATTTAGAAGTAAATTCTTAACTTTTTTCGGGCAAAGCCAGCGGGGTTAAATGGCCCCTACCATAATTTATTGCCACAAGATATGATTACAAACAAGAAGAGCAGAAGCTCATAGCAAATACAACTCCAAACCACCTACAATACAACCACCAAAAGATCCTACATATGCTTAGACAAAATAAGGAACAGAGAGTGTTTAGAGGTGAAACTACCATTAAACACTCTATTGTTCCTCTCAGCCCAGATAGCATAAATAACCTTCTTTAAAACACTTAATATTTTTATAGCAGCATGAATTTTCCATCTAGTATTTTGGAAGATATAATGCCATTCTTCGGAGGCAATCAAAACATGCTTGTGCACCTGCAAACATCCAAGCATACTTTCCCAAACAAAGCTAAAGTACTGACATGTGAAGAATACGTGAGAAATGGATTCTTCCTCAACACCACACAGTTGGCAATTGGAATCAAGAACAATGCCATATTTCTTAAGTTTATCAAGAGTTAAGAGACCATTGGAGATGATCTTCCATAACAATAAGTTTTCTCTAGGTGCTGAAGATGAAATCCAAATACGAGAATGCCAAGGAAAAATATCAAGCTCATCAGAGTTAATCAAAAATTTGTAAACCGTAGAAACTGAATGTCCTTTACCATTCCAAGAAGAGAAATCATTGTCACAGATATACTCATGATTTTGAATAATATTCCAGAGCTGTCTAACCAAGAAAGAGCTGGAGTAAGGTAGGGAAATATATCCATCAGTTCAAAACATACTAACCGTAGCATTGTCAGATATACTTGTTAATATTTTAAGGCTATGATCAAGCATATTATGAAGGATACACCCCCCTAGATGACCAGGGATCATGCCAGAAGGATAATGAAGCCATGTCCTTCATACTGCTTTGAAACAAGGGAAGAACAACATTCCTGAACCTCAGTAAGTTCCTCCACATCCTACTACAATCAGAAGGAGTAATCATAGTCCAAACGTATTTCTTCCTAATCAAATTTTTCTTAACCCATCTAGCCCATAGATTACCATCATTTCTAAGCAGTTTGTCTAACCAGGAAGACAAAGCAGCCTGATTCCATTTCTTAAGATTCAAGATACCTAACCCACCAAACCTATATGGGCTACAGACTCTACTAAATGCAACAGGAATGAGCTTTTTGGAGTAAGGATTTCCATGCCACAGAAAGTGATTAAGAGTAGAGTTGATCATAGAGATAAGTCTAGAAGGAAGTATAAACATTCTAGCATAATATAAGCACATAGCAGTGGCAATAGATTTAACAATAATGAGTCTACCAGCCATAGAGAAATGTTGCCCATGCCAAGAATAAATTTTGCCAATAATTCTTTCAAAAAGTAGAAGACATTGATTGGTAGTGATTCTAGAGGAGCAGATAGAGGCACCAAGATAACTCTCATTATGATTAAAAGGAGATAGGCCAGATAAAGTGAACATATCAGTCTTCAGATGATCAGGGATTCCAGCAATCCACATTTTAAACTTAGAGTAGTTGATGGACAACCCAGTTTTAGTTTTAAAATCACTCAAAATATTCATAACACCAGAAATTGATTTCCCATTAGGCTTAGTAAAAACATGAGTGTTATCCCACCTTTTGGCAAGGCCGAGATAACCAGGAACTGACTGAAAAAGACAGGATCACATGTCCTCAATTTGGAATGATTGATTGGGCAACTACAAATATCGATGAATTTTGCCCGAGTCCGGATCGGGCTACGATTGATAAGACACGTCAAGCTAAGTGGTAGAAACCAACGTTCCAAATTTCGGGGCAATCCGAGTTAGTATGCTCAAGTTATCGCCAATGGGAGATGGATGGAATGATATAGGCTCGAATCCCTCAGGAATGGCATAGGTTCGAATCGATCAGAAGTAAGCCATGCTCTGAATCCATCGATCACACATTGGTTCGAATCCATCCAAGTGGCCATGCTTCGACTCCATCAACCACGCATTGGTTCGAATCCGTCCACAAGGCCTTGGTTCGAATCCATCGGCAGTCAGCCATGGTTCGAATCCATCAGAACACACCTTGCTTCGACTCCATCGAGCAAGCTTTAAGGTCGTAACCATCACATTATGCCTTGGTTCGAATCCATCCTTGTATGCCCTAGCTCGTATCCATCGGGGGAAAGTTTCCTCGAATCCATGCAAGTGAAGAAGCCCCGGCTCCATTCCAAAAACTCGTCTTCGAATCCCCCAATTGAGGCAACCTCGAATCGATCAAATGCTTTGACCGATTCGAACGAGTACCAGTTCCATCGATTCGAAGGAAGCATGCCTTCGAATCCAACTCTTCGAATCCATCAGATAAACGCGGCTAAAACCAAGGATATGACCCAGAAAACTCGGAGAAAAAGAGGGATTGACCCGAAGCATACGCACCACGTCATCACTTTCATATGCAGAAGCATGGATTCGACCCTATGGATTCGAACCGTATTGATTCGAACGGATCCATGGGGCGAAAAACTCCATCTTGAATCGATCATAACTCGAGATCTACAAATCCAAATGCTATGAAATTTTCACAGGAGCTTGCATATACATAGAAGAATGTTCACGCCAAGTTTCATCACGATTGGACACTTTTTTGATCGATTCGAACCAAGGGTCGAATCGATCCCAAAGTGGGCCCGGATCTCCAGAATTCGACCGTATGGGCCCCCCTCACGTGCTAGAAGCGTTCTCCCCTGATTTTAGGCGAAATATCAGCCTCCTACAACTATAAATAGAGCCCCTGGTCATTCAGAAAAGGGATCGGAGAATATTTAGAGCAAGAGAACGCCCGGACGCTGCCAGAATTGCTTCAGAGCACCACCGCTGCCTTTGATTTCGAATTTTGGTTTACTACTTGCTGTACTTTGACATAAAAAAAGTTGTATTCTCTGAATATCAAGCAATAAAGTAACAAAACTTCATAGTGGACGTAGGCAATACGCCGAACCACTCTAAATCGTTGTCTCTTGTGCAATTTACTTCTTGTTATTTGGATTTTTTGTTAGATAATCCACCTTTTAATTTACTTTCTTCATTTATTATCTCTTCAAAAACTTCCGACGAGTGTTGTGCCCAATTTTGACACAAACACTTTAGTGCTTTCACTGAGAAAAAACCCAGTTTTTCTCCTGCTCCTTGGATCTATCTTCGATACCGGATTGCATAAATCTAAGAGAGAGATCCAGACCTCATATTCAGATTCCTTCCGTTTTATTCAGATTTGTTCAAAGTCTAGGAAAGGATTCAACGCTTCAAGATGGTGAGTACAAGAACCACTTCTAACGTTGGTGATCAAGAAGGTCGGGATAGGCAAAATCCCACGCAGCTGCAGTCTACCAATCAAGATGCTGCTGGGCATACGGATCAGTCAGGTCCGGTCACAAGACAAGAGTTCCAGGCGCTACTACAGGAACTAACCCAAAGCTGACAACAGCTAACTGAGCAGTTGCACGCTAACGCTGAGTTGACCAATCAACTAAATCGCCAAAGGTGAAGAAGATCCAGAAGGGATCAAGCTCCTCATTCTTCCACCGAAAGCTCTGCTTCATCTAACTACAATGACAGATTTACCCGTCCCAGGCTAGACGGAAACCATGCGCAAGCTGTTGACTATCAACAGGCATTAACTGTTGGGCAAGTAAGAGTTGGCCCATCTACCAGCTTCCATACTGGACCCTCCTCCCGAGGAGGCACTATTCCACAATACACTGCAGATGATCGTGCTTCCACAGCCGCTGCGGTTGACATAGGAGTTGATACCCGAGATCACTCCAATCAGAATTACCATCAGCAGGGACATGCTCCAGAGCCATATGTCCCAGAAGACGTCGAGCCAAGGAGGCGAGATACGGATCGTCGACAGCGCCCGATCCCACCTCGCACTGTGGAACCCGACCACACTTTGGCTCACCACACACAGAACGTTCCGATGCCAGACCTCTCAGCCATGGTACGACAAATGATTCACGAGAGTCAAGGCCTAACAAATGACGATTGGGGAATCTCCCGAAGTCATACCCCGTTCACTGATGATATATTGTATGCTGAACCTCCTCGGCGATCCAGAATGCCAACCCTGCCCATGTATGAAGGGAATTCCGACCCAAATCAACATATTTTGAAATACGAATGGTCGATGACAGCTGCGAGAGCTGATGACGCAGTAAAAGGCCGTAGTTTTCCTATTTCCTTAGGGGGGATTGCGACGATGTGGTTTACACGATTACCGCCACGATCTATTTCTTTATTTGATCAGTTAGCTACCAAATTTGTTGACCAGTTTCGCATGCATATTGCCAGACCTAAAGATGTTTATACCTTATGAAGTGTCACTCAAGCCCCCAGAGAGACACTTAGACGATATTTGGAGAGATTCAATGCTGCATGCGCAGAGATCACCAACCCCAATGATAATTCTATTTTAATGGCTTTGACTAAAGCAATCGACTCTGATTTCGAGTTTGGAAATTGGTTAGCTGGCTAGCCTCCCGCATCGTTGGACCGTTTCTATTCCAAAGCCGCTCAATTCTTGAGGCGAGAGGATGCGAAACAGTCTAGGAAGCAGGACGATGCAAGGCCCAGCAGTGAAGGCATTCAGAGTAATGTTGCGGTTAAACAGTCTGGCGAAAGTTCAGGAAAAGTCCAGTTGAATATTCAAAATAAGCAGACTCAACAACCGAGGAACGGTGATAACCGGAGCAAGAAGCAAGACCAGAATCGTGGTCCGAGGCGTAGAATCGCAATGTTTGACAGTTATACACCACTTAACACGTCACTGGAAAATGTATACCTACAGACTTGTAATACTGTGCAATACAAAAAGCCTGCTCCGAAGCCATCGTCGGAGAGGCAGATTCAAACAGGAAAATTCTGTAGATTTCATGAAAGTTATGGACATAACACCAATGAGTGTAGGCATTTGCAAAACCTCATTGAAAAATTGATCAGAGAAAGAAAGTTGGATCTGTTTGTTCGGGCACCGCAGTCCGGTGAGGTGGGCCCATCCAATCAAAATCGAACGCAGAATCAGGAAAGACAAGGTGAACCCGCTCGTACGAGCAGGAGGTTGGTTATCAATACAATAAGTGGTGGTCCCCATCCAGTAGACAGAAGCTGGAGAGAAATAGAGTCGTATGCTAGCTCGATCAGGCAAGTGGACTTTGAATGCTATAGTAACTCTGAAGACGGAACACCGGCTAAACAACAAAAGATGATGGCTAACGAAATCGTATTTAGAAATCGAGATGCCGATAAAGTCGAATCCCCAACAATTGACCCGCTGGTCATATCCGCTCAAGTTGGTCCTGCTTGGATGAAGAGGATCTTGGTAGACAGTGGGAGTTCCGTGAACATACTGTTTAAAAGAGCATACGATTTAATGAAGATGGAAGCTAAGGACTTAAAACCTTGTCAATCACGAGTCCACGGCTTTAACGGAAGTGCGACAATACCAACCGGAATGGTTGAATTGCCGGTGGAGTTGGGAGTGGGAGAATGCCGAAGAGTTCGGATGTTGCAATTTGTTGTCTTGGATATTCCTCCTCCGTACAATGCCTTTTTGGGCCGACCGGCCCTTGCTGAATTTAGGGCTGCTATTGCCCCATGGTGTTTAACTCTGAAGTTCCCTACTGACCACGGGATAGGGGTTGTACAAGGAGATCAGGCTGCTGGAAGAGCCTGTTATGTTGTCGAGCTGCGGGAGGCGCAGCAAAAAGAAAAAGGAAAGGGCGTAGAGGAATCTCTCTGCGTCCGTTTCACTGACAATTGACAATTAGCGCCTGGGCCTCGGCCTGGGCACCACAACCAATTCCAAAAGGATCTTGACCCAAGGGACAATGATAATAAAGAAGAATCTATGGAAAGTCAAGCTTCTCCGGCTGAGCTAACCATCGATGTCCCGATTGACGATGATAACAATGACTCGAGAATGTTGAAGATTGGGTCTCAGCTGAACCAAGAGACACAACAGGAATTGGTTGATTTTCTCTGGGCGAATCTCGACGTATTCGCTGGACGCACTCTGATATGTGTGAAATCTCGCCGGACATCGCGAGCCACACTTTAAATATTGACCCGCGGTATATCCTGGTCAAACAGAAAAGACGTGGTATGGATCCAGAGAGATCTGCCGCCCTTAAGGAAGAGGTCGACAAATTGAAGACGAATGAGTTCATTAGAGACGCTTTATACCCAGAGTGGGTGTCCATTCCCGTACTCGTCCGGAAACCAAACGAGAAATGGAGAACGTGTATCGGTTACTCTGATCTGAATAAAGCCTTCTCGAAAGACAACTTTCCACTTCCCCGAATCGATCAGCTGGTAGATTCAACCGCCGGACATGAATTATTATCCTTCATGGATGCTTACTCAGGTTACAATCAGATACCCATGCATGTACCCGACCAAGAGCACACAAGCTTCGTAACTGACTTGGGATTATACTGCTACAAGGTCATGCCTTTTGGATTAAAGAATGCTGGCGTAACTTATCAACGCTTAGTCAACCGAATGTTTGCCGATCAGATTGGGAAGACTATGGAGGTTTATGCAGATGACATGTTGGTGAAATCACGATACTCCGATGATCATGTCAAAGACTTGGAGTCAATGTTCAATATCCTCCGAAAATACAGGATGAAGCTTAATCCACTAAAGTATCATTTCGGAGTCGCATCCGGAAAATTCCTTGGGTTCATTGTCAATGCCCGAGGAATAGAGGCCAACCCTGAGAAGATCTGGGCTATCAGAAATCTTCAGACTCCGAGAACCATAAAGCAAGTTCAGAGTCTTAATGGGAAAGTTGCAGCACTGAGCAGGTTTATCTCGAAGTCGACCGACAAATGCATTCCCTTCTTCGATTTGATTCGAAAAGGGAAACGAAACTTCGAATGGACTGCAGAATGTGAGGGCGCATTTCAATCGCTAGTCCAACATCTTTCCGTACCACCAATCCTTTCAAAGCCTGTAGATCATGAACAGTTATATCTCTACCTGGCGGTATCTGAAAATGCAATCAATGCTGCATTAATTCGGGAGGAAGAACGAGTGCAAAAACCGGTCTACTACGTGAGTAAATGATTGACCGGAGCCGAGAGAAATTATCCAAAGCTTGAAAAGTTGGCATATTGCCTAGTCATTGCCTCGAGGAAGCTTCGTCCATATTTTCAGGCTCATCCTATTACTGTGTACACCGATCAACCGTTACGACAGGTCCTCACGCGGCCTGAGACGTCTGGTAGGTTACTAAAATGGAACATCGAACTGAGTCAATTCGACTCAACTTATACTCCGAGAAGGGCCATTCATGGCCAAGTCCTAGCAGATTTTATAGCCGAATTCACTGTTCCTGAAGACTTGCCCGAGACCAGAAAATCTCCCGAATACATCTGGAAGCTGTACACCGATGGTGCGTTAAACGATCGATGCTCAGGAGCTGGGGTAGTGCTTGAAACCCCCGAGGGACGATCCATATGTTATGCTTTAAAGTTCGAGTTCCGCGCAACCAACAATGAAGCCGAGTACGAAGCTCTACTTACCAGACTAAAGCTTGCCCGTGATCTGAAAATCATCGCTGTAGAGATCTACTGTGATTCCCAGTTGATAGTATGTCAAGTTCGAGGAGAATATCAGGCCAAAGACCGAAGATTGGCCGCTTATCTAACTCGAGTTCTGGAGATGCTTGATCAGTTCGATTACTATGCCATTTTCTACATACCCCGAGAGCACAATCAGAAAGCTGATTCATTGGCAAAGTTAGCAAGTACGGGTGAAGCTCAGCAGTTAGGGGTCGTTCCGGTTGAAACCCTATCCTCCCCGAGCATCGATCGAAAGGAGACCGATTTCACATTTGAAGCTACCTCCAATAGGCAGTCGTTGATGACTCCTTATCGAGATTATATCGAACGTAGTGTATTGCCCGAGCGTCGAAGCGAGAAAAGACAAGTTCTACGAAAGGCCTCGCGATTTGTTATTCAAAATGGAGTCATGTACCGGAGAGGATACTCTGTTCCTCTCCTCCGGTGTATCGCGCACGATGAAGTCAAACGAGTGTTACACGATGTACACGAAGGAGAATGTGGCGATCACACTGGGGGGCAAGAACTTGCAAAGAAAATACTCCGATATGGGTATTATTGGCCTACTGTTAATCGCGATGCTGCAGACTATGCTAGAAAGTGTGACAAATGCCAGAAACACGCTTGAATTCCTAGAGCCCCGCCTACCGAGATAACCCAAATGGTCAGTCCTTGGCCATTTGCGGTATGGGGAATAGATATCATCGGCACATTGCCTCTGGCCAAAGGTGGCGCGAAGTACGCCATCGTCGATGTTGATTATTTCACCAAATGGGTTGAAGCTGAACCTCTTGCAACAATTACGACAAAGAAAGTAATCTACTTTGTAGTACGTAACATCATCTGCCGGTTTGGTCTCCCACATACTATCATCACCGATAACGGAGCCCAATTCGACAGTGCTAAATTCAAGAATTTCTGTCAACGATTCCACATCCACAAGAAATTCTCTGCAGTAGCGCACCCTCAAGCAAATGGTCAAGTCGAAGCTGTAAATAAAGTTTTCAAATCCATTCTAAAGAAGCGACTGGAAAAAGCCGGGGGCAAATGGGTCGACGAACTTCCTATGGCGTTATGGGCCTATCGAACGACTCATAAAACTGCAACCGGTCATACCCCGTTTTCTCTATCCTACGGCTCTGAAGCCGTTATTCCAGTCGAAATGGAAGTGCACTCTCATCGTGTAACATATTATGATCCGAAAACAAATGCCATACTACTTGCTGAATCTTTGGTTTTACTCGATGAGAAGCGCGAAGAGGCTGACTTGAGGGCAGCCGCATATCGAAGTCAAGTCGCTCGACTGTACAATGCCAAGGTCCGCCCGTGAACCTTCGAACTCGGCGGTCTCGTACTCAAAAGAATCTATCCGGTTCCTTCGCACATGAAGCCAAATTGGGAAGGGCCGTATGTGATTTCACAAAAGCTCGGAGATGGCACGTTCAAATTATCGACCGTTGACGGTCTTACTTTGCCGAGAGCTTGGAATAGCGAAAGTCTTCGTCGCTACTACATATAAAAGACTTTACTTATTTATTTATTTTTTTGTCAATTTATCCCTTTGCATTTTATTCTAGCATTTCGAGATTTAAATTTGTAATAAGGCAACTAACTTTGCCATATTTTCTCGTTTCAGCAATAAAATGCCATCTCTTCGAGCCAAAAGTTGTGCTCCGCTGAAAATGACGCATAATATCACGATGCACGAAGAGATGAATTCCATCACGCGGTGGGATTTATTCAAATAGGGAGTGACTGTGATACGATCGGTCACTCACTAAGTGAAACCCGAGCTCGGGGATAGAACACTACACCAGCATTTACAAGGATTGATACACGACAATCCTTTTACTAACTCCAAATTCCCAGAGTGTGAATTGGAGTATAAACATTCAACAATTCATTCCCGGAGTGTGAACGGACTCCAAATTCCCAGAGTGTGAATTGGAGTATAAACATTCAACAATTCGTTCCCGGAGTGTCAACGGACTCCAAATTCCCAGAGTGTGAATTGGAGTATAAACATTCAACAATTCGTTCCCGGAGTGCGAACGGACTCCAAATTCCCAGAGTGTGAATTGGAGTATAAACATTCAGCAATTCATTCCCGGAGTGCGAACGGACTCCGAATTCCCAGAGTGTGAATTGGAGTATAAACATTCAACAATTCATTCCCGGAGTGCGAACGGACTCCAAATTCCCAGAGTGTGAATTGGAGTATAAACATTCAACAACTCGTTCCCAGAGCGTGAACGAAGTATAAACATCAATTCCAGGTTCCCGAAGCGCGAACTGTGTTACAAGTATCGATAACTCTCAAGTTCCCGGAATGCGAACCGGATTATCGATCTCAAATCATCCTAAGTCTCCAGAATGCGGACATGTGCATAGGATTCGCAAAAAATGCGATCAATCACCAAAATACAAATGTTGTTCCCCAAGACTAGGGGGCAGAAAAGCTAAGTGTTAATCACTAACCAAAGTGATACTATATCCGGAGTTCAACTCATTCATTAAATCATGACACGAAATTATATTTCCATGCTTGGCATATAAAAAAAACAAACATTGCAAAACACTTAAGTAAAAGAAAAGAGCAACTTCCCATTCAATCAACTAACAAAAGCAAGTTTGATTACACGGCATGTCAAAAAGTTTCAATTAAGTGGAGGCCGAATCCACATATATACACGGCTCTGAAAGAACAAAAGAAAAGGTAAAAGAATTTCTATTCACAACCACATGGTAAAACGAGGAGTTTACTCCTTCTTCTTCTGGGGTTTCTTCTTCGGAGTTGAGCCGCTAGACCCACTACCCAGCTTCCTGCGAGACTTTTTGTCCTTCTTTGGAACATCCTCAGGATCTGGCATGATGTCAATATCTTCTTCGGAGCTAGAAGGGATGGAGATTCTCTTGGAAGGACGAACCGGAGGTAGAGGAGCCGTAACAGGTGGTGGAGCTTCGGCACTAGAAGTCATAGCTATGCCGACAGGAGAAATAACCATTAAAGGAGTTAAGCTTGATGGAGCAACATCACTTCCGGAACCGCCAACCATCGTCGCCGTAGCCATTTCAGCGCTTATTTCGGCAAGGATTTCTTCTTCTCGAGAAGATCGAGCAGCGCTGGACACACTGATAGTCGGCATAAACGAGTTAAAGTTGGAGCGACTCCACCCATTGCAAAAGAAGGATCGGTAAAAGGTTCACAGGGCTGCTTGAGAAGTTCCTCAATCATCTGAGCATCAAGCGACATTGAACTCCCCTCTCCAGTCTCGCCGGTTACGGCGGTAGTCGTGATAGCCTCAGTAACGACAGTTCCTTGCATTGACTGCAAAATTTGTGGTACTGGAAGTGCTGGCGCATCACTTTCAGTCACTGATCGAAAAGAAACGAGAATAATCAGTCAAACGATCTGTTCCAAGTTCGTCTTTCTAAAACATTTAAGGAATATTTGAAATACCTTCTTTGCCTCGGCTCGGTGATGAGACGAGTTCGGAAACAGCAGTTGTACCGAGAGACAGTTCCCGTTGATCCGGGTTATAAGCAGGAACAACATGTGGACCAACTATAGCAGTAACTCCAGACGAGGTCGGGGCAGCAACTGAAACATCCTCACTACAATGTGCAGCTCCAGAACCCTCGCCAGTCTCCACATGGTGAAAACCAAGTCTCTCTCTCTCTCAGCAGAAATCATCGCTTCATGGAGAAGTTTCCTTTCCTCCTCGCTCAACAAGCGAGACTCGAGTTCAAATTCATCCACGGCACCTTCGGGGAGAGATGCTTTCTTGCTCGCCACCAATTTTCTCCAAGCATTGAGTAGAAGCATAGAATAATCTCCGAGCCACGAGAGATACCTGTGCTCAAGCACATTAGCATTATAAGTGTCAAGGAGCTCATCAAACTCGGCTTCTACCCTGAACAGCTCTGCCTGGACTCTCCCCTCCACTTCTGTCTCCACCGCTTCAACTTTAGCAACCGCCGCGTCTCGCTCGGCTCGAAGGGACACAACTTGCTCACACGCTTCTTGTGCGGCCACATTAGCATTATCTTTTTCCTTGTTTATGTCGGCAAACTTAGCCTTTAATTCCTCTAGTTCTTTGATTGCCGCATCCCTCTCGGCCTCAACATTTTTGTAACGATGGCCCAAGTCTTCAACTAAAGTGCAATGCGCCTGTTGCATCTTTGCCATCTCAACTAATGTCTCATCGACCTTTTTTAGCGACTCAACTTCGGCCTTACGAGAAGATTCCGCTTCAGATTGAAGTATATCAACAATACGGTTCTTCTGAGCCAAGTCGGCTTCCAGTTTCTCAATAATTTTGGCTCGATCGAAGGCTACTTTCGAAGCTTTAACAGCCGCCTTATACCATTCTTTGTACTGAGCATAGAAATCGCGGGTATAGCTGAGGGTGGTGTTCACAGCCTCTTCGGGAATTCTTTTGAGATTGGGAGGAAAGATGTAAGCGTCGAAGCATATTTCTGAAAAATGTTTCTTCAGTTGAGCAATTCTTATAGCCCCTTCACCAGATGGTTCGAGAGGGGCCTCCTCCACAGTTATGGTCGTAGCCGTATCAGTCCTAGAACGGTGTGGACCAGGTTTTGAGATCTGTAAAGATGGCTGTTTTCGCAAAGGTTCAAGTGCAGGTGCCTGGCTTCTGGGTGGCGGAGGAGAACAAGAGGGTGAACGGTACCTTCGATCCCTATCAGAACGCTCCTGGCTAGAATAATGTCGGGAATGGTCCCTCTCACTATGCTCTTGGTCATAATGCCTCCATTCACGATCACGATCAGAATCCCTACAGCGAGATTCGTAATAAGATGAAGAATGATGCACTCGCCGAAGTCTATCAAGTGTAGAAGGACGATCCGACATAGCACCTGTAAAGAAGAAACAATTCAATTAAGTACCAAGGAAAAGCACTGCAATGCATGTGGAAGTCGTGAAGTGTTGTGAAAGTGTATAAATGCGCAAACCCCCCGACCAACCAGAAGCGTCGATTACACTAACGGGTAAAGATTCGCTTATATCAAGCGTTTCCCGGAGCTCTTCCAACCCGGACCCGTGGTGGAGAGATACGTAGTCCGGAACGGGAATATCGTCCAGCCCTTTGAAAAAGTCTCCAGGCTGGCGAGGAGCGGCGCCAGAGACAATAACCCCAGGTTTGGAACGGGTTACGACTACAGACTTCCATCTCTTAAACTTAGGTACAACAGCCTTGCCTTTCTGACCCTCTTCTATTCTGGAAAGGTCGGCTGCTATCTCTGTGTCCGTGGGCGTTCTTTCATCATCGCTTGCTTCTCTTACCACAATGCCAGGTTTTCTTTTTACCACTTTCTTCTTCTTCCTCGAGGCCGGTTTTGCCAACCCTTCAATTACAATACTCTGGCTCATCTCAATCAAACCCAGCGTCCTTAAGTTATCGTCGGTCAACAATAAGTCGATGTGCCTTGAATCGCTTGGGACCATTTGCAAGCTTTGAACGATGCCTCTATAATGCCCACCGGTAGGTCTCGAAATGATGGCTATAAGAGTAACAGAGTATTAGTGCAAGTATTAAGAGTGGCCATTCAAGGATGACTTATGATACTTATGTCTGGATAACCATCTCCTGGCAAACCCTGGGGGGCATCGAACAAAAAACCACTCGTTCTTAAAATAACTGAGTCTAGTCCAGGCTCCTGTCACAATCTGGCATTTTCTAACTGCTTCTAAAAAAGTGAAAGACGGGCTATCACCCCTACTCTTGAAATTGAATATGTGCCTGATCTCGTTTGGCTTTGGCGGGCGAAAAAGGCAGTCCATAAATATGACAAAGACGCTATTCAGCAATGCATGCCCGTTGGGATGGAGTTGTGAAGGAGCAATTCCTAAGTACGACAGCATCTCTCTGATGTATTGGTTAAAAGGAGGGAGAGATCCAACCGCGCAGGCATGGCGGTAAAAGGCAGTATATCCTTCAGGTGGGTTATGTGGTCTGTCATTGGCACTAGGTAATAAAACATCGTCCAGGGATATGTTATGTTTCAAACATATCCGGCCCAACAAAGACTACGAGATACTGGACTAAACAGAATCGATAGGATCTTCGATAAATATGGCCTCCGGCAACTCATCCGGAGCCGCATCTATAACTTCAGGAGGGATTTCCGGAATCTCAAGCACTGGAGGAGGCGAGCTTTGTACCTCTTGTTGTTGAGAACTCGAAGATTCCATAATTAACTAACTCACCAGAAAGCGGCGTTAAATACATAAAAAGCCCATACATTCCCCCAGTGTAAAGTGTATGAATATGTCGTGCAGTGCAAGTGCTATGCATAACTTTAGCAGATTTTACAAGTTGAAACAAGATGTTCGAATGACGAAACTTTGGAATTTGAGAATGAAAATGACCGTCATCGCTGACCGTCACTTTCACGCCACCCATATGCTACTGACCAATTCAAGTATAAATTCGTTATATTTTGGTTAAGTCATGGTGCCATCGACGAGCTCCAAAAGGGAGGTCAAGTCAAATTCGATTATGCAAGGCCGAAGCTCGCCGGAGTCAAGTATGCTAAAGTTCAGTGAGTTCGTTAAAGTTCAACTTGAAATTGGTCGTAGTTCAGATGTTGGAGCAAATCAGAAGAGTGGGAGTCCCAGAAGCAAGGACGTTCGAATCGATCGACTCGAATCAATACGAGTCGAATCGACGAATTCGAATCGATCGACTCGAATCGATACGAGTCGAATCGATGAACTTCGAATCGGTACGCCCCGACTCCATGTAGTTCGACTCGATGAGACCTTGGGACTGAGAAGCAATTCGAATCCATGAGCTCTGCACAACTTCGAATCGATCGATATTGAACACCTTCGAATCCATCAGAATATCGTTACTTCGAATCGATCGGCACGAGACCCTTCTTCTTTCACAACCATCGATTCGAAGCCTTGCACTCAAGATCGATTCGAACTGTTCATTCCTGGATCGATGCGAAGCAATGAAGGAAGATAGCGTCCATCAATATCTACGCTCCTCCAAGACAACATTCTACGATCGATACGAACTGAATGGTTTCGTTCCTTAGATCCATCGAGTCGACCCATTCCAGATCTCACAACCCTTTATGATTTTCAGAAGAATGGATTGAATCGATGCTGGAAACTCCAGTTTTATCATTCCCTACGCTCGAATTGATCCCTTGGTTACCTGATTGGATTCGATTGCAAAAGAAGACTTTGTGGAATTTTATCGTTTCATGCAAAGACATGGTTGTTTCTAGCTCTGGAGGATCGATTCGAAGAAGCGGCGATGGTACTAGTAAAAAGTAAAAAGTGAAAGTGAGGCATACCTCGCGTATTTATACGGGTTCGAGAAAACGCTTGAGGCTCTTCGTCTCCCGGTCATATTGACCTTCTACCACCGGTCACTCGCAATATCCTATCGATTCGAAAGATCGCTCAATCACCTATCGTGTTCGAATCCATCACACGGCTGAATCCATATATCACTTCGAATCTGTTGCCCTCGAATCCATTACACGTTCGAATCCATCCCTGCAGGATCGATGCGAGGCATTATCGATTCGAAGGAGCCATCGAACAAAGGTTGGATTGAAAATTGTATCGATTCGAAGCACGAAGACCATTAAACCATTGATTCGAAAGCTATCGCTTCGAACATACATGACTTTGAATCCATCAAAATCCACCGATGAGAACGGACGAATCGCTTCAATTTGAAAAATTACTTGTCTACCTTTTATATCGATATAGGAGAGGATCGATACAAGAGGATGATTATAGACAATCATAAAAACAGTGTCTTAACTCGAATCTCAAATCGGTTCAGGAGAGGACCGATGCAGAATTCGATAACAGACCGAACTGACAACAACTTACAATCACGCAACGTTAGCCAAAGTCAAGGTGATACATATATGCACAAATTTTTGACTAATATTTGATCGTTATCGTTCACAGGGATCAGATATCCATCTCGTCATGATTTCAACGACGAACAGTCGATCACAATCATACGACGATTGGCTACAGCAATAAAGAATACAACTCTCAGCAAAGCATGTTCTAATTGTCCAACGATAGACTGCAGCTTTTCAAAGCACGTCATGTTTACACAAGACGTACTTTGGGGGGCAAATGTTATCCCACCTTTTGGCAAGGCCAAGATAACCAGGAACTGACTGAAAAAGACAGGATCATATGTCCTCAATTTGGAATGATTGATTGGGCAACTACAAATATCGATGAATTTTGCCCGAGTCCGGATCGGGCTACGATTGATAAGACACGTCAAGCTAAGTGGTAGAAAACAACGTTCCAAATTTCGGGGCAATCCGAGTTAGTATGCTTAAGTTATCGCCAATGGGAGATGGATGGAATGATATAGGCTCGAATCCCTCAGGAATGGCATAGGTTCGAATCGATCAGAAGTAAGCCATGCTCCGAATCCATCGACCACACATTGGTTCGAATCCATCCAAGTGGCCATGCTTCGACTCCATCAACCACGCATTGGTTCGAATCCGTCCACAAGGCCTTGGTTCGAATCCATCGGTAGTCATCCATGGTTCGAATCCATCAGAACACACCTTGCTTCGACTCCATCGAGCAAGCTTTAAGGTCGTATCCATCCCATTATGCTTTGGTTCGAATCCATCCTTGTATGCCCTAGCTCGAATCCATCGGGGGAAAGTTTCCTCGAATCCATGCAAGTGAAGAAGCCTCGGCTCCATTCCAAAAACTCGTCTTCGAATCCCCCAATTGAGGCAACCTCAAATCGATCAAATGCTTTGACCGATTCGAACGAGTACCAGTTCCATTGATTCGAAGGAAGCATGCCTTCGAATCCAACTCTTCGAATCCATCAGATAAACGCGGCTAAAACCAAGGATATGACCCAGAAAACTCGGAGAAAAAGGGGGATTGACCCGAAGCATACGCACCACGTCATCACTTTCATATGCAGAAGCATGGATTCAACCCTATGGATTCGAACCGTAACGATTCGAACGGATCCATGGGGCGAAAAACTCCATCTTGAATCAATCATAACTCGAGATCTACAAATCCAAATGCTATGAAATTTTCACAGGAGCTTGCATATACGTAGAAGAATGTTCACGCCAAGTTTCATCACGATTGGACACTTTTTTGATCGATTCGAACCAAGGGTCGAATCGATCCCAAAGTGGGCCCGGATCTCCAGAATTCGACCGTATAGGCCCCCCTCACGTACTAGAAGCGTTCTCCCCTGATTTTAGGCGAAATATCAGCCTCCTACACCTATAATAGAGCCCCTGGTCATTCAGAAAAGGGATCGGAGAATCTTTAGAGCAAGGGAACGCCCGGACGCTGCCAGAATTGCTTCAGAGCACAACCGCTGCCTTTGATTTCGAATTTTGGCTTACTACTTGCTGTACTTTGACATAAAAAAAGTTGTATTCTCCGAATATCAAGCAATAAAGTAACAAAACTTCATAGTGGACGTAGGCAATACGCCGAACCACTCTAAATCGTTGTCTCTTGTGCAATTTACTTCCTGTTATTTGGAGTTTTTGTTAGATAATCCACATTTTAATTTACTTTCTTCATTTATTATCTCTTCAAAAACTTCCGACGAGTGTTGTGCCCAATTTTGACACAAACAATGAGATCATCAGCAAAAAGGAGACAAGAAATTTCCATAATTTTGCAAAGAGGATGATAATCCACGAGGTGAAGAGACATTGCATTTTTGGATATGACAGTAAAGAGTTCGATGACACAAATAAATAAGTGAGGAGAGATAGGGTCGCCCTGACGAATCCCTTGAGTAGCTTTGAGGTATCAAAAAATGCTACCATTAATACTCAAAGAATAGTTGACAGTGGAGATACAGGTGAATATCCAAGCAAGGAAAGGAGTAGGGAAATTCATTCTATGTAAGTTATAAATGATAGTTTTCCACTGAACTGTGTCATATGCCTTCTGAATGTCCAACTTTAAAACACATCTGGGGGAAACATTAATTCTGTTGTAGCCTCTGAGCAGTTCAGTGGAAAGAGTGACATTATCAGTGATGTCTCTGTTGGCCAAGAAAGCACCCTAATTAGATGAGATAATGGAAGGAAGGATCTCCTTCATCCTTGCAGCTAAAATCTTAGTTATACACTTGTATATAACATTACAACACGCGATGGGTCTGAACTGACTAACCAAAGAAGGATGATCAACTTTAGGAATGAGAGCAAGTCTAGTGGCATTGATACCAGATAACATCTTGTTATGTTTAAAGAAACTGAGAATGACATTAATGACACCACCTCCCACAATTTCCTAGCAAGACTTATAAAAGAAAGCATTAAACCCATCATGGCCAAGAGAACTAGTAGCCTTCATGTTGAAAATTGCATCTTTGATCTCAGAAGCAGTAATGGGTCTAATTAAGTTAGCCTTGTGATTATCAGAGATAGTAGGGATTTTGGAGTGGGAGAATAATTGGTCAGTTATAACAGGAATGTCATGGCTACCCAAAATGTCTTTAAAGTACTCCAAAAAACCATGGTGAACAGATTCAGGAGAAGAACAGATGGCACCCCACTTATCGGTAATACTAGTAATGTTTCCAGTAGCATGCTTGATAGTGAGGAACTCATGAAAGGTTTTGGAATTCCTATTCCCATATAAATTCCATTCAGTCTTCAATTTTTGTTTATTCATTTTGTACTCCTCAACCAAAGCCTTAGCTAAATTATTCTTCATGCTTATCTTAAGATCAATAAGGGACTTGTTGAAAGGATTGAGTTGAATATCTCTCTGAAGTTGCTCAAGATTACCTCTCAGAGAAGAAGAGACACAATTACCAGTTCCAAAATTTAATCGAGCCCAAGTTCTGAGTTTTCCTTTGAGATGTCTTAATTTTGCCTGCATATTGAACATTGGGTTACCAAAAATATGAATTTTCCAAGAGTCATTAACAACATTAGTAAAATCAGGGTGATCAACCCAGTTATTAAAAAACGAAAAAGAGGCATGTCTTCTCATAATCTTCTTTCCCCAGTCAAGAAGCAAAGGAGAATGGTCAGACAATGAAGGAGGTAAGATGATGGAAGAAAGAAAAGGCCATTTAATAAGAGCAGGCAGGTTAAAGTAGGCTCTATCAAGTTTACATAAAATCAAATTTCCCGTTCTACTAGAATTACTCCAAGTGAAATTGTTACCGGAGGAAGGAATTGGAAGTAATCTAGAGTCAAAGATTGCATTATTCAAAGGTCTAGTTTGTGTGAATTTAAGAGGAGTACCACCAAACTTGTCAGATGACTGTTGCATACAGTTCCAATCCCCCAAGCATATCCAAGGAGAGTTATGAGGATGAAGAGAGGGGATGATGTCTAGGAGGATCTGCCTATGATTAACACTATTATCAACATAAACCGAGGTAAGAAAAAAAGACGAAGAAGAAGGAATATGAGTTATTAAAGAGTGAATGAACTGCCTATGAACGGTGATTGGAGATAAGGAGAAAATAGTAGGATTCCAAAGAATTAGAAGCCTACCAAAAGGAGCTTGAGCTAAATTATGAATGGATTTCCATTGTGGCATAAAACATGACACTGCAGTGGAAGTAGTAGAGTGGTTTAATTTTGTTTCAGCCACAGTCAAGAGGTGAATATTATGAGAAGAGATTAGATTACTAATTTCTAATTGTTTTGCAAGATAATTAGCTCCCCTTATATTCCAATAACCAATTTTGTCAATCATCATAACTTATTGGAGGATGCTCTGGTACAAACCCCAGAGAAGGTGGGAGAAGGAATTGAAGACTGAAGTGAATGGCCTGCTGTTTGTTGTATCGAAAATGGACAGCCATTATCCCTGTCAGAAGAATGGGAATGAGTGCTAACTTTTCTAGGTCTGCCTCTTTTGCTTGTTTTAGAAGTGGATGCATGGGAAGTGAATGTGGCTGAAGAGAGATTAGTTGAAAGAGAAGGCTCAATGTCTGGGAATAAGTGAATAGGAAGAGACAACGAGGAGTAAGGGGAATCAGGAGATAAATCAACAGGGAGGTTAGCTGGTAGGGAGGAGTGCATACCAGTGTTCTCTTCAGAACCAGTGGCCATTAGTGATATTTGATTAGGAATTCTAATATCAGAGGAAGATATTAGAGATTCAGAAATGTTGTCATTGTCCATTTCTTGAAGGACAGAAAAAGGATTATTAGTATGCAAGGACTCATCACAAGTATTTGTTTCAGATATCTGCATATAACAAGAATCAGTGTTACAAATAGTGGAAGGTATGTCAGTTGCATTGGAGGAACAAATATCATGCAAAGCTTCCTGAGGGGGAATGTTAGTAATAACTTCATTTGCTCCTTTTTTCCTGTTGCATTGTTTCCAATAATCTCACCATCTTCAATTCTATCATCCTCCTTTTCTATATTATTCTTTTCCAAATTAACTTTCCTCCATTCCTTATTAACTTGTTTACTCCTCCTTTTTCCTTTAATATAAAATACTCTGTTACTATTTCTTTTTGCTACCAAATCATTTCCAACTTCCTGTTCCTCATCCTTTGACCCTTTTTCCACCTCTCTTTTGTTGCCTAAATCATAATCTACCCCTGAATTAATATCACATAGATTTGTAGCATGTCCAAACACTTTGCAGTGCGTACATATCAGAGGTTTCCCACAATATTCTACCATAACGTTTGGGCATAACTCATTCCCCACTGCAATATGGTCAGGAAGATCCACATCAAGTGAGACTTCAATCAAACACTTCGCATACTCAAATCTCTTCATTTTTTCTGTGTTTTCATCAAAACAAACAAGTTTACCCAGGTGGCAGGCCAGCCAGTTGATGCCCAATAGAGTCCAAGTTAAAGTAGGAATTTTGTATAAGTGCACCCGTATAGGAACTGATTTGATTGAAGATTGAGCAGTAGTGACAGCAGGAATCCATTTAGTTATTATAAACATCTGACCATGAATAAAGATAGGATCTTTCATCAGTACATACTGCTTATCTTCATCATTACTAAATTTGAGGTAGTAGTTCTGTTTGTCAAAGAAAATTTCACAGGATCCTTTGAGTTTCCATATTTTATCCAAATGAGCCTTCACCGCCATGAAATCAACAGTTCCCGCCAAGAAAAAACCAACAAGGCAATCAGACCAAACCTTCATGCCTTCATTAACAACCTCAACAGGAGGTTCTAAAGGAGTACCATTATAATGAAGGTCAAACTGAACTGGAGCATAAGTTCCTGCATTACGAGGTTTATTTGCAAATAAAGATGACCACTTAAGGCTGGGGGCAGAAGAAGAAGGAAGAGAAGGCTGAATGACCTGAGGAGGAGAAGGAGCGGTTATTAATGGAAGAGGGGGGAAAGAAGACAAGAGTGCATCAGGAGTTGCCAAAGATAGAGGGTCAGGAGCCGGTGGAATATGAGGAACAACGGGGATTATAGGGGAAGGAGGGATGGAAGGTACAGTGTGAGATGGAGGAATCAAAGAAGTTGAGGGAACATGAGGAATGGAAGAAGGAACAGGTGGAGCAGGGGCTGGAGGGAGAAGAGGGGAAGGTACACAAGGTGATGGAGGAGCAGGCAAGGATGAAAAGACTGAGAGTACAGGAGGGATGGGAGAAGTGATAGGAGAAGGAACGGTTAGACATGGGAAGACATGGGAGAAGTAATTGGAAATACAACTAATTATTAGATAATTAATTATTGAATTTAATTGGAAATTGGTTAAAATAGTGGATCTTGGTTTTTAAGCTGGTTAAAAATATTTCAAAGGCTTGAAAATTTATATCTATAATACTGGATATAATAGAAGTTTTAAATTTGAGTTTGAAAGTGTTTTGTTCAGTTTTGAAATTTTATAGTTTAAATTGATATTTAAAAGCCTTCCAAGGCATAGTCTCGGAATTCGACGAAACTAGTTCCATTGAATCCGTAATAGTATGTTGTTATTGGATTTCAATTTTCCTAGCATTTGAAGTTGTCGTGTGACCGTACGGTAGATAAACACGCTGAAATCTTTATCAAAATCAAATATAAATAACTGGGTACAAAAAGGCTATCTTCTTCATACGACTGAGTTAGGACTCGAAACCTTTTCCATTGCATTCGGAATAGGTGTATAACATTATAAAAACCTAACGGCACGCCTAAATAGGAGGTCGAGATTGCGAGTTGCGTAATTGTGACGATTTAAATTTAAATATAATATAATTGCATTTAAACCACTGTAGCAAGTGCAAACACATAAAGAAAATTCTAAGACACTTGTTTATCTGGTTAACATGCGTCTTCTTTTTTTTTTAAATATAATAAAATGGCCGACCTCCTTTACATCAAACAGAAGAAAAAAATATAAAAATAAATAATTAGTCTCGTTAAATCGAAATGGCGACAGTTTCCCTCATGATTTTAATTTCAAAATCATGGCCGCCCCGTTCGATATTCAATCGAGAATATAATGGAAATCGAAGTCGAGTTCAGTTCAATCTAATCGATCGACTTCGATGCAAGTTTTAGGCCCGAGGCTAGGGGTAGAGAGTCGAATGGCAAGGAATTCGCGACCTTACGCATTCGTGTTGGGGAGTGATTTAGGGTTAGTTCGATTGAGAGGGATGCGTGGCCACGATGGACGGCGCTAGTGCAGACGAGGCGGAGCGAATGGAGGTCGGAGCGCCGAAGCTTAGATGTGAGTTTCTATGCGATTTAAGGTAAATTCTTTTTTTTAAAAAAAATTAGTTAAGTAATTTTAAAAATTTTAATTTTAATTTGATTTTTATTTCGTTAATCAGAAATTTTTACAGTAGAACAAATCTGGTTGGGTTATTTACTGAAATAGAAATATATATATATATATATATATATGTTATAAACTGTGTGGAATAGTAGAGAAAAAAGTATAACATGGATATATATATATATATACGCATGCCAGCTCGATTTAATTTTATATAAGTAAACAGGAAAATTTTATATAGGAAGATTTCGAAAATATATATATAGGATTTTAAAATGTTGTAAAGTTTATATAAAAAAATTATTAGATTTTTAAACCTATATAGAAAATTTTTGTAAGTATATGTATGAAGTTTCATAGATAAAAATATATTTAGGGTGATTAATTTACTTAATAAACTCATTTAGCTATTTAGTTACTAAAGATAATTTATTAAAAGGAAAATTTGTTTAATATCAAATTATTAGAAAAATATGAAAAAATGAATAATGGGTTTAAATTAATTGTTGGTCAATTTAATTTATTAAATGATAAATTATTGTAGATGATCTCAGATGTTAATAAATCATATAATATTGTACAATATATAAAATCGTGGAGAATCGAGCTGGTGTGGATCAGATTGCAAATTAAAATCAAAGGTGGGTTAGTCTCACTCATTTGGACTACCATTTATATTTAGATAATTAAATTTAAATTATTGGATTGATTGCTTGGATTGATGATCTATTATCAGTATGGATGTGATATTATATATAGTATACATACATACATACATACATACATATATATATATATATATATTGGAGTGATTGATTTCTCACATTATATAGCGGATGACACCCTATGCGGCCCGCTTATAGCAGATGACCCCATATACCGCGATATTCCACCTCGAAGTATAATTGGTATTTTATATTGTGCAAACATCTGTGGATGTAGGGAAACAAGTTGGAGGGATCCAACTGGATTCCTCAAATGTCTGAATTTGTTTCATATTCCGTGATATTATTTATTGATAATCTGTGATAGATTATATTGGTAATTGAAATTATTGAATGATATGGTGTGGCCGAATATATTTTGGTATTTTAAGATATCAGAAATATTATAATCGGACTTTTGGAAGGAATTTAAAGTAGAGAATTTAAAGTAAAATAATTTTAGAGAATTGGATAAATTAAAAGAAAATTCGGAAAAGGATAAAAGTTGATTTTTGAAATCCTATCGAATAAATTTCAAGTACGCGGAAAGAGATTTTTAATAAATGGAAATAAATGAATTTTGAGAACTTAAGTAGTATTGTTTAAAAAATGAAGAATTTATTTTAAATTTAGGATTTAAAATGGTTTGGGAGAAATAAAGGGAGAATTTTAAAATTAAGTATGAAATTAATATTTCAAATTTTAAATAAGATTTTAAATCTAAATAAAGGAGTGAATATGGAATTAATGGGTTTTGAAATAAATTTGGATTAGTAAAGGAATTTATTTTGAAATGGAGTAAATTTTGGAAACCGATATGAAAGTTGACTAAGTGTTAAAACTGTGATTAAAGGAGAATGAGATTGTGAAATTTATGAACAGGGTTTATAAATAAGTGAAATATTTATCAGAGGATAATTTGGAAGTATAAATTCAGGATGAGAATTTATAAGGAAAGGGTGATTTGTTTAAAAATAAATAGTGGTTTATTTTTAAAAATGTGGAAAGTAAATTTACGGGTTTGGGACGTAAATTAAATTTGGATAAATCGATAAGAATTTATTGACAGATTTAATGGACTATTTTGGAATGGAAAGTGTATTTTCCTGAAAAGCCAAATATGTTTTCAAAGCAGATTTTTTAAAATATCAGTTAGAGATTTTTAAGTGGTTTTAAAATAATGTTTTAGAAATAAATTATTCTTTAGTGGTTATAAAAAATTTAAGAGCAAATATTTATTGAGTTATAAGTAAATTATTTTAAAGGTTTAACTAGTATTATGATTTTAAAGATAATTATTTAATATTTATACCTTATAGAATAACTTTTATTTTAAATTTTGTCTTGGATTAAGTTTTACATGAGAAATTTATTATAAAAATTTCATAACTAGCATTTTAAATAAAATGTTTTAAATAGTTTTATTAAGTGTTTGATGTATATATTTTTGGATAAAGTGATTTAAATTATTTAAGAATATAAAGTATTAAGGCTTGGTGATTTTCAGTGGAAATAAACAATTGGGTGGAAATTTATTCCATGAGAGAAAAAGTGATTTGAGACCATTTTCAAAGGGTTGAAATGTAGAAAAATATCCTGCGAAGATATTTTGAAATAAATAAATAATTTGGGAAATTATTAAGGTATAATGGTTATTTGTGGATGTTATTTGATAGTTAAATTACCGGCTATCAATATTGGTCAATGCACTGATCGTTTCGAAAAGACTAGGATCAGATTAATTTTTCAAAAACCACTTCGATCTGCTTTGAACGTTTTCGTGAGGACAAGATCTTGGAGTCGAAGATGGAGCAGTGAAGTGCAAGAGCTAATCGTTACTAATCCTGCGGGTGATTCCAAAATGGATGTAGTAGGAATAGTGCATTCGGTTCCGTTCGGACCTGGAATGGACTTGTATGGATGAATGCTATCAGAACATCGTCAGGAGGACGTTGAGCATTCTAAGTGAATGTGTGCTAAAAAGGTAACGCATAGCCTTGAGCCTTATCAACCGGGAATGGCTAAAACAGGGGTGGTGCACACAAGTCTAAGTGGCTAGCAACCAATTAGGGTAAGGTCATCCCTGTCTAGATGTCCTTTTTTTTGGCTGTATGGGAGGTTGTCGATCCCAACCGCGGGGTGACCCTTATTCGGACTATCCAGTAAGGGGTAGCTCCGGTCTTGTGTAGCAGGGGATCGGGGTGGATCCTCGGTATGGTGATCTAGACCACGTACTGTGACGGACGGTACCCCAGGAGCCCTGCCATTGTATGGAATCCAATCTTCAATAAGCGCCTGTACGGTTTTGATTGTGTCCAACTATTACTGGAATGTGAGATGCAAGCATTTCAACTAGATTCTATTTTACTTTCTATAGACACTATTATAATATCAGACAAATTTGATAAAAATTATTTGGTTATCGTAAGGTAAAAACCCAGCATGTTTATTTGTGGCGTGGTCTTATGAGATACCTTTGATTTCAAAGGATTTTGGAAAATTTAATTATCCAATTAGGTGTGTTTTCTGACTCTACTTTTCCAGACTGACTCGGGTGTTATTTTGCTATAATGCTCGGGTCAGACCAAGTATTATAGATACAAGAAAGGATGCTATGGAGCTCACGAGATGAGCTAGATGGCGAGATATATCACACGTATTTGACGAATATTCCGCTATGTATGATTAACTACATAGTACATTTTGTGAGGACAGGTTATGATAACTGTTCATTTGTGTGCTATGAATTTTGTTGAACTCTGATGTTGTAATGTATAAACAGATATAGTTCTTTTTATTTAAAGATTAGTCATTTATCGATTATATATTGTTCCACTGCGATTGTGAGATTCTGATATTGTTTCTATTTCTTCTTCTACCACCTTCTTCTTTAACCCTAATGGTTCGGTTTTCCGGCATTCGATTGTTCGGCATTTAATATAGTGGATGTATTGATGTCAATTTTCGAACGTCGAAAAATCGGGTCATTACATTTGGTATCAGAGCTAAAGGTTAAGCGAGAACCTTGGCTCTAGTGGGGATTACTCATTAGAAATAGAGTCCGTAGTACTCTAGAATGAGTTTGAGTGTATTAACAGATATGAGCGTGTATTTGTTAGTGAATCTAAAAATTGTTTTTATATTGTGTTGATTTATCGGTTGAGTGTTTATGGATTTTGGTCGATATGTGGGATGCCATGTCATCGATAGGGATTTTTTAACTCTTAAACAAGATAAACCGACACAGTATTGTTTTAAACAGGGTAAATGAAATAATTTTGCCCAAATTATTTTTTTATATGAGAGAAATAATTTTCAGAAATTATTATAGTTAGGTAAGGTTGCTTGGTTGTTAGGAAGTGATAATATTAAGTTATTATCATTATTGTTGTGAGAAATTAAATAAGAAATTGAAATTATAACCAAAGGTTAAGGAATAAATTTATATAACAAAATGGGATTTGTAAATGTGAATTATAAATGTGATTTATAATTGAAAATTTCAGAGTAATATTTGAATATGAGTTGAAGGATTTGGAATTCGAAATTTTGGAAATTAAATTCCTTTGAGTTAATGATTTTCAAAGGTTTTGGAGGAATAATGGTGATATTATTTGAGCAATGTTTTTGAATTAGATTTGAAATCTGGTGAGCTTTGGAATTTAAAAATATTTAAAAGGGTTTTGAAGAGATACAAGCAATGAACTATTTTCGGTCGTTGGAAAATAACTTCGGTGAAGACTGCAGCATCATCGATGTTCATTTTCGAGTTTCCAAGGAAGGAATTTCCGCCAAAATGTTTTGAACTGGTGTTTGTTTACAAAAATTGGATTTAGTTTTGGAATGCGAAGAATAATTTGGTTTGGATATATATGATTTCAAAAATGTTTTGAATGTTAAGCAATTGTTTAAACTATGGAAGATTAATTAAAAATGCTTATGGAAATATGAATGTGTTTGATAACTTACAAAATTTGAAATATATTTGAATGAAATTCAACTTGAAAGAGTTAAATAAAGTAAAATGGTGGGCAAACCAATAAAAAATTCAAAGGTGATTAGTAAAGGGCATGTAAATAAGTTGGAAAACCTATAGAAGTTTAAAATTTTGAATGGAAATGGAAGGCAATTAAATCTAGTTAGATAAAAGTGAATTTGGGGAAAATTCTAAGTAGACTTAATGGAATGGTTATTGAAATAAACTTTATTAGTTGAAAATAAATTTGTGAATGAACAAATTTATTTAGTGTAACTAAATGGGAATTAGAACTGAACATTTGAATAAAGTTCAAATTTGAATTATGTCAAAATAAATGAGTAGAAGAAACCAGTTAAGTGAAATGGGTAAGTAAATAGAATTGAAACTGAAGTATTGGAATTCATTTTGAATTGGGTTAAGTAAAGTTGAAGAATTAATTCGAAATGGACTAAAATAATAAAGTTTGGAAATAAAAATGGTTTAAGATAAGACAAATAGAATTCAATATTTAAGGTGAATGGTAAAATGAAATCAGAATGGAATTGAAAATTTGAGTCAAATAAAAATAGATATAAAAGCTTAAGTAGCGAAGTAAAAATAAATATTAAAGTATATAGAATATTTATAATAAACTTAAGGAAGGTAAATGGTGAAATTCTTAAGTAAAAGTGGTATTAGGGAAAATATTCTAAGTTAAAATTTGAATGAAGGTTTAATAAGGTGTGTGAAATGTTAAAGGTGGATAAGTGAATAGAAATCAAAATAAATGTGAATAAAAAGAGAATTGATAAATCTAATAATCAATTGAAATAAGTGCGTAGGATGTACATATATTATTTTATTCGCATAACGATTTGATCCAGATTCGAGCACAGAATTTCGAGGTAGTTATACCAATCCGAGTTGGGATTTATCACTCGATTTTCGACGGCGAACCCTGGATATGGATTTTTGATTGATTCTGAATGTTCCTCTATCATAGTAAATGGCTATGCAAGTAAAATGACGGTTTCTAATCAAGAAACTAGGTCTGAGTCCGTATTGGGAAGTCGGGTGGACGATACTAGTTTGGAAATAAAATTGTGTGATCGAGTGAGCGATTAAATTTGGTATTGTGTACGGATGATATATGTGCATCGTACGGACTTGAATGAAATAGATATTGAAACTTTTGTAAAGAAAAGTATAAAATGATTTTGAATGCTATGATTGGGTATTGTATTGAGTAGGGTGCAGGTAATTAACAGCAAAAGGAAATGGTGTTTGAATTCGGAAGGTAAATTGAATTGCTCGACAAAAGGTATGTATTTAAACTTTTGTATGAAATTTGATGATTTTATGATCTAAACACTTGACGTTTTGTTTTCTTTTGAAATCTGGGGGCCCGCAGAGGCATTTTGTAGTTGTAGCGATCTTGCCGCACAAAGGAGACGCTGGAATTTTTTTTCAAAATTTAGGAAGTTATCAAAATTTTGAGAAAATTTTGATAATTTAAAATTGGTTTTAAATTTAAATTTGAATAGTTGAGTAAGTAACGTTGTTTGGAAATTATGGAAGAATTGAGAAAGTAAGTAAGGGTAATACTGTGCCTTTAATAAAAAGATTGTTTTAGAAAGTTGTTAGAAACTATTTGGATTGGGAAATAGTTAACGGGTTGGAGCATTTTTCTTGACTAGCAATTTCGAGGACGAAATTCTTTTAAGAGGGAAGGAATGCGACGACCCGAGATATTTGGATATTTGAAATTAGGATATTTATTTGATTTTAAATGTTTAGAAGTAAATTCTTAACTTGCATTTCAAATACAACTAATTATATTGGATAAATAATTATTGAATTTAATAATTGAAAATTAGTTAAAATAGTGGGTCTTAGTTTTTATGCTGGTTAAAAATATTTCAAAGGCTTGAAAATTTTATATTTATAATACTGGAGATAATAGAAGTTTTAAATTTGAGTTTGAAAGTGTTTTGTTCAGTTTTGAAATTTTATTGTTTAAATTGATATTTAAGAATAGCCTTCTAAGGAACAGTCTCGGAATTCGACGAAACCAGTTCCATTGAATCCGTAATAGTATATTATTATCGGATTTCAATTTTCATAACATTTTGGATTTGTCATGTGATCGTACGGTAGATAAACGCGCTGAAACCTTTACCGAAATCTAATATAAATAACTGAAACCAAAAAGGTATCTTCTTCATACGATCGAGTTAGGACTCGGAACCTTTTCCATTACGTTCGGAATAGACGTATAATATTATAAATGCCTAGCGGCACGCCTTGATAGGAAGTCGAAATTGTGAGTTGCGTAATTTGTGACGATTTAAATTTAAATTCAAATTCAAGTATAATATAATTGCATTTACACCACTGTAGCAAGTGAAAACACGTAAAGAAAATTCTAAGACAGGTGTTCATCTGGTTAACACGCGTTTTCTTTTTTTTTTAAATAATATAATAAAATGGACGATCTCCTTTACATCAAACAGAAGAAAAAAATATAAAAATAAATACTTAGTCTCGTTAAATTGAAATGGCGACAATTTCCCTTTTAATTTCAAAATCATGGCCGCCCCGATCGATATTCAATCGAGAATATAATGAAAATCGAAGTCGAGTTCAGTTCAATCTAATCGATCGACATCGATGCAAGTTTTAGGCCCGAGGCTAGGGGCAGAGGGTCGAATGGCAAGGAATTCGCGACCTTACGCGTTCGCTTTGGAGCAGTGATTTAGGGTCAGTTCGATTGAGAGGGAAGCGTGGCCGCGATGCGCGGCGCTGTTGCAGACGAGGCGGCGCGAATGGAGGTCGGAGCGTCGAAGCTTGGATGTGAGTTCCTGTGCGATTTTAGGTAAATTCTTTTTTAAAAAAAATAGTTAAGTATGTTTAAAACTTTTAAATTTATTTTGATTTTTATTTCATTAATCAGAAATTTTTACCGTAAAACAAACCTGGTTGGGTTATTTACTGAAATGGAAATATATATATATATATATATATATATATATATATCTTCCTATCTCAATTTAATTTTATATTAGTAAACAGGGAAATAGGAAGATTTCGAAAATATATATATGTATATGTAGGATTTTAAAATGTTGTAAAGTTTATATAAAAAATTTATTAGAATTTTAAACCTATATAGAAATTTTTTATAAGTATATATATGAAGTTTCGAAGATAAAAATGTATTTAGGGTGATTAATTTATTTAATAAACTTATTTAGCTATTTAGTTGCTTAAGACAATTTATTAAAAGGAAAATTTGTTTAATAACAAATTATTGGAAAAAAATGAAAAAAATGAATGACGAGCTTAAATTAATTGTTGGTCAATTTAATTTATTAAATGATAAATTATTGTGGATTATCTCAGATGTTAATAAATGATATAGTGTTTTACAAGGTCTAGAATCATGGAGAATCGAGCCGGCATGGATCGGATTGCAAATTAAAATCAAAGGTGAGTTAATCTCACTCATTTGGACTACCATTTAAATTTAAATGGTTAAATTTAAATTATTGGATTGATTGCTTGGATTGATGATCTATTATTAGTATGGATGTGATATTATATATATATAGTGTGTGTCTCTCTCTCTCTCTCTCTCTCTCTCTCTCTATATATATATATATATATATATATATATATATATATATATATTGGAGTGATTGATTTCCCGTATTATATAGTGGATGAGAACTTGTGCGGCCCGCATAATAGCGGATGACTCACCCATATACCGCGATATTCCACCTCAAAGTGGAATTGGTATTTTATATTGTGCTTAACGTCCGTGGATGCAGGGAAACAGGTCGGAGAGATCCAACTGGGTTCCTTAAAGGTTTGAATTTATTTCATATTTCGTGTTATGATTTATTGATAATCTGTGATAGATTATATTGGTAATTGAAATTATTGAATGATATGGTGTAGCCGAAGATATTTTGGTATTTTAAAATATCAGAAATATAAAAATTGGACTTTTGAAAGGAATTTTAAGTAAAATAAATTTAGAGAATTGGATAAATTAAAAGAAGGAATTTGGAAAAGGATAAAAGTTGATTTTTGAAATCCTATCGAATAAATTCCAAGTATGGGGAAAGAGATTTTTAATAAATGGAAATAAATGAATTTTGAAGACTTAACTAGTATTGTTTAAAAAATTGAAGAATTTATTTTAAATTCAGGATTTAAAATGGTTTGGGAGAAATAAAGGGAGAATTGTAAAATTGTGTATGAAATTAATATTTTAGATTTTAAATAAGATTTTAAATCTAAATAAAGGAGTGAATATGGAATTAATGGGTTTTGAAATAAATTTGGATAAGTAAAGGAATTTATTTTGAAATGGAGTAAATTTATGAAATCGATTTGAAAACTGACTAAGTGTTTAAACTGGGATTAAAGGAGAATGAGATTATGAAATTTATAAACAGGGTTTGTAAATAAATGAAATATTAATCAGAGGACAATTTGGAATATAAATTTAGGATGAGAATTTATAAGGAAATGGTGATTTGTTTAAAAATAAATAATGGTTTATTTTTTAAAGTGTGAAGTAAATTTACGGGTTTGAGACGTAAATTAAATTTGGATAAATCGATAAGAATTTAT
Organism: Allium cepa; assembly: GCA_030765085.1. Lineage (NCBI taxonomy): Eukaryota > Viridiplantae > Streptophyta > Magnoliopsida > Asparagales > Amaryllidaceae > Allium > Allium cepa. The sequence goes on from CM060928.1 coordinate 252,242,137, forward strand.
TAACTGATTTAATGGACTATTTTGGAATGGAAAGTGTATTTTTCTGAAAATCCAAGTATGTTTTCAAAGCAGATTTTTGAAAACATCAGTTAGAGATTTTTAAGTGGTTTTAAAAGAATGCTTTAGAAAGAAATTATTCTTTAGTGGTTTTAAAATTTTTAAATGTAAATATTTATTAAGTTAATTTTTTAGGTAAATTATTATAAAGGTTTAACTAGTATTATGATTTTAAAGATAATTATTTAATATTTTTACCTTATAGAATAACTTTTATTTTAAATTTTGCCTTGGCTTAAGTTTTACCTGATAAATTTATTATAAAATTTTTATAACTAGTATTTTAAATAAAGTGTTTTAAATATTTTTTATTTTAAGTTTTTAAATTATATATTTTGGATAATGCGATTTAAATTATTTAAGAATATAAAGTTTAAAGCTTGGTGATTTTCAGTGGAAATAAACAATTGGGTGGAAATTTATTCCGCAAGATAAAAAGTGATTTGAGACCATTTTCAAAGGGTTGAAATGTAAAAAAAATATCTGCGAAGATATTTTAAAATAAATAAATAATTTGGGAAATTATTAAAGCCTGATGGTTGTTTGTGAATGCTATTTGATAGTTAAGTAACCGACTATCAATATTGGTCAATGCGTTGATCGTTTCAAAGAGACCGGGATCAGGATTAATTTCCCGAAAACCACTTCGATACGGTTTAACCGTTTTCGTGAGGAAGACAAGAGCTTGGAGTCGAAGATGGAGCAGTGAAGTGCAAGAGCTAATCACTACTAATCCTGAGGGTGATTCCAAAATGGATGTAGTAGAAATAGTGCATTCGGTTTCGTTCGGACCCAGAACAGACTTGTATGGATGAATGCTATCAGAACATCGTCAGAAGGACGATGAGCATTCTAAGTGAATGTGTACTAAAAAGGTAACGCATAGCCTTGAGCCTCATCAACCGGGAATGGCTAAAATAGGGGAGATGCACGCAAGGCTAAGTGGCTAGCAACTAATTAGGGTAAGGTCATCCCTGTCTAGATATCTCTTTTTTCAGCTATGTGGGCGGTTGCTTATCCCAACCGTGGGGTGATCTTATTCGGACTATCTAGTAAGGGGTAGCTCCGGTCTTGTGTAGCAGGGGATCAGGGTGGATCCTTGGTACGGTGATCTAGACCACGTACTGTGACGGGCGGTACTCCAGTAGCATTGCCATTGTATGGAACCCAATCTCCAATAAGCGCCTGTACGGTTTTGATTGTGCCCAACTATTGCTGGAACGTGAGATGCAAGCATTTCAGCTAGATTCTATTTTACTTTCTATAAACACATTATAATATCAGACAAATTTGATAAAAATGTTTTGGTTATCGTAAGGTAAATACCCGGCACGCTTATTTGTGGCATGGTCTTACAAGATACCTTTGATTTCAAAGGATTTTGGAAACTTTAATAATCCAATTGATTGTGTTTTCCCACTATGGTTTTCCAGACTGACTCGTATATTATTTCGCTATAATGCTCGGGCAGACCGAGTATTATTGATACAGGAAAGGACGTTGTGGAACTTAGAAGACGAGCTGGATGGCGAGACGTATCACACGTATTTGATGAATATTCCACTATATATGATTAACTGAATAGTCAGTTTTGTGAGGACAGGTTATGATAACTGTTCAATTATGTACTATGAATTTTGTTGAACTCTGATGATGTAATGTATAAACAGATATAGTTCTTTTTGTCTAAAGATTAGTCATTTATCTATTACATGTTGTTCCGCTACGATTGTGAGATTCTGATATTGTTTCTATTTCTTCTTCTACCTCCTTCTTCTTTAACCTTAATGTTTCGGTTTTTCGGCATTCGATTGTTCGGCATTTGGTACAATGGATGTATTGATGTCGATTTTCGGACGTCGAAAAATCGGGTCGTTAAACATTTGTAGTCCATTATACATTTTTCATCGCATATTAAATATAAAACGTTAAATTTTAAAATTCATTATTGAAATTTATTATGATTCGTAGAGTGATTCTTCTTTAACTCTTACTTAAATTAAACCAAGTATAAATTTAAATTCAAAATTTGAATAGTTTAACATCTTAATATCGAAATAAAATTTGATTTGCTACATATAAATAATTAAATAAATATGAATTTCATTTAAGATATTTGAATTTGATAATTGAAATTTAAAAACTGAATTTTGGAAAATTAGGATCCTTAGTTCGATAAATTCATGAATGAGAAAATTTTGTGAAATTAGAAAAGTATTTTGTTTTATTGCAAAATTAGGATAGTTTCGTAATACATAGTGTATGTTAAGTAAAAAAACGATGTAGTTGAGTTTTGCTATTTTTTTTATGTATGTATAGTAATTTATCTTTAATAATACTTGTAATAGGTTTGGTGTCACACTTTTTTGGTATCAACGTGAACTGCTAAAAAGGCCCATATATATATCATCAAATCTTAATCATTTAAAATAGATTCTAATATTAAACCTCTTTTATAAATTCAAACGGCCCTAAAAGTAGGATCTAACAATTAAACATGCTTTAAATTCAAAATGCTTCAGAAAATAGGATCTAAAATTAAACTTTCTTCACAAATTCAAAATACTTGTTTACAAATATACAAATCTTAATATCACTTGAATTTTTTTTTTTTTTTGACTAATTTAAACATATACAATTTATAAGGAAAACAATCGACGCGCGAAGCGCTTATCGTAACACCTGTGGTGTATAAATAGAAATTTTCATCCTCTTAAGCACGATGTCATTTGTGTAATAATATCATATGCTTCATACTACGTGTTTTATTCTTAATCAAAGAGTAAATGTTTTTAGATTTTATCTTCCAACTATGCGTATATATTTATCTTCGTACCAAATCCACTTATCATCTAAATGAGCACTCTCATCTTAATGCTATGCAAATATTACTTATAAATCCGAAACATTTGTCTACATTAAAATCATAGTTAGTCCAATCGCAAAATTAGCTTTAAGATTATATAATTGAAACCTAAAAAAAATAACCTAAAATTTCAGTACATGAGGTCCTTAAAAGGTGAAATCGCCTAGAATAATGACATTAAAACTAACGTTTAAGTTAACGGAAAATTTAAATAACTTACATTGAAACCGCAACAAAACGAACCTTAAAACTATGAACTAGTACAATTAAAACGAGGTTTATTACCTTCTAAAGGAATCAAAAATTAGAGTGTATTAACATGCGAGGAATTACTGAATCCAAAAACAGCTAAAACTTAATTAGACGTGTACGCTCTTTAAAAAAAAACTCTCGCTATTAGTACCCAACTAGTGTGTGACTCATGGTGCGCACTTGGGCAGTCGTGCAAGTTAAAGTTTTGAATAGTGTGTGTATTGATAATCTTATTTTATTGATAGAGTGTACATTGAGAACCATATACTTGATGAATTCATGAATGCGTAGTGTTTGTGAACTTTCTACTTTTTTCTCTGTATTGAAACTTTTGTGGACGTAGGAAAGTAAATTATTAGGTAGTACATGAAAACAATAGAGAACAATCATGCTCACATCTACAGTAACTTGTACTGCGTTTATAAAATGTTTGATCCCTGATGTTGGATTTGTACCCAAATCGCTCACAATGTTTGATCACACATACATAATACAAATTTTGAGTTAGAATATCGCATATGGTGTAATATATCCATATCGACTGTCTTAAATTGAAAACAATGTTGCATTGCGTGCACATAACTTCTCCATTATTGAAAGCGTGAATATTATTTGAATTTGCAAGTATAAAAAATACATGCAACAGCTACCCTAAAAGATGTTAAAGTTGGAAGAGCGTTATAGTGCAACATCGTTTTCTAGGCATATACATGTTGAAAACTATTCCCTCCTCAGAAAATTTAATATACACATTAAGAATATAACATGATGAAAGATAATAAGTTTTTACCAAATATCCATATATCTCTACAATCTGATAAATATGGTTACTCATGCATAATTTACACGTGATGCATTGGTGTGCTAAACAATAACAAATATAATTCTTAGTACAGGACACCTACGTATCATGTAACCTACCAGGCACATATTAATGTGTTCATGCTTCTAAAACCTGTGCTCTTACCTAATGTTTGCTCAAAACTCAACCCAGTATGTGGATGCAGTTTCCAATAATGCCCATGTACTGTATTGCTGAACAACTCATTAAGTTGAACCTATCTGCTATTTTATCCCATCGATGTGCATCTTTCGCTTTGCATCATGTTTCAATATACCAACATATCTGTGCAAACTCTGGTCATCATGCGAGAAGCAGTAGCCATGAAATGCAACACATGTTTGACGCATACTTTGATGCCTACAATTACTGTTGCCAAGATCCTCAGGCACCGAAACCACAATAGGCCTACGTCATGTTTTGTTCAGTTAATGAGTAAATCTGACCAAAGCTCACTACAATTTAATGGTTGAATATAGAGAATGTATAGCTCACTATTTGTTTTCAAAAACCTAGAAGAACTCGACGGACCGGTAAACTCCTAAGGAGGGTATAGTAAAGCCGTCCGCATTTATAGCTCATTGTATTATTACATGTTAAAATATAAAAAATAAGTGCACATCAGCATGAACATGAAGCCACTTTTTAGCGGGCACTACCACGTTCCAAGCTAAGCTCCAAAATATCATGTCCAAAAATATGTATGGTCTACAAAACAGGACATACCATCTTTCCTTTGAAAGTGGAATGAAAATTTGTGTACGAATATAGTATAATAATGCAATATACGCATACAAATATATAGTACACTAATAACCATATGAAAACTAACCTTATTGGCTGCTTGTTTGTATCAGATGGGCAAACCAATGAGAAATCGCTCCCCGACCGTGAATGAAGCACCATACCAGAGTGGGCTAGTTGTATAATTCAATACAAATTACAGCTTCCTCTATATTTGGGTTGTTATACAGCTTGTTGAATCCTTAAACCATCAAGCAATCTTAGTCATCTTAAAAAAATTTAGAAGAACTATAAATATTATTGCATGAATTAAACGATAAATGGGTTTACCATAAGTTGACCAAATACTATATAAATTTAGCATACATCTATCAATTTAACAATAAACAATAGATAAATTCAAAAAGTTTCTGATATAATCTCTTAGTTTCACCACGGTGACCATTAAAAATTTGTTTTGGGATCAATTTTTTTTGTTTATTACTGACTAAAACACGTTTTCTTAAAGAACATTAACTCAAAATTATAGTACAACTTTCAGTACCTAATAACAGTAAAAGGTAACCGGTTAAGCACTATGATATGTCTTTCTCCCCTAAATCCTGATAGGGAAATGCTTGAATTACTGCTCAAATTTATGCGTTGTCAAGCTATACCATGGGGAGAAAGTCCTTGCCCAAGTAAAGCTAGAAAATTGTTATGATCACATTTCATTCACTGTCAATTTTGCTTTAATCCGTGTAGAGATTTTTCTTTTGCATGGACCACGTACTAATTGTTATATTTATTATTATAAAACTGTACTTTGAAAGAATATTTAGCTTGCAAGGTTTCTGTTATGAAAGAAAAGAAAGACCTTCGCAAAATAGAAATTCCAATCCAATCCATTTATTTAGTAGGATTCCAAACATTAGGTTGAAAACAATAGGTCCACCAATCAATACCGATGAATTTCAGAAGTTCAAGACAAAAATAAAAGTGGTGTGACATTAATAAATATAGCTACATATGCCATCTAAGGTGATACAAAGGTATGTACTATTCATAGCTTAAAAAAAGATAACCAGAAGATCTAATAATAAGAAAATATACGCATCGGCAATGCATTGCGGTATAACATTGATCATTAAATATATCCCTTCACAAGATTATTGATGGTGGACGTCCATATTTATCTAATTAAAAGCAGATTTCTACCTTCTTCCCGAAGTGTCAATATGACTTTACAAATTGCATGGTCTGACATTGTCGTAACCCTCGATCAAAGTAGAGTTTAGTGTTTAGTAAATTAAAAATTGGCAATACTATATTCTTTTAGCATTATTGATATAAAAATATACATAATATATACGGAAAACTGAGTCTGTCTTATTAGTCTTGTCCGAAAATTATCCTACAGCCCTAATCCATACTAGTGAATCTAGAGTCTCAACCACTAGCAGTCTAGTAAAGGTTTCATATTTGCTCTATGTAACTATGTATATATGTGTATGCATATATGTATGTTTGTATGCATAAATGTCCTACAACTACAAGCTCGGAGTTTAAGAACTAACTAATTTATCTACGATTCCCTTCTTGCTACATGGACATGAGTTTGTGGATCAGCGACTCTTTCAGTGAAAATAGTTTGTGTGAAATTGTGTGAGGAATAGCAGGTGACATTGTGGAGGAGGTACGCATTTTAATCGAATCACACTTGTGTATGTGCGTGTACGAGTGTGGGTGTGTGGGTATGTGTGTGCATAGTTCTTGACCACCAAAATCGACATGTATAATTGCAGATAAAACAGATTGACGAATTCATGAACAAAAAGGGTATGATGAATCACTGATACAGGATAACCTACCGATCAATGGAGCGATCTTTAACAGATGAGGAAGGGAACCAATTGCAGGAATAATTATTCCACCTCTTGTATATGTATTTGCTGTTGGAAATAAACTTCGTTTTTAGGAAATGACGATTATGTTGACAATCATAATTTTTGTATTTATGAAAATGTCAAAACCAAGAATGGAGAAAAATATAGACTTAACAGATATGTAATATGAAAAATTCTAGAATGTTCTTTGTCAAGAAGAATCTAGAAAATAGAAGATTGAGGAAAAGTCTAGAACAAGAAAAGTCTAGAGAATATACTCCATTATAAATTGAGATGTGTTATCTCATTTGATGTATACAAGCAAGAAAGTAAATTTAATTGTAAGAAAAAAAAGAAAGAATAAAACAGCAAAGAAAATAAAGCTATTTCCTCCTTTATAAAATATTCTTTCAATCTCCATTAGTAAGTTAAAAAGTTTCTCCCTCCTTTCTTCCTTCTATAAATTTTTTCCAACAGTGGTATCAAAGCTTGAAGATCCTCATAAAATTCCCAACAGTGGTATCAGAGACAGGTTGCTAATCAAGGAAAATGGCAAGCGGAATGACTCTATATCAAGTTCCGTTATTAAATAAGGAGAATTATGAAAGTTGGAGTATTCGCATGAAGGTGCTGCTTGGATCGCAAGATGCGTGGGATCTCGTAGAAAATGGGTATGAAGAACCCGTCGATATTTCCATTTTATTCCAAATTAAAAGGGATAATTTGAAGAATTTGAAGAAGAAGGATCGAAAGGCTCTTACGCTCGTCTACCAAAGTTTGGATGATGCTATGTTTGAGAAGATAGCTAATGAACAAACTAGCAAGGAAGCATTGGAGATTTTGGAGAACGTTTTTAAAGGAATCGATAAAGTGAAGAAAACTAGACTACAACCTATGCGAGGTGATTTTGAATCTTTATATATGAAATCATTAGAATCAATTGATGATTATTTTTCTCGAGTTTTATGTATTGTCAATCAAATGAAAAGATATGGAGAGAAAATAGAAGATTCTAGAGTTGTTGAGAAAATTCTGCGATCTTTAGGTTCAAAATTTGATTACATAGTTGTAGCAATTGAAGAATCTAAAGATCTATGATCTATGACCGTTGATCAACTCATGGGTTCACTTCAAGCCCATGAAGAAAAATAAAAAAAAAAAGGTTAAAAAAGAGCCATTAGAGCAAGCACTTCACACAAAAATCATCTTGCGAGAAAATGAGACATTTAAAAATGGAAGAAGTTGGAGCCAAAGCGGAAGAAATCATGTCTATTTTGAATGTTTTAGTTGCCACAAACTTGGTCATATGGTAAATGAATGCTGGTATAAAGAGGAGAAAAGGCAAAACACATATAACCCAAAAGATCGAGAACAAGGAGGAAACACAAATTACAATGGAAGACCAAGGTATGAGAAATCTCAAATAAAATGTTATAATCGTAATAAATTTGGGCATTTTGCTTTTGAATGTAAATCATCTTTCACTAAGCTTCAGGAAAGATCAAACTTTGTTAAAGAAGAGGAAGAAGGTTCCATATTTTTGTGGTCACTCAGAAATGTTGAAAATAAAAATAAAAATAAAAATGCATGGTACTGGATACAGGAGCTAAAAAGAATGAAATACGATTTGTTGAAGAAAATATGTTAGATGATAAGAATGATGAAAAGGAAAACAATGAAATAAGAGGGAATAATGCAATTGATGAGAAAGAGGAAAAAAAGAACAGTGAAAAGGACGAAAAGGAAACTATGAGTTGACAGAAAAAGATGCGAAGGAAGAGAAAGAGAAACAAAGAATGATATGGAGGAGAAAGTTGCAAAAGAGCTGCCGAAAATCAAAGAAGTAATGGAAGAGAAAATTCGGCAAATGAAAGACAAAGAGCTACCAAGGATCGTAGAAGTAACTAAAGAGAAAGTCATAGATTTTACAAGTGAAGAACATACAAAAATAAATGAAGTAAAAACGGAGTCTACCAAAGAATTAAATATGAAGGAGAAAGAAGAAGATGAATATGAAGAAGATAAAGTCAACAAAGATGATACAAATCATAAAAAGTGCGAAAACAAAGAAGATGAAAAATGAAGAAGTCATCAATCAAGGTGAAGAAATTCAAGATATTGGAGTAGATTTGAAGTGTGCAAAAATTTGAAGAAATGGAAATAGAGAATATTAAAGAAGTAAAAATGGTTAAAGAGGGAGTCAAAGAGATATGTGTTGAACATTATGATGGTGAGAACAAACAGGTGAGAAAAGATTATATCCTTTCTATTATAAACAATTTTATTTTTCAATCAATGATTTTTAAAATCTCATGCGAAAGCCAAATTTGAAAAACTTGCAAAGTAATTGAATGGGTCAAAGATTGTAAGAATAAAATTAAGAAAGAATGAAAAGATAACATATATGACTCATTCAAAATTTATGACACCGGACCAAGATGGAAGTTAGAACGCATATTTTTCGAAGTAATCTATGGTAATAAAGGAGGACGGAATGAATGAAAACAACAAAGATTCAGGAAACTACATTGAAGATCTTGACGATGAGAAACAAGAAGAACACAAAAAAGAAAGAGTGGATAATATCCTTATTTCTGCCGAAACACGTAAAATACAAAGATTGGAAACTTTACTGGGAGTTACAAAGCCAAGTTTATGGGAGGATGTTGGAAATAAACTTGGTTTTTAGGAAATGATGATTATGTTGACAATTATAATTTTTGTATTTACGGAAATGTCAAAACTAAGAATGGAGAAAAATATAGACTTAACAAATATATAATATGAGGAATTCTAGAAAATGCTTTGTCAAGAAGAATCTAGGAAATAAAAGATTGAAGAAAAGGGTAGAACAAGAAAAGTCTGGAAAATATACTCCATTATAAATTGAGATGTGTTACCGCATTTGATGTATCCAAGCAAGCAAGTAAATGTAATTGTAAGAAGAAAAAGACTAAAAGAGAAAAGAAAATAAAACTATTTCCTCCTTTATAAAATATTCTTTCAATCTCCATTAGTGAATTAAAAAGTTTCTCCCTCCTTTCTTCTTTCTATAGAAATTTCCCAACAGTGGTATTAAAGTTTGAAGATCCTCATAAAATTCCCAACATTTGCTTGTTAACTTTTGTAACTGTCACTCACAATGCTCTTATATATGATTTTGATGCAGCTGGAAACAAGAAAAATGGTAGAGGTTAAATTGAATGTTACTTTTAGATAATGTGGAGATTTTTGGAGCAAAAGCGTTAACCAAGAATAAATTGTTGCTAGCGATGACCAAAGAATGAAAGTGAATTCTTTTTCTTTTCTTAGAATTTTGGAATTCTTGAATTTTGGTTGAAGGTCTATTTTAGACACTAAACAATGGCGTTGGGCATTTTACTCATTTTTAACCATATGTACCATCTTTGTTGATCTTCGAAGGATTTATATACAGATTTAAGTTATGTTTGATCCAAGATTACTTAGTATGTTTTGATATGGATTTCCATTCTCCTTTTTATGAAAAATTCTTTGTTACCAATTACTATTTTCAGTTCTTTGTTCTTTTGGGTTTGAGGTTCCGACTGGAACCACAAGATTCCGAAGATCTCGTACCGATATCGGCTGGTGGCGGGACGTGATTAGAGCAAAATTTCATCCCGTTCAAAGCAGCATATCAAAAAACAAAAAAAAATCGAGATCGCATAATTAGAAGCAAAGAAGTAGAGTGACAACAAAAATCATAAGGAATCAATTAATCAAAAAAGCAGCTCAAACAGAAAAAACCCTAAAGTCTGCTGAACGTGCTTGAACAGTAAGAAGGGAATCGAAATTTTGCCTATAAATTCATCATTCGAAAACATAAATTACCACAATCGATCTTTACTTCCTTAATTTGAGTGTTTTTGATACGAAGGCAGATTAAATTCGGCAGATTCAGCGAGCTTCAAAGAGCAATTCGACTTCGATTCTAAGATCTTCGACTTCAACGCGCAGGTGATTTTTTCCTTTTCCACCTTCGTATTTTCATCGAACATTTCTTTTCTTCTGTGGATGTCGTATGTTTTTTTCGGATAGGGGACACGAATAATAAGGGGTTATTGCTTGCATGTGGGCTTTGGGAAGAATAAGGGTGAGGGTTATTTTGTTTTTGAATATGGGAATGTTGCATATGTAGTCTGATTGGAATATCTTGAACATCTGAACCTGAATATGCTGAACTGACCTGAATATTGGAATTGAATATGTCGATTTGAATATGGACTTGCATATGTTAAACTGAGAATATCGAATGTGAACGTGGATATTTTGAACTTGAATATCGAACATGAACGTTGAACTTGACTCGAAATATTGGACTTGAACATTGAACTTTAACAACTTCGATGATTGTTTTTTTATTCATTTTTATTTTTTATTTAATTTGGACTATTGATTTGTTTACCAAGTTTTGTCTAATTATAATTTTAGGTACATTATGGAAAATCCAACTAAAATTGGTTGGAATTATGGTACTGCTATTGATGACAATTTTCGAAAAATAAAATGTAACTTTTGCAATAAAATAATTAATGGCGATGGTGTAACATGTTTGGAAGAACACCTGGCAGGAGTGGGCGGCGACGTATCAACATGTTTAATTGTCCCTAAAGAATTTAATCAACTTGTACGATCACATATCGTTCAAAAGAGAAATGAACGAAATAAAGAAAAACTAGGCAGGCAACGCTTACAAGAGGAATTAATCAGCAGACTGCAACGACTACCGGACAATGAAAATGAAGATGATCAAGAACTTTAATGTGTCATGCTGCAAATTAGAGATGCATTTAGAGACCCAAGAACTGCGTAGATCTCATACTGTTGGACGATCGGGTGGTGGTTCAAGTCAAACATTGCACAAATCTCATACTATTGGAAGATCTATCAGAGTAGATGGCAATTTTGACACTCATGCTACTGGACGAATCGACTCATATATGCAAAAACGGGAAGGTAAAACTCAACCATCTATTAAATCTACAGTGAAAGATATTAAGATGCCAAAAAACATATAGATCGAGCAATTTCTTAGTTCTTTTTTTCAAACATATTCCACATAACATTGCTAATTGTCCATATTATACAAAAATGGTTGACGCGACTGCAGATTATGGTCATGGAATTGATCCACCAACTGCATATGAAATATCACACTCGTACCTTGAAATGGAAATAGAAGAAGTTAGCAATATATTAAAATATTGCACAATTTCAGGGATGAATATGGTTGCACATCAATGTATGATGGTTGGAGTACACAAAATCGAAGAAAAATAATAAAATTTCTCGTTTACTCTACCCGTGGAACAATATTTATTAAATTTGTGAATGCTGCTGATGAATTCCAAAGTGGAGAATATATTTGTGGATTACTGGATGATGTCATTTAAACTATAGGTGAAAATAGGATAGTGCAAGTTGTTACAGATAATGGAATAAACAGCAAAGCTGTTGGCCAATTATTGATGCAGAAAAGATGGCATTTATATTGGACACCATGTGCAGCACATTGCATTGATTTGATTTTGGAAGATATTTTCAAAGAGCTAGAGGTAACAACCGTTATCACAAATTGTCAATTAATAACAACATTTATATACAATCATGTTGGTTACTTTATGTCATATGAAAAGAGACCAACAATAAAGAATTGATTAGATCGGTAGTGACACGGTTTGCAACTCATTTTATCGCATTAGACTATATTCACAAACATAAAGATAACCTGAGAAGGATGATTTCTTCGAGAGAGTGGACATCAAGAGTTCCAAGAATCAATATTAAAGACAAAAGAATACCAAATATTATCTCTACACTAATTTACAACAGCGCTGTTTGGACTAGTGTTATTCCATCATTCTTGTTTTTGAGCCATTGGTGAAAGTTTTACGAATGGTAGGTAGTAATGAAAAAGCAGATATGAGATGTCTTTATAAAGCGATAGATCAAGCAAAAGAATCGATTAAAAATGTTGGTGGAAGGCAATGCCAAAATTGGTAGGATATAATAGACAAAAGATGGAAAAGACTTTTACATCGACATCTTCACGCGGCAAGTAAATTGTTTTATCTTATCGTCATACAAACAGTGTAATATATAACATTTCAATAATATTTAATCTTTTCCATATAGGTTATTTTCTTAATCCCATCATTCAATATGGGGATGCAAAAAATGATAAAGAAGTATTAAACAGATTTAATAACGTCGTTGAAAGAATGGTGTCGAATATTGTAACACATATTGAAATTGGAAAAGAGGTAAAACTAAAATATATAATAGTTTCGTCAAACATTTAACATTTCAGACATATTAAATATTTAACTTAACATCAACAGGTAGAAAGATATAGAATGGAAATTGATGCTTTTGGTTCTACAAAAGCATATGCAGTTGTAAAGACAAGTTTCCCTACTCAATCGTGGTTAATAATTGGAAGAGATGATGCTCAAATTTAACACATTTAGCAATACACATTTTAAGCCAAACAGTTTCCTCTTCAAACTGCAAAAGACTGGACTACATTTTCAATGATCCATAAAAAATTACGCAATGAAATAAAAATGAAAAATCTATAAAAATGGTAAATGTGCAATAAAACATGAGATTAAGAGAAAAGCATTAAAGACGCCGCAATATTGAAAATCAGTTGATCGATTTGGACTATATATTTCATGAAGAGGATCCATTAGCAAAATGGACTACTGAAGTTGAACCACCCTCGTTGGACAACGATCCTTGGATGACCAATATGCTGAATGATGTAGACGCTGCGGTTGATGGTATACCTGTATGAGCAACAAGGAATCAAAGTAATGAAAATACTAGCAGTTCGTCAAATGATGATCATGGTAATGCTGGTGGAAGTGGTGTGGGTTTAACTCATAATTATGATATTGGTTCTAGTGATGGTGGTGCATTATATAGGCCAACCAAACATATTCAAGAAGAACGAGCGACAATCCTAATTGAAGAGATAGTAATTTAAATGTTGAATATGAACAGCAACATTATTATGAGCATACAAGTGGTAACTCATATTACGGAACAAATGAAACATATAGTGATATCTCAAGTGATTAAAATAGCTAAGCTAGTATACAGCACAAAATGATGAACCATCGTCTTTTGATAATATGATGGCAAAATTTATGGGTTCGGGGCAAATGCAATATGATTATCCATCATATTATATAACACAAGATGATAAAGAAAATTATGAAAACAATCCATATATAACCCCGAGAAATAGTTTCTGGATGTAGTAGTGTTATGTATATCATTATTATTTTGTTGTATACTATTTTGTATAAATTTGCATCTTTTATCGCCATTTTTTCATTAAAAATACGAAAATCTGATATTAGGACCAAAACCGAAACATAAACCGAAATATGCGAAATATCCGATATCGTTCGAAACCGACAAAATTTCAAATGACCAAAAACTGAGTTCTCAAACCATGGTTTTGACCCTTTTCTAAAGGTATACTGTTACTATTAGGATGTTTCTAGATGAAATGAATTAGTGCGGCATTCAGGTTATGGGATGTTTGTGACTGTCTTCTCTTACTTGTTCTATTGATTTTGGCATTGTTTACTGTAGTGAAGTTATGTACTAAATACCAAAGGGCTTCTAAACAGATTTTTCCTGTTGGATATTTGTTTAAGTAGCTTTTATTTTAATATGTTCCTTTAGTTTAGGAAACATATGCTTTTGATTTAGTCTTTCACTACCTACCACTTTATTTGGATCTGCTTGAAGTACTTTGCTTCCTTGTATAAGACTATATATTAGCCAGACTTGTTTTTTAATAAATTAAAAAATTCCTTCTGTGTGTTATTTATTGTTCTTCTCGCTAAGTTAACTTTTGATCTCTAACGTATGGTATCAGAGTCATATTATGGACCTGATTTAAGAAAAGAAAGTAGCAATCTTCAACAAATGTCGTCATCAAAATATGTCGTCGGAGAATATACTTGTCCAGCCGTCAATCCTGAAGTTTGACGAGCATTATTATCATTGGGCAATGCTCATAGAGAATTTCTTGCGGTCAAAAGAATACTGGAATTTGGTTGAGACTGAACTCCTGCAGCAGCAGGAAGGTGCGAGTTTAACTGATGCACAAAATAAAAACATAGAAGATTTGAAGTTGGAAGATTTGAAAGCAAAGAATTATTTATTTCAAGTAATCGATCATTCAATTCTTGAGATGACCCTTAATAAGGACACATCAAACAGCATTTGGGATTCTTTGAAGTAGAACTATCAAGGGTCAGCAAAGGTAAAACATGCACAACTACAAGCATTTTCAAAGGAATTTGAAGTTCTTCACATGAAAGCAAAAAAAGCGGTGAACAAGTATTTTTCATCAACGATTTCCATAGTCAACAAGCTGAGAATCAAAAGTGGGAAAGTGGACGATGTCGATGTCATCGCGAAGACACTAAGATCTATGACTTCTAAATATGACTATGTGGTGTGTTCCATTGAAGAGCCTAAGGATTTGGACACATCGTCTATAGATGAGTTACAAAGTAGCATGCTCGTACACAAGCAATGCATGAATTGTCATGCTGTGGAGGAGCAAGCTTTGAAGGTCTTAGTTTACGATCAATCTAGAGGAGGAGGTCGCGGAGGATTTAGAGGAAGGGAAAGAGGAAGAAGAGGTATCAACAAAAGCACGGTGGAATGTTATCAATGTTATAAACTTGGACATTTTCAATGGGAATGTCCGAGAAAGGAACCAAAAGAGAATTATGTTGATTCTTAAGAAGATCTGTTGTTGATGGCTTACAATGACATGGATAATGATAGGAATGAAGATTTGTCGTATCTTGATTTCGGGTGCAGCAATCATATGTGTGGAAAGAAGAAGTACTTTTCAAAATAGATGAATTCTTTATGTGGCTTGTAAGGCTGGGCAACAACTCAAATATGGAGGTAACTGGAAAGGGTAACCTAAAGTTATGGATCAATGGAATATTGCAGACAGTTACATGCGTGTATTTTATGTACCTGAGCTTAAGAACAACTTGTTGAGTATTGGGCAACTATAACAAAAAAGACTTGTAGTTTTGTTTGAACATGGACAATGCAAAGTGTTCCATTCTAAAAGGGGTTTAATCATGTAGACAAACATTTCATCGAATAGAATGTTTGTATTACATGATACATTTCAGCCTATGCTACGTACCTGCTTCAAAATAGTTACAAAAGATATATTGCAACTTTGGCATTGCAAGTATGGACACTTAAACTTTAAAGGCCTAAAAGCTCTTCAGCAAAATAACATGGTGACTGGGTTACGTCGGTTCAAAACCCCATCTATATTATGCAAGGATTGTTTGGTTGGAAAATAGCACAGAAATACATTTCTGAAGAAGAGCATGTGGAGAGCTTCAAGAATACTTCAATTGGTGCATGCTGATATTGGTGGACCAATCAATCCTATCTCAAATAGCAAAAAGAGGCATTTTTCACTTTCGTAGATAATTTTTTGTTGTAAAACACAGGTATATTTTCAAACAAACAAATCAAAAGCCTTTTGTACCTTAAAATCTTTAAAATTCATGTTGAAAAGGATGCAAATTTTCTTATTGGTGTTTTACAAATCGATTGAGGAGGCAAGTTTATATTACAAGAATTTACCAATTTTTGTGATGAAAATGTATGTAAAGGCAACTGACAGCTCCATATAGCCCATAATAAAACGGAGTTGCAATGCGGAAAGCAAAAGCATTATGAATATGGCTTGAAGTATGCTTTCAGAAAAAGAAGCCTAGCTTTTTGGCCGGAAGAAATCAACTGTGCAGTTCATGTTTGAATCGAAGTCCGACGTTAGTGGCAAAAAACATAACTCTAGAAGAAGCTTTGTAACAACCCACAAATTTATTACTTTGATAAATTATATTTATTTTTAAAAAAAATTCAAATAAAAAGTTGATATAGAAATATAATTTTTTTGAGTAATAATATCTTATTTTGAATAAATATTCACAAAAGTATTTTCCTCGAAATTTAAATCGACAAAATGGCTGAAAATCGTTTTATCGATGAACAGCTCTATAATCCTAAAAATCATGCATAGAGCTGGATAAATACACTTATTTTTGTAATTTAACAAGAATATGAAACAAAATAATTTATTGTATCTTTGAAAATTTAATGTGTTTATGACATTGTTAATAATGCCGTTAAATATAATAATCGATTTACTAATTTAATTGGTATTTAATGATTTAAGAATTATTTTAATTATTCAAATAATTATTTTAAATGATGATAATTCATTTTGAATAGTTATAAAGTGATAATAAATCATTTAATATAGTTTATATATATATATGATTTGAAAATGTTGTGAAAAATCGATATCGTTTTATCGGTATAATAACAATTACTATAAACACTTTTTAATACCAATTTATATGGTTTTATTATTGAAATGTGATCGCTTTAATTCATTTAAAATGATAAGAAATTTTATTTCAAATTTTGTTTACAAATATATGTACGTTAACTAAGCAGTGAAAATGTGACTGGTAAACGGTTTTCCGATTTTCAATGGTTTGATGAACGAAAGTTGTTTTAAATCATTGCAACCATGTTTTTGTGCCATGTGCACATATACAACATGCACATTAACATATATACAAACATACAGATATACATATACACACATACATATACATATACACATGATAATATTTAATATATTTTAAGTTTACTTAATACTTAAGCTTTTACAGAGGTCAACACTTGCACATCGAAATGCACACTTGAGTATGCACAGGGGGGGCATTTTAGTCACATGGGTGATGGTTGAAGTAATGATGATGATGATGATGGTGGATGATATAAGGAGGAGATAAATGTTTACCTCTCCTCTTGCCTATAAATACCCACCCATTTTTCCTCTTTTTCATTCTCCATAACTCCCTCAACACCAATGAAAATGGTGCAACTCTTTTTTCAATCCATTCAAAATTTCGGTGGTTACAACTTTCTAGTTGACTACCTCTTTCTATTCTAAACTTAGTCATGTCAAAATCCACTTCTTTATGTTGCATTTCGGGCACAGAATTTTAGTTTCGAGAATGCCCTCTCTTCTTTTGATCATATCTTCCTCATAACAAAGAGAATGGAGTGATTCTTTCTTTCAAATTGGTGAGAAAATAATTTTCAAGAACTTTTCTTTTGACCTCTTTTCATAATTCATTAAGTAACACGTTTAAAATTTAGATGGAAATTGACCCATTTTCGAGCTTCATTTCGAGCTTCATTTTTATGAATCCGAGAATACCCTCTCATCTTTGGTCATAACTCGAAATTGAGTGATTCTTTTGTTGAAACTGTAGAGAAAAGAATTTCCTACAACTTTCATGTTGAGAATATTTCCAAATTTAGAGAGTAGAATATCCAAAAACCCGAGGGAAAATGACCTACTTTTAGGTCAAATTTTTGGTAAATTCGATAATAATGCAAAGTCCTACACCTCATTCCATATGCTTAGCCGAGCACCACTTTTGGCATGGAATGGCCGAGTACACTAGGAGGCAAGGTGTTGGGGTTCATGAGCTCAGATCTCGAGTTAGTGAACCTATTGCCTTTTTCCAATAGAGAATCAATGTGAGGAACTCGTAATTGAAAATTTACTAGTTTTTGGATTAACAGCCTAAATAACATGGTTTTAACTCAGTCAAAATTATGAGTTTTTAATTATGAAATCTTTATTAAGATTTAAATAAAATGATTTGGAAATGTTTTCCTAAGTGAAAAATGAAATGATTTTGAATTATTCCTAGTTTACAAAGGTTAAGAAGTAATCAAAAGATTTGATAAGAGAGGTTTAATGATTCTGTATATGCTGGAAAGAAATGTTTTTAAAGTTATATATCTCTAAAAGATACTTTAGAAATGAATTAACCAAATATCATTCACTTATTCACTTGATCTCTTTTACCGATGATTGGTTCGAAGGGACCGGGATCAGATTTGAGTGATTCATATTCGAAAACCACTTCGAACCAATGTACGCGTTCAAAAAATAAAGACCTGATAAATAAAATGAAGGATGAAGACCGAAGATTTTCGGAGTGGAAGTATTGCTTGTTGTTAATTCTGGTAAGCTCCCAAATACTAAAGTAGCAGTGGTCTCTTCATTTCTAAACTCTTCGGGTTACAAGGACTTCTTGCTACTAATCCTAGGGGTAACTCCTGACAGGACGTGGTTGGAGAGTGCATTTGGTTTTTTCTGTTCCTGAACAACTTATATGGATGAATGTTTGACATTGCATTTCTAGTTACATAAGTGATCTCTATGAACGTATCATCTGTTTAGTGGCGGAGAAGGCAACTTCTCTTAGCTTAACACCCTTTCCTGAAACGTACAAGCTCAGGAATTATACGTTTGTAGAAATCGGTTTTGTGACCTTTGGAATGGAAGTGAGGCATTTAAAGTGAAATATGCTATGTTAATACTAATCGTTACCTCGAGCCTCACGCCTGAAAATAGCCGGAACAGGGTAGACGTAGCAAGGCTATGTAGTTAGCAATCATTAGGGTATGACCATCCCCTTCTAGATGTATTTCTACCCGCTATGACATTCGGGTTTAAATTAATGTGATGTGTGCTAAACGAGCGCTCGGATAGGTCGATAACGACCTGGGTGATGACATATTCGGTACTATCTAGAAAGAGGTTGGCCTGTCTTGTGTTGGTAGAAGATAAATGTTCTGTAGCCTTGGTACATTCCTCTAGAGATGTACTACCGTAAGGTAATCCCTTCGCCTGGTCATTTGTATGGAAGTCCATTCTCCAATAAGTGTCTGCCATTTTGTTTGTAGAGCCACTTCGTGGCTAATATGCTGGAATATAATCAATATAACTATTTCGGCTAAGATTAATAAGTTTACTTGGAAATGTTTTCAAAGGAAAGTCGTTAAAATAATATCGAATCTATATTTTTGTGTAGAAAATGTCTGGTTATCATAAGGTAAAAATCCATTCCGTGTTTATGTGCGGCATGGTCTTATGAGAAACCTTTTCTTTCCAAAACTCATATTTTGAGTTCTTACACCATTCTCATGACTGACCCAGAGTTTATTTCATTTTCCTTAAACTCTGGATGCCCTAATATTTTCGGGTAGCCTAGTAGTTAGGTTTAGTTTAGAAGAAATTTGGATGGAGCTCGAAACATAGAGTTTGAAGATTTTTCTGAAGATGATATCCATTTCCACCACACTCTTTTGCTTTTGTATTCCTCATTTGAAAGGACAAATATTTATAACTGTCCATTTTTTATCTTTGAAAAATGTATTTAAATTTTCACTGTAAAGATTATATTATATGCGAGATTTTGTTCTGTCTTTATTTTCTTTCTTACTATTAAGAATCCGCTTCTTTGGCACTGGGATTTGCGACATGTGAATATCGAGGATGTATTAGTGTCGACTTCTGAGAGTCCAAAAAATGAGACCTTACATTTGGTATCAGAGCTTAGGTATAGCGAACACCTTGGCTTTGGTAGGGGTAAAGTCTCATTAGAGATAGGGTAAGTAATACCCTAGGATGAGTAACCTGTTAGAGATAGGGTTAGTAACACCCTAGAAGTTTGAGAGTATTATATATGAGAGTGTATTTGTTAATATTATATACAAATGATTTTGGTTTTGCAAATTTGTGAATGAAATAATTTTACCTAGGATTATAAAACGCGCTTTATAAAGGAATTTTTGAGAATTTAAATTCCTGTATTTTTAAATGGAATTTCAAATGAGTTTTGGAAAAGGAAATAATAATGTTATTATCTCTAAAATGGGATTTTGAAAACAATAAACAATCTTACAATTAATTCATTCAAGTGGCTCAGAAGTAACTAAAAATGGGTTGGAGAGGTGTTCGGATGGTAAATACTTCTCTTAAGTATTCCCCTTTTTTAAGGAAATATGCGATACCATTGGTAGTACTCAGTTCCTTGGTATCATTTTTTAGTTACTCGATCAACATAATTTTCTAAAAGTTAAAAAGCATAATGTGAGCCATTATTTGATAAATTAATTGATGATTGTCAATTTTTATCAAAGTGTATTATCTTGATTGATAAGCATGGGTATTCTTTGATCTTTAAAAGAAATGGTTAAAGTTATTAATGAATGGTTTTGGGTTTGTAGTAAACGATGTTTTAGCAAAATTTGTTTTTGAATCCTTTAATGACACTTTGTAAGAAATCTTATGGGTATATTTAGATCTTTAATAATGAGATTTTAAAGATGGTAAAAAGTATTGGAGTCTTTTATAAAAGTTAGAAAATATTGTAATTAACATGTTATAAAAAGATAAGTTCATTACAAAAATGTTTTAGTAGTAATTGTTTCAGTCTCTTTGATTATATTTTAAAGTAAGTGAAACTGTTAAGTAATTTGTAAATATACTTACAACATTTGAATAAGTACGCTTTGAGTATTAAAACTGGTATAAGTAAAGATAATATATATATATATATATAAAGGAAGTTTATGGAAATTTATCAATTTAATGAATTATCTTTAAAATGAGTTTTCCAGAAACCATTAAGATATGTTTAGAAATGTATTATAAGAAAAAAGATATTTATCTCTTGAAAAGAAATGTTTTCTTTAAGTAGAGATATTTGAAAATAAAGATGTAAAATGGTTAGTATCTTTACAAAAGTTGGAATAAAGAATGAAAGCTTTATGAAATGTTTTTATATAAAAAATTAGATTATTAAACTCATATGAATTATGTGGATAATTTTTTCGCACTATTTAATCTAAGATTCGAGTATAGAACTTTGACGTATTTGACGCTTATCCGAAAAAGGATCTACCGCTCGATTCTTGACGAAAAATATTGATGAGGGTTTATGGTTAGATACTAAAGTTTTCTATCATAGTTGAGAGCCGTGCAAGGAAAACTAAATTTTTGATCAGAAAACCTGGTCAGATTCCGCACTAAAGGATCAGGGGAACAATGCTAGTTCGGAAGTAAAGTTGTGAACTCGAATAGAAGATCAAATCAGATATTGTGTATGGATGATCTATATACATCATACAGTTGTAAGTTTAAAAAATATTTTAGGCAAAACCTCTGGGTTTTTGTTTTGGGTAATTTTGAGGATGAAATTCTTTTGAGGGGGGAAGTCTAAACGATCCACAAATTTATCACTTTGATAAATTATATTTATTTTTAAATTTATTCAAATAATAGGTTGATAATACAAATAATATTGTTTTGAGTGATAATAAGTAATAGTAATCTTATTTTGAATAAATATTTACAAAATTATTTTCCTTGGAATTTAAATCGAGAAAATGGCCAAAAATCATTTTATCGATAAATAGCTTTGTAATCGTAAAATGTCGCGCACAGAGCTGGATACATACAATTATTTTTATACTTCAACAAGAAGATAATAATAATGACGACTGTAATTGAGACTGCAGAAACCCTAGAGGGGAAGCTATCCCATGGCAACCGAGGGGGACGATGACGACACGGGATGGCAAGAGGTAAGACACAAAAATAAAGGAAAGAATCAAATTAGGGATAATCCATAACAAAAACCGAGAGTTTCTAAAAATCAACTTGCACTAGTGGTTCCTAAACCTAAGAAACCGAAATTCAAGGTAGGCATTAGGTCATGGGCTGACGAAATTGCTGGTAACACGTGTATTGATGGTGGGATTAACAAATTTGACTACCTAGAAGATGTTGATGGAGTCTATGCTGACTTAGATGATGGGGTATTCAATTGAGCTTAAAGCATGTGGGGTATTTCAATCTATATTTACATAACTGGAAAAAGACCTTATTATATTCATCTTAATGCTTATATTAAAAGAGAATGGAAACCTTCTGATGTTTTTCCTATGGAAAATGGATTTTACCTTATCAAATTCAGTAGGAAACTAGACTGTAAGAAAGGGTTGGACGGAGGCCCTTGGTTTATCGATAGTAAACTTATTTTTACCAAAAAATGGGAACCAAACTTAATACCGAAGAGGGATATGCTTGAATCACATCCTGTCTGGGTTAAATTGATGAATCTGGATTTATCTCTATGGAATGCTCGTGGTATTAGTAAACTTGCTAGCCTTATTGGAACCCCCTTGCAATGGATGAATACACCATGGAAGTCAAAAGACTAAAATATGCTAGAGTACTCGTAGAGATCAAAGCAAGTGATACTATTAAAAAACAGGTGCGTGCTAAAGACAGAAATGGCAATATTTACATACAGGAGGTAGAATATGAACATATTCCACCTGTTTGTAACAAATGCAAGTGTTTTGGTCAACCCATGGACCAATGTGAGACCATGTCCCCCCTCCCTCATCAAACAAGTGTGGAAGCAAAAACCTACTGCTAAGACAAGTAAGACTGTTCCAATACAAAATCTTCAACAAAATGAGGCACAGTTAGAGCCTAGCACTGAACAGATAAATATAAACACAGAACATGTAGTCGTAATGACTAATAACCAAAACGAAAGTCATGCTATCCTGGAGGATGAAGATATGAAAGTTGTCCCATCACTGGATATGAAGATTAGAGATACTGAACTTGACCATAATTCAGTCGAGCCTTCATCAAAGAGAGCATCTGTTACATCAGAAGAAGAAAATGAAATTAATAATGTAGTTTTGGATAGATTGGACTCGGATACAGACATAGAAGATAGCAGTTCAAAGAAGTTCACAAAGTCCAATCAGGAATACACAAATCAATTTAAGAAATCAGAAGCTAAAGGAAAGGTGAGTATAAGTCGTGAGGTGTCTCCTATGAATCTGAGGAGTAGGCCTCCACCTTGAATAATTAGCTGGAATGTAAGAGGCATAAACAATGACACTAGACGTTTAGACTCTTAAATCTTAGGAGAGCTCACACTCCTTCCATTTTGAGTATTTTAGAAAATAAATTCACTAATGAAAACTTCACATTCTTTACTAACTCAATAGGGGACAATGGAGTTACATCCATAATAATGATGTTGGAGGTAAAGGACGTATATTACTTCTATGGAACACAAAATGCTAGAATTTCAACCTCTTGGATAAGGATGATCAACAAATTACTGTTAGTGCTACTAATGTTGGTGGGCTCAATATGACCTTGAGCTGTGTTTATGCCAGTAACCTGGCTTCTCATCAAAATCATCTTTGGCAAGATATTAAAGGTATTGGTAAAAATGTCAAAGATCCCTGGATTGTTTTGAGGGATTTCAACTCTGTGCTAAGGGAAGAAGAGCAAAAGGAGGACTTTCCATGAAAGTTTCCCAGCTTGAAGAATTCAAAAACTGCTTCATTGAAGTTGGATTGCTCGACCCCATTCATTGTGGCCTGAAATTTACATGGAGAAGCGGAGAATGTAAGAAAATATCTTGTAAACTAGATAGAGCCCAGTTAATGTGAACTGCATTAATTTATTTTCTAAAATTAGATTCAATATTCTCCCTCTATCTACTAGTGATCACCGCCCTATCCTTGTAAACTTAGTAGAAAAAGGTTTGAACGAAAAAGGAAAGCCCTTTAAATGTGCTAATCACTGGCATGAAATAAAGGGATATAACGGGGCACTATAAATTAATAATATACCTTTGGAGGAGGGTACAAGTTACTTCAAGTCGTCAAAACAGCTAAAAATAAAATAAAAGATTAGAATAGATGCAGACGCAAAGATGGAGACCAAATTTCTACCATGCAGAAACAGTGTGAGGAACTTTTGGTAAAGATAGACAACGGAACTGCTAATGATGACACATGGAGAGAGTATTATCAAGCCTAGGGGAATCTGAAGGAGGCACTTAAGATTAAAGCTACCGAGCTCAAGCAAAAAACTAAAGAAAAATGGATTACTGAAGTGGATGGGTGCACCAAATTTTTTATACTAAAAGGGCAATTCAAAGTATTATGAATAATAATTTTTATCTTACTAATCAGGATGGAAATATACTAACCAATATAGCAGATATTGAGGGTCAAGCAACCAAATATTACAATGACATGTTTAATGGGGAAGTTAGCACCAACTTACCAGTCATTAAATGTAGAACGCAAGTGAACTCCAGGGGCAATAGAATGCTGACCAGACAAATCACTGAAGTTAAGGTGTTGGAAGCCTTGCAATCCATTCATATTGACTCCCGCCTAGGGCCAGATGGTCTCGGATCCAAATTCTTCCTTCTCCTTTGGAATGACCTAAAATAAACTATCATATCAGCAATGCAAGATATCTTTCAAAGTGGTAAATTTGTTAAAGAAATCAATCACACCTTCATCTGCCTTATTCCTAAAAAGGACAGTCCATTAAAAATTGAGGATTACCGACCTATTGCTTGTTGCAATGTGATATACAAAATTATAAGCGAGATCTTATGCAATAGAATGAAGATTATTTTACCTGATCTCATTTCTGAGTGTCAAAGTGCATTCATCAAGGGTAGAAGTATTTTTGAAAATTCTCTGATGGCACATGAGCTGGTTAGGAACTTTAATAATTCAGGTGTCGATAAGTTTTATCTAAAGGTTGACCTCCACAAAGCATATGACAAAATTAATAGACACTTTATAATTTATATGCTTATTTCTATGGGGTTTCCAACAAAGTTTGTGAATCTAATAAAAGAATGCATCTCTACACCTACCTTCTCTATCCTGATCAATGGTATACCAAAAGGTTTTATAGGCTCTAAAAGAGTTATCAGGCAGGGCGATCCTCTTTCCCCTTATTTGTTTGCAATTGCCATGGAATACTTTTCGCTACAAATGGAGTTGGCTATTCATCATAAGCTTATTCAACCGATTTTTTAACATCTAGCCTACTGTGAGTCACTTACTCTATGCAGATGACTTGCTCATCTGTATAAAATCCAGCATGAATCAGCTAAAGCAGTTATAGACATTTTTCTTGATCTAAAAAGATATACCGGTCTAAAAGTGAATGAGAAGAAAACCAAATGCTATTTTAACAAACCATGTAACAGAAAAGCAAAAGTTTTAGATCTCTTAAATGTGAAAGAAGGTATCCTTCCTATAAAATATTTAGGTGTTCCTCTCTCTTCCAATAAGATCATTGATAGAGAATGTGCAGTTTTGATATCTTCAATTAGAGACAGTCTACAGGGTTGGAGCTCGAAACTCTTGTCTCTTGTTGGACGAATTGAATTGGTTCATACTGTTATCCATTCTAAAGTTAATTTTTGGCTGCAAACTTTTCTGCTGCCTGATGCTTCCATACACAAAATTGAAAAAGTCTATGCAGACTTCATATGGAAGGGTGGTCTTCACAAGAACAAATTCAAAAAATTATGCATACCTAAAGATGAAGGAGGTGTGGGCCTTGGAAGATTTAAAGACATGAGAATAGTTTACACCCTAAAACAAGCTTAGAGAATAATCAATGACAAGGGTCTATGGGGTAGATGGATGAGACAAAGGTACATTGAAAACAATTTTTGACAAATATCTATAGATAATAATGCATCAGCTAATTGAAAAGAAATTCTGAGAGCAAGAAGTATGCTAGCCTCATGTTGCACTCGAGAAATTGCTACAGGGAGGGATACTGACTTGTGGAGAGATCCCTGGATTCAAAGTGAATCCTTAGTTGATATTTTGGTCCTTGATATATTATCTGACTTTGGATGCCCAAATAAATGTGTACAAGATGTGATTAACAATATGCTTGGAACTACTCTTCCCTACCAGTGAATAAAGTTAAAAAGCAACAAATTAAATTTATGCCAATATTCAACGAGAGAGGGAATGGCATATGGGTGTGGAAACCTACTGGTAATGAATTTTCTGCAAAGTCTACATGTAACAAGGTAAGACAAAAAGACAGGAAAGTTTTATGGAGCAAAATTATGTGCGATCATGTCAATAATCCTTAGACGGCCTTCACTGCCTACAAAGCTATATTGAGAAGATTACCTACCAAATATAGGCTGTCAAAATGGGGAGTGATAAATGATACTGATTGTTTCTTATGCAATCAGGATGCCGAATCACATGAGCATTTGTTTTTCGAATGTAACTTTTCGAAACTGGTATGGAACTAGTGTAAAAATATGATTAATTCTCCATCGAAGTCAAATAACTTAGAAGAAGAGATCACCTACCTGATTCAGCGAGGTAACAGGGAAGATTGAAGCGAAATTGAACAAAATCGCAATAAGCGCAACTGTTTGGAGCATTTGGAAAGAGAGGAACCATCGCATGTTTCAAAACAAACAAAGAAGTCATTTTGAGGTCAGTAAGCTTGCGAAAGGAGGCATGCAGCTAGTACAAAGGAGAATTAAAAACTGCTCACTTACCAAGCTAGAACGAAACGTAATTCGAACTGCAAGAGTGGATCTGTGCTCTCCATTGGCAGGAAACCCAAGTACGAGCTATTTGTTTCAACCACCATGATTTCGTTAGCTCGAACGAGGAAGAAAACGAAGTCGTGTTATTTCTGGAAAGAGTTTACTTTGTTGTTAGTGAAATGTTTGTTTTGTAAGTATATTGTATTGGGCCAGTTTGGGCTAACATTCTGGGCTAAAATGCCTAATTTTTTTTTTTACCCATTTCCAAAAAATTTTCTAACAAGAATATGAAATAAAAAGAATTATTGTATCTTTGAAAATTTAATGTGTTTATGACATTGTTAATAATGCCCTTAAATTTAATAATCAATTTATTAATTTTAATTGAGATTTAATGATTTAATAATTATTTTAATTATTCAAATATTATTTAAATGGTGATAATTCATTTTGAATAGTTATAAAGTGATAATGAATCATTTGTAATAGTTTTATAAAGATATGTATTTGATTTGAAAATGTAAGGAAAAAGCGATATCGCTTATTGGTCTAATAGCAATTACTGTAAATAATTTTTAATATTAAGTTATATGGTTTTATAATTAAGATGTGATCATTTTAATTCATTTAAAATGATAAGAAATTTTATTCCAAATTTTGTTTACAAATATATGTACGTTAACTAAGAAATGAAAATGTGACCGGTAATCGGTTTTCCGATTTTCAACGGTTTAACAAACAAAAGTTGTTTTAAATCATTGCAACCTTATTTTTGTGTCATGTGCACATACACACACTAACATGCACATTAAAATATATAAATACATACAAATATACATGTACACACACACACATATATATATATACACACACACATACATATACACATGATAATATCTAAGATATTTTAAGTTTACTTAATAGTTAAGCTTTTACAAAGGTCAACACTTACTCATCAGAGTACACACTTAAGTATGCACATGAAGGGGGGTCATTTCAACCACATGGGTGGTGGTTGATGTAATGATGGTGGATGATGTAAGAAGGAGATAAATATCTACCTTCCCACTTGCCTATAAATACCCATCCATTTTACCTCTTCTTCATCCCTCCATAGCTCTCTCAAAACCGAATGAAATGGTGCAATTATTTTTTTCAAACCATTCAAAATTTCATTTCCTATAACTTTCTAGTTGACCACTTTTTCCCATTCTAAACATTTCCATGCTCAAAACCCACTTCTTTCCATTGCATTTTCAGGCCTAGAATTTTAGTTTCGAGAATGCTTTCTCTTCTTTTGATCATATCTTCCTCACAACAAACCAAAATAGAGTGTTTATTTTTTTCAAAATGTAGAGAAAATATTTTGCAAGAACTTTCCTTTTGACCTCTTTCCATAATTAATTGAGTAACACGTCCAAAATTAAGTTGGAAGTTGACCTATTTTCGGGTTTCATTTTTATGAATCTGAGAATACCCTCTCTTCTTTTGATCATAAATTTCTCAAAACAAACCGAAATTGAGTATTTCTTTTGTTGACACCGTAGAGAAAATAATTTCGTGCCACTATCATATTGACAACATTTCCAAATTCAGAGAGTAGAATGTACAAAAACCCGAGGGAAAATGACATACTTTTAGGTCTAATTTTTGGTAAATTCAATAATAATCCAAAGTCCTACACCTCATTCCCCATGCTTGGCCGAGAACCACTTTTGGCATAGAATGGTCGAGTACACTAGGAGGCAAGGTATTGGGGTTTGTGAGCTCGGATCTCGAGTTAGTGAAGCTATAGTCTTTTGCCAATAGAAAATCAATGTGAGAAACTCCTAAACTATAATATTATATTCTTGGATGATGATATGATGTTTGCAACAAATGTTTAATATGCTTTGATCATCGATTTGTGTTGTTTAATATGAATGTTGAATATATATGCAAGTCATGGAAATACACGTCGGTAAGCATAAAAGAAATCACTTTACTTTATTTAATGAATTGGCATATATGGAATGTTAATCCTCTTTAAAAAGGTTTAAAAATGAGTTTGAAACATTTTATAAACATATGAAAGTGTATTGGTGAAGTTTTAAAGGTAAATGAAAATTTAGTCAAAAATAGGCGCGTCGCATAACGGCAGTTCGTAATTTCACGTCATAAAAGCCAAACAAGTATATAGAACGGAATTTAGCTCGGAGTTCTTCGAGATAAGAATTTTTCAAACTATAATGTCCATAGGTTTCAAAAAAAGAAAGAATATCAAGACTTTTATAAGTATATTTTGAAGTATGAGTAAAACAAGTTTTTGGAGAAATCACGGTTTTGCAGTTCGGAATCCATAAAATAAATTCTTTGAAAATTATATTCTAAACTTGTTTAGAAATATAAATAAATCATAGAAATTTTCTAAAATGTTCTAAAAGCGATTTGCGCTATAAAAATGAATTTTCAAATGATAAAAAGTCGATTTGATCAATATAGCTTAAAAACCTTTTTGCAGCACCTTCCGCAGCACTTTTCTATAACCTTTGAAATATAGCTTTAAACCTATTAATTCTTTTTCAAATCCTTTATAAATGTTTTCAAATGGATAATTAAGAGTTTAAATAATGTTTGGGGTTTTCATAGCAAGTTTAAATAAACGATTTTAAGAAAAGCTATTACAAATAAAGTGGTTTATCTTGGCTCTAAACGAGTTAATTAAGTAAACACAGCTTGAATGTATAGAGATGATCTTATTATACTTAGTGTTAAAGCCTGAAAAGGAAACTCGTACTGTTCGTGGAATTTAAAAGGTGATTTCGCCGTTATTCCGCTCATAGTATTTGTTGAATACGAAAACTGATATTGAGTAGAATTCGATGATTTCTATAGATTTCGATCACTAAATATTTACTGGTTTTGGAATTAACATCCTAGATAATATGGTTTTAATTCAATCAAAATTATGAGTTTTGAATTAAGAAATCTTTATTAATATTTAAATAAAATGATTTGGAAATATTTTCTTACGTGAAAAATAAAATGATTTCGAATATTCCTAGTTTAAAAAGGTTTAGAAGTAATCAAAGGATTTGATAAGAGAGGTTTAATGATTCTATATATGCCAAAAAGAAATGTTTTTAAAGTTATATATCTCTAAAAGATATTTTGATAAAAGAAATGAATTAATCAAATATCGTTCACATATTCACTTGACCTCTTTTATCGATGATTGATTCGAAGGAACCAGGATCGGATTTGAGTAATTCTTATCCGAAAACCACTTCGAATCAATTTACGCGTTCGAAAAATAAACACCTGATAAAGAAAATGAAGGATGAAGACCGAAGGTCTTTTGGGTGGAAAGACTGTTTGTTGATAATTCTGGTTAACTTCCAAATACTAAAGTAATAGTGGTCCCTTCATTTATGAAACTCTTCAAGTTGCATGGACTTCTCGCCTCTAATCCTATGGGTAACTCCCGATAGGATGTGGTAGGAGAGTGCCTTCGGTTTTTCCAGTTTTTAGACAACTTGTATGGATGTATTATCTATTTGGTGGCGGAGAAGACAACTTCTCTTAGCTTAACAGCCTTTTCTAAGACGTTCGAGCTCATGAGTTATATGTTTGTAAAAGTCAGCTGTGTGACCATGGAATGGTAATGTGGCATTCAAAGTGAAATATGCTGTGTGAAATGTAATCATTACCTCGAGCCTCACACCTGGAAATGGTCAAAACAGGGTAGATGTAGCAAGGCTATGTGGTTCGCAACCATTAGGGTATGATCATCCCCTTCTAGATATATTTATACTCGCTATGACATTCCGGATTAAATTAATGTGGTGTGTGGTAAACGAGCGTTTGGATAGGTGATGACATATTCGGTACTATGTAGGTAGAGGTAGGTCGGTCTTGTACTGGTAGAAGACAGATGTTTTGAAGCCTCGGCACATTCCCTTAAAGATGTACTGTCGGAAAGTAGTCCCTTCACCTGATCATTTGTATGAAAATCCATTATCCAATAAGTGTCTGTCGTTTTGTTCGTAGAACCCACTTTGCGGCTAATATGTTGGAATTTAATCAATGCAACAATTTTTGTTAAGACTAATAAGTTTACTTGCAAATGTTTTCAAAGGAAGTCATTAAAAATAATATCAAATGTTTATTTTTGCATAGCAAATGTTTAGTTATCATAAAGTAAAAACCCGTTCCGTGTTTATGTGTGGCGTGGTCTTATGAGATACCTTTTCTTTTCAAAACGCGTATTTTGAGTTCTCACACCAGTCGCATGACTGACCAGGAGTTTATTTTCCTTTTCCTTAAACTTTGGGTGTTATAATTTTCCTGGGACGCCTGGTAGTCATATTTAGTTCAGAAGAAATCTGCATGGAACTCGAAACATGGAGTTTGAAGATTTTTCTAAAGATTGATATCCATTTCCATCACATTTTATTGCTGTTGTATTCCATATTTGAATGGACAGATATTTATAACTGTCCAATTTCTTTAACTCTGATAAATGTATTTAAATTTCTGCTGTAAAGATTATATGTTGAAAAAATATATGTGAGATTTTGTTCTGTCTTTATTTTCTTTCTTACCCTTGAGAGTTTGCTTCTTCGGCACTGGTATTTGCAGCATGTGAATACCGATGATGTATTAGTGTCGATTTTCAATAGTCAAAGAAACGGGTCCTCACAAGCTTGGAGTGGGTTAAGCCATCAGTAGAGTATTTTAGAGTTTTTGGATATGTTTCTAATGTTTGTGTTCCCGACAATAGAAGAACAAAGTTAGACGATAAAAGCTTCAGTTGTGTTCTATTGGAAGTTAGTGCAGAGTCGAAGGCATATAGGCTTTATGATCCCATTTCGCAAAGCATTATAATAAGCAGAGATGTCGTGTTTGAGGAAGAAAAGAAGTAGGATTGGGATAAAAAAATGAAAGAATGATTTGCTGTGATTTGGAACGGGATGATGATTATGAAGAAACAACTTCCGACTTTTATGCAATCGAAGAATGAGATGGAACTGATTTTCATACACTTGTAGAAGAAGATGAAGAACAGTTTTCATCAAATTCTTCAAGCAAAGAAACATCTTCAAGTCTTAAAGAATGAAGAAAAAGGGGATCACCGGTTTGGATGAAAGATTATGGAACTGGAGAAAGGTTGTCCGAAAAAGATAATGAAGCTTGTTTTTCCATGTTTGCGGACAATGATCCTCTTTATTATGAAGATGCGGTCAAAAATGTGAAATGGAAAAGGGCCATGGATGCAGAAATGAACGGAATAGAAAAGAACAAAATATGGGAATTGGTGGAGCTACCGGGAGGGGGAAAAAGTTGAAATGCAGTGGGTTTATAAAGATTAAACTTAATGAAAATAGTGATGTAGATAAATACAAAGCTAGGCTTGTGGCGAAGGGACATACTCAGCGTCATAGAATAGACTATAAAGAAGTATTTGCTCCCGTAGCTTGCATGGAGACTATTCGTTTGGTGTTCGCACTTGTTGCTCAAAAAGGTTGGAGTATATATCAGTTGGACGAGAAATCTGCAGCTTTATCAGCGGATATATGGAGGATCCAACAGAACTTCATTTACAGGCAGAAAAAAGAGTGATGAGATATTTAAGTTGTAATATAGGGTTTGGACTTTTTTATAGGAAGGAAGGAAATGATGAACTTATTACTTATGCTGATAGTGACTATGCTGGAGATTTGGAAGATAGAAAATGCACTTTAGGTTATTTGTTTCTACTAAGTTCAGGAGCAATATTTTGGTCTTCAAAAAATATAACCAGTAGTTAGTTTATCTACAACAGAGGCCGAGGTTATAGCTGCATCTTCATGTGCATGCCAAACAGTATGGTTGAGAAGAGTATTAGAATGGCTGGGTCAGAATCAAGGCAAAGCAACCATTATCCGCTACGATAGCAGTTCTGCAATAACACTGTCTAAAAACCCAGTACTGCATGGTCGTAGCAAGCACATAGACATGCGCTTTCATTTTCTCCGAGAGCTCACAAAAATCTGGAGTAGTAGAGTTAGTGCACCATAGTGCACATGAATAGTTAGCTGATGTAATGACAAAGCCGCTCAAGTTGGAAATCTTCTTGAAGCTGTGAAGACTATTAGGAGTTTGTTCAGAGCATGATATAAACTGAATGGATGCATGCAATATTCAGTTTAAGGGGGGAATTATTGGATATTTGTTTAAGTAGCTGTTATTTCAATAAGTTCATTTAGTTCAGGAAACACATGCTTTTGATTTAGTCCTTCACCATCTAGCACTTTATTAGGATTTTCTAGTAGTACTTTGCATTGTCACGTTTGCTTGTATAAGGATATGTTTTAGCCAAACTTGTTTTTTAATAAAACAAAAAATTCCTCCTGTGTTTTAGTTATTTTTCTTCTCACTGAGAAACCTTTAGAGCTCTACTACCCATTTGATGGTGAAGCCTGAAGTCCTCTATATTAATTCTGGTATTTTACTAAACCTGTCAAATGTGTAAGGTTGGGTCAAAATGGGTTGGGTCGAGTTTGACCCGACCCATTTATGATCCATCTTTTTTTATTCATTTATGACCCAACCTATTTAATAAGCGGGTTATCCGTTTAATCAATTTAAAAACTTAAATTTTGATTTGACTAATAATATATATATATATATATATATATATAAGACAATTCTAATTTTTACGCTTTGAATTTTGATAAAAATCAAAATTTAAAAATTTTAATTTTTAAAATGGAGATGCAGTCTGTTATTTACTAAGTGAAACCATTAGTCACCATGAAGAACTACAGTATGCGTTCACAAGATAAAGTATTAGAATGTTTCATATTGTCCGTAGTTTAGGTGGGAGCTCATCGGTCGAAGTCTCGCCTGATTCCGAGTTAGTATGAAGAAGTTATTGCAGTCTGAACAAAAAAATAGCGGCTTCTGTCTAGGTTAAGTTCAAATATGGAGATGCAACAGCCTATTATTTTTTAAGTACATGTTAATCACCATGGAGAACTAGTATGTGTTCATAAGATGAAGTATCCAAGTATTCCATATTGTCCGTAATTTAGGTGGGAGTTCATTGGTCGAAGTTTCTCCTGATTCCGAGTTAGTACGAAGAAGCTATTGCAGTCCGAACAAAAAAATAGTGGGTTCTGCCTAGGCAGAGTTCAAATATGATATGTAGTCTATTATTTCTAAGTAAAACTGTTATTTATCATGGAGAACTACAGTGTGCGTTCACAAGATAAATTATCACAATGTTTCACATTGTTTGTAATTTAGATAGAGTTCATCGGTCGAAGTCTCGCATGATTTCGAGTTCGTATGAAGAAGTTACTGCAGTCTGAACAAAAAAAATAACAGTTTCTGCCTGGACGGGGTTCAAAGATGGGATGTAGTTTGTTATTTTCTAAGTATAACTGTTAATCACCATATAGAACCACAGCGTTTGTTCAAAATTCATATTTTCAAATTCCAAGTTTTTAATAAATGAGTAAATGTGTTATTCATTTATAATCCTTTTAAAAATGGATCATTTAATAAAATTCATAAATGGGTTATCCAACCCATTTATAAATAGGGTAAATGGGTTGGGTTAATGGAGTTGTTCATATTTTGACATGACTATATTTTACTGATTTGTGGGTAAAAAGAATGAGATTGTCGCTTAGTATGTTAGCTCGAGATAAGTGGATCGAGGGTAGACCTAAAAATGTTCAAAAGATGGACTAAAACTATGATGATATGATATCCCATGGATAGATAATGTAAGGAAGCCTGTGGAAATTTAATTTTAAGATGGGCTGTATCTAAGAAGATAACAATATAAAAGCCCATCCATATGAAGTGATATAAAAACGAAGAGAATTGTTAAATTAAAGGTAAAGCAGTAGTCTTGCACTCCACGTCTTCAAATCTATGACATGGAAAAATGTCTCTTTCGGTGTAGGAGGACACTAGAGTGTCTTGTGCAACATACAAAATTGCAGTTCAAATATCATCATCAGTTCAAATACCATGCTATGTCAATGTCATGCATCTTAGCTTTTTCATTACACATATCATTTCTTTTTTATATATGTTGAGTTTATCCTTTTGTTTGGCTGTTATCAATCTTGGAATGATTTTTCCCCCTCCATATTTTAGAGTTTTTATACATGTATTGTACCAATGCTGTATAAACTGACATATACCAAGGCTGCATAAATAAATTCATTTTGTACCTTTTATTCAATTAAAAAGCATAGATGATTTCTAGTGACATGCACTAAAATAGTAAACAGAGACATATTGTTAGAGAAAGAGACCAGCCACCATTCTAATAAGAGAAGAGATGCAGCTTCCTCTTACAAATAATCTAATATAAACAAACAGAAAAAATATAAAAATGTGGTAACATTTCATTTTCAGTCATCTACTATTTTTTATGTTCAATTTTTCAAAATTAAGCACGGATTTATGTTACAATAGTTTTTCCTTTGTTAGGGTAAAATGTAGTTAGGATTACAGATAAAATTTAAGACTAGATGTGAGAATTAAAACGAACAAATATGAACAATTGAAGTCTTAAAATTCAGAGTGTTGAGAAATATATAACCATTAAAGGTATTCTTTTTAACCATGAATTGATCTGGTAAGAAAAAAAATTTAATATATATTTTTATTCACTGCTTTTACGGAAATCACATCATTTGCTTAAATCTATGCTGTGCGTTCATTTCAGTTTGATAGGAGTTCACAGAGAATGTGAATCGGCTATCTAGTATTATTTTAGAACTTAAAATTCGTTGTCAGGAATTTGCAAAAAAAATCAGCTATATTGTCTGCAAATTTGATCCATAAGCCAGCAACTGTAAAATATCTTAAAAATGTCTCTATCTGCATCTTTAGAGCCACAGAGATTACAGCATATTCAACTTTTTGACGTAGTTTAGCCTCGTTCTTGTAGGAGTATTATATGTGATTTATCTTCCAAAATACTATCAACACTGAATTGGTATTGCGTATATCCTTGCTCTAAAAAAGGGTCCAATTTTAAAAATAAACAGCTCTGTTTTGGTAGCTTCTTTAAATATAAAATGACAACTGACAAACACCTAAACTCGATCACTTTAAAGGAAAATTGTGGTTAAACATTTATTTCAAATCAATATCTGAATTTTAACATCAAATTTACCAAAACTGAAAAATATACACTTAAATATTATAACACTATAGTTTAATTACATAGTAGAGGGTTACACCATATAAGAAAATCTATATTTGCTTAAATAACTCTTTATATCCAATAGAAAAAAAAGGAAAGAAAAAAAAACGGTGGAACATAAAAGAAACTTATAAACTCAAACTTCAACATTACAAGTGGTCATGCCTTGAAATTTCATCCCCCAATTGCAGTTTTGATTTTTACAGTCTCCGTCGCCATTGCCGTAGCCTTTGCCGACCAACAAAAAAGCAGGGCAGGTAACATGAATATGATATGCACCCGATATCCAACTTCCCACTTTCCACCTCAATTTCCCTTGCACCTGTTCATTTTCGTCTGGTGTTAAACCACAGAATTCCGATCGATTAAATTTGAATTTCAAATACATACCTTAATATCGATTAGAAACAAGCCAGCATTCTGCTCCTGCGTGAGCGCCTCAGCCAAGTAAGCCGGGATCGGGATGTCCGTACCGTACAAAAAAGGGGACCAAACGACGGAATCCTCATGGCCCTGGTAGCCGGAAGGGAGGCCGGTGGGGACGGTGATTCGGAGGTTCTTGTAGTCGGCGTAGACGTCGAGACGGTCGTAGTAGATGCCGATGCGGTCGTTTTTGTTGTAGGAGGATAGGGTGACCTGCAAGGTGGCGTCGAGGGAGGAGTAGGAGTTGAGCTTGAGCTGGGAGATGGAGACGTCGCGAAGGTAGAATCGGGGCTTGGTGGGACGGAGGATGAGGAAGATGATCAGGATGATGAGGAGGGCGATGATGAGGAGAGTGAGGAAGAAGGCGAATAGGCGCCGGTACAGGCGTCGCCGGTGGCAGTGGTGGGCGCCGTACTGTTCGCACCCGTTCCCGTGTTTTGCCGACATGTAAGGGTTTTTTCTAGATTTTATTTAGTTGTAATTTTGAGAGAATTGGGAGGTGGTGAGTGTGGGTTGAATTCGTAGAGGAGTGGTAATGTCGTAAGGATGATGGTGTGGAGGGAAATAAATATGACGCTGCTGGTACTCTTTTGGTGGCGGAACATTACTTATGTTAATCTGCTTCGCGTTCGCGGTTGTTGCTTAAAATTGTAAACATTTTTTGAAGGCACTTCCCACTCATTATATATGCATACATGCATATATATATATATATACACACACACACATACATACATATATATGTATATTATGTATGCATATATATACATACATATGTATATATATTACATATGAGACAATCACCCTTCGTAGAAATTTGAAGTGAATTAATTAAAAAATAAATAAAAACAAGTTAATGATTGTATATTTATGAGCTTTTATTATAATTAAGCCAAGGCCGTCAAGATACCCGAAAAATCTAAAATTCGTCTACATCCGCATTCGAAAAACGGATAAATATTCGATATTCGAAAAAATGGATGCGGGTACGAAGACATCCGCATCCGAAAATTATCGCTCTAGTTTTTGTCAAGATTACAGTTCAAATTATGTGTATCTTAGTACAGTGAAAAATATTTGTTTATTATTTTATTGTATTAGTAGGTTATATTATGTGCACTTAATGCTTTCTACCTGCTCGAAATTATTGATTATCATCATGTTTGTTAATTTTTAACATTTTTATAATCAATGGGATTGAAAATTATTTATGTTAAACTAAAATTTTCTTTTTATAATTCTTGATTTATCGATCGTCAGCGGATAGAATAATTATTCGATATCCGTCTGTATCCGCCGGTGCGGACGCAGACATGGCACTATCCGCATCTAAAAGCATCCGTTGACATGTCTAAATTGAGATGATGCAAATGTATAACGGTAATATATAAAATTATGAGTCATTATTATAATTGAATCGTTGCAAATGTATAACGGTCCTATATTTATGAGTCATTACTATAATTCAGCCGTTGCAAATGTATTATGACAATATATATTCATGAATCATTATTACAGAGTCAGTTGCAAAATTTAATGATATTTAAAATTCGTTTAAATGACAATAAATTCAAATTCATCAACACTCTCTTACTTCAGTAACACATACAATTTCCATTCTGCATATTTAAAGAATGAATAGACAGAAGATAAAATGTGAATAACAAGCAATTTTTCTTTATTCGTCTTTGTCCTCTGCATTTTTCTCTCTTTAAGAAAATTTGCAAGCAGTTAAAATAGAAAGTGCTATATTCAGAACAATTTGTTGTAATGCAAGCAGCAATCTGACCAAAATTTCAAATGATGTTTTGTCCTAGAGACGAAGCAGTTGGTAGATAGTTTTGCACCTTGAGGCTAAGACGCGAATCGTCATAGAGAGAGCGATGCAGCCAAAAAAAAGACGATGCAGATTCAGACTGGGGTACAACAATTTAAAGACGATCATGGATTGACCGTTGACAACTCTGTTATCCCAATGTCGATGTTTGAGGTTCTGACTGTATATGTTACACCGTTCAAATACGATGGCTTGCTTTTCAAATGATGGCGCCAAAAGATGGAATTTTTTCTGACTACATGAAAGGTAGTTCATATGCTGACGACCGAAAAACCAACACTGCCTGGAGAAACAAGGACTGGATTGAACATGACTACCTCTGCAAATATTATGTTCTTGATGGCTTGATCGATGATTTGTATGATTACTACAACTCAGAAAGTCAGCAAAGGAAATCTAAGATGTGCTGCAAAAGAAGTATGATACTGAGGAAGCTGAAGCGAAAAAATACGCTGTTACTCGCTATTTGAAGTTTCAGATGACGGATGATAAATCCATGGAGGCACTGTCGCATGAGCTCCAGAAAATTGCGCATGAGAGCATCTTCGAAGGTATGACTTCAGAGAAACAGAGTATGAATCTACCTTATTCATTGAATTTTATAAACAACATCGCATAATTCATGAGAGAACTACAACCTACTATCCTAAAATAAACAGTAAAGCAGAAAGAAAAAATTGGACTCTTACCGAATTAGTAGGGCATGTTTTATTAAATTCAGGTGCAGCATCTCACTAGTGAGGGAAAATTTTATTAACTGTTTGTTATGCCTTAAACAGAATTCCTAAATTTAAGAGCAAAATTTCACCTTTTGAGACTTTAATAAATCATAACCCAATTGTCTTATTTTAAAACTTGGAGGTTCTTGGCGTATATTCATATTCTTCACCCTAAAAGAATTAAATTAGCAAGTCGAGTATATGAATGTGTTTTCATTGATTATTCCATTAACAATAAATCATATAGATTTTTTTTGTTTGAATGCTCGAGTTATTATTGAGTCAAATGATGTTGATTTCTTTGAAAATAAATTTCTGTTTAAACTTAGGAATACTGGGGGCATTTCTACCACTAATGATTCAATAATTAGAAATAATGAACATAATACGGAAAGTGAATATGAATTTAGAAGAAGTAAAAGAGCTAGGATAACTAAAGATTTTGGTTTAGAATATTATGCTTATACATAAAAGTGGACCCTACTAATCTAAAAGAAGCTTTGTGTTCTTTGGATTCATATCTCTACAAGAAACTATAAATGATGAAATGGAATCTCTTGAATCTAAAAAAACTTGGAATCTATTCGATTTACCTCTAGGTTGTAAAACTATAGGTTGTAAATGAGTACTTAAAAAGAAGTTAAAACCTAATGGTATAATTGATAAATATACGGCTTGTTTTGTAGCAAAAGGATTTAGACAAAAGAAAACATCGACTTCTTTGATACATTTTCACTTGTTACAGGAATAACATCAATTCGAATATTAATTTCTCTTGTTTCATTATATGATCTACTAGTTCAACAAATGAATGTAAAAACTGCTTTTCTGAATGGTAAATTAGAAGAAGAGATTTTTATGGACCAACCTAAAGGTTTTGTTATACTTGGTCAAGAGCATAAAATTTGTAAATTAGATAAGTCTCTACATGGTCTTAAACATGCACCAAAACAATGGCAAGAAAATTTTGACAATCTAATTATTTCACATGGTTTTAAAATGAATGAAAGTGATAAATGTATTTATTATAAATCCGAGAATAACATTTGCACTATCATATACTTATATGTTGATGATTTACTTATATTTGGTTCGAATATTCATGTTGTAAATCTTGTTAATTCCATACTTTGTGCTAATTTTGATATGAGGTACAACACCTTCTAAGGATGCATACGCAGATCAGTAATAATTACGCGTCATGGGACCCACATATTTACTTCATTCAAATAGATTGTCGGAATTGGATGACTATGTTTCAATGCGTCGTATGTCATCGTCTTTTTTTCCAATGGTCAACTTTCCTTCTTTCTATTCTCCTCTCCTTTCTTCCTGTCTCTTTACCAGAAACTTCCCACCACTTCACAAAACTTGAAAATTCGAGCATATTTTGTCGTTTCTATTTCGATTTTTTAGATAATTTTATTCAAATTTGTGTTTTACATAATCTCATACATTTTTTTTGAATTTTTTATTTTCATTTCTAGAATGTCTACCTGTGAATATTTCAGTTCATCTACCCATCACATCGTAGATGGACCGAGAAAATGATGTTGGCCTTTATTGATGTTGCGCCTGCAAAATTTAGGGAGTTAAATATGATTTTTGAAGGGTGCATTTGAACTTTCGCTTGCAAGTTCATGGTCCGGAGACACCATCTTCCGATGTTTACTTCGGTACCGACGTGTATGCCCAATTTCTCTAGGGCGATGCTACGAAGTTCAACTTTTGCATTCTTCAAGCTTCTTCACATCCGCATTGCTCTGCTACTGCTTTCGTTCCTCGTAGGCGTCAATCGAGCGGAGCTTTTTTGCATGACTTGGAGATGACACTGACCATTGTTAGATTTATGGTTATGTGTAACAATCTGCACCTTAGTAGGCTTGAATTTTCGTTAAATCCAAAATCCAAGTTCACCAAAATACAGATCGTTGGTTTGGTATCATGCAAACAAAACAAAAGAATCCATATCAGAACTCTAATGAAATAACTTACAATGGAATAATAAAATATAATAGATCACATAAATTACCGATAAAGGTTTGACACTTCCAAAGTCAAGTGTCCTTGTCAACATCGAATACGTCAAACACCAGTACCTTCCCTTCTAACTAATTTATGGGTTGTAATGAGGAGGGGGTTAAAATAACGTTCTAGTGATCGGTAAAATTATACATTTCGTACATAACACTAGTTTATGTCGATTACCTTCTATCTCTTATTATGTATTTTACCATTTAATTAGTCATTTTGACTCCACATCCATCTTCTCCAATCTGCCCTCTGTAATATCATAGCCACATATATAGATAAATATATATCTCATGGTCCAGAATGGACCTTGATACTATTCCTGCCAATATCTCTCAATTTGCACCTAGTCAGGATTCATCACCCTCGTCGTGTCACGGTCTTGTTACCATATAACTCGAGGGACTCCTATAGTGGCTAATGACGTCTTTTCATTTATTTTGTTGTACTCTATCTCACCTGGAGATTTACTACTTTTTCTGCTTCCTATTGTGGATTCGGTTCCATGGACCACACTAACCTATTTTGAAGGAACTTTAGATTAACTTACATTTCCCTAACAAACAACTATGGTGGTGCGTAACCCAACATGGTCTACCCTGGTAGGTAGAGAAGATTAGATAAGTGTAACCCTGTCTTTCCCATCGACCACTATGGACCGATGACGTTCTCGTATTATGCAGCATACCCTTAAATTTTGGTACCAACCGTTACTGCATAGTGTTAGATCCCGCTCTTCATCCTATTTAGATTGTCAAATGCAATCAAGGCAATACCTTAATAAAAATATATTCGAAGTAGACTACTCTATCTATTGGGGTTATTTCTTTATCTATACACAAAGGCATATGATAGGAGAAGTAAGAGTTGAGCTTGAACCGGGAGATGGATACGTCGCGAAGGTAGAATCAGAGATTGGTGGGATAGAGGACGAGGAAGATGATCAGGATGATGAGGAGGCGATATGAGGACGATAAAGATGAGGGCGAACAGGCGCAGGTACAGGCGTCGCTGGTGGCAGTGTTGGCCGCCATACTATTCGCTCCCGTTCCTAATTTTGTTGACGTATAAGGGTTTTTTCTAGAGTTTTATTTAGTTGTATTTTTGGAAGAATTGGGATGTGATGAGTGTGGGTTGTATTTGTAGGGGAGTGGTAATGTCTTAAGGATGATGGTGTGGAGGGAAATAAATATGACGCTGCTGGTACGCTTCTGGTGGCAGAACATTCATTATGTTAGTCTGCTTTGCGGTTGTTGCTTAAAATTTTA
Source organism: Allium cepa (assembly GCA_030765085.1). Classification (NCBI taxonomy): domain Eukaryota; kingdom Viridiplantae; phylum Streptophyta; class Magnoliopsida; order Asparagales; family Amaryllidaceae; genus Allium; species Allium cepa. The sequence goes on from CM060928.1 coordinate 252,284,587, forward strand.
AACTATATTTTATAAGGCACCGCCACTCGTTTTATACATGGAAAATTACTAGTTACATTCTTAGGGTTTGACACTGAAAATTGGTCACTCATAGTTGGTGCCATGTATGATACGTTAGTTGTGGGGTCTATGTGTTTACTTCCTTTGAATAAACTGTTGAAATTGAATGGTTATCCTACGACATGTCCGACACCGTCATCTTTTCCAACTGTAAATTTACTTAATTTTGTGTTTTCATGCTTATATCTACTACCTCCTATTTTTTTCAATTTTTTTAATTTCTTTTTCCAGAATGTCTACCTATGAATTTTCAGGTTCGTCTACTCACCACATCTTAGATTGAACCAAGAAAATGATGTTGGTCTTTATCGACTTTAGCTCTTAAATTAGCGAGTTACATGTGATATTTGAAGACTACGTCGGAACATTCACCTTCAAGTTCATAGTTCTGGAGGCACCACTGTCCAATATCAAATTCGACACCGACATGTATGCCCAGTTTCTCGAAGGCGATGCTACGAAGTTTAGCTCTCACACTCTCTGGGCTTCTTCACATCTACATCGCTTTGCTTCTACTCTATGCGGACATTAACTGAGTGGAGTTTCTTCATTAGACTTGAAGATGACACAAACTTCTGGCAGATGTATGACTGCGGTAGGAGGACTGTCCATTTGAGGAATATAAAGTCACGTACATTCTAAGTACCAAGGAGGCAGACTACAAAGGCGTAAGTTTTTTGGTGGACAAGTTTGGGAATCTTAGGTGGTTTGTGATTTATCTAGCAGACATATTTAGAAGAGATATATAGTTTTGTATTTGTATTCCTACTACTAATATGTAATAAAATTGTCCTTATTTTATTGCATTTTTTCTAGCATTTCATAATTTATAAATAATGCAAACTCATTAAACTATATTTTATAAAAATAATTAAAAAAATAAAAATAATAATTGTTTATAATAAAATATCCTTTCAAATGTCACTTTCATACCAAAAGAACGTATTCTTCTATCGTCTAACATTCTCCTTTCGCGCTCCTTTTAAATGTCTATTTTCCGTGCCTCTCTCGTCAAACACAATAGCGCACCATAAATAATCAATATTATAGAGATATTTAATGACAAAATAAAAATAAAAATATAGTATACATATTCACTTTCTAAAAGAAACTAGATGCAAATTGCCATTAATCTTTCCATTCACATAGTAACTAAGAACTAATCATAAACCAATTAATGAATGACTTATCTCTATATTTCCGACGATAAATTTTTTTAAGACAAAAACTAGTTCAGACATAGTATAATCCATAGAATCCTTAATATTGCATATAAATTGTTTATCAAAAGAGAGAAAAATAGAGAATACTACTTAAGAGAAAAGTAGAAACATAACTTGTTCGCTATGTGTAGGTTTTCAATTTAATAATGTGTATAACAATTTCAATTTAAGAACGTTAATTATTAGTGGATCAGCTATATTGGCAGCAAGGTCAAAAGGATGAATTAAAAAAAATCTGTTCTACTTCCTCACATTTCGATGAGCAAGCCAGCCCGCTAACCTCTTAGCGCCCTGCCACAAGATCACAATCCCATCTCGTTCATCCTAATATATTCATATAGGCTGGTGCGACCTACTGGGGGCCATATCTTGATCAACGGGTGTTAGGCATCGGATGCTACTTGGCATGCAAGCGATCTAACAAATAAGCGGCTCGCCATATGCCTTGATCGCACTATGAAAGACTCACCATCTCTCAAGTTTAGAAGCCTTAACCATCGTCTTGCTCACCTTTAGCTAGCAACCTTCTTACTTTGCCTTTTCCATTTTAACTTGGCATGATAAGCTTCTGCCCAAATCGCTTGGTCATCCCACCAAAAAGAAGCCATGCCTTGTTCCATTGAAAAAATTGACATATACGACACCATTCATCAAACAAAAATGACATTGTGAAGTACCACTCCATCTCCTTCTCTGTCCACATTGCAATGGTGGTATAGTTTAACAACCTTTTGTCCCCATGCCACCTTTCTTGACAAAAGCATGCTTCCGTATGGCCCATCAACTGTCTTTCATCTGGACCATTCAGAATAGTTGGCATCTTGGTGAGCATCTACATCATTCAACACTATCCACTATTGAGAGGAAATTTGGGGATTGATTCATTACTTTTAGACTTCCAAACAAAGTTGTATCTTCTATAAGTACAACATTGAATCCATTGGTACAAGGATCAAGTTTTCATTTATTGCTCTCATTATTATCTCTTGTAAGACTATAATTATAATCAAAAAAATCAAAGCAATAAATGTTACTACAGTAGTGGATGTTGATCGCTCCTGTAACACCCTTAAAAAATTAATAAAAAACCAAAACTTAATAATAAGGCTAAAAATTGAAATTTTATATATATTGGAATTTGGCCAAGGAAGTTATGTTGTTGCATTCATAGTGATTTTTCGATCAATTTTCTTATTTAAATCTTTATAATAGGAGCTCAAACGAAAAAAATATCGATGTTTGAAGTTTTCGAATTCAAAATAATTCAAATGGAATTCAAATTAAAATTTATAATTAATGTTAAGATTTTAAATTTAAAAATATTTAGGATAACTAAAAATCTTGGGGTTTAAGTAAATGCTAAAAATAAACATTTATGTTAAATATAAATGTAGAATCAAATAATTATTAAACAGCAGCATTTATATGTTCTTAAATTTACTAGGGCTGATCGACTGCTAGCGATCGACCGCGCTCGAGAGATAGACCGATATAGCTATGGTGGCTAGGAGTTTTAGGCCAAGAATGGTCCACATTTTATTATTTCAAACCAACTTAAATCCGACGGTTCTTACGCCTTCTAACCATTATATATATAAGAGGCTAGCTCCCTCACTTTTATTCACAAATTATTTGAAAATGAAGTGGAGCTCCTTCAGTTTCTTCCATATGATTCATAATTTCTTAGGATTTTCTGGTAAGGGATTTTAGATATTCAATATTAATTTATAATTCTATCATACCCTAAGTACTTAAATTCTAAATCTAATTCATATATAATCCAATTATTGTATATTTCAAAATTAAGTTGTCTGAAAAGAGATTCGAAGCAGGCGTAATAAAATCCAAGAGAAGCCGAGAGACATCTATGGATGGAAATCTTTGTTTTTCTCATTTTAGTAATTGTATAATGTGAGTTTGATTTGATATATGCCTTGGAGAATTTTGTTCACGAAAACATCAAACTAAAAACCCCAAAATTTCCCCAAAGAAAAATGTTAATTGGAATCTCAATTATTCTATATATTAAAATAGTGGAATTTGTGTAGTTATTGCAATTTGAATATTTCACATTCTATTTTACTTCTTTTTTTCTCTTTTTTTGATGCGATTAAGGGTTCTAAAAAAGAAAATAAGTTATGAAATGGTGTAAAGTACGGATTATCCTATTCATAGTTTGCACCGTCTGTTTCTATAATTTAAATATGAATCCATTTTTCATGTTATATGTAAAAGTTTAATAGAGTGTAAAAGAATTTGAATTGTAAGTCCTATTGATGTTTCTTCTACTATATTAATATAAAATAAGTTTGGTAATTGATTCTATTTTCTTATACAATCGATTATTGGGCTATGGATATTTGCTAATTGTATGCTATGGTATGGAGTTAGACTTGTAAATTGGAATTTTTGACATTTAAACGATTAATATAGAATGCAATCTTCTTTGGCTTAAGAATATTTAGCTACATTTATGTGTGTGTGTGTGTGCATGCGCGAGCGTGCACGCGCATGCATGCATGTGTTTATTAGCGTATAAATAACATATTTATCGCGTAGTAAATATGTTATTAATTAGCATTAACACCCCATAGGAATGAATTTAAGATAATTATTGGAATTAATTTATAATTAAAGGCAGAATAAGGAGATACGCTTATAAGGCCTTAATGCGAAATGTGGTGAGGTATATATGGTAGTTTGATAGGAGAGTGGAAATTATGAATAAGTTATATGGATGTGAGGTCAGATCAAAGCACACAGAAGTCGTCTATCTAATATGGCTACCAGCGGTGTAACTTTGGAACTGATGTGAAACATCGCCTATAACAAGCACCCACAGAGGGTGTGAGGTTAGTCCTAATTTTGTAGGGTAAGTTTGTCCAGTTAATTTGGCTAATAGCATCTACGAATAGACGTACCAACGTGAGACGTCATAGTTTGGATTATAGGTCATAATACATAGGGCTTGCTTGGGGGTCGGGGTAGTAAGTGGCTGTTGTAGGGTTCACCTTCTCCTTAATTAGAAAGTATTAAATAGTCGGGGTTATCGGTAGGCATGGTTGTAGGAAATCTCGAGAAGGGTCCGCTTTGGGTTCGAGGTATTAAGTGGCTATTATAGGATCTGCCTCCTCCATAAAGAAGTATTAACTGGCGTGATAAGATTCTATGCAATGTCATTTAAAAAGTATAAGAAAGGGGTCCGCCTTAGGTTAGATACTAAATGACAGAGACATGCCTAAGATATAGATATTACATGGTCAAAGTCTCCTAATTTGCATTTTTAGGACATGATTGATGGTAGATGGGAGGGACTGGGAAGGGCCTTTGGCCTAAAGTTGAATTGAGTTATAGAGTTGGATCGAAAAAGCATAGGTTATAAAATAGGATTGGAAGGGCCTTAAGGCCTGTAGTTGGCGGTATTTCGCGTAGGATATAGCTAGGAAGCGAAAGACATACTCTTATCTAAATTATACTACCCAAATACTATTAAGGAAAGGCTTGATATTTTTCACCAGACATTGTTGTTCTAACTTCCTTCTCATTACAACACAGATTAGAGAAGACGATATCGATTTAGGAGATGAAGGCGAAGGCGGAGTCTTATTGTACTTATCTATTTATTTATGTTTTGTTATATTTTGATGTATCGATTTTAGACTTGATGTTATCATGTTGAGAAATTGTATTTCAAATATTGGGATACTATGCTATGTTTATGAGATTTAACTTTTTATAAAATGAGTACTATTTATGATATTATATTTATCTTTTCCGCTGTGAGATTCTGATGGCATAAGTAGATAGCTCCGTGCATTGTTTATCATATCAATTTTACCACATCCAACTTTAGAATGGTTTTAAGTTTTGATGGGCCTTTATTAGGTCAAAAAATTAGGCCGTTTTGAGTCGGGTTGTTACAATTCCTGATCGAACCACTATAAATCTTGTGTCTCTTTACTCATTTTAGCATTTGTTTTCTTTCTATTTTTCCTCAATTTCAGTTTATTAAATGTGATATTAAAAAAAATTACATTTTCTATTACCAACTCATAATCACAATTTCGACGTTGGTCAAAATTCTAGTTAACAATTTCCTCTCATTAATTTTCATATGATCGTATTTTATGTTTATATGTATAATATATTTATACTAAATCATATTTAGTATATTATTTAATACAAGAGTTTGAGAATTTTTTTAATTTATTTAAGATAATTATTTTTTGTCGTTTTTAATAATAAATTTTAATTTATTAAATTAATTTAATACATTTTGTTAAGAAAAATGAGTAATCCTCTGTGAGGAAAAGAGTATTCATGTAATTTTATTCTATGCTTAAAAAAGGAGCCACCAATAAGTCCGATGGGTGGCTCTTCTTCATAAACCTTTTCAAATAAAGTGAAAATTGAATATAAAGGGAATGCAATTTCTAATAGAATTTGGAAATATGAATTTTCGACGCTAAGGCAACTATTACTTTTGATCCTGTGTTCAAATTTTGGATAATCTTTCTTTAGTATGAGATTTTCCACAAAAAAAATTGTGTTAATCGCCTTTTGGGATTTTTGAAATATTCTGAAATATTAGAAAAAAGTTGAACTAAAATTTCGTAGATGTTGTTCATAATTTTAAACCGTAATATGTTTTGATAGTTTGTGATTTTAAAGAAGTTATGAGTGAATGCCATGAATTTTGTTTCAAGTGCTTTACAAAAATTTTGAGATTTATTTTGTGGAATCGGGAAGATGAGGACATGTCCTATGAAGTTAAGAATTTAAATTTTTTGAGATTTATGAATATTTTTTTGGTTCCCCTATATCATGTAGATGTATTGAAAAAGTTTTGAAAAGTAATGAATAACTAGATGTTTTAACACCTTAAAGTTAGCTAAAAGATTTTGCATTTATGAATATAAAGATATTTGTGATATGTTCTTGTATTATGGATTCTCAAAATACACTTCATGCTACAGAGATTACTCCGACGTTTTCGAAATATTCCATAATATAAAGTGTATTTTTGATTGTGAGATTTTGGTATCGTCCTAATTAAGTTAATCGACTCATAGTCCATGACCCCAGACGATGGAAAAGTATGATAATCCATTATTATGAGAAGCCAGCGAAGGGTCTAATAATTACTGCTATATGTTTCTGATTGGTACTAATGATTTCATGTTCGTTTTAAGTTATAGATGGATGTAGTAAAGCAAGAAGTATTAGCTCATTGTAAATTTTTCCTATAGGAAATTTCATGGATGTGATTTTCTTAAGAGGGAGTCTGTAACAACCCGATGTTGAGAAGCAGTTAACTGAAACTAATGATGAAGTCACAAAATGATTAAATGAGTTTTAAATAATAATTGCGATTTATGATGATTTGGAAATATAGAATTTATTTGGATTTAATAATGAAGTATTTTGTGAAGTAGAGAATATTTATGGAAAAAATATATATTAATCGATGATATTTATTTATATGGAGAAAATTATTTATTAAAATGGTTATGAATAAATTATTTTAGTGTTAAATATTTTTAAAGTTAGGAATTATTAATAAATGACGATTTTGTTTATTTTGAAGTTAAATTGATATTTATAAACCTACAATGATTTTTCAAATAGACTAAAAGTGATTGATAACTATATAAAGTTAAACAATAATCAATAAAAGTGATTTGAAAATTTATTACAGTAAAGAATCAATTTTTGTTTGATTTATAAGTGGAAATTGAGAATTTATTTATATGGGCTTAATAATGTAAATTTTGAGATAATTATTTTATAACGAGGAAAAATTGTGAAATACGGTAATTATGGAATTATACAATGTTAAACATTATTATTAAGTGATTTTTAATTAGGATTTGGAGTTATATTGTTTTGGTAAAATGTTTGTTTTGTAAAGGAGAGTTTAAAGCATTGTTTTACTAAGCCCATGAAACCCAAACTATGCCCCAAGCATTTAAGCTTTTCTAAGTCTAGAATCATCCTCTTTATTGATACAAATCATCTCCTATATACTCCTTTAATCTAAATTTTCAAAAGCAAAAATAATTAAAACCCAAATCTACTTCTTTAAAAATTATATAAAATCAAATTAATTTTTATAAATCATGAAATTCAAAATTAAGCTTGTCAACAAGAATCTACACCTCTAGGAATCTTCAAGACTTCTGAGCAAGTTTGGTGTCATGTTGCACTTTTAGCAAATAAGAAAATTAGGTTTCCGAAGATGTTATGAAATGCTATAGGAAGAATGAAGCTTCTCTTAGCTAAAGTGAGTGTTCTCTACTCATGAACCTTTGTTTGAAATGTTTGATTGTATATTTGGTTGAAGTGTTTAAAGATTATTTTTCTTGGAACTAGGTCAGCCCACAACGGATGAAATTGGTGAATTTTAATTTTTTTTTTGCCATTTTGGATCTTTATTGGGCCTACGGAGTCTAATTCATTCAGACATTTTCTAAATTTCTTTTAAATAAAATTATTATTATATTTAATTTTATAAATAAAATGTTACTTTATGCAATTTTGTATTATGTTTGAATATATGTATCATATACACATATGTGTGTATATGTATGTGTAACACAATAAAGTGCTCATGGTTTGATATGTCCTCGTATAGGCGTTGGGATTTACGTTACAGCAGACATGTTAACCCCTCTAGTATTCTATGTGTTGCCTTAATGAATATATATATATATATATACACACACACACACACACATACGCGTCAAATGTTATATATATTTATATAAAATTATACACACGTAAAATACAATCATATATATGTATATAAATATGTGGAAATAATAATTGTAATAATTTGTATAACATATTTAAGCTGTATTTGTTCAACTGTTTATTTATATTAAATGATAACTTTTAATAGTTAATATAAAAAAAATATTTTTTTAATTGCTACCACAAACCTAAAACAAAATTAATTTTTTTATTTGATTATAAATATTTATAAATATATAAACACATGTCACACACACACACACACACACATATATGTATGTGTGTGTGTGTGTGTCTATATATAATTTTGTAAAATTGATGCAATGTAACATTAAGCTCATGACAAAAAAAATTAAATTGTTTTCATATTTATATAAAAATATATATACAATTATTAAATAATTTATAAATGGTCAAAATTAATTATTAAATTTATTAAAAAAAATAGTTTTGAAATTTGAAAATCATGTAATGTTGTTATAAACTTTTATATTTAATTTTGAATTATAATATATATATATATTTATATATAATCAGTTTCTACTTAAAGACATGGTTGTATTAATATTTAAATATATATATATATATATTAAAATAAAGTAAATTTTTCTTCCGAATTATTGTTGTGCAAAAACAACAAAAACTTCTTTTTTTGGCCATAGGACCATCCCCCCTGCTTTTCCTTCTGCTTTCTCCGTCCCTTCCCATGCTTCGGCTCCTTCTCTCTCGTCCTATCACCATACCTCCTCCTCTACATCCCCCATTCTTGTTCCACCAGTCGCTGTTCCCCCCACGAAATCTTCTGAGCTTCCTCCATCTCTTCTGTTTCACCTCCCAAGCATGCCCCCTCGACCATCTTCCTCCTCCTCCTTCGTCTCCTTGTCTTCTTTCTTCCTCCACCCCTATCGCCCCTCCTCCCTGGTCTTCGCTCTTTAAGTCCGGGTCTCATAATGCAGGAAGTTATGTTCCTCAACTAATCCCTTTATCCTTCTATGGTGATGCTCTTGTGCCTTCTGATGAGATAATCAAAGCAGGTAATGATGTTTGGAAGGACTCTCTGGTGGGTTTCTTCCTTGACAAGCCGCTGCCTTATTCATCTGTGGTGTTCCACTTGAAAAAGATATGGAAGTTAAAAGGTGATGTCTCTGTGAAGTGTGATAGTTTTCTCTTTCTTTTTAACTTTTCATCTTCGGATGATCGACATAGAATTGCTGAAGCTGATCCCATTATCATGAGAAACAAACTATTTATTTTGAAACCATGGGATGCTACCATAGGTAACAGTTGTGGCACCATTTGGTCTGTTCCTATCTGGATCAGGCTAAGCAATATCCCTTTTTATTCATGGTCTCACTATGGCATTAACTGGTTAGCTTTAAGATTGGGGAAATTCTTATGTATGGATCAATCAACTGAGAAGTTAGATAGGATAACTTGTGCAAAATGTCTTGTTGAGATTAAACCAGATCATGAGCTAGTTGATAAGTTCCCTGTTAAGCTGCTTGATGGTAGCGATCAATTTGTGCAAGTTAGTTATCTATGGAAACCAGAAACATGTGTTTCATGCTCTGAATTTGGTAACTCTGATCTATCATGTCCTTTGGCTGCTGCTTCTATGGTGATGGAGGACCCTGTGGTTTCTGCTCCTGATGTTGGGGTTGAGAGAGGAGGTGTTTCTTCTGTGATTGCAGCCAGATCGGATAAATTTAAGCAAGTATGGAGAAAAGTTCCCCAGTATAAAAAGAAAAATAAGGTTAGCAATGTTATGTCAAATGGTGAAAGGCCAAAGGAAAATGCAGTTCGTATTGCAAAGGAAGGTGCAGTTACTAGTGTTAGGGTTGATACCCATGATAAAACATTAACTGTTATTGACTGTGCTGCCCTTCATGCAGCTTCAGTTGATATAGCTACAAATAAGTTTCGGGTATTGGAAAATGATGAGGAGACTGATATTGAGGAAATGGACGTTGTGGCTTAAGGAAAATGTTATGCAAATATTGACGTTGTTGAGGAAGGTGAATTTCTTGAAGTAGACTGCCTTTTTCCTCACCATGATCCCGAAGCTCATTCTGTAACTCCTCGTGGGGAGTCTGTAATCTCGTTTCACACTTCTGATGTTGCCTGTGCTAATGATGACAAGGTTTTTTGCCCCGAAGGGATCAATGTTTTACCTAGAGAGGTCCCCCAAGTCACACCACTTTCTGGTTGCACAATTGATGTGTGCACTATGATACACAATCCACCTCTTGTGCATGTGCACAGTTATGCTGTTCTCACTGAGGACAGTAGCTTATCCAATTTCCACCAACTTGAAACAGATCTTCATCAGATCGAAGGCCAAAAGCATAGAAGCATTTTCTGAATCTGACATCTATAGGAATATGGAAATTCAAATTCTGCAACTTGTTTAAACCATGCATGAAAATATTGATCCTCCTTCCATTCCTTTCAAAAAATTACCATCAAACTCTTCTCATCCCAATCATTCTCAACCTTCTTTTCCTTCCCATTTCTCCTACATCAACAACTCCACCATCCCTGGATGGGTTGACAGGGATAAACACATTCCTGCTATCAAGCCCCTTGTCAGCTCTAGTCCCACTACATCATCTCCCTCCTTGAAGAATGCCAAGCCCAAAAAATCAGCTTATAGTTCAGATTCTTCTGTTACCAGGAGCAAGAAAATTTCCAATCACCTATCCCTGTAAGTATGTTAGCACAAAGTATTGGAGTGTGGAATATTAGAGGAGCTCACAGTCATTTGAAGCTTGATCAAGTTAAAAATCTCATTCAGGTGTACGATTTGAAAATTATCTCTATTCTAGAAACAAAGCTAAACCTTCTTTTAACTTTAAGAGCTGCTAACTATATTAGTCCCTCTTGGATTCTTTTGCATAATCTTTATGATGCGGAGTATGGTAGAATTTTTGTTCTCTATGATCCATCCTTCTTTTTCCTTGTCAATAATTTTATCTTCAAGACAGTTCATTCACACTCATGTCAAATGCTTCCTTTCTTCCACCTCTTTCTACCTCACTTTTGTTTATGCTGATAACTCTTTTGCCTCTAGGCAAAAATTTCTTGAATTTTTTCCTCACCTTAGGCAGGACACTCATCCTTGGCTTGTCTTAGGTGATTTTAGTTGCTATTTTCATCTTGATGACAAACATGGTGGCCTTCCCTCCTGCCTAAGAACATCCATCCTCTTAACATTTCTGCATCTGATTTGAATCTTCTTAAACTTTCATCTTCTGGATCTAGATACACGTGGAACAATCGTAGTAGGAGTGGAGTGATATCTTTCTCCACCATTCACCATGCCTTCTGCAATCTAATTTCCCTTACTGTTTGGCCCAATCTATGCGTACTTGTTCCTCCTCCTATTCTTTCTGATCACACTCCCTTGTTTCTCTCATTTGGTTCCCCTGTGGTTAAGGAAAAAAGGAGCTTTAAATTCTTCAATGCTTGGACTCTCTCCTCTGATTTCATGCCATTGGTTAGTACTGTCTGGTCCACTAAAAGTTATGGTAATCCAATATTTATTTTGCGCAGGAAACTAAAACTTGTTAAGAATGCTCTGAGACCTTGGGCTAGCAACCTGTTTGGTGATGGTTCAAAGCAGTCTTCTCGCATTAAAGAACAGTACATAAAGGCACATGAATTCATGATGAACCACCCTGATTCTTCTTAGGCTGCTGAAGAGGAAGGAAAATTATTCAATCTTCTCAACAAGGCGATTGATGTTGAAAGCAGCATGAAAGAACAACAGTTGCATAACAAGTGGCTCCAGTTTGGGGATAGAAACACTAAGTTCTTTCATGCCTCGATCAAAATTAAGTAGGCTAAGGAAAATATTCATATGATTCGTGGGCAGGATGGCTTTCTTTTCACCACTTCTAATCAAATCGACTCCGCTTTCCTTGATTATCACATGGGTATCCTGGGTAACTCATCTTGTTTTGTACCCGACCTTAACATGTTTGATGATATATCTCTTCCTTCCCTCGGCACTGAGCATTCTTCTTTGCTTGTTGAAAAAGTTACCAATGAAGAAATAAAGCAAGCTCTTTTTGCGATGAATATGAAGTCCTCTGTGGGACCTGATGGTTTCAATGTCCTTTTCTTCACATTTTGTTGGGATCTTATCCAGCATATTTTTTGCAAAGCTATGCACAATTTTTTTGATAAATGTTCTCTCCTCTCTGAAGTGAATGCTACCAACCTAGTCTTGATTCCTAAATCTTCTAATGCAAGCATGGTTTCTTCTTTCAGACCTATATCATGCCGTAATGTAGTATATAAGTGTTTATCCAAGATTCTTGCTAATAGGCTTGTTCATGTTCTTCCTGACATAATCTCTCAAAACCAAGTTGCCTTTATCCCTAAAAGAAACATAATGGATAACTTTTTTCTAGCTCAGGAGCTTCTCTGTGGTTATGGTAGGTCTAATGCTTCTCCTGCTACTATGATGAAGCTTGATATTACGACGGCCTATGATACTGTTCAATGGTCTTCCATTGTTAGGGTTACGGCTTTAATCGGTTTTCCTAAACCTTTTGTGGGGTAGATTTTTAATGCATTTCAACTCCAAGCTACTCGCTCATACTTAATGGTCATTATGTGGGGTATTTCAAAGCAAGGCAAGGGATTCGACAAGGCGATCCTATCTCCTCTTATATTTTCATTCTAGTTATGGAGGCTTTAACTAGACTTTTCAACAGTAAGTTTTCTGCCAATCTGATTTCCTTCCACCCGAAGTGGAAGTTCCATAATGTTACAACTTTGATGTTCACTTATGATATCATGATATTTACTAAACCTCTGCTCTCATCCCTCCTCTGTGTTCTGTCCACTTTGTCTTCTTTCCACCTGATGTCCGGTCTTAAGATAAACTTGTTTAAATCCAGCATCATCTTCTCTGGTATTGATTCTAGCCTATCCTCCTCTCTTCTGCAAGCTTTAGGTCTTCAGCCTATGGATGCTAATATGTCTTATTTAGGCCTCCCTCTTTTAACTTCCAGACTAACCACTTCTGACTGCCTCCCTCTTTATTCCAGAATCACTTCTGTCATGGATAGGTGGTCAAATCATTTTCTATCTCAAGCTGGAAGACTTATTCTCATTAAACCAGTCTCCTTTTCCATGCTAGTTTTTTGGGCCAAGGCCTTCATTCTGTCTACTAAGCTCTTAAATATGATTAGAAGTGCTATGTTGCGCTTTCTTTGCTGTGGTTCTATTCATAGTAAGAAGCCTATTCCCTGATCTTTCAACCTCATTGAGCAGCCCAGAGACAAGGGAGGTTTGGGAGTTATTAACATTCTGAAGTGGAATTTGGCTGCCTTTAGTTCCCACTTTAATGCAGTTCCATCTAGGCATGGTAGTGTTTGGGTGAGATGGGTGTGGACTCATAGAATTGGTTGCAACAACTTTTGGAGTATATTGGTTCCTCAATTATGTAGCTGGACTGGGAGGAAGTTACTAGCTTTAAGATCTACTTTTCTTCCATTCATTTGTATGAAGTTGGCTTCCTCATCTGCTGTTAGGTTTTGGCATGAACCATGGGTGTCCCCTGGCTTGTTCCTTATTAACTTATTATCTCATCAGCATGTCCATCGGTCTGGTATTCCTGTCAATGCTAAGGCTACTGACTTTTTATTACATGGCAATCTACAGCTTCCTTACACTTCAAATCAGCAGCTCAGGGGTGTCTAGAATCAAATCCAGGGTGTTGGTATTGAAACTATGGACGCTGATCATGTTTTTTGGAATGGCAGCCTCCATTCTGTCTCTCATGCTTATAGTTTTCTTTCTGGGTTGAGCAGTATACCCAATTGCAGGTGGTGGAGGATAATATGGAATGACGACTCCAGCCCAAAGGAAAACTTCATGTTATGGAAAGTGGTTCATAATGCATTGCTTACGAGAACTGTCATGCTTAATATGGGCTTGAATCATGGGAGCGTGTGTTTTTCTGTTCTGACGGTCTTGAAAGTGTTGAGCAAATATTCTTTGAATGTGCTGCTAACCTTTCCATGTGGAGAAGAATGATGTTGGTGGTGGGATGCAGAGCCTTGGCTACCTCTTCAACTATTGATTTGATCATAATCTACAAAGCTACTAGATGGAGAACCTGAAATCCCGAATAATAATAATTTGTATGAAGAAATACTTCTATGTGCTTTGGAAAGAACGTAATGCAATCTGTTTTGAGAGGAAGAGGAGAGCTGGTGAAATTCTATGGAACGACATAAAAAGTGATATTCATGCTGCAATTCTGAGGCATCCATCTTTTCCTCCTTCTTTGTGTCTGAATTGGAGATAGGTGTGCCTTTCTTTGGGATGCCTTTGTGTCTACTTCTTTTGTTGTTTCTTCTTATTTTCCCATGTGTGGTTGTGTTTTCTTCTTCTGTTCTTCCTTTTATGGTTTTCCTTTTTGGAGCTTGAAGAATGTTTTGAGCTTCTTTTCCTTTTATTGTCTTTGCAATAAAACAGGTAGGGGTCCTGTCAACCCGCTAGCCTTTGCTAACAAAAAAACTTTAGAAAATTTAATGATTGTTATATTATTTTAATTGTAGGACATAATTTATCAATTAATAAAATCATATATAATATTATTTAATTACAAAAAATGTTTTTATTTTTTATTTTTAGGCCATGAGTATAATACCAAGAAATATAAAAAATAATTTTTTCTAATATATAGATGTACCAATATACTCAACCATCTAACATGTAATAGAACATCGATACACTAAATTCATAATATAATCTAACAACCTACAATGTAATACAATTAGTAGTAGTAGTAGTAGTAGTAGTAGTAGTAGTAGTAGTAAATGAATCAGTAAAAAAGTTGAATACCTTTCACTAAAGCTTAGAGACCTCACTTTGAATGATGAATTGGCACCTTGAATCAAATTCCACATTCTAGAGTTGTTGGCTCGAGAACTGCTTTACCACTGACGACCAAATCAAAGAATTTTAATGTGATTTGGGCTTGGATTTATTTTGGGTTTAAATAGAGGTCCGCTGGTCGAAATTTGCAGGGGAAGGAGAGCAGAAAGTCTTAAAATAAATGGTGTAGAGAGTGGCATATAAGTAGGAAATCAAATGGAAAGAAAAGTGGATCACATCCTTACCTCTCTTACCAATTACCCTCTTTTAAACCACTCAAAAGTCTCTGTCTTTTTCCAACATTTGGCTGGCCAATCTAAGCTATTTTGGCAGAAATTTGCATCACCTATATGGGCCACAAACCAATTCCAACCCGAACAATCTTCGTTGCATTTAAATCTAAATATAAACGCATACCGATATCGTATATCGATTAATATATGTATAACTATTATAAATACTTTGTTTAACATTGTTCAACAAATCAAATAAAAAACTTGCAATTAGTATTCATGAATATTAATTAATTTATAATAATTATAAATTATTTAAATCGGCTAATAACAAGAGTTTCACCATTTTAGCCATGTGACTCTTAGGTGTAAATTTTGTCAGCGGTTAATACAAACAAATCAAATATTAACGTTCACATGTCACTTGGCAGGTGGTGTGAGATTATGACCAAATTCATTGCTCATTTAGTTTCAATGAAATCCAATTTTACTTTATTAAGCGTTACCCGATAGTTACAATTATTTATACCAATTCTCTTCGTCAAAACTATATCACTTTGGACTTATGAAATTGGGTAACAGTCAAAATTCCTATGTCATCCATATTCAACCATATAGTCGAAAAACAAAGTCATTAGTTCAATAATAACAATTACTATTATGATTTGGCCAAATACTTTAACTTTAGTTGACTTCAGTTGACCGTAATACTAATCTCCTACAAATGAAGATGTGAATCCTCACTTGAATAGTGTTCCACTTTCAATGCTTCCATTTGACCCAACTATAGCCGTTCAATGGATACCATAACACAATTTAACTATAACCAAAGTTGAATTCCCATATATAAGCTCAACAGTATTCTCAGGTCATGGGAATTATGTAATATTATTACATCGATATTTTTGGTTTGACCTTAGTTATGTCAACTAACAGAAAACTATCGAGTTGGTCATTTCATAGTTATCCAATAATTATCAGTATGTAACCCCTTGGTGCGACATGAATCATGAGTAATACATTGTTCAACGTTTGGAGACCGTTACGTACTCTTGTCTAAACGGATGCATCGATATCCAGTCTCGATACATCTTGACTAGTAACATTTAAATGGTATGTTTTTTATTGTGATAAATCACTCATGGTTACAATGCATTATAACTATTGTCAAAAAACATACCATTTATGGCTTTTCTATTACATACACTTTTAAGTACAATGATTAATTAATATAACATATTTTATCGAGTGCATAATAGAAACAAAATACCCTTACTTCAAACAAGATTGGTCATCCAGTTAAAAATATATAACAAATACATAATTGCCCCTAGGGCATACTCCTAACTCTATCAGTATCCCACTTGCACTTAGATTCAGTTATGGAATCTCTGTCCTATCCCTTCCATCAGTTTGATGAGAATTTATCAAGTTAGACCCTTTGTAAAGGGATCTCTTAAGTTGGTTTAATTAACCACCCTGTCAATCAACTCTCTTCGATGTCGATAAACTACTTTTATTGTGTAGAACTATTCAAAGTATATTTCTTAGCTTCTAGAGAGCTCTTATTATTACATTGTTATCATATAGCAATGATGTATTATTCTTAATACTTGAAATCATCCCTAGCCTAGTTATAAATTTGTGAATTTGTATTTATATACATTGCTTTAATTACGACTCTATTCAAGTCGATCTACTTAGCCTTTCGTTGAATCAGCCACATTCTTTTATTAGGAACATTTCCAACTTAAATCTTCTTAATTAAGGTTTGAACTAAATTTAATATCGACATATTATACTCAGTAACACTTATGAAGTTCAAGTCTAAACACTCATTCACAAAGAGTTCATTGTTTCTGTAGACAATTCTCTAGTATTTTGTAAATACTTGAGAACATTCTAAACTACCATTTAGTGATCTTAATTCGGACTTGATATTTTCTTCATGCATCAAATACATTAGCAAATTATGATATTGTAGAAAAATCAACATGTATGATAATTCCAATTTTCAATACATAAGAAATCTATTTTACATATTTCATATTAAACATTTTAATAGGTGTCTTTGCATATCGTTTGGGACATTTCCAATATCCTTTATACTTCTTATATAAAAGATATAATTTACAAATCCAATTCGAGTCAAATAACTAAATTATTACTGGTTATAACATAAGTACTTCGTACAATCAACGGTCTATTATTTACTTATATTCTAGGAATATCTATGTTTGTTTTAGTGGTTCTTTCTTAGTACACATGCTTCCTCTACATTTTGACTGAAAATCAAACTATTCGATGTTTCTATCAAAATACTTATTCAATTCGGATGCTTATAAAATGATACTTTCCTATATTTTATTGGAGCACATTCAAAAACCCACAAATTTGATATTACTCGCAATGATTTCGAGATACTTTGGTTGTTATTATCCCAAATCATGATTTAGAATCTTCCATTCCAATTTGTACGTACCAAAACACAAAGTCATACTAAGTGGTAATTTTGTGAGTAAATCTGAAACAACTTAAGCTTGTTCAATAATGAATCTATTATATGAATTTCAATAATTGAAATTTACGATGTTATTCTTATCAACATTGCTCATTATATTCCAATGATACTAGTCTTTCTTCTTGAAGACACATTCACGGCCGATGATTTATATATCCCTTCGGATATAAGTATCAAAATCATATTTTGGTAACATATGGGGAATCCTTTTTGGATTTTTGCATCATAACATATTGTAGATTCAATACTCTTAATGGCTTATTTGACACCTGAGGATTATCCATTCTCGATATTGATAGAAAAACTCATAGTTTATCTTTAATGCGTGAGTATGTTTATTAGACACTTTAATGCGTTGTGTTCATCTAGGTATGGTTAATTTTATTTCATCCCACATAATCAATTTATCCTTGGATCGTATTTAAATCCATTTTACTACCAATACTTTCTAAAGAAATTTCTTCCCTATGAAGTTGATATTTCTTGAAACAACAATTATTTCTCAATTCAATAGAATGGATATTCATAAACATTTTGTGAATTGCCTTACATATAAAAATGCTTTGGTTTTAGTTTATGATATTTATGTTCAAAACATAAATTTTTCATTCAATGACATTCGTTCCCAAACTCATTTTGGGATATTCATACAAGATCCCCTACGAACAATTAGTACATGCAGTCTTTCGACTTGCACAAACCCCTAACTCTTTGGCCTAAGATATGTTGAGCTTTCTTATAAACCCTAATCTTGTATGATTTTGTAAACCATTATTTAGATGAAATTAATTTAAACCTTGTTTACAACTCTTAAGTAACGACCTTAGAGAAAGAAGTTAACTCAAATTCACTTAAAATTAATTGTACTTCGTTCAGCATATTTCAATTCGTCCTTATCGATACATCATTATGTATCACAGGGAGGACTGACTTTTGGGACTAAATCTTTATTCATTTTTAGGTATGTTCGAAAATCTTTCCAACATACTCACCCATTCGATCAAATCAAATCATTTATTTTCTTCTGCACATAATTTATTTACTTCTTTTATATACATTAACATACCACATATGTAACACATGTTTATGTTTATGATAATTCATCGGTGAATGCGACAAAGTACGTGGAACCATTTTGAAATTAATAGACTTTCGATTGCATACATCTATATGTATAAAACCATAGAGTTCATTAACTTTTATAGTGTTCCCACTAAATTGGTGCTTTGCTCATTATTGTATGAGATTTAATTTACTAATACCATATGATTCATAATCATATAATAAAAATTATTTCTCAAAACTGTGGATTAGTCCATAATTTCAAATAATCATAAATAAATTTGGATACTTCTGTATTTTTCAATGCATCACAAATATCAATACTATAGTTTCATTTTATAATGAATATTCATAATATTCATATTGGAATAAAAATATGTTCATTTTCAATCAATACTATAAAGTAATAACTATTTCTTAGATAATGTTTGGTACATTTCATGAGAACAATTTTCGTAACTTAATGCAGTCAATAAGTATTACATGGTATGCTCTTACTATTTCTGTCATTACTATAATAGTGTATGAAATATGAAGCCCCATTCAACCACTTAATATAGAATTTTTATTTCATTTACTATAACTGGTTTACAGTCAAGAATTTTTAAATTAAATATCTTAATTTGGGAGAAATAAGTCTCATGGAAAATAATTTTCTGTTTGAAAATACATTTTGAAATAGAAATCATATTTATAATTTCAATTTTAAGTATTTACTATTATTGTACAATTCTCGTTTCCGATGTTCCATTATAAAGCAAAAGTGACTATTCACACTCTTCATCTCAACCATGCCTGAGGTTACACCACTCTTATATATTTGATTTTCTTTATAAATGGTCTAACCATTCAAAGGAAATTTGAACTCCTTACAAAAGTACATTTTGTCATCCTTAACTTCTAAGGTTACAAAATAAATTGTACTTTAAATAAATCGATCAAAATGAAATTTCAATGCTTGAATTCTTAGATCTGTCTATTAGCATTTGGTCCAGTGTTATATTTAATACAACAAGATCATTGTAGTCAATCATATTGAATACACAACCTTGCACTATAGTTCATTTGTTTATTTCGATGAAATAATTTCATTGAGGTTTCGTACATTACGAATTATGACCACTCACTTTATAACATTTATATGTCATCGTATATGAATCGAATATTCATATTCTTGTGTTGCTTTTAGAATTCGAAATTCATTAAAGACAATACATAATCTCAAACAAGTAAACTAGTCGGTGACCAAGTTATGAATGTATTTAGTGGTTGTATAATTAGGTGCTTGCATGGGTCAACATGCAAAAATATTTATTGGTGAGTATATTTAATATTTCTTTGTCAATATTTAATTCAATTCATTTGTATATTTTTTGATTGATAAATATTTTACCAATTATATTAATTGCATAAATTTATCAACGTAGATTATTATAAATTTACATAATAGATGTTCTTACAATATCAGAAAGGTTAAATATTACCATTTTATTTTTCTAATAAAGCACCCACTAGGTTTTATGTTTCTCCAAACTCTAAGACAAACATAGAAGGCTTTCGACTTCACTCGTGGATGTTAGGACTCGTAAGCTTTGAGATTCTGACCTTGAGGAAAGCGTATGATGGATAACTCCTTACGATTGTATCACATAGTACTCCTAACTTTGTGATCCTTGTCTTAATCTCATTTTTACCTTGAGGAAAACTTGTAACATCACCCACTAGGAGGCCCAAAACTAACGGCTATGGATGCGGCAATCATCCATAGTTATTAATCATCGGCGAACAAATACGGTAATGTTAGATACTTTGATATAACAGAAACACGTGGATATGGAAAAAAATTAAAATTAACAAACAACTTTCTCATTCTATTTCAAAGCATTTCAAATTCATTAAATAATCCTAATACGAGAACCACGTTTAGAGAAATTACAATTGTTACAACATATACCCAGAGCGACACATGAAGATGCCCCCTGGATAATTAGAATATGTAACTAGGCAATTAAACCTTTTTTCCTTTACAACAAAACACAGCGAAATCAAAATAGAAAAGAGCTCTAGATAGCTATCATGCCTCCTGCATGTCTTCGGAAGTTTATTCGTCTAATGAAGTACATGAAAATCTCAACTCTCAAATTACTCAAAATCAATTAAGTACTCAAGAGTTTAAGGAGAAAATATAAACTTTGAGTCGAACATAAAGCCTTGTATGAATAATAATCTACCATCTCAAACTATTTAGATGTCTAAGGAGACCATGCCGCTTAGCGAAATGAGTTTTTCCCTCACTAGTATCTATTCAAAACTTTATAAAACCATATATTGTGCTTCGGCATCCACAATGGTTAAAACATAACAGTACAAAATATTATGATAATATGCAAGACAAGTAAATGAAATCTGGATTACCCATCCCTATTCATTTTGACTATCTGTCTCAGTTATAGTTTCTAGAGTTACTGCTAACCTATTAGTTTTCATGGGCTGACTAATAACATGTTTAATGTTTATGGATCCCCTGTCCACTTTCATAATTTTCATAGGATCACTAAGAAAATATTGGCCCCTGTCAATAACATCTCTGTTTCGTGGGTTCTCCCCGAACCTATTGGTAACTCCAATAACTTCCCTCTTATTCTAGTTTTCATGAGTTGACTAAGAACCTATTGACTTCTATCAATAACTTAATCCGGATATAGTTTTCATGGATTCACTACAAACCTATTAGCCCCTGCCAATAACTTTCTAATCATAGTTTTCATAGGTTTATTATGAACCTATTGGCATCTGCCAATAACTTTTCCTAAACATAGTTTTCATTTGTTTACCACGGATCTTTCTATCTAACAACTTCGCTATTTTGGCATCCTACATTCTGGTCACTACGAGATTAACTTAGCTAGTTATTCTGCCCTTTTTTCCCCAAAATACAGTTATGGGTCCATTACAATGTGAATATATATATATATATATATATATATATATGAAGAAGTAAACATAATAACATACATACCAACACCTGTGGTTTAATTAATATCCTTAAAATCATTTTATATAAAACTTGATTAATCCCTTTAACATATTAATCAAGGAAAACTTCTTCAAAAAATCCATGTCTAAATCATTTCAAAACTCTTCTATTATGCCATTGTTTTCCTCTAAAATGAGATTGGGTTATTTGTTTTTAAAACTAAGGCTTTCGAAACCTTAAATCTTTACTTTCGAAACCATTGGAAAAGTTCATTTCGAAAGCATTCAAATCTTCTTTTCAAAACTCTAGGCACCTGCCTTTCGAAACACCTTAAAAACTTTCTTTCGAAACCTTTCGAGTGTATTAAAGTGAACAATTCAACTATAGAAGCTTAGCTTCGAAACCATTTGAAAGTACCCTTTTCGAAACCATTGAGTTTATCTTAAAAATATCTTTTGGGACACAGTGAATATAAACGAAAGTATCTCTTTCGAAACCGTTCTTTATCGTATAAATGTGTTTGCGAAAAAATTGATGGCTTTAGAACCATCCTTTCGAAAGATTAAACCATGTAAGTAAAACATTTGAATGTTAGCTTCGAAACCCGTTTTGAAACCATTAACCCCTTTTGAAAGCTTTAGGAAGTGGCACATATTTACAAAACTAAGACTTTCTTTCAAAAAAAATTAATATCTCCAATTCCTTCGAAAGGCAACCCCCTTTTGAAAGATATTCAAAAGACCCCTTCAAAAGCATATATTTCGACACCTTCAAAAGCATTTAGTAAAAAATCAAGAGAATTTCTTTAGAAAACAAAACAAAGGCTTCGCTCCCATCGGAAGCTATGATTTCGACACCATGCCTTCACCACTTTTTCTAATCCACTACGTACCATACTCGTGACATTGGTTTCGACTTAGCTGGTAGGTTTCAACTTGACTGAAGACAGAAGCTATGAGTCAAAGGGTGCTTCTAAAAGAGGCGGAACCCACTTTTCTGGGTAAAAGCTGATTAATACCAATAAAAGCAATAACTTTATAAATAACTTTCCTTCTTGTAAACATTTAATTGGTTGCCTTAAACTTTTCAAATTATTTCCAAATAAAACTGTCGCATAATTTCAGATCTAAATCAAGACTAATTCAACAATTAAGCCCTTCCATTAAGCAAAATAATTAAATCATATAGGTCCTTCTTTTAAAATAATTCATAGTAAATCACTTAGGAAAAATCCTCAAAAATCATGAAAAATTTATATTTGAATATAAAAATTTCAGACCCATATTCTTCATGAAATATCTAAAATTAATTTCTAAACCAAATTAATCATATTTTCCTTTGAAAATTCATATTAAATCTTCCATGGCTTAGAAAATTACAAAAATTGAAACCCAATTCAAAAATCAAATTTTACATGACATAAAATTTTCTCATGGCATTTGGAATTAATTTTAATCGATTTTACCCTTAAAACTGCATAAAATCTTATTTAAACAATCTTGTTTAAATCAAACATATTACGATCCAAGCATATCATCCTCCAAATCATCATTAAAATGGATTTTTCCTTAAACCCAAAAACAAATGATCATAAAACAAAATAAAAATGATATAGATTATTATTCACCTTGATTAGGATAAGGAGATTGAATTGAGATCAATTTTCCTTAGCTTGAATCCTTAGCTTATGATTAAATTTTTCCTCTTTTCTTCTAGTAATGGCTAACTCCTCTTATCTTACATTTGTTTTTATTTTGTCAAAATGAGCGTGAATGGTTAAGCATGAGAATATAAAGGAGTGAGGGAAATATAGTGCGAAAATTACCCTAATACCCTTATGTCAATTAATTAACATGTATAACCATTTGTAGCCCATTTATTTAATTAAGCTCCGCCTCTAGGTGTTTATTCAAATCTCAATCCCCTGATCACTTTAATATTTACATTATTCTATTTAAATTATCTAATTAAATCTTCTGAATAATGTTATTTAAAATTATGGGTGTTACAAAACTCAACGAATAAAGAGAGATTATTCAATCATACTCACCATTTCACGTTGGCTTAAGTGTACTATATATACATTGCGGGAAGATCAATAAATATGTATAAGTGTCTTACCTTGTCTAGTCTATATATCAATTGATAACATCTATGGCTTGAGGAAAGCAAAACAACTAAGGTGTATGCAAGTATCTATTAATATATAAATGGTAGAGGACGATTTTATATTTAAAATTCAAAATCTTCAATATATAATATTGAGTGATAATGACTTATGAAACAATGTATTTCTTATGAAATACCCTCATAATTCAAGTGTCGGACAAATCAGAAATCACAGTATATGTACATTTATATATTTATATATTCCTTAAGTCTATAAGGGTTTCTTTAATTTTCCACCTATATTTTATATATTTATATTATATAAGTTCTATTATTATATAACTTTTATTCTTCATTTAACTTATATAATATTTTATATATAACATTATATTAATTAAATCTTACAATTAATTTAATTAATCAACACTTTAATTAATTATTATATTATTCAATTATAACATATTATATTGAACACACACACACTATAACCTTTATAGTAACACATATATCATATATGTTTGTATTTTAAATTATTAATTACTTTTAATTAGTCTATTTAATTAAAAAAATTAATTAAATTTCATTAGTTTCGAAAATTCTTATATACACGCATGTATATTCATTGTGTATTAAGCAATTCATGACACCATAACATATATCATTATATATATATATATATATATATGTATATATATAATACGTGTGTGTGTAATGAGCTACGATCCGCAACCCCCTTTATTTAGTCCCCGATATCCACCACATATTCCTATTTAAATATTCACTTCTTTCTCTCTCTTTCCACTAACTCTATTATTTAAATAGGAACATGTAGTGGATATCAAAAGGCTACATCAGGGGGCTAAATAAAGGGGGGGACTGCAGATCCTAACTCATATTTAATTAATTAACTTATTTAATTATTTAATTAATTTAATTAACCATATTAGTAAATAATATTTTAAAAATTATATTATAACTTTTGTTACATGTTTTATTTTAATTTTCAAAACAATTTGAAAATATGTAATATAACATTAATAACATTTTTATTATTTCGAAATTAAAACTTTTATTTTAATTTCAAATAATTTTGAAATTTGCCCAAGGTCCAATTCAAGTTGGGCCTTTTCTATTAGGGATGACCTTTTGATCTTATCTCATCATTTCGGGCCAGGCTCGTAGCCAGTTAAGGCAGAGTATTTGATTGCCCAGACCCAACCTTAGAAAATACTTTGTTAAGCCTTGAGATGATGGTTTTGATGAAAACAACCGTAGTATAAAATATAAATACTAACATTATAGTTTAGATATATATATATATATGTATGTATGTATGTATGTATGTATGTATATGCAGGATATAAACATGAAGATACCAAGAATGAAGACAGTATAATATAAAGATTCAAGACTGAAGATATCAAGATTGAAGACTCATGAGTATCAAGATATCAAGAGTTTAAGATTTTAATAGTACAAGATAAATATTGAGTCTAGAATTATGTTAAAACTTCTTGAAAGCGCTTACATCTTAATTCGAAATTTATTCTTGGAATGGAATCCACTTCGAGTCTGTTAAAAGCATGGAACCCTAGTGGGTTGGAATCCACGACAATATCTAGTGGAACATATAGTGGTCCTATTTTGATACCCACTAATTTTATAAAAATGCTTTTCAAAAATATGTCTCTTGTTTTTAAAAAATGTTTTCAAAATTTTCTTATCAAAAAGACATCCCACACAGTTTTAAATATTTTAGCCTCAAAACTATTTTTATCATTTTTAATATTTTGATTT
The DNA here is from genome assembly GCA_030765085.1 of Allium cepa. Taxonomy (NCBI): domain Eukaryota; kingdom Viridiplantae; phylum Streptophyta; class Magnoliopsida; order Asparagales; family Amaryllidaceae; genus Allium; species Allium cepa. Next base: position 252,310,216 of record CM060928.1, read on the forward strand.
CAAAATTGTCCTTGTTTTTAAACCATCTCTTATTTTAAATATTTAGCTTTAAATATTTATATATATACTCATATTTTAAATCACTTTATAGATTAAGCTTGTATATATTAAAAAATTACTTTCTAAACTCTTTTATATGTTTAAACTATATTCAAATATATTTACAAGGTTTATAATTTTTTTTGACAAATTATAGAAACTAATTTTAATAAGAAAATCAAAACATAAATTTTTCTTTAAGCATGTCGACATCCCTCAATCCCCCATGTCGACATAGTGTCCATTAAATTCAAAATTCAAGTTTTCAAAAGAAGTGTCTATTCGTCGTAACCTTTCACGAAGAGATATGACAGTTGCTTTACTATATATACCTATTGTTTTGAACAAATTTTAACCAGAATTTTACTTGTTTTCTCTCCTCTTCATCTTCCACATTTATTCTAAAGAATCCTAAACTATACTCTGCTGAAATACCAAGTGAATCAAACTTGATTATCTCTTGTTTGATTCTCTACCACTCACTTCATAAGATCTCAGTGCTATTCAGAGTTATATGATCTTTTGTGAATCAAACTGTTGAGTAAAAGATGAGGTTGTGCCTTGAAATCAATTCAGTGTGGTTGTAGCCCCAGAAATCAATTAGGTAAGCTTGTAGCCTGGTTAAATCAAGAGAGTTGCCCTGAACTCAAATACAGGAGGATGTGCCTCATAGCCTTGAAACCAATGGGGTAATTTGTGAGATTATTTTGATAAGAAATCCATACGATTGTATGGGACTGGATGTAGGGTTACTCCGAGCCAGTATAAAATCCTGATGTATTCTTTCCTTTACCGCTTTTATTTAGTATTTGCATTTGTGTCTGATTATATGATTATGTCCGTGCCTGTGAATTGCATTTGTTGGTGATTAAATTACATAAGTTTCAAAAAGATTTAGAAAATTCAAAAAACATTATTCACCCTCCTCTAGTGTTATTCCAGCCTTTAGATCCGTAATCTGCATTTCTCACATTTGGTATCAGGGCATTGGTTTTCAAAATTTTCATAAACTGATTTTTGAAAATTTTAAAATGGCAATTTTTTTGATAGAATTATTAACTCGATTTTTATATGAATATGTAACAGAATCGTCATGATATTATTGTTTAAAACTATATTTAGTTATTTTGAAAAGTCACTTGATTCTTTAAAAAGTTATGTTGTTTTGCAGAAGAAGAAGTATGCCTAATGACTATTGGTTAAAAGACAACAGATAATCATTCATCGATCAAGAAGAACAAATGGATATATAATGTAAATCGACAATGAAATGGTACTAGATCAATACAAAACTTTTGATTCTCATCTACAACTTGATTCTATACTGTACTTCTCTCCATCTGCTTCGCAATGCTACTAGTTTCGTGCAAATCCATCAAGAAATGACCAAGTTATGGTCAGATGAAGTTTTGGTAAACAAAGAGAAAAGGAAAGCAAAACTGTCAATGGTATTCTTCAAATTGCATCCAGATATTTGAGTATTTTGTCCAACCTCCTTTTCCAGATTGTATTTCTTGTTCCCACGGTCGTTGTGATGGGTGCATCATCAAATTTTGATCAAAATTGAGTGAGATATGACAGTTTGAAGTTGGCTATCCAAAACTGAAAACTGTATATGGGATTTCCATCATTTCTCTTACTGTTCGGCATGTTGCACCACAATACCGCCTAAATTCATTACCAAACTATTACTAGATCGTAGCCCTTGCCTTACTCTTCGATTTGCCTCTGGCTTCAACCTATTCCGTTAAGAAACGAAGGAGATATGCCTTCTAGAAGTTTGATAGTAAATAGAAAAAGGAGAAAAGAAGAAGAGAAACTTTTATGAAAAATGGTGACTGTTGGGACTATTTATAATGGTTGAAGTGTCCATTCATTCAAAATTCAAATTCAAAGTTTTGGTGCCAAGTTGGTCAATCTACTAAATCATCTTTATCTTTCTCATACGGTCTTCAAATTCAGCAAATGAATATACTACGCTGATCAGAAAAACGAGCCCGTCGCAATAGAACAGATCTTGTCGTCAAATTCTGAAAGATATAAATGTATGGTTCACGACAATGGAATAATGCCAAAGTTAGAAAGATGGAGGACTGCAAAAAGTGGTACGCTTTACTATTATTTTATCTTTATTGTTGCATTTAGAAATATATATTTATGTATTTAGTTAGGTCTATAAATTTATCTCTTTTATAAGTTTTGATATTTTGGTCCACATATCGACACATCATAGTATACATATTGATATATCGGTCCAAATTTTTTAAGTCTTTTAAAATGTGTTCCTTTCAAATAAAATCTTACTACTAGTTTATTACAACTATTCTAAGTAGAAAAGCATACTTTCATTCATGATTTCAACTTTTCTAAAGTTATTTTTACTTCTCGTACTCTATTTCTTTTAAGATACTAATTTTATGTCTTTAAGAAATTAATACAATGAATTTAGAATGTTAGAATAAGGCTCTATTTATACATTTCTTCAATTAATAAGATTGTGCCACATCACATGACACTTGTCATATAGATAAATAGTGACATACATGCAAAATGACACGTGTCATTACATTGTTCTTTAATAAAAGCATTTTTACATGCATAATGCCAAGTATCGTTACACATGTTTTTTCATTATTATTTTTATGTTTTTTAAGTACTTAAGTTATATTAACTACTTTAAAAATTGGGTCAAAAATCAATTATTTACATGTCAAAATCTAGTCGTAAAATAGTGCAAAATCATGTTAAAAACAAGCCTAGAACTTTAGATAGGATTTCTAAAACGCTGTCTTTTCTTCTATAACGTTTTTTTATGTACTGCAAATTCTTTTTAGTAGCATTTCTGTGCTTTGACATGCTGTAGTGTTTCAAAAACTTTGCACATCATCGATAAATGCTGCAGTTTTTATTTTATGTTTTGATTATATTTTACTGCAAAAACTTTTTATAGCATTCTGTAAATGCTGGGTTTTCTTTATGAAATTTTAAACTATGTAAAAATGATATTTAAGTTAAGTATTTTTCTCTATTCTTTTTAGAGCTAGTTTCTAACTTATAGTAGAATATTTTAAAATTAATTTCATGTTTAATTTTTTTTAAATGTAAGAGGCCTTAATATAACACATGTTTATTTTAGTTTTTTAATCTTTGTTATTTTATTCAATATTTCATTATGGTATTTTTAAAATTTAAAAGGTGTTTAAATATGTTTCTAAATATTTTAAACAATAATAATTTAATATATAGGTTTTAATTAGTAAGTTAAGTATTTTATAAACATGGAAGTTTGGATTCGTAAAAAACACTCAAGTTAAAAAAAAATATTTTTAAGAAATTAAATAAGGAGGGTATTAATTTTTATAAAAACCATATTTGATCGTATATACAGTTTGAATCCATATTCCTTAGCAATTTGATTTTGATATTGTGTTTGATTACTACTTTTCATGAGTATGTTATAGTTTTAATATCATTTGTTACCTTTAAACTCTTGTCTTTACTACGCTTTTAGTCTCATTCATTAATTTCCTTAACCTAAGTCTAGTAATTGGTGTGTACTACCTTTCTTTGGTTGAAGTGATTTATAATAAATAGTTTGATATATGTATACATACATACACACACACACACACATACGTACATACGTACATACATACATATATGCATATATATATATATATATATATATATATATATATGTTTGTCAATTAGATATTACTTATCACTCATGTTTATCTTATAATCTGAATATCTCTTACCGTAGTCTATATATCATCATATCATTCTGTTTTTTTTTTCTTACTTCATCATCATTTTATTTTATAATACATATCAAATTGCATCCTATTTCATATCGCATTTCATTGCATATTACATCATAAATTACAATGCATGAAATATCATAATCATTTGCATCACAAGTTGCACTTCATTCTGCATATCATCCCATGCTACATTGCATATGTCATACATTTCATACTACATTACAAACTACATATTGCATACATGTACACATAACAAGTGTATTTTATTTAGGTGAAGTTTGTATTATTGTCTTATAGTATAGGATTATTAGTTTTTGATTTGTTTGGTATGTTTTGATTGACTTGATTGACTTGTTTGACTTGTTTGATTTGATTGACTTGTTTGACTTGATTGATGTGTTTGACTTATTTGACATGATTTGAGTTGATGTGTGTGTTGATTGGATTGTCTGAGATATACTTATACATATTTATGTATTGAATAATTATAATATAATTATGTTAATGTCTTTCACATTCTATTTACTATACTTTATTCTAGTATTAGTTTAAGGGGGAGTTATATTAGTTTAGGATAAGTTTTTGTTGATCACAAAGGGGGAGAAATATAAAATAGAGTAGTTAGAGTAGTTAGGCTTAGATTAAGAGGGAGTTATTAGTTTTAGGAGGAGTTATTATGAAGAAGAAGTATATTTTATAAACATAGGTTGTCATCATCAAAATGAGGGAGATTGTTAGTCCTTAAGATGATGGTTTTGATGACAACAACCTTAGGACTTGTTATAAAATATAAATACAAACATTATATTTTAGATATATATATGTATATGCAGGATATAAACATGCAGGTACCAAGAATGAAGACTTTATAGTTTAGGGATTCAAGACTGAAGATATCATGATTGAAGACCCATGAGTATCAAAATTTCAAGAGTTCAAGATTTTAATAGTATAAGATAAGTATTGAGTCTAAAATTATGTTAAAACTTCTTGAAATCACTTACATCTTTATTCGAAATTTATTCGTGGAATGGAATCCACTTCGAGCCTGTTAAAGGAATGGAACCCTAGTGGATGAAACCCACGACAATATCTTGTGGAACATATAGTGGTCCTATTTTGATATCCACTAATTTGATAAAAATGCTTTTTAAAAATATATCTCTTGTTTTTTTTAAAGATGTTTTCAAAACTTTCTTTTCAAATAGACATCTCTCTTGGTTTTAAATATTTTAGCCTCAAAACTATTTTTATCATTTTTAATATTTTGATTTCAAAATTGTCCTTATTTTTAAACCATCTCTTGTTTTAAATATTTAGCTTAAAATATTTATATACTCAGATTTTAAATCACTTTATAGATTAAGATTATATATATTAAAAAATTACTTTCTAAACTCTTTTATATGTTTAAACTATATTCAAATATATTTATAATGTTTAGAAATTGTTTTGACAAATTATAGAAACCAATTTTAATAAAAAAATCAAAACATCAATTTTGCCTTGAACATGTCGACATCCCTCAACCCCCTATGTCGACATGGTGTCCGTTAAATTCAAAATTCAAGTTTTCAAAAGGAGTGTCTATTCGTCGCAACCTTTCGCGAAGAGATATGACAGTTGCTCTACTATATATACCTGTTGTTTTGAACAAATTTTAATCAGAATTTTACTTATTTTCTCTTCTCTTTATCTTCCACATTTACTCTAAAGAATCCTAAACTATACACTACCGAAATACCAAGTGAATCAAACTTGATTATCTCTTGTTTGATTCTCTGCCGCTCTCTTCATAAGATCTTAGTGTTACTTGGAGTTATAGGATCTTTTGTAAATCAAACTGTTGAGTAAAAGGTGCGGTTGAGCCTTGAAATCAATTGGGTGTAATTGTAGCCCCGAAAATCAATTAGGTGATCTTGTAGCTTGGTTAAATCAAGAGAGTTTCCCTGAACTCGAATACAGAAGGGTATAATCTGGAAGATTATTTTGATAAGAAATCCGTATGATTGTACGAGACTGGAGGTATGGTAACTCCGAACAGTATAAAATCCTGGCGTGTTCTTTCCTTTACTGCTTTTATTTAGTATTTGCATCTATGACTGATTCTGTGATTATATCTGTGTCTGTGAATTGCATTTGTTGGTGATTAAATTACATAAGTTTCAAAAATATTTAGAAAATTCACAAAATACTATAACCCCCCTCTAGTGTTATTCCAGCCTTAAGATCCGTAATCCGCATTTCTCACATACTTTTCTTAAGCACTCTATTAATTGGGCTGTAAGCTTAATTAGTAAGCCCAAATATGACTAATCTTATACTTTTAAGGTGTATTTATATAAAATATTTAAGGTGTATTTATTCAAATGCTATCATGTTTGGTTATTGATAAGATGTCAATCTCCCGTCTAGTTATTGATAAGATGTTAGAGAAATATACATCTCCATCTACATGAGATTATTGAGTATGTGGCTGAGAGATGATCAGATCATTCGATGAGAACGAAGCCGAAATAGTTATTAATGATGCTAAGAGCACATAGGACTGAGTGCCCATATGACTATCTATGTTACAGGGAGCCAGTAGATTATAGAAGGTTTAGGAGACCATATGCTTATTCTAGAGGCCAAGAGCCAAGTTGATTAACTATGAGGCTGTAAGTCTGGATAATCATTTATGTGACTATGGATTACTTGGGTTATTCATAAGATTGCATGTCCATGAAGTATATGACCCCATACACATATGTTATACAACTATCGAGGATAGTTAGGGATGTTGAGAGCAAGAAGTTGGACAATGTACTTATCTATTATATGGTTATCTGAGAGATGGCATTGGATACCGAGGGTATGCTATATTTGTGTTTTATTTATGTTTGGTTTGGATGATTGTATATGTAATTTCATATATGTTAGGCATGACGGACGCCGGTTATGTTAAATATTTGACTATTTAGGAGATAATCTTGGACATTGTTTTTATTTTTTTTGAAATGGTACTTTATATACAACATGTCACTTGGACAACATATCACATGTTTATAAACGTTCAAATCACGCTACGCAAGTTTGAAACTTATGACATTTCGCACCAAAGCCGAATCACTTAACCACTGAGACAATGGTGTTTGTCGTATTGGGCATTGTTGTGTGTATGCCATATGGTGTTTGATGATTTCTTATTTATTGATGATGATTGGATGATTGGATGTGTGAATGTTTCACCCATTTTTATATTATACCACTTGATTTATAACTTGACTTCACTTTTATATGGGTGATGATACTTATGCATAATTTGAAATATATTATTCTGTTAGAGAGGTTCATATATCATTTTGAGATATACTTATATACCCTGCTAGTTGTTATTATATATTGACATCTACATTCAAGATATGATTTGACACGTATGTTATTTATATAATACTCGAGTAAGTCCAAAACATTTCAGGTCCAAGGACTAAATGACCAGATTGTAGATGTTGGACATAGTGGAGGCTAGTATAGTTGATTAGTGTATCATCGTTCACTTCTATAGTCTATTTGTGGATGCATATTTGGATGTATGTTGTATATATATTTTGGTAGTGGGCATTTGACTTTTATAGTCCCATTTAATCTTGTGTATTTCACTTATTTGTACTTTATCCCTGCGTTATGACTCTGTGTTCTCTGTTATATTTTATTATATTGTTCTATCCTGAAAACGCATGTGTTTATTGTTTTGTACCGAGACTGAGAATGCATAGGTAAGTAGTATGTTATTTTGAAATAAGAATTGATGTTAGTCCAAGAAAATACTCACGTGTGATAGCTCGTTATCACCTCACTCTCCGTATTAGCAGACAATATTACATATTAACTTTTTGGTAGTAAGGGCACGCACTGGGGTGTTACATTTTTACTAAACTTTGACTATCTAGGTCCGACCTGTTTATTAAGTATTCGTTCATAGTACAAAAGACTTGAATACACACACACATACATACATATACATACATACGCACACACGCATATATTGTTTGTGTAACATTTAATTTGTTTGTTTACATTTAGAATCATTTCCATATTTTGTTTATGAAGTATGTTTAATTACTACTAGATTTGTTTGCAAACCACGTTTGTGTACGATATTTACAAAATCACAAGTTAAAAGAATGATTATGACATCGATATTATATATACGTATCCAACGGAACCGAACGCACTTGAATGAACTCGAATTACGATTATGGCGCCGAGGCTTAGATCCGGATTTAAGGATAAGCAGATCTAATCCGATGAATAAAAATGGGATTGTATATGCACAGGTATACTTGGTTTATCCTCTTTTACAGTAAGCGAGTGGTGAGAAACCTGCAACATTTATGTTTTTACAACGTATAAATACTATGTAATATTAGTTCATATTTGTTGTAAATTACATTAGTCACCCACTTTTGATGACAAGACCATGCAAGGGATGGAAGACGTATCTCAGCGAACCATACTGAAGCAACGTGTAAGGTAATCTCATTCAACGATTAAACATGATGTCGCTTTCTAACAAAGGCAATTAAGCTCACTAACTAGCTGTCAATTTCTCAGTAGTCACTCATCTTGTCCTCCGCATTCCCATTAAAGACACAAAAGCGGGCCCACAAACCAATGGACTTCAAGTCAGATTAATAACCACCGTCAGATCGTCTTTCATCTTGAGCAACGCATGGATAAGAATCAAATGTTGGTAGCAGGTCTTAATCGCAGCCGTCAACTTCAAGTAAGTGAGAAGCAGGATTAGAATTTAATACCATATATTCTCCTTCTATTCCGAAACAAGACACAAAAGTCCATCACTCCTCTAATCTTTTCGAATGATGGACATAAAAATTCATAATTTGATGTCCATAGAAAGAAAAATGAAATTTGGTAACTGACTCTTTTAAGATAATATCTAAAATCTTTTCAATTGAATCTTTTTTCTATAGAAAAACTATTGAAATACATATGTAATCAGTAACTTTTCAGAAGTGAAATCTTAGACAAATCATCAGATCAAGCCACTACTTTTTTTATGAAATATGAACGATGATTAAATTTTGAACTATGACAAACAAAATGATAATAGGTATGCTAAAAGTGTTAAGTGTAAACATTAAGATATAAAAAGTATGTAACACCTCAAAGTAATGCAACTTTATGACCCAAGAACAAAGTAATACTAATTTATACACAGAAATAAGATATCTAATGATGTCATGCATCTTTAGATTTATACGTACAATACTATACTGCAGCTAACTGATCATTAGAGAATGCAAATTGCAAGGCAACAGAGATTTAAAGACCAACAGGCAAACCAGAAAACTGGTAATTATCTTTTTTAACGAAATTATATTAATTGTTGAACAGCTTGAATATTTTCAAATTTCATAAGTTATAGAGTAAAACAAATAAATGGAAGGAATATCATAAACTACACATTCTGCAAGCAATACATATCAAAAATTTGAAGACAAGTCATTTGTCAAAGTTAGGTAAGTTTTAAGTTCAAACAAAGAAAATAAGTCATTTTGTACTAAAGCATAGGTGACTTAAGATGAATTTCCCGTTAGGAAAGAAAAATCATGTTTATTATGTAAAGGAGAAAAAAAATGTGGTTTGTTCAAAAGAAACCTTAGGTCCTTAGTAACATATATATATATATATATATATATATATATATATATATATATATATATATATATATATATATATATATATATATATATATATAAGGTACATGTACATGGCAACTGAAGCAGTAAAGTTCAAAAATATTCGGATTCTAGACATTCATCTTTTACAAAGCCTGGAAATTTTCTTAGTTGACAAGCTAGGGATATCCTAAAACCATAGATGAGATGCATATGCTGTAGGCTCTTTATATCAAGAAACAACACTTTTCTACACTGACATAAATATATACTCATACAATGATTATTTAGATACTAAGTTTCTAGTATTAAGGTTGAATATACAGCTGAATCCTCATGTTTAACACCGAAGATGCACTTAATTAAAAGTTAAGAAAAGAGCAAAAGGTTATCCCCATTAGTTAGAGATTCCAAGCGCACAAAGAAAACTACATAAAACTTAAAGGGTATAATTAAAGCTGAGAATGAAAGGAAAGAGGAGATGATAGCGATAAAAAGAGATTCTTAGTCCATATTTGGTCTCGAATTATATGAATTTTTGTCCAGGATAGGGAATTCTTTAAGTTGGATGGTATAAATCCTATTTTGGCAAATTTTTAGGTAAGGTTTGAAAATTTTAATCGCATGTAAAAAGGTTTTACAAGTAAAAAAGGTATAGGAAATTTTTGGAGAGAACTCTCACGTACTTCTGTTTTTTGCTAGGCCATCTCCATGAAAGCAAAATATTCAGCTCTAAAATACATAAAAGATAGTGCAGGGGACTCGAAGAAAAAAAAATTTACACCCATTTTGACTTCCCCTGCATTTTTTAATATCGAACAGATTTATGAAGGAAAAAAAAGTACAAATTCTACCATAATTTTTCACGTTTATCACAGATATATCACTATTAGAAAAGGAAAAAGAGATAAATACCTAATGCCAAGGCCAAGCTTATGGATGTACGTGCGATGTTGAAGGAAAGAGGTATAAAAAGCTTAAAATTTTCCTATGCCGCGTCTAAGTTTGTAATACAAAATCCGACATTGATAAAGGTGTAGAAAAAATGAAAATAATTCCAACGTCAAGATTTAGTATAGTTAGTGATGATTTCAAAAATGGACATCAACACCCAACGGAATCTAGTAAAGATTAAATGAAGAATAAAATTAAAACAGAATTGAAATCATAAATGAACATACATAATTTTATAGTGGTTCGACAATCTTGACCTACGTCCACTTCATATTTCTATTGATCTTCCACATGATTATGATTATAGGAATGTCTGGATTAGCTAGGACCCACTAGTACAAAGGTAAAGAATAAATGACCGAGTCTCGGCAGAGAAAACAAGATCCGTTTTCTGACGCCATACCTGCTGTATTTATAAGGGAAGACGTGCACAAATCAGACGGAAATTTCGGCTGAAGGCCTGGGAGACCAAGACGAGGCCATCCAAAAATTTCCAGATTTATCAGGGCCCACAATAGGGATCGATACCGATCTCTATTAGTGTGTCCAAATGGGCTGCGATCCATATGAGGAGTGCTCCATGATGTTCGCTACCTGCTCCTCAAATTTCGTGCAATTTCGATGTACGGCTTGTGAGATATCGCATTTTCCGTGAAGTGGTGTTGCTTGAATTCTGATTTCCGTTGAACCCTCCAAAGGGGGTTATGTCGTTCCTTTCAACTTTCTCCAATTGGAATGAGATCCGTAGGGGGTGTTCCACATGTTGTAGTAGGCTTGTACTCCAAGTTTCATGTTGATAGCATGTGTAGATTTTGAGTTATTGACCGCTCATCGCTGCAAAATTGAGTTGTGGAATAGATAGATACGATTTATAGTGTAGAATACGGATCGTACCTGATTCATATTCGAGGCGTAGTGAGCTTTCATGCTTCTACTTCATATTATCATCTATGCTTGATTTTTGGACCCCACAATCATCGCTCGAGGCTACTAGCCTTGATGACAGTCGAGTCTAACTTGTTCAGTCAGTTCGGATGTAGCGGATCAAAATCTCGGATAATAGTTAGTTTCCTACATTTTTTTTCATTGCCTGAATGTCGTTAATTTAAAAAAGCACAACGCACGGAAAAGACATAGAAAATTCCTTACATCTTTGCTGCGTCATTTTACCTACAATTTAAATAGAAATTATTAAACATAATGAGTATTTCCTGTATTATTACTTTTATAACTTTTTTTATTGAAGATGGCACTAGTTTCCTTGTTTGGTAACTAAATATATTTACAATGTGCAGGATCGAATTAACACTAAACGGGGTGAATAGGGTTTATTATAAATTTTACAAGAATAGTAAAAATTGTAACTCTAATAATAATAGAGTAGATGCGAAAATAAAAAAAAACATACAAATTTACCCAGCTTCGGCAAAACCTACCTACTGCTGCCTCAAGATTTCCGCTAAGATTAAACAATCGACCCCTTACAAATATCTTGTAAATTTGCGACGATTGCTAACCCAATTATTCTAACCCTAAGCCTAAATACATCGCATCAACTCTATCCCAAGTTGAAACTTTCTCAAACCACACAATGTAGTTCAATCCTAGTTACAAACTAGAGTTTTACAAGGTAAATTACAATAATTAAATAGAAGAAAACCTAAACAGTAAAAATTGGCCCAAATTAAAGAAACATTTCCTCTTCTTATTTTCAAGTCCTCCCTTTTTTCCTTTGTTATTCTCCTTTTAGGGTTCCTTATTTTGAAAGCCATCGCTTTGCGATTTAACATTGAATCGTGCCTTCACTCCTTTATTGATTGCATTTTTCAATTGGCTGGCGATTGACGGTTCCTTTGCAGTTGATAATTGGGTACGAATTTGATTCTCTAATTATATTTGAATTTTTGTTCCTACTCAACTTCAATCAGTTGCAGGTGATGAATTTGGTTTATATAGGGATTAAGTGTTTAAAAAATCTTCTTTGGATTTTCATACAATTCATGATATGTGCTTAACCACCAGGACAGTGGTGCTGGTCGACTTTATCAATTCTCTCCTTTTAGGGTTCCTTATTTTGAAAGCCATCGCTTTGCGATTTAACATTGAATCGTGCCTTCACTCCTTTATTGATTGCATTTTTCAATTGGCTGGCGATTGACGGTTCCTTTGCAGTTGATAATTGGGTACGAATTTGATTCTCTAATTATATTTGAATTTTTGTTCCTACTCAACTTCAATCAGTTGCAGGTGATGAATTTGGTTTATATAGGGATTAAGTGTTTAAAAAATCTTCTTTGGATTTTCATACAATTCATGATATGTGCTTAACCACCAGGACAGTGGTGCTGGTCGACTTTATCAATTCTCGATTTGGGCTTTAATTCTATTTTTTTATTTATCAATCTGGCACTTTAACTTTGCTTGATATTTTGTGAGTTCTTTGGCCTGATATTGTTGACTTGCTCATACTCGAGATTTCTGGTTGTAATTTGAATTCGTGGACTGGTTCAACTGCGAATTTTTTTATCCTTCGACCTGATTTTGTGTGCTTGTTCAACCTGAGGTATTCTTATATTAACCATAAGTTTGCTTGTGGCCTTGATTGCTTGTGCTTGCCTCTGTGCTTGCTGTCCTTATGTGTGTGTGTTTACTTGCTGCTCCGGATGTGCACTTCCTTATGCATGTTTTATGTATTTGCTTGTTGGTCCTAATGTGCTGAACTTCGAGCTTTCCTTTGGATGCTTGAATCTGTTCTTTGTGCATTTTTCATATGCCTACCTTGTGCTTGCTTATGTGTTTGCTTTATGCTTGCAGTTGCTTTTCTCTTGCATGTCCCTTATATGTGCATGCTTGGTCCTAGTATGTTGTGTCTTGCATGTTGCTGCTGAAACGAGGATGATTCAAATGCATTGTTAGTCCTTTGCGTGCATAGATCTTGTTGTATTGGTATTTGATCTTCGTAATGCACAGATCTTGTTTGTTTTGATGCTTGATATTAGGTATAATGTTGAGATTGTTTTTGCATATTTTCAATCCCGATGCACATTGCCTGAACTGAACTTGACCTTGTATCATGCATATTGGCTCCATTTACTTTAGTTGGTGCAAATTGTTGCATTGCACATGTATCAGTGTACGTGCTCTTGAGTAGTTCTTGCTTTTGTCATTTTTGGTTTGTACTCGATTTGTTGAAGCTTTTGTTCTTTGCCTTGATTTGTGCATGTGTGCAAGTTTGATATATGCACACATGCGTATGCATTGCCTATATAAAATGCTTGAAATTAATGTGCTTTTTTATTTCAAGTTGGTCCGCTTTAATGCATGTATAACTGTACACTGTGCATGGCTTAAAGCTGTTTGTGCATATTATTGATTTGATTTTAAATTTTTGTCCCACACGAACATATTGTACTGGTCCTTGTATATATCTATTGTATTAATCCTTGTTCGTTATTTTTTGTGCCTATTTAAAGTATGAAAAGAGTAAAACCTATAAACTGAGGCAATATCGAGTTTAAATATATTTATATTTTTGCAATTTCAGTTTGTTCCTTTTTTCTTTTTACTACATTGTCATTTGTCGGGTAAAGCAAATTTCTGTCTATACAAAGGCTGGAATAAGAAGATAAAAATCCTATTAGAGTGAATGAGGAAAAGAGTGATTAGAAAATATTGTATGTGAAAAGTGTTGTATATGAGAGAGTAAAAATTGTTGTATAGAATTATATATGAAAATATTATAGGAACTCTTGTTGTAATTGTGTGTACTATTAAAATTTTAGTAAAATAAAATTTTTGTTGGAATAAAATATTTATGTATTTATTTCTTTCTGTGATATTGTAATAGTGCTACAACAAACACATTTAAAAGAATATGTGTGTGTTATTATCATCAAACAATAATCATTAACTACTATATTCCACAATCTCAACATTTTGATGATAATAAACATATACTAATTTTTTTTTAAAGAAGAAATATGTTTGATGTGTCGTGATCAAGCTCCCCTATTTAAATACTCTCCCTACACAGATGCATGAAAAAAGAAATTCTACAAAATCCTAAATGCCAAAGAGAAGAGAGAAAAGAAACTAAGATGCCAAAAGAAAATAATTTCCTAGATGCAAGGGAAAAATAAAACAAATGTTGAACATCAACGGGGTTATTACTCAACCATCAAAATCTTAGCCTCTCTCCCTCTTTTTATTATCATCAAAACTAAAATAATAATCAATACAATGATAAATTTTGATCAATATTATAAATCATATGGATGTAAGAGTATTGAAATTTTCTATCAATCAAAGAAAATCATAATATTTTATTAATTAGACACATACCCATTTTAGAGTGATGGTTCGATTATGGTTTAGGGAAAATTTTATACAGTGACAATAGTGTGGTAATTTTTAGCAAAGGAAATTTTTGAAAAGTCTTAAAATTATTTCTAAAAATTAAACAAAGAATGTTAACACTTTCTAATCATGCATAACCGTTAGAAATTTTAAATGAATTTAGTAGCTACTTAAAGAAAGAAGTCAAGCGCCTTTTAATCATGCATAACCGTTAGGACTTTTAAACGAGGTTAGACGTTACTTGAATATTTTTTCCTCTTTTATATAAGTATTCCAGCCATGCATAACCGTAAGCACTTTTAAATGAGAATGGAAGCACATTTCTAGAGATCAAATTTATTCACTCATACATAATCATGATGAATTTTAAATACAAATGCATACTTTGGGATAAAATAAATTATTTAAATCAAGTTAAAAAATAAAATTCCTCATTTTTCAAAATTCTAAATTCTGCACACTATATCAAATTTTGGTGTATGAATTGCATGAAGGATGATAGAAATAGAAATGGTCATAGAATATGTACTAATTAAAAAAATTCCATTAAGATTATTTAATTTACAAAAAATTTTAACGCATCCTTCCTCTGGTTATGAAGTATAATTTAATAACTACCCATCACTTTCTCAATCACTATTAATAATTTTTGATATATTTCAGAAAAAAAGTTCAAGCAGTCGAGCATCATTTTTTCCGGGGTAAATTCCTTGCTAGAAAATCCAAAAATCTAAAACTGAAATAGGGAAGAAAAATCTAAGTCATTTCTAAAGTTTCCAAATCCAATTGAAATTGTGAAAAATCTATTTTCTAGATTTTGTAAAATAGTCTACTAATTTAAAATCCATTAAAATAAATTCAATGCAAATATTGTTTTGAATGAATTGTGTCTTACATCTATGTGTTTAGTGCTAGAGTGGTGCACATTATCAATGTTAAGCGTGAATATAAGCATCATTAAACAAGTAGACCGCGTATTCCACAATATCACTCAAATTGGTTCAAAAATTCAAAAAAATTCATCAAAGTCATCTACGTCAAATAAAGGCAAAACCACTTATATCGAACGAAGGCACACATACTAAAAATTCTACAACTAATGGTTTTTTAGTCATTATTAAAGACAATGAAAGTATTCATCGTACATAGACAAAATATCTTTATTTTTTTTGAGTTCAATCCATTTGAAATTGTACATAGACAAAATATCTTTTTTTTTAGTTTAATCCATTTGAAACCACTGTTTGAAGACTTTAACTCCGTCATTTTAATTAGCACTAAACTTGAAAGATTCAGATATTCAATATTTATAATCTAAAAATGATAAATTGATCAAAAATTATGCTTGTAATATACAGCCTTTTTGCATAGATCAAAAACACTTTTCAAGTAATATGGTAACATGGTTACTGTTTTTCAAGGTTTTATATAATGAATCGACAAAAACTCAAAAGATTAATATTGTATTGTTATCAATTAGCTTTTCGAAAATTCAAGAATTTCAATATACGAAGGAACGATGTTTAAGTTATGATTGATTTACTACAACTTTGTTAATAAATTATGAAATAATTTTCAAACAACATACCGAATTATTTACAGTTTTCCAATGGTTAAGTTCAAATTTTGAAAAAACACAAAGTAGAAAACTTATACAATTTTCTATCTATTTTCTAGAACATCTTGTATTTTGCAAATGGAGTTAAGAAGCTCAAGGTATGACAACCATAATATAATGGTGTTAACAAAAACAGAATAACAACAAGAATAGAAACTGGGATTTAGAGATCAAACTTTACTTACCTTTGATGTTGTATTCTTGTTCATCATTTTTATTCAAAAAATTTAGATCTCTGATTTATTTTTCTAGGCTAAGGAACCTTGAAATTATTGCTCATCAACCATATATAGAACAACTCGAAATCTATCCTATCGTAGTTGTTGCTTAGCCCGTTTTCATACCTAAATCTTAGAAAAAGAGAGTGACCTAGAAAAAGATATAGGATCACATTCATATTTGGTCAAAATATTTGGTATCAACATTTGTTTGTATGGCAAACCATTAACTCTAACAACTGTACCCTTAGGAACCCAAATTTGTTTGAACTTAAGTTATATCTGTACCTTTTGAAATCCAGAATTGTTTAATGGTTTTTTGTTTGTTCTCATTTCGACAATTATTATAGCTATGTACTCTATTGCCACATTATGCATTCGGGTATCCCACTTCTTCTCTTAGTAGTGTTACTAGTCATTTATTTACATATTGACACCTTTTCAAATCCTAGTCACCTTTTGTTGTTTGCAAAGAGTTGATTACCTAATACATATTAAATGATTTTTCTCCAGTAGAAAAGTTTCAAAGAGTTAACTTTTAGATCATCGACTTTGGATTTTAAAAGTTTATTTTCATTCATTAGCATTGAATAACGACTAGTAGCATTTTTTCTCTTTTCAACATCATTTCTTTTTAAAACCATATTTTCATTTTTGAACTCTTTTATATTGGTCTCAATTTCAAGCATCTCAGTTTCAAAAAGTTTGGGTTTTTCAGACTTAAGTATTTCAAAGTCCTTGATTTTATCGATCTCCTTTTCAAATTCGTAATTTACTCGAATAATTTCAGTTTTGCTATTTTTCAAAATTATTTTTTCGCTTTTAAGGGTTTTGAAAAAAAAATTGACATCGTTTAATTACCTTTCAAAATTTGCACACTTGGAATTTTCAAACAACTTAAAACTTTCCTAACTCCTTTTGTAAAATGTTGTTTTTGCAATCAACTCATTTTCGATTTTGACAAAATTAGAATTTACTTTTCTAACTTTTGAGATTTTTCATGAAAATGAACAATTTATTTTTCGTAACTCAAACATTTTTTACAATTATAATTTTCAATTTTCTTAATACATTTCAGCTCTATTTCAATTTATTATTTTTCTTATGCAATTTAGATTTTTTTACTTTTCAATATGTTATTTTTTTTGGTTCAAGATTATCAATAGTTTTAGTTAATCTTTGATATAAGAGAACTAAATTTTTGAATGAAAAATCACTTATCTCATCGTTTATTGTGTCTTCATCACTACCGTCTTTACTATCATCATCTAGACTGTCTTTTGTAAATCATGTCAAGCAAAATTCTTTAACCGGGTAGGTTTTGGGGAGTTTCTAGCCGTTGTTGACTATTCTATCGTATATTGCTTAAGAGTGTTTAAGATTTCCTAAGCAGTGAAACAATGAAAGATATGGTTAAATCCATCTATATTGATTAGAAAGTAGAGAATATTCGTTGTATAAGCGTTAATCGAAATATTTTTCGTATCTTCCATATTACATCAATTTTCATATATTCCAATGCTTAAAATCAATAGATTTTATATAAAGTTTCATTTTTGATTCAATATAAAAACATTGTTCCGTCAAAAATAGATGGACTAACACTGGACTGACTCTTGCTGGATCTACAACTAGGTTTAGAATATTTGCTGGCAACCTTGCTCCGATACCACTTGTAGGATCTAATTTACCCCAAGTGGTGAATGGGTTTTATTATAAATCTACAAGAATAATAAAAATTACAGCATAGATAATAATAAAGTAAATGCAAAACTAAAAGCAACAGACAAAAATTGTTATATACCCTAAAAACTTCACAGACTAGATGGAAAAAGTACATTTAAGAGGATTCAACTTCATGTTGATCTTTTTAAGAGTTGCAAAAGTTTCTATCAATCTTGCACATGACAAGTGCTTTCCTGAACTTCACACATATACCTTCGTTTCTTTCTATCTGCTTACAAAACATATTATTCACTAATCTTTGGTAAGTTACTCCTACGTTTTCAATCGAAACGGTATTGAATTGTAGCAGTATAACCCCTTATCCCTAATAAAGCCGGTGGGCTCCTAATTAGGCTCAAACATAGAAATTTAGTTGTATCTTTTTATATTCATCCATGAAGGTGAGTAGTTCATGATCATTGTTGCATCCATTAACTGGTTTATTCTTGGTAGAGGGAAACTTTCTTTAGGGCATGCTATGTTGAGGCTAGTGGACTCTATACAAGTTTTCCATTTCTCATTTCGTTTCTTTACTAAAACTAGATTGGCTATGCGCTTAGGATAGTAAACTTATTTGATAAAACGTGTTCTTTAAACTAATTAACTTTCCCATGCAGTGCATTGTACCATTTCTATTCAAGTGATTTTCTCTTTTTCCTTATTGTATGCACATCTAGGTCGGTATTTAGGGCATGATGGATTATTAATAGATCAATTCCAACCATATCCGAGTGAGTCCAAACGAATATTTCGACTAACTTCTTTAGGAAATTGGTTAAATAATAATGAAGTTTTATGCCCAATTTTTGCCTATCTTCGTAACTTTGGACGGTTGTATGAGATCTACTTGAACAGATTCTAGTTCGTATACTGATTTTAGCTCTTTATCATTCATACCTAACCACAGATCAACTTCATCTAGTATATGATCTAAAGAAGCTACTCTATTTGAACATTGTGTTTAACTACATAGATATTATGCATAAATGAAGGTATACTTGTCTTTATCGATCATGTAAAAATCAATTTCTTAGTTTGGGTTGCGTTTACACTATGGTCATATTTTGACATGTTTTAGTGTCATTGGAGGTTTGATTAACCTATGCAGTTCCCTGAGCTTATTACTTATTAACTCATAATTTTTACATGTAGTGATAGAGATAACTGTATATTTGGAAATAGTTTCTTGCTAATTGTTATAGAATGAAGTTTCCAAGCTAAAGACTGCTCCACCCTAATACTCCCTACTCCGTAAAGGGGTTTGAAACTTCATCAGTAAATCTCTTTGATAAACTATTGTCCCTATGAAATTGAGCGAATGTCTTCTTAGGAAGGCATTGCACAACAAAGGCTGGTTCACAACAAGGAAGCTGGCATAGAACAACTTATGTTTTAGAGTAGTTTAAACCATCACTAGCAGTATAATAAGCTTATAGGATGATTACCATATTATTAAACCTAAAAATTGGCTCTAGATTGGCTTTAGGATTTCCGCTTATTATTCCATGCAGTCATGAGTGGCTTTGAATATGACATTTATTGAACTTCCTGAATCAACAAATAGTCTTTATAGTGTAATTCGATATATTTATAGTAATCACCAGGGGTCTTGATATGGGAAAATGGCTCCTACCGAGTTAGTGGCAGTGAAAGTTATATCTGGCATATGTTATTCTTTTATGTAATAAATGATTTGATTTTCCACATATGCTTCTTGGAGATTCCTCTCTATTGATTTCTTACTTCCTAGTTGTAGGATCGATTTCACCCTAGAGGAGGGGTGAATAGGGTGATACTATTAATTATAAAAATTAATGCAGAAGTTTATATAAAATAATTTCAACACAGATCACAGCAGAATAATTGAAGCACAGATAATAGCAGAATATAGAAAACAGAACACATAGATTTAACCAGCTTCGGCAAAACCTTGCCTACGTGCTGCCACCGAGGTTTCTACTAGAAATTAAGCAGTCAGACGCTACACATGTAAACTCGCAACATCCGCTATCGACTAACTCTACGCTCAAAATCCTTCCACAACTCAGCCATTGAGTTGCGAATTCTCGAACTACACCATCGTAGTTCGTCCCGTAGTCTTACGACTAGAATTACAATGTTTAAAGAAGAAAATAAAATTTTAAGCAACCATTTAAAAACAATTAAACCATAATTCTAAATAAACTAAAGCCTTTAAAAATAAAACAAGGTCGGCCTCCCTTTTGTTTCCTTTTATATTGTTCGGCCCATTTCTTTTATTTGTGATAAAATGTTGGCTTCCTTTATGCTCTTTTTTTTCTCTCTGATAAAATTAGGGCTTTGCAATGTCGGCTTCAAAATCGGTAAAATTGCGATTTCACTTTCTTTGCTCTGTCAATCGACTGCCTCTTCGTAGCTTAGTTTCAGTCGCTTCAAATTGTACGAGCATGTAAACCGGTTGAACAAATTTGTAAGTGATATTCCTTTTTAATTTAGATTGTACTCTTCTATGATTTGAGTTGAATGATAATCCTTTGTTGCTTGAACTTGAATTGATTCGAGTTATTGATTTAATGTTCTCTGTTTAGCTCGAACTCGAATGATCTTAAGCCGATGATGATTATGGGTTTACATAGGATTCGATGTCCTATAAATTTTATCGTATATAATCATTTGAATTCGTCAATTAATTTATCTCGGCTGTATGATTTTGATTGAATGTTTGAGATGAATTCTGACTTCTTCAATTCATATATTTTTTCCTTGGTCATCACGGTTTTGTGAATTTGTTGATTCCTTGATTTCCACGGCTCTAACTTTGGTGTGACGATGATTCCTTTCTTTGTGCTTGTTGACTTCGGCATGACTGAAAATTCCTGCTTGATCGATCGCATTGAATTGGTTGAATTTGCTACTGTTTTAATTAATTACTGCTTGGATTTTTGACCCACTACTTCTTCACGGTTTTGATTTTAATCTGTGTGTCTTTGGCACTGTCGCTGCTAGATTGAACTTGTTATATGACTCTGACCACTTTGAAATTTTGTGCCAATTTAACTTTGTTTGAAACTTCACTTGCTTTTGTTGTGTCTGGACATGTATCAATGCATGTGTCCTGGTTAGCATATTTACCTAGTTGTCTCGAGCATATTTGTATATATGATGCTTTGGCTGTTGAGGCAACGCCATTGATATTTGAGTCTTTATTTGGTCTTCATTGTTGAGGCTATACTTGTATTGTCACAGCAAATTTTATTTGCATACTATCTGGTTCATTGTTGACTTCATTGTTGTTTGGATTATCTTGTGTACTTCACTGCTATATGTGCACTGTGTTGGTATTACAGTCTTGAGTCATGTGTACTGGATGCTTTGTTGGTCTTTTGTATATGTGAACTTGAAGTTAAAAATTGGAGTCTTGTTTAATTGTAGTCTTCATGTTGTATTTGTATCATGTCTACATGCTTCACTGGTTCTGGTTCAACTGCCCAGTCTACTCAGTTTTGTATTGTTGAAGCCAGTGCATTTTTTCTGCTGCACCATGTAGTAGCCTGACTTGATTACTTGTTTTTGCATTGAGCTCGAATTAATACATGCCAGGTCTGGTTCATCGTTTGCCTCCATGCCTTCACTGGTTACTGGGCTATTTCATTTAAAGCTGTATATGTGTGTTGTGGGTTTGTTATTTGATGTAGAGGCTAGTTGCAATTTAATATTGGTCTTGCAGCTTTGTTCATCATGTAGTTAAGTGTGGATGCATCTTGTTTACATAAAGTCTGGTTCATGGTCTCTTTGTGTACTTGTCTCTGATTTGATGTGCTTGAGTTGAATGATCACAGTTACTTTTGCATGTTGCTTTTCATTTTTGTTTTCACTTTAGCTTCATCTTGATTTTGGGAATCGCATCTATGTTGAATCCAGCTTATAGCTCGGGTTTGACGTCGTGTTCATGTCGTGACTTTATTTGTATTGCACTTTAGTTGAACCCGGCATTTCATTTGGGTTTGGCCTGTGCTCACCTTTCATGTAATTTTATCAAGTATATATCGATGTGCACGGCCTTGTGGCATGTACAGTGATACACTGTACACGTCACAAGCTGTTCGTGTATGATGAATTGAAAATTAAATGATGACGAACCAACCCAAATAACTTAGGCAAATAATATTTTCAAAATACATTTTATTTTACACTGCAAAACATTTCTTTTTCAATTTTACTACGTCAGTGTTTATTTTGCAGATTGCTCAGATGCTGGATTCAATTTGGAATAGAGTTGAAGATAAAATACGAGTGAATGAGCGATATGTAGTGAGGACAGTTGTATAAAATGAAATGTATTGTAATTGAAATTTTATGTATATAGTGAGAGCACAAATTTGTACTATTCAAAATTGTAATAAATATTTGTTTGAATAAAATATCCATTTGAATTTAAATTCTGTGTTCTTTATTTTATTCAGCAAATATTTATTTAATTATGTGAAAAATAAAATAGTACATTAACAAATACATTTAAATGAATATATATGTTTATTATCATAAAAAAAATCATATACTCGCATATTCAACAATCTTCCCCTTTTGATGATAACAAACATATATTTAAGATTTTGAATTTATTAAATGTATTTGATCTTTTAATTTGCTCCCCCTACTTGAATGCACCCTCTCTACACAAAGATCCCCCTTCATATATGCATGAATAAAAATATGCAAATGAGCCTAGATGCAAATAGAAAAATATTTGACCTTTATTTGCTAAAATCTTAACTTTTCTCTACCCCTTTTGTTATCCACAAAAGAGTAATAGTGTTAGAAAAATAAAGATAAAGTGACAGACATTAATTCAACATTATTACCCAATCAAGTATAAGTATTAAATTTCAATAAAAAATCAAACAAAAATCATAAATACTCTGTTTGACGCATATTCCACTTTAGAATGATAGGGATAATGTCATCAAATAAAACAATATAGTTGTGTCTATTTGTGGCATATTTATATCGAGAATTTGAATATCTTTTAAATAGGATCAGAATCAACTTGTTTATTTAATCAATCAATTTGATATGCGTTCCATACATGCATAACCGTGAGTGTTGAGTCAAGATTTTTATAGAGTTTTGATTTCTGACAAAGGGATAAGCCGTGATCGACAAGACAAAGGGATAAGCCGTGATCGACAAAAAGAAGTTATTCATTAAAGAGTCACAAAGAGCTCCATATGTTAGAGGTTGATTATTTGGTATGTCAGTAATGTTATTTATGTTAAAATCTATCCTCAAATAATCTTATACCTTCAATCTTTGAATATATATATATATATATATGAATGGGTGCACATTAACTGTGCAATCTGGGCTAAACCGGTCGACCGGTTAAAACAAGGCAGTCGACCGTTTCTGCCCAGAATGCTCAGTTAACATGCACAAGTGTACATAACGTATATATATTCAAATTCCTTTCTACTGGTCCTTTTTGACCTGTCAACCGTTTTCAAACAGAAAGCAACCTTTCGTATAGACACTTCCTTTTCTTCAACGGTTGCTTCTCTTTCTCTTCACCAATGATCATGACCTTTGTTTGTACCTTTTCACAAAGGGTTACAACTGTTTATTTCTTATATAGACATCATGAAATCATTATTCCAATTAACTAATTCTATTATTCTAATCTCTATTCTATTGATCTCATTCTTATACTCTCAAGCGCTCAAATTGCTCATATTCTATCATATATCGTTTTTTGAATCCTGAAATTTATTTAACATTCTTTTGATTCTAGACGATATCCACTTCCAAATCTTCATATATATAAATATTCTATTTGAGGATAAGATTATAGGAAATTTGTACTACAAGTGACAAAATAGTGTTAGCAAGAACACATACCGTCAACAAACAATTATTTTCATCTTTGTTGAAGTCCTCGGTGTTGTAAGAGGCAAGTGTTGAAGTCCTCGGTGTTGTAAGAGGCAAGTGTTGAAGTCCTCAGTGTATTAGAGGCGTGAAATCCCGTTCGTCTGCTCGGGTGTTGTAAACCTGTTACTCCGGGTGAAGCGAGGTAGTTGGTAGTGAAAATCCAGATAGAAGTCTGGGACTGGACGTAGGGCGGTGCTCCGAACCAGTATAAAAATCTCTGGTGTGCTTTTTCTATTTTACTGAATTTTCTATTATCTGTGATTAGTCATATTTTTGTATGTTATACATCATATTACACGATCCGTGTGTACTATATTAGCACGTACACATTTTCATTTGGTATCAGAGCACGGTCATCATATAACCGTAACACAATTATTTGGTATATTCTTGTAATATGGCAAATAACGCAAGTACTAGCACTCAAAACACCACTTACACGGAAGGTCAATCGACACAAAGACCTCCATTTTTCAATGGTCTTAACTATAGCAATTGGGCAACACGTATGTCATTCTTTATGCAATCAAATAGTTATGATGCCTGGAATGCTACTCAAAAAGAAATAGTGAATCCAACAACTGATTATTCAGAATGGACAGCGGCTGAGAAAATGCAGCAGCCGTAAATGCAAAAGCAATAAATATGTTGTTTTGTGCATTAGACCAAAATGAATATAACCGTGTTAGTATCTGCACCACTGCATATCAAATTTGGCAAACGCTGAAAACCACTCATGACGGTCCTAACAAGGTTAAACAAGCCAAAATAGCCATGCTGAAAAGTCAATTTCAAAATTTCAAAATGAAACCAAATGAGACAATCAATGATATGTATTCACGTTTTCAAACTATCCACCATGCACTTATTGGCTTAGGACAAAAGTATTCTGATTTTGTTGTTGTTTCAACAGTCCTACATTCTCTGACTAGTGAATGGGAAGGAAAAATATTAGCAATTGAAGAAGCTAATGACCTTTCCATCATGAAGCCAGATGAATTGATAGGAAATCTAATGTCCTATGAAGCTAACTTGCAGACTAGAAAGGAACAAAAAGAAGAAAAGAAGAACGTGGCATTCCATGCTGAAAAAGACGAAAATGAATCAGAGTCTGAAGATGAAGATCTGGCATTCATAGCAAAAGGTTTCAAAAAATTCCTAAAACAGCGAAAAGCCAGTCGTTATAACAGAAAGAAATCTGAATCAAATAAACCAACATCATCCGCTATAGAATGTTTCAACTGTCACAAAAAGGGGCACATGCACAAGGATTGTCCGGAGCAAAAGAAGAAGTCAGAAAATGAAAAATTAAAATATAAGGAGGACAAATCATAGAAACGAGCATTCTCGGTAATGTGGGATGATACAGACTCATTAGAAAGTGATAATGATACGGAAGATGAATAAGAAAATGTCTGTTTCATGGCAACAGAAGATGAGGTACAAATTCCTACATTTGATGAAGTACTTGATATTAATGCTGAATTGATAGTCAAATATAAAGACATAAAACGACAGCTAAAAGAAGGCAAAGCAGATTTAAGTAGAGCAGAATTTGAACGAGATATGTTAAAAGACGAGAAGAAAATATTAGAAGAAGAACTTGAAAAACTTCAAGAATCATCATCTAATATTGACTCTCAATTATTTCTTTTGAGTCAAGAAATTGAAACTCAAAAAGAGAAAAATGATGCTCTCTCTACTAAAAATCATGAGCTTAAGGCAAAAGTCAAAATTCTGGACCTAGAAAAGGCTAGTTTACAAACTAAGTTAGATAACATTACTCAAAATGTTTCTAACTTTAACAAAGGACGAGAAAATTTGACAAAAATCATTGAAAGTTCACAATCTGTTTCAAATAAACAAGGTTTGGGATATAAGAAACAAGAAACCAAGAAACATCTTGGTAATGAAAGGAAGAAGAAAGTACAAAAGATTGAAGCTAAGAAAAATCTTATTTTATTATATTCCAAACCAAAACTAGTTGTGAAATTTCAGAAGAAAAATGTCAAGACTATCAAAATATGGGTTCCTAAAACAAATAACAATTTGATTAGGAACAAATATATTAAGAATTTCATGAATACTGTGCATCTTAATACAAATTATATATATAAAGGGGATACCGGACCCGTATGGGTTTGGACTCCTAAGACCTAACTCTTAGGACCCCATAAAAAGTGGGTACCATGGACCTAATTTTATTTTTTGCAGGTCCCACTTAAGAAAAGAGGAAAGTGGATATTGGACAGTGGTTGCTCGAAGCACATGACTGGAGACAAGAGCTTATTGACAAATATTACATACTCAGATGGTGGCTCCGTCATTTTTGGAGATAATTCAAAAGGCTATATCATCGGCAAAGGTGATGTGAGCAATTGCGGACACAATCTCAGGGGGATATCATATACAGGGGGAGATTCATAACTATGTTGTCATCAATCAAAACGGGGGAGAATGTTGAGTCAAGATTTTTATAGAGTTTTTATTTCTGACAAAGGGATAAGCCGTGATCGACAAGACAAAGGGATAAGCCGTGATCGACAAAAAGAAGTTATTCATTAAAGAGTCACAAAGAGCTCCATATGTTAGAGGTTGATTATTTGGTATGTTAGTAATGTTATTTATGTTAAAATCTATCCTCAAATAATCTTATACCTTCAATCTTTGAATATATATATATATATATATATATATATATATATATATATATATGAATGAGTGCACATTAACTGTGCAATCTGGGCTAAGCCGGTCGACCGGTTAAAACAAGGCAGTCGACCGTTTCTGCCCAGAATGCTCAGTTAACGTGCACAAGTGTACATAACGTATATATATTCAAATTCCTTTCTACTGGTCCTTTTTGACCTGTCGACCGTTTTCAAACAGAAAGCAACCTTTCGTATAGACACTTCCTTTTCTTCAACGGTTGCTTCTCTTTCTCTTCACCAATGATCATGACCTTTGTTTGTACCTTTTCAAAAAGGGTTACAACTGTTTATTTCTTATATAAACATCATGAAATCATTATTCCAATTAACTAATTCTATTATTCTAATCTCTATTCTATTGATCTCAATCTTATACTCTCAAGCGCTTAAATTGCTCATATTCTATCATATATCGTTTTTTGAATCCTGAAATTTATTTAACATTCTTTTGATTCAATACGATATCCACTTCCAAATCTTCATATATACAAATATTCTATTTGAGGATAAGATTATAGGAAGTTTGTACTACAAGTGACAAAATAGTGTTAGCAAGAACACATACCGTCAACAAACAATTATTTTCATCTTTGTTGAAGTCCTCGGTGTTGTAAGAGACAAGTGTTGAAGTCCTCGGTGTTGTAAGAGGCAAGTGTTGAAGTCCTCGGTGTTGTAAGAGGCAAGTGTTGAAGTCCTCAGTGTATTAGAGGCGTGAAATCCCGTTCGTCTGCTCGGGTGTTGTAAACCTGTTCCTCCGGGTGAAGCGAGGTAGTTGGTAGTGAAAATCCAGATAGAAGTCTGGGACTGGACGTAGGACGGTGCTCCGAACCAGTATAAAAATCTCTGGTGTCCTTTTTCTATTTTACTGAATTTTCTATTATCTGTGATTAGTCATATTTTTGTGTGTTATACATCATATTACACGATCCGTGTGTACTATATTAGCACGTACACATTTTCAGTGAGGACTTTTAAATGAGCATGGATGCACATAATCAAAAGTTCCAAGTAATTCATCCATGCATAATCGCGAGGACTTTTAAATGAGAGTGAACAATTTGGATGTTTTTATTACTAAAAATATAATAAAATGAAAAACAAATGATTCCTGTTTAAAATACCTCATATTGACATACTATATTGGATTTTAATGAGTGATGGCCGATAGAAATATGATAGAATTAGAGATGGTCATGGAATTTTTGCCAACAAAATGTTTTTATACCTCTTGTTTAAATTTCTAATTTTTTTACTAATTATACTGTCTCAAGTTATAATATATGATCAATATCAACACTCATCATTTTTTCGATCACTATTTATCTTTTCGATATTAGTAGGGAGTCGGATTAGTTAATGTAATCATTTAAGCTCAAATTCAAAATTAATTATCAAATTTTCTAAAATTCACTTGTTTGTAACAAGGTCGAAAATAATTTTCTAGAAGGGGTTTCATAAGAATTTTTTTTGCTATCTAAAAATTATTTGAAATGAAAAATATGCAGATATTTTCTTTGAAAAAACGATGCAGCCAATGAATGTTTCAACATAAATCACGTTTCACTGGTAATTTTCCTACCAACTAGATTACCAGTGTAATCTGCATCTGAATTTTCCTTTCACTCGAAATTATTTTTAGTTAGATTTGATAGACCAGACCATGAAGTGTGCACTAAAATACCTTAAAATCATTTATAACATTTTTTTAATGAATTTCTCTTGAATTTGAACTTTAAATCGTGTATACAAGCAAGCACAAAATACACTGCCAAGTCAAATATATCCACATGTATCTAGAGTGGTCAAAAATCAACATTTTTCCACAAATCAGTTTCAATAATAAGAACAAGTCAAATTAGAATATATCAAATAAGAATAATTCAGAATCAAGATCAACATTTATTTCTTTATCACATAACTGGCTAATTAGATTATGGTGCAGATTTTCACATTAAATATATCGTTCAAAATAAATATACTGTTACCTCTTTTACCTTTACGATAATTTTTCATTATAGCCCATTGTGATTATGCCACCTTTGTACTAGGCTAAGGAACTTCGCTTTGTCGCCCGTTGTATCCCTGGAGCATCCAGAATCCAAGCAACACTATTGTTGTTCCTTAGCCTGCCACCATACCTACACGAGAGAAGATTTTTGTGGCCTATTTGTTTTTATAGGTCCATGATTGTTAGTGGAAAATATTTTGAAAAATATGTTTGAGTAGACCCAAAACTATTTATATATGTTCCTTTTGGCACCCAGATTTGTTTGACTCTAAGTGTTTTATATTCGTGCCTTTTGGAACCTAAATTGGAATAGTTTTCACATATTTGGGTCTATACCAACAACTATTGTGATTGTGTCCAAATTTTTCACAACTTGTGTACTTGAATTTGACTTGATTAAATTCACTTCTAACAAGTTCAGTTTGATTATATCCTAGTCTTTGCCTATCTGCATTAACAGTTTGTTTTCCTATTAGCATATTCAACGATCTTTTACTTTTGGAAAATTTTTCTAAAGTTATTGACAGTTGTTGGACTTGTGTTTTGAGGGATACATTTTTATTCAATAATTGTGGGCACTTTTTAATAGGATTTTCTCTTCGAGTATTTTCGCTTTCTTTCAAAATCATAATTTCATTTTCAAGTGATTTTATTTTAATTTCTGATTTTTTAATCTCCTCTTCGAATGATGGACATTTATCACACTTAGGGATCCTACTTTGATAGTTTTTAACTAATTGATCAGGTTGTTTATTTAAATCTATCAAAGTACCTTTTTTTGATTCAAGTTTGGCGTACTTTTCCCTAAGTCGTTCAAAACAGCCATTTACTTCATGGAAATGTATAAGTAATTCTGAGTAAGCGGTTTTGATACCTCGCTTGGCTCGTCGTCGTTGCTATCAGTTATATCACCTTGAAGGCACATATCTACTTTTTCACTCTCACTGTTAGTGCTTTTACAATCATCATCACTTTTATTTCACATGGCTGCAAAACTTCTCCATTTTTATTTCTTTTCTTTGTCGAGTCGATTTCGAGGACAATTGGGCTTGATGTGTCCGGGTTTGTTGCACGTGTGGCAAATGATCTTATGTTCTTCTAAGTTGTCTAGTGCTTCAATTATTCTGCTTTTCAATTGTTGATTTGGAGCTAGATTTCTGTATTTATGGTTCCACTTTTTGAATCTCTTTATTAGTAGCTCCAGCTCAGCTGCTCCATTATCATCATCCTCATCACTACTGATTTTTACCAATCCTTTTTAAGCATGTTTCTTTAACTGAGTCGATTGTGGAGGATTTGTCATTGCTGTTGACTTTTGCACCAGATATTGCATCAAAAGTATTCCAAATTTCCTGTGCATTTTCACTATGAGAGATAAAGTTAAAATTATCTCGATTAATATGAGAGTATTATATATGCATAGCAAGAGCATTAATCGAGATAATTTTCTCGTCTGTTATATTACACCCATTTTCAATAATATCCCAACTTTTAACATTAACAGATTTTAAATAAAATTCCATTTTCAATTTCCAATTCAAAAAATCTGTTCCACCAAAAATAGGAGGGATGATATTGGACCGACCCTCAGCAAAAGTAGCCATTTTAAAAATTCAAATTTGTAAAAAAAAAATTAGTCTTTAAAAAATCAAACTTTTTACTTTTGAACCTAGCTCTGATACCACTTCTAGGATCGATTTAGGGTGATACTATTAATTATAAAAATTATTGTGGAAGTTTATATAAAATAATTTCAACACAGATCACAACAGAATAATAGCAGCACAGATAATAGCAAAATATAGAAAACGGAACACACAGATTTACCCAGCTTCGGCAAAACCCTACCTACGTGCTGCCCCCAAGGTTTCTACTAGAAATTAAGCAGTCAGACGCTATATATGTAAACTCACGACATCCGCTATCGACTAACCTTAACTCTACGCTCAAAACCCTACCACAACTCAGCCACTGAGTTGCGAATGCTAGAACTACACCACCGTAGTTTGTCCCCTAGTCACATGACTAGAATTTACAATGTTTAAAGAAGAAAATACAAATTTAAACAACAATTTAAAAATAATTAAACCCTAATTTTAATTAAACTAAAGCCTTTAAAAATAAAACAAGGCCGGCCTCCCTTTTGTTTCCTTTTATATTGTTCGGCCCGTTTCTTTTGTTTGTGATAAAATATTGGCTTCCTTTATGCTCGTTTGTTTCTCTTTGATAAAATTAGGGCTTTGCAATGTTGACTTCAAATTAATCGATCGAATTGCGATTTCACTTTCTTTTCTCTGCTAATCGACTGCCTCTTCGTAGCTTAGTTTCAGCTGCTTCAAATTGCACCAACGTGTATACCAGTTGAACAAAGTTGTAAGTGATATTCCTTTTTAATTTAGATTGTGCTCGTCTTTGATTCGAGTTGAATGATAATTCTTTGTTGCTTGAACTCAAATTGATTCGAGTTATTGATTTAATGTTCTCTATTTAGCTCCAACTCGAATGATCTTAAGCCGATGATGATTATGGGTTTATATAGGATTCGATGTCCTATAAATTCGTTCGTATATAATCATTTGAATTCGTCAATTAATTTATCTTAGCCGTATGATTTTGATTGAATGTTTGAGATGATTTCCGACTTCTTCAATTCGTATATTTTTGCCTTGGTCATACGGTTTTGTGAATTTGTTGATTCCTTGATTTCCACGGCTCTGTCTTTGCTGTGACGATGATTTCTTTCTTTGTGCTTGTTGACTTCGACATGATTGAAAATTCCTGCTTAATCGATCGCCTTGACTTGGTTGAATTTGCAACTATTTTAATTAATTACTGCTTGGATTTTTGACCCACTGCTTCTTCACGATTTTGATTTTAACCTGCGTCTCTTTGGCACTGTCACTGCCAGATTGAACTTGTTACGTGACTTCGACCACTTTGAAATTTTTATGCCAATTTAACTTTGTTTGAAACTTCACTTGCTTTTGTTGTGTCTAGACATGTATCAATGCATGTGTCCTGGTTAGCATATTTAGCTCGGTTGTCTCGAGCACATTTGTATATATGATGCTTTGACTGTTGAGGCAGTGCCATTGATATTTGAGTCTTCATTTGGTCTTCATTGTTGAGACTATACTTGTGTTGTCATAGCAAACTTTATTTGCATATTGTCTGGTTCATTGTTGACTTCATTGTTGTTTGGATTAGCTTGTGTACTTCACTGCTATATGTGCACTATGTTGGTATTACAGTCTTGGGTTATGTGTACTGGATGCTTTATTGGTCTTTTGTATATGTGAACTTGAAGTTAAACATTAGAGTCTTGTTTAATTGCAGTCTTCATGTTGTATATGTATCATGTCTATATGCTTCACTGGTTCTGGTTCAACTGCCTAGTCTACTCAGTTTTGTATAGTTAAAGCCAGTGCATTTGTGTCTGCTGCACCATGTAGTAGCCTGACTTGATTATTTGTTTTTGCATTGAGCTCGAATTCATACATGCCAGGTCTGGTTCATCGTTTACCTCCATGCCTTCACTGGTTCACTGATCCGTTTCATTAAAAGCTGTACATGTGTGTTGTGACGTGGGTAAGTTATTTGATGTGGAGGCCAATTGTAATTTAGTATTAGTCTTGCATCTTCGTTCATCATGTAGTCAAGTGTGTATGCGTCTTATTTACATAAAGTCTGGTTGATGGTCTCTTTATGTACTTTTCTCTGATTTGATGTACTTGAGTTGAATTATCACAGTTACTTCTGCATGTTGCTTTTCATTTTTGTTTTCACTTGAACTTCATCTTAATTTTTGCAGTTGTACCTCTGTTGAATCCATCTTATAGCTCGGGTTTGACCTTATGCTCATGTCGTGACTTTATTTGTATTGCACTTGAGTTGAACCCGGCGTTTCATTTGGGTTTGACCTGTGCTCACATGTCCCTGTAATTTTATCAAGTGTATATCGGTGTATGCGGCCTTGTGGCATGTACAGTGATACACTATGCATGTCACAAGCTGTTCGTTATGATGAATTCAAAATTAAATGATGACAAACAACCCAAATAACTAAGGCAAATAACATTTTCAAAATACCTTTTATTTTACACTGCAAAACTATTTCATTTTCAATTTTACTGCGTCAGTATTTATTTTGCAGATTGCTCAGATGCTGGATTCAATCTGGAATATAGTTGAAGATAAAATACGAGTGAATGAGCGATATGTAGTGAGGACAGTTGTATAAAATGAAATGTATTGTAATTGAAAATTTTATGTGAGAGCACTAATTTGTACTATTCAAAATTGTAATAAATATTTGTTTGAATAAAATATCCGTTTGAATTTAAATTCCGCGTTCTTTATTTTATTCAGCAAATATTTATTTAATTATGTGAAAAATAAAATAGTAAATTAACAAATACATTTAAATGAATATATATATATATATATGTTTATTATCATCAAACAAAATTCATATACTCGCAAATTCAACACTAGCAAGAGAGGCACACTGTGGATGTAACCTCTCAAATTACATGGGTTTTCCACTTGGTCTACATATGGCCTTGGATATTAATTCCGAGCTCGGGTGGTTGTCAAAGTTTGCAAAAAACAACCTTGGTATCCCTTCTAAATAAGGTTTCCTATTTCATTTTTTCAGATGGTGATAGTCAGGGCCGGCCCCAAGGCAAGGCAACCAAGACGGTCGTCTAGGGCAACATGACGGAGGAGGGCAACATTTTAAATATCTATGTTTGCAAATAGTCTGTTAATATTACTGAAAGGGAAATTTTTTTAATGAGATTAGTTAGTCTAGTGGTTTGTTGTATCCTTCCTAGCTGGAGAACATGAGTTCGAGTGTGACTTCTTGCAATTTTTATTTTTTGTTCCCCTTCCATCCTATGTTTTGCTTAGAGCAACTGAAGGTGTAGGGCCGGCTCTGGTGATAGTTATCTATGTGGTGCCCATTTAGAATACGAAAACGATAGTAGACACCAGAGACGGAGCTAGGAATTGGGATCGCCCCGGGCTATTGTAACATTGTTACATGATCAAAATGCAGAAAACAATATAAAATAATTGCTAAACTATAAATTATCTAGTTTCATAACATCAAAAAATGAATAAAAAAATGAAAATTTTAAGAACATAGCATAAATATGAAAATAATAGAATTTACTGTGTGAACGATGAGACAAATTAAATTTCAAACACAAGGTGAACAAAGAGCGGTAAAATGAGTACAAAATAATGAATAAATATTGTGATATAATTTAATCAATTGGGCAGTTTGTATCACTTCAATTAACATAATATTTTAGTGATATCTTTTGCCAACATCAAAGCTATAATTGTACAACACGTTTTGCCTTGTTTTTTAGTTAAAGTAAGTAACGACCCAGAATTTCTGTCATTTGAAATTCATATATTTAATTGATTTTAAATATTAACAAGTAAAATTTGTAAGTTGAATAAATTATATTTCGAATATCTAGATTTAATTTGATAATTAAATCGATAATTTAATATTTGAAATTACAGTAATAATTGGAAATTGGGTTAATGTGATTAAAAATTGATTTGTAAAGTTGCATTTAATCATATTGGAGTTAGAATGATGTTATAGAAATTTTAAAATTGAATTAATAGTAAATTTGTGAAAATTGAATATTTTAATATTTAATTGACGAGTTAAAATAGCCATTTTTCAAACAGTCTCGGATTTTGACGAAACCAGTTTCATCTGATCCGTAATGTTATATTATTGTATGGTTTCAAATTTCGTGTCAATTGGATTTACGGTTTGTCCGGGGCGAGCCAAAACGCATAGAAATTAGCTTAACCGATTTAATTTAAATTTGATCGTTTATTTCCGTAACTCGCACATATGATCGAATTGGCTCTCGATACCTATTCCATTGTTGTAGGATCGATTTCACCCTAAAGGGGGGGTGAATAGGGTGATGGTGTAAATTATAAAACTTAATTGCAGAAGCTAATAAATTAATATTAACACAGATCACAGAATATTACGAGCACAGAAATAAATAGCAAAATAAAA
The DNA here is from genome assembly GCA_030765085.1 of Allium cepa. NCBI lineage: Eukaryota > Viridiplantae > Streptophyta > Magnoliopsida > Asparagales > Amaryllidaceae > Allium > Allium cepa. Next base: position 252,345,255 of record CM060928.1, read on the forward strand.
TGCAGACAGAACAACACAGAATTTACCCAGCTTCGGCAAAACCCTGCCTACGTGCTGCCCCCAAGGTTTCTACTAGAAATTAGAAAGTCCCTCGCTTACACACGTAAACTCGCTATACCCGCTATTGACTATCCTAACTCTACGCTCAAAACCCTGGACACAACTCAACAACCGAGTTGTGAATTCCCAAACTACACACCGTAGTTTGTCTCCTAGTCACACGACTAGAAAATTAGCAGTTTGAAATTTAGATACAAATTTAAAAACGATTTCAAAATAACTTAAAAAACAAAGCCCTTTAAATATAAACTTAAAACCCCTTTTTATATCAAAACCCTATTCATATCAATATAAACAAAGCCGGCCCTTCTTTTCTTTATTAGTTGACCCGATACTTCTCAAATGGCGGCTTTGCTTCTGAATTAGGGCTTGTGAAAAATTTGGGGCTTTCGTTCCTCTTGCTCTGGAAACTTGGGCTTGAAGTCGCCGGTTTAAATTTGATCGATTGTACTATTCAAAGATGTAATAAATATTTGTTTGAATAAAATATTCGTTTGAATTCAAATTCCGTATTATTTATTTTATTCAGCAAATATTTATTTAATCTGTGAAAATAAATAGTATATTATCAAATACATTTAAACGAATGTATATATATTTATTATCATCAAACAAAAATCATATAAGCGCATATTCAACAATCTCCCCCTTTTGATGATAACAAACATATATTTAAGATTTTGAATATGTTAAATGTATTTGATCATTGATATATCCTAATTGCTCCCCCTATTTAAATGCTTCATTTCTACACAAAACTCCCCCTACATATATGCATACAAATAAAAATATGCAAATAGAAAATTATTTGTCCTTTGCTTGATTTTATTTGACAAAATCTTAACTTTTCTCTCCCCCTTTTGTTATCAGCAAAAGAATAATAGTGTTAGGGAAAATAGAGATAAAGTAATTGATATTAATCCAATATTAAAACTCAATTGAATATAAATATTAAATTTCAAAAAAAATCAAACAAAAATCATAAATATTTTGTTGGGCACATATTCCACTTTTAGAATGATAGGAATGATATCATCATATAAAACTATACAGTTGTGTCTATTTGTGATATATTTATATCAGGAATTTGAATATCTACTAACCATGCATAACCGTTAGGACTTTTAAATGAGATTAGTAGTATTCCAATTTTATTTTATTTTTTTAAAAAAAAAATGAATTCAAGTATCTTCTAACCACGCATAACCGTGAGGACTTTTAAATAGGATTAGAATCAACTTGTTTATTTTAAAAAAAATCAACTTTTGATATGCGTTCCATACATGCATAACCGTGAGGACTTTTAAATGAGCATGGAAGCACATAACAAATTCCAAGTAATTCACCCATGCATAACCGTGAGGACTTTTAAATGAGAGTGAATACTTTGATATTTATTTATTTATTTATTTATTATTTTTTATTTTTTAAAAAATGTGAAAATGAAAAAAAACGAACGATTTCTGTTTAAAATACCACACATCGACACATTATATAGAATTTTGATGAGTGATGGTCGTTAGAAATATGATAGAAATCGAGATGGTCATGGAATTTTTTACCAACAAAATTTATGACTCTTGTTTAATTTGAAAAATTTTACTAATTATACCGTCTCGAGTAATAATATATGATAAATATCAATACTCATCAATTTTTCAATCACTATTTATTTCTTCGATGATTTGTAGGGAGAAAAAAAAATGTTAAATATTCAGCAAATTTCTAAAACACCTAGACTGAGTCGTAGTTTACAAAAACTATTTTCTGGTAGGGGTTTTGTAAAGATGTCTGCCAATTGAGAATCAGTTGAAATAAAATTTATGCAGATATTTTCTTTGGAAATATGATCTCTAATAAAATGATGTCTTACATCTATATGTTTTGTTCGCGAGTGATGTACAGGATTATTTGTGAGATCAATTGCGCTTTTGCTATCACACATTAGTGGTACACGTTTAAAATTTAGGCCATAGTCATGCAAAGTTTGTATCGTCCATAAGATTTGAGCAGAGCAACCGCTCAAAGCAATATACTCTGCCTCTGTTGTGGATAATGCAATACAATTTTGTTTTCTACTCGACCATGCAACTAATGAATGTCCTAACATAAAACATGCTCCACTAGTACTTTTTCTATCAACCAAATTTCCAGCATAATCAGCATCTGAAAAACCTTTCAATTCAAAATTATCATTTGATGGATACCAAAGACCAAATCGTGGGGTGTGCAATAAATATCTTATAATTCTTTTAACAGCTTTTAAATGAGATTCTTTTGGGTTAGATTGAAAACGCGCACATAAGCAGACAGAAACATGATGTCAGGTTTAGAGGCGGTAAGATAAAGGAGTGATCCAATCATACCTCTGTACTGCTTTTGATCAACTGTATTACCCTTTTCATCCTTGTCAAGTTTAAGTGTTGTACTCATGGGAGTTCTTGCTGGTTTAGCATCTTTCAATCCAAATTTGTTGACAAGTTCCCTAATATATTTTGTTTGAGAAATGAATGTGCCTTTATTGCTTTGTTGGATTTGAAATCCTAAAAAGAATTTTAACTCTCCAACCAAGCTCATTTCAAAATTTTCCTGCATGACTTTTTCAAATTTCTCATACAATAACTTGTTAGTAGCACCATAAATGATGTCATCAACATATATTTGAACAATCAAAAGATCATCGTTTTCATGCAACAGAAATAGTGTGGTATCTACACATCCCTTTTTGAACCCATTTTCAAGGAGATAAGAAGTAAGACATTCATACCAAGCTCTGGGAGCTTGTTTTAATCCATATAATGCCTTCTTTAGTTTGTATACATGGTTTGGATATTCATGACTTTCAAAACCTTCTGGTTGTTCAACAAACACATCTTCTTTTAAAATTCCGTTAAGAAAAGCACTCTTAATGTCCATTTGTCTTAGTTTAAATCCTTTGTAACAAGCAAAAGCTAACAATATTCTAATTGATTCTAGTCTAGCTACAGGCGCAAAAGTTTCATCAAAGTCAACTCCTTCAATTTGATTGTATCCTTTAGCAACTAGTCTAGCTTTATTTCTAATTATATTTCCAGATTCATCATATTTATTTTTAAAAATCCATTTTGTTCCTATAACTGGATAATCCTTAGGTCTAGGTGCTAGACTCCAAACATTATTTCGTTCAAACTGATTTAGCTCTTCTTGCATGGCCATGAACCAGTTTTCATCATTAAGAGCTGAATCTATGTTATTTGGTTCTATTTATGAAATAAATCCACTATATAAGCACAGATCACATAGATTTTTAAAGGATGAACGAGTTTGTATACCTGCTATAGGGTTTCCAATTACCAATTCTGATGGATGGTCTGTTTTGTATTTCAGCTTTTCTGGATCCAGATTTCTTCGGACTTCTTGAGTTGTGGTAGTTTCTCTAGCATCAGCAGTTTCTTTTGGTTTTTCGAACTCATCTTTTTCTTTCTCCTCTTCAACGTTGCTTTTGGATGTATCCTGATCGTCAATGCCTTCATCAAATTTCACATTGATTGACTCTACGATTGTTTTAGTCTTTTTGTTGTAGACTCTATAAGCTTTGCTTCTTGAAGAGTAACCCATGAAGATGCCATCATCAGCCTTTGCTTCAAATTTTCCTAACTGATCACCTGTATTAAGAATATAGCAAGGACATCCAAACACTTTGAAGTAAGCGATGTTTGGTTTTTTGTTGAACCATAGCTCATAGGGGGTTTTGTTAAGAATCGGTCTAATGATAACTCTATTCATTACATAACATGCTATATTTACTGCTTCTGCCCAGAGATGCAGAGGTAGTTCATATTCATTTAACATAGACCTAGCCAATTCTTGTAAAGTTCGATTCTTTCTCTCAACTACCCAATTTTGTTGTGGAGTACGTGGTGCAGAGAACTCATGTTTGATTCCGTTTTCATCACAGAAAGTTTCAAATTCATAATTTTCAAATTCTCCACCATGATCACTTCTTAAGGAAACAATAGAGACTTCTTTTTCATTTTGCTCAAATTTTGCGAATCTTGTGAAGTATGAAAAAGTTTCTGATTTTTTAGCCAAGAAATATACCCATGTATATCTTGAGTAATCATCAACTAACACAAAGCAATATTTCTTACCTCCTAAGCTAGCAATGTCATTCGGTCCAAATAGATCCATATGAATTAGTTCAAGAACTCTAGAAGTGCTTACATTGTTTTTGGCATGAAACGATGATTTTTTAAGTTTTCCCAAAGTACATGCTTTACAGATGTTTTCAGTTTCAAACTCATGTGATGGCAACCCTCTTACCAAACTTTTCCTTTTTAATTTGTTTAATAAGTTCATACTAGCATGCCCTAAACGTCTATGCCATAAATTCACTTCTATATCCTTAGCTACCAAACATTTAGAGAGGATGAGATCATCAAAAGATAGAGAATATATATTACCTTTCCTTTTTCCTAAAAATAAGATTTCTTTTGATGATTTGTCAACAATTTTGCACAAGTCAGAATCAAAGATAACATTCATACCTTTATCACATAGCTGGCTGATTGATATCAAATTGTGGTGTAGATTTTCAACATATAGTACGTCATTCAAGGTAAATGTATTGTTACCTACTTTACCTTTACCGACAATTTTACACCTGTCATTGTTCCCCATTGTGACTCTGCCACCTTTGTACTTTTCTAGGCTAAGGAACTTCGATTTATCGCCTGTCATGTGCCTGGAACAGCCAGAATCCAAGTACCATTGCTGTTGTTCGTTAGCCTGCCAGCATACCTACACGAGAAGAGAGTTTAGTGACCTATTTGTTTTTATAGGTCCATGATTGTTAGTGGCAAAATATTTAGAATGATAATTTTGTGGATACCCAAAACTATTTATAATTGTTCCCTTCGGCACCCAAATTTGTTTAACTTTGAGAGATTTTATATTTGTGCCTTTTGGAACCCAAATCGGTATAGTTTTCATATGTTTGGGTCTATACCAACAATTATTGTGATTGTGTCCAAATTTTTTACAAATTGTGCTCATAGAATTAACTTGATTAATATTGCTTTCAACAATTTTCGAATTATTATATCCAAGTCCTTGTCTAACCATATTAACAGTTTGCTTTCCTAATAGCATATTCAACGATTTTTCACTTTTTGAAAATTTATCTAAGGTCGTTGACAGTTGTTGGACTTGTGTTTTGAGAGATTCATTTTCGTTTAACAACTGTGTGCACTTTTTAATAGAAATCTCTCTCCTAGTATTTTCATTCTCTTTTAAAATCAGAATTTCATTTTCAAGTGATTTTATATTGATTTCCGATTTTTTAATTTCTTCTTCGAATGTTGGACACTTATCACACTTAGGGATTCTACATTGATCGTTCTTAACTAATTGATCAAGTTGTTTATTGCATTCTATCAAAGTATCCTTTTGAGATTCAAGTTTAGCATATTTTTCCCTAAGTCGTTCATAACAGCCATTTACTTCATGGAAATAAATTAGTAATTCAGAATGAGTGAGTTTTGATACCTCGCTTGGCTCGTCGTCATCACTGTCTGTAACTTCACCATGAAGGCACATGTTTGCTTTTTCACTCTCACTCTCGGTGTTATCACTTTCATCTTCGTCAGTTTCATCCCAAGTAGCCGCAAAGCTTTTCTTCTTTAGTTTCTTTCCTTGATTTGATCGTTTTTGAGGACATTGTGGCTTGATATGGCCGGGTTTGTTGCATTTGTAACAGATGATTTTCTGTTCTTCTGGGTTGTCTAGTGCTTTGCCTATTCTGCTTTTCAATTCATGATTTCGAGCTGGATTTCCGTATTTGCGATTCCACCTTTTGAATTTCTTTATTAGTAGCGCCAGCTCTGCTGCTCCATCATCATCATCATCATCATCATCATTATCATCATCACTTTCAGTTGTTCCTTTGAGAGCTATTGATTTCTTTCGAGTATCTCCACCTTCACGCTCTTCCTTGAATTTCATTTCTAGCTCATAAGTGGTGAGATTTCCGATGAGTTCTTCGACTTTGAGTTGTTTTAAATCTTTCGATTCTTGAATGGCAGTTACTTTTGCTTCAAAGCTTCGTGGAAGGACTCTGAGGATTTTCCAGACTATTTCCAATTCGGTGTATGTTTTTCCGAGAGCTTTTGATTTGTATACGATATTGGAAAGTCGTCCGTACATCTCTTTGACATTTTCTTCTTTCGCCATTGTAAAGTTCTCGTATTCGCTGCTTAGCATGGCAAGGCGAGATTCTTTGACTTGAGATGTTCCTTCGTGAGTCACTTCTAGTATGTGCCATATTTCCTGCGCAGTTAGACAATGTGAGACACGATTAAATTCAAATTGATCTAATGAACAGATAATAGAATTCATAGCTTTGGCATTAGTATTCTGTAATTTATTTTCTAGTTCTGTCCATTGTTCCTTTGGTTTCTCTATTTCCTGATCATCTACAGTTATAGTTGGTATTCTATAACCTGTCTCAACAATATCCCAAGCGTCAATGGTTTTCAAAAAAAATTTCATCCTATTTTTCCAAAAAGCATATTCACCATTGAACATTGGTGGTCTAACTATGGATTGACCTTCTGCAAAAGCATTATTAAAAGAAGCCATTTTAAAAATTCAAATTTTTAAACAAAAACTGATTTTTTTTTTCAAAAAAATAGAATTTTTAAAACAAATGTTGACTTCTATTCCTAGCTCTGATACCACTTGTAGGATCGATTTCACCCTAGAGGGGGGGTGAATAGGGTGATGGTATAAATTATAAAACTTAATTGCAGAAGCTAATAAATTAATATTAACACAGATCACAGAATATTACGAGCACAGAAATAAATAGCAGAATAAAATGCAGACAGAACAACACAGAATTTACCCAGCTTCGGCAAAACCCTGCCTACGTGCTGCCCCCAAGGTTTCTACTAGAAATTAGAAAGTCTCTCGCTTACACACGTAAACTCGCTATTGACTATCCTAACTCTACGCTCAAAACCCTGGCCACAACTCAACAACCGAGTTGTGAATTCCCAAACTACACACCGTAGTTTGTCTCCTAGTCACACGACTAGAAAATTAGCAGTTTGAAATTTAGATACAAATTTAAAAACGATTTCAAAATAACTTAAAAAACAAAGCCCTTTAAATATAAACTTAAAACCCCTTTTTATATCAAAACCCTATTCATATCAATATAAACAAAGCCGACCCTTCTTTTCTTTATTAGTTGACCCGATACTTCTCAAATGGCGTCTTTGCTTCTGAATTAGGGCTTGTGAAAAATTTGGGGCTTTCGTTCCTCTTGCTCTGGAAATTTGGGCTTGAAGTCGCCGGTTTAAATTTGATCGATCAGTGATGTTTTGCGTGTTGCCTTGATCGATTGACTCCTCGTTCCTTACGCGGCTGCTTCGTTGATCAAATTCTCTCCTTGAATCGGTATTATTTGTTTTTTGCTTTTATTGATTTTTGCTTTCTGGAATTCGATGATTAAATGCTGATGATGATTAGGGTTTTATAGGAGTCAATTTCCTAAAATCACGTTCGTCTGATTTCTTCAAAATCTCTTGCGTTGCCATTCGATTATTGTTGGATGTTTGCGATGAATTCTGACTTTTTCAATATCGTATTTTTCTGATGTTCGACCCCCCACGGCTTTGAATTGCCGTGTTCATCACGGTGTTGATTTGTGACTTGGTCAATTTTTCATCCTTACTAGAATTGCGTTGATTTGCTTTGACCATGTTGATTTCGTGAGATTTTTTACTGCTGGCTTTTGGCTTTGAATCATTTCGTCTCTGGCCATCTTTTTCTGGTTGGTACTGCATTGCATTCTCAGTGATCTCCATTTCACTTTGTTGCATTTCTGATCACTGCTGTGTCTTGTTTCACTAGTACCAGTGATGTTGCAACTGGTTTAATGTTTGTTTATATACACTTCATCACTTCAGCATTGTATTGTTTTCACTTCTGGCCTGTTGTAGTTTGATTGTGTGATGTTATACTTTGGTCTATTGGGCTGCATTCATGATGTAAGTGGTCTGTACTTGTGTACATCTGGTATGCTGCAGCTTGCATCTTTGTTGCATTTGAACTGGCTGTTGTCTTTGTTGTTGGGTTGCTGCATATATGAACTTGCATTCATTCGAGTTCAGTTTGCACTTGTTCATCATGTAGCTTGTTGTCTTCATGTATAGTTGCTGTCTACATTCATGTTTGAGTTTCACTGCCACTTGATATTCAGGTGTACATTGAGTACATCCATACTTCTATGTTGTTTGTGTGCTACTTTGGCTTCACTGTACATTATACTTGGCTTTGGTTCTGCACCATGTTGTAGCTGTACTGTCTTGAGCTCGACATTGTTGTTTACTTGCTTTGATGCATTCACATGCTGCCATACTTGTTCATGCTGCTGGATTTGATGCAGTTTGATTGTTTTGTAGTTGTTGATGTTCTTTGTAGTTTGTATCTGCATTGTGTATATTCATAATACATGTATTGCTGTTGGCTTCGGGTAACTTCGACACTTTCATCTCAAGCTTGTGTAATTTGAACTTGGTTTGGTGTGCATTGTGCCTTGTACTTGCAGTTTGGTCCATTGAGTTGTTGCAATTGAGTTCAAGTTTCTCTGTAACTTCGCTATTTGCCTTGCATTGACCATGGCTTTTCTTGGTGGTGCATTTTGTTGCGGCCTGTACATGTATTACTAGCTCTGGTTCATCTTTGTTGCTTCACCACAGTTTGCATTTGCCACACTTGTGTTCCCTGTTATCAACTGGCCTTGTGTTGAATTGTTAGTAGTGCTTTTGTTTGATTTGTGAACACGAGTTGGCGGGGCAGTGCACACGTGTATAAATGTACACGTGTGTACTGCAGCCACTTATGTACAACCTATCCCTGATAAAAATACTGATATCCACAGATATTGCACAATCAAAAATGATGACGAACAACCCAAATAACTGAGGCAAACAATGTTTTCAAAATCATCGTTTCTTTCAAATTTCAAAAATATTTCCCTTTCAATTTTACTGCGTTTGAGAATATTTTTGCAGATTACTCAGATGCTGGATTCAAACCGGAATGCAGTTGGAGACAGAAACACGAGTGTGAGTGATATGTAGTGAGGTTAACTGTAAATATATTTGTGATGTAATCGTGATGTGATTGTAATCAAAGTTGTATAGTTATAGTGAGAGCTTGAAATTGTACTATTCAAAGATGTAATAAATATTTGTTTGAATAAAATATTCGTTTGAATTCAAATTCCGTGTTATTTATTTTATTCAGCAAATATTTATTTAATCTGTGAAAATAAATAGTATATTATCAAATACATTTAAACGAATGTATATATGTTTATTATCATCAAACAAAAATCATATAAGCGCATATTCAACAATTGTGTCCGGAACGTGGGGTAAACCCTAGAAACGCCAGCCGGCACGCTTCGTTTGGAGTTCGGAAAATCTCGGATGAATAGTATTTTGAGAATTTTCTATAAAAGGCCTCCACATTCACAATTTTACACCAAACCCTAATCAGAAACCCTAGCCGCCACTTAAACGTTTAATGGCCGAGAATACACGATTCTTCTCCCTCAATTTTCTTCAAATCCGTGAAGAATTAACAGAAACTTCCAACTACAATGATGTAGAGCACGACGAGATCTTTCAATCCAACGGTGGTGATCGTCTAATTCACGATGAGGAGGGAGCTAGGAGCTCGCTTTCATGGCACGTTCGTGCACGGTTTTCAAGATACATGGGAGGCCGAGCTTGCCGTGGGTCAAGCCGAAGGTGCCATGCGCGAAGGGCTTCGAGGTGGTGTCGTTCGATCATAGTGTAGGCAAGCGTAGTGGGTCGCGTTAATTCGAGATGAAGGCGGCCGATGGGTTTCAAACCAACCTGAGTGTCGCGTGGGAGAAGAAAGCACGGGCGGTGGTGATCTGCGGTGGTGAAATCTTACGGCCCTGATGAATGTAGGGTTAGAAAATATAAAGAAAATTGTAAATTATTTATATTTAAATTCGTGTAAACTTTAAAATGCAATAACTCTTTCATACGAGGTTGGAATTTGACGAAATGACTTGCGTTGCGTTCGTAGTCGCAAACACTATGTGATGGAGCTGGATTGGAATTGATTAAAGCTAGTGAAATTTTTGAGTAAAATTAAACGTGCGTTTAATTTTATTCGAAATAAAACGTTGAAAACTGTATTGGAAGCAAGGTGAGAACTTCTCCTTAATCGAAATTGTTTCGATTTAAATTTTAAATAGTTAGATTAAAAATTGCTTGATTTTGTGATTGAATGATAAATTGCTATCTATTGTATTGAAATAGACCCTATACGCCGTATATTAAGAGGAGGTTATTTATTAAACATATATACCGTGATATTCCATCTTGATATGGAATTGGTATTATATATGTACTTGGAGTTGATTTTCCCGCATTATATAGCAGATGAGACCCTATTGCGCCGCATAATAGCGGATAATATTTTATATGAACCCATATACCGTGATATTCCGTCTTGAAACGGGATTGGTATTGTGTTAACATCTGTGGATGCAGGGAAACAGGTTGGAGGGATCCAAATGGATTCCTCAACAGTATTGATTTATTTACAGATATTTGAGATATATTCTATTATCATATTGATATACGATGTTTGGATGCCGTGATTGTTATATTTAGTGCTGTTGCAGCATTGGGCCTATTTTGGAAAATTAAAAGAGTTAAAGTGATGATTTTCAATTTTTAAAAAGATTTTTAAAGTGATTTTTGAAAGTATACGTTTTATTGAATTTTGGAATTGATTCATTTTAAATAAATAAATGTTATAATTTTAATGTTATAAAAATTATGAATTTTGAGAAATATAGTTAAAATGTGATTTTTGAAATGTGGAGTTAATGATTTTATAAAATAGTTTACATTGAGATTTTTGAATTTATTATAAAAGCTTTATATAAAAGATTTATAAAATTGATATTTATAAATTAAAATATTGGAATTATAAAACGATTTTTTATAAGTGTTAAAAAACAAAGTATAAATGGATTTCATAAGTGAATGAAATTCATAGATTTATAAATTGTGAAGCTATAAAATGAATGAATTTGTAAATAGAGAATTATAAGTAATTTTCTTATAATTTGGATTTTGACGTGTAAATGGGATATGGATAGAATCTGTTAATAAAGTGCTTTTATAAGTTAAAGTTGTTATAAAATATAAATGGAATTTATAAACCTTGTTTTATAAATCCGAAATCGACTTATTTTGATAAGTTAATTATTTTAGCTTATTAAAGGAGATATATCCACGATTATGGACAGTGGATAATCCTTTAAATTAAATATGTAGAAGTGCTGAATTGGGTAAACGATTTATATTCACGATTTTGGACAGTGAATAATATATTAAAGAAATGTTTTAGGAAGTGATCGTTTAAATGGAATTAAAACGATTTGAAGTTGTTTTAAAATGTGTTAAGTATCAAAACCATAGATTTCAACATTCATTGTTGAAATAGACGTTTTCGAGAAATAAGGAAATGGTGGACTATAACACTGTTGTTATAGTAAATGATTTTCGAACGGGAATGTTTTATATAGTATTGAGATTTATATATCTATCTTAATTTCGAATCCCCATACTAGTGATTTTGGGTTGTCGTAACGATGTTTTACGCAACATTCGTTTTGACTCAAATGAATGTGTTTAAGCAAATGTTTTCCTTAAAGAATATAATATATACTTAATTGTGATTTAAGTATAATGAATATTTTCTAAGTATTGAAAATAAATAGATTTGTGAATTACTTATTTTTAAATAAGTATGGAAATGTTTTCCAATATGAAGTGAAATGTTTTGAGATTTTATCTTTTTAAAGATAAATTGAAATGAATATCTGGCAAGTTATTTAATTTATGGAAGATAAATAAAAAGGTCCTAGTGATTGTTGTAGTGCTGGATATTTGTTTGCCGGCCTTAATAGTTAATTAACCAACTATCAATATTTACCTTTAAATGGGTATTTGTTGTGATTTGCTTGAAATTGAATGCTACACTTATTTTTAAAATAAGCGCTCGTTATTCGGTTTAGCCGGGAGAGGACCTTTGTATCATAAATCCCATTCCAAATAGTGATATGTCATAATGGATAGCATTTGGAGACCGGTGTTGAAGACCGGATATTTTTGAAAATGGATGGATTACCGTCGAATGACTCTACATTGGCTGATCTTCGATATAGAGATTTTATCATCCTTTGTGATGGGAATTCCGGACGTGATTAGTGAATATCCTGATTTGCAAGGGCTTCTTTGGAGGTGCCTTCGGTTCTGTTCGATCCAGAATAGACTTGTATGGATGTATGTCAGACGTTACAATTTGAGATGTAAAGCTGGTTTCTATCAAATACATTTGTGTTGGTGGCGGAGAATTTATTCTCTTAGCTTAACACCCTTCTCTGAGACGTACGAGCTCAGAGGTTATGTAGTTGATGGTTACTAGTGATACATTACCAAATTGGTAATGTGGCATACGAAGTACCGCTGATCATTTTTTGATCAAAGCACAGCTTTTGTATAAAGCGTAGCTTTGTGGACGAGACTTCGTCGAACCTCACACCTCGGAAATGGTCAAAACAGGAAAGATGTGACAAGGTTATTAGGGGATAGCGCCCCCTTAGTGTATGTCATTCCTTCTGTATAGAGGTGGTATTATGGTATGGAGCCCTGATACTCAACCTATGTTGTTGCTGCAAACTTATTACTTTGTGGTTGTTGGTGAATCCCGGGATTTAGGTCGGTTACGACCGGGGGATGGCATATTCGTGTCAGTAGTTACCCAGCTAGGGGTAACCCGACCTTGTGTTGGCAGAGATCTGGTTAGGTTCTCGAGGCGTCTTTCCAAAGGCGTGCCCATGTGGCAATGGGAAGTTCCTTGGCCTGGCCGTTTGTTGAAAATCCAAACTCCAATACGCACCTTGTACGATTTTAGTTGTAGAACCTGCCATTTACTTATGGTGGTCACCACTGTTTAGATGGTAGCTATAGTAAGCATACGATACAGGTCGTATGTTGGCTAAGATTTATATAATACTTTCGAAATGTTTTCCCACATTTTGCACTTATAGTAATAATATCAAAGAAATTTTCATATCAAGCATGTTTGACTATCATAAAGAGAAATCTCCTCCGATTCTGCGTTTGCATTATGTGTTGTGTGGCAGGCCTTATGGTAGTCTCATTTTCTAAAAAGCATTGCGAATCTAATTTAAATATTTCTTTGTTTATTTTTAAAGATAAACTGTTTTAAGTTCTCACACCAGTCCCATGACTGACCTGGAGTTTATTGTTTCCTTCTAAACTCTGGGTGCCCACCAATTTTAACACGAGCAGTCTAGAGTCAGGTTATCAGGTCATTCTGGAATTCAGAAGTTGATGTGGAGATCAAGAGCAAGCTGGATGGCGTGGCGTATCAATTAGTATATAGTATTTTCGTTTCCGCTGTTTGTTGTTGTAAACTCTGATTATGTAATGTAATGTGATGTAATGTAATAACTGATATAGTTCTTTTGATTTAAAGATTATTCATTTATCTATTATATGTTGTTCTGCTGCGAATTGTGAGATTCTAATATTGTTTCTGTTGCTTTTTCTTTCTTTCTTCTTCTATCTTCTACCTTTTTCTTCTTCTTAAACCCTAAGGGTTCGGTTTTCCGGCATTCGATTGCTCGGCAGTTGATACAGTGAACGTATTAATGTCTACCTTCGTGAGTCAAAGTCGTTACCTTTACATTTGGTATCAGAGCATATGGTTAAGTGACAACCTTGGCTCTATTGGGAATTACTCATTATAGATAGAGTCAGTAGTACTCTAGAATGAGTTTGAGTGTATTAATAGATATGAGCACGTATTTGTTAGTGAATATGAAATTGTTTTGTATTATGTTGACTTATCGGTTGATTGTTTATATATTCTGGTCGGTGCAGTTTGGCCAACTGTTTCGATAGGGGTTTCTAAACTCTTAAACGAGATAAACAGACAAAGTATCATTTTAAAGTGGGTAAATGAAATAATTTTACCTTTACTATATTTATATATAAAGAAATAATTTTTCAGAATTATTGAAGTGTATATAAATTGACTGTTCGATTGTTGAAAATGTAAGAATATATATAAGTTAATTAAAAGAATAAATTGTATAAGCAAATTATTAAGTATGGAATTGTAATTAATGTGATTTAAAATTGTTAAATAATCTTATATATACAATAAGTGAAATTATATAAGTAAAAGATTTGTAAATGTGATTTATGAATATAAAAGAATTTTTTTTTGAAAGAATATTAAGCACTGAATTCACTACCGTTGCTGGAAAATAATAAGGGTGATGATTGCAGCATCATCAGTATCATTTTCAAGTTTTTGTGTGATGGATTTGCTACCATAGTAAATTGAAAATTGAAGTTTGGTTGTGATAAACAAATTTGAAATTAAAATCCAAGTTGTAATTGTTGAATATAAGTGAAACGAGTTTTGAACTTATAATATGAGATAATAAATTTAGCTTTGGTAAAGTTAATGGATTTGTAAGTTTAAATATATAAGTTGTATAACTTATTAAATGTGAAAATGTAAGTCAAACCAAATGATAAAATGGTTGTGGACTTGAGTTATATAAATGAAATTCAACCTTATTTGTTAAATGAATTAGCAATTGAATTAATGAATGAATTGAATGTAAATCAATTGAATGCAAATAAATTGATATGAAATAAAGGATGTAAGTGTTAATTCATTAAAGCTAATTAAAAGGGATGAACCAAATTGAATGAATGTAAGCGAATTAAATAAATTTGGTTAAGTTGGTTATACGTTGGTTGTTAGTAGATTGTATAGAAAATTCGTATGAAATTCAATAAATGAAATTGAAAGCTATAAATCATTGAATTCAAATTGGAAGTAAGTAAATCTAAATAGAATTGAATTTGATTTGGAAGTGAACTAATTTGAATATAAATTAGTGAATGCAAACTAATTGAAATTGAATATGAATGAATGCTAGTAAATCCAATGTTAATGAAACAAATATGATTTAAATTGGAAAACAAATTCATTGAATATTAATGAGAAGTGCATGTATATTGATTTGATGATTGGAATTGTAGTTGGATGATAGTTGGTTGATTGTTGAATTTATTGCTTTTGATTGCATTTGCTATATTGGCATATATAGTTGTTGGTATATGTTGTATATTAATATTACTTTCATATATGCATGTTTCTCATTGTTTGTTGGGTGTTTAGTAGGTGCGGATTGCGCATTGCTTCGCATTTAGAGCTCGCTTTCGTGCTATATTAGACGTATATGCTCGCTAATAATATATAAGGTACATATCTCGGATTACATATCATACTTTTACACTTTTTTCCCTGCGGGATGCCTCATTACTTTGATGAGATGTATATTTGTGATATATATTGCCCTTTTTTTCGGATCGAGCCGCGCAAAGGAGACGCTGGCGGATTTTTCTGAAAATTTAAGGCGTTAGAATATTTTTGAGAAAATTGGGAAAATTTGTGAAAACTAAAATTTTGATTTTGAGTTGAAAGTTAAACGATATAGTTAGTTTTGAAAGGATAACTAAGTATGAATTGAAAACTTAGTAAAGTTATTGTAAGAAGTTTAACTATAGATTTTGGGAAAGTTAAACACTTAAATGAATTTGAAATTAAATTTGAACAAATGATTTTGAAAAGTTAATGGATTCTGTAACTTTTTCTTACTTGGTAATTTCGAGGACGAAATTCTTTTAAGGAGGGAAGTTTGTAACGACCCAGAATTTCTGTCATTTGAAATTCGTATATTTAATTGATTTTAAATATTAACAAGTAATATTTGGAAGTTGAATAAATTATATTTCGAATATCTAGATTTAATTTGATAATTAAATCGATAATTTAATATTTGAAATTACAGTAATAATTGGAAATTGGGTTAATGTGACTGAAAATTGATTTGTAAAGTTGTATTTAATCATATTGGAGTTAGAATGATGTTATAGAACTTTTAAAATTGAATTATAAGTAAATTTGTGAAAATTGAATATTTAATTGACGAGTTAAAATAGCCATTTTTCAAACAGTCTCAGATTTCGACGAAACTAGTTTCATCGGATCCGTAATGTTATATTATTGTATCGTTTCAAATTTCGTGTCAATTGGATTTACGGTTTGTCCGGGGCGAGCCAAAACGCATAGAAATTAGTTTAACCGATTTAATTTAAATTTGATCGTTTATTTCCGTAACTCGCACATATGATCGAATTGGCTCTCGATACCTATTCCATTATGTCCGAAACGTGGGGTAAACCCTAGAAATGCCAGCCGGCACGCTTCATTTGGAGTTCGGAAAATCTCGGATGAATAGTATTTTGAGAATTTTCTATAAAAGGCCTCCACATTCACAATTTTACACCAAACCCTAATCAGAAACCCTAGCCGCCACTTAAACGTTTAATGGCCGAGAATACACGATTCTTCTCCCTTAATTTTCTTCAAATCCAGAAGAACTAACAGAAACTTCCAACTACAATGACGTAGAGCACGACGAGATCGTTCAATCCAACGGTGGTGATCGTCTAATTCGAGACGAGGAGGGAGCTAGGAGCTCGCGTTCATGGCATGTTCGTGTGCGGTTTTCGAGATACAGGGGAGGCCAAGCTTGCCATGGTTTAAGCCGAAGGTGCCATGCACGAAGGGCTTCGAGGTGGTGTCGTGCGATTGTGGTGTAGGCAAGCGTGGGGGTCACGTTAATTCGAGATGAAGGCGGCTAATGGGTTTCGAACCAACCTGAGTGTCGCGTGGAAGAAGAAAGCACGGGCGGTGGTGATCTGCGGTGATGAAATCTTACGGCCCTGATGAATGTAGGGTTAGAAAATATAAAGAAAATTGTAAATTGTTTATATTTAAATTCGTGTAAACTTTAAAATGCAATAACTCTTTCATACGAGGTCGGAATTTGACGAAACGACTTGCGTTGGGTTCGTACTCGCGAACACTACGCGATGGAGCTGGATTGGAATTGATTGGAGCTAGTGAAATTTTTGGGTAAAATTAAACGCGCGTTTAATTTTATTCGAAATAAAACGCTGAAAACTGTATTGGAAGCAAGGTGAGAACTTCTCACTCAATCGAAATTGTTTCGATTTAAATTTTAAATAGTTAGATTTAAAATTGCTTGATTTTGTGATTGAATGATAAATTGCTATCTATTGTATTGAAATAGACCCTATACGCCGTATATTAAGCGGGTGTTATTTATTAAACACATATACCGCGATATTCCATCTTGATATGGAATTGGTATTATATATGTACTTGGAGTTGATTTTCCCGCATTATATAGCGGATGAGACCCTATTGCGCCGCATAATAGCGGATAATATTTTATATGAACCCATATACCGCGATATTCCATCTTGAAACGGGATTGGTATTGTGTTGACATCTGTGGATGCAGGGAAATAGGTTGGAGGGATCCAAATGGATTCCTCAACAGTATTGATTTATTTACAGATATTTGAGATATATTCTGTTATCATATTGATATATGATGTTTGGATGCCGTGATTGTTATATTTAGTGCTGTTGCAGTATTGAGCCTATTTTGGAAAATTAAAAGTGTTAAAGTGATGATTTTGAAATTTTAAAAAGATTTTTAAAGTGATTTTTGAAAGTATATGTGACAACCCGGAATTTTCGAGCAATATCAATTTAATAATCTGTATTAAAAATTAAATTGATTTGATATATCTTCATTAATTAGATCTGAATTGATACTTTTCTTTTAATAAATATCTAATTGGTAAATTTTATTTGTTAAAAAATAATTGATTGTTTTCTATTTATATATGTATATATTTGTATACATTGTAAATAGGGAAGCTTTGTTTTACAATTTAACTAATAAATTATGTTTTCAAATTCTAATATACATTTTAGTGAATTAGGAATTATGTTTTATTTAATATAAGTTTTCAAAGCTATTAAATAAATAAATATGTGATTTTAAATACATAAGATAAATGTTTAAATAGTTTAACACTTATTTTAGCTTAAGTTTAGATTTAAATTTATTAACAAAAAGATTTGTTTTCTTTTCTTTTTAGTATAGCTTGATAAAAATATGGATTTAAAATTATATATGAGTTTTAATGCAATTTTTGTCAGATGGCACATTAATAAAATAAGCAGTTTAGAACAAAAAGATAATTTCTTTTATAAATCATTTCAAATTGATAAATGTGTTGCTTTTAAATAATGTTAATAAATAAAAATACAAGACTATAAGATAAATTGGGAAAAATATAAAGTATGTACATTGGCTAAATTTAATAACATAACAACTATAAAATTCATTTAGATTTCAAACAACAAAACAAAAGAAATAACATTCACATACATTTAAAAAATATAATAACAAGACAACAATTAAACTAGAAACAACTAATCTTCAAGTTGTAGACTATCATAAGAAAAACTGCAGCATATATCTAAGTTTAAAGCATCAAGACCAATATGTGATTGTACAAACAAAATCAAATAAGTGTGCAGGCTGAGATCAAAAAGACAATATAAATATATTAAGGACAATAACATTTAATGCTAGCCTCAATGTTCTTATCTCAGCCACCAAAATAAAAATAAGTATATTTGTAGGCTTGCATAAGTAATATACTCTAGTGTGATAGGTACGAACATGAAAGTAAAAGACAGTAACAAAAAATATACTAGAATGTATAGGATAGATATGCAAACAAGACAAACATCAAGTGTTAGGTACAATAATATACAACATTGATCACTGTGATGTAGTGTTCCGCTGTGTTGATATCTCTGTGATGTATTGTGTATTGAGTTGTATAACTAGACAGGTGTCTATAACTGTCTAGTATGTGATGTATTATATGTATCACTCTGATTGATGTTATATAAATACTTATGTGATTAATATAATTTATTCATTCCGCTGTGAGATTCTGATGTTGTTGTTCTTTCTTCTCTATCTTTTCTATTTTCTCACCCCTTTCTTTCTTTATTAACGATACGTCTTCCTGGACGTAGGAAGTCGGGTCATTACAGTGGTATCAGAGCGCTAGGTTGAGTGAATACCTAGGCTCTTGAGTGATTTCTTTCCTGAGAGAGCGTATTTGTAATTTTGATATATATATATATATATATATATATATATATATATATATATTTCATCTATTGGTTGGATTACCTGTTCGGGTTTTCCAATATAAGTATAAGGGTAGATAGGGTAGTGGTGACTACCAGTGGTTGGAAGTATATCTGACGAGACTGTAGACCTAATACCGTCTCGAGTAAATTTGTGATGTAAGGATTTCACCAAATCTTTGGAGGAAACCTGTTAAGATTTGGAGTTCATTTTTGTAGTACAAGTTGGGATGAGTAGAATTTGGATTTTGTCAGTTGAGCAGAAGCTAGAAATATTATCTTGGCAACTTAAGAAGTAGTAGTCGTGTGTTGAGATGCAGTAGCGATGGATTGTTTCCGAAGAAGTTCTCAAGGATCTTTGGATAAGGAAGTGTGTCTGCATTAGTTTTGTGGCTGAGTTCAGCTGAATGTTGTGTTTGGCTTAGAGGCCCGAGTTTTTCGAGGAATTTTGGATTAAGGAGTTTTGGCATCAATAGCAGTGTTGCAGCTCAGATTGTTCTGCCGGCACGCGAGGAGGTCATCTGTCAGCAGTTCTTTAGAGGTGAAGTTCAGAGGCAGTTTTGTGGATCATTTCTTCAATGGATTGGCTAGATAAGCTTAAGCTGTTCAGATTGGTAAGGAGAGAGCAGTTTTCTTTGGATATTAGCTTAGGTTGATCGCAAAAGTGACTTGCGATAATTGGGCATTCTCTTGGTTTATCAAAAATCTTTTTCTGACAATCTTTGAAGAGGTCATCGGGTTGCCCTTACATCCGGAGTTGAGTTTGGTATCGACTAGATTCCAGAAGTGGTACCGATGGTTCAGCTTAGTAATAGAATGGTATCTAGAGAGAGGAATTGGTAAAGCAGCTCAGGTTTTGGAGAAACTTCTGAGTTTTATTTTGGATCTGTTGAACCATATTTTTATAATGTATTGTCAAGTTGTGCTTATGTGTATCATCAGCATTTTCATCTACCCCGGATCAGAGTTATGCAGCGGAAACAGTTGGGAGTGCATCTGTTATTTTTCTTTTCTGGAAAAGAGAAGTGTTTTCTACTGAGGATAGCGGTTGTGTTCTTGGTTTTGGTTGATTTTGAGAAGATCATTCTACTGGATTGTTTTTGGATTCAGATTGTTTTAGGAGTTATCAGCAAAGGTTGAGCTGATCAGTAAGGATGAAAGCAACACTGGATCATCAGAGGAATTTGGTGAATAAGAGACGGAGGAATTTGGATTTCGAAGTCAGAGATTTGATTTGGATGAATTTTCTCTGATTCAAAGGAGCTATATAATTTGGTAAGTCTGGGAAGCTAGCTCCGAGGTGTTTTGGATTTTCTCTATGTTTTGGTAAGGTTAGATGTTTGATCTTCTGGAGTGAATTACTAGTTTGGATAGCTGGGATTCGTTGTGTTCCACGTATCTCTGAGGGAATACGTGTATAACTCATCTCTGGTTTTGGAACCAGCAGTTCAGGAAGTTTTGGTTGTTGAGTCAGACTCGTCTATAGTCTGATATCTGTGTAGATTTGTAGATCTAGATGAGTAGGAGTTCTATAGATTAGGGGTATAGATTGTTTGGATTCTATAGATTGAGTATTCCGGTATTATACTGGGAAAACTCTAGGGAGCTCTATCCAGAATTTTGTCTGGATAGTTAGCTTTGTTGATTGAGTAGATTGGTTGTGATGTTTGTTAGCATGTGATTGATATATGCTTATGATTTAAAATTAATTAAAATCTTAAATAGAATTACCTTTGCTTTTAAATTTCGGGGACGGAATTCTTTTAAGGGGGGAAGGAATGTGACAACCCGGAATTTTCGAGCAATATCAATTTAATAATCTGTATTAAAAATTAAACTGATTTGATATATCTTCGTTAATTAGATCTGAATTGATACTTTGCTTTTAATAAATATCTAATTCGTAAATTTTATCTGTTAAATTTAATTGATTGTTTTCTATTTATATATGTATATATTTGTATACATTGTAAATAGGGAAGCTTTGTTTTACAATTTACCTAATAAATTATGTTTTCAAATCCTAATATACATTTTAGTGAATTAGGAATTGTGTTTTATTTAATATAAGTTTTCAAAGCTATTAAATAAATAAATATGTGATTTTAAATACATAAGATAAATGTTTAAATAGTTTAACACTTATTTTAGCTTAAGTTTAGATTTAAATTTATTAATAAAAAGATTTGTTTTCTTTTCTTTTTAGTATAGCTTGATAAAAATATGGATTTAAAATTATATATGAGTTTTAATGCAATTTTTGTCAGATGGCACATTAATAAAATAAGTAGTTTATAACAAAAAGATAATTTCTTTTATAAATCATTTCAAATTGATAAATGTGTTGCTTTTAAATAATGTTAATAAATAAAAATACAAGACTATAAGATAAATTGGGAAAAATATAAAGTAAGTACATTGGCTAAATTTAATAACATAACAACTATAAAATTCAATTAGATTTCAAACAACAAAACAAAAGAAATAACATTCACATACATTTCAAAAATATAATAACAAGACAACAATTAAACTACAAACAAATAATCTTCAAGTTGTAGACTATCATAAGAAAAACTGCAGCATATATCTAAGTTTAAAGCATCAAGACCAATATGTGATTGTACAAACAAAATCAAATAAGTGTGCAGGCTGAGATCAAAAAGACAATATAAATATATTAAGGACAATAACATTTAATGCTAGCCTCAATGTTCTTATCTCAGCCACCAAAATAAAAATAAGTATATTTGTAGGCTTGCATAAGTAATATACTCTAGTGTGATAGGTACGAACATGAAAGTAAAAGACAGTAACAAAAAATATACTAGAATGTATAGGATAGATATGCAAACAAGAAAAACATCAAGTGTTAGGTACAATAATATACAACATTGAAATATAAAAATAGGTACCCTGTCTTCTTTCTTTTCCACACGTCTTCATATCAGTTTCGAATATAATCTGAAAAGCAAGATAAAAATAAATAAATAAATAAATAAATAAATTATGTGAAGGCTTGCTAAGGAAGACAGTATTATGTATTCTTAAACAAACAAATAAAAGTAATTAATGTAAATCTTTCTAGCACGCAGTACACTTCATATCAGCCTCCACCCTAAACAAACATCTCTGTTTTAAATCTGTACAAACAAAGATTTATATGCTGTATTGTACAAGTAGTGTCACAGTTGTATGAAACATAATAATAATACCCTGTCTACCATTCTTTTCTATATATCCATGTCTTCTTTCTTTCCTATAAATGTTCATATCAGTTCGAGCTAAGGAAAGGCTAAAATAAACTTCATTAAAAACCTAAACAAATATCTAACAACAACTTAGCAAACCAGGGGATTGAACAGAGGAGGTTTTCAGTTGCTTCAGATTTCAAATTTAAGGACCTGTTCAAATTTGTAGCCTCTGTTCTTTCACATATCTGGTGAGTAACAATTTTTTATTTATTTATTATTTTTCAATTATAACTTAAGTTAAATTGGCTGTATGTGTTCTCTGTGATAATATGTATGGTAAACATACAAGTATATGCTGCTGTGAATTATCTGAATGTAGATATATACATTGTGCACTGCTATCAAATTTGAGAAACCCTGTTCTAGTTTTCAAGCCCAAACTTGGTTCAAAATTCATCTGATCTTGATCCAATCCACGTTAAGGCTTAAGCCTTGAATAAAATATGTTTGTTACACTATAAACTTTTGTTTAAAAATTTGTTTTAAGTAAATAAATTTGTGTTGTCACTGGAAAGGCTTAAACTACAGAACCATCTTCAAACATGTTAAAATTCGAGTTTATTAAATTACAAATTCATAATATAAATTGAATTCGTATACAAAAATATGATTTTTAAGGTAGGTTTGAGGATTTTTAATGGTGTGATATGAGAGCAGCTTGTGTTTTTCTGTTTGGGGCATTTCGAGTCGCCGTGGGCGATCACGTTGATTGGGAGGGTCGAGTTTCTGTCTGGGGGTGGAGGAGTCTACCGTGGGTCAGGGAAAAATGGTGGGTGGCGGCGCAGTGGGTCGTGGAAGCGGCGGCATAGGTTTAAAATTTTTAAACCTAATTTTTATTGTGCTTTGAGTTTTGATCACCACAGCCAGTTCAGGGGTTCGAGTGTCACGCGGTTTTGAGGGGAGGTAGAGGGGAGATGGACGATACTGCGGCCGGAGTTTGGTGGCCTCCGATGGTCGGAGCATCAAACACGTGACGTTGCCAGTTTTGAGGGGAAGTTGGGGTCGTGTGTTTCCAGGTTTTTTTATCGAGTTCATTTTTTTTCTCGATGATGGGCGTGGTTCTGATGGTGGTGGATGGACCAGTGAGTGGTAGTCGACTTGTGGGGAGGGTCGGCGATGGTCGGAGCCTCGCCGTGGATGGTGCACGTGCACCGTGCATTTTGAGGTCTGGGGTTTTTTTTTGGGTTGTGCAGTTTTCCTCGGGTTTCACTCGGGTCTTTGGGATATTGATTCGAAGCAATGGGGGAGGGGGGTTTCTCGAAGTAGATGAGGGGAAGGCTCAGGTTGATGTTGTTCAGGTTTTAAAGCCTGTAGCAGTTTTAACAGATTTTAAAACTTTTGTTTTAAAATTAAACTCAAAGTTAAACCTAGTTTTAAATCAAAGTTTAACAGTGATTTCAAGTTGGTTTTGAAACAGAGTTGGAAATAATAAAGTTTCATAATTTAAATTATTATAATAACTTAAAAGTGCTTAATATTTAAGAGTATTCAAAAAGTGTTGAATTCAAAGAGGAAATATAAATTGTTAAGGGAAGATTTAAACAAAGTTAACTCCTAAATTGAAATCAGGACTTAAAATTGAAATTCTAGATTTGGAAATAAAATAAAGGTTTATAAATTTAATTGATTTAAATAAGTTTTAAGTGTTAAAATATGCTATTAAACATGTGAGTTTAAAAGGGTTTGAAAATTTAGTTTTAAACTTTATTAAGGATAAAATTGGGATTTATTTAGCAAGTAATTTGAAATAAATGTTTTAAACATATTGAAAGTGAAAATTTAATCAATAATAAGAACAGTTTACTTTAAGTAATGAAGATTTAGAATTTAAATTCATTAACCTTTAAGTTAATTAAGTATGAATAATTAATGATTGATATTAATTAAATTAGTAATTATAAGTTTAAATGTATTAATTAAAGTTAAATAATTAATTAATTAACTAATATGTAATTAAGAACCCTAGATTAGATATTTATTTAAACTAATAAATTTTAATGGTTAATCAAACTTATAATTAATAATGATTAATATAAGTTAATTATTTTAGAAGAAAATAATTAAATAAGTATTAGTGAAGATCATTAACTAGATTATCTTATGATTAATTAAGGTGATTGATTTTTAATAAATTAATTGGATTAATTAATTCAATAATAATCATTGTAATGGTTTAAAAGTAATTATTTATTTGGAAAGTAATTAATAAATTAATTACTTATTGATTGTGTAAATTGATTTAATTTGAGTTAATTAATTTAGTCTAATTAACTGATATTTTGGAAGTAAATTACTTAGAGAAGTAATTGATAGATAATTACTGGATGTAATTAATTGGATGATGTTGTAAATGGAAGTAATTGAAGTATAATTACTAGTTTGAAATTAATCAAATGATTAAGCTTGTTATTGAGAAGTAATTAATTTAGGACGGTTAATTAGTGTATGTATTAATCAAGAGGGTTAATATATGTGATTTGAAGATTAGTATTCTTAACGTAATTAATAAAATAACAAATGAAATGTAATTAGAAATCATTAATTAATATAATTAATGATGGAATTAGAAATTGATTAATTTGGGAATAATAAATCGACAAGATAATTAAATGGAAATAAATCTATATAAATGTAATTAATTAATGGATTTATTCAAGATTAATCTCTGTAAATAAGTTAAGGAAACCACTGGAATGCAGCAAAAGATATTTAAATCAAAGATGATTAATTGGAATATATAAGTAACTGATGATAATATTTAAATTAAGTTAATTAATTTTAATTAATTTAAGAAATCATTTGATGATTTGGTATGTGTAATTACTTAGTGTAATTAATGGGGTATAATTACTTAAGGAAGTAATTAGATGATAATTACTTGATGAAATTAATATAAGATGATTTGTAAATGATGTAATTTGAGAAATTTCTTTTGTAATTAATCAAAGGATTAATTTATGGAAATAATTAATCATGGGATGATTAATAAGTAATTAAGGGTAGTTAATTACTGGTTTGTTATTAGTCAAGGGTGATTAATAATTGTGTTTAAATAAAGATTAATCACTTAATGTAATTAATTTAAATAAAGTAATTTAATATAAATTAGAGGTCATTAATTAATATAATTAATGATGTAATGAAGAATTGTTTAATTAAGGAATAATTAAATGGGGAAGTAATTAAATGTTAACTACTATGAATGATTTAGAATAATTCATTTGAGAAATTAATTAAAGACTAAATTACTTCTTGTAATTAGGGAATGATTAATTAATTTGATTTATAATTAATTAATGGTTGTGAGAGCAGGATTTATGGAATGAGTAATTAATTTAATTTATTTAAATTAATTAAAGAGAGAAGTAGTTAATTTAATTCATTTTAAATTAATTATAGATTGTGATTCATAAATCATTGCTTATGGATGATATTGATATTTCATTGATTAATTGTGATCTCAGATATGAGATGTATAATATCTATGTGATATGGATGTATGGTTTAAGTATGATAATATTTAATTATCTGTTTGGATGATGATATTAATTATCTGTTTATGATGATAATGTGATTATCTATTATGAGATGTGAATTATCTATTTGTGTGTATATGGATAATATTGAATTGACTGTTAAGACTAAATAGACAACTTGGCCTTAAAAGATACGTTTTGGATTTCGATGAGACCGGGATCGGATTTTCCATATTTGGACATCTGAAAACCACATCGATCCAAATTAACGATAGGTCGTGAATCTGAAGTGAAGATGAAGATTCAGAATGCAAGGATTATCGTCGTTAACTCTGAGGGTGATTCCAAAACGAGTGTAACGAGATGATGCCTTCGGTTTTGTTCGAACCCGGAACGAACTTGTATGGATTGAATGCTTTCAACACATCGTCAGGTGGGCGATGAGCATTCTAAGAGATATGTTCTATAAAGGTAATCGTAACCTCAAGCCTCATCAACCGGGAATGGCTAAAACAGGGGAGGTGCAGCAAAGTTTGGTGGGTCATTCCCAAGCAAGACAAGATTTTCCCCTGTCTAGATGTCCATTTTTATTCGGCTGTGTGGGCAGTTGGTCTGTAGCCAACTGCGGGGTTATCTTGTTTGTTACTTTCAGTAAGGAATGGTTCCGGCCTTGTGTTGCAGGGGGTCGGGAGTGATCCTCGGTACTTTGATCTAGGCCACGTACTATGACGGACATTACCCCAGTAGCCCTGCCATTGTATGGAATCCAAAATCCAATAAGTGCCAACGGTTTTGATTGTATTACCCACTTTTGTGGCTAGTAGCTGGAATTTAATCATGTAACAATTTCGGCTATTTTCTATTTACTTGAAAACCCTAGACCTATTATAATATCACTGGATTTCCTATCAAATGTTTTGATTTGCGTAAGGTATATTTTTTTTCCATGTTTATGTGTGGGAAGTCTTACGTGATACCTTTCTTTCAAAGGTTTTTGAAAATTAAGCAACTTTAACCTGTTACTCACACCAGACCCATGTCTGACCCGGAGTTTATTTTCTGTTTTCCTAAACTCTCAGGTACTCAAATTTTTACGAGTAGCCAAGGGATTCAGGTTGGCTTTTGACGAATTCTAGAGGAGCTATGGAGCAGGAGGCTTCAGCGTTTGTAGATATAGTGTTCCGCTGTGTTGATATCTCTATGATGTATTGTGTATTGAGTTGTATAACTAGACAGGTGTCTATAACTGTCTAGTATGTGATGTATTATATGTATCACTCTGATTGATGTTATATAAATACTTATGTGATTAATATAATTTATTCGTTCCGCTGTGAGATTATGATGTTGTTGTTCTTTCTTCTCTATCTTTTCTATTTTCTCACCCCTTTCTTTCTTTATTAACGATACGACTTCCTGGGCGTAGGAAGTCGGGTCGTTACAGTGGTACCAGAGCGCTAGGTTGAGTGAATACCTAGGCTCTTGAGTGATTTCTTTCCTGAGAGAGCGTATTTGTAATTTTGATATATATATATATATATATATATATATATATATATATTTCATCTATTGGTTGGATTACCTGTTCGGGTTTTCCAATATAAGTATAAGGGTAGATAGGGTAGTGGTGACTACCAGTGGTTGGAAGTATATCTGACGAGACTGTAGACCTAATACCGTCTCGAGTAAATTTGTGATGCAAGGATTTCACCAAATCTCTGGAGGAAACCTGTTAAGATTTGGAGTTCATTTTTGTAGTACAAGTTGGGATGAGTAGAATTTGGATTTTGTCAGTTGAACAGAAGCTAGAAATATTATCTTGGTAACTTAAGAAGTAGTAGTCGTGTGTTGAGATGCAGTAGCGATGGATTGTTTCCGAAGAAGTTCTCAAGGATCTTTGGATAAGGAAGTGTGTCTGCATTAGTTTTGAGGCTGAGTTCAGCTGAATGTTGTGTTTGGCTTTGAGGCCCGAGTTTTTCGAGGAATTTTGGATTAAGGAGTTTTGGCATCAATAGCAGTGTTGCAGCTCAGATTGTTCTACCGGCACGCGAGGAGGTCATCTGTCAGCAGTTCTTTAGAGGTGAAGTTCAGAGGCAGTTTTGTGGATTCATTTCTTCAATGGATTGGCTAGATAAGCTTAAGCTGTTCAGATTGGTAAGGAGAGAGCAGTTTTCTTTGGATATTAGCTTAGGTTGATCGCAAATGTGACTTGCGATAATTGGGCATTCTCTTGGTTTATCAAAAATCTTTTTCTGGCTATCTTTGAAGAGGTCATTGGGTTGCCCTTACATCCGGAGTTGAGTTTGGCATCGACTGGATTCCATAAGTGGTACCGATGGTTCAGCTTAGTAATAGAATGGTTTCTAGAGAGAGGAATTGGTAAAGCAGTTCAGGTTTTGGAGAAACTTCTGAGTTTTATTTTGGATCCGTTGAACCATATTTTTATAATGTATTGTCCAGTTGTGCTTATGTGTATCATCAGCATTTTCATCTATCCCGGATCAGAGTTGTGCAGCGGAAACAGTTGGGAGTGCATCTGTTTTTTTTCTTTTCTGGAAAAGAGAAGTGTTTTCTACCGAGGATAGAGGTTGTGTTCTTGGTTTTGGTTGATTTTGAGAAGATCATTCTACTGGATTGTTTTTGGATTCAGATTGTTTTAGGAGTTATCAGCAAAGGTTGAGCTGATCGGTAAGGATGAAAGTAGATCTGGATCATCAGAGGAATTTGGTGAATAAGAGACGGAGGAATTTGGATTTCGAAGTCGGAGATTTGATTTGGATGAATTTTCTCTGATTCAAAGGAGCTATATAATTTGGTAAGTCTGGGAAGCTAGCTCCGAGGTGTTTTGGATTTTCTCTATGTTTTGGTAAGGTTAGATGTTTGATCTTCTGGAGTGAATTGCTAGTTTGGATAGCTGGGATTCGTCGTGTTCCACGTATCTCTGAGGGAATACGTGTATAACTCATCTCTGGTTTTGGAACCAGCAGTTCAGGAAGTTTTGGTTGTTGAGTCAGACTCGTCTATAGTCTGATATCTGTGCAGATTTGTAGATCTAGATGAGTAGGAGTTCTATAGATTAGGGGTATAGATTGTTTGGATTCTATAGATTGAGTATTCCAGTATTATACTTGGAAAACTCTAGGGAGCTCTATCCAGAATTTTGTCTGGATAGTTAGCTTTGTTGATTGAGTAGATTGGTTGTGATGTTTGTTAGCATGTGATTGATATATGCTTATGATTTAAAATTAATTAAAATCTTAAATAGAATTACCTTTGCTTTTAAATTTCGGGGACGAAATTCTTTTAAGGGGGGAAGGAATGTGACAACCCGGAATTTTCGAGCAATATCAATTTAATAATCTGTATTAAAAATTAAATTGATTTGATATATCTTCGTTAATTAGATCTGAATTGATACTTTTCTTTTAATAAATATCTAATTGGTAAATTTTATCTGTTAAAAATTAATTGATTGTTTTCTATTTATATATGTATATATTTGTATACATTGTAAATAGGGAAGCTTTGTTTTACAATTTAATTAATAAATTATGTTTTCAAATTCTAATATACATTTTAGTGAATTAAGAATTATGTTTTATTTAATATAAGTTTTCAAAGCTATTAAATAAATAAATATGTGATTTTAAATACATAAGATAAATGTTTAAATAGTTTAAAACTTATTTTAGCTTAAGTTTAGATTTAAATTTATTAACAAAAAGATTTGTTTTCTTTTCTTTTTAGTATAAATTGATAAAAATATGGATTTTCAATTGGATTTACGGTTTGTCCGGGGCGAGCCAAAACGCATAGAAGTTTAACCGATTTAATTTAAATTTGATCGTTTATTTCCGTAACTCGCACATATGATCGAATTGGCTCTCGATACCTATTCCATTGTGTTCGGAACAAGGGGTAAACCCTAGAAATGCCAGCCGACACGCTTCGTTTGGAGTTCGAAAAATCTCGGATGAATAGTATTTTGAGAATTTTCTATTAAAGGCCTCCACATTCACAATTTTACACCAAACCCTAATCAGAAACCCTAGCCGCCACTTAAACGTTTAATGGCCGAGAATACACGATTCTTCTCCCTCAATTTTCTTCAAATCCGTGAAGAATTAACAGAAACTTCCAACTACAATGATGTAGAGCACGACGAGATCGTTCAATCCGACGGTGGTGATCGTCTAATTCACGATGAGGAGGGAGCTCGCGTTCATGGCACGTTCGTACACAGTTTTCGATATACAGGGGAGGCCGAGCTTGCCGTGGTTGAAGCCGAAGGTGCCATGCGTGAAGGGCTTCGAGATGGTGTCGTTCGATCATAGTGTAGGCAAGCGTGGTGGGTCGCGTTAATTCGAGATGAAGGCGGCCGATGGGTTTCAAACCAACCTGAGTGTCGCGTGGGAGAAGAAAGCGCGGGCGGTGGTGATCTGCGGTGATGAAATCTTACGGCCCTGATGAATGTAGGGTTAGAAAATATAAAGAAAATTGTAAATTATTTATATTTAAATTCGTGTAAACTTTAAAATGCAATAACTCTTTCATACGAGGTCAGAATTTGACGAAACGACTTGCGTTGGGTTCGTATTCGCGAACACTACACGGTGGAGCTGGATTGGAATTGATTGAAGCTAGTGAAATTTTTGGGTAAAATTAAACGCGCGTTTAATTTTATTCGAAATAAAACGCTGAAAATTGTATTGGAAGCAAGGTGAGAACTTCTCACCCAATCGAAATTGTTTCGATTTAAATTTTAAATAGTTAGATTTAAAATTGCTTGATTTTGTGATTGAATGATAAATTGCTATCTATTGTATTGAAATAGACCCTATACGCCGTATTTTAAGCGGAGGTTATTTATTAAACACATATACCGCGATATTCCATCTTGATATGGAATTGGTATTATATATGTACTTGGAGTTGATTTTCCCGCATCATATAGCGGATGAGACCCTATTGCGCCGCATAATAGCGGATAATATTTTATATGAACTCATATACCGCGATATTCCATCTTGAAACGGGATTGGTATTGTGTTAACATCTGTGGATGCAGGGAAACAGGTTGGAGGGATCCAAATGGATTCCTCAAGAGTATTGATTTATTTACAGATATTTGAGATATATTATGTTATCATATTGATATATGATGTTTGGATGCCGTGATTGTTATATTTAGTGCTGTTGCAGCATTGGGCCTATTTTGGAAAATTAAAAGTGTTAAAGTAATGATTTTCAAATTTTAAAAAGATTTTTAAAGTGATTTTCGAAAGTATACGTTTTATTGAATTTTGGAATTGATTCATTTTAAATAAATAAATGTTATAATTTTAATGTTATAAAAATTATGATTTTTGAGAAATATTGTTAAAATGTGATGTTTGAAATGTGGAGTTAAAGATTTTATAAAATAGTTTACATTGAGATTTTTGAATTTATTATAAAAGATTTATAAAATTGATATTTATAAATTAAAATATTGGAATTATAAAACGAGTTTTTATAAGTGTTAAAAAAACGAAGTATAAATGGATTTCATAAGTGAATGAAATTCATATATTTATAAATTGTGAAGTTATAAAATGAATGAATTTGTAAATAGAGAATTATAAGAAATTTGCTTATAATTTGGATTTTGACGTGTAAATGGGATATGGATAGAATCTGTTAATAAAGTGCTTTTATAAGTTGAAGTCGTTATAAAATATAAATGGAATTTATAAACCTTGTTTTATAAATCCGAAATCGACTTATTTTGATAAGTTAATTATTTTAGCTTATTAAAGGAGATATATCCACGATTATGGACAGTGGATAATCCTTTAAATTAAATATGTAGAAGTGTTGAATTGGGTAAACGATTTATATTCACGATTTTGGACAGTGAATAATATATTAAAGAAATGTTTTAGGAAGTGATTGTTTAAATGGAATTAAAACGATTTGAAGTTGTTTTAAAATGTGTTAAGTAACGAAACCATAGATTTCAACATTCATTGTTGAAATAGACGTTTTCGAGAAATAAGGAAATGGTGGACTATAACACTGTTGTTATAGTAAATGATTTTCGAACGGGAATGTTTTATATAGTATTGGGATTTATATATCTATCTTAATTTCGAATCCCCATACTAGTGATTTTGGGTTGTCGTAACGATGTTTTACGCAACATTCGTTTTGACTCAAATGAATGTGTTTAAGCAAATGTTTTCCTTAAAGAATAAAATATATACTTAATTGTGATTTAAGTATAATGAATATTTTCTAAGTATTGAAAATAAATAGATTTGTGAATTACTTATTTTTAAATAAGTATGGAAATGTTTTCCAATATGAAGTGAAATGTTTTGAGATTTTATCTTTTTAAAGAAAAATTGAAGTGAATATCTGGCAAGTTATTTAATTTATGGAAGATTAATAAAAAGGGCCTAGTGATTGTCGTAGTGTTGGATATTTGTTTGCCGGCCTTGACAGTTAATTAACCGATTATCAATATTTACCTTGAAATGGGTATTTGTTGTGATTTGCTTGAAATTGAATGCTACACTTATTTTTAAAATAAGCGCTCGTTATTCGATTTAGCTGAGAAAGGACCTTTGTGTCATAAATCTCATTCCGAATAGTGATATGTCGTAATGGATAGCATTTGAAGACCGGTGTTGAAGGCCAGATATTTTTGAAAACAGAAGGATTACCGTCGAATGACTCTGCATCGGCTGATCTTCGATATAGAGATTTTATCACCCTTTGTGACGGGAATTCCGGACGCGATTAGTGAATATCTGGATTTGCAAGGGCTTCTTTGGAAGTGCCTTCCGTTCTGTTCGATCCCGGAACGGACTTGTATGGATGTGTGTCTGACGTTACAATTTGAGATGTAAAGCTGGTTTCTATCAAATACATTTCTGTTGGTGGCGGAGAATTTATTCTCTTAGTTTAACCTCCTTCTCTGAGACGTACGAGCTCAGAGGTTATGTAGTTGATGGTTACTAGTGATACATTCCCAAATTGGTAATGTGGCATACGAAGTGCTGCTGATCATTTGTTGATCAAAGCACAGCTTTTGTATAAAGCGTAGCTTTGTGGACGAGACTTCGTCGAACCTCACACCCCGGAAATGGTCAAAACAGGAAAGATGCGACAAGCTTATTAGGGGGGATAGCGCCCCCTTAGTGTATGTCATTCCTTCTGGATAGAGGTGGTATTATGGTATGGAGCCCTGATACTTAACCTATGTTGTTGCTGCAAACTTATTACTTTGTGCTTGTTGGTGAATCCCGAGATTTAGGTCGGTTACGACCGGAGGATGACATATTCATGTCAGTAGTTACCCAACTAGGGGTAACCCGGCCTTGTGTTGGCAGAGATCCGGTTAGGTTATCGAGGCGTCTTTCTAGAGGCGTACCCATGTGGCAATGGGAAGTTCCTTGACTTGACCATTTATTGGAAATCCAAACTCCAATACGCACCTTGTAGGGTTTTAGTTGTAGAACCTGCCATTTACTTATGGTGGTCACCATTGTTTAGATGGTAGCTATAGTAAGCATACGATACCGGTCGTATGTTGGCTAAGATTTATATCATACTTTCGAAATGTTTTCCCACATTTTGCACTTATAGTAATAATATCAAAGAAATTTGCGTATCAAGCATGTTTAACTATCATAAGGAGAAATCTCCTCCGATTCTGTGTTTGCATTGTGTGTGTGTGTGCGGAAGGCCTTATGGTAGTCTCATTTTCTAAAAAGCATTGCGAATCTAATTTAAAATATTTCTTTGTTTATTTTTAAAGATAAATTGTTTTAAGTTCTCACACCAGTCTCATGACTGACCTGGAGTTTATTGTTTCATTCCTAAATTCTGGGTGCCCACCAATTTTAACACGGGCAGTCTAGAGTCAGGTTAT
This sequence comes from Allium cepa, assembly GCA_030765085.1. Lineage (NCBI taxonomy): Eukaryota > Viridiplantae > Streptophyta > Magnoliopsida > Asparagales > Amaryllidaceae > Allium > Allium cepa. Next base: position 252,379,229 of record CM060928.1, read on the forward strand.
TCTAGAATTCAGAAGTTGCTGTGGAGATCAGGAGCAAGCTGGATGGCGTGGCGTATCAATTAATATATAATATTTCTTTTCCGCTGTTTGTTGTTGTAAACTCTGATTATGTAATGTAATGTGATGTAATGTAATAACTGATATAGTTCTTTTGATTTAAAGATTATTCATTTATCTATTATATGTTGTTCCGCTGCGAATTGTGAGATTCTGATATTGTTTCTGTTGCTTTTTCTTTCTTTCATCTTCTATCTTCTACCTTTTTCTTCTTCTTAAACCCTAAGGGTTCGGTTTTCCGGCATTCGATTGCTCGACAGTTGATACAGTGGACGTATTAATGTCTACCTTCGTGAGTCGAAAATCGTTACCTTTACATAAAGTGATGTGCAACTTTACTTTTAGAGGCTAGCTTAGTAATATATAATCATGTTGCAAATTATTGACCTAGGCTGTAGCCCACGGTAAAATGAATATACATCCGTCCCTGGTGGACACCTCTAGCATTCTTCTGGAGCTTCTTCTTCTTATTTGGAAGTTGTAGACCAGCTCAGATTTTGTAACTTCAAAAATGTCTCATGCACTATGCGTAAGTGGGGTATATGCAGTGAAGTTGAACTCCCTTTTCCTTTTGCTATTTTATTATAAACTTCTAACCACCCCCCCCCCCCCCCCTCCCCCACCAACCCCAAAACCCCCCTCTTACTACCATTTTGAGTTGGGGCAGTTTTTCCATTTTTTAGCCTGTTTGAACTCTTTCAAGCCTTTACATGGGTTTCTGGTTTCTAGTTCTAGAATGTCACGTCTTTTTGATGCTATAATTCATTGCCATCAATAATGCTTATTCACTAATGACTCTGATTAGCATCTCCTTGGCTTTAAATAAATTAAGAAAGCTATATAAGCTCTCATTGTCTCTCTTTGCTTGGTGCATGAATGTGTATTTGGTTTATGGGGTAATTCTCTTCCAACATTGAATTATTGATAGATTATGACATATTCGAGTTCATGAACAGATTTCTCCATATATATATATAGATTCATCTTGATGTTGCTCTAGTTAGATAGACTGGAAACACATTGCATTAAATCAAACCTACTTCTAAAATATTCATACGATATTCACAAGTACATAGATGGTCAATTGGGATTGACGAACCATCATATTTTTCTATGAAGCCTTAAAAGTTTCAAGGAAGCCTGAATCAATAATATCTTCACTGAATAAAAAAGAATTCATGTCCCCCTTCCACTTCCCATTTGTCTGTTGACATAACTAGGTTAATTGTTCAACCCAGATCATCAAAGCCCTTATCTCCTCATCCTTAGCTTCATTTCTTGATAAGCTATTCCTTAAAATAGAAGGCTTCATCTTCCTCTTACTCAGGTTGTTTGCTGCTCTAAAAGCAGCGGGATGATATTGGCCTTTCCAAATTTTATGATGGGGTTCTCTTGGATTTGATTTTCAAGCCTTGCCCCCATGCTCTTAGGGCCATCGACGCCATTCTCATTACTGAGATTGTTGTTTTATCGACCATTTATGTAGTTCTCTTAATTGGTAATCTATAACTACGAGTTGAGGAGCTGTTATGAGAGAGGGATTGGCTTTTGGAGAGTATTGAGTTCTGAGATTTTCTAATCAAGCCATTCATTTATTGACCTAAGCTGTAAATTGCTTGAGGGCATCTAGAATGGGATTTGGCGAGATGTTTTGTGGTAGATCTGTAGGTTTTGAGGAATTTGAGTCTTTTTTAAGCCTTGTCTTAGTGCCTTCGTGTTCTGCTTCAACTAGAGGAATGAGAGAATTGAAGATGTTAAAAGGGGTTGCTGTGCATGTTTACAGAGGCATGGTGATTTGACTTGTGACAAAAATCATAAAGCAAAATTGCTAATGGCGGGCCACCCTTTAAGAGCTAAAATGTTAGCGAGAAATTTCTTTCTTTTGTGTGCTTACATAACTAGGAATAAACTTGTTAACGTTTGTTAAAATGTCATTAAGGGGAGTAATTATGTCGTGGTACAATTAAGAGGTTGTAAATTAATTGTTTATCAATATGTCTAAGAGAGTTAAAATTAAATTCAACAAAGCAAAACACAGAAAAATGTAACAATTGCTGAAAAGTAAAAAATACATGATATTTATGTGGTTTGGATATTAAAGATCCTACACCCATGAGTTAAATCTTTTACTATTTTATATTCTTTCTTAGTACGAGCACATAAATCTATAAAATTAATGCTTGCAACTTTTTTAGTGCTAAATTTTCGATTACAAAAAGTTTAATCTCTTTTGGCTGCTATAGTCCTTTCCTATTATAGATGAAATAAGTCACGTAGATGATGACTAACATCATTCCTCACATTTGATTGTGCTACGTACCACTGATTTTATGTTGTGGATTGATGAGTTGGATTTTGGCAGCATGTCTTGATTTATGCGGGATAATTTTGTGTTTGGTGAGATAATTTGATTTAGATGAGATAATTTGATTTTTGAAATGTTGAAATGGACACGATGCTGATAGGTGTTTTCCGCTGTCTAAGGGATGTGTTTTCTATTGAAATGCTTTGATTTTCCTTGCTAGTTGATGATGATGAAGCATCGTCCTATATAGGTAGGGTTGTTTTATTGATGCTTTGAAGGTACGCTCTTTAATAATATTATTTAAGAATAAAAATGTTGGCATTAGGTTGTGCAGTTAAGGAAAGGTATTACGATGTTTGGTAATTGTGACCCTCATACATGGGATAGCGTAGTGTAGGGTTCATAGGTTCATGGATGTTGTATTTGGAATGTGTGCGGTTCCTAGGTGATGTAATCAGACCTGGTTCACCTCACACTACACTGATCCATAGTTTAGAGACTCAAGATAAATATAATCTACACTAACAGTGTAATGTAGTTGTGAAACATCTTTGCCTTCCCTTTCTTGCACTAACTATTTTTAAGTGAAAAACAGATGTAACAATTTCAAACAGGACTGGTTTAGAGGAGTTAAGTATATGATTATATAATCAAGATTACATAATTTCTTCTATTGGTGCAGCTACAATTCTATCAAATCTGAATTAGACAATTTTGAAAAGGCGTATGCAAAGTATAGGAAAAATGTATAGGAATGATGTAGGAAAAATGAGCGCTGGAAGGCATGAGTGGACTTAGGAAACTATTGGATTATAAGGATTATAAAGGGTGTAGGAAAGTTTTGGTATGGACAAGGAGTAGGTAAATGGCCTTCACTTGGCATGGGAAAAACACGGAAAATCAATTTCCCATGCACAAAACTCATACACCAATAATGGCATAGGGGAGTCATGGGAAATTCAATTTTTCCACGCCTTTTCAATACCATTTTGGCATAGAAAAATCTAAATATCTTGGTATACATCATTTTAATTACATGTCAGAAAGTTTAAATGACAACATAAAATCCTAGCATACCAATAAAACCAATTATAACACCTTTTTTCCTAATTTCTTAAGCATACCCATATACAATCTCTTCATCATTAAGCAAATCCAAGTATCCATTTTGAATTGAGATAATAGCTAATCGACTTATAATCTTATCCTTGAAGTGAAATAAAGCATTCACATAAGTGAATTGGAAATAGGAATCTAATTGCTAGGTACCTTAGTAAATGAATATGAAATTAAATGACACCTTATAATGATGTGTAGTTGGCATTAGAAATTTGATTATACCATGATGTATAAGTATAAAGTGGGAAATTTTTTGTAGTAGCACATTTGTGTTAACTTATACAAGTTAAATTATTTGACCTATTAACTGTTTTGATATACTCTGGACATGATATTGATACTCGTTGTTATGATAGTGAGAGGAAAACCAGTATTGCAATCGCGGTGTGATCTCACTATAATATAGTCATGTGTGTTTTGAGAAGTAATATTACTTACACTAATTTTTGTCTAACCTATTATTTATTTCTATTTTCACATAAATTCACGGGTGCTTACCTAATTGGGCTAATCTTGCTTTCACTCTAATAGGACTAAGGTTTTAAATATCGGATTTCGGTCGCGTTTCGTCTCGGGATTTTTACACAAGTTGTCTCGTATCGGGGGAGATCTCGGACGAGATGAGTACATATTGGGTGTACATCTCGGATTGACATTTCGGGTCTTATTATGCATCTCGGGAATATCTTGGATGTACTTATGTGTCTAAAATTGACGTGTCAAAAATTTATTTAATGGTTATAGCATTCTCAGTAAAAATAAAAAAGATAACATACTTGATTTACATGGAAAAAGGAATATTTTTAAAAGAGTAGTAGCTTGATTAGCTTAATTGATTTTGTAACGATTGAATAATATCATTTTATTTGAGCATAATAAAGAAGTGAAACATTTCGCTGTAACTTATTAAGATAAAAAGTAAAGTATATGTTCATGAATTTGGTAAATTATAATTGGATTGAGTAGTTTCTTTTGAATCAATATGAAAATAAAATTATTATGCAAAATATGAAAAACGTGTAATTTCAGGTGAGATCTCGGATTGAGATTTCGATCCATATTTCGGGTGAGATTTGAATATCTCGGACAAGATGAGTGTCGAGGGATATATGGAGGAGATTTGATGTCTCATCTCGTTTAAGTGTGAAAATGAGATCTCGAAGAAGATCTCGGGCGATATATAGGAGATTTAAAACCATGAATAGGACAATAGCCGCCATCATTAGATATAAGTTTGATTGGTCTAATAATGAAAATTGTTAAATGAGCTAAAATTAATTCAAATAAACATCAAACCAAACGAACCAAAATATGTTTGCTTGGTTCGATTGGTCATCCAACTTAACCAAACTAAAAATATTTCACATTTTATATCTGAAATATCATTTAACTTTCAACTAAAAGATGAGTATATCATTAATAAAATTTATGTATGTAAACTAAACTAATCTAAAAAATCACTAAAAAATTAGTAATTTTGGTTATATAACGAAAGCTCAATTAATTCTGTTTAACCAATAACTAAACTTATTTTTTTACATACCGATTATAAACCAATCTGGTTTCAGAACCAAACCAAACCGACTGCAGGTTTGGATGGTTTATTTGGTTTTATCCAAAGACTGCACACCTCTACTTTACTAATGGAGTACTTCTCTCTAAAGAGAGATTCATAGTGTATGTACGAGCCAATTGTATTTGCACTTCATGGTTCTTATTTCGTATCCTGAAAAAATCTCTAAATTCCTAAACCTCTTGCTCTACTTTCACATCAAGCTATTTTCCCATTTTTTTATTTGATTTATTTTCCACTAAGCTAGACTGAAGCTTGGGTTATAACATCACCAACTCCCGAGCCAGCATATGTATTAAAGAACCCCATGTCGGCTACTGACGTGGTTTTTTGAAAAGAAAACATCATCGTTGATGACAAGTGGTGGTGGTGTTGTCACCCACGCATATTACAAACAGGGGTATCGTTATCTCCGATGCCTGCTATCGAAGAGGTTGTTGTTATCGCCCATGCTCGCAACATGCGATGGTGATTGTAACATTTTTCTAATTACTGGCCTGGTTGTGGTTAATTTTGCGATGGGTGAGCGTGAATGTGACATGAAGTGTGCATTCTTTTAGGAAATGATGAAGTGATATGTAGGAGATGTGCGAAGAAGTGTTTTATATGTCAACAAGTGAAGGCTGAGCATTAGAAGACAAGTGGTTTACTTCAACCATTGGATGTAACTGTTGATGCCAAAAATGATCACAAACCCCGAACATAGTGAAAGTACCAGTGTTTACACACAAATCCTCAATTTAAAACGCTCAGATCCAGATAACGTAGGGAGTAAAATGAAGAAATAAAAAAATTAAAAGGAAAGGAATTAAGAGAAGACACAAGATTTATAATGGTTCGGCTATCTCCGACCTACCTCCACTTTAAATTTATCCTTTTATTCCTTTTATACTGTGATTACAGTTACAAACCTTTGAAACCAACAAACAACAATGGCAGAGTTTCCCCAAGTTAGAAGAAGAAGATCATACCTTTTAGTCTCCACGGAGTTGCTATTTATAGGAGTAAACTGGAAAAATCTGCCCCAAAACTCGAAATACCCTTTCTCATGAGCAGGTGGACCCATACGATCGATCCAACGTGGTTTGGGATCGATCCCCGATCGATCCATATCAATTTCACATCGATCGGGAATCGCTCCGATTAGGCTGGGATCGATCTGGTGAAAGACAATAGTGCCAAGTCTTTGCTCTAAAAATTTCATGAAATTCCAGTATGTAATTTGTGAGATATGATCGATCCAAGTTTGAGGTTGCAAGTGCAAGCTGATGATTTCGTATTCATCACTTCATATCCATCATCTGATATCCATCACTTTGTGTCCATCATCTAGTATCTATCACTTCATATCCATCATCTAGTATCCATCACTTTATATCCATCATCTGGTATCCATCACTTCTTATCCATCATCTAGTATCCATCACTTCGTATCCATCAGCTGGTATTCATCACTTCGTATCAATCAGCTGGTATCCATCACTTCATATCCACCTTCTGGTATCCATCACTTCTCCATCATTTGGTATCCATTATCTGGTATCCATCACTTGTATCATCATCTGGTATCCATCACTTTGTATCCATCAACTGGTATCCATCACTTCATATCCTTCAGCTGGAATCCATCACTTCGTGTCCATCTTCTGGTATCCATTACTTCATATCCATCAGCTGTTATCCATTACTTCATATCCATCAGCTGGTATTCATCACTTCGTATCCTTCTTCTGGTATCCATCACTTCTTATCCATCAGCTGGTATCCATCACTTCGTATCCATCAGCTGGTATCCATCAGCTGGTATCCATCACTTTCTATCCATTATCTGGGGTCCATCACTTCATATTCATCATCTGGTATCCATCACTTCTTATCCATCTCCTGGTATCCATCACCTCGTATCCATCGTCTAGTGTCCATTATTTGGTATCCATCATCTAGTATCCACAGTGATGGATACGAGAGCATCAATATGGGCCAGTTTTTCACGAATATTGATCCATCCATAACTCGAGTATATGAACTCGGATTGACCTAAAATTGGAAGTGTAGCCTTTTCGAATCTTGCTTATCATTCTCGATTGATCCCACCTTGATTGGAGCTTGGTTCAATTTTGACGGTATCGATCACAGTCTTGTTTCCAATCGATCATACGAATGTTGATCCATCCATAACTTGAGCATATAAACTTCGGTTGACCTAAAATTCGAAGTGTAGCCTTACCGAACCTTGTTTATCATTCTCGATCGATCCCATCTTGATTGAAGCTTGGTCCAATTTTGACGGTATCGATCATAGCCTTGTTTCCAATCGATCATATGAATTTTGATCCATCCATAACTTGAGCAAATGAACTCCGATTGACCTAAAATTCGAAATGTAGCCTTATTGAACCTTTTTTATCATTCATGTTTGATACCACCTTGATTGGACCTTGGCCTAATTTTGACGGTATCGATCACATCCTTGTTTCCAGTCGATCATACGAATATTGATCCATCCATAAATTGAGCATATGAACTCCGATTGACCTGAAATTCGAAGTGTTGCCTTACCGAATCTTGTTTATCATTCCCGATCGATCCCACTTTGATTGGAGCTTGGTGCAATTTTGATGGTATCCTAGCCTTGTTTCTAATCGATGAATATTGATCCATCCATAACTAGAGCATATGAACTCCGATTGACCTGAAATTCGAAGTGTAGCCTTAACGAACCTTGTTTATCAATCCCGATCGATCCCACCTTGATTGGAGCTTGGTCCAATTTTGACGTTATCGATCATAGCCTTGTTTCCAATCGATTTTCAATCCTGATATTCATCCTTTTTAGCCAATTTGTTGATATCTCGGGCTTGACCAAAAGGTGAGGTAAAATTTACCCCCTAAAATATGCCTTGCGGTAAGAAGGCGTGTTTTGAATAGCTATAAATCCGTCATCCAATGTCCATATTCCATCCATAGCCACATCATCCGATCCATAACCTTTTCGGGTTCTTGCTAAGTGTAATCCATACTCGACAGCCTATTATAACAAATGACAGATAATATGGGGCCTAAGTCCTAGGCCGAACCCTGGTCTCTCCGGACCCTTGCCGAGCATAGTCCATATTCGATGACTTGAAATAAGTCGATTCGCCACTTTCGGACGAAGCGACTAACCCCTTGCCAAACATAATCCATACCTGACGACCTTCTACAAAAAAAACCATATGAAAATCCAATAAAATCCAATCTGAAATCCAGATCAAACCAGAAATCCATATCAAAAATCCAAACCAAACTAATAACTAGCATCTAAGCCAAAATCCAAACCAGAAAATCAAAAAAACCAACAGTCCAAACAAAACTCCAAAACCAAACTGGAAAAAGAAAATGTCCAAACCAAAAAGAAAATGCAGATTTCACATACTAGGGCATCACGGTTTTGTCATCATCTCAGAGCATGCCTAGGGGCTGTCTTCATCTCCGTACATGAGTAAGTGACTTAGCTGTCTGCCCAGAGTTTGCTACTTATTCCATACCACCCCGATCAGTTGATGACCAACCGACCATCATCTCTGGGCCTTTTACCTTCGTTATTTGAGGTAGACGGTGTCTGCTCCTATTCCACTGCCACATTATGAGTCTCGACGTATTGCTACAACTGACCTCTCCTTACGTTCTCCTCGGTTATATCCTTTAGATGCCTGCAACTATTAGTATCATGCCCATCAAGGTCATGAAAGAGATAATGCCTTACAGATTCCCTCTCACGTTCCGAAGGTTCCCTCTTTGCCGGTCTTCGGTAAGGAAGGCAATCCCCATTTTCCATGTAAATCCTTTCCAGTGTCTCATTCAATCCTGTGTAAGTGGCGAATTTTGGTACTCCCCAACGCTTCCTTGCCTTGCCAGAATCGTCATCCGACTTCCTTTTCCCTTTATCCTTATCCTTTCGCGAGCTTTCACCAAATGGTCCTCCATCATTGACCATGTTTACTTCTTTTGGTTTCATATCCAAACTTGCATCCTCCTGCCTAAGGAATCTTTCAGCCTCGTGAAAGAATTCCCCGAGATCTATTGGTGGATCCCGTATTAATGATATCCTAAAATTCGAGATGTCTCTGACTCCAAACACTACATTAAACCACGTTAGGAAAGTCCCGAGTGACTCTCCTATCTTCTGTTTCACCGACGTCAGTGTCATCACATTCTTTAGCCTCTTGATATGAACCCGAAACTGCTTCAAAAACCCGTCCACCAATTCTATCCATTTCTTAATAGATCATTTTCCAACTGCCTAAACCACATAGCAACTATATCCATCAGGTTAGGGGGAAACATTGTGCCAAGGTCTCCTCTGATGCCCCCAGCACTTCCATATGTCTTGTATACCTCATCAAATGATCGGTAGGATCGGTGCTACCATTATATACTTCCAAAGTAGGCTGCTTGAACTCTGGTGGATTCCTAGCCATCCTAATGTCATGGGTAAACAGACTCCTATTTACCCCTTTCAGATCTCTGTTCATCAGACCTCCACGCATAGTTCGCCTGATAATCTCAGCTAATCCAGTGTTTTCCACCAAGGATTTCCCCTCGAGTCCTTGAGGGAATTCTGGTACATACTCTTCATCGCATTCTCTCATGCTCCTACCGACACCATGTTGTGCGGTGTCACCAGAAATCCCTCCATGGATTGGTCTATCATTGCATGGTGGTGTGACCCCGAGTCTGGATCCATCCATATTGGTAGTTGTGTGCTGATTTGGGGCTACGCCCTGTTGAGCTGCTCCTTCTGATTGCATGTTAAGTCCTTTATTCCAGCTCTATGGATCTAAACTCCCGCAGCTCCTGCTGCTCCTGCCTATACAAACTGTCTGAGAAGGTTCTGCAACATTTCCTCCTACCTTTTCAACAATCCTTCTAGCATAGATTCCATCATCATCTCCGTCTCATGTCTGATGATGGAAACTGAGGTCTGATTTGCTCCTAAGGAAGCCGCCTGACTCCCTTTGTGCTGACTCCTTTCTGTCACTTGTTTCCTTGTCGATGTCCCAACCATGGTTCCTTCTAGATCCAAGCCTTTAAATTTCCAAATTTGAACTCCAAATCCGATGTAGAGGGTGCTTGTCTTTCTCATTGAAAGCACCAAAGTGTTTGCGCCAAAAATGGTTACAAACCCCGAACGTAGTGAAAGCACCAGTGTTTACACACAAATCCTCAATATCAAACACTCAAATCCAGATAATGTAAAGTGTAAAAATAAAGAAATAAAAAAAATTAAAAGGAAAGAAAATAAGAGAAGACATAAGATTTATAGTGGTTTGGCTATGTCTGGCCTACGTCCACTTTGAATTGATCCTTTTATTCCTTTTATACCGTGATTACAGTTACACGCTTTTGAAACCAACAAACAAAAATGGCAGAGTTTCCCCAAGCTAGAAGAAGAAGATCCCCCCTTTTAGTTGACATAGAGTTTCTATTTATAGGAGTAGACTGGAAAAATGTGCCCCAAAACTCAAAATACCCTTTATCATGAGTAGGTGGGCCCACATGATAGATCCAACGTGGTTTGTGATCGATCCCCGATCGATCCATATCAATTTCGTATCGATCAGGAATCGCTCTGATTAGGCTGGGAACGATCATGGTGAAAGACAATAGTCCCAAGTCCATTCTCTCTAAATTTCATGAAATTCCCATGTGTAATTTATGAGATATGATCATTCCAAGGTTGAGATTGCAGTGTAGGATGATGATTTCGTATCCATCACTTCGTATCCATCATTTTCTACCCATCACTTCGTATCCATCATCTGGTATCCATCCCTTTGTATCCATCATCTGTTATCCATCACTTTATATCCATCAGATGGTATCCATCACTTTGTATCCATCATCTGGTATCCATCACTTTGTATCCATCATCTAGTATCCATCACTTCGTACCCATCAGTGAGTATCCATCACTTTGTATCCATCTTCCGGTATCCATCACTTGGTATCCATCATCTGGTATCCATCACCTGGTATTCATCATATGTTATCCATCACTTGGTATCCATCATCTGTTATCCATCATCCGGTATCCTCACTTCGTATCCTTCAGCTGGTATCCATCACTTCGTTATCCATCAACTGATATCCATCACTTTGTATCCATCATCTGGTATCCAGCACTTCGTATCCATCACCTGGTATCCATCACTTCGTATCCATCACCTCGTATCCATCTTTCGGTGTCTATCACTTATCATCTAGTATCCATCACTTCGTATCCATCTTCTGGTATCCATCGTCTGGTATCCATCATTTGGTATCCATCATCTGGTATCCATAGTGATGGATACGACAGCATCTATATGGGTCAATTTTTCACGAATATTGATCCATCCATAACTCAAGCATATGAACTCTGATTGACCTGAAATTCAAAATGTAGCCTTTTTGAATCTTGTTTATCATTCTCGATCGATCTCACCTTGATTTGAGCTTAGTTCAATTTTGACGGTATCGATCATTGCCTTGTTTCCAATCAATCATACGAATATTGATCCATCCATAACTTGAGTATGTGAACTCTGATTGACCTAAAATTCAAAGTGTAGCTTTACCGAATCTTATTTATCATTCTCAATCGATCCCACCTTGATTGGAGCTTGGTTCAATTTTGACGGTATCGATCATAGCCTTGTTTCCAATCGATCATACGAATATTGATCCATATATAAATTGAGCATATAAACTCCAATTGATATGAAATTCGAAGTGTAGCCTTACTGAAACTTGTTTATCATTCCCGGTCGATCCCATCTTGATTGGAGCTAGGTACAATGTTGACGGTATCATCATAGCCATGTTTCCAGTCGATCATAGGAATATTGATCCTTCCATAACTTGAGCATATGAACTCCGATTGACCTGAAATTCAAAATGTAGCATTACCGAACCTTGTTTATCATTCTCGAATGATCCCACCTTAATTGAAGCTTGGTCCAATTTTGACGGTATCAACATAGCCTTGTTTCCAATCGATCATACGAATATTGATCCATCCATAACTTGAGCATATGAACTTCGATTGACCAGAAATTCATTGTGTAGCCTTACCGAACCTTGTTTATCATTCTCGATTGATCCCACCTTGATTGGAGCTTGGTCCAATTTTGACGGTATCAACCATAGCCTTGTTTTCAATCGATCTCCAATCCCGATACCCATTCTTTTTAGCCAATTTGTTGATATCTCGGCCTTGACCAAAAGTTGGGGTAACACTACCGACTTAGAATAGGATCTATATCTATAGATTTATGAATGGGTTGTTAAAGTCGAGTAGGGGGAATGATAACATATGTGTAATTGTCAATAGATTAACTAAGAGCGGTCATTTTAATCTTGTAAAGTCGATAAGGATGGAAACTAACTTAGCAAAGCTATGTATAATGAATGTTGTAAGGTTGCATGGGATTTCGAGCAGTATTGTTAGTGATAGAGATTCATTGTTTACTAGTGAGCTATGGAAAAATTTGTAGAGTGCATTGAGTACCGAATGAACTTGAGTTTGGTTTACTACCCTTAGACGGATGGTCAAACAAAAAGTATGAACCATGTATTAAATGATTTGATGAGGGCAAGTGTTATAGAATTTAGAGAATCATGGAAAGGTCATTTGCATTTGGTAGAGTTTGCCTATAATAGTTATCAATCGAGCAATGGGATGTTACCATATGTGGCACTTATGATAGACTGTATAAGTCACCGGTATGTTGGTTGGACATGGGAGATAAACTTATGTTAGGTCCTGACATGGTAAGAGATACTACTAAGAAGATAGATTTGATCCACATTGGAACAAAGGTTGTGCAATCAAGACAGAAGTGTTCTGCTGGAAAGAAGAGAAAGGAACTAGAGTTCGTAGTGGGAAATCATGTTTTTATGAAAGTTTCACCAATGAGTGGTATTATTTTCCCTGGAAAGGCAAGGAAATTTGTACCTAAATATGTAGGTCCATTTCTATTGAAAGAGAGAATTGGTAGACTATCATGTCAAGTCAAGTTACCATGTAGTTTGGCGGGTGTGCGTAATGTTTTTCGTATATGACATTTAAGGAAATGTGAGCACGATTCAAGTATGGTAGCGGAACCACAGGTAGTTGTGGGGCTTATAGGTAGAACCAGATTTGACTTATGTTAGATGATTGATAAGATAGGAGGTCGAGATGTGAAGGAATTGAGAAAAAAGTTATTAAATGTGTTCATGTCTAGTGGAGTTACAATAAAGATGATTTTACTTGGGAGGTAGAGAATAGGTTAGGAATATATATCTAGAACTATTTTAGACATTTATGATTGTAGCACTATCTTTGTTTGTCTGATATATGAACTAGTGGTGGCACTAGTATACTTTATGTTTGTGATATAATTATGTATTAGCGGCTGCACCAATACATTTTCAATGATAGTTTACACTAGTATGATACTAGTGTAGCTTTTGTACTAGTGCGTACTTATGTGATGATGACTTTACACTATTTGGGTGTTACTGTTATTAGTACTCTTTCTTATTCGAATTTAGAGGACGAAAATCCTACAAGGAAGGGAAACTGTAAAATTTTATACTTAATGTGGAAAACTAAATTAATGATAAGAATTTATTCAGTAATAATTAAGTAAATTATGAGTAAATCACTTAAGGAAAATTTTGATTAATTAAGTGTGGGACACTTAAAATATACATTGAATGAATCAAGAGGGATTAATGTAGTTTAATTAGGCCATATAAGATAAGAAATCAAAATTTCAATGTTGATGATGGGAATCTTGTATTAAGGGAAATAAATTAATGAGATTAAGCAAGAGGGATTTTAGCTCAAGCTATAATCGTAACCACTTTCTTCTCTTCCTTTACATTCATTTCATATCAAAACAAAACAAAACTCCACCAGCAACACCAAGGTCATCTACCATTTTGTAAAAAGGGAAGGGGAAAATCAAATAAAAAAATGGAGCTTTCAATTTTAAATGCAAGGAAGAAGATTTAATCAAATTTTCTATCTAGGTGAATAATACATTCTCTAATTACCTCCAAACCAATTAGATTCGGATTTGAAGTGTTTAGAATTTGGATAAATAGGTTTTAGTGGAAATAAATGCTTTACCCATGTTCGGTAATTAAAAGATGATGGTTTGAGACATGTTATAGGGTAAAACATGATTTAATCTTCTCTAAATGTCAAGAAATTTTGATATGCGTTTTTAACAATATAATAAAAATGTTTTTTAAGCTTCATAGTTTTTGGATGAAGAAATGATTTATTTTGAGTTTCTAAATGATAAAAAGGCAATTTAAGGTTTAGGCCTCGACTGAGGTTTGATGCTTACATCGACCTGAATGGTACCATAGAGAACATTCACTTGGCAAATCAAGTAGAATTAAATTGAGCTATAATAGGCCTTAGCCCAAAAGGAAATTGAAGCAGACATAAATTTGAGGAAGCACAGTCGATTCCATAAGTCTCACGGGCATGACACCATTGGTATCTCCACTTTTACAATATTATCAAGTAATATATCCAAAAGAACAGGCATAAGCGATATGTCAAAAATCCCAATGCTCCTTCTATTTTTATTCGCCAACCACCGAGGAAACCCCCGCATGCGATGAAGGAGAAGGATTTATTGCTACTTATGCAAAGGGTGAGAGGTTGATTATCAATACCATAATGAGAGGACCCACATAGCAGATAAGAGTTGGGATAAGATCTAAACACGTCTAAGCCTTTGAAGAATGCTGAATGGTTTGTTTATACCGTAATTGAACAACACAATGCTAAATCCCCTCGCCTAGAGCAGTCCGGATAACTTTTAATGATAGTGATTTACACATAAAGAAATATCTGAACATTGACCCTATGGTGATCTTGGACATGCTTAGTCCAGCAAAGGTGCATTGAGTATTGGTAAATAGTGGAAGCTCAGTCAACATCCTATTTAAGGATGCTTTTGACAAGATGGGATTATCTATGAATTACGTCAAGCCATGCAACAAACAAATGCGTCGATTCATCAAAGAAGGAAAATACCACTAGGGATGTTGGATTTTATTTTTGAGCTTGTTAACCATCCTAAATCGGCCATATAAAAGCAAACTTTTAATTTGGAGGATGTTTTCTCAACTTACAATGCTTTCCTAAGATGGCTAGCTTTATTGGACTTTCGAGCAGTCGTAGGACAAAATGTTAGAAAATGAAATTTCTTACAGCTAACGGGTTGGAATAGTTGAAGAAGATTAAGATGCCACTTAGGAATGTTACGTGGCAGAGCTCTATGCGAATAGGCATATGGAGAAAGGGAAGTATGTAGAGACTATTCTCTGCATCAAAAATTCAGTCGCAAAGCAATTAAAGGAAGGGCCTCCACTTGGGTTCACAAATGATTCTTTTAATGAACCATACATAAATGATGTAGAAGAGGGAACTACAGTAGATCCCGTAAAGCCAAAGGAGTTTGTTGAGGTTGACGAACATGATCCACTAAAGTAATGAAGATCAGATTTCGATTGGAGTAGGGGCTAAAAGCACATATGGTGAGTTTCTTACATAATAAGCAAGACTTTTTTGCATGGTCCCATGCCAATATCTAGTGGATTTCACCCAGATTGCATGTCATGTACCAAATATTGATCCAAGCAAACCACTATTGAAGCTGTAGAATAGGGTCATGGGAGCTGAGTGGTCAACAACTCTAAAGAAAGAGATTGGGAATTTACTTGCTAACAGATTCATTAGGGAATCCCACCATCTGGAGTGGATAACTAATCCGATGTTAGCCAAGAAGCTAAATAGGAATAAGGAACATGCATCAACTTCTCAAATTTGAACAATGCTTGTCCCAAGGATTGTTTCCCGCTTCTAAGAATTGACCAGTTAGCGTGTTGTGCTACCTTTTAGCTCAACATTTTTGGTGCTTTCACCGAGAACAGAACATATCAATCATAAATCTAGCTATCTATTATGGATTAGAGCGTTTAGGAGTTAGCTCCGGAAGGTTTCTACTTCATGTCTCAAGGAATTTCTTATTGGAACTAATGGCACCAACGAAATATGGTAGATCTAATGTTGTTGCTGGTAGAGAAAAAGGAGATTCCCACCATGATGAGGTGACTAACGAACCGGTAGCATTGTTGTAAAGACCATCTGCCCCTCATGAAATAGTCACACGAGTGTAATTTGAGAAGATGATGGCGGAGCTGAATCAGAGGATGGAAGATAGTCATAAGTCTCTCCTTGACAAGATGGATGGTAACATAACATTGCTGACCCAAAAGTCTCTAGGGCCCAGGAGGAATAGGAGAGAAGCAACGCATGTTGGTTCTGAGGAGGAAAATTCATTTACTTTAGGTCTATAGAAGAGATGGAAAGCAGAAGTAGAAGGAATCGATAACTGAAGTAGGGAGGAGCGTTGAAGGAAGTGGAAAGGTCCCTGTTAAGGGAAATCAGAATGGTACAATCAAATCGGTACCGATAAAAATTAGATCGGTACCCACCTTAGTTTAAGGAGCTTAAAGAGGTAGAGATCAGAAGTCTGAAGCCATCAACTTGTCTAATTCCAGGGATGATTTGTAGGAAGCTGGCATAGAGGATTGACCAGATGACGAATCTCGGGTTTTTGATGTCCAAGAAACCACTATGGAGTTAATCAGATGCCAAAGAAGAACTGAAGGAGTGGTTCTCCCAAAGGCCGAATAACCTAGATGCCAATAGGAAAATCGAGACCATTTTTAGAGTAAAACATTCGACACAACTCCTGATAGCCATCCTTCGGATTATCAAGCTAGTGAGCAGCATATTATGGATACGATTAATCAGTTGCTGGAAGAAAACAAATGGAGAAAGAATGAATATTGGGGTTCTGCGGTTAGTAGAATTCCATTCATAGAGAACATATTAAGGGAAGAGTATCTTATGAATTTACAGTGCCTTTTGCCATCATATAATGAATCCACTGACTCCATGCATCATTTATTCAAATATAAAAGGCGCATAGATGGTGCTAGAGCAATGGATGTAGTTCGATGTAGGTGTTTTCCCATCTTTCTAGATGGAGTTGCGTCGATGTGGTTCATTCAACTCGCGTTGAAGTCCGTCTTGACTTTTGATGAGTAGCTAAAAAGTTCTTGAATTAGTTATGGATCTACTTTGCCTTTTCTAAAGATGTGATGTCCTTGTCGAGCATTTCTCGGGGACCTAAAGAGTCATCAAATGTTTTCTGAATAGGTTTAATGTAGTAGTTACTAAGGTAAATAATCCTAATAAGGATATGGTATTGATGGCTTTGGTTCGGGGGATACTTCCGGACATGGATTTTAGAAAGTGGTTAAGGATGAAGCAACCAACCATTATGGCGGAGTTTCTCCAATAGGCTAAATAGTTCTTGTGCTTAGAAGAGGCAATCTGGTTGTCAGAAAGACTGGTGGTGGATAATCGAAGGAAGTTTTTCAAAGTAGTGTATAATTAAATTGACCGATGAAAGCGCCAGTAATGTGGCTATGAATGTTGGGAATTTTGATAACTAATGAAAGAGGAATTAGGGTGTTGGTGGCAGGTAGCATGGTGCCAAAAGGCATCCACAGAATATGAGAGCAAGGGATTACAAGCTTCTGAGTGATATGCTTGAGAACATATACCTTGTCACACAAGACATAGAAAGGTATAAGAAGCTGCCCAGGAGAGAGGCGACTGAGGAAAAAAACACTTAATGAGACATTGCCGCTTCCATAAACTCATAGGAAAAATATGAACAAGTTCGGGCATCTTTGAGAATTTATTGAAGAGTTGATATGGAAATAGAAATTACATCAATTTGTTAGAGATCCTCAAGATGGCGGACATAAGACCCCGAGTGTCGAATACCCAAAGGAACCAACTTGGACCCAAAGAAGAAGGCCCCAGGCGACTAGATGGAAGGATTGTTATAAGCACAATAACCAGAGGACCTTACCCAACAAAGAAAATATGGAATGAGATGGAGCAATATGCGAGTTCATTGAGGCACATGTTGTAGGAGCTGCTTCTCCATTGAGGTTGAAGATCTGGCTAAGTAAAAAAGGTTGATAAATGATGATTCATCCTTCAAAATAAGGACTCAAATGGGGCTGAAGCTCAAACCTTTGATACTATGGTGACAACCGATGTTGTAGACCTAGCAACTGTATACCAAGTCTTAGTGGATAGTGGAAGCTCAGTGAATATTCTATTCAAAAGAACATTTGATTACATGAGGATAAGTTTGAAGGATTTTAAACTTTGTAAGTCCAGGATTCAAGAATTTACTGGTGAGGCAAAGCAGCCAATTAGGGCTATTGATTTGTCCATAGATTTGGAAGATGGAGATTGCAAAATTGTGCAGGTTCAAAAGATCATAATTGTAGACGAGTTTTCAATGTATAATGCCTTTTTGGATCGACCGCCCCTTGTTGATTTCAAAAAAGCACTAGCTCCTTGGTGCTTGATGATGAAGTTCCCTATAGGAATGGGGTTTGATCGATTTGAGGTGACCAGAATGCTGGTCGGAAATGTTACATCGTTGAGCTCAGAGAAGAAAAACGATGGGAAAAATGAAAGAATGCAGAGAGATCTCTAGGCGTCAAGAACTCGAAAGCACAATAGTGAATACCCAAGCCTAGTTTGGGAACCATAGCAAATTC
Organism: Allium cepa; assembly: GCA_030765085.1. NCBI lineage: Eukaryota > Viridiplantae > Streptophyta > Magnoliopsida > Asparagales > Amaryllidaceae > Allium > Allium cepa. The sequence continues at coordinate 252,397,972 of CM060928.1, forward strand.
TATAAGTCTATGGATTCCAAGAAGCAACTGGAGGAAGTGTGGGCAGCACCAACTGAGCTGACAATAAATGTACCGGTCGATATGAACTATCCTACTTGAGTTCTTAAGATCGGATCTCAGCTTAGCATCAAATTAAGGAAGGAATAAGTTAGATTTATTTGATAAAACCTAGATATGTTTGCTTAGATGCATTCATAAATGTGCAGGATATCGTCGGAGATAGCATATCACACACCAAATGTTGACCCAGATACCCCTGGTAAAACAGAAAAGATGCAGTCAAGATCCAAGGTGATCCACTCATTGAAGGAGGAAGAGGATAAGTTGAAGGAAAATGGCTTCATCCGTAATGCTTTATAACTTGAATGAGCATCGAATCCTATATTGGTCAAGAAAGCAAATGGAAAGTGGCGGGCATGCATTGGTTACTCGGACTTGAATAATGCATTCCCGAAGGACAGCTTCTTGTTATCTAGGATCGAACAACTGGTAGACAAGACCACTAGACATGAGTTACTTTCTTTCATGAATGCTTACTCAGGCTATAGTCAAATACCTGTGCATGTTCCAAAAGAGGAGCATACAAGTTTTATAATGGATTTGGGATTGACAGCTATCGAGTGATGTCGTTCGGTTTGAAGAAGCTGGAGCTACTTACCCAAGATTGGTGAATTCTATGTTCAAGGATAAGACTAGACGAACAATTAAAGTGTATGCAAATGATATGCTCATGAAGTTATAGCTACTGATGAACACATGGTTAACCTTTCAGAGACGTTTGAAGTGCTATGAAGGTATATAATGAAATTAAACCCATTAAAGTGTTCTTATGGAGTTGCATCAGGAAAGTTCCTAGAATTTATTATGATTTCGAGGGCATTAAGACTAATTTGAAGCAGATTGACGCCTTGAAGAATGTAACTGCACCATATACGAGGAAGGAGATGCAAAACTTAGACGGGAAGGTTGTCACATTAAATTGATTTGTCTCAAAGGCAACTGATAAGTGTATACCATTCGTTGATGCCCTCAAAAGGAGGAGGGGAAAATTTGTATGGACGAAGAAATGACAAGATGCCTTCAAGGATATATTAAGATATATAGAAACACCACCGATCCTATCCAAACCTTTGGACAGAGAAGATTTGTTCATCTATTTGGTAGTGTTTACTCATGCACTAAGTGTTGATTGCATCGAGGAAGTTGAAACCATACTTCAAGGCTCACCCGATCAAGTGTTGACAAATCAGCCCTTAAAGCAAGTATTACACAAACCTAAGACTTTGGGAAGGTTATTGAAATGCAACATTGAACTAAGTTAATATAACATCGCTTCCCATTGAATGAGGGCAACAAAAGTGCAAGTGTTGGTGGGTTTCATCACTGAATTTACCATTCGAGATGGAGAAGAGGAGGACGTAGTAGTCACACTTTCTCAATGGAATCTATTCGTGGTGAAGCTTCTAATGATTGCAATTCTAGGGTAGGAGTGGTACTCGTGACTCCAAAAGGACGATTAGTTACGCATACCTGGAGTTCTCCATGAAAAATAATGAGTTGTTGATAGCAGGGCTCAAGATAGCGAAAGCGCTAGAGGTAAGACACTACATATATTCATCGACTTCGAGTTGGTGGTTTGCCAGTTAAAGAAGGAATTATAGGCTAAGGGTGCGAATCTTTCCCTTATGTGACAAAGACACTTGAACTATTGAACGATATAGAGCATTACACGATCATTCACACCCCCAAAGAGGAGAATACGAAGACCAATTCACTGGCCCAACTGGCCAGCTCTGGAGATGCATTATCGTTAGGATTGGTTCTAGTGGAAGTTTTATCAGCTCCAAGTATCGACCAAATGGATGTCGACTGGATTTTTGAGGCCGAAGAGGAGGATTCATGGACGACTCAGATCAAGGACTATTTTCTTAAGGGAACTCTCCCAAAAGGACATAAGAAACGATGAAAACTCCTTCGTAAAGTGCCGCGATTCATTATGAAAGTAGGAGTGCTATACAGGAGAGGTTTCACAACCCTCCTACTTTGGTGTGTAATCAAGGATGAGGCTAGGAAAATCCTCATGGAAATCCAAAATGTAGCTATGGTGATCAAATTGGAGGGCGGACATTAGCAAAAGTGAAGCTTCTTTATAGATGCTTGTGGCCAATAATAAATTGTGATGCTGCTTATTACACCAAATTGGAACGAGCTATGCTAAAGTTTCAAGAAAATCCCGAGAGCTCCATCTATAGAGCTTATGAAAATGGTTAGCCTTTAGCTCTTTGTGGTTTAGGTAATTGATATAATCGGTGTGCTACTGATGTTGAAAGGAAGAGCCAAGTACACTATCATTGCAATGGATTATTACATAAAGAGGCCGTAGCAGAACCGCTTGCTATGATTGCAATGAAGAAAGCGATCGAATTTGTGACATAAAATAATATCTGTAGGTTTAAAGTTCTCTAGAAAACTAAACCGACAATGGAACTCAATTCGAGAGTACCGAGTTAGAGAATTTTTGTAACTAGTATAGGATCAAGAAAATCTTTTCAACAGTAGCACACACATAGATGAATAGATAGGTAGAGGTGGTGAATAAATCATTAAGTCCGTCTTGAAGAAAAGGTTCATCAAAGCTAATGGCAATTGATTTTATGAGCTTCCACTTGCATTTTAGGCTTATGGGATGACCCATAAGTCCACGACTGGGCATGCTTCATTCCCTCCAGCTTTTGGAGATCAGGCCATGATACCGATAGAACTATAAGCACCTTTTCATCAGAAAAATCATTATGGCCTCAAGGTCAACAAGGAACTCTTGCTTGAGTCCCTCAATTTAATCGATGAAAAGTGAAAAGAGGTTGATTTAATAGTGGCCGCTCACCAGAAAAAAGTAGCATGACTTTCAACGCTAAGGCCCAAGGTAGTATTTTTAATGTAGGGACCTTATTTTGAAACAAGTTCTCCCGGGTATTGGGGTATTTGGACCAAATTGGGATGGTTCCTGTGCGATCGAACAAAATAACGACCTGTTCTGACACTATTTCGCTTAGATTTATTTAGTTTATTTTTTTCAAATAGGCCACCCTAGTAAATGTGGGTAATGTAATAAGGAAGGACTTGCTACATCTTTTGTCTATAAATAAATTTTTCTTCTTGAACCAAAGGAACCGTGTTCTTGAAAGCAAAATCTTACACTGCACAATTAGCAGTTCAATTAGGCACTCGAAGATAGGTACCACCAACTCCTTTGATCTAGGATCGGGAAAAGGAGTATAATCACAGGAGTCGATCGGATAATTCGACCATATCCTTTCGGTATTGACTAATGCCTGGAGATAGGCAGAGTCAATGAGGGATGACCATGATCAGACAGCTAAAGTTCTAGTTTTTGGAGATAGAAACTAGTATGCGATCGATGTTTCAATGACTAAGCTTGCGGCCTGGTGAGACATATCCGGTTGAAGATAAGTAATGACGATCAAATGATACTCTCAGTCAATGCCCAAAGATAGGTGGCACTAAGAGAAAATGCCCAGAAATAGGTGTCCATAGCATTGGATCTCACAGACAGGAACTAGCACACAACCTGGATTTCACAACCACGCTCGCAGCCCAATAAGACATGCTCGATCGAGCATAAGCGAGGATGGTCGATGAATGCTTTTGATCACCTGAAGATAGTCGAGATCAAGAATTAATACCCATAAACAGGTATCATGGGACTCTCTTGGTCCAGAATCAAGACTAAAAGAGTATAATCAAACTGGGGGGAAAATCAGATAGTTTGTTCCATGTTACAAACCTTTGGCTAATGCTCGGAGATTGGCAAGGTCAAAGCATTATGCTCGAATTTTGGCATATGGAACGCAAAGTAACGAGGATAGGACTTTGTGTATAATGGAATTACAAAAAAGTATGACCCCACTCATGGCCCAATGGGGCATGCTTAGCCGAAATCGTGTGGTGGTGGTCAATGGATAATATCGATCATGCCTGGTTATTGGCAAGGTCGGGGACGTCAGGACATAGACATCCGAGCCATAGTTTCCCTTAGATAGGAAACAACATGGAACTTAGCTTATTTATGACTTACTAATGGTCAAATGAAACTCGACCAAGGGCAAATGGGAATAATCAAAAAGTTGGTTTGATATAATGTTACTTTGCCAAACAGAAACACTTTGGCAATAGAATTTTTTTTATGGAATATAACTAAAGCAATTGCAGGAGCTAACTTATATGTACATAGTTACAGCAAGTAAAGGCATTGCATAGACACAAGCATGTATAAGATGGTTAAGTAGCAGTACAAGCTGTTATATTATTTATGCAGAAAATTGTATATATGCAGGTATAATATAAAATACGAAAATGTAAATGGAACAAAGACTGTAAAAGAAAAGCAATCTTTCATTACATCAATTTTTGTATACATTAGCTACGGGGGATGGTCCTACACAAGCATGGCCCATGTACAAGGAAAAGTAAGAACATATAACCAATAAGAGACAAAAATAAACTATCTCTACAAAAGCCAATTGGAAAGCCTACTTCATCTACATCTTCTTTTTTCTCATGCTCTTGCCACCTTTGCTACCCGTACTATTGTGATGTCTCTATAGGCCTTTGTTACTCTTAGGTTTCCCCATAGGCGTGGTACTTTCGGAGGTTGTGGTTCTTCTTTAGTGATTATGATGGTAGGATCTTCAAGCTAGTTAATAGGAGGCTCGGATGTCTCTGTGGAGGCACCAATGCAGCTACCCTTAGGTGGCTTAATGGTAATAGGAAGAATTCTTAGAGTAGGTTCTGGCTTTTCGGAACAAGCTAGCTTATAATCTTCACCTTGAACACGACAATTTTCCACCTTTCCGCTATGTAAATAGGATTAGTTGGCCCCATCTCATTTGTGATGGTAATGTCTTCCACTATGGACTGTGAAATGTCAACCAATCCCTCCAAAGCCATGATCTTATCCAAATTAGGATCTAGAGCAAAGCTAGAGGGAAGGTTTAGAGCAAGTAGTCCAATGGTAAAAGAGGTAGACTCAGTGGAGACAACAACGGGACCCAAGTTTTAAGTAATGGGGGTGGAAAGGAGGAAAGGATGGGTGATCCGGTAAGTTAAGAAACAATGAAGTAAAGATTAGTGACAGCCTCGGATGAAAGCTGAAGATTTTTGAACATCGAAGAGACTGAAGAAATATCATCTCTGACTGGAGTTTCCTTAGCGGGAGATACATCAATTCCACCCTTTTCTGTTGCCGACTGGATGGGTTGAGAAATAGAGATAGAAATAGGGCTCATCAGTGGCCATGGCGATGGAAGCTAGAGTTATGTTAAGGGTAGCCCCTAAGGTGGCCCCCTCGGATGTTGGAACATCCATTGCAGCTCTTGGACTTTTGGAGATGATGATTATGTGTGGCCCAATGCATTTGGACCAGCCGGAGCTTTAATTGTAGCCTCAGTAGCAACAGTTTATTGTACAACTAGAATAGCTTTTCCCTCTTCCAGATTTTCAATGTCGTCGATGCCAAGGTACTTAGCTTTTAATTCATCTTTGTGAGGCTATCAGATGCAGCTGCATGACGTGCTATCTCTTCCTAGGTGTCGGCTAGAGTGACAAAACAAGTACGTCCTAACTGCTTCAGGTTCTCGAATTGGATAACATTAGCGAAGAATTGCTGAAGGGTGGAATTTAGATATTCTTTTTCCTTAGCCACCTGCTCTTTTAGCTTCATTACCTCGCCCAATGTCTTAGCGTTATCAACCGAGCTTTCAGACTTTCTTCTTTTTACATCAGTTTGGTGGGCTCAAGCTTCTCAATTTCGGAACAAAGTTTTTAGATATCAACTTCCTTGGCCTCAAGAGCCTTGTCTTTTCTTGGAGAGCCCCGTTCTTGGTTTTCATCTGTGTCTTTAGATGGGCATCTTCTTCACGAGCGGTCTTGACTTGGTCTTTCATCATACTGTGAGATGATTGTGGGATTTTATCATCTCTTTAACTAGTCCTTCAGAGTTCTTCATTGATGTTTGGTATGCATCTTTTTCTTCTATAGATTTGGTCATTTCCTTCTTGTATTCCTCTATGGTTCTATCCTCTTCCTCTCTGACTCAAAAGATTGGATATTAGTTTAGTGGATTTTATTGGCATTAAAGAGGGCAAAGGCGAGTTTCTTTCATTCGCACCCTTGATCTACCAGCTTCATGATTTCTCTGACCCTACGGTCGGCCACTTCCCTAGGATTGTCTTTAAGGTCATACTGGAATTTAACCCTGGTTAGGCAAAGGTTTATGAAGGCAGCATGCATTTTTCTTGGCGGGGACGGAGGTGGAGCTAGACGAATAGAGACCTCTTTGGATTAACGGGGTAATGGAACGGTGGTGGCTAGAGAAAGAATTGCTGAAAGTTGTGTGAGGAAAGTTGCAGTTGGGATCTAGGTAGGGGAATATCGAAGGAAAGACCATGGCGATCATGTAACCCATTATGCCTTTTCTCTTGATCATAGGATTCGATCTCCTCCTCATTTCTTTTCTTTCTATCCTTTTCCTTCCGGCGGACGCTTTTCGCTTGGCATTTTCTTTCTTTCTTTTTTGCACTTTCTTTATCTGATTCCCTTCCTTTGTAAGAGCTATAGCTAGGTAAATATGGTTCAGGAGTTATTTCTTTGGTTAGAAGACACCAATGTGAAGGTAGCTGAAAAGGTCTCTTCCTATTTCACTTGAAATGAAGGATAATGAAACATATCAACATTACAACATAGGAATAAGGGTGAATGCAAGGTATGAGTGTTCATAATCCTAGAGGCAAATGGAGTGCTAGTGTTGCCCCAGGTACTCTACGGACCTTATGCAGAAGGTAGAAAGGATGGGGTTTTGCCTCCCTCAGCTATGAAACCCTTAGATGGAGAGCTAAATCCTAAAGAGTAATCCTTAAGAAGGCCATCGATGGTGATGACAAGATCACTAAGAGACTCATAGATGATTTTTGAGTGACTGACTAGAGGAGTCACCTTGAATATTGGTGAAATATTATTGGGAGGTCTTGATGACTATTTACTATGGTGTGATGGGGCTAGTATACCGATGCCATCCGTAGACGTTTCTCTGTATGACTCGTCATTAATGTCTTCATCGTCGTTACCCTCTTCAGCATTCTCTTATTCCTCTCTCTTATCTTCTTCTTCAATTCTAGCTTACTCTTCCTTGGGAATCACTCATGTTTCCCTTCTCTCTTCTTTTTCTTCATCTACCACTATCTCGGCGCCTTCTTCGACTTTCGTTGTTATAGATGGGCCTTCAATGCCCCTTTTGGATATCTCCGCTGGAGCCATAGAGGGGGGAAAAGACCTAGCTAAACCCTGGATCCTTTTGGCGAAAGCTCAACTAGAACGAAAAATCATTTAGGATGTAGAAGCCTGCATTGATGTAAATTCTTATTTGTTAGGAGATAGGTGGTAGAGCGATATTGGAAGCTGACTCTTTTAAGGACTTTAGAGTTTTAGAATGCTCTTGCCTCGAGCTCAGTGCTCTTTCCTCGAGCATAAATATCTATGAAGAGAATGAATAAGGAATTAGGCGCTTGAATGGTGAAAATATAAGTATGGAAAAGAATGGAGAGGAAGAGGGCTTACTTTTGGATAGCCAAAGCTAGTTGAAGCCATATGGACATTGGACATAGAAATATTCGGTTTAAAAGTATGATCACTTGTAAAGTGCCTCGATCACTTTGCATCAGTACCAAGCTTCTATAGTTATAAAAGATGGTGATCGTTCCGTTGTTTGAAGCTCGAAAGGTGTGTTAGCTCCCTAAAGGTTGGAGGTCGATGAAATTTATTCATGAAGAAGATGTACAAGGAACTCAACAAGGCATAACCATTAGGGTGGATTTGAGTAGTTGCGAGCCCAAAGTCTTCAAGGAGCATATGAATGAATGGATTAAAGGGCAGTACAACATCACCAAGGCACATATACATGTTACAAGCTGTGTAGCACTATGGACGATTATGCGCCTGTTGATTAACAAGTGGGAGCAGGACGTCGCTCTATGGTATTTCATGCTAAAAGCATATATTCAAAGGGACTTGGCAATTACGATAGTTGGCATTTGTTTTGGAGGATCACCTAGAATTCTTAAGCCAACTTATTTGTTAAGAGGAGGAGGTTGGTTTTGGATTGGAGCTGCTAGACCTATAATCCTTGTTCTGTGATGATTTAACGTTTGGTTCCAAAAGGCATAGAGGTTGAGCCCTAAGGTGTGGTAGACCCAGCTTTAAGAAGCATCGACGACCCAGCGCCAATGTTGCATAGATTGATAGCCTACATGGAGTGATTTGTTTTGGATTGAACATATGTAAATAGATTGACCGGGGCTACTAGAGGTGTCAATCTATTCGGTGTGTGTCCCATGTCCCTTACATGACGAACAAATCACTCTATGTAGGCTGCTTGCTCATGCTGGAAAACGAGCCTTGTAGCATGGTAGAACTGTGTGTCAAATCTTACCCATTATCATTAGATAATATAACCATTTTCCAAAGATACACAAAGCGTTCTTTTATAGGAACATAGGATGTGCAATGGAATTGTTCGAGTGTCGAAATGAATTTGATGTGACTGTTCCTTAGGAGAGACTATCTCATCAGATTTAAAAATTCAACTTGTTTTTGATGGTACTTTGGAAAAGCGCTTTCGTTAATTTCGAGTAGGTTATACTCAAGGTCATTACAAATAAAGAAGGGCATAAAGCTGCAGTAGGACTGACTCATCATTTATTGTTAATTAAGGCATTAGGTCAATTAAATGAAGCTACATTTGGTCATTACAAATAAATCAGCCAAGGGAATTAGATCGTGACTTTTTGAGTTCGAGCTAAGAGGAATATAGGAGAAGCAATATGAAATTGTTCTTGAGATTTTCTAAGTGTTAGATTATAAAGGATTATCATGACTCATTATTTCATATCAAACTGACCTGAAGTCGTCGGTACCGAGATAAATTTTGGACTTTATATAGAAAAGGGAAAAGAAGAGGAAAAGAAAAGATCTCCCACTTGGTTTTGGCGTGGAATAAGGTTTGGAATATTGTAGCTCTTGACATTGGAATTGAAAATAATACGCCTACTGTTTAAAGAAGTTGAATGGATGTCCTTGGAATAGAGACGACACTTTAAAGCAACTCTTGGATAACCAATGGACTTATGTGGATGGTTGTATTTGCTTATCATAATGTAAAGCGTGCATTATTTCTAATAGAAGTGTACTTTGTGGGCAAGTGCTATCTGGCTTTTAGACCAAGTAGTTTCCAAATGAATTTGAATGTCAGGACAAAGATGAAAGGGTACAAGGACTTAGAGGCACGCTTGGAAGGACAAGTACTAGACATATCAGAATCTCTTGGTAACAACCTGATTTCTAAGGCAAAAGTGCTCAAGACTTGATGGATCAAAGCTAGAAGACCAAGTAGAAGAAGACAACACGATTTTCAACTAGCAAATCAGGTCTGTCCAATCTCTTTCGATCGGTACTGACATGATTTTGTTACTCTAGGGACTTCGTTTCCCCTCATACTTTCTCGAATCTAAAGTTTGAACTGGTATTTCATGTTCTGACAACTTCGTTGTGTGATTTCTCTATAAATGGCAAGTATGGCAACTTAGAGAGGACTTTTGGCACTTCATCTTCTTCATCATCTATCTCTACTAAACTTTGTTATAAATAAAGTTATTCTTTACCATCTTAGGCTGTTTATAACTATGATTCCCTTGTACTTATGGCTAAAACACTCTATAATAACATTCAAATGGACATAGGCCCCGGATTTGGCAAACCACTATAAAATTCGTGTGTCTTCTACTATTTAATTTGAGCTAGATCCCTATGCTTTAACTCATTATAAGGCATTGTGCCACTTTTTGGCTCAACATGTACCAACCTGGAACAAGTCGAGGGTTGAAAGATATCAAGATTCCCGAGAATTGGGAAGTGATGCAAAGATTATATGATAAAGTGGCGGCATCAAGCATATTTATATCTAAGGCAACAAATAAGTTTCTTTCATTCTTTAAGGCAGTAACAAGGGACAAAGGAAAATTTGTTTGGACATATGATGTTTAGTCGGATTTTTTTACTTTATGGAACACCTGTAGAACCACCCAACCTATCCACATGAGTAGAGGGGGAGGATCTATATGTACCTAGTGGTGTCGGCTTACGCCTTAAACACAACATTGGCGAAAAGGAAGAGTGCAGCTCTAGGTTTGTTATATAACCCAATATTTTACAGTACTGGAGTATAAATATCTCAAGTTGGAAAATCCAACATAATGATAGCATATAGGAAGCTAAGGCATTAATTTTAGTCTCCTGTTATTCAGGTCATAAGTGATCATCCACCGAGGCAAGTCTTACCTCACGTGGACATATTAGAGAGGTTAATAAAATAGACCATTGAGCTTAGCCACTATGAAATCACCTACTACCCTCGAATGACGATTAAAAGATAGGCTTTAGAATACTTTATTATGGGATTTACTATTAGAGGCAATGAAGTAGGGACCTGAGAGAGACGATGAAGTAGGGACCTGGAGAAAAAACTCTTAAGTGGCACATAATTGTGGAAGGAGCTTCAAATGATCACAATTTTATAGCCAGAATAGTTTAGGTCACACCTAAAAGGGCAAAAACTATATTATGCCTTAAGGCTAGGATTTAGAGCAACAAACAATGGAGCAGAATATGAAACGCTAACAATAGTATTGGCAATAACAATGGAGTTAGAAATTATATCCTTGTGTATTTATAATGACTCACAACTAGTAGTCAACCAAGTACTTAGGGAATTACAGGACAAAGGAGAGTGAAAGACTTCTTATCTAAAGAAAATGAAATCTATACTCAACAAGCTAGAACACGGTGTGGTGAAACATATTTCATGAGAGGAGAATGAGGATACAGATGACTTCCCATAATTGGCAAGCTCTAGAAATGTAGTATTCCTTGGGTTGGTACTTGTAAAGACTATACCGAGTTTTTAGGAGGCTAATATTGTTGTGAATGTTGATGGAGAAGAGACTTAGACTATCATATAATTGATTATCTGACCAACAGATACCCGATGATGCTAGAAAGCTATTATGGAAAATGCCTCAGTTTACAGTACATGACGGTGTTTTATACTAACAAGGATTCTTTGATCCGTTGCTAAGATGTGTTGATGGAACGGAGGCACATGAAGTGTACGATAACATGCATCAAGGTACTTGCCAAGACCACATGGGAGGAGGTAAACTGTGGTAAAAATGATATTGTGATATAGATATTTTTGGTCACTACTGAGCCATGATGCAGCGGATATGCAAAATGGTGTGATAAATATCAAAGGTTTGCAAAAACCCCAAGGCTACCTCTAACCAAACGGACTCACGTGGTAGGCCCTCGACCATTCACTTTTTTTAGGATCAGCTTGATTGGAGAGTTTAGCTAGGGGTGAGCTAAGCATGCGATAAGTGTAGTAGAATACTTTAGTAACTGGCTTGAAAAGGAACCACTCATTTAGTTGTCTTCCACTTCAGATTATCTTAGATAATGGATTGTGGTTTAATAGTGAAGAATTCATATGCTTCAGTCAGCAACATGGAATCAAGAAAATCTTTTCTACAGTGGCATACCCTTAGGCCAACGGATGGGTGGAGGAAGTCAATGAAGTTATTAAGCTCCATATAAAGAAGTGTTTGGAAAAGGCTAAATAAGCTTGGGTGGAAAAACTTACGTTGTCACTTTGGGCTTCCCGCACTTCTTACAAGACACCAACAAGGCACACACGTTTCACTCTGGCTTATGGATTAAAGGCCATGCTTCCATATAAACCATCATCCTATTTCAAAGGTATATTCATTATGATATGGATGAGAATGAGGAGTTACTGAACATTTCTCTAGATCTAATCGTCAAGCCACTCTAAAGGCCACTGGACACAGGAAAAAGGTAGCAAAGCAGCATAACTCTAAAGTCAAGCACCATCTTCTTAAGGAGTTCTAGTCCTAAAGTCAATTTTCCTTCAACAAGGGGGCATTAGGAAGGGCCACACATTGTCAATAAGGATTTGCTAAATGGATCATACATTCTCAACACTGTAGATAGGGAAATATTTAGAAAGCATGGAATGCACATAACATCCATTATTATTTTACATAATTTTGATTTTTTTGTTTGAATTTTGTCATCATGTAATAAAATCAACTTCGGTGTAGTTATAAATAAATGTGCAGTTCCTAAAATCTATTTGTTTTAGCTTTTCCTTTTTATGCATGGGCCATTATGACAGCTTGGACAAGACTTATTACGTTAGTGACCGCTTCAGTTTCACCGAACCCTTGATAAGGTGTGAAACCATGATAAGCGACTGTACTACTCAATCACTATGGGGACCACCTGCTTATGTCGATTAAAATTTTCAATCACTAGGATTGTGCAAACAAAATCCCTATACGATGGCGGCACACAATACTAGCACACCATAAGGATTTCGAACAAACCTTGGTCGACATCAATGAACTAATTTACCCATGGTTACAATAGACCGCCGACTGCATACTTTATCATTGATAATTGGCCCATACACCTTAGCCGGAAATAATGAATTGATTTACCTTGGTTGATAACGGTGAACTGATATACCTAGGGTTAGGATAAGACTATTGGCTTGGTAGTTCACGGTTAACGATCAGCTTACAAACCTTGGCAGGCAATAGTGAACTAATTTATATGTGGTTGCAGTATGACCATCGACTGAGTTGTTCATAGTTGATGCTCAGCCTACAAACCTTGGTTGGCAATAGTGAACCGATTTAACCATGATCACAACATGATTGCCGACTGGGTAGTTCAATGTTGACGACCAACAAACCTTGGCCGACATTAGTGAATCGATTTACCACGATCATGATATGACAATCGAATGGTTAGTTCACTCTTGACCATCGTTCTACAGAACTTGACTGACAACAATGAACCGATTTACCTATGGTCAGGGTACGACTGTCGATTGTGTAGCTCTTCATTGATGAGTGACTAACAGATTTATGCTAGAAATGGTGAATCAATTTACCCATGGTTAGAATACGAGCACCAAAGGGTGGTTCACTAATTATGATCAACCCATGGGTTTACTCAGCTTAAACCCAGAACAATGAAACTGGAAACATTCGCTTAAATCAGAATGTCTCTCATCCCACTGAACTTGGCAATAATTGATCCTGCATAAGTACACGTGTACCATTGGGAAAGTAGGCAAAGGAATCAACAACGCTTGGAAAGGAAACATTACAAAACTACTTGTGCGATCGAACTTACCAGAGATTAATCATGAACAAGTGCGTCGAACAGTGCAAAAAGAGCCATTAGCAAACTGCCACTCGAGCAATAGCATCATATATGCCGTTCACATTGTAACAATGAAACTTGATGAGGTTTAACAGTTTCATTTAAAATTTCTGCAAATTGTTATATGTTTGCTTGAGTGTTCATATATGGGAACATATGATGAGAAGTAAAGGAAATGTCAACTGTAAACCAATTCAACATCTAACACGGTCACATTAGAACTAAGTACCAAATAAAAGAGTCATGAACATCAAAGTATCGGGTTTATGCCCTAGAAAAATAATTTTCATAAAAAATGGACTTATGTCCTTACAATGCTAACATGTTCATGTAACAACAGAATAAATACGTAAGAGGGCTTAATTCACTTGGACAAATAGGGTTGCTTCTAGATCGAATCTCTGGGATGAGAAATTCCTTGGTTTGAGGTGCCCTCGAGGCTTTAGCCTGGGAAGTGGCATCGAGTTCTTCCTAATTCTTTATAATCCTGAGCTCCTCTACCATCTCAAGTTTAACACTAGCCAAAATCCATTGGAGAATTAGCTAAAACATTGGTCCTTAGAATCTTGTTCCTATTAAGGTTCTTTTCGTCCACCCAATAGTTTAATATCTCTTGGTCCATAAATTCTACGATGGCAACGATTATTTTAGTTGCTCCTCGGTAGGCTTAGAGGGGGCTGGGGGAATTTATGCTACCTCGGTTGAAGATGAGGATACCACTACCCTAATGAGGTTCACCATAGTCATCTTACCTACATGAAAACAAGGAAGGGTGTCAGATAATAGCATTTCCAATGGGATCATAACAGCTGAGTGTAGCCGAAGGACTATAAAAGATAATCCAACCTCCCTAGGGGGTCGTCAGACAATTCTCCAAAGGCAGAACTCTAGTACCGATATCTGAAGTGGAAACATGAAATACATTAGTGGGACATTGTGCATCGGGACATAAACGACTAACTGCAAAGTATGACCCCAATGGCACAACTACAGAGCCAAAGATTTCCTTGGTACTCATTTTCCTCTCTTCTTTCCGTGGAATGGCCACTCTAAGATAACCTTGGTGCATTGCAGCTCACTCTTCCTCAAAAAATATAGCCTCAATGAACTCAAGGTTGAAAGCTGGACCACTCCCCCGCTCACTTATCTCCTTAGCCTCTCTCGCCAACCTCTTATGAATGGAAATCATAACTTTTAGATGATCACCCATTCACTTTAAATTCTTTTCCATGTACAAATATAAGTGAACCTTATCCAAAGGTCATTCACCCTATCCAATTGACTCCCCAACCTATCGACCTCATCTTTGAGAGAATCAACATTCGTTTCTAGAGCTTGTCATTTTGGAGTGTGTGTTTCTCCACCATGACCATGACAAATAATATTCTAAGATGATTTTTCTCCACCTTTCTTTCATGAAATAGCCGAGGAGCTCATCTATGTCCCGTTTGACTGTGACAATCCTAGCCTTACTCCCTTCCACTCTTTCTTTATACTTGGTCATAGTATTCTCAAAAGTCTCAAAGTTTTAAGATGTCTTTGAATTGAGTTTGTGCCATATAGCTTTAAGTGTTTCTGCATTTAACATTTCTATCTCCTTGAGATTAGTCTCCATAATCTTATTCACCTCATTAGTGTGGGCTCTCCCAAAGCTCTACAACCTCATTGCGAGCCTATCCTTTGGTGAATTTTCTTATGTCAGAGCTCTTTACGTTTTAGGCCACATTCTTTTGACCAATCTCCTCCCCAACTTGTACTGCCTTAATATAAAACTCAAACAATGCCCACTTATCGAGAACATTTCTCCAAAGGCTACTTATGACTTCTTTAAAAGGAGTACAAGGAGAACTCCCTAGAAACCTAACCAAGAGGTTCAAGGGTTGGTTGTCTTGCTAGAACTCATCATAATCTGAATTGCTAGGATCAATGGTTATCAGAACCTTCTCTTTCTTAATAGCAAAATCCTTGATGATTGCTTCTAAAGTAGAAGCCATCTGGACAGTTTTGATAGTTTCCCTATTGTCAGTCCTCTTCTAATGTATAGATGTGTCAAAGCCAAAGAGAATGAAAGGCAATACCCTAGGAGACATTGTAGGAGGAGAATGTGTCCTAGACCTTGACTTTCTAGGAGAATGAGACCTTTTCTGGGAACCCCAACAAAGTCTGATCTCTCAGTGGGTGACAAACAAACTTCTATTTGGTCTTGAGCTTCGTAACAGATGCCCTATATTTTGACTAGTACCAAAGGTTGAGGTTGCTACCTTTAGCATTTAAGGGTCTACATCCCTATCCATTTGTCTAAATTTTTCTTCCAACTTGCTCCTTCTGGAACCTATTTGCTCTGCAAAAGATAGAAAGTTAAATTGCCAGGGCTATTATCTTATAAGCAATGTTTACTAGTACTATAAACATGAGCGTGTACGTATGTGAAATGATGGAACCTTTAACTAAATAATTGTAATTATTTAATTAGTAATATTATTTTGATTTTAAATTTCAAAATTAATTATATAATTTCTCAAAAAAATTAAAATTTTTAATGCATTTTACAACTTTTATAAAATTTTGTTTCTATATTTTTAAACTTTCAAACAAAATTTGAAAATTAGCCCAATGCCAAAAGTCAGCTTTGGTTTTTATATTGGAGATAACATTTGGGCTTACTTCATCCTCTAAATTGGGGATAAGCAGGACAAGAGTACTTGTTACCCACACCCAATCTTAGACAATACCTTTCTGGACACTCTACTAAATAGGTAGGCTTTAATTAGTTAGTCCTAATATTGCTATTTTAGACCGCATAAACCATTTGTCACTGAAGGAACTAGACTAGTCTGAAGTGGATGAATTAGGTATATAAAAAAATTCCTACTTTGGATATATTGGGCTTATGAAGTCTAAAAGGTTTACTAAATTAAATCTAATATAGTTATAAATAAAACATTGTTTTATTTTATTCATTTAAAAAATGAATTTTAACTTAATTTAATTAATTGTATAATTATAAGTGTATTAAATACGCTAACATGTGTGTAGTGTACATCTAGTATATAAAAGTGTACATAGTTAACGTATACGTTTATAGTGTTGGGATTTACACCACAACAGACACATTCACCGTTTATATATGCCTTTATTGTCAATAATTTATTTTTGAAAACATATACAACGATAGTAATATATGTATATACGTAGTTTACTTATACTTATACATAATGTGTTATGAGTATTTTTTAACTAATAGAAAATAGTTTTCTTATATTTATAATATGACAATTAATGAATTCAATTAGGCATTTAATATGAAGAAAAAGTGGATGACATTTCTCCTTCTTTATTCATTCATTCAATGTCATTTCAAATCAACATTTGAACAATTGAATTTTTGTACATATTAAATTAATTATGAAAAGTTTCATGTGTTTTGAAACTTAAAATTAACATTTAATATCCAATTATGACTTAGGAAAGATTCGACAATAGATTTATGGTTTTAAACAAAAAGTCTTTTAAAATTTTGAATTGAAATATATGTGTGTGTGTGTATGTATGTATATTCAAACTAGAATATATATAATAATTAAACTATACTTCAAATCCAAAGCCCCACACATACATACCATATACTTTTGTGTAAAATTTATAACTTTATATGTTTTGAAATACAAAGTTAACAATTTGAGAACAAGGTTTTATATAGAATGAATAAAAATAGATTTATAATTTTACACAAAATGCTCTTATAAATTTTGAGTTGAAATAATATCTATAAACATATGTAAACGATAATCAAATATATTTATATTTTGAAAGACATAAATACATGAAACTTACATCCGATTTCATTAAATGATTTCACATAACTAACATATATAGTACACTTATATTTGTATATGTGATATGTTACAAATGTTTCGACCGATTAAAATTAGTTTTAAATCTTATTTTTTTATTAAAACATTTAAAAGCAAGAGAAAATGATATGCACATACATAAGTTTTATATATATGATTTTCATTAAATAATAATGACATTCAAACATCAAATAAAATAAAACATAATAATTAATATTTCATAAATATTAACTAATTTAATTTATTTATTTATAATGATTATAAATTAGTTAGATCATATGGTTTTTCAAAGTATTCGTCATTACTGTTGTTCGACTAAAAGATGTAAATTTAATCAACGACTAATATCGAATAATTTATATATTAATGTTCATGTGCCACCTTTGCTGGTAGTGTGACATTTTGCTTGAATTATTCGTTGCACATCTTTTCGATAAAATCTAATTTTACTATTATAACCGGTACCTATTAGCAATAATTATCTACATCAATTTTCTTTTTAAAACTGTAATACTTTAGGACTTATGGAATTTGGTTTTGTTCAAAATTTCAGTATCATCCACATTTAACTTAATTAGTCCAAACATAAAATCTTTGGTTCAATAATAACAATTATTATTAACCGTACAATTCTAGCCAAAGACTTTGACTTTGAGTTGACTACTGTTGATCAACCAAAGAGACTTATCTATTCAATAGCATTTCGCTTCCATTACTTCAACTTAGATCCAACTATAGTTCTTCGATAAATCATCATACCATGATTTAACTATAATTAAAATGGAATGTTCATTTTAAAGTTCCACAATATTCTCAAGTCGAGGGAACTATGTAACATCGTCACTTCGAGATTCTCTGTCTGACCTTAGTCACATTAACAAACATAAAACTCTCAAATGGGCCATTCCATAGTTATCCGTAGTTATCAATACGTAACTCCTTTGTTCCTCCAGCGACCATGAGTTATATACTTCCTACATTTAGAGAGCATTACGCACTCTAGTCTCGACGTATGTATCGATACCATTTCTCAACACATCTTGACTAGGAATATTTAAAACATGTTATTTTTCAATGTGATGAAATTCTCATGATTACAACATGTCGTAATTACTATTACATAACATATCACTAAAGACTTTAATTTAATGTGAGTTCATCGCTGGATTTAGAGTATCTAAATCAAAGATAATGTACATTAAAATAATCACTTGATTAATTAAATCAAAATATAACAAAGTAGATTATAGAAATCAAACATCTTAATATTGAACAAGATTGGTTATCGAGTTTGATATATGTAACAAATTACATAATTACCCATATGACATACCCCTAACTCTATCAATCTCTCACTTGTAATTGGGGTTAATTGTGGAATCTTATTTCAACACCTTCGAATGGTTTTCTAAAAAACTTATCGAGCCAGTCCCTTAGTGAACATATGTGCTATATTGTTTTAATTATCTACTCTTTAACTCTCTCTAATGCCGATAAATTGCATTTACTAATGTGAAACCCTTCGTTGTATGATTTTCAACTTCTAATGAGCTGTAGTTTTATTTGTAACTGTATCATAGTACTATTATAATATAACAAAGTCATAAGATTCCCAACATTTGGAATCTCCCTGGCTTAGTTATAAATTTGTGCATTTATTTATACTCATTATATTATAGAGCTACATAAGGCGATGTACCTGGCCTTTGGTCGATACAGCCACCACTTAATGTTGGAACATTTCTAACTTAAAATTATTAACTTAATATTGAACATGAATTTGGGATTGACATAATTCGCTCATCATCAATCGTACGTTGTCCAATAAAGTATGATTACTCTTTATCGATACATCGTTATGTATTATAGGACGAGCAACTTTTGAGATTAAATCTTATTCGTTTTTATGTACTTTTGGAACCATTTCCAATATACCCACCTATGTAGTAAGATTGGATATTAATGTTCTTTACATGTTATGTTTTTCTACGTCCATATTATATTATATGAACTTATCATAAATGTACTTTTTTTGTATCAAATACACAAGTTCATGTCTGTGGTAGTTTGTTGGTGAATTTAATGAAGGATGTGAAACCATTTTGATATCATTAGGCTCATAACTGCATATATATATATATATATATATATATATATATATCAATTTGAAGAGTTCACCAACTCTTTTGCTGCACCCATCGAATAGGTACTTGGCCCTTATTCTTTGTAGTACAAATCACTGGTAACATATGATTCATAGTCGTATGGTTTAAAGAACTATTCCTCCAAGATATGACTTAGTCCATAATCCCAAAAATAATTATTTAAAATTTCAGATACTTCTGTGTTATGCAGCTAATACAACTCGTACCATTAATATAATAGATTTATTTAATAACAAATATCCAAATATTCATAATAAAATAAAACTTCATTCATTTTCTGTCAATACCAAAAACCATTATTATTTCACGAATAATATTCGGTATACGAAAATAATTTTTCATATCTTGATGCATCCATTGGCTAGTATTATATGGCATGCTCCCACTGTTTCCACCATTACTATAATAATATATGAAATACAAAGCCCCATTCAACTACTCATTATAAGATATTTATTTCTTTCACTGTAATTAGTTTATAATCGGGAGTTTTCTATCAAATATCTTATCTCATACATATGACCTTTGTAGAAAATAATTTTTATATAAAAAACTTGATTGGAACAAAAATCACATTTCTCATTCCATGTTATGCATATGCCAGTATTCTATACAATTTTTGTTTCCGATGTCCCTTTGTGAAACAAAGATGACCATTCACTTTCTTCATCCCAACTGTGCCTAAGTTACATCCACTCTTATATATTTGCTTTCATTTCTAAATGGTCGAAACTAAAAGGAAACAAATACTAGAATATCATAATGAACTATTTACAAAAGTGCATTTGTTCTTCATTAACATTTAGGGATATCGAATAAGTTGCATTTACATAAACTAATCAAGTAACATTTCAGTGATCACTTGCCTAAGTACATCTTCTAGCTCTTCGTCTGGTGCTAAAATAACAAGATCGTTATTGTAATCAATCATATTGAATACACAATCTCTTATTTTGGTTTGATTGTTTATTTCAAATGAACTAATTTCATTGAAATTTTGTACACTACAAATCGTGATCGCTCAACATATAGCATTTATATATGATAGAATATGGATCAAATATCCATTTCCTTGTATTTCTTTTAATATTCAAAACTCATAAAAGATCATACATGGTTATCTACAAATAAACACTTAAGCGATCGAGGCATAAATTTCTATATATTGGCTCTTCCATAGGTCTTGAAGTGACAAGATGCCAAAAGATTTATTGGTAAGTGCATTTATAATTTCTATGTCAATCTTAAATTCAATTCATCTATATATTTTAATTGATAAATATTTTACCAATTATAGCGATTGCACAAATTTACCAAAGTAGATGATTTTACTTTATGTAACATGCATTCTTACAATATTAGAAAGGCTAAATGTATTTATTTCATTTTTCTAATAAGGCTCCAACTAGATTTTTATGCTTCTCAATACCATAATAAAAACATAGAAATATTTTAATTTCTCTAATGGGTGTAAGGACTCGCTTACCTTGGGATTTCAACCATGAGGAATATGAACAAATCATATGTTTACAAGCGATGGATAACAATTTATCGGTTGTTAAAACAACTCCTACTTAATCTCATCTTGACCTTGAGAAATATCAAAAAATCACAAAACGATTATTCACACCTACTCACCATTTAGCAACAGATTAAGTGTAGTGCATATACCGTGATAAATATCAATAAATTTATGCATGTGTCTTACCTCATCTAGTCAATGTATTAATGGTGCCATACATAACATCTATACCTTAAGGAATATCAACAACTAAAGAGTATGCAGGTATTCATTAATATATACATGGTAGAGGACAACTTATATTAAAAGCTTCATAATTTTTAATAAATATATATTTAGTGATATCAATTTAGGAAATAATATTTTTCTTGTGAAATACCCTCATATTCAAGTGTAAGAGACATATGAAATCATTGTATATGTACTATACATATGCACTTATTCCTTAAATCTCATTTGGATTTTTCCAATTCCACTTAAATTTGTAATACATACATAGTTAATAAGTATTAACTTATTTATACATTTATAATTTACTTAATGTATCTTATTAGTTAAATCTTATTTACTTAATTTTAATTCTTATTAATTAAATCATATTTAGTTAATTTATTTTATTTATATAAAATTTCTAAACTTTTATATAGCTTATTTTAAACTTTTTAAAATAGTTAACCAACTATAAAATTTATATTTGGTTTATGCTTACATACGCATTTTAATAAATTAAATTTTAATTAATTTTATCTAATTTTTGTTATTTAATTTTTGTTATTTAATTAAAGAATGCAATTAAATATTTTAATTAGTTTGAAATTTTAATTTAGTTTATCACAAACAGTTTTAAGATAAATCTATAGCTACAACAATTACAGTTATACATATATATATCGATATATATGTTTTAATCAATTAACTCTTAACTGAATAATTTAATCTAACTAATCATATTAATTAAAATTAAAATTTCAAAATTAATAATATGATTTTAAAACTTTGAATGCATTTTAAAACTTTTATAGAATTTCCTTTTTACATTTCAAATATAACATTTAAATTTGAAATCTAATTTTAATTTCAACCAAATTTTGAAAATTAGCAAATCAATTCGAGCTTTTACATTGGGATAATTTTTTGGCTTACTTCATCACACAGACCAAGCTAGTAGCCAAGTATGCCAAAGTACTTGTTACCCAAAGCAACCTTGGATGCTACCTTTTCAAACATCATACTAAATGGGTGGGTCTTAATCAGTTATTCATAACATTACTAATTTAGACTACATAGACAATTTTAGCTCTGATACCATTGAAGGAACCAGACCAGTCAGAAGTGGGTGAAATGGGTAGATTTCAATAAAATTTTGATTTTATATCTATTGGGCCTATAAATCTAAAGGTTTTCCTAAATCTAATCTACTATAGTTTTATATAAAAATTTATTTTGTTTAATTTGTTCAAAATAGTAGTTTGAACTTAAATTAATTAATTATATATTTATAAGTGTATTAAATACACTCACATGTGTGTAGTGTACGTGCAACATATAAAAGTATATATAATTAATGTATACGTTTATAGGTGTTGGGGTTTACAATACAACGCATATATTTGCCTTTTACATATGCCTTTTTATCCACGATTTATATTTTGGAACATGTAAAATGTAATAATATATATATCTATATAGTTTACTTATACTTATACATAATGTGTTGTAAAAAAATTAATTAAAAGAAAATAGTTTACTTGGATGCATAATATAACAATCGGTGAATTCAAGTATGCATTTAATAAATGGCAAAAGTGAAGGACTTTCACCTTCCTCTATCCATTCATTTAATGCTATTTCAAATTAACATTTGAACATTTAAACCTTGGTGCATATTAAAATTAATTTTGACAAGTTTATGTGTTTTTAAATTTAAAATTAACATTTAAATCCAATTTTAGCTTAATAAAGATTCAACAACAGGTTTATGATTTTAAAGAAAAGTCCCTTAAAATTTCGAATTGAAATAATACACATTTATATATAAATATGCATACACACACATACACATACACACACATATATTATGTTTCAAACTTAAAGCAACATATACGTGTAAACCTTATAACTCCGTATGTTTTGCAATACAAAATTAAAAGTTTGAAAACAAGCTTTGATTTAGGATGAATCCAGAATTATATTTACAATGGTACACAAAAGCCGTCTTATAATTGTGAGTTGAAATAATATATACATATGTAGATATTGACTATTATGGCCAAATTTTCCACCGTCTAAGAAAAGACTCAAACAGATAGATTTGACCGAGGAATGATGAAGGAATGGACCAAAAGACTTGGAAAGCTATCAAGAATAAAGAAATGAAGAAGCACAAGAAGTCTAAAATTATAAGGAGAAAAATCAGCTAGGCACTGACCTGATTTGATTGGCATGACCCGATTCAAAGACTTGAGATAACAAGTATTCAACAGAAAAGGCTAGGACATGGAGGAATAAAGGGTTTAGATACCCAAATTCAAATTGGTACCGACCTGATTAGGTCGGTACCTACCTGATTTTCTTCTCATGATTGCTACGGCGTGACCTAGTCTTCATGCTGGATTATAGGATCTTGGAGATTTGAACGTTTTTAAAATCTGGATTGCAAGATCTATGCTGTAATTCAGTCGTAAATATGAAGTTACTTGCAACTAGAAAAAGGGGATTAACACTTTAGGATTACAGAGCAATCTTCCTCTACTTTACTCTAAAACCTCTACCAAACCTGAGATCTACTAGATAGTGGTCAGATTTCGGTTGTAGTCTTTGTATTTCAAAGAGATAACATAAGATAATAAAATTAAAGTGGACATAGATAGGAGAATTTGTCGAACCACTATAAAAATCATGTCCTTTTCTCTGTTTTATTTGATGGATCTATATTTTTTGTTCTTTCATTTGATATCGGGGTGTTGTGCCTTCCGGTGCAATATTTTTGGTGTTTTCACTAAGAAATTACTTGACTTGAAGATTTGAAGCTTGGATCTGATGTTTGGAAGAGATGAAGAGGCCTTCTATTAGAGCAATCACAGGACCTTGTCAACCAAAGCGTGGAGGTAGCTAGGAGGTGTCCTCGAGTTCAGATCCATTTGTCTATGTAACTAGGGAGGAAATGGAGAGGATGATGAAAGAGATGCAAGATGGAATGATAACCCAACAACTGTGCAATTAAAATGCTTAGCAGGTCCAAAGCGGTGGAGATGCAAAAAGTTATAGTGGAGATAAAATGACGATACAATGGAGGTGCCAAAAGCATCATTAGATATAAAACTGAATATTTAAAGTTAATTTATTGTCATCTCACATGAATTATGATCGTTGATTTGGTGACTCAAACAATTGTGCATTCTAGATTTGGTGACTACAATAGATTTTTAACTTATGTTGCGCACTTATGCCTTAAAATTAGGTCTTTACCATAATATTATTTATTTGGTGCAAAAAGGACTAGTCAAATCAATAGTTTTATTCTAATGTTGCTAAAGTGGGTTCTAAAAGGCCTCCATTAGATGACGAAGACTGAATAGTTGAAATGATCAAAATAATTTTGAGAGGTAGACCTCCAGGATAGAGTTTGGAGGACGTAAACAGAGATCCATTCATCGTAACATCCAATAGGTGAGTAAATTGACCGATTTTAAGCAACCGACGATGGGACTATACAATGAAAGGATAGATCCGACCGTTCATCTAATGAGATATATCTAACACATGGAGGTGTTGGGTGGTTCTGAGGAAATAATGGGACGTTATTTCTAATTATATTTGATGGAATTAGCTACAATGTGGTTTTGGCAGTTAGAAAATGGGTCCATAAGCATATGGTCCGGATTGGCAGACAGATTCCTAGACAATTTAGAGTTCACATTTTTCAATTGAAGAATGTGATGACACTTTTGAACATTAAGTAGAGTGTCGGAGAGACCTTAAGGAATTATTTAATTAGATTTTACACAGCAGCTGCTGCAGCTCATAAGCTTGATCCATCGATAGTTCTGATGGCAACGGTATTTGGATTTGTAAATAAGACCGACTTTAAAGTTGCATTAGAAAGGGATCCACCGATGGATCTTACACAATTTTACCATGCGGCCGTGAGGTATCTGCACCAATAAGACGCTGAGCCAAAAATGCTAGAGTTAATGTTGTGGATAATGATGGATTATCTAGAGCAGGATATAGTAAAGACAAAGGAAAGCAAAAAGCTAACGAGGCATCGAACGACCAAATCGGCAAAGGAGGGAACTAAAATTCTCCTCATATGTCGATCTAGCCGAAATCTCGACAAGGATATATTATACTAGAGGGAAGATCCTCTATCGGAGGCCAATTAAGAGCAACTTATGGATTAGAAAAGAAGTCTGAAAAGATTTTCATATTCCATGAGCCGGATGGGCATGAACAACCGAATGCAGGCATCTACGAGATCTAATAGAAGAGCAGATTTGGAGCTAGCGGCTGCAACAATATGAGAGAAACCAAACTACAGTGGTGCAATAAGGATAGTCACCATCTGCAGCAAATATATTAGGAACCATGGATCTGGATTAAGAATGAGTATTCCTTGATCGGGATGGATAAGGGTCAGGTTTGATTTCCTTGTTTTTCTTTTCTTTAGATAAATAAGATGGGATTTCTATCAGGCCACTTATACATGTATGGGACCTAGATTGGTCTCTAGGTACGCTTTGAGTTGGATGTCTGGTAGTAATCATTAATAGTAGGAAGGACATTTGCTTGATACTTTGATTTGGATTTCACAAATGAACGTTTGGTTTTGAAAATCACATAAATATGATAATTAATATACAAATTGATTGGACTTCCCTACCAGGGAGACGCGAGACAAACCATAAGGTACAAGTCCCCTCACTGAAGAGAGAGTGGATGGACTTGCATTGAAAAGAAAGTCCCATCATTGGAGAGTGAGTGGATATGTTAGGTCCTTTCGTCGGAGAGCAATTTGATTGGACTCAACATGAATATACGATCTCGAGAGATCAGATCCTACATTGGATGTTTGCATTATGATTTGGGAGATCAAGCCTTGGGGTTTGAATACCTTATAATTGGATAATGATTATTGATTAATTAATGATTGTCATTGTCTGGATTCAGTTAGTCTTACTTCTAGTGGGATGCTAGGAAATTCGATACGATTCATAAGTAATGTTCCAATTGACGGCAATGTATTCTTGCGATTATCAACGCATGATTGCATAATAAATAATTAACCTAAGATAGGTAAATCTCGGGCAAACACGGAATGACATAGATATTGATTTATGATAACATAAATCCTAGGTGAACACGGGATGACATTGATAATGATATCTGATATAATAGCTCTAGATGAACATGAAATGATTATGATTTACGACTAATACTTAAACAAGAACTAGAGTCCTTAGCTATTATTCTAGAATGACCTTTGATTTGCAGGAAAATCCAAAGGAACAGGATGGTTCGCTACACTTTGATCGATGGATAGTTAAAGAGCTTGACCGCTAATGATTGATCACTCAAAGGAAGTTGTTCTTGAGAAAAGTACAAATTACATTCATAAGGCATACCTTGGAGGCAAGTTTATGGCCAAATTTTCCACTTGCTCAAAGCAGTATGAAGAAGATTGATTATACTAAGGACTGATGAAGGAATGGACCAAAAGACTTAGAAAGATATCAATAATGAAGAAATGAAGGAGAATACAAGAAGTATGGTATAGTTTTGAGGAGACAAATCAAGTCGGCATGGACTTGATTCTATTGGCACTGACTTGATTTAAAGACTTGAACGATGAGTGTTTGTTTGGACGCAGCAAAAAAGGGGTTTAGATACCCAAACTCAGATCGGTCTGACCCGATCATGTTGGTGCCGGCCTGATTTTCTTCTTGTGATTAAAATGGCATAACCTGGTCTTCATGTAGGATTACTGGACCTTGGAGATATGGACATTTTTAAGATTTGGATTGCATGATGTGCACTGGAATTTGGCTACAAATATGAATCTACTTGCAACTAAGGGGGACTGACACTTTAGACCTAAAGAGCAATCTTCTTTTACCTTTACTTTAAAAATGTCTCAACCAAATCCGAGATCTATTAGATCGTGGTCGAATTTGGGTTGTAATCTTTGTATTCCAAAGAGAAAACATAATAAAATTAACATGGACATAGGCCAGAGGATTCGCCGGACCACTATAAAAATCAAGCTCTTTTCCCTATTTTATTTGATAGATCTATATTTTTGGTGCTTTTATTTGATATCAGGGTGTTTTGCCACTTTCCAATGTAGAATTTTTGGTGCTTTCACTGAAAAAGAACTATATTTGAAGACTTGAAGCTTATATTTGATGTTTGGAAGAGATGAAGAGGCCTTCTACTGGAGGAACCATAAAACCAAGTCAAATAGAACATGGGTGCAGCCAGGAGGTGTCCTTAAGTTCAAATCCATTCGTCTACGTGACCAGAGAGGAATTGGAGAAGATGATGAAAGAGATGCAAGATGGAATGATAGATCGATAGTTGTGTGGTTGAAGCGCTTAGCGGTTCCAAAGTGGTAGAGGTGCAAAAGGTTATATTGGAGATAAAGTGGGGATATAGCAAAAAACAGCATAGGTGCAAAATGCCTCATTAGATATAAAAATAACATTTAAAGTTAATTTATTCTCATTCTCACATTGTTTTGGTAGAAAAAGAAGTATTTTTTTAATTTTATATGACAAAACCAAAGAATATCATGACAACATAGTCCAGATTTGGTGACTATGATAGATTTTTACCTTACATTGAGCATTTAAGCCTAAAATTTAGGTCTTTTCCCTAACTTTTTTGATTTGGTGCAAAAAAGAACTAGTCAATTCGACCTTTTTATATTAATGTTGCTAAAGCGGGTGCTAAAATGCCTTAATTTAGCAGGTACAGCGAAAAACAATGGGGCTTAAAGTGGACTACTATTTAATAGCGCTAAATTGAAAAAACATAGCGATCGAAGAGCGCTATGCGCTATAGCAGGGATGTATTGGGCTTTAGCCGGGCTTTAACAACACTACTCGACAACAGAAGTTAGAGGGATTTTTCAAAAGGATGGGGTTGGAGCAGTTGGAATTCAAAACCAAATGCCAAAAACCAATGCAGGAGCCCCCATGACCAATTCAGCCCGGTACAAACCTTAATTTACAAGTGGCACTATTGATTTTGGCTTAGGATGCGATGAAATGCCACGAGTAGACAATGCCAGAGCTAGAAATGCAGATCAAAATGCAGATGCAAGGCGACATGGACTAGAACCAGAACCTCACCATAGGAACAGGGGGCAGAATGGAGCTATGCATCAGAAACCCCCATTAGATGACAACGACCGAATAGTTGAAATGATCAAAAGAACTGTGAGAGATAGACCTCCAGACTTGAGTTTGGAGGATGTTAATTGAAATCCATTCACCTTTAATATCTAATATGCAAGGAATCCACCTGATTTTAAGCAACTGATGCTAGAATTGTACAATGGGAGGGCACATTTGACCATTCATCTGATAAGATACATCGAATATATAGAGTTTTTGGGTGCTTCTAGGGATCATCATTTCTTATTATAGTTGATAGAGTTGGCTTGAATATGGTTCAAGCAATTCGAAAATGGATCTATAAGCTTGTGGGTTGAATCGGTAGGTAGATTCTTAAGACAGTTTAGAATTCACATTTCTCAATAAATGATTATGATGAAGCTTTCAAGCATAAAGCAAAGGGTCGAAGAAACCATTAAGAGTTATTTAGCTAGATTTAATGCCATAGCCGTTATGGTTCATAAGTCGGATCCATTGATAGTTCTGATGGCAGCAGTGTTTGGAGTTGCGAATAAGATTAAACTTCAAAGTTGCTTTTGAAAGGGATCCACTGATGGATCTTATGGAGTTTTACTATGAGGTTGAGAAGTATCTACGTCAGGAAGACGCTGAGGCCAAAAGTGCTGAAGTAATGCTGTTGATAAAGAAGTACCATCTGAAGCTGGATATTATATGGACAAAGGAAAGTGGAAAGCCGATGAAGGAATCAAAGGACCGAAGCAGTAAAGGAGGGAATTGAAATTTTCTTCATACACCGATCTAAGTGAAACCCTAAAGAGGATATTGTTATTTACCAGAAGATGGATCTTAAAGCTAATTTAACACTAAAGGAGGGTGAATAGTGTTTTCTAATTTTGTGAATCCTTTTGAATTCTTTTAAGATTATAGTTTAAACAATGCAATTAACAATCACATATTCAAACATGGATAAATATAAATGCAGTAGAAGTAAAAGGAAAGAACACGGTAGGATTTTATACTGTTTCGGAGTTCCCTACATCCAATCCTGTACAGTTTGTTGTACATATTTCTATTCAAATAGCAAAGTCGATACAATTTAAATTTCAAGGTAACAAGACACGCCTCCTAGACTTTTCAAGCTTTGGGTAGACTCACTTGATTTAGATGGGCCATAAGCACACCCACTTGAATTTTTGGGTCACCAAGCACAACGAATTGATTTACAAGGGCCACAATCACACTCAATTTATTTACACAGGCTATAATCACACACACCAATATATGTGTATGATTTGATAGAGTTTTACAAACACAGATCATTGATCTTGAATACAAATGATCCTATAACCTCTTGAACAACACTTTGATCATGTTTGAGTGAGAGAGATGATAGAGATTAGAGAGTAGCCAACAGAGAATCGAATCAGTGGAGTTGAATTTGATTCCGATTGAATTTGTGAATAATTTCTATAAAATTTCTTTTAGAAAACAAGAGAGTGAAAGAGGAGATAAAATATGAGAAAATATTTAACAAAATTTCATTGTTTTACTCCCTATTTATAGTGAAACGACAATCATGTCTATTCTCGAAGAGATACGACAAAAAGACACTTCCATTCAAAATTTGAATTTTGAAAATTAGATCTATGTGTCGACTACTCTATGGGGATATGTCGACATAACCATTGTAATTTTGAAAAATAATTTATACAATTTATTTTAGAAATATTAAGTTTTGTGAAATATCTTGACACTTTGTAAAATCATTTAAACAGAGTTTATACATATTTTAATCATATCAAAACTTAAGAAGACATCATAAAATTATTTTTAGAATATTTTAAATATATAAAGGATTTTAAATAATAAAGTATATGTAAATATATTTGAAATCAAAGTTGTAACAAATATTTAATATACTTACAAATATTTAGAAAGCTTTAAAATTCAAATTAGCAAAGTATAATGTTCAAAGTATATTTAAAAATACTTTAAAAAACATAATTTCTCAAAGTATAATAAAATCAAAATGTTAGAAATAATTTGAAGGCTATTTTAAAAGATTATTTTGAAAACAAGAATTCTTTTTTAAACCTATTTTTGAATTTTAGGATATTTGAAATTGAAGATCATTTAAAAAGGAAAAATAAAGAGAGAGAGAGAGAGAGAGATCAAAGAAGTGCTATTAGGGTTTTAACAAAAATTGTATGGCTCTATAACTTATCTTGGAAATCTTGAGTTCTTCAATCTTGAGTTCTTCAATACTCATGAGTCTTCAATCTCTAATGCTTGAATAGCTATATCAGCCTCTTGAATCTTCACTTGATGCTATACAGTCTTCTTAATTAGCACCTATCTAATATCATGCACCACATATTATATATATCTTGACAAAAAAATTTGTATCTATATTTCATATAATGTAATATGATTATTATCATCAAAATCAACGCCTAAGGAACTAACATTCTACCTCTTTTTGATGATGACAACCATGTATATAAAATATGTTATAACTTCCCAAGAGTTATAAAACTCCCACTTAATCTATGCCTAGATTTTATATATTTCTCCCCCTTTGTCATCAAAAAAAAAATCTAACTAAAAACTCCTCCTAACTAAGGTACTACATAATATATATATATATATATATATATATATATATATATATATATATAGTAAGATGTAAAAGCAATTTGAAAATGCAATAATAGTAATATAAGAGTGATAACATAAATTATTTGTATTAATCACATCAATCCAATATATATATATATATATATATTCAAACTAATGTGATACAAAAACCAACTCAAGCAATCAATTTAATTTACACAAGTCAATCCAATCCAATCAAGAAGTCTATACACACTAATCAAAAGTAAATCCAAATCAAACAAAACAAACCAAATTCAAATCCTAACAAATCATACTAAAACATGATAGTCCTAAGTATTAAGGTTTATTCCTGATTATGGAAGAATTACGGGCGGGGGCAAAAGGGATAATGAAAGTAGAAAATTCCCTTTTGTTCGACAAGATTTCCATCTAGATTGAAACAAACTTCTCTAACACAATGGACTCCATCTTTGTCCATTTGTTCTTCCTCTTCTTCTTCCTTTTCCTGTTCTACATTTGTAGGGTTAGGATTATCCTCTTCAATCATTATTGGATTTGTTAGATTATCCAATAGATATTTCTGTAGATTTCGTAGGATTCTACCTTGTTTTTCATGTTCCTTGGAGATTCTAAGTTGAATCATTTGTATTTTAGTAAGCATTTGCGGAACAGTCTTCATTTCATCCTTAAATTTAGTCGCTTTGGCCATGATGATGTTCTAGAGAGGCCCTTGTGTAGGAGATGAGAATAAAAGGAATGAATTTCCTTTCTTGGATAGTTAGAATTAGAGGAGTCTATGGGATTATTTTATTTCAAAATATGTAATAATGAAAAGACCGAAAAATGAAGAAAAAGTTGAAATTTGGTGGTTATATAACTCAGTTCGAATTTTGAATTTAACTGTACATGTCGATGTATCAATCCATGTATGTCGACGTATCTAGTATGAATTTGATGATTTGTTTTTCTTTTTAATTTTTGATTTACATGTTATTATTTTTATATTTCCGATAAAGAAAAAATTCCTAACTCTCTTCTTAGCTTCGTAAATGATGTTTGATTAAATGGTTTTGTTAATATATCAGTTATTTGATTTTCAGTATTTATAAGTCCTAGTGAGATTATTTCTTTGTTTAAGTGATCTCTTAGAAAGTAATGTCATATAATCTATATGTTTAGCTCTAGCACACTCTTGAATCATTTTATTTTTACATTCTATTACTCCATTTTGCTAAGCCATTCTTGGAAAAGAAGAATTATGACTAATTCGTTTCTTATTACAAAATTTTCAAAATTTTCATTTTCGAATTATCCTCCATGATCGCTTCGAATATTTTTAATTTTAATAGATATTTGATTTTGAATTCTTTTAACGGAGATTTTAAACATTTCAAAAGAATCACTTTTAGATTGTGGGAAAATTGTCCAAGTAAAACTTGAAAAATTATCTATGATTACAAAGACATATTTATCATTATTTATAAATTATATTTGCGAGAGACCGAAAAGATCTAAATGAAGAAGTTCAAGGGGTCTGAGGTAGAGATCATATCTTTTGGCTTAAAAGAACTTTTTCTAAGTTTTCCTAATTGACACACATCCCATAGATTATTAACATTAAAACTTATTTTAGAAAGACCCCTAACTGGATCATTTTAGAGAGGTGTTTGAAATTCAAATGACCAAATCTTGTATACCAAATCTATGATTCACTTGATTTAGCCAAAAGATACAAATTATCATTTGATACCTTCATACTTAATATGTAAATGTTTCTTTTCCTGATGCATTGAAAGATAATGTTTGACTCATTATCTTCAATATAACATTTATCTCTTTCAAATTTAATTTTAGATCCCTTATCACACAATTGACTGGTACTCAATAGATTGTGTTTTGATTTGCTAACTAATAAAACAATAGAAATAGTAGGAGTTTTATAATTAGTGACATTGTCGATGCAAATCACATATCCTTTAGAGTTGTCTCCAAAATTGACTAATCCACCGTCTTTGTAAATGATATATTGAAAGATCTTCAGATTTCCAATCATATGCCTCTAGCAGCCACTATCCAATATCCATTTTTCCTTTTTGATTTGTAGAGTTTAATCACTAGGTGTTCATTCATTAAAAGCCATGTGACATGTCTATTCTTACAAATTATACCTTTTTAAAAGATTAAGTGACTTTTCATAATGAATGGATACGAATTCATGAAAAAATAACATGTTAATTTTGTCAGATTGCTTTTCAGAAATAATATTAAAAATGTTATCAATATCTCTTACCACTAAAACTTTCCAAAACTCAAATTACTAAATTTTGGGAACCAATGCTTTGATATCAAATGTTATTTAGCGGAAGATGGATCTTAAGGCTAATTTAACACTAGAGGAGGATGAATAGTATTTTCTATTTTTTGTGAATCCCTTTGAATTCTTTTAAGATTATAGTTTAAACAATGTAATTGACAACCACAAATTCAAACATCGATAAATATAAATGCCGTAAAAGTTAAAAAAAGGAAAGAAACACTAGGATTTTATACTGGTTCGGGGTTACCCTACATCCAGTCCCGTACAATTCCTTGTACATATTTCTTTTCAAATAGCAAAGTTAATACAATCTCGATGTCAAGGCAACAAGACACACCCTTTAGACTTTCCAAGCACTGGGTATGCACACTTAATTTACACGGACCACAAGTACACCCACTTGAATTTTCGAATCACCAAGCACTCCCAATGGATCTATACGGGCTACAATCACACCCAATTGATTTACATAGGCTATAATCACACCCACCAATATATGAGTATGATTTGATAGAGTTTTACAGGCACTAATTTGATTCTAATTGAATTTGTGAAGAATTTCTTTTAGAAAACAAGAGAGTGAAAGAGAAAAGAAAATATGAGAAAGTATTTACCAAATTTCGTCGGTTTATACCCCTATTTATAGGGAAACAATAGTCACATCCATTTGGGAAGAAATACGACGAAAAGACACTTCCACGTAAAATTTGAATTTTGAAAATTTCGGCCAATTTTGCCGACATACTTTATGGGGATATGTTGGTATATCCTTATAATTTTGAAAGACACTTTATAAAAATTATTTTAAAAATATTAAGATTTGAGAAATATTTTGATACTTTGTAAAATCATTTAAACATAGTTTATACATATTTTAATCGTATCCAAACTTAAGAAAACTTTATCAAATTATTTTTAGAATATTTTAAATATATAAATGATTTTAAATATAAATAATAAATTATAAGTAAATATATTTGAAACTAAAGTTATAACAAATATTATAATATACTTACAAATAGTCATAAAGCTTTGAAATTAAAATTTAACAAAGTACAATAACCAAAGTATATTTAAAAATACTTTAAAAAACATAATTTCTCAAAATATAATAAAATCAAAACATTTGAAATAATTTGAAGGTTATTTTGAAAGATTATTTTAAAAACTAGGATTCTTTTTAAAAACTATTTATGAAATTTAAGATATTTGAAATTGAAAATAATTTAAGAGGAAAAATAAAGGGAGAGAGATCAAAGAAGTGCTATCGGGGTTTAAAAAAAAT
Organism: Allium cepa; assembly: GCA_030765085.1. Lineage (NCBI taxonomy): Eukaryota > Viridiplantae > Streptophyta > Magnoliopsida > Asparagales > Amaryllidaceae > Allium > Allium cepa. The sequence goes on from CM060928.1 coordinate 252,432,472, forward strand.
TCTATAACTCTTTGGATGATAATATTATTTTGAGCAAGTTATTGTTTTGGATGATAAGTCTTTGGCTAATGTAGTGGTAGGTGATGATGAATATGATACTATGGTTGAGGAAGTGTGGTTCAATTCATCTCAATTAGGTAAAAATCGTGCTTGCATGCCTGGTGTGTATGAAAATGTCGAGCTCAATTTCCCCATATCCAATACAATACCCTTTGTTTCTTCTCCTAATGAAACTCACGTCGTTCCTTTGGACTCTCCTTCTAGGGCAGCTCCAAAATGGTCGTCATTGTTCTCCGAATTGCCAAAAAATGTGAATGTGCATTCTCCTCGTTGTTTTGATAAAGTTGAAATCGATGGTGTTATGATACCACCGAGGGAAGTGATTGAAGCTAATGTTGATTATTGGAAAGATTATTTGGTGGGATTTTTCCTTGACTCCAAACCCTTCTATCAGCTTGTTAACGCGAGATGCAACCAGGTTTGGAAGCTTAGGGGGTCCGAGTGTTCATTTTGATAATGCTATGTTCTATTTTGAATTCTCCCGTAGTGATGAAAGACAACGTATTTTAGAAGCCGACCCTATTTTCATAGGAGGGAAACCATTCATTATTATAACCTAGAGTCCGTTTGTTGATAGGGCTAAAGTTTTGATATTATTTATTCCTATCTGGACCCACTTTTTTCGTATCACATCTGTTCTTCAGCCTCTTATTGGGATTTGTTGGCTAGCTGGCCTTGTTGGTAAGGTGATATGTTATGACACTAACACTGTGGCCAGAAGGAGACTTATTTATGCCAAAGCTTTGATTGAACAAACTCCTGCCAAATTATTACCTTTGGTGTCAAAAGTCAGACTATATGAGGGCCATTTTGCTGAGGTTAGAGTTCACTATAATTGGAAACCAGAGATTTGTACGTCATGTCAGTCATTTGGGCATATTTCGGATGCTTGTTCTAGTCTGGTCTTCGCTGGCCTTGTTCTTCTTGCTGAATGGATTCCACTTCCACGTCCTCCCTTACGGAAATGGGTTCCAAAGGTTGTGCCTCCCTCATCTGATTTGTTTTCCACTGTAGCCCAAGTCAGTGTAGGTTCCATTGTTGATGCTCCTCTAGTTCCTCCCTCTGCAAGTTTGTCTCCTTCAGTCCAGTTTGAGGTTAACTCTAGTTCTTTGTCCGATTCTGTTATTTGGACAAACGGACCTGGCTTCGTGTTCCTTCTGATATGCGGTACTCGCCTAAGATTGACCATTTTATCCCTATATCAGTGATTTTAAGTGTGAGAGTCGTTGCCTTATCTATCGTATTGAGGGTGGGGGTATGTCCCTCACTAGGGTTGGTGAGATTGGTAAGGTGAATAAAAGCAATTTTTATGATGTCAGCTGGGATAGGAAATTAATTACTCTCCTGCTTCTGAGGGTTATGATCTGAAATTGGCTGTTCTCTTCTTTGGTTATTCATATGTTATTGGTCCAGCGTTGGATGATGATTGTGGCTCTTCCTCCTCTTCTAAGGATGCTTAGTCATGTTCTATTTTTGTAGTTTAGGCACTTCTTTCTAGGTCCTATGCTTTTCTTTTTTTTGTGATTTGGTCTCTAAACCCATTTAGCTATTCTGTGCATGTACAGAACACATGTTTTCCCATTTTTATACGATGGCATGGCCCACTATAAAGCCGGCTAGCTTTGCTAATAAAATAAAAAATTTATAACTCTATAACTTATCTTAAAAATCTTGAGTTCTTCAATCTTGAATTCTTTAATGCTCATGAGTCTTCAATATCTACATCTTGAATATCTATACCAGCTACTTGAATCTTTACTTGATACTGTACAGTCTTCTTATTTAACACTAGTCTAATATCCTGCACTATATACTATATATATCTTGATAAAAACATTAGTATCTATATTTTATATAATATCATATAGATTTTGTCATCAAAGTCAATGCCTAAGGTACTAACAAATATATCTAGATACTATGGGTGGATGCCCTATCAAAGGGCAGCTAATAGAGAACCCACAGATTAGGAAAAAAGATCTGGAAAGTTTTTGCTATTCCATAAGATGGATAAGCTTGAAACAAAAGAATGCAAGCATCTGCGAGATCTGATAGAAGAGCAAGTTTAGAGCAAGCGGCTACAACAATATGAGAGGAACCAAACTGCTGTGGCGCAGTGGAGCAGTCATCATCTGCGGTAAATATATTAGGATACGACCATAGATCTAGGTCAAGAATGATTATCCCATGATCGGGATGGATATGGGTCAGGTTCGATTTCTTTGTTTTGCTTTTTGTTTCAAATAAATGAGATGGAATTACTATCAGGTCGCTTATACGTGTATAAGAATTAGATTTAAACACTCTGATTAGGATGTCCGGAAGTAATCATAAATAGTTGGAATGCTTAGGATGTTTGCTTGATACTTTTATTTTGATTTCACAAATGAATGTTTGGTTTTGGAAATCACTTGGATTCTAGACGATTTATAAGTAATGTTCCAATTGGTGGCAATGCACTCTGATGATTAATAGCGCATGATTGCATGATAAATAATTAGCCTAAGGTAGGTAAGTCCCGAGTTAACACAAGATGACATAGATATCGATTTATGATAACCAAAATCTCAGACGAACATAGGATGACACTAAAATATGATAACTTAACCCAGGGTGAACATGAGATCTACGCTATTAAAGCCCCACAAAATCCCTACTATAGTGTATAGCGGTCTTCAACCTCTACGCTATTTCAATTTGACATTGGTAAATAGTAGATCCGCTTCAAGCCCCGCTATTTTCTGCTACATCCGCTAAAACAAGGAATTTTAGCACCCTCTTTAGCAATGTTAATATACAAAGTTTGATTTAATTAGTTCTCTTTTAAACCAAATCAAGAAAGTTAGGATAAAGTTCTAATTTTAAGGCACTAAGTGTTTAGTATAAGTTAGAACTCTAACGTATTCACTAAATCTAGTCTACATAAATCATGAGATTCTTCCTTTTGTTATATAATATTAAACAATGTTTCTTTTTCCTACATAAATCATCTGAGAATGAGAATAAATTAACTTTATATATTTGGTTTTTATATCTAATCAATCAGTATGCACCTCCGCTATTTTTCGTTATATCCCCGCTCTATCCCCGTTATAATATTTTGCAACTCCATCATTATAGAACCATTAAGCGCTTTAACTATACAACACGAGATGGATCTGATAATGATATGTGACAACTTTACCCCAAGCGAATAGACAATGACTTTAGTAATAATATCTGATATAATAACTCCGGATAAACATGGAATGATTATGATTTATGACTAACTCTAAAGCAAGGACTGGAGTCCTTAGCTATGGCAGTCTAGAATGACCTTTGATTCATAGGAGAATTGGTAGGAACTAGATGGTTCACTACAAGTTGGATCGATGGATGGCTAGAGGGCTCGACCGCCATTGATTGATTCATAAGGCATACTTGAGGGGGGGGGGTAAGTGTTAAGACCAAACTTTTACCATCTCAAAACAGACTTAAACAGATAGATTGGACTAAAGAATGATGAAGGAATGGATCTAAATATTTGGAAAGCTGTCAAGAATGAAGAAATGAAGGAGTACAAAAAGTTTGATGTAAATTTGAGGAGACAAATCAGGTGGCTATCGACTTGATTTGATTGGAACTAACCTGATTTAAAGACTTAAGACGACAAGTGTTCAATGAAAATGGCTTGGATAAGGAGGAAAAAAGAGGCTTAGATACCCAAATTTTGATCGATCCTCATGTTGAATTATTAGATCTTGGAGATTTGGACATTTTTAGATCCGGGTTGCAATATTACGTTGGAATTGAACTATAAACATGAAGCTACTTGCAACTAAAAAGTGGGGATTATCACTTTAGATCTAGAGAGCGATCTTCTTTTACCTTTAATTTGAAAATCTCTACCAAATCCAAGTTTACTAGATTGTGGTTGGATTTGGGTTCCAGTGTTTGTATGTCAAAGAGAAAATATAAGATAATAAAATTAAAGTTGGCGCAGACCAGGGAATCTACCGAACCACTATGAAAATCGTTTTCTTTTCTTTATTTTATTTCATAAATCTATATTGTTAGTGCTTTCATTTGATATCGACGTATTGTGCCAATCTTCGATGCAACTGTAATCAAATTTATTTTATGTTTTGAAAGGCATGCATACATGAAATTTACGTTCAATTCCATAAAATGGTTTCAAGTAATTGATTTATGTGGCTTACTATATTTTATAGTGATATGCTAACAAAATAATTCAACTAATTAAAACTAGTTTAAAATCTAATTTAAATATCAATTTAAAGACAATATATAAATGTTAGATTGGAAAACATAGGTATATAAAAGTTCATTATATATGATAAGGAATCTAAACATGAAATAACATATAATCAAGTAAGATGTACAAGATACGGATCTAAAATATACTAACCATGATGTGACATATAATTACATGAAATTGAGAATTACTCTTTGATGTGGCCTACAACCACAACTTCAATGAATGAAAACTCCTAGATCTGATTGAATCACCTCTAGAAATTGCAACGGTCTAAAACATCACTTTTATATTTATTTTATTTTATTTGTTTTGATTTTATTTTGGCAATTTTATGGCTTGGAGGCCATGATTTTCAGTCGAGAGAGAATGAGAAAGAGGAGAATAAGAGAAAATGAATTGTTAGAATGAATTAATGAACGAATAAAATGAACTTTGTTTTGAAGGAATAATTGGAACCTCTCTAATTTCTTCCTTAAAACCTTCACTCTTTGATTACTCATCAAATCTCAATCAAATCCCTTTCCTTTTGTCATGTATGATTGACCAAGATAACGGTTAGTGGGCCCTTAACCATTTAGTAATTAATCACATTGACTAAAATTTAAATATCTTAATGATATCATATATCAACATGTGCATACATAGCATTTATATATATGTGTGTGTGTTATACATTAAATACTAATAGCATTCAAGTATCAAATCAAAAAAAGTATAACAATATATATTTGATAATATTGTCTAATTTAATTTACTTACAATGATTATAAATTAAATAAATCATGTGGCTTTTTTGAAGTATTCATCATTACGATTGTGTGATTTAAATGTGAAAATTCGTTATTGATTAATATCGAATTATTTGAATATTAACGTTCATACGTCACCTAAGCTAGTGGCATGACATTTTGGCTGAATTTATCGCTTACACATTTTTTTGGTAAAATCAAATTTACTATTGTATGTGGTACCTATTATTGATGATTATTTACACCAATTCTCCTTGTCAAATCTATATCATTTTAGAACTTATTGAATTTGGTGTTGGTCAAAATTCTAATATTTTCTATGTTTAACTTGATTAGTCTAAAAAAATAATTATTATTAACTGCTCTGCTCTACTAGAGACTTTTACTTTGAATTGACTACAGTTGACCTAATTCTAAAACACCGAGAAGATAAATTCTCTATTAAGTAATGTTCAATTCCAATGCTTCTATTTAGACCCAACTATAATTTTTCAATGGATTATCATGCCATGATTTACTATAATCAAAGTAGAGTGTCCACATTAAAGTTCTATGGTATTCTCATGTCGATGGCACTATTTAACATCGTCTCTTTGACATTTTCATTGACCTTCGTTATACTAATCAATAAAAAATTCTCGAGTGAATCATTCCATAGTTATCCAATAACAATAAATATGTAACCCCATGGTGTCCCTAACCACTATGAGTATTACATTGTCCAATATTTGCAGAGAATTACTTACTCTAGTCTCAAAGGATGAATCGATATGCATTCTCAAAACATCTTGACTAGGAATATTTAAAACAATATTTTATTTTCCAATGTGTTTAAATTCTCATAATTAAAACATATTGTAATTACTATCACATAACATATCATCTAAGCGTTTTCAAATTAATATACTTAAATTAATTAATTAATTAATTATATCACTATAATATCAAGTTATTATAGAAATCAAACACCTTTATTATGAACAAGATTAGCTATCGAGTTAGATATATGTAATAAATTACATAATTGCCCCCAGGGCTTACCACTAACTCTATCATGAAGTGCACCTACTAATTCGATGGACATTTTGGTTCCTCTGAAATTTGCAACTACTATTGGATCTCTCCTAGTGACTCAACATCTTAGTATCCCATAATCTGATTATAAGTTTGGGATCCTATAGATATTTTGAGACTATAATGCATCTTGAGACCAATTCTTTATCCTAATTCTCGGTCCTATAGGCCTTGTGCATTGCCTGTTTGATGTCAACGTTGGCTAACCGGTTAACTCTAACCGCCATGTCATGGTGGGACTCTTCCCCATCTAAGAATGTCCCCTCATTATCCTTGAGGTGCGATTCTTCTTCCACCTTGACGCTTTCTGCAAGATCATCCTTCCATTCCCTAACAAACTACATCTTACTAGTTTGGTGAGTCTAAAGTAGAGGAATATCTGTATCCTTAACCTCTGTATTCCCTTACGGATCTATGTTGACTTGGGGAGCATCTACATCTACAGAAGCCTTAGGAACTAGACTGGATACCTCCGAAATATTCCTCTAAACTTGGAAGCCTTAGCCTTTCCTTTCCTATTTCTTATCGGCCTTAGTGATAGTGGAACTCTAGCTCTACCAATTGATCGATCCTCCGCATGTAAGCAATATTAGCTAAGGACTTCATTCATATGCAAGTGTGGGACCTCGCTATTCTTTTGAGGGATTCCACTCGATCTTTGACCCATACCCTCAAGATTCATCCCTAAAGTATCCTTTACTATACTTAAAAGGAGGTATAATATATAATTAACACAAAGATTCCCAAAGGAGAGGAACTATAATACGAAGTCGTGAGTGGCTTATATCTGAAGTGCCATTGATGAAAGTAAGGAAAATCATCCTGGATAAAGAAGTACTCATACTTGAATATGCTATATTTTGAGTACAGATCCTTCGTTGATTTGAGTTTACTACTCGATTCTAAATATAATAAGAAATATTACTCTACCTTGCTCTTGATGGCATACATAATCCAAAGCTGCCTACGGGTTAGAGGCATTTGGTATTCTCTTATAAATTTGATGTAAAGACTTGATAGAATAGCATAGCCGTTGGGATGCAATTAAAATAGCACAATCTTTAGATATACCAACACTCCCGCTATCTAGGGAGGTATAGGGGGAGGAACTTTATAGAGTCAGTGGTAACTACTATATGCCACTTACCCCTTGGAGGGAGAATTGGCTCATTGTTTTGGAGTTGGTTGAAGCATGTCTTTTCTACATAGTCCGTGTGCTAAAGCGATATTGTCCAACTATTTGGAAGTTGAGTAGTTGCAATAATATCAATTCAATCCACTAATAGCTGCAAGAGGCCATAATCATGAAACAAAGAAAGGGCAGATCTAGGCAAGCTTACCCTAACCTTAAAAGATGAGGAACCCACAGTAGCCGATAAAGAGGAAGGATGAACTCCAACAATGCTTAATGATCGGGTATAACATCTAAGTGACATAACTTGACCGATACATTGCCTATCTCATTCACTACCATTTGTTATGAGTGTGTACCATGATAAAGTATACAAAGCAAGGAGTTAACAATTCATTGGGTAGTTTGGTGGTTGCTAATCCAAACCTAAAGTACGGTGCCAAGGCGACCTCCTTGAAAGGAAAATTTCACTAGGTAAACAGTCTATTAGTGGGACAAAGGACATAAAACTGAACCAATGTGAAAATCTAGCTACCAAACCACACCTAATTCCAAACTAATATACCGACCAAATTTTAGTGTACCACGCCCATTTCTATTCGGTATTTCCCAACCAAATGTATCAATTCCTAAATAACAAAAGTATTCACAAAAGACTCCACTATTAACACTGCTAAGTAGTGAATATTGTTTAGTAACATTTGCATAATTAATCACCAACCATTGAACAAGTCCCACTTTCTCTTGTTGGTTTGGCAACCTAGGCTTTAAACCCTAGATGAACCCTAAGATGCATTACCAATCACAAACCAATAAACAAGTTGCTCTTTTTCTTGCTGGTTTGGCAACCTAGACCTTAAACCCTAGCCGAATCTTAAGATCAAAAATCAAATCAACTCAAACTTTAGTGCTAAAATATACAAGTCAATGTGTATATTTTAGGAGCAGGGAATGACAATCCACGGCTTTCACATTTTAGTCTTATGATGCATGACTAGCATATCTCCTTTTTCTAGTCATTCCCATAAACCCCTAAAAACCGAATGGCTCTAAATCACAAAATATCAATTTTAATATCAATTCATTCTAAAGTTGAACCGTGTTTTGCTAATCTAGTATGTTGCTTAAGCCCTAACCATTAATCTAAAGCGACAAATTCCTAACCCTACTTTGCCGTACCATAACCCAGTTAATAAGAATTCCAAAATTGTTGAACTAATTATAGTAATTGATAAATAAAAGCGTTACCTTGTTTGATTTGCAAAGAATATAGGTGAATTTGAGATTTGAATTTGGCTTGAATCGAATTTGAGAAGCACATGAGCTGGGAGAGGTAGGGACTCGGTTGGAGGAAGCAAAGATGGTAAGGGGTAGAACTGAGAGGGGTTCAACATTTTTATAGTCCATTCAAAAAATTTCTGTTACAAAAAAAACACAACTATACAGAACAAAGAAAGACTGGACAAAAGCACAATCAAACTGAGTAGACAGGAAGCAAAATGTATAGTTTCGAAAAATGGTTCGTATGTTACAAGATAAGGATGGTAATGCGTTTTGCTAAAGAGGAATAAAGCACAATGTTCATTATACAAAGTATGCTTTGAGGGGGAGGTAGGGGGAAAATGTTGTATGCATTTTTACCCACATTACGATGAACATGAAAAGATGCTACAAGAAGTAAAAATGGCTAGAAAGTCAGTAATCAAAGTGTTACCACTTGGCTAAAGGTATAAGGCAAGAAGATCAAGGAAAATCACAAGGAGAAACAAGGAACATAAAATGTTTGATGGCCTTGGTTTTTTGGGTACATTCCCGAACCAGAAACCTTATCTAGTAGATGAAACAGAATGAGATTTCTTGTCCAGTTTTCTCTATTGCGAACCAAACATCTAAACCAAGTTAAATATGGAAGTATCTGAACCGAGCAGCATAAATATGAAAATACTGGAATAACCAAGTTAAATAAGGAAACTTCATATCTTATAGGCGAAACTCTATGTATCTTCATTCTTATAAACACATAACCTATGAATTGTAATAGCGGACAATATGGAGAAAAATTATAGCCAAATAGAAGCACCCGACTAGGATTTTAAACATCAAAAAAACCTTTCTTTAAAGCATCTAATCACCGTGTTTCACATTTCTAGATGGACTACGATAAATCTTTGTGTTCTTTACTTTGCTAAAATTTGCTTGCTATATAATATATTTGTGGTTTGCCTTTTGAAAATAAATCATAATACAAATACAATAGCTGTGTTATATGCCCTGTATTCACAGTTCTACAACAAATAACTTGGAGGTGATTATCTATTTTTTAAGCAAACAAGTTAAGGCCATATGCCATTGATGATGTCAAAGGGATATATATACATCAGATAGTTGAATTTATATTATGAACTAGTATAAACTATTTTTAAGCAACTTGTTTAATTAATATTTTTGTATGTAATATTATTTAAAATATGTAATCATATTATTAAATATTGTCAACATATAAACATATATTTTAAAAAAGTTATTTGGATTAAATAAAACACGTGTATATTGTTATATGAGCAAATTCATGAAATTTTGATTTTTTAAACCCTTACGGATTTAAATACAAATTATCTTTGTTTTAATCTTTCAAGTATTTGAATTACAAAACATTTGACTTTTTCTAAATAAATAAGATAATAAAAAAATTGTTAAAAACTGAGAGTAATAAAAATAATTTTTTATACTAATTTTTTTATATACTTGTATATATGTATATGTTTATATGTATTCATACACATGTACATACATATACATACACACTTGAGAAATTATTTTTTTAGGCTTCAAATATATAATTAAAATGACAGTAAAATTAATACAGTGTGTGTATTTAATTTTATTATTAATTCATATTTATAAATTATTTTTGCATTAGTTAAGCTCGGAATTAACTAAGAACTCGTTCGCATTGACTTTTTGGTATGAACCAAGTCCTTAGTAAATAAATAAACAATTTAAATATTTAAGACGGTATAGACTTTTTTGAAGTATAATATCAGACATAAATTCCATTTTATAGTCATTTAGATGAAATTCCAATTCTAATCTTTTAAGCTCATCTGGTAACAACATTTTATACATGTATTCTTTTCATCATCGATGTATCACTTAGATACCTATATGTTGGTTTAAGGTTAAAACTCTATTAATATCTGTATTTTCATATAATACTCTAAAATCCTTAGTTCAATTCGATAACGTTTATCGATTAACCCTTTTGATCTAGCAATATATCTTGACTTTAAGTTGACTACTAATTATGATGATTCGGTATTTTATAATGAATGAGACAAATTCTCCCTTGAGCATTGTTTCACATCAAGCAATTCAACATTTGCCTTGAAGGATTCGAGCCGATCGGAAGCAGGTCAAATGGGTGAATTTTAAAAAAATTCTATCCTGATCTTAGTTGAATTTATGAAGCCTAAATAGATTTTTGATCTAATAATTTTATAAAGTAAATCTCTAGTTTATTTATTTCGTCAAAAGAAATATTATATATATATATACAAAAATTATTTAAATTTTAAGTTATAGCTTATAAATGTATCAAATGCAAAATATGTGGAATGCACATGCTACATGTGTACATGGTTAATGTAACTTTATGTAGGTGCTGGGATTTACATCGCAATAGACCCATTTACCCTTTATATATGCCCTTATTGTCCAAGATATTGTTTAACATCATGTGCACTAGCGTAAATTACACGTACATGCATCTAATAGGTAGAAATATTTAACTTTTATTTAATAAAAAAATTATGGACAAATGTGTGATGTAAATACAAAAGCTTTAGTAATCACATTACTTTTATTTAAAGCAAATTGACAATGAAATTCCATTAATGAGTGATTGGTAAAGGAATGGCGATGGATGTTGCAAATCTATGGTGAGATTCCATTGACGGATGTAGTGCATTTTTGGAATTTCAAAAGGATACCGTGGAAATCATATTCGTTAAATTATATTTGTTAATAGTAGAGATATAATAAATGTGTAGAAGTTGTGTGCATACATTGAAAACATGTTAGACAATCCTGCATGATTTGAAATCCTAAATTACCAATAGTGAATTTGGTTCGGTTAAAGAAAGATTTGATATAATATTACATTTATTACACAATATCAATCCTATGATTTTGAATTAGAGTAGCCAAGAGTAATACACCGCCCAAAATTTAGAAGCGTTAAATACTCTAGTCTCAATGGACGTATCAATATCCCTTCTTAATACATCTTGATTAGGAATATTTTGAATAATATATTATTTCAATATGATAAATTTCTCGTGATTAAAAATTCATTATCATATAACATATCATTTAAGTATTTTCTATTTAATATTCTTTAAATTAATTACTTATTTATTATATCACAATATACCAAGTACACAACAGAGAGAGAACACCTATAATTTTGAATAAGTTTGATTATAGAGTTAGATATATGTAACAAATTACACGGTTGACTCTAGGGCATACCCCTAACTCTATCAATATCTCAGTTGCATTAAGGTTCAATTATAGAATCTTATTCCAATTTCTTAGATTAGTTTGTCAAAAACCAATCAGGTCGGTCTCTTAGTGAATGGGTCCGCTATTTTGTTTTAATTATCTACTCTATCAACCATGTCTTCCTATGTTGATAAACTTTTTATCATGTGTAACTTTTCGAAGCATGTTTTTTGACTTCTAATGAGCCTTAGTTTCTTTTACAAATTGTATCGCAGCTTGTTATAATAAACAATGCCATGGAATTCTAATTTTTTGGATTCATCCTTCGTTCAGTTACAAATTTTTGCATTTATTTATACTTTTTTTATTGCAGTGCTTTTTAAGGCGATGTACTATGCCTTTGGTTGAATCAGCCACTACTTACTGCTTGGAACATTTCCAACTTTAAGTTCTTAACTTAAGATTGAACATGGATTTAGGGCTAACTTACTATACTTGATAACGCTTGTGAAGTTCGTGTCCATGCACTCCCTTGAAAGGAGTTCGTAATTTCTATAAACAATTCTCTAGTATTTTGCAAATACTCAAGAACACTCTTAATTTTCATAGAGTAATATTAATTTGGATTTATTACTTTCTTTATGTACCAAACCCATAAGCGAAGTGTGATATTATAGATAATATTCATGTATGATGATTCCTATTACTAATGCATAAGGAACCCAACTTACATGCTCCATATTAATGGTATTAAAACATTAAATAAAATTTAATAATTAATATCTCATAAATACTAATTTATACAATGATTATGAATTAACTAATTCATGTGGTTTATTCAAAGTATTCATAATTTCGATTGTGTAACTCAAAGATGTAAATTCAGTTAGTGATCAATATTTAACAATTTCAATATTAACGTTCATATGCCATCTTTGCTAGTGGCATGACATTTTGACTGAATTTATCACTTACACAACTTTTTTGATAAAATCCTATTTTACTTGTTATAGGCGGTAATCGCTTGTAACGATTGTTTAAACCAATTCTCTTCATCAACACTATATCACTTTAGGACTTTATGGAATTTGGTTTAAGTTAAAATTCCAATATCATCCATATTCAACTTAGTTATACATATCATAGTCCTTTGTTTAATAATAACGTTTATTATTAACCATACTACTGTAGCTAGTGATTTTGACTTTGAGTTGACTATAGATAACCGTGATAATATCCCCATATAACCAAGAAGATGAGTTCTCTATAGAGTAGTGTTTCATTTAAGGGGTGTCAATATTGAAGTTCCACATCGTGACACATGTTAGAGTCAATACTCTTAATAGCTTACTTAAAGCCAAGGAAGTTCTTTTCTCAACATTAATAAAATTCATAATTTCTCTTCAACATGTGAGATTTATTATTAGACATTCTAATGTACCATGTCTATTTCGTTTGGTTAATGTCATTTCTTCCTTTATTGTCAATTTTGTCTTTGGATCATATCCTTATCCATTCTATAACTTACAATTTCCTAAAGAAATACCGTCATCCTAAAGTTGGTGTTTCTTGAAATAATAGTTATTTCTTAGTGCAATGGAGTAGATATTCATAAACATTTTATGAAATTTATATGTATGTTTAAAACTTATTTGATTCTAAGTTTACGAAATTTATGTTCATAAAATAAGTTGATTTATCAATATTGATTGGTCCAAAACTCATTTAGGGTGGTCCACACAAGATCGCTAACATACAAGTATTATGAGTAGTCTCTCGACTCATATAACCTGTAATGTCCTTGAGCTAGTATATGTAGGGATTTCTTATAAACATTTATCTTATATGATACCATAAACTTTGTCTTAGATGAAATTAATTTTAACCTTATGTACTTACACGAAAGTAGATGGCCTTATAGAAAGAAGTTAACTCAACTCGCTCGTCATTATTCATAAATTGTCCAAAAATTCTAAATAATTGTTATTAATACATTATTATGTATCATAGGGAGGAGTGACCTTTGTGGTTTAACCTTATTCGCTTTTAGGTACCTTAGAAACTCTTCCCAATACACTCACTTGTTCAATTAAATTGAATTATTTAGTATCTTTACATATTATGTTTTCTACCTCCATATTAAATCCTATGAACTTAACATTAATATATTACTAGTGCATCAGATACACATGTTCATTTCAATGATGATTCATAGGTGAATTTCAATGAAGTGTATATGACCATTTTGTTATCATTAGAATTTGAACTATGTACATATGTATCAATCTGAAGAGTCCACCAACTCTTTTTTCACTCCAACTAAATTGTTGCTTTGTCTTTAATCTCATGAGGTATAATTCATTAATATATGATTCATAATCATATGATTTAAAGAATCATTTCTCCAAGATATAGCTTAGTCCTTAATCCCGAAAATTACCGTTAAATTTTTAAATACATATGTGTTATGTCGCTATTTCACAATGAATATTCAAAATATCCATTGAGAAATAAAACTACATTCATTTGCAGTCAATACTGAAAACAATTATTGTCTTATAGATAACATTTGGTATATTTATGAAATCAAATTTTCTTATCTTGATTCCATTGATACGTGTTATATGACGTGCTCCCACTATTTTTAGCATTACTATAATAACTTATGAAATATGAAGATTCATTTAACTGCATATTATTGGCTATTTATTTCTTTTATTGTAACTGTTATAGTCAAGAGTTTTTGATCAAGTATCTTAAACTCATAGAAATGACCTTCATCGAAAACAATTTATATACTATAACGCTATGGAATATATTTCAGATATCTCATTCCATATTAAATATCCTTTATTATTTATAAAATTTTTGTTTTCAATGTCCTTTTGTAAAGCATAGGTGACCATTCACTCTTTTCATCCCAATCGTGTCTAAGTTTCATTTCTTGTACAAGTTACTTTCCTATCAAATGGTCGAACCATTCAAAGGAGGTCCTTATTGTAACCAATCGTATTTGTGAAGACCGCCTTACACCTTCGATACCTAATACCTATGTGATGTGCTATGGACATACCCATTCGATGGAGGACGGTAGCCAAGAATACAAAGAATAGAAAAATCCAATTAGAAGACTTGTAGAACATCTCACAGTGCAAACAACATAGACGTAAAACAGGCGAGACAGTGATATAATCAAATGAATTGCAAATAAGCACATCAGAGTGCATTTGATTCACATACTATACAAAAACTGAAATAAAGAGTTTATGCATCCGAAAACTCCAAAATAAACTCTATAACTATCTCTAATAATAAAAGTACTTACATAGCTCCATAGTACTGCATGGTGGAATATAAGTGATAGTAAGCTCCAATCGTAGGTATATGAATGTGTAGCATTCTGCTCGTTCTCCATATAGCTCGATGCACTATCCAGACCTGCTATCCTTAATCTACTCATTTAAAGGCACCTAAGATAATAAAAGCAAAGAATAAAACTTTGGGTCAAACAACAATCTGGCGTGAGAGATATATCATCTCAAAATACTGTAAAACTCGTATATAGTAAATAAGGTATAAGATATGAACAACCATACATGATCTGTCCCTACATCCAAAGAATTCGTACATGAACACGGTACAGGCTAAACTACCATCATAAGAGGAAAATATAGGGTATAGAGGTATCACACAGCATACCAAGTACATAGAAAACATAGCATCCATCACATTGTCTTGCATCTCTCACTTAAGTGCTTCAGATGTACAATAACTCTTTTAGATGCTCCTCATTTCCCACATAGATGGCAAAGGACTTGACATATGCAAACGTCCAAACACAAGGTTACACGTAGATTACCTTGTACATACAAATTAACCTATCCCATCAATGAGCATCACAAGCACAGAGTTATCCATCTATCCCTTAGCATACATACCGATTGTAGGACTATCCTATAGATGCTCAACTCTTGCCTACACTGATGGCTAAGGATTGGACACACGTAGATGTCCAAATATATGGGTACACGCAGACTACTCTGTCCTACTTACGAGCATCATAATCTCACTCTTTGAGCTGTCATGTAGAACTCGTCCTTTTGGTCCATCATCAGATGCCATAGTCACTCATTACGTCGAGTCATTGAAGTCATCGTACTTCATTAATTACCGTCCCAAGTCATTTACAGCCATTACAAGGTCATCCACCTACACCTTGAGCCAACTCCGTAGACTACCAAGTAACCCAAGTTCTGTTCCAAAGTTCATAACTATACTCTATGCTCCACCCTTGTCGGTTCAACTCCTGACCGAGCCAAATGGGACATAACTGCCAAGCCAAGCGCTAAGTATCAACGATGAACCATACCCCATGCTAAACCACTGACCATGCTCTCTTGCAACCACTGACCTACCACCTGTAAACCATGTCTCCAAGACCGACCATCGACCAACCATCTGCCGACCACGTTTCTAAGACCGGTCGTCGACCTACCACCTACCGATCAGGTTTCCACGACCGGCTACCGAGCCACCCTAGATACCAACCCTGTTTCCATGATAGACCACCGACCAAACCACCTGTTGACCTTGTTTCCATAACCGGCCACCGAGCCACCACCAACCGACCCGAAACCCTATAGTAGCTCCAGCACACCAAATTGCACCATCACTATACTTAACGCTTCAACTCTCATGCATCATCTATGAAACAACATGACTCTAAACGTTCGAGAGCCAATCCATCGGAGCTTGATTTAACAGTTCCTTACTCCAAGTTGCTCTGATAAGCATTTCAACCATACGTGCATTTACACAATCACAGCACACACATACATCACATCCAACTTCCAAACACCTAAATACACATCATACCATACCAAATCATCAAGCAATCACGTCCCTAATATAGCCTATCACATATAAAGGCAACTATACTCCTAAAACAACTTGATTAGAGGGCTTTAAACAACTTAAGATTGATTTTTCTATAGGATTGGCCTTGAAAATAATTTTAAAACCTAATTTGACTTCAAAAATGATTTTAAAACATATCAAAACCTACAAATACATATATAGTGAGGTGAGAGATGATAAATCACTCACCAAAACACCAAAAATCCAAATTTGAAGACAAATTGAAGAAAATCCGAGAATGGATTGAAAAAAATGATATTTTATCTTCCCAAAAATATAGATGTGAAGGTCCCTAATGAATTACCTTGTTAATTTAGCTCTAATATATGGTTTAGATGTGATTTGGAGGAGAAAAGAGAAGCTTTGGGTAGAGGAAGGGTTAATTAAGGCTTAGGTCTATAGAGAAGGGTGTAAAAGTGATTTAGGAATGATGGTACATCCATATAAGGTCTCGAAACCTAAAATGGATTAGTGAGCTTGCCCTCAAACTACTAATTACCCACTAAACTACTCTAAAAACTACCAATCTTCAAACAGCCATGACTCCTAACTAGAAAGTCCAAATCGCTATTACGACCACTCTACGGAAAGGGAAACCATTGTATCTTTTCAATGGAAGTGGCCTCAGGCGCTAATTCGGCTTCTATTAAAAGTTACACAAGCTACAATTTTCCATGGGTAAAATTGTCTGAAAAATTTCTAAATATAAGAAATATCTCTAATAGGAATTTCCCAAAGTTATAGAGTTATACCACCTCACATGAATTTGAAAAATAATATTTTATGATTCTTTGATATGTAAAATACGGGTCGTTACACTCTCCTTTCTATAGGAATTTCTCCCCTGAAATCCCCAACATAAACGAAGTAAAGTCAAACATAACAACCTTGCATGCCCAACATCCATGAGCAAACATGTCAAACATCAAAGATGCACACAAAAGCAATAATGATATCTATGCTTATCTTGGCATGCAGGATACTAAGCTAATATATATGATATCGATAATGGAAGTAAACGCGATAAACAAAAGTCTTACCAAGTAAAGTGCTATGAATAAGCGGTCCTCATACTCTCCTAGGTCCCCCAAGTACAATCACCTTTGCTCTCACTCCACTGAACCTTCACTAGCTCTACCATCTTCCTCCTAAGCTCCTTCATATTACATCCGACGATACGAATAGGCCTACAAGGTCTCGATGCTTTTGGTTCAATCTTGATATTTATCAAGCTAATTCGATTGAACTATCACACATGTGCCATGCAAAAACTTCCACAAGTGAGATACATGGTATACATTGTGCATGCTCGCCATCTTTCGAGGTAAGTTGACCCTATATGCTAGATTTTCGATCCTCTCGAGTATTAAAAAAGGACCATTGAATCTCGGTGCCAACTTCCCTTCGTATCGAAGCGAACAACATCTTCAGTGGAGAAATCTTGATAAACACCATATCGCCAACAGAGAACTCCAAGTCATGTATTCTCCTATCAGCGTAGCTACTCTGTCTGTCTTGGGTAGCTTTCATCCATTGCCGAATGACCTCGATCTTCTCCAAAGTCTTTCTAATCATGCTTGGCCCAAGTGTCAGTTTCTCATCCTTTTCCAATCAACATGAAGGATCATTGCACGGTCGGGTACGTAATGCCTCAAATGTTGTCATACCGATGTTGGACTGATAACTGTTGTTGTATGCGAACCTTGCTAAGTGTAGACGGTCGTCCCACGAGCCACCAAAATTAAGATTACAAGCTCATAAGAGATCATCTAGAATACGATTCACCATCTTGTTCTGCCCATCTGTTTGTAGGTGATAAGCTCTACTGAGATGCAGCACTGATCCCCAACGCCTCTTGTATGCTCTTCAAAAACCTGCTAGTGAACAAAGGGTCTTGGTCACTCACAATGTTCTTCGGCACACCATGGAATCACACAACCCTTTTCACATAGAACCTGACAAACTTGGATGTCGTTCTACTAGAGTATAAATCAGCCACTCTTTGTCAATCTATCAACTATGACCCAAATGTTATCATCCCTCCTCTGGACATCGGCAATCCATTGATAAAGTCCGCCAAAACTTGTTCCTTTTCCATTCGGAAACCTCAAGCGGTTGCAGCAAACCGCTCGGCTTCTTCTGCTCTGCATTTACCAACTGACAATTCATGTACGTCGAGATGAATGTACAACATCCTTCTTCATCCCTTCCTCATAAAATGTCCATCTCATGTCGCATTAAATTTTATTGCCATCGAGTTATATAGTTAATCTCGAATGATGGCACTCATGCAGCACCTTATTCCTCAAGTCATCCACATCAAGAACAAACAGTCTCCCATCCTTACGGAGCCAACCATCATGGTCGATCATATACTACTTCATCTCCTTAGACTCTACCCCTTCCTCCATCCTTGCCATGATCTCCACTAGTTTAGCGTCTCGCCTCTGACTTGCACCGATCCATTCAATCATGGAAGGTCTGATCGTCAAGCTAGCCAACACTTCCAGCTCTAGCTCACATCGAGGTCAAAAATCATAGCTAGCAATAAACTCCAACTGCCTCCACTCTAGGAATATTGCTCCCAAGCTAGTATATCTCCTATCAAAGCATCAACGATCGCATTTCCCTTACCATGTGTATAGGAAACGTCGAAGTCATAGGAGGCTAGGAAATCTAACCATCGCCGTTGACAAATGTTAAGGACTGTCTTAGAGATTAGGTACTTCAATGACATTGGTCCATATATAACTCGAACCTCTCCTCAAGCATATAATGCCTCCATATCTTTAAAAAAAAATACTATTGCTGCCAACTCCAAATAGTGAATTGGATACTTCCACTTGTGCGGTTTCAGCTAGCGACTAGCATAGGCAATAACATTTCCCGTCTGCATCAACAACGCACCAAGTCCAGTACTACATGCGTCTGTGTATATAGTCAGCTCCTCATTCCCACTCGGAATAACTAACATCAGTGCGCTCATCAACCTCTCCTTCGGACTGGCAAATGCATGCTTGCACCTTGCGTCTCAAATAAAATCTAATTCTTTTTTTTGTCAAATTGGTTAATGGTGCTTCTACCTTAGAGAAGTCCTAAATAAAACATTTATAGTATCCCACCAATCCAAGGAAGCTTCTCACGTCTGTAGTGGTCTTGGGCCGACCCTAATCCTGTATTGCTGCAACCTTCATAGGATCCACAGCAATACCCTGCTCAGAAACAATGTGACCCAAGAATCTCACTTCCCTCCTCTAGCAGTGACACATAGAAAACTTCACCTTCAATTGGTGCTTCCTCAACGCCTCGAGCACAATCCTAAAATGCTCTTTGTGTTCCTCTTCCATCCTCGAATAAACAAGGATATCATCTGTGAACATAAGTACAAACTTCTTTATCTTATCCCTGAAAACACGGTTCATAAAATCACAAAGTATGCTGGTGCATTGGTTAGCCCGAATGACATAACCAACCACTCATAAAATCTAGGTGGCGTACGAATGCTGTAATCGGCCCGCTTTCCTTCGCCACTCTTAGTTGATGAAACGCCATCGTAAGGTCCAACAGAGATAACAAACTATCACCACAAAGCTGATCGAACAAGTCCTCAATATGTAGGAGTGGATATTTATTCTTCTTTGTCACTTATTCAGCTCATGGTAATCTACGCGCAACCTCAAAGTGCCATCTTCCTTAGTGGAGAATACTACTGGTGCACCCCACTCAGATATCCTTCTAGAAATGAACCCTCGTCTCAATAGGTCATTCATTTGCACCTCCAACCCCTTCTGCTCTCTAGGTACCATATGCCTCAAAGGCATAACTATCAGTTTGGCATCCTTTTCTAAGTTTATGTGGAACTCAATCTCTTGGTATGGCAGTAATCCGGTCACCTCCTAGAATATGTCCATATATTCTCTCACTATAGATATAGATGATAACTCTTCCTATAGAGTCTCAAGTGAATATAGAAAGCTAACTATAACTCCATCCTCTAGCAAGTAGTCAATCACTACAGTCCGCCCCTCCATAGCTCCAATCATCACCAACAACCTCTCGCGGTCCACTACTACAACATACTTCTCAACTAGTCCATCCTTAATATAATATTGGACCCCGCAAAATCCAAAAGAAAGCAATCATATGCAAACAAACATCCATGAATCTATCAGGCTAAGTCTCGATAAACCATGCAAAGGCTGGTAGAGCCTCCAACTAGGTTCGTCACAATCAAGGGTCGGTCAACAATTTCGAGTTTCAATCACAATCTATTTACCAAATCACAAGATATGAAGGAATGTAAATCCCTTGTATTGAATAAAGACGTACAGGCATATCAAAAATAGAAAGCATACCCTGTATAATGGCACTCATTACCTTCTCCTTCGCCGCTAGAGCACTGGACAAAGCTGGAACAACATTCAAAGTGAAAGTAGACATAATTTGCTTATTTCTTCGCGGTTCTAGGAAATCCTTCTTAATATGTCTAGGCTTGTTGTAGTTGAAATATCCTTTCTTCTTATTCCTACGGCCTTTGCTAAGATGGCCCCTTTGTCCACATTTATAGCATGTAGGGGCCCTCTTTGTAACACCCTGATATTTTATAGAAATTATAATTAAAAAGAAATTAAAAGCGCATTTGGTACAGTGGTAAATGCGCATGTTGACTTCCTTAATGACAGGGATCAAGTCCCGTTGTCGTCCAAAATTTGAAGCAATGTTTTTTAGCTGGTTCGTTTTCAGCGATTTTCCTACGTATTTCAGCGTTGTTTCTGACATGTGGCGGCTTCCCATTCGCTCCAGTGGTGTAATAAGATGAGATGGATAAATTTTATTGGTTGAGTGATATGTATGATCTAGAATGGATAAAAATTAAGTGTATGAAAGAACCAAATTTAATCTACAATAATCTAATGGATTATATTCACCCAAACAATCTATTAATAAACCATCTAACCTAAACCTAATCTCTTATTAAGTCGTCGTCATAATTCTACAGTAACATTAATGTGTATTATTCTTCCTTCTATTCTCTACTAAATAAACAAATCACTAACAAATTAAATTATTTATATATATTCAAGCAATTTCAAATTTTAGAAGAATCAAAGAGAGAAAGATTAAAGCAAAGCTTTTTCAAATTTATACAAACTCAGGTGCCAGATGAGTGGGAATTAATGTGAAATAGAAAAATAAAGTAGTTCAATTTCAGTACTTTTCTAGTACGTTAATATGAATTAATTTCTGTTATTAATTGAGAATAGATGTAAATTATTGCAACTTCTTCTTCTTCCACTTCTCAAATTTAATTCATATTTGGTTTAAAATATGGAACATATAAATTGTCTATTCAAGTTTTATGGCATAAATAAGATTGAGATTTATGTAAATTATTTTATCTTCTTCTTCCACTTCTTAATTTGAATTCATGTTTGGGTTGAAATTTGAAACAAATAAATTGTTATTCACGTTTCATGGCATAAATAAGATTGGTTTAATTAAACTAAATTAGAATTGTTACTCAATTTCTAATGGTAGAACAGGTTAGTTGTATAAATTCAGAATATGTTACTTGAATAAAATTATGGTTTTGATTGATATAATTACATAGTTTTGAATATGGTTTTGAAACAAAATTGAGAAGTCTAATTGGCATAACTGTTTGTTTCATATGTAGCCTAAAAATGTAAAAGTGGAGTTTTTTGTAATTAAATGGTTTTCGGCTATTGGGTAAATTTTTTATACAGATTAAATCTTTAAAAGGAGAACGTAAATTAGGGTGGAAAAAATGTAAATTAAATGGATCCTACAGGCTAGTGTAAAGCTGTAACAAAATGGTATAAAAATTACAAACAAACCATACGGACTGAACGGATGTGAAATTGAAATATCATTTATGTAAGAAAAAGAGAAATTGTGAAATAACCAAATCGGATGTAAAAATGGCCTAAAGAAGATTAATGGAAATAAACAATATGTAAACTACAACGGTAAAATTAATTAATCTAGAAGCGATTTGGTAGGCAGACCTTGTAAAGATTTGGATAGGTGTTTCATGCAGTTAAGACCAAAATATAGTTTTGGCTATATATACTAGGAGCGGGCAAGTATGTTCGCAAGGATGTTTGTTATCTTTTATAGGTTACTAGTACATAGGATAGATAGAATCCGCAATCGTAGGCTTCTTTAGGCAGATCGACGCGGACGGAACAAGAAAAGTGGGCTCCGACATAGGCTTATTTAGGTAGATTGTTGAAGGATTTTGCGCAGCCAACCCACATGCGAGCGCTCTTTCGAAGGACTGACACTTTGGATAGGGATAAGTTCACGTTGGTGGCCGAGGAGACAATAGGATAGGAGTGCAGTTTGGCAAAGCCTGAGCGCAACTTCGGGGTCTTGTGAGGTTGTTTGAGTCGGCGCCAGTCAGACGTAAGAGACATTTAGTCACAATGCATGGGTGAAAAGCATGACTTTCATGCTACAGCACATGGATAGGTAAGGACAGCAGGTCCGACAGGCCGATTGACGTTTAGTATTACTACATGGTTGACTTCCCTAGAGTGACCACAGACTTTGTCTTTTTAGGAACTGTATCTAAGAAGGATTCACTACATTATATTATTCACCCTCTACGACATCCGAGGAAGAAGTGGAATTAAACTGTTTTATTCTTTCTGATTCATTTTATTTCTCATTCACTAGACTTTATATTTGATCATTCCTATTTTTTCCTATTTTCCCCAAATCACAAGAGGGCAGGTCTAGATTGCAGTTCTTTGTAACTTAGAGGGTCATTGGAGCAGTTGTTATCTTTAGCTTTTGTTTCTTTTGTTTCATGTACTTCGTTTCTCTTTTCCGTACTTTACTCTATATATGGGGATCTATATTGTGAACTTTGTTATGTTTTATGTTTTGATGGAGACTACTTGGTACTTTTAGTTTCAGAAATAAATTTGGGATAATGTTGTTTTTAATAAAGCTGTTTTGCTATTAAATTATAATTACTGAAAGTTTTCTTCCGTTGTAATATTTTAATCATTTTATGCTGCTCCCTTAGTCTTTGTGCTATGTTATGGATTTTTATTTCACCTGACCACCCGTGCTTCTAGTCTGTCTGATTTTCAAGGTGCCTAGAGGTGAGGGATGTCATAGTTGGTACCAGAGCTTAGGTTTTGGTAATCCTAAAAATATTTTAAAAATATGAAGGTTTTCGAATAATTTTTAAAGGATATTCAAAATAATACTTTCAAAAGTATATGTGTATATTTTATAAATTTTTTTAGAAATGGGTCCCTCGTATCTCTTTTGCCCTATCTATTGAACTATTTGTGGAGTACCTAATCCCATCTTTTTAATATCTACAGATAGAAATGTCTGAACCACAAGATATCCTCAAAGTTTCAAGCCTTAATATGCCTGCTTGGTTCAGATGTTATTTGCAGTCTACTACACGTGTAGAGCCACCAGCTAGGGATGCTGCTCCGGTAGAAGGGGCTCCAACCCATCCTCCAGGCATTCTCGATTTTTCCAAATTATGCAAGGACTACACTAGCTTCGGAGGCAAGCCGTTTCTTGGCACCAAGTCATATACTTAGGCGAAAGCTTGGATCTGTAGTTGTGGGAAGATATTTGGACTTATGGGATTGAAGGATTGGCTCGAAGGCAGTTGGCTTCGTGGCAGTTGCAAGGAGAGGCACTTTGTTGGTGGGAGACTGTGGAGACTGAGGCTGATAATTTGACATGGGAAGATTTTCATACTAGGTTTGAGAGGAAATTCTGATCGCAGGCTGAAGAGGAAGTGTAGCTAGAGAAATTTACACAGCTCAAGCAAGGGGATATGACAGTTAAGGAATATGTTAATCAATTCAATGAGCTTGCCAGATTTTGACTAGACCTGATCAATACCCCTCACAAGAAGGCACTGAAGTTCGCTAAGGGTTTGAGTTAGCCACTATAAAGTTTGGCGATGAGCCACATTCCGATGGGAGCCACTTTTGAGGGATTGGTTGAGATGGCTTTACTTGCTAATGCTGAGAAGAAAGGAGATGTGGCATAGAAGAGTGATGGGAAGAAGTAGTGGAAAGGAAAGAGGAGAGGAGGAGGAGGGTTAGGTGGAAAATGGAAAGTTCCAAGGAAGACTAGAAGTGCAATTCTTGTGAGAAACCAGGTCTTCTTGCTAAGGATTATAGAGGGGCAGGAGAGCGAACGAGACTAAGGTGCTACCTTTGAAATTAAGTAGGGCATATGAAAAAGGACTGCACGTCGAAGCCCAAGGACAGTTCACAGACACCTTCACAGCCTGCTAAGGCTTATGCTTTAGAGGCATCTCCTTCCTCTAGTACTCGTCCGGTTGTGGACAAGGAAGGAAGGTGATCATCTAAGGTGTATTATCTATCTCTAATTTTCCTGTTTGCACCCTATTTGATTTTAGAGCTTCGCACTCTTTTATATTTAGTATTATGGTAGAGGGTCTTTGTTTTGATGCTTGCTTAGTGACCGACCCAGTAGCTGTATCAAATCCCATAGGAGGATCGGCCTATTTGTCCATGTTATGTCAGGATTTGAAATTGTTCATTTTAGGGGTAGAGTTTGACTGTAATGCCTTTGTATTGGGCTTTTAAGGATTCGGTTGATTCTTGGTATGGATGGCTATCCATGTATGGTGTTGTTATTGATTGCAATAAGAGGGTAGTGAGGTTAAGCACTTGTAGTGGATGTACCTTGGAGGTATCTTGTGATCCTAGATGATCGGTCATGTTGAGCTACTTTATTGTCTTGACTTATCTCCCGATAGTTTGGGTTCGGCACCCATTGTTAGAGACTTTCCAAATGTGTTCGAGGAGATTGCTAGCCTCCCACCTTAAAGAGAGATCGAGTTCAAGATTTATCTTATCAATAATGCCAAACCGGTTGCTTTACCAGTAAGGTATATGGCTCCTAATGAACGTCATGATTTGAGAAAGCAGATTGGAGAGCTTTTGGAGAAGGGCTTCATTCATAGGAGCATTTCTTAGTGGGGCGCACTTGTCGTCTTTTCCACTAAGGCGGATGGCTCTCTCAGACTTTGCATGGATTATAGGGAGCTTAATAAGCCGATGAAGAAGAATCGTTATCCTCTTTCCCGTATAAACGATCTCTTCGACCAGCTAGTAGGAGCCAAGGTATTTTCGCAGATCGATTTGGCCATGGATTTCATCAGTTGCGAGTGGCAGAGGATAGCATCGAGAAGACGCGTTTCGGAGTTTGGATGAGTTATTTGAGTGGTTAGTCATGCCATTTGGGCTGACTAATGCTCCGACATATTTTATGGACCACATGAGTCGAGTATTTTGTGAATCGTTGAATAAGTTTATGGTGGTGTACATTGACGACATTTTGGTTTATTCACGAATAAAGGAGCATCATACTGTTCACTTGGAAGAAATGCTTAGGACCCTGCGAGCACAGAAGTTGAAGCCGAAGTTCTCCAAGTGCTACTTTTAGAGGGACGACGTTTGCTTTTTGGGACATATCATTTTGGAGGGTAGACTTGCAATAGATCCGACGAAAGTGGCAGCAGTACAGGATTGGCAAACCCTTAAGAATGCCACGGACATAAGGAGTTTCCTTGGTCTTGCGGGCTAATATAGGAAGTTCAATTACGGACTTCGCTAGGATATCAGCTCCACTTACCCATCTTACAAAGAAGAACTTAACTTTTGTTTGGGATACCAAGTGTGAGGTTGCCTTTGGTCGATTGAAGAAAGCTTTGACTACCGCACTCGTATTGGTATTAATGGATGGAACCAAGCCTTTCTCAGTTTATACGAATCCTTATGGTATAGGGCAAAGGGCGGTACTGATGCAAGAGGGTAATGTAGTGTGCTATGCCAGTAGATAGTTGAAAATGCATGAGAAGAACTACTAGATGCATGATCTTGAGTTGGCACTATCTCTTAAGAGAAAGATTTGAGCTTTTCACGGAACATAAGTCTTTGAAGTATCTATTCTCTTAGAAAGATTTGAATTTGAGACAACAAAGATGGATGGAGTTTTTAGCCTCTTATGACTTTGAGATTCCTTATACCGCTGGCAAGGGTAATGTTGTGGCAGACGCATTGAGTAGACGGAAAGTGGTTTTAAGTCCTCTGATTTTGAAATGGAAGCATTTGGAGTACATTGCTACCTTTGATTTTAGACCTCCATCAGATTTAGCTCCAGGATTGTTAGCAGCCCTCGACATCCAGCCTACTTTGATGGAGAAGATTGGAGCAAGGTAAGGTGAGGATGAAGAGTTAAAGGACATTTTAGATAAGCTTGGTAGAGGAGAGTCGTCACCACATCTTAGGCACTATACCATGGACAATAGGGGATGGCTTAGAAGGGATGGTAGACTTTGTGTTCCTCGTAGTGAGGATTTAGTAAATGCAGTGTTGGCAGAGTCACATCATTTTAGGATGACAGTGCACTCTAGTGGTGATAACATGTGTTGGGATATGAAGAGGGTATTCTATTGGCCCGGAATAAAGAAGAGTGTGGCAGAGTATGTATCGAAGTGCATCACTTGCCAATGGGTAAAGGCAGAACAGAAGAAGCTCGGAGGACTATTGCAGCAATCGGATATTCCATTATGGAAATGGGAGAGCGTCTCTATGGACTTCGGGATGGATTACCAAGGTCACAGAGAGGGAATACAAGCATTTGGGTCATTGTGGATAAACTGATGAAGAGCTCTCACTTTGTACCCATTAAGAGTAATAGGATGACCTCTTTTTGATGACACTTTATGTAAGGGAGATAGTTAGGCTTCATGAAGTTCCCGCCAGCATTGTGAGCGACAAAGATCCATTATTCACCAACAATTTTTGGAGGAGTCTTTAGCAAGCCTTAGGAACAGAATTGAATCTGAATACAGCATGTCACCCTCAGACAAATGGATGGACTGAGCGGGTAAATATGGTTTTGGAAGATTTGCTCAAATTGTGCATCATTGACTTCGAAGGCTCTTGGAAAAACCACCTACCTTTGGTGGAGTTCGCGTATAATAATAGTTATCAAGCAAGCATTGGGATAGAACCTTTTGAGGCCCTGCATGGCAGATCATATAGATCACCATCCTATTGGTGGGATACCACCGATAGGATCTTGATTGGACCAAACTTGGTGAGGAAAACTCTCGAGAAGATGGATTTGATTCGCAAGAGGTTGAAGACTGCACAATATAGACAAAAGTCACATGCCGAGAGAAGAATTTCAAGTTTGGAATTTAAGGTTGAAGATATGGTTTTGTCAGGGTTACTCCTCTGAGAAACGTTATGAGATTTGGCTCAGTGGGTATGTTTTCACCAAGATTTGTAGGACCCTTCCCTATTACCGCATGGATTGGAAAAGTGGCATGCAGAATTGATCTTCCAGATAAGCTGACAGGAGTTCACGATGATTTTCATGTTTTGCATATGAGGAAGTGTCTACATGATTGTCCAGTAGTAGTAGAACCCGATCAGCTAAGGGAAGTAGAGGTAGAGCGTGAACACACTTGTGCATCATACACCCACCCGTATATTGGAACATGGCATCAAGAGATTACACAACAAGGAAGTTCGTCAAGTGAAGGTTCAGTGGGGAGATGACCCCAAGGAGTGCACATGGGAATCTTAGGAGAGAATCAAACTTCTTATCCTTTTCTATTTGAAGGTACACCTCAAATATCCTATTTTTGATCATTCCTTAGTTAGGGTCTTTCCGATAATCTTTAGGTAAAACCTATGGATGGTAGCTTGGTTGTAAACATGTCATTATGGCATGTTATGTTTGATGGATGAAAATGATTGCAAGTGGATGCCAATGTTTACAAAGGGATGCATTGCATGCACTAGATAGATATTTAATCGGATAACCGGCCAACTAGGTACACACACCTGCATATGCGTGCCTGTTGTCTATTGCATTTGGACATGGTTGTATATAAATATACATATATATACATACTTATATACATATATCTGTGTCTATATATAAGTGGATGTTGCATATGGATGGTGCATTTGGGTAAATGATTGAAACATACATATAGAATTATCAGTTATACTAGGGCAATGGCAAACATTTGGTTGCATGGCATAAGCATACTTGCATTACATGAGGTCAACTAAATTAGTAGACCTACCTTTTCGCATTAGGTAAGTTCGTATGCATTTCACTTTGCAAAAATCATGAATTGCATTAGTTAAAAATAAGGACAATGGTAGAAATTGATGATGGTTGAGAAGATAGATGTAGTTCTTGGATGCTGGTTGTTAATTACGTTCTTCCGTCTTTGGAGATTTCGGGAACGAAATCCTTTGTTGGGGGAGAATGTAACACCCCGATATTTTATGGAAATATAATTAAAAAGAAATTAAAAGTGCGTTTTGTATAGTGTTCAAGGCGCATGTTGATTTCCTTAGTGACCAAGGATCAAGTCCCATTGTCACCCAAAATCTGGAGCGATGTTTTTTAGCTAGTCCATTTCCAGCGATTTTCCTACGTATTTCAACATTGTTTCTGATATGTGGCGGCTTCTCATTCACTCAAGTGATGTAATAGGATGAGATGGATAAACTTTATTGGTTAAGTAATGTGTGTGGGCAAGAATGGATAACCATTAAGTGTATAAAAGAACAAGATTTAATCTAAAATAATCTAATGGATTATATTCACTCAAACAATCTATAAATAAACCATCTAACCTAAACCTAATCTCTTTTTCAGCCGTCACCATAATTCTACAGTAAAATTATTACATATTATTTTTTCTCCTTTTCTCTACTAAATAAACAAATCTCTACCAAAATAAATTATCTATATATATTCAAGCAATTTCGGAATTTATAAGAAACAAAGGGAGAAAGATTAAAGCAGAGCGTTTTCAAATTTATACAAGCTCAAGTGCCAGGTGAGTAGGAATTAATAAGAAATAGAAAAATAAAGTAGTTCAGTTTCAGTTCTTTTTTGGCACGTTAATATGAATTAATTTATGTTATTAATTGAGAATAGATGTAAATTATTGCAACTTCTTCTTCTTCCACTTCTCACATCTAATTCATGTTTGGTTTAAAATATGGGACATATAAATTGTCTATTCATGTTTTATGGCATAAATAAAATTGAAATTTATGTAAATTATTATGTCTTCTTCTTCCACTTCCCAATTATAACTCATGTTTGGGTTGAAATTTGGAACAAACAAATTGTTATTCATGTTTCATGGCGTAAATAAGATTGATTTAATAAAATTGAATTAGAATTGTTATTTAATTTCTAATGGTAGAACATGTTAGTTAAATAAAATTCAGAATATGTTACTTGAATAAAATTAAGGTTTGATTGATATAATTACATAATTTTGAATATGGTTTTGGAACAAAATTGGGAAGTCTAACTGATATAATTGTTCGTTTCATATGTGGCCTAAAAATGTAAAAGTGGAATTTTGCGTAATTAAATGGTTTGTGGCTCTTGGATAAAAAAATTGTATAGATTAAATCTCTAAAGGGAGAAAGTAAATTAAAGTGGAAAAAAATGCAAATTAAATGGACCCTAAAGGCTAGTGCAAATCTGTAACAAAATGGTATAAAAACTACAGACAAATCATATGGACTGAACGGACGTGAAATTGTAATAACATATATGTAAGAAAAATATAATTGTGAAATAACCAAATCGGGTGTAAAAATGGCCCAACGCATATTAATGGAAATAAACAATATGTAAACTGTAACGGTAGAATTAATTAATTTGAAAGCGATTTGGTTGGCAGACCTGTAAAGGTCTGGATAGGAGTTTCATGCAGTTAAGACCAAAATATAGTTTTCGCTGTACGTACTAGGAGCGGGCAAGTAGGTTCGCAAGGATGTTTGTTATCTTTCACAGCTTGCTAATACGTAGGATAGATAGCATTTGCAGTCATAGGCTTCTTCAGGCAGATTGACGCAGACAGAACATGACAAATGGGCTCCGATATAGGATTCTTTAGGCAGATTGTTGGAGGATTTTGCGCAGCCAACCCAGGTGTGGGTGATCCTTTGGAGGACCGACACTTTGGATAAGGGCAAGTCCACGGTGGCGATTGAGAAGATAGGAGGATAGGAGTCCGGTTTGGCAGAGTCTGAGTGCAACGTCGGGGTCTTGCGGGTATGTTTTAGTTGACGTCGGTCAGACGCAAAAGGCATTTAGTCACAGTGCACGGGTGAAGAGCATGACTTTCACGCTGTAGCACATGGATAGGTAAGGACAGCGGGTCCGACAGGCCGATTGACTTTTAGTATTACTGCATTTTTGACTTCCCTAGATTGACCGCGGGCTTTAGCTTCTTAAGAACTGTATCCAAGAAGGATTCACTGCATTATATTATTCACCCTCTACGAAGAGCCTTCTCTACTAGCCTCTTAAATGGCTCATCAATATGCCCTACAAGCTTCTCTCCAAAGTAATCATCCAAGCCTATGACATTCATTTTACGTGGAGTATCGATAAAAGACAGGCCATACATCGAAAATGTGTCTAGCTTAGCCACATACTCTGACATAGACATATCCCCCCGTCTCAAGCCAGCGAACTTTCAAAAGAGCACCGACTTCTAAGCAGTCGGTATATAATTCTCATCAATTCTTGTCCTAAATTGCTCCCAAGTACTCTGATCCTCAGGATTAGAATCTTGATGGCGTTCCACCACCCTCAGACCCTTCCTTGAAGTTTTCTAAAGGCTGGCTTCCTCTTCATCGCATCTTTTAACTCCATATCCTCAAAGATGTGTTTGCATGTATACAACCAATCTTGCACTTAGACTGCTGATTACACTCCAGGAAATGGTTTGCCACCTAGAGTAGAGAAATCTTTGCTCAATTTGGCATAGTCGGCCATCGGTTCTTGCACTAGAGCACCACCACCAATAGCTACAACAGGAGCAACTTGGGCATTCTAAATCATATTTTGCACCATTCTACAAACATATTCTGCAAATCAGAGTTAGCAGCCTCCAATATCGCCCTCTCCTAAACTCCAGAGATGGAGTTCCTAGCAGCGTTCCTTATCAGCCGGCTCATTCTTATAAGCCGTAATAAGAATGATCAGTCTCTCTAAAAGGAATAATTGGAGTCTATGAATGCAATGCGACTTATACTACCAAATAGTTTTGAAAACCAAAATATAACAAGTATGCTCTCTCATATATCGCTGGGTCCATTCTTAGGCGATAGCTCCTTCAATATCTCTAATGGATCCAAGAATCAACTTAGGTCTTCCATGCAACCTAAGCTCTGATACCAAATGTAACGACTGTCTTACACCTCCGGTACCGAATATGCCTATGTGATGCGCTGTGGAGGTACCCGGCCGATGGAGGACGGTAGCTAAGAATATAAAAAAGAGAAAAATCCAAACACAGAACCTATAGAATATCTCACAATGCACAGGTAAAGTATAACATAACAACATAGATGTAAAACAGGCGAGACAGTGATATAATCAAATGAACCACAAATACAAACATTAGAGTGCATAAGGTACATAGACCATACAAACTAAAATAAAGTCTTTATACATCCCAAATCCCCATAATAAATTCAGTAACTGTCACTAATAATAAAAGTATTGACATAGCTCCATAACACTGCACAGTGGAATATAGGCGATAGTAAGATCCAAATGTAGATATATGAAAGCATAGCCTCCTACTCATACTCTGTACATCTCCATGTGCTATCCAAACCTTCTATCCCTAATATATACTCATTTAAGAGTACCCTAGATAATAAGAAGCAAAGCATAAACCTCAGGTCAAACAACAGTCTGGTGTGAGTGATATATCATCTCAAAATACTATAAAGCTCATATATAGTAAAAAAAAAGGTATAAGTATAAGCAACCGTACCCGACCTGTCACTTCATCCAAAGAGTTAGCACATGAACACAGTACATGCAAAACTACTATCACAAGAGGAAAACATAGGGTACAGAGGTATCACACAACGTACCAAGCACACAGTAAACATAACATCCATCACACGGCCTTGCATCTCTCACTGAAGTGCTTCAGATGGATGACAAATCTTTTAGATGCTCAATTCAGTGCGCACGCAGATGGTAAAGGACTGGACACATGCAGACATCCAAACACATATGTACATGTAGACTACTCTGGGTACACGCAGATTACCCTATCCCAATAATGAGCATCTCAACCACAGAGTTATCCATCTATCCATTAGCACATGTATCAATAGTAGAAGTATCCAATAGATGCTCAACTCTTGCCTATCCAGATGGTTAAGGACTGAACACATGTAGTTGTCCAAACACATGCATACACGCAGGTTACACTAGGTACACGCAGTCTGTCCACCATCAGATGCCATAGTCACACACCATGTTGTGTCGTCAAAGTCATCGTACTTCTTTTATTTCCATTCCAAAGTCATCTAAAGTTATCCTAGGGTCATCCACCCTTACCCCGAGCTAACTTCCCAAACTAATGAGCAAACCGAGTTTTTCTCTAAAGTCCATAGCTATACTCTGTGCTCCATCCTTGTCGGTCCAACTCCTGGCTGATCCTAACAGGACACAACTACCATGCTAAGCGCTAACTACCTACGTTGAACCATGCCCCGTGCCAAACCACTGACCATGCTCCTTTGCTAACCACCGACCTACCACATACCGAACAAGTTTCCAAGACTGGCCACCAATCCACCACTTGCCGATTAGGCTTCCAAAACCAGCCGCCGACCCATCACCAATCGACAAGGTTTCCAGAACTGGCCACCTAGCCACCCCACATGCCGACCCTATTTCCGTGACCGGCCATAGACCAAACCACCCGCCGATCATGTTTCCATGATCGACCATCGAGCTACCACCAACCGACCCTAAAACATGTAGCACTTCAAACACTCCAAGTCATGCTGATCACAAAAGTAATAGATATGGTATCGAAGAAGCGTGTCCGCTAGAGGTGGCGAACCTCAATGACCCGGCGCGACTCCTATTTTAGTCATGTCAGGGGTCATCCAATATCGTTCTCTTTCTTCAGTCAATGTGTTCACCAAACCATCCACTTCATTCTGGATCAACACTTCGCGTATAATAGTTATTAAAGTGGTTTTCGGTATCGACAGACCGGTCTCTTTAATAACCAGGTATTTATTACCCGATGGTCGGTTAAATTAACGTTTAAACAAATCAAAGTCCAAAAGTCAAGGTGCAAATTTGACTTTCAAATTTTGACATTTCACGATTCAATCTATTTTAGATATTTTAAAACATATTTCCAAATGCAAATTTTTTCAAACATTTGAATTGTAAGTATTCAAGTTAAATTTTAATAAGATCTAAATGTCGCTTATTAAATTTAGTTCATAATCAATGAATTCAATTTAATGGTAAACTTAGTTTAAATCATTAAATCAAGTTCAATTCATGTCACTTCATGTTTACATCCACTGTTATCATAAATTCGATTAATCAACTTTATTAACTAAATTCCCCTTTTCAACTTCATTTGATTTATTTACGGATTCAATTAAATTTCTAAACAAAGAAGTCCATTTCCATTTACAATGTCCTGATTTGATTAATTCGTTAAATTTAAAATCATTTAAATTTAAATAATCACTAAGTTATATCCATAAACTTTGGTTAGTTTTTGTATTCCTCTTAAGTCAAATTTTCTAAATTTTCAAATAAAATTTATAACATGTTCTAAATCCATTTAATTTAAAACCGAGTTTTAATCTAAACCTAACAAATCTAATAAAATTTTAAGTTATCAAATTCTAAAACTTACTTGTTTCTAAATCCCATTTCAATTAATTTGCCAATTCATTCCATTCAATTAAATAGGTCTATCAATCCGTTTCACTGTAATCCATTAAATTACTTCAATCTAATCCATAAAATTTGTCTCAATTAAATCCGTGAAATTTATTTCAATTACATCCATTAAAATCGTTACCAAATTCCCAAACAAATTGTTAAGTTCATTCCTTAATTTAAAATATATTTCAATTTCGAAAATGGTTTTGTTGACCAATCGGGTTTCTTATTTTTTTATTTTCTATCCTAGGCCAAGTTGTTTAATTGGGTATTTATCATTTCAACCCAACATCATTCAATATAAAACAAAGCATATCAAAGGGAACTTGCAGTGTGATAACTGGGATGGTGCCAAAGTAAATAAACAAGCAATAGCAACCATACATAACAATTTAACAATTTATTAAATAATCCCGAAATAATCGTATTAACTTACAATTGTTATTTATGCAAATTAATATAATTATTCCTAGAATCCACACTATCGTTTCACGCAGATTAAAGATTATTACATTATGGTTTTCACTTGGTGTCTATTATCAAATTGCTACATCAATCATAATTCAATGGTTCAAAGTGTAGTTAACGCTATTTCCACGCGACGATTTATTTAACATTTAAAGGGGTCAAGTTCAACATATATAATCCATTTTAAATTGTTGGCTATCCTATATCAATTTCAATTTCATCTTAAATTTCACTTATATTATCAACCAAATTCAACTTCACATAACAATTTAGTGTCACAACTATTTGTCGTAAACTAACAATATTCAAATTTAACTTGCATAGCGATTTACAATTCTTATTTCAACAATTTTTAACAATCAACAACTTAATATCCAAATTAATATTAACAACAAGTTATCACTTGATTATCATAGCATAATAGATCGAGTCGTGAATGAAATATTCACCTTGCGTGGTTGAAGAAGATGATGGCGAAGCACGAAGATGAATAGATAAAATAGACCCTAACAAGCACGACGCAAAATGAACACAACTGCAATCAACAAATAATTAATCAATAATTTGTTTATTGCAATATGTATCGATTGAATATATATATATATATATATATATATATATATATATATAACCATACCGATCAACGAAGCAGATGGATTCGACAAGCGGGTGGAAATAGCTTATGTTTCCGGATCAATAGCGGGAGCTGGAATAAAACACAGCAAAACGTTGTTTGTGAGCATATATAACTTTATGTTTAAACTTTATATATATATAACATAGATAACATCAACTGAAGCCATGTAACCATATACTGTATATACCGAACTTAAAACATGGACAATAATATCTTAATATAAACATGTTTGAACATACTGCTTATATATATATTTTTTAACTAAAATATGTACAACCAACTGCTTATAGGAACTAAAACATATATACATGCAAACTATACTGTTTCCTTATAATAAAATCAAAGCCTCTCTGCACTTTGCAACTAATATACTGAATACATATTATGTATGCAAAAGAAGCAGGGTGGTCGGGTCGGGACTGTGGTGACTATAGGTGTGGGGCAACAGTGGGACGCGGGTGGAGCTGGGCAGAGGCAGGGGCGGCAGTGGTGCAGCTGGTCGGCTGATGGGGCAGAGGCCGGTAGGGGGTCGTCGTGGCTGCATGGGGGTGAAGGCCGGTAGTGGGGTGGTTGCATGGGGTGGCCGAGTGGAACTGGGGGAGCAGGGGGTAGGGACGGAGGCCAGGTGGGTCGTGGCTGCATGGGGTGGCCGAGGGGTCGGTGTGCGTGCAGCGGGTCGGGGTCAGTGGCGGCATAGGGCGGAGGACGTAGGGGTTTTAGTGGAGACGCGGGTAGTGGCAGTTGTTGGGTCTCGGTGGCTATGGGTGGGCGCATGGAGGCGGAGCTGGTAGGGGTCGGTGGCTAATGGCAGTGGGGCCGAGTGATAGGGGGAGGGAAGTGGCTGCAGGGTTTTCTGGTGTGAGGGACGCGGTTGATGGGGAAGTGGGTAGTGGGTTGGAGCTGTTTATTTCATCTTGAAGTAAAATAAAAAAAAAAGTGTGAAGAGAAAGGAGAAGGGAAGTGCAGGAAGAAGAGAAAAGAAGGGGGAGCTGCATGGGGCATGCGAACTGGCGGGGGAGGCGTTGAAGTTTTTTTTTTTCTGACACAAAAAGAAAAATGTGAACAGAAGAAGAAAGGAGTTTCAGGGAAGAAGAATATCACGTACTAAGTTTCTTTTGAGGATGAAGTGAAAACTGATGATGCAAAGCAATTAATGAGGCAGAGGCATTAATTGAAGGCACATATATAGAGGGTTTCAGAGTGCGCAGAGGTCAATGCAATGATGATTTTTCAAAGTGGTGGCTATTTAGGTTCCCAAGGCAGCTGAATAGGCTCTAAAATTTTGAATGTTGGAAAGTTGGGTACCGGTTTGTGCTGCGTAACGGACCGGTTTGCGCTCCATTAACAATTATAATTTGCAACGCCGAACTCCGATTGTCACAATAAATATACCATTTTGATCAGCGCGATGAGACGAACACAACGGTATAAAGATATTGATGGTTCGACACCGTTTGCGAAGTGGTAAATCTTATTAAACCATTTGCACGAGCGAACAATTTAACTAGCAATTAAAAGCGAAATTTGACGAAACGAAATGCGCCGCCATGTTCAGAATATTTTTCTTATGCAACATTGAGAAAAATATTTGAGTTCGGATGATAGGAAATTTACACATAAGATTTAAACTAATATGTAAATTCGACGAGCGTAATTTACTTCAACGTTTTTCAACGAAATTTGACGCACGCCTATGTCTATCTAGACGCATTCCAAATGTGAAGTTTGGATAGCAATGGAAGTTGTTTGTGAAAATTCTAATTTTTACATTAAATAAGCGATTTTTAAAATTTTAAATTGGGTCTGAATTTCGAGTCGTTACGTTCTCCCCCACTCAAAACTTTTCGTCCTCGAAAAGGAACAAAGTAAAGAGTGGAAGAACAATAAAAGAGATACGATGGATATAGAATAGATTATCGAATAAAGTAAAGAATATAGAATGGAATTTACCTTCAACAAACAATTATGGATTAGAATCTCGGATACTCTCCTCGGTTTCCCAAGTACAATCACGATCATTGGGACTCCATTGGACTTTGACTAGGCTAACTGATTTCCTTCTAAGCTGCTTCATATCCCTATCAACAATACGAAGTGGTCTCCTCTCTATAGTCAAATCCGGCTCAATATCAACCTCATCTAACTGAGCAATAGGAATGGTCATGGACGGATCTTGTACAACCTTCCGAAGATGTGAAACATGGAATACGTTGTGCACGCCCTCAAATTTCTCCGGCAGTGCAACTCTGTAGGCTAGTGTACCAATCCTCTCAGTGATAGTGAATGGTCCAACAAATCTAGGAGCGAGCTTCCCTCTACGACCAAATCGAATAACATTCTTCAAAGGTGATACTTTAAGAAATACCTCATCCCCAACCTGGAATTTTAAATCTCTTCTACGCCTATCTGCATAGCTCTTCTGCCTATCCTGTGCGGTTTTCATCTTCCTTCTGATCTCATTAACCTTCTCGGATGTTCCATAATCATATCCGGGCCAAGAACTAATCGGTCACCAGGCTCAGTCCAACAAGCTGGCAATTTGCATGGCCGTCCATATAAAGCTTCGAACGGTGCCATATCGATACTCGCCTGATTATAAAGATAGTTAAATTTCAATTCAATTTTACTTATTCAAATTGAAATTTTGTTTTTTGATTACCTGATAGCTGTTATTATAAGTGAATTCAACCAAATGGAGATGGTCTTCCCAAGATCCACCGAAATCAATAATGCAAGCTCGGAGCAGATCTTCCAAAATCTGATTTACCCTCTCAGTTTGGCCATCTGTCTGAGGATGATAAGCTGTACTCAGATTCATTTTAGTGCCCAAGACGTCCTGAAATGCCTTCCAGAATTTACTAGTGAATAAAGGATCTCTATCGCATACAATACTAGATGGAACTCCACGAAGTCTAACAATCTCTCACATATAAATCTCGGCCAAACTCGAAGCAGTACGGGTGGTCTTAACAGGAATAAAGTGAGCAGATTTTGTCAACCTATCAACAATCACATATATACTCTCGTTACCTTTTCTGGTCCTTGGTAATCCGTCAACGAAGTCCATAGAAATCTGATCCCATTTCCAACACGGAATCTCTAGGGGTTGAAGTAATCCTGCCGTCTTCCGGTGATCGGCCTTGACTTTCTGGCAAGTGGTGCATCTACTGACATATATGGAAATATCTCTCTTCATCCCACTCCACTAATATAAACGCTTCATATTTCGATACATCTTGGTTACACCAGGATGAAATGAAAGTGATGATTGATGGTTCTCTGTAAGTACTTCTTGTCTCAATCCATCGACATTAGGAACACAAATACGGTTGTCAATCTTCAGAACTCCATTACTATCTATCTGTGCTCCCACTTTACTGTCAGCATTTCCCACTCTACCAAGAACTAACTCCTTCATGCGATAGAGCAAGGTGTCCTCATATTGCTTAGCTTTGATGCGATCCAAAAGAGATGGGGAGATTACCAGCTGAAATAGCATGCCTTCTACAAGGTTACAACATTACAATGCTTTGCTACGGCTCAAAGCATCAGCTACAACATTTGCTTTTCCAGGAGTATAATTGATGTCGAGATCATATGCAGCTAAGAATTCGAGCCATCGGACTTGTCTCTGGTTCAAATCCTTCTGAGAGAAAATATACCGCAAGGACTTATGATCTGTGAATAATTCAAATTTTGTCCCCAAAAGATGGTGCCTCCATAGTTTCAAAGCAAATACAACTGCAAGAAGCTCTAAATCATGTGTTGCATAGTTTACTTCATGGATCTTCAACTGACGACCAGCATAGGCAACAACCTTACCATTTTGCATCATGACAGCGCCTAAACCTTCCCGACAAGCATCGGTATAGACAGTTAATCCTTCACTCCCGTCAATTACCGCAAGAACTAGGGCTGAAGTTAACTTACGTTTCAACTCATTAAAAGCTGATTCGCACTTCTCACTCCAAATAAACTTGACATCCTTTCGAGTTAAAGCAGTAAGTGGGGCAGAAATCCGGGCAAAGCGCTCAATAAATCTGCGATAATAACCGGCTAGGCCCAAGAAACTACGGATATCAGTAGGAGTTTTGGGAGTCTCCCAATCCTGTAGATAAATTTTCAAATTAGAAAGGAATAAGATGGATCGAATAGAAATAACGAATAGGATAGAACTTACATTAATTACGGCGATCTTAGCTGGATCGACCGAAATCCCGTTTTCAGAAACAATATGGCCAAGGAATCGTACTTCGTCTCGCCAGAAGTGGCATTTAGAGAACTTGGCTTTAAGCTGATGATTTCGGAGAGTTTCCAGAACATAAGTAAGATGTGTCTCATGCTCTTTCTCATCTTTGGAGAAGACGAGAATATCATCAATGAAGACAAGAACAAACTTGTTAAGGACATCACGGAAGACTCGATTCATTAAGTCGACGAAATAAGCAGGTGCGTTGGTCAAACCGAATGGCATAACCAACCATTCATAGAATCCATTCTCGGTACGGAAAGCTGTCTTATGAATACTATCTTCTGCTACTCTGAGTTGGTGGAACCCAGTGGCTAGATCAAGTTGTGAGAAAACTTTAGCTCCATGGAGCTGATCGAATAAATCATTGATGTGAGGCATCGGATAGCGGTTCTTGAGAGTGCGCTTGTTTAATTCCCGGTAATCAACACACATGCGAAGGGATCCATCAGATTTGGTGACAAACACAACTGCGGCGCCCCATTCAGAACAACTTCTCCTGATCAAACCTTTAGCAAATAGATCATCAATTTGGGTTTTAAGCTCAGCTTTTCTTTAGGAGCCATCCTTCTGTGAGGGAGAACTACGGGAGTAGCTCCGGGAATAAGGTCAATGCGGAAATCGATCTCCCGTTTAGACGGTAGAGAGTTCACCTCTCCAAATACATCGGGAAATTTCTGAACAATAGGAGTAGTACTAAGGTCATCCGGGTGAGCATCAAGAGAAAATATGAAGCTTCCGGCATATTTCTGAGGTGATTTGAATTCAATGACAAGCGGTAGACCCTTGTCGTTGACTAGAGAAACAGATCGAGCTTTGCAAGAAATAACAGCATCAAATTTTCTTGACCAATCAGCACCCAACAAAATGTCAAATGCTACGAAGCCAAGCACATAAAAATCCCAAGTGAATCGATATCTTCCATACAAAAGCACAACCTCTTTACAAATTCGACTGAGGTTGGCAAGTCCTCCAATAGGGTTGGAGACACATAAGGAAGTAGTAGCAAGAGTAGGTTCTAATTTGAGCTTATTACAAAGATCAATAGATATGAAGCTATGAGATGCACCAGTATCGAATAATACCCTAACAGGTAAATCATGTAATGAAAAAGTACTTCGTAAGGTACCTCGGTCATCCCGAGCAGGTGGTGGAAGTGGTGCAGGAGTGGTGATAGCATATACTCCAGATGGTGTGCCTTTCTTCCACAGTCGGCAATCTCTCTTGAAGTGACCTGGCTGGAGGCAGACATGGCATAAATCATTCCTCATCTGAGAAGGTGGTGGAATAGCAGCTCCGGTGGATGGACAGCTATTAGCATAATGGCCCTTCTTATCGCATTTGAAGCAAGTGATGTTGGCAAGGTCGATTGGGCTTTTCTGGGCATATCCCAATCCTGTAGTCTTTTGCCAAGCTTTCTTTTGTTGATCAAAGTTCATCTTCCTCTTTCTGAGCTGGCTAGAAGAGGGCTGAGTAGGAGTGGCCTTAGCAGTGGGTCCCTTAGGCTTTGCCTCATATCGAAGGGCATAATCAACAAGCTCTGTGAAGGTGCAGTGAGTGTGGCCAGTAAGCAAGTCATAATACTCTGGTCTAGCTCCCAAAAAGAACTTCTCGTTCTTTAGAAGTGGTGTGTCGATCAATCTCGGGCCAAACTTGGACAGTTCGTTGAATTTCCTCTCGTACTCAGAAAAAGTCATACTGCCTAGCTTAAGATCCATAAAAGCTCTATAAAGTTGGGATTTTACCCGCAGCTGGCATCCATTGTGCCATGAAAGTATCCCTATCAAAAGATAGACTAGATGAATAATATTTCAAAATTTG
This sequence comes from Allium cepa, assembly GCA_030765085.1. Classification (NCBI taxonomy): domain Eukaryota; kingdom Viridiplantae; phylum Streptophyta; class Magnoliopsida; order Asparagales; family Amaryllidaceae; genus Allium; species Allium cepa. The sequence continues at coordinate 252,474,169 of CM060928.1, forward strand.
AAGGAAGAATTTAGATTACGAAATCCGAACAAATTTATACCTAAACTGGGCCCAAGTAAAGGTGTTCTCCTCGATACAAGAAGTAACCGATTCCCACCAATCTTGTGCGGCATCCCTAAGTTGCCAAGTAGCAAGCTAACGCTTCTGAGCATCAGTGATTTCTAATCCAGTAAATATCTTCTCTAAGCCTTTAAGCCATTGCTGAGCTCCGATAATGCCCTCGGATCCGGAAAACTTAATACCCTCTAACTGGATATACTCTTTACTAAGAGCGGTGAATTTGACTGGAGCTGGGGCGGTAGGTGCAGCCTGGGTAGGACCATGGCCTCTTCCTCCCCTATTGCTTCTTTCGGTACTCATCCTGAAATATCGAAAGAGATTTAGAACCAAGGATAGAAAAATCATGAAGCTTAAAGAAACTCTAATTAACGAATCAAAAGAAGTTTGAATTTTAGGATCTGGATATTGAATCGATTATCCTCATTCTAGGGTATTGCTATCCTATCTCTAATGAGTTTGTATAATCCCAAACTAAGGTTTTTAGGGAAACCTAAGCTCTGATACCAACTGAAACAACCCGCATATTTGGACCATTTAAATTGACAATAATCCACACATATCAACTTAAATAATACAAAACACGAATCATTATGGGATTATAAATACATAAATGTAAGTGAGAATCAATACAACATCACAGTCACAGAACAGTCACAGAATAATGCAGCGGAAAATACATCGTCATAATAGCAGTTCATGAAGCTACTACATAAAGTACAACAATGTCTAAACAAAAGGTGACTGAAAGGAAATACATAAATGTCCAACAGACAAGGACATCAATACTGGAATAGAAATAGACTGATAAAGATAAATGCTAAGTCTTCAGCATCTTCAACCAACCTTGGTCAACAAACTGGATAGCTTCAGACTGACCCGAGCATATACAAAAAGAAACACTCGAGTCAGGACTCAAAATCTTATACAGGATAATCAAGTGCAGGGAATAAAATCCATAACTCAAAGATGAATAAAACATCTCTAAGGATCCGATAAACTATCTATATATACAATAGAATACGATATGTAGATAATGCCTAATCAGTAAAGTACGATATTAAAATAGCGTTAAGGCGTTACCATAATTCCCCTTAACACATTTTATAATGCCATAGTCTATATAGCACCGTAAACCCCACCGTAAACTAGTGGTTATCAGAGGGTACCCCATAGGTATAACATAAAACAAAACGTAGTGGTCGCGAATAGGATAATCAGTATGACAAGGTACGTGAGGCGATACCAACTAGGATACTAGTAGTTGCGTGATCCGGACTGATGTTGAGCATAGTAGCTACTATCTCAACACCGCGAAACAACACTCCCAAATCAAGGGGTGCATCCAAATCGAATCACAAAAGTAATAGATATGGTATCGAAGAAGCGTGTCCGCTAGAGGTGGCGAACCTCAATGGCCCGGCGCGGCTTCTGTTTTAGTCATGTCAGGGGTCATCCAATATCGTTCTCTTTCTTCAGTCAACGCGTTCACCAAACCATCCACTTCATTCTGGATCAACACTTCGCGTATAATAGTTATTAAAGTGGTTTTCGGTATCGGCAGAGAGTATGTCCATTCCCGATCCCGGTCTCTTTAATAACTACGTATTTATTACCCGATGGTCGGTTAAATTAACGTTTAAACAAATCAAAGTCCAAAAGTCAAGGTGCAAATTTGACTTCCAAATTTTGACATTTCACGATTCAATCTATTTTAGATATTTTAAAACATATTTCCAAATGCAAATTTTTTCAAACATTTGAATTGTAAGTATTCAAGTTAAATTTTAATAAGATCTAAATGTCGCTTATTAAATTTAGTTCATAATCAACGAATTCAATTTAATGGTAAACTTAGTTTAAATCATTAAATCAAGTTCAATTCATGTCACTTCATGTTTACATCCACTGTTATCATAAATTTGATTAATCAACTTTATTAACTAACTTCCCTTTTTCAACTTCATTTGATTTATTTACCGATTCAATTAAATTTCTAAACAAAGAAGTCCATTTCCATTTACAATGTCCTGATTTGATTAATTCGTTAAATTTAAAATCATTTAAATTTAAATAATCACTAAGTTATATCCATAAACTTTGGTTTGTTTTTGTATTCCTCTTAAGTCGAATTTTCTAAATTTTCAAATAAAATTTATAACATGTTCTAAATCCATTTAATTTAAAACCGAGTTTTAATCTAAACCTAACAAATCTAATAAATTTTTAAGTTATCAAATTCTAAAACTTACTTGTTTCTAAATCCCATTTCAATTATTCCATTCAATTAAATAGGTTTATCAATCCGTTTCACTGTAATCCATTAAATTACTTCAATCTAATCCATAAAATTTATCTCAATTAAATCCGTGAAATTTATTTCAATTACATCCATTAAAATCGTTACCAAATTCCCAAACAAATTGTTAAGTTCATTCCTTAATTTAAAATATATTTCAATTTCGAAAATGGTTTTGTTGACCAATCGGGTTTCTTATTTTTTTTATTTTCTATCCTAGGCCAAGTTGTTTAATTGGGTATTTATCATTTCAACCCAATATCATTCAATATAAAACAAAGCATAGCAAAGGGAACTTGCAGTGTGATAACTGGGATGGTGTCAAAGTAAATAAACAAGCAATAGCAACCATACATAACAATTTAACAATTTATTAAATAATCCCGAAATAATCGTATTAACTTACATTTGTTATTTATGCAAATTAATATAATTATTCCTAGAATCCACACTATCATTTCATGCAGATTAAAGATTATTACATTATGGTTTTCACTTGGTGTCTATTATCAAATTGCTACATCAATCATACATTCAATGGTTCAAAGTGTAGTTAACGCTATTTTCACGCGACGATTTATTTAACATTTAAAGGGGTCAAGTTCAACATATATAATCCATTTTAAATTATTGACTATCCTATATCAATTTCAATTTCATATTAAATTTCACTTATATTATCAACCAAATTCAACTTCACATAACAATTTAGTGTCACAACTATTTGTCGTAAACTAACAATATTCAAATTTAACTTGCATAGCGATTTACAATTCTTATTTCAACAATTTTTAACAATCAACAACTTAATATCCAAATTAATATTAACAACAAGTTATCACTTGATTATCATAGCATAATAGATCGAGTCGTGAATGAAATATTCACCTTGCGTGGTTGAAGAAGATGATGGCGAAGCACGAAGACGAATAGATAAAATAGACCCTAACAAGCACGACGCAAAATGAACACAACTGCAATCAACAAATAATTAATCAATAATTTTTTTATTGCAATATGTATCGATTGAATATATATATATAACCATACCGATCAACGAAGCAGATGGATTCGACAAGCGGGTGGAAATAGCTTATGTTTCCGGATCAATAGCGGGAGCTGGAATAAAACACAGCAAAACGTTGTTTGTGAGCATATATAACTTTATGTTTAAACTTTATATATATAACATAGATAACATCAACTGAAGCTCTGTAACCATATACTGTATATACCGAACTTAAAACATGGACAATAATATCTTAATATAAACATGTTTGAACATACTGCTTATATATATATTTTTTCCAACTAAAATATGTACAACCAACTGCTTATAGGAACTAAAACATATATACATGCAAACTGTACTGTTTCCCTATAATAAAATCAAAGCCTCTCTGCACTTTGCAACTAATATACTGAATACATATTATGTATGCAAAAGAAGCAGGGTGGTCGGGTCGGGACTGTGGTGACTATGGGTGTGGGGCAGCAGTGGGACGCGGGTGGAGCTGGGCAGAGGCAGGGGAGGCAGTGGTGCAGCTGGTCGGATGATGGGGCAGAGGCCGGTAGGGGGTCGACGTGGCTGCATGGAGGTGAAGGCCGGTAGTGGGGTGGTTGCATGGGGTGGCCGAGTGCAACTGGGGGAGCAGGGGGTAGGGACGGAGGCCAGGTGGGTCGTGGCTGCATGGGGTGGCCGAGGGGTCGGTGTGCGTGCAGCGGGTCGGGGTCAGTGGCGGCATGGGGCGGAGGACGTAGGGGTTTTAGTGGAGTTGCGGGTAGTGGCAGTTGTTGGGTCTCGGTGGCTGTGGGTGGGCGCATGGAGGCGGAGCTGGTAGGGGTCGGTGGCTAATGGCAGTGGGGCCGAGTGATAGGGGGAGGGAAGTGGCTGCAGGGTTTTCTGGTGTGGGGGACGTGGTTGATGGGGAAGTGGGTAGTGGGTTGGAGCTGTGTATTTCATCTTGAAGTAAAAAAAAAGTATGAAGAGAAAGGAGAAGGGAAGTGCAAGAAGAAGAGAAAAGAAGGGGGAGCTGCATGGGGCGTGCGAACTGGCGGGGGAGGCGTTGAAGTTTTTTTTTTTAACACAAAAAGAAAAATGTGAACAGAAGAAGAAAGGAGTTTCAGGGAAGAAGAATATCACGTACCAAGTTTCTTTTAAGGACGAAGTGAAAACTGATGATGCATAGCAATTAATGAGGCAGAGGCATTAATTTAAGGCACATATATAGAGGGGTTTAGAGTGTGCCGAGGTCAATGCAATGATGATTTTTCAAAGTGGTGGCTATTTAGGTTCCCAAGGCAGCTGAATAGGCTCTAAAATTTTGAATGTTGGAAAGTTGGGTACCGGTTTGTGCTGCGTAACCGACCGGTTTGTGCTCCGTTAACAATTATAATTTACAACGCCGAACTCCGGTTGACACAAATAAATATACCGTTTTGATCAGCGCGATGAGACGAACACAACGGTATAAAGATATTGATGGTTCGACACCGTTTGCGAAGTGGTAAATCTTATTAAACCATTTGCACGAGCGAACAATTTAACTAGCAACTAAAAGCGAAATTTGACGAAACGAAATGCGCCGCCATGTTCAGAATATCTTTCTTATGCAACATTGAGAAAAATATTTGAGTTCGGACGATAGGAAATTTACACATAAAATTTAAACTAATATGTAAATTCGACGAGCATAATTTACTTCAATATTTTTCAACGAAATTTGGCGCACGCCTATGTCTATCTAGACGCATTCCAAATGTGAAGTTTGGATAGCAATGGAAGTTGTTTGTGAAAATTCTAATTTCTACATTAAATAAGCGATTTTTAAAATTTTAAACTGGGTCTGAATTTCGGGTCGTTACAATACTCCTAAAACAACATGATTATGGTTCTTTGAACAATTTAAGATTGATTTTGCTATAGGTTTAGCCTTGAAAATAGGTCTAAACCCTAATTTGACTTCAAATATGATTTTTAAAACATATCAAAACCTACAGATACATATATAGTGGGGTGAGAGATGATAAATCACTCACCAAAACACCAAAAATTCAAATTTACACGAAAATCAATGCAAACACATGAATGTACAGAAAATTGAGATTTGATCTTACCAAAAATGTAGTTGTGACAGTCTCTAATGAAATTCATTGTTAATTTAGCTCTAATCTATTATTTAGACTTGATTTAAAGGCGAAAATAGAAGGTTTTGGGTAGAGAAAGTGTTAATGAATCTTAAATCTATGAGAGAGAGTGTAAAAGTGATTTGGGGATAATGGTTCAGCCACATGAGGTTTCCAAACCCAAAATGGTTAGTGGGCTTGCCCTAAAACTCACTAGTTACTCACTAGCAACTTTAAAATATGTCAATCTTCAAACAGCCATATCTCCTTAGGCAGTAAGTCCAAATCACTATTATGACCACTGCACGAAAAGGGAAACCATCATATTTTTCCAATGGAAGTGGTCTCAAATGTTAATTCAGTTCCTATAAAAAGTTACAGAATACAATTTTCTAGGGGTAAAATCGTCCAAATTTTTTGAAGTATAGGAAATGTCTTTAATAGGCATTTCCCTAAAGTTATAGAGTCATATTACCTTATATGAATTTAAAAAATAATATTTTATGATTCTTTGATATGTAAAAATGGGTCATTACAGTATTGAATACATGACTTCGCATTGATTTATATGTTTTAATTCTAAAGAACTAATTTCATTAATGTTTCTTACATTACGAATCGCGATCGTTCAATATATAACATTTATATGTGATTAAACACGGATCAAATTCATGTATTCTTATATTTCTATTAGAGTTTGAAACATAAAAAATAATATACAGTCTTGGACAAATAAAGACTTAAGCGATCAAGTTACGAATGTATTTATATTTAGTAGTGTATAATTAGGCTTTTATATGGATATTGGAGTGACAACATGCCAAAAGATTTAAGGTGGGTATGTTTTTTAGTTTCCTTATCAATCTTTAGTTTTCATTTGTATATCTTAACTGATAAACATTTTATTAATTTTAATAGTTGCACGAATTTATTGATGTCGATTATTTTAGTTTTTTATAGCAATTTTTCTTACAATATCAGAAATGTTAAATGGTACAATTTTATTTTTCTAATAAGCATCCCATTAGAATTTTATATTTGTAAAAACCTAAGATAAAACATATCAATCTTTTGATTTCTCTAATGGTTATTAGTACTCGCATGTTTGAGGATTTCGACTTTGAGAAATATCAATAAATCATAAGCTTGCATGCGATGGATAACTACTCATGGTTGTATCATATATAACTCCTAACCCATGGTCCTTGTCATAATCTCTTCTTGATCATGAGAAACATCAACAAATTGAAAGATATTATTCATCCATACCTACCATTTCATGACAACCTAAGTATAAAGTATGTATTTAAAGGAGTACCAAAAAATACATGCACGTGCCTTACTGAATCTGGCCAATATACTAATAGTGATACACATGACATCTCTAGCTTGAAGAATATCAACAACTAAAGAGTATGCAAGCAATCTATTAATATATAAATAGTGACGACAAGTTATATATTAAGAATTCATAATCAAAAAAATTAAAACTTGACTCTCTATTGGTTTCTAAATAAGAAGACACAAAGTACAACACACTAATTACAATAAACAAATAATAGCATAAAAGCACTATGTGAACTACCCAATTTGTTTAACATTATTCGAATTTGGTCCATTCTACACACTTGGCCTCCTTGATCTTTCTCTCTTTTAACTAGCCCAAACTAGTTTTCCAATGGCTTTAACGACTTGGCCTTTTTAGCATAAGATATCTTATGCCTGTGCACTGTATTCTCCTACCAGAATCCATAATTGCTCACATGGTAGCATCTTCCAAAACCATAAGTCATACGTTGCTCGTGCATTCCTCCCTAATTTCGTCGATTTTAATGTCTGCCCTTCCCCACCAGTTTAAGTTTGCATCTAATCCCACAAACATGTTTCTCTTCCATGATTTCATAAATTTCCCACCATCGGTTATAGTGACACCATCGTTCCAGAAAACTAGCCCATTCAATTTTGCATCGATAAAATAACTCAATATTGAAGAACGTCAATAAATTCAAATAGCAATTCTTGCTTCTAAAATCTGCAAATAGGGGTCCATGTAGATCTAGGAACCGTTACCACTAGTTAGAACTTATGTTGGGTTTGTGTAGTAGTAATTTTATGGAATGGATGTTGTATAAAATTGTGCATGGTGGAGACAATTCTTGAACTCCTTCTGATTATACCAATTTTGACATTCATCTCCCTTTGAACTTAAGTCCCTTTCTAGATCTAAAAATATTTAACGTTGAACCCAGTGACCTTGTTGATTCACTCGTAGCTAAAAGATAAAAAATTATGTGTGTAGTGATCTCGAAACTAATGTGAGAATGTTTCTGTTAGAAAAATGTAAGCCATTAAAAACCTCCCTCAACATCATACTCCTTTGATGGAGAGAGTTCTTCTTCGATGATCATTAATATATTATACTATATTATATTATATTATATTATATATAGACACACACATAAGAGTGGTATTGGTTTTAGGAATTATGTACTGCTTAAGAAATATCCTCGTGGTTCAAGTGTCAAACACATCAAAAATCACGGTATACATCGATACGTTTGTATTTATTCTTTAAATCTAATTTGGGTTTCTTATAGTTCCGTTTTATTTAATTAAATAAATTTTAATTTTAATTTTAATTTCAGTAATTAAATCATATTTAATTAATTTTTTGAAAAGCAAGCGGAGTTAAATGGTCCGCTACCATATTTGTTACACAGAAAAATTATAGGAGGAAAACGACAACAAAAAATAGACAAAACAAACAAGGAAGCAAACTAGAAAACATGAGAGTAGACAAATATATCATTCATAACATGGTCCAGTCTAAGCATATCGGCTGCATGTGAGATTGTCGAAACAACACCATGGAAAAGGACATCATCGGGGTATTTTTGATTCATGAAATTTTTATAATTTCTTTCATTCCAAATCACCACTAAAAACCTTTTAAAATTGAGAATGAGCATTATATTTCTAAGACAACCTGGAATTTTTAAATATTTGAAATTGGAATATTTAATTGATTTTAAATATTTGGAAGTTAATTTAACTTGAATTTCATATTTTATTATTTATTTGGTAATTAAATTATTAATTGGAAATTGGTTAAAATAGCGAATCTTGGATTTTAAGCTGGTTAAAAATATTTCAAATGCTTGGAAAATTTATATTTATAATACTGGAGATAATAGAAGTGTTAAGATTAAATTTTAAGGTGATTTGTTCACTTTTAAAATATATAGTTTGGATTGATATTTAAAAATTGCCTTCGGAGGCACAGTCTTGGATTTCGATGAAACTAGTTCCATTAGATCCGTAATATTGTATTATTATCGGATTGCAAATTTCGAAGCATTCGAAGTTTTCGTGTGGTCGTACGATAAGTAAACACGCTTAAAATTAAATCAAAAATTCAGTATAATAATTAGGTCCAAAAAGCTATACTCTTCATACGATCGAATTAGGGCTCGAAACCTTTTCCATCGTGTTCGTAATAGGGGTATAACATTATAAACGCCTAGCGGCACGCTTCGATAGGAGATCGAGATTTTTAGCTCGATTTCAATACGTTTGAAATTCAAATTAAAATTAAAATTGTATATGATGACCAGTCAAAAACTGTAGCCTGTGATTCAACACGTTGCTTGCCTCTTCAAGCAAGTGTTCTCCTTGAAGACATGCGTCTTCGTTTTAAAAAAAATTTGGGTCGTTCGATTTCTCTTAAATTGGAAATGAGATAACCTCGTTCCTCAATCATATCGTTCCCATTAAAGAAATGGCGGAACTGATTTTCAAATCAAATTCTCTCATCCACAAAAATGAACGCAGCCTAAGTCCATACCTTATTCGATTCATCTCTGTGGATGGCGTCGACCTAGGTGGGAGAATCGGGGTTCGTTAGGGTTAGGGCAGAGCTGGTTTGGGCTCGAGAATTGGGTCAGTTTCGCAGTCAAAGGAGTCTAGGGTTTTAGCGATGGCGTTCGAGCAAGGGCAGATCGATCGACGCGATTGAAGGAGACGTGGCCTCGAGTCGCGCTTCGACGGACAAGCTGGCAGAGGGCTGATGGAGGAGAAGGGTCGGGGCTATCGCAGCTCGTACGTGAGGGTGCAGCAGATTTCGATTATAGGGAAGTTTGGGTGGGTCACGAGCAGATCGAAGTGGTCACGACATTTACGGTTGAGGCCGAAGGTGCTGGCTTGACGTGGGGTCTGGGTCTCGATGGTCGGCGGCGATTGCTTGGGAGCGGTTGCGGTCTGGGTTTGTTGTTCGTGTTTTGGCTGTTAGGTATGTTTTTTTTATATATCTATACATATTCGGTAAGGAAAGTGTGATAAAAAATAAATAAGTATATATACACTCACATATCTATTTTTAATTTAAAAAGTAAAACAGAAGATAATATATACATATTTTAATTTTAAAACAGTAAATATATAAATATATATGGAGATAAACTTTTGGAAATGGAAAATTTTAAAATGTTGGTTTACATAAAATCAGATTTTTATCTATATATATTCCATAAGTATGTACGTATGTTGTTTCAAAAAGAAAAAAAAATGTATATAATCATGCATGTTTAATATGTAGGTGAAACAAAATATATATACATATGATTTTGGAAAAATATAGGATTGGTATAAAGATTGGATTTTTAAATCTATGCAGTTATTTTTACAAGTATATGTGTTTTCAAAAATAAAAAAAAATAACAATAAAAATGCACATGCATATTGTAGACTTACCAGTTTATTTTTAAATAACATAGTATGCTGATAAATTTATGTAATAAACTTATTTAATTATTTTGTCACTCAAAAGTAATATATTTACAGAAAATTAGTTCAAACTAAATAACTAGTTAATTCAAGTTGTTTAAATGCTAATTGATCATTCGATTAGTTCAGGTGTTAATAAAACATATAATGTTTGTTACAAGGTTTAAAGTCAATGTGAAATCAAGCTAGTTTGGATTGGATTTACAAGCAAAATCAAAGGTAAGTTAATCTCACTCGTTTGGATTACACTTTAAATTTAAATAGTTGAATTTAAATTATTGGCTGATTGATTAAATTAACTGGATGTGGCATATTATATATATATATATATATATATATATATATATATATATATATATATATATTGGAATGATTGATTTCCCGCATTATATAGCGAATGAGACCCTATGCTCCCCGTGTAATAGCGAACGACCATTTATATCGCGATATACCTCTCGAAGTGGGATTGGTATTTTATATCGTGCTAACATCTATAGATGCAGGGAAAAAGGTTGGAGGGATCCAACTGGATTCCTCAAGACGTTGAATTTATTTTATACTCAACAATTTGATTTATGTGATAATCTGTGATGATTATATTGATTTTATTGGTAATCGAAATTATTGTATGTTATGGTTTGGCTGAATATATTTGGATATTTTGAAGATATGAAAAATATAAAAGATTTGATTTTGAAAAGAGTTATAAGAGAGAAATATTAAGTAAAATAATTTTATATAAATTAAAGAATGAACTCGGAAAGAATAAAGGTTTGATTTTAAATTCTATTAAATAAATGCTAGGTATGGAAAGGAAAATATAGATATTTTAAATAAATGAAATTAAAAGAGTTTGGAGGCTTAAGTGATATTGCTTAAGAATTAAAGGATTTTATTTTAAATTTTAAGATTTAAAATGATTGGAAAGAATTAAAAGGGAGAGTCTTGAATAAAGAATGAAATGGATATTTTCAGTTTAAAATAAGATGTTGAATCATAAATAAAGAAATGAGTTTGGAATTAATAGATTTTGAAATAAATTTGGATAAGTAAAGGAGAAATTTTTAAACGGAGTAAATTTTGGAAATCGATTCGGAAATTGATTTTGTTCTTGAAACTGTGTTTTTAAAAGGGAATGAGACTATGGAATTTATAAACTGGGTTTATAAAGTGAAATAAGATATTAGTGGATATTTGAAAGTGTAAAGTCAGGGTGGGAATTTATAAAGGAATGGCTATTTGTTTTAAAAATAAATAGGGGTTTATTTTTAAAGGTGTGAAAGGAAAGTGTATTTCCCTGAAAGCCAAGTACATTTTCAAGCAGATTTTTAAGTTAACTTAAAATTTTTAAAGTTGTTTAAAAGAATGTTTTTGAGAAATTTTTATTTAAGTTGTTTAAAATTTTAAAGGTAAATATTTATTAAATTAGTTATAGTAGTAATTATTTTGAAAGGTTAATTGGTATTATGATTTAAAAGGATAATTATTAATATTTATATTTTATAAAGTAGTTTTATTTTAAATATAGCTTGGCTAAAAAATTTATTTGAAAAACTTGTACAGAATTCAGTAACTTTTATTTTTAAATTTGTTTTGGCTTAAGTTTTAGATGAAAAATTATTATTAAATTTCATAATTGGTATTTTAAATAAAGTGTTTTAAGTAGTTTTTCTTTTAAGTATTTTAAAGTATATATTTTTGGATAAAGTGATTTAAATTATTTTAAAATCTAAAGCATTTAGACTTGGTAATTTTCAATGGAAAAAACAATATTTAAAACTTATTCTGCAAAAGGAAAGTAATTTGAAACCTGTTTTCAAAGGGTTGAAGTGTAGAAAAATACCTTGCGAAGATATTTTGAAATAAATAATATGGAAATTATTAAGGCCTGATGACTGTTTGTGAATGTTATTCGATAGCTAAAAAATCGACTATCAATATTGGCCAATGCGCTGATCGTTCAGAAGAGACCGGGATCGAGATTTATTTCTCGAAAATAACTTAGATCCGGTTTGAACGTTTTCATGAGGAAGACAAGAGCTTGGAATCGAAGATAGAGCAGTGAAGTGTAAGGGCTAGTTGCTACTAATCCTAAGGGCGATTCCAAAATGGACATAGTAGGAGTAGTGCCTTCGGTTCCGTTCGGACCCGGAATGGGCTTAAATGGATGAATGCTTTCAGAACATCGCCAGGAGGGCGATGAGCATTCTAAGTGAATGTGTGCTAAAAAGGTAATGCATAGCCTCGAGCCTCATCAACCGAGAATGGTTAAAACAAGGGAGGCGCACATAAGGCTAAGTGGCTAGCAACCAATTAGGTTAAGGTCATCCCTGTCTAGAGGTCCCTTTTATTCGGCTGTGTGGGCAATCGCTGATCCCAACCGCGGGATGATCTTATTTGAACTATCCAATAAGGGGTAGCTTCGGTCTTGTGATGTAGGGGATCAGGGTGGATCCTCGGTACGGTGATCTAGATCATGTACTGTGACGGGCGGTACCCCAATAGCCCTGCCATTGATGGAAATACATTCTCCTTACGTGCTTTTACGGTTTTGTTTGTAGAACCTAGTATTGCTAGAATTTAATAAATGTAACAATTTCAGCTATTTGAATAAATATTTGTATATAGACACTGTTATAATATCAGAGGATTTGATAAGAAATGTTTTGGTTATCGTAAGGTAAAAACCCGGCATGTTTATTTGTGGCGTGGTTTTACGAGATACCTTTGATTTTTAAAATGATTTTTAAAACTTTAATAATCCAATTGAGTATGTTTTATCATGTTGGTTTTCCAGACTGACTCGGTTATTATTTAACTATAATGCTCGGGTTAGACCGAGTATTATAGAGTATAGATTCTGGATGAACTGCTGTGGAGCTCAAGAGACGAGTTGGATGGTAAGATGTATAGCACGTACTTGATATATTTTCCGATGTGCAATATAAGCTGCATATTCTGCTTTTGGTGTGGACAAGTTACCACAAATATCCAGTATTTTGCTATTGATTGTGTAGTTTATTTGAGCTGTACTCTGATGATGAAACGTATAAACAGATATAGTTCTTTTGTTTAAAGATTAGTCATTTATCTATTATATATTGTTATTCCGCTACGATTATGAGATTCGGATATTGTTTCTACTTCTTCTTCTACCTCTTTCTTCTATAACCCTAATGATTCGGTTTTTGAGAATTTGATTGATCAGCATTTGATACGGTGGACGTATGGATGTCGATTTTAGGGCGTCGAAAAATCGGGCCATTACATTTGGTATCAGAGCCAGGTTAAGCGAGAACCTTGGCTCCGGTAGGATTACCCATTAGAAATAGAGTCCGTAAGTACTCTAGAATGAGTTTGAGAGTATTAATAGATATGAGCGTGTATTTGATAGTGAATATAAATTGTTTTTATATTGTATTGACTTATCGGTTAAGTGTTTATGAATTCTGGTCGATATGTGGGACGCCATTTTATCGACAGGGGTTTCTAAACTTTTAAACAAGATAAACCAACACATTATTGTTTTAAGAAAGAGTAAATGAAATAATTTTACCCAAATTATTTTTATATATAAATGAAATAATTTTCGTAAATTATTAAAGTTATATATGGTTGCTTGGTTGTTAGGAAATGATAACATTAAATATTATCATTATTGTGTGGAAATTGAAAATAAGAAAATAATGTTCAGGAATAATTTATATAACAGAATGAGATTTGTAAATGTGAATTATAAATGTGATATATGAATTGAAATAAAATTCCAGAGTGATATTTGAATATGAATTGAAAGGATCCGTAATTCGGAATTTTGGGAAATTTAATTTCCTTTGGTTTTGAAAATGATTTCAAAAGGTCTTTGGAGGAATAATAGGAATATTATTCGGAAATATTTTTGAATTGGATATGAAATCTGGTGGGATTTGAAATCAAAAATATTTGAAATTTTTTTGGAAATAATAAAAGCATTGAACTCTTTTCGGTCGCTGAAAAATAATTTCGATGATGACCGCAGCATCATCGAGATTCATTTTCGAGTTTCCAAAGGAGGAATTGCTACAAAATGTTTTAAATTGGAGTTGTTTGCAAAACTGTGTTGGTTTTAAAATTTAAAGGATGATTTAATATGCAAATAAATTATGTATATATATAATAAGTTTCAAAAATGATTTTGAAATATTATGTTTAAATGACTCTGAAATATAAATGGGTTTTATAGCTGATAGAATTTGAGATTGGTAAGAATAAAATTCAACTTGAAAAGGGATTAAATTAAAGTAAGTGTGAGAATGAAATAAGTTGGAAGGTAAGCTAATTAATTGAAGTGAATTAAAGGAAGATAGAAAATGTAATTAAATTTGGAAAACTTATAGAAGTCAAAATTAAATTGAATCGGAATGTAAGTGAATCTAGTTAAGTAAAAGTGAGCTTTGAGGGAAATGATTATTGAAAATATGTTTATCAAGATTGTGAACAAATGAATAGAGTAACGAAGGAATTTAAATTTGTAAGTAAGTAAAATGGAAGTTGAATATTGGAATTAAATTCAAATTATGTTGAGTAAATTGAAATTGCAGAATTTGTTCGAGGGAACTAAAAGAAATAAAGGTTTGGAATAGAACTTTTATATAGATTTGAAATTTAATTTGGAAATGAAGTGATAAACAAATTAGTAATTTAATCAGATTTGAAAATTAAATTGATTGAAAACAAATTAGTTAATGAATCTAATTTAAAGAAATGGTTAATAAAGAATGGTTTGAGGCAAGGTGAATAAAATTCAATATTTAGGATTTGAAGATGAACTGAATTCAAATAGAATTAAAAACGTAAATTTAATAAAAATGGATTAAACCAAAATGGTGAAGTAGAAAATAAATATAAGAAGTGTATAGAATACTTATATAGAACTTAAGAAATAGATGGTGAGATTCTTAAGTAAAATTTAATATTGAGAAAAATGTTCCAAGTTAACATTTGAATAAGATGATGTAAAGTGTGAAGGGAAAATTGTGAATAAGATAATGGAAATCAAAATAAACATGAATTAAAAGAAAATTGATATAGCTAATAATCAATTGAGATAAATATGTAGGATGTACATGTATTAATTATCGCATAACAATTTGATCCAGATTCGAGCATAGAATTTCGAGATAGTTATATTGATCCGAGTTGGGATTTTTCACTCGATTTTCGACGGCGACCTTGGATATGGATTTTTGATTGATTCTGAAAGTTCTCTATCATAGTGGTGGCTATGCAAGGAGAATGATGGTTTCTGATCGAGAAAGTAGATGTGAGTCCGCACTAGGAAGTTGGATGGATGATACTAGTTCAGAAGTGAAATTGTGTGATCGAGTGAATGATCGGATTTGGGGTTGGTACGGATGATATATGTACATCATACGGGCTTGAATGAAATAAATAATGAAACTGTTGTAAAGAAATGTATAAAATAGTTTTGAATGTTGTGATTGGATACTATTGCTGGTAGTATACAAATGTTTTAAAAGCAAAAGGAAATTTGGATTTTTGATTTCAGAAGATAAATGAAACTGCTCGACAAAAGGTATGTATTTAAATTTCTTTATGAAATTTGATGATTTTATGATCTAGCCAATTGGTCTTTTGTTTTGTTTTGAAATATGGGGGCCAGTAGAGGCATTTTGTAGTTGTACCAATCTAGCCGCACAAAGGAGACGCTGTGAAATTTTTCGAAAATTTAAGGAGTTAGAAAATTTTTGAGAAAATTCTGATAATTTAAAATTTGGTTTTAAATTAAAATTTGAATTGTGGAGTGAATAATATTGTTTGGAAGTTATGTTTGAGTTTGGGAAGTTAATAAGAGTGTTAATGTGTCTTTAAATAAAAGTTTGTTTTGGGTGTTGTTACCACTGTTTAGTTTTGGGAGATTGTTATTGGGAAAATAGTTAACGGATATTGGACCATTCCTCTTAACTAATAATTTCGGGGACGAAATTCTTTTAAAGGGGAAGGAATGTGACGACCCAAAATTTTTAGATATTTGAAATTGGAATATTTAATTGATTTTAAATATTTGAAAGTTAGTTTAACTTGAATTTCAAATATCATTATTTATTTGGTAATTAAATTATTAATTGGAAATTGGTTAAAATAGTGAATCTTGGATTTTAAGCTGGTTAAAAATATTTCAAAGGCTTGGAAAGTTTATATTTATAATACTGGAGATAATAGAAGTGTTAAGATTAAATTTCAAGGTGATTTGTTCAGTTTGGAAATATATAGTTTGGGTTAATATTTAAAAATAGCCTTTCGAGGACCAGTCTCGGATTTCGACGAAACTAGTTCCATTAGATCCGTAATATTGTATTATTATTGGATTTCAAATTTCGAAGCATTTGGAGTGGTCGTACGATAAGTAAACGCGTTGAAATTTTAATCGAAAATTCAGTATAATAATAAGGTCCAAAGAGCTATCTTCTCCATATGATCGAATTAGGGCTCAAAACCTTTTCCATCGTGTTCGTAATAGGGGTATAACATTATAAACACCTAGCGACGCGCCTTGATAGGAGATCGAGATTTTCAGCTCGATTTCAATACGTTTGAAATTCAAATTAAAATTAAAATTGTATACGGTGACCAGTCAAAAACTGTAACCTATGATTCAACACGTTGCTTGCCTCTTCAAGCACATGTTCTCATTGAAGACACGCGTCTTCATTTTTAAAAAAATAAAAAAATAAATTAGGGTCGTTCGATTTCTTTTAAATTGGAAACGAGATAACCTCGTTCCTCAATCATCTCGTTCCCATTCAAGAAATGGCGGAATTGATTTTCAAATCAAATTCGCTCGTCCACAAAAATGAACGCAGCATAAGTCCATACCTTATTCGATTCATCTCCGTGGGATGGCATCGACCTAGATGGGAGGATCGGGGTTCGTTAGGGTTAGGGCAGAGCTGGTTTACGCTCGAGAATTGGGTCGGCTTTGTAGTCAAAGGAGTTTGGGGGTTTAGCGATGGCGTGCGAGCAAGGGCAGATCGATCGACACAATTGAAGGAGGCGTGGCCTCGAGTCGGGCGTCGACGAAAAAGCTGGCGGAGGGCTGATGGAGGAGTAGGGTCGGGCGACCGAGGCTCGTGCGTGAGGGTGCAGCAGATTTCGATTAGAGCGAAGTGTGGGTGGGTCGAAAGCAGATCGGAGTGGTCGCGGCATTCAGGGTTGAGGCCGAAGGTGCTGGCTTGACGTTGGGTCTGGGTCTCGATGGTCGGCGGCGATTTCTTGGGAGCGGTTGAGGTCTGGGTTTGCTGTTCGTTTTTTGGTTGTTAGGTATGTTTTTTATATATCTGTACATATTCGGTAAGGAAAGTGTGATAAAGAAATAAATAAATAAATATACACTCACATATCTGTTTTTAATTAAAAAGTAAAACAGAAGTAATGTATATATTTTTATTTTAAAATAGTAAATATATATATATATATATATGGAGATAATCTTTTGAAAATGGACAATTTTAAGATGTTTGGTTTATATAAAATCGGATTTTTATCTATATATATTCCATAATTATGTACATATTTAGTTTCAAAAAGAAAAAATAATAATGTATATGTTCATGCATGTTTAATATGTAGGTGAAACAGAATATGTATACATATGATTTTCGAAAAATATAGGATTGGTATAAAGATTGGATTTCTAAATCTATGCAGTTATTTCTACAAGTATATGTGTTTTCAAAAATAAAAAAATAGCAATAAAAATGCACATACACATTTTAAACTTACCAGTTTATTTTAAATAACGTAGTATGGTGATAAATTTATGCAATAAACTTATTTAATTATTTTGTCACTTAAAAGTAATCTATTAAAGGGAAATTAGTTCAAACTAAATAATTAGTTAATTAAAGTTGTTTAAATGCTAATTGATCATTCGATTAGTTCAGATGTTAATAAAACATATAATATTTGTTACAAGGTCTAAAGTCAATGTAAAATCAAGCTGGTTTAGATTGGATTTGCAAGCAAAATCAAAGGTGAGTTGATCTCACTCATTTGGATTACCCTTCAAATTTAAATAGTTAAATTTAAATTATTGGTTGATTGATTGAATTGACTGGACGTGGTATATTATATATAAATATATACATATATGTATGTATGTATGTATGTATGTATGTATGTATGTATATGTAACATCCCAAAATTTATCAATTTAAATTAGTAATATATTTAAAACTATTGGATTTTAATTTGAAAATAAATTGAAAAGTTTCAAAACAAATAAAATGAGTGATAAATTATATATGAATAAAATTTCAATTTCTTTTGAATTTAAAATTTTGAAATAATGAATGTTTAAAAAAGTCATTTGAATTTAAAATTATATATATATATATGTATATATGTATATGTACATATGTATATTGCATATATGAGTAGATTTGAGTATATATTGAAATTGAATTTAAATTGTACAAGATATGTATGAATATATAAATGGACATAAATGGTTATAATTCAAGTCGAATTGGAATTTGAATTTAAATTTAAAATAAATGTTTTAGAAAAATAATTGGCTTTTGAAATCTTTAAGGTGTAATTTATATAATGTAAAGATTGGTAAAAACAATTCTTTTTTTTACATTGTGTACATATATACACACACACACAAATGAATAAGGGGTATATTTATTAATAAAGGGAATTTGATATAAAAAAATTATTTATAAATTATTTTGTCTTTTTAAATTACAAGGGTTAAACATGCATAAGAGAGATGGTGTAAATAATAACAAGTGTTTAGATCTCATGATTATTTTTAACAAGTGGCATTCAATATAATTGATTGAATAAAATAATAAAATTTAAAAATCACAAAAACTTTTCAGCTTCCCATTTTCAATTATTTAGCCTCTCAACAAATCTGAAAGAACGGTAAAAAAAGATTTGAGCATCACAAATCTCAACATCAAAGGCATCAGTAAAAAGAAGAAGAAGAAAAAACTTCCAACTTTCTCTTGAATTCAAAATTCAAAAATCTGAGAATCATCTCCAACACAAAGCAGTAGTTTTAAATTCCATCTCTCAGGTAAACTTTAAACTTTATGGTTAGTGAATTTGTAATTTCAGAAATCAATTTTTAACACAAACAAATTCAAACTGCAGATTAGTGAAAACAAAGCTTCAGTTTTTGGTCAGGAAACAGTGCAAGCATTCTCTGAAATAAATTAAGGCAAGTGAGTTTCATTTAAAAATTTCAATTTGAAGTTGTTAATCAGTAATAAAGCAAGAAATTAAGCAATTATATTAATCAGTTGCGGGAAACAAATCAAGTTCAAAGACTAAATTTTATTTCTGGACTTCAAGCAGCAGATAAAAGCTTTCTCTGTTGTATAAAAAATTCAAACAGTAAGTTAAGCTTGATTATTGTTTGTTATTGATGAATTAAGGAAACAAATACAGCAAAGAATATCCAAAGATCTGTACTTACAAGTTGCAGATTTAATTTCAAGATTAAAGTAGAAAATCCAGGCTTCATCCTTATTTTAAAAACTATTAGAAGCTTTCTATTTTCAGGCAAAGGTGAGTAAACCTCTGATCCACCCAATTACTAGTTGTTGTATGTATGCCTGGATTGATGTTGAAAACACTTGCATGTGAACAAATTGTGTGCTTGTGTATTTTTGCCTGGAAAATGTTTATATTCAGGGTTTCATCCCTGTTCTTCTTAGCCTCTGAGTTACAGAGTCAATCCATGGCAAATTCAAACCCCTCTCTCTCTCTCATTTCTTCTGAAATTGGATTGTAAACAAATTAAAGTATTGTTTTAACCATGCACTATGTTTAGTAATTAATCAAAGCAAAACAATATGGTTTTTTTTGGAAAACGAGAAAATGCAATCACCATTTAAATTATGCAGGAATTCAAACATCATAGATTTTAACATCAGTAATGCTATCTGAATCGGCCTTGGAAATAATGATTTTAGAAAGTTTAATTTAAAATTTTAATACAGTTTGGACTGGCATAATGGAAGCTCTGCATTTTTTCTACTGTATGACAGTTCTTACTATTAATCAAGCAAAATCTTCCATGTTAGTGGCTGGAGTTAGTGATGTTCAGGCTTCTGCACTTTTCCAACACATTGGTTTCTCTTGCATGGAAAATGATATGAAGTATCTTGGTCTACCTCTAATCACTAAAAGAATATCAAATGCTGATTGTATTCCCTTATACAACAAGATTACTTCTGTAATGTGTGCCTGGGCTAATAGGAAATTGTCACAAAGTGGTAGGCTTGTCCTAATAAAATCTGTTGTTTTGCATCTTTAGTCTATTGGGCACGTACTCTCATCCTCCCTATGAAGCTGTTGCAACTTGTTAGGTCGGCTATGAATAGATATATTTGGTCTGGTAGTATCCATAATAGGAAGTTGATGCCTTGCCCATTTTCAAAATTTGAAACACCCATGAGGCTGGGAGGTCTTGGTGTAATTAATCTAAGGAAGTGGAACTATGCAGCGATAAGTACACATTTTGATGACATCATTAACAAGAAAGGTACCTTATGGGTTAATTGGATATGGCAACATTGCATTAAGTCCAAATATTTTTGGTGTATGGACATACCACAAAACTGCAGCTGGATATGGAGAAACATAATGAAGCTAAGAGATATTTATCTCCCTATGATACAATACCAAGTTACTGCTAATTCTGTAGTTAGCTTCTGGCATGAACCATGGTCTAGCAAAGGCCTAATCTTATCCAAAGTGTGTGACTACCAACAGATTCTTCAATCTGGTATACACTATGATGCAAAAGCAAATGATTATTTACATGAAGGGAAAATGCAACTGCCTAATTGTAGTAATCAAATTCTCAAGCTGATGTGGAGTGAAATACAAGCTAATTTCTGCACTGCTATTCATCTGGATGCTGTCACTTGGGACTTGAAGCCTCACAGTGTCAGAAGTGTGTACAACTTTGTTACTGAGTTTTCTCCCTTACCAGCAATCAAGTGGAACACAGTTACATGGTCCAAAGACTCTGTCCCAACTAATAATTTGATGATGTGGAAAGTCTTAAATAAAGCTCTTCTTACCAGAAGTTCTTTGATCAAATTTGGTCTGGCTTGCTCCCCTTTATGTCTGTTTTGTGACACGCATGAAGAAACCACTGACCACCTTTTTTTTGAATGCCCTGCTCTCAAAAACATGATGATTAGTATCAGTTGCATTACAGGGTATAACCTATCTTCTGGTAGCTCGAGTATGGTTTGGAGTATAATCTACAAGGCCACTAGATGGAGAAATGATCGATCTAGAGCATTAGTTGTTTGTTTGAAAACATATATGTCATTTATTTGGAAGGAAAGGAATGCAATAGTCTTTGAAAAGCATAGGAAGAAGATTGAAGTATTATGGCATGAAGTCAAGACAGCCACTCACAGGCAATTGATGATTGGCAAAAGAGAATTCTCTGACTATTTGATTCATGAATCGTCTTGATCTCTTCTTGTTTCCTCAATTGCTATTTATATTTTCTAGTTTTCTTCTTATTTCTTTTTTTCCCTCTCTTTTCTTTCTTCATCGAATTTGTACTTTTTATTCTGTTGCAATAAACTGGTAGGGGCCTAGTTAACCTCGCTGGCTTTGCCAAAAAAAAGAAATCTTAACTTGATCAGAAAATGAAGTTTTGTAAAATTCTGTTGATCGGTACGTTTGTGGGCCTCGAGATCGTGAGCGAGTCTTGCTGGAAGCTTGTAGTTCGCCAGAAAAATGCTCGGAGATTTTTCTATTCGCCGTGGCGATCGTACGGCGGCAAAGTAGGGTTAAACCCATGCTTGAACGAGGTCGTCAAAATTGGTATGCCGCGGTTCGTCAGAGGACCGGAATTGATCGCACGTGCGCCAATAGAAGCGTTAGTCATCGGTGATGCTTCAGGTATGATGCCGCGACCTCTGATGGTCAATGGAGGGAAGACGTGGCGTTCTTAGGTGATCAGTATTTTCGTTCTAGTTGGGTTCAGGTTCAAATTTAGATTTCTTCGATTAATTGGTTTTCTAGGCGTTAGGGAGGTGCAGGGAGATCATCGTCGTCATCCCGACGGCAGGAGCATCGATCGTAGCCGGCCAGAGGGTTTGTGCATGTGCAAAACAACGAAATTGGTGTCGGGGGCAATGGTTGGGGAAGAAGCCTCGGACTCGTAGCACTACTCGGGGGTTCGAGGGAGATGACTCGAAGCCATGGTCGTGTCATTTTGGCGTTGCACCGGGTCACTTTATAAACTTAAAAACAAATTTTAATGAAATTTTTTTTATACGGGTCGATCTGGGTAAAAACTCGAAGCAGGGGGCATTTCTTCTCGGGGACGACTCGAGACGGCCTCGGGTTGGCCATGAAAATAGCTAATTCCAGCTTGAAATTTTTGAAAACATAAGTTTAAACAATTTTATGAACCCATTCTTTATAAAATAAAGATAGTTTGTTAATGGAAGGTGAAGTAAATGGTATTGAAATGATTTTTGAAATTAATGAAGTTCAAAGATATTTTAAATTTATATTTTGAAATAAAATTGTTTTACATTTAACTTAATAAAAATTGAGAAGTAAATCAAATATCCAAGTGTTAACTTAAAACCAATTTTATTTATAATGATTAAACAATTAATGATTTGTAATTACTTTATAATTAATAACTAATTAATTAAAGAATAGTTAATTAATAAAAGTAATTAAAGTTTTACTACTTAACAATTAAGAGTTAATAAACTAAGATAATTAATTAAAGAATAATTAATTAATAAAGTTAATTAAGATTTAATTAATTCCTAGTTAAGAATAATTAATTATTGATTTAAAATAATTAGTAAAAATAAGTATGTGGTTAGTTCACTTAAATCACATTCACCTTAATTGAAGATGATTTACCATCATCAAATGTTGTGTACTGGATTGATATTTCCGTTGTGATACTGTGTGATGTGAATTGCTGAAACGTGATTCATGATTTGCTTTTGTATGTATGTAAGAACCCTTTTGCCCGTAAAAACGGCATTTAAACTTCGATGCGACAGGGAGTCGGATTTCAGTTAGTTATCCGAAACCCACATCGAACCCTGAATGTGAATCTTTATGACTGATATATCCACGTGTTTTAAAATTGAGCGCTCACTATTCGGATTAGCCGGGAGAGGACCTTTGTGTCATATAACCCATTCCGAATAGTGATACGACGAAATTAATAGCATTTGAAGACGGTGGGGAAGACCGGGTGTCTTCGAAAATGATAGGATAACCTATCGAATGTCTTTGCACAGAGTTGCTCTGGTATAGAGATTTCCACATGAGATGGGGAGTCCGATCGAAATTATGGATGCCCGGATTTGCAAGGGCTTCTTCCTTTATTGGATGAAGTGCCTTCGGTTCTGTTTGAACCCGAAACAGACTTGTATGGTTGTATGTCTGACACTACACTTTGAGATATAAAGCAGATTTCTTTCAAATACATATCTGTTGGTGGCGGAGAATTTTTTCTCTTAGCTTAACACCCTTCTCTAAGACGTACGAGCTCAGAGGTTATGTTGTCGAATGTTATCAGCGATATACTCCCAATTTGGTTCATGTAAAGCGTAGCTTTGTGGACGAGACCTCATCGGACCTCACACCTCGGAAATGGTCGAAAAAGGAAGGATGAAACAAGGTTATGATGGTCGCACCCTTTAGGGTATGTCATTTCCTTCTAGAAAAAGTGGTGTCATGGTATAGAGCCCAGATACTTTACCTATGTGGTTGCTACAATCTCATTTACTGTATGGTTGTTGCTTTGTGATTGAGGGCCCTCGGATAAAGGTCGCAAACGACCGGGGGATGGCATACTCGAGTAGTAGTTACCTAGTTACAGAGGTAACCCGACCTTGTGTTGGCAGAGAGCCGGGTAGGTTCCCGGGACGTCCCTCCAGAGGCGTACCCATGTGGCAGTAGGAAGTTCCTTAGCCTGACCATTTGTTGGAAATCCAAAAAAACAATACGAGCCCTGTATGGTTTTAGTTGTATAACCTGCCATGCAGCGTGGCGATAACCTGCCACAAAACATGGTAGCTATAGTAACGATGAAATGTGGTATGCTGGCTAAGATTAATATTATACTTTCGAAATGGCTTTCTACACTATGCACTAGTAATAATATCAGAGAATGTTTTCCCGTATCAAGCATATTTGACTATCGTAAGAAGAAATCTCCTCCAATTCTGAGATTACATTGTGTGTCTGGCGGGAGGTCTTATTGTAGTTTCATTTTCCAAAAGCATGAACGATTTTATTTTATAAATATTGTTTTATTTAAAAGCAACTGTTTTTGTTTACTCATATCAGTCCCACGACTGACCCGGAGTTTATTGTTTCCTTTCGAAACTCTCGGTACCCAAAATTTCCACACGGGCTGTCTAGTAGCAGGTTTCCGTGTTTTGGTGCTAGCAGTATTTTGGAGTCTTTTAGAGTTAGAAGCTATCGGTTTTTGGAGGCTTTTGTCTTGGAGATATTCTGAAAGCTTTTGGATCTCAATGTGCTTAGTTTTGGAAGTTCTCCATCACTTCATTCCTTCGAAGACCTTTTTGGTATATGATCACTTATTGTCCTATTATGATGTTCTATTTGAAGTTGTGATATATGTATAAGAATACTCTGATGTTGTAACGGATATTATGATGATGTTTTATCTGTGATGTAATGCATGATATTCATTTTGTTTCTGCTGTTTTATATTCATCTAATGTTGCTATAAGCTCCATCCGACTGGAGTTCGATGTTTGAATCTTCGGCAGTCGAATACAAGTGAGGTATTTGATGTCAATTTTCGAACATTGGATTTCGGGTCGTGACATGTGGTATCAGAGCTAAAGGTTGAGTAAGAACTTTTAGCTATGGAGTATAACACATTAGATGGCTCATTAGAGATAGGGTGAAGTACACCCTAGAATGAGTATAACCGAGACCGAAACCCTAAATTTTCTTAGTCTATTTCCTTTAACTGCTGATATTCCTTAAGATATCTCGTCTGAATATCTAAACCAATTTTCTTACTAATTACAGATAGTAAGGATGAGCGGGCGAAGAGGAAGAGCTGGGGGCGAGGAAATGCCACAACACCTAGCCAAGTTCCCCCAACAGCAGAAGCAGCCATATCTACTCAGCATCAGCCGAATCTGGCTGATTTATATAAGAGTTTCTCAATGCTTGGTGGTAAACCGTTGACCGGAAAGGAGTCGATTGTTAAGGCCCAAGCATGGATCAGATCATGTGAAAGAATCTTTAAAGGGCTAAAGCTGCAAGATGATCAGATGCGACTCATAGCTTCTTGGAAACTTCAAGAAGAAGCCTTAGCATGGTGGGAGACAGTCACTATTGATGAGCCAGAAGACGAGTTTACTTGGGAGAGATTCAAAGAAGTATTTGAGAAGCGCTATAGCCATCAGCAGGGATTTCTCGAATGTACAAGGAATTTATGGACTTAAAGCAGGGGAGTTTGTCATTCGAGGAGTATCTAACCAAATTCAATGAATTGTCTTGTTTTGGTCCAGAATTGGTGAACACATCTTTATAGAAGAATGAAAGGTTCATTTGTGGGATGAATAAGAATTTCCATGAAAGGATGACTGGCCACGCCAAAAAATCCTTTTCAGATTTGGTTGATATGGGGTACAGATCTGCTACACTTGACATGCAAGAAGCCCCGGTGGAGAAAGGAAATTCGAGCAATCAAAATTAAAAGAAGAGGAAATTTGGAGGCAAAAAACCATGGTAGGGTAAGGAGAAAAAGAAGAGCAATTAGGGAAGTTCGGCAGGGAATGTTACTTGCTTCAATTGTCTAGAAAAAGGCCACTACTCAAATAGCTGCAAGAAGCCAAAGAGAGATCAATCCATTCAAGCGAAGCCCAGGAAATGTTATTACTGTCAGAAATTGGGACACGAAGTTAAAGACTGCCCAGTCATGAAGCAAGCTAGGACAATCAAGATGTACACAGTCAAAGACAACCCCGCATCTTCCAAAGCAGAAAAGGGGAAAGGAGTTCTGTAAGGTAATCTCACTATTTATGATAGCATTGTTATAGTTCTGTTTGACACGGCGTTACACACATTTTTATCTCTCAGCAAGCTATAAATGAATTGAATCTGGAACCTGATTTTGTTGATGAGCCTATGTGCATAAAGAATACAGTTGGAGGTCCCGCGAACCTTTGTCTTCGATGTAGAGACGTTCTTATCTCATATTCTTGTTACCAATTCCCCATTGGTCTCTTTGTCCTTGATTTTAACGAGTTTGAAGTCTTACTCGGAATGGATTGGCTAGCAAAATATGAAGCCAAATTGGATTGCAATAACCGATTGATTTCAATCAAAACCGAATTTGGAGATTTCATTGAGATTTCTTGTGCCCTAGTCCTAAAAGAGAAGGGTTGATGTATAATTTGGGTTTTCCTGAACCCAGTCTAAGGCCATACCCATTGTTAGAGATTTTCCAGATGTATTGGAAGAAGTGAAATCCTTACCTCCACACCGAGAAATAGAATTCAGAATTGGCCTAATACCCAATGCTCGTCCTGTCGTTCACGCAAGTCGCAGGATGGCACCTAGGGAAAGGGTTGAATTAGTCAAGCAAACCAATGATTTACTAGAAAAAGTATTAATTCGTCCTAGTGTTTTTGAATGGGATTCAGCCGTCGTGTTTGTCGCTAAATCGGACGGATCTTTGAGATTGTGTGTGGATTACCGCGATCTTAATAAGCTGACACTCAAGAATAAATTTCCACTACCTCGAATTGATGATCTATTTGATCAGTTGCACGACGCTCGTTTCTTTTCGAAGATGGATCTAGCCCAGGGGTTCCATCAACTACGAACCGCCGAGGATTGTGTTCATTTGATCGCTTTTAGGGGTCCTAATATGTTCTACGAATGGTTAGTCATGCCTTTCGGGCTGGCCAATGCTCCAACATACTTCGTAGATCTTATAACTCGTGTGTTTCGGGAGAATAAATTTGTGCTCGTGTTTATTGACGATATTTTGGTCTATTCCAAGACCAAAGAGGAGCATGTCAAGCATCTTAGAATCGTTTTAGAGATATTGAGGTGAAATATTCTATTCGCTGAATTTTCTAAATGCCATTTCTGGGTCAAAGAAGTTAAATTTCTCGGCCACATTGTTAATGAAGAAGGGATTTCTGTTGATCCTAGCAAAATTTTTGCTATTCTTGATTGGAGAAAACCCACTACCCCAAAGGAAGTTCGAAGCTTTTTGGGTTTAGCAGGTTATTATCGGAAGTTTGTTCAGGACTTTTCGAAGATAGCTAGTCCGTTGACTAAGCTAACAATGAAGAATGTAAAATTCAATTGGACTCCAAAATATGACGAAATTTTTCAGGAGTTGAAGAAGAGATTAACCACCGCTCCTGTTCTCGCTATTATCAACGGGAACCAGGGTTTATCTGTTTATACCGATGCTTGTGGTGAAGGTTTGGGTGCGGTATTAATGCAGAACGGGAAGGTAATTGCCTACGCGAGTAGACAATTATGTCCTCATGAAATAAATTACCCAACCGATGATTTGGAGCTTCTAGCTGTTATCTTCGCTTTGAAAAGATGGCGACATTATCTTCTGGGTAAGAATCTTTTCAGCTTTCTTAACAATTTACAAATTTAATTTAACTTAACAATATACTTATTGAACTCTCTTTATTTTAGGTGAAAAATTCGAATTATTCACCGACCACAAATCTTTGAAATATCTCTTTACCCAAAAAGATCTAAATCTGAGACAACAATGTTGGTTGGAATTTCTGGCATCTTATGACCTAGATATTCAATATATGCTCAGAAAAGCCAATGTAGTTGTCGACGCTTTAAGTAGGAGCCATGTTGTTCTTGCATATCTTGTTGTTACTCCCACTCTCCTTGAAAAGATCGCCAGCAAGCAAAAAGAAGACCAGTTCCTTCGTGGAATCTGTAAAAGAGATATGAAATGTGAAGTTTAGATGAATGTCACAAATCTAAATTTAGCATCCATCCAGGAGTTAACAAGATGTATAGAGATATCAAGAGACCTTTCTGGTGAAAGACGATGAAAAGGGACATATCTATATATGTGAGTCGCTATGCTACTTGCCAACAAATCAAAAGCGATCAAAAGAAAATGGCGGGTTTACTTCAGCCTATAGAAGTACCCAAGTGGAAATGGGACAAAGTATCGATGGATTTCATTGACGGGTTGCCTCGTACTCGGAAAGGCAATGAAGCAATTTGGGTCATTGTGGACTGTTTGACTAAGACGGCCCACTTCTTGCCAGTGAAATCTACTCGCACGGCAGCAAGTTTAACCGAATTATATGTGAAAGAAATTGTCCATCTCCACGGCATTCCTAGCAGCATAGTGAGTGATCGTGATCCGATCTTCACTAGTAGATTTTGGGAGGCGTTTCAAGATGCATTGGGAACAAAACTGAATTTCAGCACTGCTTATCACCCACAGTCTGATGGGCAGACCGAGAGGATTAGCCGAATCTAAGAATACCTATTGCATGCTTGTATACTTGATTTTGGTGATTCTTGGAAGGAACATTTGCATCTGGTCGAGTTCTCTTATAACAATAGCTATCAGGCAAGTATAGAGATGGCTCCTTTTGAGGCTCTATATGGTCGTCCGTGTCGATCACCTGCATGCTGGATCGAGGCTGGTGATAGACTCGTCCTTGTATCAGATATGATTAAAGAAACCACAGAGAAAGATGATTTTATACGGAAGAAATTGAGGACGGTTAAACGTCGTGAAAAGAGTTATTATGATTGTAGAAGAAGGGATTTGGAATTCCAGATTGGAGATTCTGTCTTTCTCAAAGTATCTCTAATGCGAGGTATATTAAGGTTCAAAAAGACCGGTAAGCTGGCACCATGGTATATTGGTCCTTTTCCTATTCTGGAGAGGATCGGTTCTTTAGCCTATTGAGTGCAGTTGCCTAGCTGGTTATCTGGCGTGCATGATGTGTTTCATATTTCTAACCTTCGGAAGTATGTGCACGATCCGGATAGTATTATTGAAGAAACTGCTCAACAGGATCTCGAAATCACTCCCAATTTAACAGTTAAAAGAGAACCAATAAAGATTATAGATCGAGATGAAAAGCAGTTGAGGAACAAAGTTGTGAAATTAGTTAAAGTACAGTGGAATGGCGATCCAAAGGACTGCACTTGGGAAACTGAAGAAAATATGTAGAAATCATATACCAATTGCAGAGTGGTTATCTCGGCTTAACCTGGTAAGCCATTCCTTTACTCTTTCTGAATTCGTATATTCTTTGTTTGTTTTTCTCTCTCTTTCAAATTTCGAGGACGAAATTTTCTTAAGGGGAGATATCTGTAACATCCCAAAATTTATCAATTTAAATTAGTAATATATTTAAAACTTTTGGAGTTTAATTTGAAAATAAATTGAAAAGTTTCAAAACAAATAAAATGAGCGATAAATTATATATGAATAAAATTCCAATTTCTTTTGAGTTTAAAATTTTGAAATAATGAATGTTTAAAAAGTCATTTGAATTTAAAATTATATATATATATGTATGTATGTATATTGCATATATGAGTAGATTTGAGTATATATTGAAATTGAATTTAAATTGTACAAGATATGTATGAATATATAAATGGACATAAATGGTTATAATTCAAGTTGAATTGGAATTTGAATTTAAATTTAAAATAAATGTTTTAGAAAAATAATTGGCTTTTGAAATCACTAAGGTGTAATTTATATAATGTAAAGATTGGTTAAAACAAATTTTTTTTACATTGTATATATATATACACACACAAATGAATAAGGGGTATATTTATTAATAAAGGGAATTTGATATTAAAAAATTATTTAAAATTTTTTTTGTCTTTGTAATTACAAGTGTTAAACATGCATAAGAGAGATGGTTTAAAAATTAACAAGTGTTTAGATCTCATGATTATTTTTAACAAGTGGCATTCAATATAATTGATTGGATAAAATAATAAAATTTAAAAATCACAAAAACTTTTCAGCTTCCCATTTTCAGTTATTTAGCCTCTCAACAAATCTGAAAGAACAGTAAAAAAGATTTGAGCATCACAAATCTCAACATCAAAGGCATCAGTAAAAAAACTGCCAACTTTCTCTTGAATTCAAAAGTCAAAAATATGAGAATCATCTCCAACACAAAGCAGTAGTTTCAAATTCCATCTCTCAAGTAAACTTTAAACTTTATGGTTAGTGAATTTGTAATTTCAGAAATCAAGTTTTAACGCAAACAAATTCAAACTGCAGATTAATGAAAACAAAGCTTCAGTTTTTGGCCAGGAAACAGTGCAAGGATTCTCTGAAATAAATTAATGCAAGTGAATTTCTTTTAAAAAATTGAATTTAAAGTTGTTAATCAGTAATAAAGCAAGAAATTAAGCAATTGTATTAATCGGTTGTAGGAAACAAACCAAGTTCAAAGATTAAATTTTCTTTCTGGACTTCAAGCAGCAGAGAAAAGCTTTCTCTGTTGTATAAAAAATTCAAATTGTAAGTTAAGCTTGAATATTGTTTGTTATTGATGAATTAAGGGAACAAATACAACAAAGAATAACCAAAGATCTGTACTTACAAGATGCAGATCTAATTGCAAGATTAAAGTAGAAAATCCAGGCTTCATCCTTATTTTAAAAACTATCAGAAGCTTTCTGTTTTCAGGCAAAGGTGAGTAAACCTCTGATCTACCCAATTACTTGTTGTTGTATGTATGCCTGGATTGATTATGAAAACCCTTGCATGTGAACAAATTGTGTGCTTGTGTATTTTTGCCTGGAAAATGTTTATATTCAGGGTTTCATCCCTGTTCTTCTTAGCCTCTGGGTTACAAAGTCAACCCATGGCAAATTCAAACCCCTCTCTCTCTCTCATTTCTTCTGAAATTGGATTGTAAACAAATTAAAGTATTGTTTTAACCACGCACTGTGTTTAGTAATTAATCAAAGCAAAACAATATGGTTTTTTTTGGAAAATGAGAAAATGCAGTCACCATTTAAATTATGCAGGAATTCGAACATCATAGATTTTAACTTCAGTAATGCTATCTGAATTAGCCTGGGAAATAATGATTTTAGAAAGTTAGATCTGAATTTTTAATACAGTTTTTAATGAGAAATCTTAACTTGATCAGAAAATGAAGTTTTGTAAAATTCTATTGATCGGTACGTTTGTGGGCCTCGAGATCGTGGTCGAGTCTTGCTGGAAGCTTGTAGTTCGTTAGAAAAATGCTAGGAGATTTTTCTATTCGCCGTAGCGATCGTACGGCAGCAAAGTAGGGTTAAACCCATGCTTGAACGAGGTCGTCAAAATCGGTATGCCGCGAGTTTGTCAGAGGACCAGATTTGATCGCACGAGCGCCAATAGAAGCGTTAGTCATCGGTGATGCTTCTGGTACGATGCCGCGACCTCTAATGGTCGGTGGAGGGAAGACGTGGCGTTCTTAGTTGATCAGTATTTTCGTTCTAGTTGGGTTCAGGTTCAAATTTCGATTTCTTCGATTAATTGGTTTTCTGGGCGTCAAGGAGGTGTGTGGAGATCATCGTCGTCATGCCGACGGCAGGAGCATCGATCGTAGCTGGCCAGAGGGTTTGTGCATGTACACAACAACGAAATTGGTGTCAGGGGGCAATGGTTGGGGAAGAAGCCTCGAACTCGTTGCACTACTCGGGGGTTCGAGGGAGATGACTCGAAGCCACGGTCGTGTCATTTTGGCGTTGTCCCGGGTCGCTTTAAAAACTTAAACAAATTTTAGTGATTTTTTTTTGTTCGGGTGGATCTGGGTAAAAAGTCGAAGTAGGGGGCATTTCTTCTCGGGGATGACTCGAGATGGCCTCGGGTTGGCCATGAAAACAGCTAATTCCAGTTTGAAGTTTTTGAAAACATAAGTTTAAACAATTTTCTGAACCCATTCTTTATAAAATAAAGATATTTGTTAATGGAAGGTGAAGTAAATGGTATTGAAATGATTTTTGAAATTAATGAAGTTCAAAGATATTTTAAATTTATATTTTGAAATAAAATTGTTTTACATTTAACTTAATAAAAATTGAGAAGTAAATCAAATATCCAAGTGTTAACTTAAAACCAAATTTATTTATAATGATTAATTTTATAAGTAATAATTAATTAATTAAAGAATAGTTAATTAATAAAAGTAATTACAATTTAACTAGTTAACAATTAAGAATTAATAAACAAAGATAATTAATTAAAGAATAATTAATTAATAAAGTTAATTAAGATTTAATTAATTCCTAGTTAAGAATAATTAATCATTGATTTAAAATAATTAATAAAAATAAGTATATGGTTGATTCACTTAAATCACATTCACCTTAATTGAAGATGATTTACTATCATCAAATGTTGTGTACTGGATTGATATTTTTGTTGTGATACTGTGTGATGTGAATTGCTGAACTGTGATTCATGATTTGCTTTTGTATGTATGTGAGAACCCTTTTGCCCGTAAAACGGCATTTAAACTTCGATGCGACAGGGATTCAGATTTCAGTTAGTTATCCGAAACCCACATCGAACCCTGAATGTGAATATTTATGACTGATATATCCTCGTGTTTTAAAATTGAGCATGGTGTTTTAAATATGAGTGCTCACTACTCGGATTAGCCGGAAGAGGACCTTTGTGTCATATAACCCATTCTGAATAGTGATACGACGAAATTAATTGCATTTGAAAACGGTGGTGAAGACCGGGTGCCTTCGAAAACGATAGAATAACCTATCGAATGTCTCTGCACCGAGTTGCTCCATTATAGAGATCTCCACATGTGATAGGGAGTCCGATCGGAATTGTGAATGCCCGGATTTGCAAGGGCTTCTTCCTTTATTGGACGAAGTGCCTTCGGTTCTATTCGAACCTAGAACTGACTTGTATGGTTGTATGTCTGACACTACACTTTGAGATATAAAGCAGATTTCTTTCAAATACATATATGTTGGTGGCGGAGAATTTTTTTCTCTTAGCCTAACACCTTTCTCTGAGACGTACGAGCTCAGAGGTTATGTAGTTGAAGATTCTCAGCGATATACTCCCAATTTGGTAGTGTGGCATGCTAAGTGCTGTTGTGTGTTGATGATCATTTGTTGATCATTTATGATCAAAGCATGGCTTTCGTGTAAAGCGTAGCTTTGTGGATGAGACCTCATCGGACCTCACAACCCGAAAATGGTCGAAACAGGAAAGATGCGACAAGGTTATAAGGGTCTCACCCTTTAGGTTATGTCATTTCCTTCTGGAAAAAGGAGGTATCATGGTATGGAGCCCAGATACTTTACCTATGTGGTTGCTGCAATCTCATTTACTGTGTGGTCATTGCTTTGTAATTGAGGTCCCTCGGATAAAGTTCGCAAACAACCGAGGGGTGGCATACTCGAGTAGTAGTTACCTAGTTACAGAGGTAACCCGGCCTTGTATTGGTAGAGAGCCGGGTAGGTTCTTGGGACGTCCCTCCAGAGGCATACCCATGTGGCAGTTAGTAAGTTCCTTAGCCTGGCCATTTGTTGGAAATCCAAAAAACAATACGAGCCATGTACGGTTTTAGTTGTATACCCTGCCATGCAGCGTGGCGGTAACCTGCCACAAAACATGGTAGCTATAGTAGGCATACGACGAAATGTGGTATGCTGGCTAAGATTAATATTATACTTTCGAAATGGCTTTCTACACCATGCACTAGTAATAATATCAAATAGTTTTTTTTCCTGTATCAAGCATATTTGACTATCATAAGAAGAAATCTCCTCCAATTCTGTGATTGCATTGTGTGTATGGCGGGAGATCTTATGGTAGTTTCATTTTCCAAAAGCATGAACGGTTTTCTTTTATGAATCTTGTTTTATTTAAAAGCAACTGTTTTTGTTTACTCATACCAGTCCCATGACTGACCCGGAGTTTATTATTTCCTTTCTAAACTCTGGGTCCCCATAATTTCCACACGGCAGCCTAGTAGCAGGTTTCCGTGTTTTGGTGCTAGCAGTATTTTGGAGTCTTTTAGTGTTAAAAGCTATCAGTTGTTGGAGGATTTTCTTGGAGATATTTTAAAAGCTTTTGGATCTCAAGGTGATTAGTTTTGGAAGTTCGCTATCACTTCATTCCTTTGAAGACTTTTTGGCATATGATCACTTATTGTCCTATTATGATGTTCTATTTGAAGTTGTGATATATGTATAAGAATACTCTGATGTTGTAATGGATATTATGATGATGTTGTATATGTGATATAATGCATGATATTTATTTTGTTTCCGCTGTTTTATATTCATCTAATGTTGTTATAAGCTCCATTCGACTGGAGTTCGATGTTTGAATCTTCGACAGTCGAATACAAGTGAGGTATTTGATGTCAATTTTCGAACATTGGATTTTGGGTCGTGACAATATATATATATATTGGAGTGATTGATTTCCTGCATTATATCGCGGATGAGATCCTATGCGCCCCGTATAATAGCGGATGACCCTTTATATCGCGATATCCCTCTCGAAGTGGGATTGGCATTTTATATTGTTCTAACATCTGTGGATGCAGTGAAACAGGTTGGAGGGATCCAGCTAGATTCCTCAAGTCGTTGAATTTATTTTTTATTCAGCAATGTGATCTATGTGATAATCTGTGATGATGGTAATTGAAATTATTGAATGCTATGGTTTGGCTGAATATATTTGGACATTTTGAAGATATGAAAAATATAAAAGATTTGATTTTGAAATGAGTTATAAGAAAGAAATATTAAGTAAAATAATTTTAGTTAAATTAAAGAATGAATTCAAAAAGAATAAAGGTTTGATTTTAAATTCTGTTAATATATGCTGGGTACGGAAAGAAAAATATAGAGATTTTAAATAAATGAGATTAAAAGAGTTTTGTGGCTTAAGTGATATTGCTTAAGAATTAAAGGATTTTATTTTAAATTTTAAGATTTAAAACGATTGGGAAGAATTAAAAGGGAGAGTCTTGAATAAAGAATGAAATGGATATTTTCAGTTTAAAATAAGATTTTGAATCATAAATAAAGAATTGAGTTTGGAATTAATAGATTTTGAAATAAATTTAGATAAGTAAAGGAGAAATTTTTAAATGGAGTAAATTTTGGAAATCGATTCGGAAATCGATTTAGTGTTTGAAGCTGCCTTTTAAAAGGGAATGAGACTATGAAATTTATAAACTGGGTTTATAAAGTGAAATAAGATATCGGTGGATGTTTGGAAGTATAAATTCACGGTAGGAATTTATAAAGGAATGGGTATTTGTTTTAAAAATAAATAGAGGTTTACTTTTAAAGGTGTGAAAGGAAAGTGTATTTTCCTGAAAAGCCAAGTACGTTTTCAAGCATATTTTTAAGTTAAGTTTAAAGTTTTAAAGTTGTTTAAAAGAATGTTTTTGAGAAATTATTATTTAGGTTGTTTAAAATTTTAAAGGTAAATATTTATTAAATCAGTTATAGTAGTAACTATTTTGAAAGGTTAATTGGTATTATGATTTAAAAAGATAATCTGTTAATATTTATATTTTATAAAGTAGTTTTATTTTAAATATAGTTTGGCTAAAGTTTTTATTTGAAAACCTTGTATAGAATTCAATAACTTTTATTTTTAAATTTGTATTGGATTAAGTTTTACATGAAAAATTATTATTAAATTTCATAACTGGTATTTGAAATAAAGTGTTTTAAATAGTTTTTATTTTTAAGTATTTTAAAGTATATATTTTTGGATAAAGGGATTTAAATTATTTTAAAATCTAAAGCATTTAGACTTGGTGATTTTCAGTGGAAATAAACAATATTTGGAATTTATTCCGCAAGAGGAAAGTAATTTAAAACCAGTTTTCAAAGGGTTGAAGTGTAGAGAAATATCTTGCGAAGATATTTTGAAATGAATAATTCAAAAATTATTAAGGCCTGATGATTGTTTGTGAATGTTATTTGATAGTTAAATAACCGACTATCAATATTGGCCGATGCGTTGATCATTTCGAAGAGACCGGGATCGGGATTTATTTCGTAAAAACCACTTCGAACCGGTTTGAACGTTTTCGTGAGAAAGACAAGAGTTTGGAATCGAAGATGGAGCAGTGAAGTGCAAGGGCTAGTCGCTACTAATCCTGAGGGTGATTCCAAAATGGATGTAGTAGGAGTAGTGCCTGAGGTTCCGTTCGGGCCCGGAACGAACTTGTATGGATGAATGCTTTCAGAACAGCGTAGGGAGGACGATGAGCATTCTAAGTGAATGTGTGCTAAAAAGTTAACGCACAGCCTCGAGCCTCATCAACCGGGAATGGCTAAAACATGCGAGGTGCACACAAGGCTAATTGGCTAGCAACCAATTAAGGTAAGGTCATCCCTATCTAGAGGTCCCTTTTATTTGGCTATGTGGACGGTTGATGATCCCAGTGGGGTGATCTTATTCGGACTATCCAGTAAGGGGTAGCTCCGGTCTTGTGATGCAGGGGATCAGGGTGGATCCTCGATACGGTGATCTAGACCACGTACTGTGATGGGCGGTACCCTAGTAGCCCTGCCATTGGTGGAAATCCATTTTCCTTATATGCCTTTACGGTTTTATTTGTATAACCTAGTATTGTTGGAATTTAATGAATATAACAATTTCGGCTATTTGAATAAGTATTTGTATATAGACACTATTATAATATCAGAGGATTTGATAAG
This sequence comes from Allium cepa, assembly GCA_030765085.1. Classification (NCBI taxonomy): domain Eukaryota; kingdom Viridiplantae; phylum Streptophyta; class Magnoliopsida; order Asparagales; family Amaryllidaceae; genus Allium; species Allium cepa. Next base: position 252,511,220 of record CM060928.1, read on the forward strand.
AAATGTTTTGGTTATCGTAAAGTAAAAACCCGGCATGTTTATTTATGGCGTGGTCTTACGAGATACCTTTGATTTTTAAAATGATTTTGAAAACTTTATTAATCTAATTGAGTGTGTTTTCTCACGCTGGTTTTCCAGACTGACTCAGATATTATTTAACTATAATGCTCGGGTCAGATCGAGTATTATAGAGTATAGATTCTGGATAAACTGCTGTGGAGCTCAGGAGACAAGTGGGATGGCGAGACGTTTAGCACGCACTTGATATATTTTCTGATATGTAGTACAAGCTGTATAGTCTTCTTTGTGTGTGTACAAGTTGTCACAACTGTCCAATATTTTGCTATTGATTGTGTAGTTGATTTTAGTTGTACTCTGATGATGAAATATATAAACAGATATAGTTCTTTTGTTTAAAGATTAATCATTTATCTATTGTATATTATTGTTGCGCTGCGATTGTAAGATTCTGATATTATTCCTATTTCTTCTTCTACCTCTTTCTTCTATAACCCTAATGATTCGATTTTCCAGCGTTCGATTGATTGGCATTTGATATGGTGGACGTATGGATGTCGATTTTCAGGCGTCGAAAAATCGGGCCATTACAATTTCCCTCGTATTTCCATCTTGTGTATTTAAAGATCCAAAACCACTCCACTATTGCATTTCCTTCATTAGAGATATAGCCAACATATGTTAAAATCTCTTCCATATCCTATGGATAGAATTACACTCAAGGAACAGATGAGCTACCGATTCCATGGAAGAGTGACAAAAATTGTTAGGAACTGGAGATAGTGGTTTTGATGAAAACAACCTTTGTAACTTATTTTATTAAAACTTATATACTAACACTATTGTCTAGATATATATGAATGTTATTATGCAGGATATATATAAGGTAGGTACTGATTATCAAAGACAGTATAGTATAAAGATCAAGAATGAAGAAATCAAGTTTGAAGACTCATGAGTATCAAGATCAAGATTTTAAGATAAATAGATAAGTGTTTATTTTTTGTTAAAACTTTATAATAGCATGGAAATCTTCATTCCGAATTTCATTTGGGATGGAACCCATTTCTACCTTCTTAGTGGCATACAAACCCACGACAAGTAACTAACAAACCTACGATAAGTGGCTTAAAACCCATAAATATCCGAGTTTTGTACAAGTTCTCGAGTCCCGATGTGATGAGATATTCTACAAGAAGAAGCTTGCAAAACTACTTCAAAATGATTTTTCAAAATAATTTTTAAAACTGCTTTTTGAAATGTTTTATCCTTAAAAATTATCTTTTCAAATGATTTTCAAAAAGATGTTTTAGCCTTAAAATATTCTTTGTTTTTATTTTTAAATAAACTCTTGTTTTAAACTTCGTTTGTTTTTAAAACTATTTCTGATTTTTAAATATTTTTTATAATATATATATACACTTGAGATTTAAAATCAAATTTATATATACATTCTAAAAAATATATTTTTCTACTCTTCTTTATTTTAAAACATAGGAAAATTAGTTTATTTTACTCCAGAATAATGTTATCTTGTTTTCCTTTCAATACAATTTTCAAAACAAATTTTACTTTATTTTTAACTAAGGGATGTCAACGTTATGGGACACCCTATGTCGACATGGTGGCCATTGAATTCAAAAATTTCAATTTTCAAAAGAAGTGTCTATTCATTTAAATCTCCTCATGAATGGTTATGACCATTGGTACTCTATAATTAGCCTTCACAAATGAATTTTCTAACTAACTATTTTTTATTTTCTTCACTGCTTCTTCTCCACAAACCCATATTCTAAAATTTTCATATTTTTAAGATCGTGTTAAAATTCAGCCAAATTTTCAAGTGGATCAAATTAGAATCCCATTCTTGTTTGATTCTCTGCCCTCACTCGAAGATCAAAGTGTTATTCAGGGTTGTAGGATCAATTTGTAATCAAAAGTTTGTCAATCTCTCAATAAGGTGTGGTTGTGTCTGGAAATCAATTGGTTGATCTTGTGTCCCATAAATCAAGAGAGTTTGCCCCGGACTCGTGAGACAGAAGGGTACCTCAAGACCTTTAGAAATTGAGGATTGTAATCTCGACATTAGTATAATAAAAAAAATTATGAGGTATTTGCCTTGGAACAAGACTGGATGTAGGGTAACTCCGAACCGGTATAAAATCCGGTGTGTTCTTTTCTTTTACAACATTTTATTTACTTTCTACATATGTGTTTGATCTTGTGATTGTTTTGTGATTAAGTTCTGCGTTTGTTTATGTCATAAGTTTAAATTAGTCCATATAAGTCTTAGAATCGATTAAACACTATTCACCCCCCTTTAGTGTTAAATTAGCCTTAAGATCCTTAATTCGCACTCTCTTTCGATTGGTATCAGAGCGAAATTTTCATAGTTTTCATAACCTGAAACGTGAAAAATTTTAAAATGGCATTTTTATGAAATTTTGTTAATACTAGTTTGAATTTATGTATTTCATCAAAGTATCATTAGTCTGCATATAGTTTTTATGAAAAATCAAGTTATCTACCGAATTGGTTTGTTATGTAGGAACAAACATGTTACATGGCTTTTGAAGAATCAACAACCAATGGGCAAACTGTGCAAATTAAGAAAGATAAATGGATACTTGATAGTATCTATTCTACGCATATGACTGGAAATCCCAAGGTACTCAATGACATTATATATCAAGATGGTGGATTGGTCAACTTTGGAGATGACTCAAAATGATATGTGATTGGCATCGGCAAAGTCGGTAATTCTAAAACTCCTCTCATTTCTAATATTTTGCTAGTTAGGAATTTAAAACATAGTTTGCTTAGTATAAGTCAACTATGTGATAAAGGATTTAAAATTAAATTTGAAAGAGATCAATATCACATTGAAGATAATAAGTCAAATATTATCTTTGAAGGAATTAGGAAGAAAATCATTTACATCTTTAGTATGAAAGTTTCAAATGATAACTTAGGTTTTTTGGCTAATACAAGTGACCATTGGATTTGGCATAAAAGATTTGGTCATTTAAATTTCAAACGGTTATCTAGGTTATCAAAACTTGACTAAGTTAGTGGTCTTCCCAAGTTTAATTTTAAAGTAAATAGTATATGTGATGCTTGCCAATTAAAAAAACTTAAGAAAAGTTCATTTAAATTAAAAGATATGATTTCTACTTCTAAACCTCTAGAATTACTTCATTTAGATTTATTTGGTCCATCTCAAGATCAATCAATTAATCATAATAAATATTTTTTTGTAACTGTAGATGATTATTTTTGGTACACTTGGACAATTTTTCTTAAACTTAAAAGTGATGCTTTTGAATTATTTAAAAAATTTGCTAAAAGAATTCAAAACCAACTTTCTTGAGAAATAAAAACAATTCGTAGTAATCACGGTGGAGAATTTGAAAATGAAAATTTTGAGAATTTCTGTAATCAAAAAGGAATTACTCATAATTTCTCTTTTCTAAGATTCCACAGCAAAACAGAGTGGTAGAATGTAAGAATAGAATGATTCAAGAATGTGCTAGAACAATGCTTTCTGATAGTAACTTACCTAAAAACTTTTGGGCTGAAGCAGTTGCTACAGCATGTTATATGTTAAATAGGATTTTAGTTAGAACATTAACTAATAAAACACCATATGAATTACTTTACAATAAGAAACCCATAGTAGCTTATTTTAAAGTTTTGTTAGTGAGTGTTTTATTCTTAATACAAAAGATAATTTAGATAAATTTGGACCTAAATCCGACAAAGGTATCTTTATCGGATATTCTAATAGAAGTAAAGTATTTAGAGTTTATAATTTAAGAACTAAAACTATTGAAGAAACAATGCATGTATCGTTTGATGAAAATTTTAAAGATACTATACAAATAGAAGATGAAGAAGATTTTGTAACTTTAAATAACGAATGTAATGAAACTAATTGTGAAATCATTCAACCTAATAAAAGAATTAGACTATCAAAAGATCATCCTATAGAAAATATACTAGGAAATATTGAATCTATAGTTAAAACAAGAAACCAACTAAATAGTATGAGTAATGTAGATTTTATATCAACTATTGAACCTAAAAATCCAAAAGAAGCATCATCTAATGCTTCATGGATTCTTGCCATGCAAGAAGAATTGAATGAGTTCACTAGAAATGATGTTTGGGAACTTGTCCCTAGACCTGAGGATAAAAGTATAATTAGAACAAAATAGGTTTATAAAAAAATGAATGAACTTGGTGAGGTCGTAAGAAATAAAGCTCGTTTAGTCATGCAAGGTCATTGTTAAGAAGAAGCAATTGATTATGACGAAACCTTTGCACCCGTAGAAAGACTAGAAGCTATCAGAATTCTTCTTGCTTTCGCAAACTACAATAATTTCAAGTTATATCAAATGGATGTTAAAAGTGCTTTTCTAAGTGGTTTTGAAAAAGAAGATGTTTATGTTGAAAAACCGCCACTTTTTGAAGATAATGAATTTCCAAATCATGTACATAAATTAAAGAAAGTTTATATGGTCTGAAGCAAGCTCCTAGAGCCTGGTATGAAAGACTAAGATCTTATTTACTAAAATCTGGTTTTGAAATTGGTAAAATAGATACAACTCTTTTTATTAAAAGAAACAAAAATGATATTCAATTAGTACAAATACATGTAGATGATATAATATTTGGATCAGCTAATAACATAATGAATAAAGAATTTTCAGATATAATGACTAAAGAATTTGAAATGAGTCATATGGGTGAACTAAGTTTCTTCTTAGGACTTCAAATCAAACAATTAGATAAAGGAATATTCATTAGCCAAGAAAAATATGCTAATGATTTAATTAATAAGTTTGGATTGACCACATCTGGTGGGAAAACAACTCCAATGACAACTAATGTAGCACTAAGTAAAGAAGATAGATCAAAAGATGTTGATCAAAACTTATATAAGGGAATGATTGGTTTGCTGCTTTATATAACAGCAAGTCGTCCACACATCATGCATAGTGTCTGTCTCTATGCAAGATACCAATCTCAACCTAAAGAAACTCATTTAAAAGCTGTCAAAAGAATTTTAAGATATGTAAAACATACTTTAGGTTATGGTTTATTTTACCCTCAAAACGATGTGTTTGATTTAATTTCATATTGTGATGCTGATTATGCTGGTTGTAAATCAGACCGAAAAAGTACAAGTTGAACTTGTCACTATTTAGGACATTCTCTGGTTTCCTGGTTTAGTAAGAAGAAAAACACTGTATCCTTGTCAAAAACTGAAGCATAATATATATCTGCTGCTTTGGTTATATATATGTAACAAACTTTAAAAGATTTTGGATTGATTATAACTAAATCACCAATTTATTGTGATAATACTAGTGCAATAAACCTATCTAAAAATCCAAATCATCATGCTAGAACAAAACATATTGATATTAGACATCATTTTCGTAGAGATAATGTAAGTAAAGAAGTCATAATTCTTGAATATATTAATACTGAAAAACAAATTGCTGATATATTAACCAAACCATTAAATGAACAAAAACTTCACTAAATTTAGAAGAGAATTAGGTATATGTTCGATAAATGAAATATAAATTATAAATAATACAAGTATAGTTAATAATTAATATAAATAAAAAAATTCTCAAAAATTGAACTAGGCATGTCGTTGTGCAGTTAAAGCACTCGGCATATTCAGTGCGGTGGAGATGCAAAAAGTCATAGCGGAGATACAACAAGGATATAGCGGGATATAGCGGATGATTCTAAAATAACATATAAAACTCGTACTTAATGTTTTTACAAATATTAAAATGGTAATTAAATGAAAAATTAAGGTTCAACTGAATTATAATTCATACATAAATAATTTTAAATAAAAACATGTGCAAAAATATGGTAAATAAACGTAAAACTGCTATATAACATTATTGAATTCATTAGATTATTAGTGTATTTTCATTTCTGAATATATATATTAAAACTTCAGTTGAATAAATTAATTTCATAAGTTTTATAATGTATAAATGTAATTTTTATATTCATTTCTTTTAAAGAAGATATAGCGGAAATAGTAGAATATAGCGGGAATGACGGGATATAGCGGAAATAGCGGGGCTTAAAGCGGAAAGGATATATTTGGGGCTACATGAAAAAGTCGTAGCGGCAGAAATCCGCTATGAGATATAGAAAGTTTATAGCAGGGTAATAGCGGACCATTAACTGCATAGGCATGTCGACATGACCCATCCCCTATGTCGACATACAGGCCAAGATTTTCAAATTTAAATTTCCCTCTAAAATTAGTTATTAAGTTATATATTTATATATTTCGACTTTTACTCCTTTTCTCTGTTATATTCTCTGTAATAAACTTCTAAAATAGTAAATTAATGGCTTCCTCTTCTAATAATAAACCTTCTTCACCCACTTCTCCTCATTCTGGTCCTTTTCAACGTTCCACACACGTACGAGTCATTAAATTACAAGAGAAGATGAAAGATTTGCTTCAAATGATGACTGAGATTCAAGTGAGTCAACTGCGAATGGCTAGAGAACAAGATAGGCAAGGCAGTATCCTTAGGGATTTACAAAAATTCCTTATGGATAACCATGCCAATCCCATTGACATCGAAGAATCATCACAAGCCATGAATTCTAAAGAAGAAGAGCCTCCAAAAGAATTACAAGAAGATCAAGAAGAATGACATCCTCTAACGAATCCGGATGTTCATATGGATGAAGATGATGGCATTATTTGCGTTGGAGAGATCCTTTTTGATGCTAATGGGAACTTGGTCGAACAACGTGGAAAATTATGGCTCCACTATCCAAATTGTTCAGTCCATAAATCACCAATAGTTAAGGGTCCTCGTTAAGCGTTTTATTGTTTTCTTGATTGTATATTAGTTTGTTAATTTGTATATAAGTGTTAACGTTCTTCTAAAAACAATCTTTGGTGTATAAAATCTTGAATTCCATTTAACTTAGGATGTTATATTTCACTCATACATAGTTATTATTCTTATGTCATATGTTTGTTTATCTCATTTTCTATTAAGTTCAGGGTTTATAGGTCATTTTTTTATTGATGACAAAGGGGGAGAAGTTATATAAAATAGTAGGCTTGGAGTAAGGGGGAGTTGTTGGTGTAAGGGAGAGTTATGGTATGATCGAAGTGGTAAGTAGATTTTATAAGGTTGTCATTATCAAAAGGGGGGAAATTGTTAGGAACTGGAGATAGTGGTTTTGATGACAACAACCTTTGTAACTTGTTTTATTATAACTTATATACTAACATTATTGTCTAGATATATATGAATGTTATTATGCAGGATATATATAAGGCAGGCACTGATTATTAAATACTGTACAGTATAAAGATCAAGAATGTAGAAACCAAGTTTGAAGATTAATGAGTATCAAGATTAAGATTTTAAGATAAGTGTCTGGTTTTTTTTAAAACCTCATAATAGCACGGAAATCTTCATTCCGAATTTTATTTGGGATGGAACCCATTTCTACCTTCTTAGTGACTTACAAACCCACGATAAGTACCTTACAAACCTACGACAAGTGGCTTACAAACCCACGAACATCCTGGTTTTGTACAAGGTCTCGAGTCCTGATGTGATGAGATATTCTACAGGAAGAAGCTTGCAAAACTACTTCAAAATGATTTTTCAAAATAATTTTCAAAACTGCTCTTCAAAATGTTTTAGCCTTAAAAATTATCTTTTCAAATGATTTTCAAAATGTTGTTTTAGCCTTAAAATATTCTTTGTTTTTGTTTTTAAATAAACTCTTATTTTAAACTTCGTATGTTTTTAAAACTATCTTCGATTTTTAAATATTTTTTATAATATATATATATATATATATATACACACTTGAGATTTTAACTCAAATTTATATATACATTCTAAAACATATATATTTTTCTACTCGTCTTTATTTTAAAACATAGGAAAATTAGTTTATTTTACTCTAGAATCATTTTATCTTGTTTTCCTTTCAATAACATTTTCAAAACAAATTTTACATGGCTTTTAACTAAGGGATGTTGACATCATGGGGATACCTTATATCAACATGGTGGCCGTTAAATTCAAAAGTTTCAATTTTCGAAAAAGTGTATATTCGTTTAAATCTCTTCACGAATGGTTATGACTATTGGTACTATATAAATAGCCTTCACAAACGAATTTTTTGACTAACCATTTTCTTATTTTCTTCATTCCTTCTCTACAAATCCATATTCTAAAATTTTTATATTTTTTAGATCATGCCGAAATTCTGCCAAATTCTCAAGTGGATCAATTAAAATCTCATTCTTGTTTGATTCTTTGTCCTCCCTCAAAGATCGAAGTGAGTTATAGGATCAATTTGTAATAAAAAGTTTATCGAGTCTCTCTATAAGATGTGGTTGTGCCTGAAAATCAATTAGGTGATATTGTGTCCCGTAAATCAAGAGAGTTTGCCTCGGGCTCGTGAGACGGGAGGGTACCTCGAGGCCTTTAGAAATTGAGGATTGCAATCTCAACATTGGTATAAAAAAAATCTGTATGAGGTGTTTGCCTTGGTACAAAACTGGATGTAGGATAACTCTGAACCAGTATAAAATTTGGTGTGTTCTTTCCTTTTAATGCTTTTTAATTACTTTATGCATCTGCGTTTGATCCTGTGATTGTTTTGTGATTAAGTTCTGCATTTGTTGATATCATAAGTTCAAATTACTCCATATAAGTCTTAGTATCCATTAAACACTATTCACCCCCCTCTAGTGTTAAATTAGCCTTAAGATCCGTAATCTACACTCTCTTTCAATTGGTATCAGAGCAAGGTCTTAATAGTTTTCATAATTTGAAACTTGAAAAGTTAATAATGGCATTTTTAAGATTTGTTAATAATAGTTTGAATTTATGCATTTCATCAAAGTATCATAAGTCTGCATACATTTTTTATGAAAAATCAAGTTATCTACCGAATTGCTTTTTTATGCAAGAACAGACATGTTACATGGCTTTTGAAGAATCAACAACCTATGGACAAACTGTGCAAATTGAGAAAGATAAATGGGTACGTGATTGTGGATGTTTAAGGCATATGACTGGAAATCCCGAGATACTCAGTGACATTTTATATCAAGATGGTGGATTGGTCAACTTTGGAGATAACTCAAAAGGATAAGTGATTGGCATCGACAATGTCAGTAATTCTAAAAAACACCTCTTATTTCTGATATTTGCTAGTCAGGAATTTAAAACTTAATTGGCTTAGTATAAGTCAACTACGTGATAAAGGATTTAAAATTAAATTTGAAAATGATAAATGTCGCATCGAAGATAATAAGTCAAACATTTACATCCTTAGTACGAAAGTTTCAAATGATAACTTATGTCTTTTGGCTAATACAAGTGACCCTTGGATTTAGCCTAAAAGATTTGGTCATTTAAATTTCAAACTTTTATCTAGGTTATCAAAATTTGACTTAGGTAGAGGTCTTCCCAAGTTAAATTTTAAAGTAGATAGTATATGTGATGCTTGCCAATTAGGAAAACTTAAGAAAAGTTCATTTAAATTAAAAGATATGATTTCTACTTCTAAACCTCTAGAATTACTTCATTTAGATTTATTTATCCATCTCAAGTTCAATCAATTAATCTTAATAAATATGTTTTTGTAATTGTAGATGATTATTCTAGGTATACTTGGACCATTTTTCTTAAACTTGAAAGTGATGCTTTTGAATTATTTAAAAATTATGCTAAAAGAAATCAAAAGCAACTTTCTTTAAAAATAAAAACTATTCTTAGTAATCACGGTGGAGAATTTGAAAATGAAAATTTAGAGAATTTCTGTAATCAAAAAGGAATTACTCATAATTTCTCTTTTCTAAGAACTCGACAACAAAACAGAGTGGTAGAACGTAAGAATAGAACGATTCAAGAATGTGCTAGAACAATGCTTTCTGATAGTAACTTACCTAAAAACTTTTGGGCTGAAGCAGTCGCTACAACGTGTTATATATAAATAGGATTTTAGTTAGACCATTAACTATAAAACACCATATGAATTACTTTACAGTAAGAAACCCATAGTAGCATATTTTAAAGTTTTTGGTAGTAAGTGTTTTGTTGTTAATACAAAAGATAATTTAGATAAATTTGAACCTAAATCCGACAAAGGTATCTTTATCGCATATTCTAATAAGAGTAAAGCATTTAGAGTTTTTAATTTAAGCTCCAACATATTGAAGAAATAATGCATGTATCTTTTGATGAAAATTTTAAAGATACTGTGCAAATGGAAGATGAAGAAGATTTTGTAACTTTAAATAATGAACCTAATGAAACTAATTGTGAAATCATTCAACCTAATAAAAGAATTAGGCTATTAGTAGATCATTCTCTAGAAAATATACTAGGAAATATTGAATCTACAGTTGAAACATGAAATCAACTTAATAGTATGAGTAATGTAGCTTTTATATCAACTATTGAACCTAAAAATCCAAAGGAAGCATCATATGATGATTCATGGATTCTTGCTATGCAAGAAGAATTGAATCAGTTCACCAGAAATGATGTTTGGGAACTTTTTCCTAGACCTAAGGATAAAAGTATAATTGGAATATAATGGGTTTATAAAAATAAAAATGAATGAACTTGGCGAGGTCGTAAGAAATAAAGCTCGTTTAGTCGCGCAAGGTTATTGTCAAGAAGAAGGAATTGATTATGACAAAACCTTTGCACCCGTAGCAAGATTAAAAGCTATCAGAATTCTACTTGCTTTCGTAAACTACAAAAATTCAAGTTATATCAAATGGATGTTAAAAGTGCTTTTCTAAATGGTTTTGTAAAAGAAGATGTTTATGTTAAACAACCGCCACTTTTTGAAGATAATAAATTTTCAAATCTTGTGTGTATATATATTAAAGAAAGCTTTATATGGTCTGGAACAAGCTCCTAGAGCCTGGTATGAAAGACTAAGATCTTATTTACTACAGTCTGGTTTTGAAATTGGTAAAATAGATACATCTCTTTTTATTAAAAGAAACAAAAACGATATTCAATTAGTACAAATATATGTAGACGATATAATATTTGGATCAACCAATAACATAATAAATAAAGAATTTTCAGATATAATGACTAAATAATTTGAAATGAGTCATATGGGAGGACTAAGTTTCTTCATAGGACTTCAAATCAAACAATTGGATAAAGGAATTTTTATTAATCAAGAAAAATATGCTAAGGATTTAATTAATAAAGTTGGATTGACCACTTCTGGTGGGAAACCAACTCCAATGACCAATAATGTTAGCTTTAAGTAAAGAAGATAAATCAAAAAATATTGATCAAAAATTATATAGGGAAATGATTGGTTCGCTGCTTTATATAACCGCAAGTCATCCTGACATCATGCATAATATCTGTCTCTATGCAAGATACCAATCTCAACCTCAAAAACTCATTTAAAAGCTGTTTAAAGAATTTTAAGATATGTAAAACATAATTTAGATTATGGTTTATTTTACCCTAAAAACGATGCATTTGACTTAATTTCATATTGTGATGCTGATTACGCTGGTTGTAAATCTAACCCAAAAGGAACAAGTGGAACTTGTCACTTTCTAGGACATTCTCTGGTTTCCTGGTTTAGTAAGAAGCAAAACACTGTATCGTTGTCAACAACTGAAGCAGAATATATATCTACTGCTTTGGCTTGTTCTCAAGTTATATATATGCAACAAACTTTAAAAGATTTTGGCTTAACTATAACGAAGTCACCAATTTATATTGTGATAATACTAGTGCAATAAACATATCTAAAAATCCAACTCATCATGCTAGAACAAAACATATTGATATTAGACATTATTTTCTTAGAGATAATATAAGTAAAGAAGTCAGAACTCTTGAATATATTAATACTGAAAAACAAATTGCTGATATATTAACCAAAGCATTAAATAAACAAAATTTATTAAATTTAGAAGAGAATTAGGTATATGTTCATTAACTGAAATATAAATTATAAATAATACAAGTATAGTTAATAATTAATATAAATAAAAAAAATTCTCAAAAATTGAATTAAGCATGTCGACATGGCCCATCCCCCTATGTCGAAATACAGGCCGAGATTTTCAAATTTAAATTACCCTCTAAAATTAGTTATTAAGTTATATATTTATATATTAAATATATATTTCAACTTTTACTTCTTTTCTCTGTTCTATTCTCAGTAATAAACTTCTAAAGCAGTAAATTAATGGCTTCCTCTTCTAATAATAAACCTTCCTCGCCCACTTTCCTTCATTCTGGTCCTTTTCAACGTTCCACATACATACGAGTCATCAAATTACAAGAGAAGATGAAAGATTTGCTTCAAATGATGACTGAGATTCAAGTGAGTCAACTGCGAATGGCTAGAGAACAAGATAGGCAAGGCAGAATCCTTAGGAATTTACAAAAATTCCTTATGGATAACCATGCCAATCCCATTGTCATTGATGAATCATCACAAGCCATGAAGTTCGAAGAAGAAGAGCCTCTATAAGAACCACAAGAATATCAAGAAGGAGAGCATCCTCTACCGAATCCGGATGTTCGTATGGATGAAGACAATGGCGTTATTTGCGTTGGAGAGGTCATTTTCGACGCTAATGGGAACTTGGTCGAGCAACATGGAAACTTTTATCTCCACTATCCAAATTGTTTGGTCCATAAATCACCAATAGTTAAGGGTCCTTACTAAGCATTTTATTGTTTTCTTGATTGTATATTGGTTTGTTAATTTGTATATAAGTGTTAACGTTCTTCTAAAAACAGTCTTTGGTGTATAAAATCTTGAATTCCATTTAACTTAGGATGCTATATTTCACTCATACATAGTTATTATTCTTATGTCATATGTTTTCTTATCTCATTTTCTATTAAGTTCAAAGTTTATAGGCCATTTTTTTGTTGATGACAAAGAGGAGAAGTTATATAAAATAGTAGACATGGAGTAAGGGGGAGTTTTTGGTGTAAGGGGGAGCTATGGTATGATCGAAGTGGTAAGTAGATTTTAAAAGGTTGTCATCATCAAAAAGGGGGAGATAGTTAGGAACTGGAGATAGTGGTTTTGATGACAACAATCTTTGTAACTTGTTTTATTATAACTTATATACTAATACTATTGTCTACATATATATCAATGTTATTATGCAGGATATATATAAGACAAAATTGAATATTGAAGACCGTACAGTATAAAGATCAAGAATGAAGAAATCAAGTTTGAAGACTCATGAGAATCAAGATCAAGATTTGAAGATAAGTGTTTAGTTTTTGTTAAAACTTCATAATAGCACAGAAATCTTCATTTCGAATATCATTTAGGATGGAAGCCATTTCTACCTTCTTAGTGGCTTACAAACCCACGACAAGTAGCTTACAAACCTATGACAAGATGCTTACAATCCCACGAACATCCTGTTTTGTACAAGTTCTTGAGTCCTGATGTGATGAGATATTCTGCAGGAAGAAGCTTGCAAAACTACTTCGAAATAATTTTTCGAAATAATTTTCAAAACTACTTTTCAAAATGTTTTAGCCTTAAAATTTATCTTTTCAAATGATTTTAAAAAAGTTGTTTTAGCCTTAAAATATTCTTTGTTTTTGTTTTTAGATAAACTCTTGTTTTAAACTTCTTTTGTTATTAAAATTATCTTCTGATTTTTAACTATTTTTTTATAATATATATACTTGAGATTTAAAATCAAATTTATATATACATTCTAAAAAAAATATTTTTCTACTCTTCTTTATTTTAAAACATAGAAAAATTAGTTTATTTTACTCTAGAATCACTGTATCTTGTTTTTCTATTAATGCCATTTTCAAACCAAATTTTACATTGTTTTTAACTAAGGGATGTCGACATCATGGGATACTCCATGTCGACATGGTGGCCGTTGAATTCAAAGGTTTCAATTTTCAAAAGAAGTGTCTATTCGTTCAAATCTCTTCACGAATGGTTATGACCATTGGTACTTTATAAATGGCATTCACAAATGAATTTTTTTAACTAACCATTTTCTTCATTCCTTCCTCTCCACAGATCCATATTCTAAAATTTTCATATTTTTAAGATCATGCCAAAATTCTGCCAAATTCTCAAGTGGACAAAATTAGAATCTCATTCTTGTTTGATTCTCTACCCTCTCTCGAAGATTAAAGTGCTATTCAGAGTTATAAGATCAATTTGCAATCAAAAGTTTATCGAGTCTCTCTATAAGGTATGGTTGTGCCTGGAAATCAATTGGATGATCTTGTGTCCCATAAATCAAGAGAGTAGCCCTGGACTCGTAATACATGAGGGTACCTCAAGGCCTTTAGAAATTAAGGATTGTTATCTCGACATTGATATAATAAAAATCTGTATGAGGTGTTTGCCTTGGTACGTGATTGGATGTAGGGTAACTCTGAACCAGTATAAAATCTAGTGTGTTCTTTCCTTTTACTGCTTTTTATTTACTTTCTGCATCTGTATGATCCTGTGATTGTTTTGTGATTAAGTTCTGTATGTTTTTATATCATAAGTTTAAATAAGTCCATATAAGTCTTAGAATCCATTAAACACTATTCACCCACCCCCCTTTAGTGTTAAATTAGCCTTAAGATCCTTAATCCGCACTCTCTTTCAGAAACAACATTAGGAGTATGTTGGGAAACCTCTTGCTAGAAGCTTATCTTAAGTAAGGCAAGCATTATACACTATTTTCCATAGCGTAAGGTTATCCTTCTCATTATTTATTCCAAATTCTTTGTGCAATAAATAGTTGATGTGATATTGATTATTCATGATAACTTTGTATACCAAAGAGATAGAATGAGGAGCATGTTTTTAGTTCATGCTAGCTTAGTGTCATAGGAAGGAGCTTTAGTTACAGTAAACTTGTTCTGTAGCATCGTAACCACTGTGTAACTAATATATAGTAGCTAAATGTATCAATTGGGTATGTAATCTATGGCCAATGCATTATCAGGAATCTCAGAAGCTATTTTTTGATCATAGGTGACAATATTATCAAGAATTACACCTTCCATTACCAAAGGTATACTAAACAAATGCTTGGATTTATTATTATTAGAGTAAGCAATCATAGGGACGATAGTTCATCTTAGATGTAGCAAACTCCTAAAATGCCAAACAGAAATTTGTGGTGTATCCACTGTCTAGAGTTTATTATCTTTGATATGGTGTTTCGACATCCATTGAACTCATATATTATTCTCCAATGGAAGTATAACGTAAATATGTTCAGAGGCAGCAACCTTATTCCAAACAGAGATGTTTACGATTCCAATCCCTCCTATAGACTTTGGGACAATAATCTTTTTGAAAGAAATAGGCCGGAGTTTCCTGGAAAAACAACTACCATTCCATAAGAAATGGTTATGAAACACCCCCACCTCTACATCCGTACTATCCAAGAGTATTACTAAGTAATACTGTCAGATAATACAGAGAATGAGGAAACATGGGGTACACACATGAATATTCCTTGGACTAACATAGGTCAATTTCTCATATCGTATAATATTTACCATAGAGGTACACAGTCTCAGTACAAAGCAATAAAAATATGTGCCTCTAGGATAGAACAATACATAATCACATAATATAATCAGAGGACACAGAGTTAGAATGTGTCATTTCCATATCTATCCCACTATATAATACATCACGCCAAATACACCAATGAGGCTACAAAATATACAGGGAATGTATCATCCTATATAACCAATAGCCACTGAAAGTCCCACAAAGCTCTGAAATAACTCCATACCTGCATCTTCAATCTCTTGGACTGATCCGAATATTAATAATAAAAAATAGGTCAGACTATGTCTATAATGATATGATAGTGGAGATAATAAACATAATACAAGCATATGTCCATGGATATGTGTATAAGTCAACCATCCCAGTAATTCATATAATCAAGTAGTATAGCATACATCCATCAATCCACCCACAACTATAATCGCATATCCAAATGAATATATGTATATATATATTGAAAATGGGCTAATGTATTAATGAGATGGGTTTCGCGGCCCAAAGCAGCATTACAATCTCATTTAGATATTACAAATAAGGCGAAACGACAGAAGACAACAGCTATCTCCCGCAACTGAACCTTCCTTCTTTAGGGTTCGTCTATGGCGGCTCCCAATTCGTTGATTGAACTCGTTCGTTCGACGCCTTCATCCTCAACATCTCCATTAATTGTTCTTCTTGTTCTGTTACAATGGTACGAATTGGCCAATGGATAGGGAATTGACTATACGACGGACACAAGGTCCCCAGTAAAGTCATATATCAATATCCAATACTTAGGTGAGGTGTATAAATAGTATATAACCATCTACCATATGATCACAAAACTAAATTAGGGACTGATGGTCGTATGCCTACTCTAGAGTTACACACATGGGTCAGCTAACCCAACTTTATAGTTTTGGTTACCTTGACGAACATCCCAACATATACCCATTGGCGGTTTGTCTACGTGTAATCTTGGTTGTGACCCTGCACTTGCCATTACTGGTAATAAACCGCTGGCCTAAGTGATATAAGGGAGAAGGGCACCTACCCTTTGGGTCACCTAACCAGTAATAATTATAAAAAATGTCGTGGATCCAGGGCACAATCCCGAGACCAGGCCGCTAGGATGGATGCTACCCTAATCTGGTTCACTCCAATGATAACAATAGGAGTAATTTATGATAGACGAACATATAATATATATAAATGTGTGTATATGCACCAACCTCACTCACATCTATGACCTTGCTCACCATTATGAGCATCACCTCGCTTAATTACTAACAAATCATCACTATTCTCAGCAAATAGTGTCATCTGCTTACATTGAATAATTGATTAAGTATAACATTGGCATCCCATACCCCCATGTGTTGCTAGTCCGTTTATTCAATTCTTATAAAATACACTAAAGCCATCTGAGTAACAAGCTCGATGAATAACTGGAGAAATATTACCAAAAGTCTCATACCAAACGGTATTATAACTCTGTTTATTCAAATTCCACGTTACACGGAAATATTAACATTCATACGAAAGTGAAAGCCATTACATACATATTCATGAAATATTACATATTACTTAGAAGTATTGATAATATCTTTATAAGAGAAGATACAATACTATATTAAAAATAATACTTATAGATGTTCAAATGGATATGTAAGCACCATAGAATACTTCGGTAAGTTCGTGATATTAGTTCAAAATTAGTAAATAATCATCATAAGAATTTTTAATGAACTATAATATCAAAATAGGGATGTAATAATTTATTTGTCCCATGAATCAATGTATTATATGAAAAATTCAAATTATATGTTTAAATTAATTTTGATATAATTAGCAAAACTTGATATTCTTTATATGTAAATCAAATAATAGTGTAAGAATGTCTATTATATTTATTTCAATTTTTTACTTATATTATTTACATTTTATTTTATGTTAAATTATGGCGCTGGCTATGCTCATCGGTCGCACCCATCGTCGACCGATCGACCACTGGCGATCGATCGGTTGGTGGTCGATTGGTTGTCGCCGATGTCGCATGCCTGTAGCCCAAACCTGATGAAATTCAGGCATCCCCCATTTCTTATTATCTTCTTTTCTAATTCAATGCATACATCCATATACACTCTTGCAATGATTTAATTCATGTCCATTTCTAACAATTACTTAATATAATTCGAGATCAAGATAAGAGGAGAAGAACTTATTTACTGTAAATGGATCATCGTTGACACACAAATATAGAATCACCAACTTCATCTGTACCAATATTGGTATAGACATAGAAAAGTGAGTGAAATTACTCACCTTGACTAGAAGAACATAAATGCTTCTCTAACCTCTTTTTGCTCCTCTTCTTGATTTTACTATAAAATTTCCCTTCTTTAATTTAATGATCAAAACTTGAATTCTAACTTGCTAATTCGTGTAAAGGGATGTCATGAAACATGAATTTGAATACAAAAAATTTAAGATTTTATTTGAATTTATAAAGTGCTGGAATATGGGTAGGTTTGGATTTTTATAAAGTGAAGAAGTATATTAAAGTGAGTGTATGAGGTTATATTTATAACTGGAGGTGAAATCTCTAGAGATAGAAAAGTCTAGATTTCGAATTTCATGAAATAAGATTTGGTTTTGGGCTTAAGGAGTCAAGCTTTTGATTTGTTTGCTAATTTATTTTCTTTCTTTGTCTTTTCTTCTTGAAACCATCTTACAACTTCATGCTCTTGCCCAATAATATGTATGCATGTATGTATGTACACATATATTCCTAATCATCCAGACACTCTTTACAATTTTACAAAATTATTTTGTATAATTTTATCTATTTAATTTAATCATTTTATTTAAATTCATTTACTACTTAAATTCAAACTTCATTAACATTATAGAATAAATTCTTTCCATTATCAAAATTAATTTCAAACTTATTAATTTTCATATATATTTTACAATAAAATTTAATTTATCATTTTATTTCAAATAGTTAAATCATATTTTCATATTTCTAAATAACTAAATAATTTACCATAGCAATATTTCTTTCAAATTAAGTTCTTATCATTTTAATAAGCACTCCTTGCTAAATTTTCAAATCAACCCCTACAATTCCATATTTATTAATTCTAAACATATTTAATTAAATAATCTTTATTATTAAATTAATAGTTTATTGCTTCTCAACAAGGGTTGTTACAGACCCCCTTTAAGAAAATTACGTGCTTGAAATTCCATCTTAAGGAAAATCTATAACTAGCTAGTTGAATTCTAGCTCATCTGCACCATTGACAAAATGCATATCTAACATAAGTGCATCAAAGAATAACTTAGGGTAAGATCGTTCTATATACTGCTCAGTCTCCCAAGTACAGTTCAATGGGTTGTCGAACCTCTATCCTTCACAAATGGAACTCTATTGCTTTTGAGTTATTAGAATTCAGATTCAACTAAATAAGACAATGCACATAAGTAAAATTAGTGGATATCTTAAGATCATATATGTCTCTCGGCTCTTTAACCGTCTCTGTATCCCATAGACACTTCCTCGGTTGGGAAACATAAAAGACATTATGAATTCATGAGAAGTGATCTAGAAGTGCAATTCCATAAGTAAATCTTCCTATACATTCAGCAATTAGGTACGGACCAATATAACAAGGTGTTATCTTTCCTGATTTACCGAATCTCATAACTCCTTTCAATGGAAATATCTTCAGATTGACAAGATCTCCAACTTCAAACTCTATCTCCTTCCTCCTACGATCAATTAAAAGTTCTGATGATCCTGTGCCTCTTTTATCCTTTGTCTAGTCAACTAAATCTTCTCTGAATCCAAAGCAAATTTGGCTCGGTCTCAAGCCAATATGATAGTGATCGACACGGTCTACCATTTAGAGCTTCAAATGGTGTCATGCCAATGTTGGATTGATAGTTGTTATTATAGGAAAACTTGACCAATCATAGATGGTCTTCCTGTCTACCACTAAGATCAAGCAAATAAGCTAAAAGAAAATCTTCTAGAATCTGATTCACCGGCTTCGTCTGACCATTGGTTTGTGCATGATAAGCTATATTGAAATTTAACTTCATTCCCAAAACTTCCTGAAAATTCTTCCAGAATCTGCTAGTAAACAATGGATCACTATCACAATTTGTAGAGCTGGGACTCCATGAAGTCTAAATACTTCCTTTGCATATTTCTTAGCCAAATATGTTGTTGATATGTTTTACTTCATCGCTATGAAGTGCCATTTAGTCAAATGATCTACCGCTACCCATATGCTATTGTGGCCATTCCTTAACCATCGTAGTTCATCTACAAATCCATTACACCTACAACAACCATAACCCAAAAATTACCATTAGGATTTATATAAGTGAACTATTGCTTACAAATCGACTCGTACCTGATCACATTTCCATTGAGGGATTCCCAATAGCAAAATAAACCACTAGGCTTCTGTTATTTAGCTTCCTCTAGTTGGCATGTCATACATTCCTTCACAAACTTGCCAATATCATGCTTCATTCCTTCCCGGTAGTATAGATGTCTCATATTTATATACATCATGCTACTGTTTCGGTGAGTAGTATATCATGATCGATGGCAATCTTCTGTCATCTCATTATGGAGAACATCGATATCTAGAATCACTAATCTATTCCTTCTCTATAGACATCCAAGTGAATCAAGAGAATAGCTAATAAGATCTTCACCTTTATCATCTGATTCCAACCTCTAAATAAGTGTTAAAATAACCAGATATCTCTTTTGAGCTTCAAGGTTCCGATCCATCAGAGATAGCCTAGCCACCAAACTAGCTAGTATTGCTCCAAAACTAGCTACAGATTCTCTATCATGAACTTCACACAGAGATAATGTCTTGAGATCCTTCCATTCTACAATCATCGTAGAAACTAATACTTAGTGCTTCCTGATCAGAGCATCTACTACTCGATTGCCTTTCCCAGGAGCGTAGTAGATTTCAAGTCATATACTATTAGGAACTCTAGTCATAACTGTTGTCTCATGCTCAGATCCTTCTAAGTAAATAGATACTTAAGCGACTTATGATTTGTGTATAACACAAATCGCTCTCCAAGTAAGTAATGATGCCAAATCTTCAATGCAAAGAATATGACATCTAGTTCCAAGTCACGAGTAGCATGTCTAATATCATTAGGCCTTAAATGCCTCAATGCATAAGCTACTATTTTACCCTTCTACATTAGTATTTCATCCAATCTAGAACCATATGCATCTGTACAAACTTCTAAGTTTCGGTTACCTTCTGAAACAATCAACACTAGAGCACTAATGAGCAACTCCTTCAACTTCTATGAGCTTCCTCATACTTACCTGTCCATTAAAACTACTCCCTTCCTTGTGAGATTAATGAGGGTTACACAATCTTTGAGAAGTCCTTCATCGCCAATAATATACGGCTAATCCTAGAAATCTTCGCATCTTTTAAAACTTTCTCAGGCCACTTCTAGTTTTGAATAACTTCTACCTTTTCCAGCTTCATTAAGATATCCGCTTCTGAAATGTTATTGCCTAAGAATTTGACTTGCCTCTACTATAAGTGACATTTGAAGAATTTTTATTTCAACTTATTCTACCTTAGAGTCTCGAATAATGTTCTTAGGTGCTTCTCATATTCCTCGACGAATTTGAAGTAGACTAAATACCATTTATGAAAACCAAAATGGACTTATCCGAGTAATCATGAAAACTCTATTCATCAAATCAACGAAGTAAGCTAGAGCATTTGTCAATCCAAGTGGCATTACCAGCCATTCATAGGACACATATCTAGTCCTAAATGTTGTTAATGGAATGTCATCTTTAGCAATCCTAATCTGATGGAATCCCATTGCTAAGTTAAGTTGTTAAAAGACTTTAACTCCACTAAGCTATCGAACTTGTCATTAAGCTACGATAACTAAATCAATTCATAACTCAATAGCTTGCTTTGGAGGAAGATCCGTGATAGGTTCAAAGATTTCTAGATATTCCTTTATTATTGGAATTCGACCAGTCTCGTCCTCATCTCAAACTTCCAAAGCATAAAGAGATCCACATGAATCTTCAATAAAACTCCCAAGAACAACACTTACTCCACCAAATCTAGATGGTCGAGAGTTACATTCCTTTCAGGACATAACAGACGTGCCTCATACCGATCCAGCTAATCCATCCCAGTAATGATGCCCAATTCCATATTCAAATACATGCAAGTCATGGTAAAAAGAATAGCCACACAGTAGCAATTCAACATTTTTATAGAACATCTTAAGGGTGCATATCCTTCAAAAAGGTTTGCAATCCTTAAAGATACGACTAAGTACATCACATCAAGATTAAACTTATCAACTAGTTCTTTTGATAAAAATGAGTGAGAAGCACCCGTATTGACTAGAAGACTAATAGGAAAATATATAAATAAAATAGTACCATTCAGGATTTCTGGAATCTTCCCTTTGGTTTAAGGCGGCTTAGCTGTAGATTCAAGGATGTTCAGCTTCACAGCTTTTCTCATGCATGCATTAGCAATATGTCCAACCATCCTACAAATCTTGCATGTGGGTTGTGATGATGCTCTACACGGCTGAGAAAATTCCCTGGAGTAATGTCATTTCTGTCCATACAAATAACAAACTACATGATCCTTAAATCAAGCTTTATCTTCCCTCACATTTCTATTTGATTACTTCTGCTTAAAGAACCTTACTTTCTGCCTTCTAAATGGAAAACTTCCTTTTCTGTCCAAGACTGACTTTGTACCTATGCTCTTTATTTCAACTACTTTCATCTTCCTCTAGCCTCAATGTTGTGTCCACGAACTTCTAAAAAGTAACCTCTAATTGGGATAACAAATCTTTCCTTAAAATTTTCTTCGTTCCGCACACAAATTTCCGATTCTTCTTCAAGGGGGTGTTAATGAGATTAGTACCACACATTTATAAGGCTTCAAAAGTGGCAACATACTCCGATATGAGCATACATCCCTACTTGAGATCAATGAAATTCCTGGACATTACCACATTCTCAACTTCTGGAAGGAATTTCCACTCAAAAGGACTCTTGAGTTCATCCCAAGTCAACTCTACCACGCCTGTCTCCATCTCCAAGAGCACATACCAATTCAACGCACTTTCTTGAAGCAAGCTTGAAGCAATCTAAACTGTCTACTAATCAGTGATCTCCATATATGTGAAAATATGCTCACACGTCTTTAGCCAAGCCTGCACTCCAATCACTCCTGCTATGTACTTGAAGGTCTTCCCTCCAAGCTTAGCATAATCGTTACACAGTCTAGCAAAGTCAAGATGAGGAGTGGGAGGATTAGGAATCATGGAAGCATTAGACTGATGGATGCTCCTCGCAAACTCCATTAGTTGTTCTAGTCATATATGGTCCCCCAGATCCATTAGACTGTCCTGTGTCAAATCGACTGGAGCAGGGTCCTGCTATCTATCACTTATTTAGAGAAGTGAGATTCAGATTATGAATAATCAAGAAGAACATAACATATAATATATGTCAAATCACACCGATAATAAATACACACCTAGATGACTACACCCTATAATCACCATGTTTACCTAATCAGTATATTGGTTATTTAACACCTTGTAAAAATTAGTGATAAATTAGGTTAATTAATATATTAATAATAGGGTTAAAAATGAAAATTTTAAAGACGTTGGAATTTGGCCAAGAAAGTTGTGATGTTCGTTTATGGCAATTTTTTAATCAATTTTCATACCTAATGTTTTTAAATCGGAACTCAAACGGAAAAGTTATTAATGTTTGAAGTTTACGAATTTAAAAAATTTCAAATGAAATTCAAATTCAAAATATAATTCATATTTAAATTTGAAATTCAAAAATTAACGGTAATTAGATACTGGGGGTCTACGTAAACATTAAGAAGACGACTCCTTCTTGATCACCTTCCTTATCTCAAACTTGTAGCACAACCATGGATTGTCCTTGGGGACTTCAATGTTATGCACCTATCTAGCAAAAAAATAGGAGACAACCCTCTTAGTCCAAAGAAACAAATCCCTCTCAGCTAGACTCTCATTTACAGGGAGCTTATCCCCATCCAAAACATCGACCGTACCTTCACCTAGAGTAATAAGAGTCAAAGTAGAAGAAACACCATCTGCAAACTAGACCACACATTTGAAAACATCCATGCAATTTCAGAATGCCTTCCCTTCTTTGTGAAACCCTTCCTCCTTCAACATCTGGTCACTGCCTACTTCTTCTCTTCTAGGGGGAAGAAGCCATTAATTTCAATCCATCTTTTAAATTATTCAATTAGTGGATGAAACATGTAGACTTTAATATGATTTTAATTTAGGAATGAAGCATAAGGAGAAAAGGCAACCTATGCACTCATTTTAAACAAAACTAAGGCATCTTAAACTAAGGCTAAGGTCTTGGTCAACAGAAGTATTTGGCAAAGGCTCTAACATCTTAAAGCATCAGAACTGAGCTTGCTCAAGCTCAACATACCTAGAAAATGATCCTTTCAAGCAAGTGTTAAAGGAGATTAAGCATGACTTGTGCTTGAAGCTCTAGTGTGCTCTAAAGGGTGAGGCTCTGATGGCTAGAAAAAAGATAAGAATAATAAATGAGATGGATTATGATAGAAATACAAAACTCTTTCACTCATCCCTTAAAATTAAACTAGCAAGGGAATCCATCCTATTAATATCAGATACATGGAACCCCTTATAGATCAAATAAGGCAATTAACCAAGCATTTATTGATTACTTTACTTTGATTCTAGCTAATCCTAACTTACTTTCCTCTGAACTTGCTCCTCAATATAATATGAATTTTCCACATCTTAACTCTTTCCAGGCAGGAACGCACATCTCTCAAGTGACTCCAGAGGAAATCAAAGATGCAGCTTTCATGCTTAACTCATCAAGCACGGGTGGCCCTGATGGTTTCAACGCAGCATTCACTAAAATATACTGGAATGCGGTAGGTCCGGACTTCATCAATACAGTTTAGTACTTTTTCAAAACTAGTGAAATGTCAACAGCAACAAATACAACAACTATCTCACTCGTTCAAAAGAAAATTTTACCTGCTAATATGGTTGATTATAGTCCCATCTCTTGTTGCAACATTCTTTACAAATGCATCTACGAAGTCATAGAAACAAGAATGCAAAAAGTCCTTCTCTCTATTATCTCAAGCAAATAGCATTCATTCCCCAAAGATCTATTAGTGATAACATAACTCTGACCTAGGAGCTGCTGAGAGGTTATGCTAGAACTTCAATCTCGCTAAAATGCATGTTGAAACTCAACATCCATAAAGCCTTGATTTGCCAAACTGGCATTCCTCTATTAGCTAAGGTATCTGATAGCAACTTGATTTACCAAACTAACATTCCTCTGTTAGCTAAGGCATCTGACTATGTGCATGACCAGTCCTTCGTACTATAACTCATGCCAAGTGCCTTAGCTATGGGAGGTGATTAATTCCGGCACTCTGCCTAATCTTAATGACCAGGTACTGTGGGTAGGCAAGCATTACTCCATTGCAAACATTTACAATCCCTTATACCTAACGAAATCAAAAGCCTATTTCCATAGGCTGCTAGAATTTGGAATATGGGAAGTCCCCTTAAGGAAAACTTTATCATATGGAAGGTCATGGCCCATGTCCTTATAACCAAAAATAAACTCTACGAAAATGGAATAATTGGGGATGATAGGTGCATTTTATGCGAACGTCAAGTTGAAAGCAACACGCACATAATTTTTGAATGTTTTTTTATCAATCGTGTTTGGGTATGGTTTCTTGCAAACTATGACTTTCATGGGCCTCTACGAATAGAAAAATGGAATGGTTCACATCTTCAAGGAAACAAGATGGAAGACTCAGAAAGCAAAAACCCTCCTTATTATTCTCAAGGGCCTAATCCGAATAATTTAGGGGAAGAGGTATGAGAGGATATACAATTTGAATGCAAGCCTATCGGTGGTTGTATACAAGAAAATCCATACTTTAGTTCCAAGTGATTTGAAAAGGGAAGGTAGTGCAAATTGATCCTCTTCTATGCATTATCTTGTATTTTATTTTTGTGTGGGTCTTACCTTTTATTTCTTTTGTACACAATCAGTGTAAATATTTTTGGATTGTGTAATATTTAGTATATACAATATACGATTGGACTGTCCGCGGGTGCGGCGCAGTGGAAATGAGGCTTGCGTTCTGCTAAAAATACACAGTTCCAATTCCTACGATGCGCTTGCATATCCTATATAAATTTACCCGGAGGTATGGGGGCTTGGATCAGCGGACGACTTTACTATACCCTCCTCAGGAGTTTACCGGCCCGTCGGATTCTCTTGGGTTTTCAAAAATAAAATACGATTGGACTCCGTAACCCAATTAACTTTCCAAAAATAAATAAATAAAGAATTAAATAATAATTAAACGACATAATAAATACGTTTCCAAGTTTAGGCAAGCAGTCGATCGCCTTGGTAGGAACGATGGACTGGTAGGTGTTGTGACGGCTATGGTTATTTAGACCAAGAATGGCCAAGATTTTATTAACTTAAATCTGACGGTTCTAATGACTTCTAACCACTGTAAATAAAAGCCTAGCCCGTTCACTTTTATTCATGAATAATTTGGAAATGTAAGCGAAGCTCTATTAGTTTCTTTCTTCCACATGATTCGGAAAATTTTTAAGGTCTTTAAGCAAGTGATTTTAGATATTTATATTTAATTTCTAATTCTATTCTCCACCAATCCCTGAAATTCTGAATCTAATTAGTATACAATCGAATTATTGGAAATTTCAAAAGAATGAGATTTGGGAAGAGATTAAATAGCAAGTGTGTTCAAATCCAATAGGTTAGTAACTAGCATTAAAACCCGTAGAATGGAAGTTATGGATAATTATAATTAGTGGTGAAATAAAAGATCTTTCTTTATAGCTTTAGTATAATGCAATCAGGTATATGGTAGCATGGTTATGGGAGTGTAAATTATAACTAAGTTATAAGGATGTGAGGTCAATCAAAAGCATATGGAAGTCTACCTAGCTGATCTGACTATCAATAGTGTGGTTTTGGGGCTGATGTGAGATATCGTATATAATAATTACCCATAGAGGACGTGAGATTAGTCTCAACTCTGGAAAGTAAGTCGGCCCAATTAATCTGGCTGTCAGTTCCTACGAATTTTCGGACTAATGTGAGATGTCACACCTGGGTTATAGGTTATAATATATAGCACCTGCTTTGGGGATCAGGGGTAATAAGTGGCTATTGTAGGGTCTGCCTCCTCCCTAATTAGTAAGTATTAAATAGTCGGGGATAGCGTTTTTGCATGGTAGATGGAAATATCGGGAATGGTCCACTTCGTGTTTGAGTTATTAAGTGGCTGTTATAGGATCCTCCTCTTCCAAAAATAAGAATTAGGTGGCTTGATGAGATTCTTTGTGATGTCAGCTAGATTGTACCAGAGAGGGGTCCGCCTTAGGCTAGGTATTAAATGAAAGGGACATGTCTAAGGGATGTGTATTAAATAGTCAGAGACTGCCTAATTCCCATTGAAATGTATTGAGTGGCCTTGGCACTTTCTTTCACATTGTTAGGACATGATTGATGGTAGACGCGTGGGACTAGGAATAGCCTTGGGCATACAAGTGAAAGTAAGTTATGGAGATTGGTTAGAAAGTGTAAATTATAGGATTGGACTGGAAAAGCCTTCAGGCTTATAGTTGGAGGTATTTATAAGAAATATAGTTAGGATAGGAGGACATATTCTTGTCCAAAATAATGTCGCACAAGTACTATTGTGGGAAAGGCTAGAGATTTTTATTCACCAATTATTGTAGTTCTGACTCCCTCCTCATTACAACATAGGTTAGGGAAAAAGATGCAGATCTAAGAGATGAAGGCAAAGACAGAGTCTTATGGAAGTTATCTATCTACATATGTTTTTTTTGTTATATGTTGATGTACCCTGTTACAAAATTTCTTTGTTAACCCCAAGATTGCAAAGTGAAGTATGGTCAAGAATAGACTTAAGTAGCCTTATGTCAACGGGATAGAAATTTACATGTTCCACGTAGAAGCCTCACACATGTTAAAATCATAAGCGCATGAGAGTCCAATACAAGTCATAAGTCAACAATATTTATTTGATATGTTATGTAATATTAATTGTATAAGTTCCTATTTGCAAATAGTCATAAATTTACAATAAGCATGAAGAACCCTAAACTGATTTTGGGTTACAAGTTTAAAAATGTAAGAAAGTGGTGAGAAATGAGTAGCCCCTTCTTCATTTCTATGGGATCCGTATTTATAGGGGTTGAATTAGGCAGCATGGCTGCCATATGGATCTTGGCATTGTTGTTTTCTAGCATCTTTAGTATATTGTTGTCATGCAGCAATAATCTTCACATTGATCACTCACAGCATCCTTCTCTATATTGATGATTTTCGATATTACTTTAAGCACCGATGACTTATGGCATCCTTTTCTAGATTGATGATTCATGGCATGATGATTTATGGTATTCGTCAAACATGGTATCTCTACTTGCATTGTTGGCTTTCAACATCATTAAAGGCATTGATGACACGCGGCATCTTTGATAGCTGTGGATATCCGATATCTCTCATACCCTTTAAAGCCTGACATCCTTTGCTGCTTGTTCATGCTTTACAATAGATATAATTGTAAAGGCCCGATATCTACAGAGTTTCGATATACCCTACTTTTGGTTACATATACGATTCTTTTCAATGATCTAGTATCTCCTTTTATCTACCTTCCAGTTCGATAATCTCTTTGCTATAGCTTTTCGGTATCTGTTGCCATTTGACATCACGTAGGGTTGGCATGATATCTTTTCCTTTCCATGCATTCGACAACCCCTAAGGTTGTTGAGGACTTTAATCATCTTTTAGTAATGCCTGAAGTGCGACATCCCTAGAAGTTGTCTTGAGATACAATCAATCCTAATCTTCACATTTTCAGCAACCCCTTGGGTTGTTGAAGTTCGACATCTTCTTAAAATGTTTGAAAGACGGCATCCCTTGTTGCATATTTTTATACTTCCCCTTCAACACCTTATATTTCGGCATGCTTGTCTTGTATGTTTTATAATCTTATTCGTACTAACATTTGCCACCCAGTGTAGAAGGAATATCGACTTTTCAAGTCAACTCTTCGATATTAGCACTTGCCGCCTTGACGTTGCCACCTATTGGCATTTCATCTAAATCTGGGTCGCTCATTCAAATTGAAATTAAAGTTTCTCTTTCTTCATCTTTCCTTTATAAATGGTCGTTCTTCTCTTTCTTCTCCCTTTTACCTATGAATCAAATCTCAAAGAATATTTTTCAATCTCACCTGAAATTTATTAATCTTCTTTCGCATTCAAGCGTATTTCAAGATTTGATTTTCTTTTCTATTTTGAACTAATAGAAATAATTAAGTTGGGGTTTTTTGATTTTAAATTGAAATTAGGGTTTACTAAATGGGCACTGGTTGTAAATTTTTGGATTATAAGTTAAATCATATATTTATTATGCTTTTGGGTGAACTTAGTATTCTGATTGGCATGTTGTTTGGGGTTTTTCTCTTTATTGATTGATTAAAGATAATGGCGGTAATTTTAAGAATTCAAATCTTTAACCATTTATTTAAGAACTTAGTTGGCTATAAGAAACCCGAAACCTGCTTCAAAATCCAACAATTGCTTAGTTTTCAGAGTTATCTAACTTGAAGTCTGATACCCTAAAGGTTCACCCCTTAGTCATTGTTTCGACAACTAGTCAGAAGCTCTGAATCTATTTATAATTTCTAAAATTGATTCAAAATTTGCAACCCGTATTGTGTCAAAAACCAGTTAAAGATTCGATATCTATTTAGAAGCACAATATTTGTTTTGATGAGTTGTTGCTTAGGTTACAGATTTGATGTCCTCATATTTTTCCATTACCCTTTCACAGATTCGACAACTACCTACAAAGTTGATACATAGATTAGAAATTTGATGTCTTATTTTAAACCTAATACGACATCGTCGATTTAAATGTGATTATTGTGTCGTTAATCTATAAGTCGTTTGAATTTTCGACATCCTCAAGTTCGATAGGTTAAAATATTTTATAAATAAGTTTAACCATACTTATTATCTATAATTTGATAATCTTATAAATTCGACATTAGGTTATTAACCTGACATCTCATCATAATTTTTACTAAATGCCATACTCACAACATCTTGATTGTAGTTTATTGGTTAGTCATAAACCCAACATCGATTCATGAATTTTATGGTTGTTAATGCACTTTCAATTCGTTATAAATTTTCCTAGAATTTTATAAGTTCGATATCTTATTACAAAATTGATATCTAGATATGGACTATTCAATAAATTATTAGCCTGTCATAAGCTTTATAGTTAATTCTGGTTTTGTTGCTCTATCAATTAACCAAATATCGATCAATTAGGTGTCTAGTTTTTCACTTTGCTTCTATATTTATGATCATTTGAAATTTTTGTAAAATGTGAGATACTTCCCTGACTTTGTGGAATATCACCTGTAGACAAACGGATAACAAGAAGCCCAACAATAGCTCTAAACCTTCTCCTTCTACAAAGAAAGGAGATTACAGGCTTAACCACTCCCTCATTACCACTCAAAAGGAGATATATGTGATCCTTCAGCAATTCAAAATCACATGTATAGAGGCCATGGTTGGTGGTTCCACCGGCCGGATAGACAACCCCCCAAAGGGATTTTTTGCGTTTACTACCATCACATCTGGAATTTTGGGTACTTACCTTTTCTAGAATTTCTTTTGCAATTATTGGAGCATCGATCTGAACATTGCTCTGATCCAGCTAAGTCCTAACTCATATACATACTTAAGCTATTTGGAGGTCCTTTCCAGGGGGCTAAACTTCCTTCTTTTAACATCGAGACTCTCCATTCCCTGGTAAACCTTGTAAGGATAAATGAACAAGTGGATAGTCCTATATACCATCTTCTCCCTTTCCCCAAAAACACAATCACTCATCCGATCAACAAGATGAAGGACTGAGAGAGCCAGTTTCTCTATGTCAGATGCTACACCTCTAAGATCAAGGGGTCTTTCTCTATATTCAATAAGTTTCCTTTTTCCATAATCTATGTTATATTTGTCATTCTCTTTTTGATGAGTGCTTTCTTTTAGGTTCTGCTTCCAAACCACCTAAACCTTCCATCACTGCTACTATGGAGTCCCTGACTAGGGCTTCTAAGAGTATGGGTGACAAATTTAAACTGTTGGTGGAAGAAAATCTCCGTAAATATTCCCTAATATTAGTCAATCACAAGGTACTTGTAGAACCCCTGATGGTGGAGGGGAATGCTCAGGGAAAACGACCATTGGTTATTGGTAAACAGAAGGCTTTCTCTGCTTGCTTACCTATTCAGCTTGAACCCTCTAGTAAATTTTCATTACAACTTAAATGGAATTTCTTGTGTTGGTATCTTATAAACTTCCCTTTTTGATTTAGATTTGTCTGCTCTCGTTGTGGCTTCCAAGCATAAGAAAACCAAAATCATACTTCTGCTTTGGTTGGGCCTACTAAACCTACTCCTATCAGAGATTCCATTGCTAAAGTCGTTGATGACTTAAAAGGAAGATGAACTCTAGTGCCCCAACTGATGCTTTAACTCTACTTCCAAGAAAAAATCCTAATCTCGAGGATGACCAAACTTCTATTGCTACTGTTGAAGATTTGAATGCAAAAATTAACTTGATGACACAAGACCTAATGCGATTAATTTAGACTTTCCAGGTCAAATAATTCAAACGAACACCGAAAGGATTCAGACTCCAGATCCCTTGCGAAAGATCTCACCTCCTACCTCTCCGTCTGGTTTCCATCATTTTTACAAGGAGTTTGGTTTGACTCCTCTCCCTAATGAATCCCTACCTTCGAAGACTCATGCTTAGGCTCCCATAACGAGCTTTGATGATCTCCTTCATTTGGCTTCCCAATCTCCAACATTGACTTCTCTTATGCTGCTACAACCTTCGATCTTCTTGAAAGATCATCTATCAGCAGGTCTTATTAGTATGATTTCTCTTCTGCTAGTTAATATATACTTTTAACTTTGTATATCCTAATTCGGTTTATGCCTGTCATATGTTTTAGGCAGCCAAACACATGCTCTTCCTCCAACATGCCTCTCAAATGCCTTCGAATCAAGTTGCTAAACTCAAGGAGCAAGTTTCTTCGCTTACAACTCAAATGATTGATATTACTGTAGAGAAAGATAATGCTATTCTTAAGAATGAAAAACTTACTTCCTTCCTTGATGAGGAGAAGAAAGCCAAATTGCTACTGGTATAGGAGGTGAAAGCTCCAAGAGCAGATCTTGGATAGGCTAACAAAGAAAAGGCCAAAATGGCCAGTAAAGTGAAATTTTTGAAAGACAATGTGCAAACGAAGGACGCCTCCCTAGTTTATGCCAACAACATTATTAGAGATGCTAAGGATAAAATTTCCTTTTTCCTCGATAAGGCTTTTACTATAATTATAGAAAAGTGCTATGAAGATGCCCCCTTTGTAGCATGTGGTCATAATATCGAAAGATGCCTAGATTTGGATTTTCCTTCGTTCCAAAACAAAATGAGAAATTTAAGTGGAAGTTTGACCTTATATTAGGGAGAGCCAAGGGATCGCTTCAAGATGTATTCCTGAGGAAGAAGCCATTGATCCCTAGAAGTTGTTATCTTTTGATAACCTCCCATTCGAAGGAGGTGGAGATTCAGACAAAGGGAAGGATGATAATGACGATGACGATAAAAATCATGATAATGTTGATAAAGATGATGGTGGTGGTAATGGCAAGGACCAAGAGACAAAGGCAATGGATTAGGCGGTTATAACTCGTCTAGCCATGATGTAGATTTTCAAAAACTTACTTTATCTTCACGGTGGTTCACAGGAAAATATCACTCTAAAAGATGTTTTATCCCCGATTTAACAGCCTAAGGAAAAAGTTCAAGTTCCATCTTATCAAGTTACGGTCACAAAGGTATGGGGTTCATTATTTAAATGTCTAAAGTAATTTGCTAACCCCTAGTTAAAAAGTTTATTCCTTTAGTTATTGAAAAGATCTAAATATTACTATGAGACTCTGTAAAAAAGAGTGAGAGGGAGGTGCGCCGATTGAGTAGAGTACATGAAAGAGTAATTGAGGAGGAAAAAAATTCTCTAATAAGTATAGGCACCTTCCTCGAATAGCCCCGTTACTGAAGAAGTCTTGCCTTAATCGAGAGACAATCATAATAGAAAATGTTGAGCTAACTACTCTCTTTTGGATGCTCATTGATGATAGGGATACTTTGGTGGAGTTCCTCTACAAAGTTTACCCTAGAAATGTTCTTACTAATTTCCATTCTTAAGGGAAAAGAGTGGATGTTTGCTTAAGCGCTTGCATAGTAGATATTTGGATGAGCATGGAACTGATCCCCATCCTGAAGAATGCTAGAATCTTCCTAGGTTGTGATCGTTCCTTTTTGTCACAACACTCTTCCTCCTGAGAAAGTTAAATTTAATAAAGAGAGATTTATTTTCGACTTTTACAAAGGGTCAATATTTTATGAACTCAAGTGATTTTGTTGTTAATGTGTAACTAGAATAGTTTTATGAATTGCAATGTTTTCATTTTTTCATAATTTTGTTTTTTTGCATATATCTATAGATTAGGGAATCGTTGAGTAATCCTATTTCCATGGAACTCTTAAGTAAGTTTATTAATCAAAGAGGGATTTTAAAGTGAAATCATTAATTCTAAAAGCTTCTCGGTTGGAAAAATATTATTTCCTTAGAAATCTCCAGGAGGTTTACACATGGTTTCCATACTTTCACTTCGATTCCTTGGGTGACAAGAAGGATATAATGCTTAATGAGATATGAACCAATCATGCTAAATTGTTATGTGGCAAGATCGGCCCTTAAGTTGTAAGCAAGATTAGCCCTTAAGTTGGAAAAAGAGACTTCCATCAATTCCCTCTTATTAATACCCCTCCAGGGTTTAATGTTCATTTTGACTGGATCCTTTCTTTATCTACGGTATCACTTAAAAAGGCTCACACCATTGTCTTTAAACTTTATGAACATAGAACTTGTATCTGCTTATGCTTGTAAACTTTCTTGTTGTTAACAAAGATACATTTTCTTATATGTTAAATTATGCTTATGATTATTTATTTATTATGAAAAACAACAAGCACTGAAACTTTGTAGTCCAAATCTCCTTTCTCAATTGGAAAATATCACAACCAAAATAAGGTTAATCATTAAGGAGAAACGTTCTTCTCAAGATGCTTTAACTTTTTTATTTTCGAATAACCTATATGCGTAGAAATGACATAAAAAGTTTTATCAGTTGATATATACATTACGTAGTATGAAGGTGATGGTTTCTAACTTGGAAGAGAAAATCAAAGAGAAAGATAGAGAAATTCTAAAATTTAAAGGGAGCACGAGTACAGTCGATCAATCTGTACTTTTTGTCCAAAAGATTAATGTTGATGCAGAAATTACTCATCTCCATCAAAGGATTATGAATCTTGAAGTAAACTTAATAAAAATCTTAGAATTTCGTCAATCCTTAGAACTCATTGCGAGCGAAGGTGAATCCAGCCTTCTTACTCCTACCTCATTGATTGGCAAAGAATTTTTTTCTGCTTTGTCAAACCCATCTTTGAGTCTGGATGATCGTATGATTGCTCGATGGAGTTAACGGTTGGATATGAATGCGTTTAATTCTTAAATAAGCAATGCGATGACAAAGTTTCTTTATATCTTAACAATTATCGAGGTCGGGAGGAGTAACTTGAGTGTGAAAAATATGCTCTTGGACTCGATGATAAGAAATTAAAAGGCGACCTTTAGACTTTAAATGGAGCCAATAAGATGCTCAATCATGCATTGGAAATTCAATTTGATTGGATCGATGCTGCGAACATTATTCAAAGAAAAGAGAAGAAGCTTAAACAACTTATGGCGATTCGTTACATTACCGGTTCTCTTTAGGTCACTAAAAATTTGAAAAAAGAAGTGTAGATACTTGATACCTAATAAAGAATCGCTTATGAGCCCCTACTTTGTAAATTTCCCTTTTTGCTACCCCATCTTGGTCCTTGTAATTAATATACATAACATGTAAAATAAACAAATTTTTATTTGAATGATTGTACCTTGAATGAATCTTTGTATTTTAGTTTTTGAATTTTTTGAATAGTCTATAACATACAACTTGTTTTTCAAAGCTTGGATTTGATTGTAATATGATAAGCAGCCTTTGATTGAGCATTAAGTTGGTCTTCTTAATATAAACTTTGTTGCTAAAACCTGAATTATGTTTCGATAAAAAGATTAGCAACTTATTAATCAAAAGTTCAGGAAAATCCTTTCCTTATTTAATAGGAAATTAGAAACCCATCTAATAATGAAGATTCTTGCTATTAGAAAATTTGAACTTCGTTTTAGGAGAACTTAATTTAGCACTCTGAGGAGTAAAGCTTTTAATAACTTCTCCTTTTGGC
Organism: Allium cepa; assembly: GCA_030765085.1. Taxonomy (NCBI): domain Eukaryota; kingdom Viridiplantae; phylum Streptophyta; class Magnoliopsida; order Asparagales; family Amaryllidaceae; genus Allium; species Allium cepa. The sequence goes on from CM060928.1 coordinate 252,546,482, forward strand.
CTAGTCACCTAGAAATTTGGAGCATGATGTTCAAAGCTTTAGTCTCGAAGAGTAGATACTTGGAAATCCATTTGGTAATTATAATTTCTTCTATATTAAAGATCAGAAATCTTTCAATAATAATATCATTTGGATAGAAGATCAGATATTCATCCGACAATAACTTTAATAGGAGACCAGAAAACCATCTGGCAATATTATTCGAACTGAAGACCAGAACCTAATCTGGTTATAATACCATAATTAAATCTAAATGGAAGACCAAAAATCCATTTGGTCTTAATTTAGAAATCCATTTGGTAAGAAGATCAGAATTTTTTTGATAACAAATCCAGAAGTCTATCTAGAAATCCGACTATTTATGGAGATTCCTTTTGTTTAGAAATCTGATTGTGAATGGAGATTCCCGTTGTTTGCTAATTTGAATTCTAATTTAGGAATCATAGATTGAAATTTAATCCACTATTTCGAAGAACGAAGTCCCTAGCTTGAGTTCTAAGTCATAGTCCTTTAGATGTTATTATCTATCATCAAAATTCTCACTTCTACGGGGTACATAGCTTTTTGATTCTTCCTTTGAAGGTTACGTTAACTTTGCATTAGTGCAGGAATATATATGTTTGACTATTCTTCCTTTAGAAGATTTCTTTTTCATTCATCTGATCTTCCCCTTACCTTAATCCTTCTTTAGGACAAAGTTTGATTTGCTCTTACATTCGGTTGATCTTCCTCTAGAAGACTGCCTCTTACTACTCTTTGGGTAGTGATTTAGGCTTTGATTGATTTCCTTTATTACCATCTTTAGGTAATGATCTGAACTTTGATCGAACCCCTTATCACCACATTAGGTGATGGTTTAGGTTTTGGTAGGTGCGTTTGGTTAAGTATCGTGAGCAGAACCAAAGTCTTACATGTCCTCCCTCTAAGAGGTGCTCTCGTCAGGCCTTATAGGCAGAATAGAAGGCTAGTTCAGTTTGGCTAGGCCATCTCAAGTGGGACCAAAAGGCTTAGTTTGTCCTCTCTCTAGGAGGCACTTCAGACAGGCCTTATAGGCAGGACTAAAGGTTGGTCGGTGCTCTGTCCAGGCCATCTTAGGCGAGGATCAAAGGCTTATTTCATCCTCCCCCTAAGAGGTGATCTGGCCAGGCCACGTAGACGTGACCGAAGGCTTACAGTTCTTTGCACAGACCTTATATGTGAGATTAGAGGCTTACTCTAACCTCACTGTAAGAGGTGCTTTGACCATGCCATCTTGGCAGGATCAAAGGCTTTTTCCTTTATTTTATAAGTCCTTTTTACGTAATAGCCCTCTTTATTAAGTATTTGATCGTCGTAAATACATCGATTACATCTCTTTAACAACCACTTGAAGCTCTCTTTTGGCCAATAAATTCTCAATTATTCCTGTTAGAGCTCGGCATTAGTTGGTTTCCTGTCTATTTATTTTTCTATATTGACAATAAGTGCCTCCAAGATTCTATATATTTTTAGGTTGCCTTTTCTTAAAAGGCCAATAATTCATTTTTCTCTTGATTAGAAAGTAAATGTTCTCATTGGAGGTAGCAAGGGAACATGTTCTAGTGAAACGAGAGCTTTGAGAGAACTTTTCCCTTGATTCCCTCTTGACTTTATTATAACATTAGATTGGTGCATTAGTATCATTGATGAACTTTCATTTTGAAGATTCTTGATTTTTAACTGGGGCAAGAGAATGATCAATTACTTTATTTCATTTTCGGGAAACTTTATCAAAATCTTGTGTTATTTCCTTTGTCAAAGATAGTTCCTTCGGATTGAAATTGAATGGCCTAATTCATTTTTAAAAAAAAAATATCTATCTTTGGGCTCTCTTTTCCCAAGGCGGAGATTGGAGTAGGTCTTATATGGAATGGGTTTATACTCCATTTGTCCAGATTATAAAGAGTTCTTTTCTTCCATGCTTTGCAAGGCCAACAATCTTAATAATTGTTCTTTATGAAACTAAGGGTCATGAGTGACTTAATAAACTGGTTTGGCCAAATGAGGCTCAGAAGATCCTTGTTTAGAAATAGTCATTATGTTGCCCAAAGAAGATTATATAGAATTTGGAAATTTCCCTTTGGAAATATGTAGGTTAAGATAAATCTTTTAAACCCCTTATATGCAGTCTAATGGAAGTTCGATATGGGATAACTACAAGGTCGAAGGTTCGGACCCTCCTTATAGTGCCAAAATGTTGAAAAATTTCTTTGTTAACCCCAAAGAGTGCAAAATAGGTGAAGCCTGTTTTAGATTAGACATAAGTAGCCTTATGTCAACTTGCTAGAAATTTGCATGTTCCATGTAAAAGCCACATACATGTCGAAATTATAAGTGCATGAGAGTCCAATACAAGTCATAAGTCAAGAATCTTCATTTGACAAGCTATGCAATATTAATTGTACAAGTTTTTATTTGCAAATAGTCACAATTTACAATAAGCATGAAGAATTCCCAAATTGATTTAGGGTTACAAGTTTAAAAATGTAAGAAAATTGTGAGAAATAAAGTGCCCCTTCTTCATTGCCATAGGGTCCGTATTTATAGGGGTGGCATTGGGTGGCACGGCTTCCACGTGGCTCTTGGCATCATTGTTTCCCGCATACTTCACTGTGTTGTTGTCATGCGGCAATAGTCTTTACATTGATGACTCACGCCATCCCTCTCCACATTGATGATTTCAATATTACTTTGAGTACCGATGATTCAAGGCATCCGTTTCTAGATTGATGATTTATGACATGACGATTTATGGTATTGATGAAACATGGTATCCCACTTGTATTGTCGGCTTTCGAGATCTTCGATGGCACTGGTGATTTGTGCCATCTTTGACAGCTTTGGATACCCGATATCTCTCATACCCTGTAAACGACATCCTTTACTGCTTGTTCATGCTTTACAATAGGTATAATTGTAAAGGCCCGGTATCTACAGAGTTCTTATATTCCCTCCTGTGTTTATATACGCGATTCCTTTCAACGATGTGGTATCTCTTTTTATTTATCTTCAAGTTCTATAATCTCTTTTATAACTTTTCGGCATTTGTTGCGATCTGACATCACTTAGGGTTGGCACAATATTTATTCCTTTCCATGCATTCGACAACCTCTACGTTGTTGAGGACTTCCATCGTTCTTAGTAATGCTTGAAGTTTGACATCCCTATAAGATGTCTTGAGATAAAATCTCCCCTAATCTTCACATTTTCGACAACCCCCCCTGGGTTATTAAAGTTCAACTTCTTCTTAAAAAAATTGAAAGACAACATCCCTTGTTGAGCGTTTCTCTGCTTCCCCTTCAACACCTTGTATTTTCACATGCTTGTCTTGATTGTACAATAACCTTATTTCTAATAACATACCTATTCAGACATAACGTTATTGTTGTTTGAGATATTATACCATAGATATTAGGATGTTATGTTTTGGTTATGATATTTGAATTTTTAGACAATGGGCATCGTTTTATATATTATATTTTATCCTTTCTGTTGTAAGATTTCGATGGCATTAGCAGATAACTCTGTGTATAGTTTTTTCCAACCAACAATCAGCTTTGGAATGAGTCTAATGTTCGATGAGGCCTTTTTCGGTCCAAGATTAGGCCCGTTTTGAGATAGGTTGTTACATTTAGTATCAGAGCCTAGGTTGCCCGATCAATGGGTATAAGTATACATATGAGTGCGTAATTGTTATTTTTGAAAATATTTTTCAAAAACCCTATTATATATACACTATTTTGAACATACGCAAACACACTAGGCAAATCTTTTATTTCAGCAAATAATTCTGTCTTAGGAAATTATAACTAAGAGTTTAAACCTACAAATAATTGATAATGGGTGAAATTCATTCTTCTGAGACCGAAAATCGCTCTACCCAAGAGACACCCACTATCTGCGGGACATATAAATAGTTCAAGCAATTCCTGAGGCTTATAGGACAAGTTCCCATTGTAACGACCGCAAATCCGTACCCCTTGAGTCAACACTATTCTTTCCTAAATCAACTCAAGTTGTACAGAAATACGAACCATTTGGGTTACAGAAGAAGAGGTAGAAGAAGAGAATAGAAATCAACAACGGAATCTAACCATCGCAGCGGAATAAAATATAATATATAATAAATAATCTTTACACAAAGAGCAAATGTATCAATTTATATATTACATCATCAGAGTACATCAATCACAGCTCAACATCAATAACAGACAACTAGATCACAGCAACTCAATACAGCGGAATATATATATAAAACAAGTACGAAAGTACGTCTCGTCATCCAGCTCGTCTCCTGAGCCCCACAGCATCATATCCTGTATCCTATAATACTCTATCTGACCCGAGCATTACAGTTAAATAATACCCGAGTCAGTCTGGAATACCAGCGTGAGAAAATCACACTCAATTAATTTTTAAAGTTTCAAAAATCCTTTGAAAACAAAAGCATCTCGTAAGACCACGCCACAAATAAACATGTCTGGTTTTTACCTTACGATAGCTAAAACAATTTTTATAGAAATCCTCTGATATTATAATAGTGTCTATTGAAAGTAAATAGAATCTAGCTGAAATGCTTGCATCTCACGTTTCAGCAATAGTTGGGCACAATCAAAACCGTACGGGCGCGTAGGGAAAATGGATTCCAACTAATGGCTAGGCACTGGGGTCCACCTGTCACAGTACCTGGTCTAGATCAGCGTACCGAGGAGCCACCCTAACTCCCCTGCAACACAAGACCAGAACCATCCCTTACTGGACAGTCCCGAGCCAGATCACCCCGCGGTTGGGATCAGCAACCGCCCACTAAGCCGAAATAAAAGGGACATCTAGACAGGGATGACCTCACCCTCCAGTGGGGGCTACCCACGAAGCCTTGCTGCATATCCCCTGATTTTCAGCCATTCCCATTTGATGAGGCTTGAGGCTAAGCGTTACCTTTTTAGAATATATTCCTTAGAATGCCCATCGTCCACCTGACGATGTTTCGCAAGCATTCATCCATACAAGTCCGTCCCGGGTTCGAACGGAACCGAAGACACTATTCCTACTACATCCATTTTGGAAATATCCTCAGGATTAGTAGCGACTAGCCCTTGCACTTCACTGCTCCATTTTCGAATCCAAAATCGTTTACACGAAACGTACAAACCGTATCGAAGTGGTTTTCGAGAAATAAATCTCGATCCCGGTCTCTTCGAAACGATCAACGCATTGTCCAATATTGATAATTGGTTATTTAACTATCAATTAATATTCACAAACATCCATCAAATAATAAATAATTTTCCAAATTATTTATTAACCTCAAAAATATCTTCACGAGATATATTTCTATTTTCAACCATTGAAAACAGTTTCAAAACTATCTTTCTTTTTAGAATAAACTTTCTCAAATATTTTCTATCTTCTCTGAAAACACCAAGCACAAAACTAGATTTTTAAAATAATTTAAAACACTTTACTTAGAAATATACTTTATAACATTTAAGTTAACACTACTTCAATGATTTGTCAAAAATACATGCTATATGAATATTTGAAAATAATGTTACCAAATAAAATATAAAACTAGATTTCACTTTTAAAATAAAATACTAAGTCACTCTTTAAATAATTATTGCTATAATAGATTAAAATAATTATTACTATAATAGATTAAAAGGAAATACTTACTTTAGAATTTAAATATTTAGAAATAGTAAATTTTTCAAACATACTTCTTACAACATCTTTAAAATTTTAATTGATTTTAAAATTTTACTTTGAAAACGTACTTGGTTTTTTAGAGAGAAATTTCCACTCTCAATCACTTAAATCAATTTTCCAAATTAATTTCAAATTTATTCCATTTGAAATAAATTTCTTTACTTATCAGTTCATTTCGAAATTCATTAATTATGGACTTTATTATTATTTTCGGTTTGATTTTTTTTAATCCTTTAACTGAAATATACAATTTCAAATTATTCCCAATTTCTTCTTTATTCTTCTTAAATAATTTAAATCCTAAATTTAAAATAAATGTTTTGTTCTTTTAAACAATAACATTGAAGTTTAAGTTTCATTAACTCTCTGTTTATTTAAATTTTCCTTCCCATACTCAAGATTTATTTATTAAAATTTTAAAGTCACTTTATTTCCTTTCCAGTTCATTCATAAATTTATTCAACTTTTCTATAATTATTTTACTTACAACTTCACTTCTTTTATTTTCATTCCCAAACTCAAATTATACAATTGGTAATTCATTATTGCCCGAATATAACAATCAAGCCATATCATTCAATATTTTCACATAATTCATTACAGAATATCAAATATTCAGAACAGAGAATATTAAATAATTAAATAAAGTTGAGGGGTCCAGTTGGATCCCTCCAACCTGTTTTCCCTGCACCCACAGATGTTAGCACAATATAAAATGCCAATTCCAAATATATATCCCACTACAGCACATAAATCGATTCAACCATTTCAAACAATTATTTAAATTTAATCATTTAAATTTAAATTTAACTGAGTGAGATTTAACTCACCTTTATTTTAATTTGCAGTCCATTCCCATTCATTTCCATTCCAGCCTGTTCCATGATTTTGAACCTTGTATAACATTATACACTTAATTTATATTTGAAATAAATCGAAAAAACAATTTTTCATCTGATAATTTATCCTATCTAACAATTTAAATTTGTCAACAAGTTTTAACTAAAATAATTTAGATAAGTTAACTAAACAATTTATTACCTTCAATAAATTATTATTTTGAACATAACACAATGAATCAAAATACATATCTTTATAAAATAGTATATTTTCCAAATTCTCTATATAAAAATCGATATTTCTATTTAAAATCCAATCTTCAACCCTATATATTTTTATTTTTTTTATATTCTTAATCTATTTATAAATTTCCTATTAGATAAATTATTATTATTATTATTATTATTATTATTATATATATCGATAGACTTTATAACAAATTCAAAAATCCTTATATATATAATTTGTCCAGGACCCTAATCACTTTTATTTTTTTTTCATTTAAAATTTCCTTTAAGTTGAATTATCTTCAACTGTTCGAACAAACATAAATTAAATATGCATATACGAATTTGAAGTAAAAGAATTAGCATACCCTTACTGCCTGAAAATTCCATAGGCGAACCGAAACTCGGCCTCGAGTTCGATCAACATGCCCGGCGCCTCATCGCGAAGCCCTAAATCGATCGCAAGCCACTCAGCCTCGACGTCCACAACCAAACCCGCCGCCATCCCTAATTGCGCTCGGCTTCACACTGTAGCTCGAATTCGAGCTCGAGCATGGCACCTCCAGAAACTGTAGCGCAAAACCCTAGGCCCTCTTTGAATCCTCATCTCGCGGCCATCGGTGACGGTGAGGCGATTTCCTCGCGTGGTCGAGCACGCGAGTTCCCCATTTTTTTTTCATTGCTTTGATTTGCTAAAGCTTCGGCCATTTTTTTTATTTAGTGGTTCGGTCCAAAACAAAAAGAAAGGGAAGGGAGTGATATTTTAAAACGAAGGGAAACGGCTTGCTTCAGAAGATTGTCGGCTACAACAGAGATTTGTAGGCTTAAGGGATTACACAGCTGATTTAAAATTAAATATTTTTATATTCAAAATATCTTGTTTAGGTACCCAGTTATTAAATTTGATTCGATATAGATTTTAGCGCATTTAAATAACGTACACTCACACAACAACTCCAAACATTACGAAATTTGGAATTCGATAATGATTCAATATTACGACCCAATGGAACTGGTTTCGTCGGATTCTGAGACTGTGCTTCGGAAGGCTATTCTTAAATTCAATTTAAACGATATAAATTTCAAAACTTAACAAACCACTTTTAAGTTTGATTTCATCACTTCTATACTCTTCAGTATTATCAATATAAATTTTATAAGCCTTCAAATTATTTTTTTATAGGCTTAAAACCCCAGATTCAGCGATCTACCCAACTTCACTTATTTAATTTAATAATTCAATTATCAAATAAGTTATGATACTCGTTATTCAAGTTAAAATTATACTATTGAATATTTAAAATTGATTAAATATTCCAATTTAAAGGGCTTAAAAATTCCGGGTCGTCATATTCCTCCCCCCTTAAAAGAATTTTGTCCCCGAAATTACTAGTTAGGAAGAATGATCCAATACCCGTTACTATTTTTCCCAAAACCAAACAGTTTCTAACAGTTCAACATCTTACCAACTATCTTTTTATAAAAGATCCATTATCATTCTTATTAGCTTTCCAACCTTTCCCTAGTTTCAGACTATACCATTTGTTTAACCATTCAAGTTTCAATTTAAAACCAAATTTTGAATTCTCAAAAATTTTCTAACTCTCTAAATTTTCGAAAAATTTCGCCAGCGTCTCCTTTGCGCGGCTGACTTGGTACAACTACAAAATGGCTCTACGGCCTCCCAAATCCAAAAAGAAAACAAAAATCCAAGTGGATCAATTCAAATCCAAATCCCAATCAAATTTCATACCAAATTTAAATACATACCTTTTGTCGGGCAATTCAAATTTATCTCTTGAAATCAAATCCAATTTCTTTTTTTTTCCTTTTATATTACCTGCATATCCTGTTTAGCACCAATATCCAATCACAATATTCCCAAAACATTTTATCGACTTTCTTACAAATGTCTATATTCATTCATTCAAATATCAACTTAGAATATATTTGCAATATTCAATTTCTAATTAAGAATTTATCATTCCTTACTTAAGTTAACATAAGCATTTTATATGTTTCTTATCTTTATTTTCACTTTACCACTTTTAGTTTATACCTATTTCTATTCAAATCGATTCTTTCATTTCCATATGAATTCAATTTATCTTAACTCTGCATATATAAATTTTATTTGTCATTTATTACTAATTCATATCATTATTCCAATTAGTTTTATTTACTAACTTGTTTTAGTTCCCAATTTGAATTCGTTTGTCGTTACCAAAATTTTCAAAAAATTTCTAACTCTCAAAATATCTGAAATTTTTTGGCAGAGTCCCCTTTGTACGGAGGAGCTTTTGCAATTTGACAAAAGAGATAAATATATTTACATCGACCCACACGGTCGGAAAAACCAAAAACAGTTCATATTTCCTATTTTATTGCGTAGGCGTACCTTATTTAGCATTTTAAGCAAACAGCTTATTATTTTTAGTAAATAGCCCAACCCAAATCCAGCCATACGGCTTCCAGGTACCTGTACTTACTCAATTTAAACATGTAAGTGCCAAATATATGCAGTTTAACTATATTTCACTTATTTATAATAGTTAAAACATATGAATTCTAAAATAAACTCATACCAAACATTTTTCTGTAAGCAATTTATATAGTTTCCATGCTAATTCAACTGTTCCAATTTATTTATAACCATTTTCACTCAATTCGGATGGTTTTCGATTCATTCGTATACAACTCCATCAATTTGAATGGTTTAGAATTCAATTGCTTACTTTTAATTTATTCTTAAGCAAATTGAACTCATATTTAATTCAATTGCTTTCAAAATCAATTTATTTTACTTCTATCAACTCATAGAATTTTAATTACTTCCATTTACATCCAATGATAATTTATTGTTTGCAATTTGACGAAATCTATGTGAATAAACAAGTATTTATGTTTTATAACCAATTTGAATGGACTTCAACTCAATTTATACTTAATTCTATTCCATTTCGGATTTATTCACAATCCATATATTCTCGGTTTCATTGCATTTCAATTTTATTAACCAAACTAGTCCATTCAAAACCATTAACAACTTAGGTTCCATCTCCATTACCAATTAAATTTCCTTTTTACTTTAATCCATTCACAATCATTTATTTTGCTCGACACATTCCATTTAAATTTTATTACAATCCATTTATTTACATTTCATTTCATATTTGATTATTCCAAACTATTGTATTTAGCTCGAAGACAATCCAAGCTATTGCATCCCATAACCATTACTCAACTTATTTAAACCACACTTCATTTTGATTCTTATTTATTCTATCCATGAATTTATTCAACATAATTAGTTTATCCACACAATCCATTAGGAATTTTCATTTCTTTAAATATTATTTATGGCCCGCCAAATTCTATTTCGATTCCAATTTATTTTTATTAAATTCAATCCAATATCATTAAACTTAATTTTAAGTTAACTTCAATTTCAACTCCTTTCCATCTTTTAGTTTAAGTTTACTCACTCCAATTTATACTTAAGCTCATTCTTATTTTGCAAACAAAGTTCTCTTTTCAATTTAACTTGATTCTATTTCAATCCAATCTCCTTTCAAACTACAAATTTATTTGATTAGTTATTATAAATTTCAAATTTCCAAGTTCGATCCATTCTCAGTTCATTTAAATAAATTACAAGGTCATTTCAATTTATTTCAACATATTTGGATTTTATTCACAATACAAACCATTATTATTTTAATCCAATTTCATTTATTTTATTATTATTTTTTTCCCGATACCTTTCCAATTATATCTAATTGTTAACACCTCAAGGTAAATTTAAATTTATAACTCAAGTTCTGAATCCTCTATCCATTCTCAATTTAGCACCCAATTTTATAAACTCACAGTTCAATTATATTTACTTTCATCGACAATTTAAGTCGAATTTAATTTATAACTTGAGTTTTATTTCCAAACCTCATTTTAAACTCACAATTCAATTTCATTAACTAATTTATTATCTAATTAGTTCTTCCCCTGGTTAAAATTCAACACTTGATTTTTAATCCCAAATATCACTGCATTTAATTTTCTTAGTTCAATTTATTTAATAAGTCAAGTTTGGATTTTCTTTCCAATTTCAGATTCATCAAAATATTTATTTTGGATTTGTATTCCAATTTCAATTTTATAAGTCACAACTTATTATTTACACTATTCCATTCATTATAGTCTTGAATATATTCTTCTTTTATTTTTGACTCGAGTTTTGCACTTATTTATAACTTAAGCATATTTTATTCCATGCATTTTAATTCTTTTATATGTTATTCTGATTTATTTAACTCAATCTAATTCTTACCCAATTTATTTCTTATTCAACTTATTTTCCAGTTATCCAGGTAAGAATTTAATTTCATTCACTAATTCAATTGAATTCTCATTCCAATCCAATTTTACTTTAACTCAGATTTATTTGATTCGATTCGATTTCAACTTAATTCGAATATAACTGGATATTATTTCAGCCTATTTAAAATAATTTCAATGTAGTAAAAAAAAATTATTTCTCAATCCATGTTAATTTCATTTTCATTTTAAATTAATTTCCATTATTCAAAGCTTATATTTCTATCATGATTTAAAAATCATCTCCATTTATAAGCTTACAACTATCTCATCAGGATTTCCAAACACCCGGTTTTGGTTTCAAAACATTTTGAAATCTCCAACATCTCAAATCACATTTATCAAAAATTTAAACCAATCCTGGTTTTATCCCAACAAATTCCCTTTGAAATTTTCAAAAACAACTAGCTTTTCAGAGCAAATCAATTTTTGGCAGCAATCCATCACTTAGGAATTCGAAAATGAATAATGATGATGCGGCCGTCATCATCAGGATTTATTTTCCAATAATCCAAGTGATTTCAATGCTATATCACTTTCAAAACCCATTTAAAACAAATTTCCATTCATAAATACCCCCAAAACAATAATGTTATCATTTATCTTCAAAACACTTCGATAACATTCCCAAAATCTCTGAAATTTTGATTTTCCAAATCTTGCATAAATCAATTTTACTATAATTCATTTGCATATCTTATGCTCATACAAATTATCATTTAATGTTATTCCAATTCATAAATTACCTTTATAATTCATATTTATAAATTTTATTTTAAATAAATTTATTCCCCTAAATTTTAGTTATACTTCAATTTCTAGTTAAATTTTCACTTAACAATGATAATACTTTAATATTACCATTTCTAACATCCAAGCAACCATATATTAGCTAAAATAGTTTACAAAAACTATTCTTTATATCAAAATATGTTTTTGGATAAAATTGTTTCATTTACCCATATTTAAAACAATATCGTGTCAATTGTTCTATTCAAGTGTTTAGAAACCCCTTCAATACAGTTGCGCAGACTGTGTCGACGAAGGTTCATATGCCACTCAATAAATCAATCAACGCAATATTAAAACAATTTATATTCACTAACAAATACGCGCTCATATCTATTTATACGCTCAATCTCATTTTAGAGTACTATGGACTCTATTTTAAATGAGTAATCCCCACCAGAGCCAAGGTTATCACCAATCTAAGCTCTGATACCAACTGTAACGACCCGCAAATCCGTACCTCTTTAGTCAACACTATTCTTTCCTAAATCAACTCAAGTTGTACAGAAATACGAACCATTTGGGTTACAGAAGAAGAGGTAGAAGAAGAGAATAGAAATCAACAACAGAATCTAACCATCGCAGCGGAATAAAATATAATAAATAATAAATAATCTTTACTCAAAGAGCAAATGTATCAATTTATATATTACATCATCAGAGTACATCAATCACAGCTCAACATCAATAACAGACAACTAGATACACAGCAACTCAATAAAGCGGAATATATATATAAAACAAGTACGAAAGTACGTCTCGTCATCCAGCTCGTCTCCTGAGCCCCACAACATCATATCCTATATCCTATAATACTTGGTCTGACCCGAGCATTACAGTTAAATAATACCCGAGTTAGTCTGGAATACCAGCGTGAGAAAATCACACTCAATTAATTTTTAAAGTTTCAAAAATCCTTTGAAAACAAAAGCATCTCGTAAGACCACGCCACAAATAAACATGTCGGGTTTTTACCTTACGATAGCTAAAACAATTTTTATAGAAATCCTCTGATATTATAATAATGTCTATTGAAAGTAAATAGAATCTAGCTGAAATGCTTGCATCTCACGTTTCAGCAATAGTTGGGCACAATCAAAACCGTACGGGCGCGTAGGAAAAATGGATTCCAACTAATGGCTAGGCACTGGGGTACCACCTGTCGCAGTACCTGGTCTAGATCAGCGTACCGAGGAGCCACCCTAACTCCCCTGCAACACAAGACCGGAACCATCCCTTACTGGACAGTCCCGAGCAAGATCACCCCACGGTTGGGATCAGCAACCGCCCACTAAGCCGAAATAAAAGGGACATCTAGACAGGGATGACCTCACCCTCCAGTGGGGGCTACCCACGAAGCCTTGCTGCATATCCCCTTATTTTCAGCCATTCCCATTTGATGAGGCTTGAGGCTAAGCGTTACCTTTTTAGAATATATTCCTTAGAATGCCCATCGTCCACCTGACGATGTTTCGCAAGCATTCATCCATACAAGTCCGTCCCGGGTTCGAACGGAACCGAAGGCACTATTCCTACTACATCCGTTTTGGAAATATCCTCAGGATTAGTAGCGACTAGCCCTTGCACTTCACTGCTCCATTTTCGAATCCAAAATCGTTTACACGAAACGTACAAACCGGATCGAAGTGGTTTTCGAGAAATAAATCTCGATCCCGGTCTCTACGAAACGATCAACGCATTGTCCAATATTGATAATCAGTTATTTAACTATCAATTAATATTCACAAACATCCATCAAATAATAAATAATTTTCCAAATTATTTATTAACCTAAAAAATATCTTCACGAGATATATTTCTATTTTCAACCCCTGAAAACAGTTTCAAAACTATCTTTCTTTTCAGAATAAACTTTCCCAAATATTTTCTATCTTCTCTGAAAACACCAAGCACAAAACTAGATTTTTAAAATAATTTAAAACACTTTACTTAGAAATATACTTTATAGCATTTAAGTTAACACTGCTTCAATGATTTGTCAAAAATACATGCTATATGAATATTTGAAAATAATGTTACTAAATAAAATATAAAACTAGATTTCACTTTTAAAATAAAATACTAAGTCACTCTTTAAATAATTATTGCTATAATAGATTAAAATAATTATTACTATAATAGATTAAAAGGAAATACTTACTTTAGAATTTAAATATTTAGAAATAGTAAATTTTTCAAACATACTTCTTACAACATCTTTAAAATTTTAATTGATTTTTAAAATTTTACTTTGAAAACGTACTTGGTTTTTCAGAGAGAAATTTCCAATCTCAATCACTTAAATCAATTTTCCAAATTGATTTCCAATTTATTCCATTTGAAATAAATTTCTTTACTTATCAGTTCATTTCGAAATTCATTAATTATGGACTTTATTATTATTTTCGGTTTGACTTTTTTAATCCTTTAACTGAAATATACAATTTCAGATTATTCCCAATTTCTTCTTTATTCTTCTTAAACAATTTAAATCCTAAATTTAAAATAAATGTTTTGTTCTTTTAAACAATAACAATGAAGTTTAAGTTTCATTAACTCTCTGTTTATTTAAATTTTCCTTCCCATACTCAAGATTTATTTATTAAAATTTTAATGTCACTTTATTTCCTTTCCAGTTCATTCATAAATTTATTGAACTTTTCTATAATTATTTTACTTACAACTTTGCTTCTTTTATTTTCATTCCCAAACTCAAATTATACAATTGGTAATTCATTATTGCCCGAATATAACAATCAAGCCATAGCATTCAATATTTTCACATAATTCATTACAGAATATCAAATATTTAGAACAGAGAATATTAAATAATTAAATAAAGTTGAGGGGTCCAGTTGGATCCCTCCAACCTATTTTCCCTGCATCCACAGATGTTAGCACAATATAAAATGCCCATTCCAAATATATATCCCACTACAGCACATAAATCGATTCAACCATTTCAAACAATTATTTAAATTTAATCATTTAAATTTAAATTTAACTGAGTGAGATTTAACTCACCTTTATTTTAATTTGCAGTCCATTCCCATTCATTTCCATTCCAGCCTGTTCCATGATTTTGAACCTTGTATAACATTATACACTTAATTTATATTTGAAATAAATCGAAAAAAACAATTTTTCATCTGATAATTTATCCTATCTAACAATTTAAATTTGTCAACAAGTTTTAACTAAAATAATTTAGATAAGTTAACTAAACAATTTATTACCTTCAATAAATTATTATTTTGAACATAACTCAATGAATCAAAATACATATATTTATAAAATAGTATATTTTCCAAATTCTCTATATAAAAATCGATATTTCTATTTAAAATCCAATCTTCAACCCTATATATTTTTATTTTTGTTTTTATATTCTTAATCTATTTATAAATTTCCTATTAGATAAATTACTATATATATATATATATATATCGATAGACTTTATAACAAATTCAAAAATCCTTATATATATAATTTGTCCAGGACCCTAATCATTTTTTTTTCATTTAAAATTTCCTTTAAGTTGAATTATCTTCAACTGTTCGAACAAACATAAATTAAATATGCATATACGAATTTGAAGTAAAAGAATTAGCATACCCTTACTGCCTGAAAATTCCATAGGAGAACCCAAACTCGACCTCGAGTTCGATCAACATGCCCGGCGCCTCATCGCGAAGCCCTAAATCGATCGCAAGCCACTCAGCCTCGACGTCCACAACCAAACCCGCCGCCATCCCTAATTGCGCTCGGCCTCACACTGTAACTCGAATTCGAGCTCGAGCACGGTACCTCCAGAAAATGTAGCGCAAAACCCTAGGCCCTCTTTGAATCCTCATCTCGCGGCCATCGGTGACGGTGACGCGATTTCCTCGCGTGGTCGAGCACGCGAGTTCCCACTTACTTTTTTTCATTGCTTTGATTTGCTAAAGCTTCGGCCATTTTTTTTTATTTAGTGGTTCGGTCCAAAATGAAAAGAAAGGGAAGGGAGTGATATTTTAAAACGAAGGGAAACGGCTTGCTTCAGAAGATTGTTGGCTACAACAGAGATTTGTAGGCTTAAGGGATTACACAGCTGATTTAAAATTAAATTTTTTTTATATTCAAAATTCCTTGTTTAGGTAACCAGTTATTAAATTTGATTCGATATAGACTTCAGTGCGTTTAAATAACGTACGCTCACACAACAATTCCAAACACTACGAAATTTGGAATTCGATAATGATTCAATATTACGACCCAATGGAACTGGTTTCGTCGGATTCCGAGACTGTGCCTCGGAAGGCTATTCTTAAATTCAATTTAAACGATATAAATTTCAAAACTTAACAAACCACTTTTAAATTTGATTTCATTACTTCTGTACTCTTCAGTATTATCAATATAAATTTTATAAGCCTTCAAATTATTATTTTATAGGCTTAAAACCCCAGATTCAACGATCTACCCAACTTCACTTATTTAATTTAATAATTCAATTATCAAATAATTATGATACTCGTTATTCAAGTTAAAATTATACTATTGAATATTTAAAATCGATTAAATATTTCGATTTAAAGGGCTTAAAAATTCCGGGTTGTCACATTCCTCCCTCATTAAAAGAATTTCGTCCCCGAAATTACTAGTTAGGAAGAATGATCCAATACCGATTACTATTTTTCCCGAAACCAAACAGTTGCTAACAGTTCAACATCTTGCCAACTATCTTTTTGTAAAAGATCCATTATCATTCTTATTAACTTTCCAAACCTTTCCTTAGTTTCAGACTATACCATTTGTTTAACCATTCAAGTTTCAATTTAAAACCAAATTTTGAATTCTCAAAATTTTCTTAAAATTTTTCTAACTCTCTAAATTTCCGAAAATTTTTGCCAGCGTCTCCTTTGCGCGGCTGACTCGGTACAACTACAAAATGGCTCTACGGCCTCCCAAATCCAAAAAGAAAACAAAAAGCCAAGTGGCTCAATCCAAATCCAAATCCCAATCAAATTTCATACCAAATTTAAATACATACCTTTTGTCGGGCAATTCAAATTTATCTCTTGAAATCAAATCCAAATTCTTTTTTTTCCTTTTATATTACCTGCATATCCTGTTTAGCACCAATATCCAATCACAATATTCCCAAAACATTTTATCGACTTTCTTACAAATGTCTATATTCATTCATTCAAATATCAACTTAGAATATATTTGCAATATTCAATTTCTAATTAAGAATTTATCATTCCTTACTTAAGTTAGCATAAGCATTTTATATGTTTCTTATCTTTATTTTCACTTTACCACTTTTAGTCTATACCTATTTCTATTCAAATCGATTCTTTCATTTCCATATGAATTCAATTTATCTTAACTCTGCATATATAAATTTTATTTGTCATTTATTACTAATTCATATCAAGTACAATCAATACTGACTCAAATCAGACTGAAAGCAATCAAGTGCATAAGCACACAAACCACACAGTGCACCTGACCAGTCCAGAATGAATGCAACAAAACAAAATGAACTAGTCAACAAAGTACATTGAAGTCAAGAATAAGTAAGCCAGACATTAGAGGCATGCACGAGACAAAAAACTACATGGTGCAACATACCCAAAAATAGATATACATACACACACACATACACATATGCATACACACATGTATACATATATATGTTATGCACAAGAATCAGAAGAAAGCAACGAACATGCTCAGTTCTAACGAGGACTACACGAATAAATATAAATACCTCAAAACAGCATGGATGGTCAGTTCAAATGGAACTAGATCATTGAAGATCCACATGACAACATGCAGACAAATGTACACATCACTCAAGGCTGCAACAAGACTCAAGTGAAACCAAGTGCAACATCAACACAAATCAACACAGCAATAAGCTCACATGAAACCAAGTGGACAGGCATAAAAATCATACACATACATATATGTATGTATATACATGCTTATATGGTTACAATAATCACAGTTGCTAGTCACAGTAACGTTGTAGTGAATTTCAAAATGAACAAGTCAGAACAGAAAAGAATTCAACTTGCAGAAGTAACACGAAAAGCAATAGAGCATTTAACAATTTTAACAAAGTCAAGGCTAAGATAAAAATCAATCAGATGATCAAGTGATGCAGTTCGAACAAGAATCAAGGTATCAGTTTTAAACCAAGTCAAGTTTAAATGCCAAAGAATCAAAGCTGTGGTGACCAAGGTAGTAGCAACAATAAATCACAAATGCGATGAACAAGTCCATACTATCACAATTTCAAATGGCCAAAGTTATAGGTGAAATGAATGGAACCGACTAAAATATATTCAAGCAAATTCAACACGAACGCGTCAGTATAAATCAACATTGTCCAAGCATAAAGCAACACAAGGGATAAATTCATGAAGAATTCAAAAGTAAATATACGCACGTAAACATTGGGTGTTAGATCCATATATAACCCAAAATCATCATCGGTAGTTAAAATCATTCGAGTTTAAGTAAAATCATAGAGTCAAGTTTCAAATCAATAAATCGAATCAAGTTCGAACCAAAGCTATCAACAGAGGGATTAAAACAGAAAAAATCACATAACAATTTCAAAGGTTCGAACTCGATAATTGAAGCAGCTGCACATGCGCTCAAGCTAGAAGACGATTAAGAAAGCAACGCAAAGATAATCCCTCAATTCAACCGATTTATTATAGAGCGGCGGCTTCAATTCGTAAAGCCTTAATTCCTGATCGAAGAAAAAGAGGTTGCGGTAAATAAAAAAGGGAGAACACATATTTTTTGTTGAATTATATTTTAAAAGTGGGTGGTTTCTCTTTTTGTATTGGGCCTAATTTAAATATAGGGTTTTTTAGTTTAGTCTTTTATTTTATTCGTCATTTCCTTTTAAAATTTTCTAGTCGTGACAGTGGGGTACAAACTACGGGGCGCATTTTGAGTATTCGCAACTCAGTGGATGAGTTGTCGTAGGGTTTTGAGCATAGAGTTAGATTAGTCGATATTAGATGTCGCAAGTTTAGGTGTGTAAGCATCTGACTACTTGATTTCTAGTAGAATCATTGGGGGCAGCATGTAGGTAGGGTTTTGCCGAGGCTGGGTAAATCTATGTTGTTCCATTTCTGCTTTTATTGTTCTACTATTATCTGTGCTGCAATTATTTTATATATTTTCATAATAAATTTTTATTATTATTAGTATCACCCTATTCACCCCCCCAGGGTGAAATCGATCCTACAAAGGACACACCGCTAGAAATTGTAAAGTAAGTTTGATAAGAAAAATATTTAAGAGGAAGTGCTATCACTGCCACGAAGAGGGAAACTTCAGGAATCGATGTTCGAAGCTTGCGAAGAAATGGCAGAGTGGGCAATCCGACACCATTGAAGCAGTTCTTATCTTTAGTAGACCTTTCCTTAGGGATCAAGGAAAGGCTGCAATGGAAGGTACAACTATTAATTCTGGGCATTCTATCCGTACCTTATTTGACTCAGGAGCATCACACTCATTCGTAGCTAAAAATTTAATCAACTCTTTGATTCTTAAAACCCTTATTGTCACCGATCCAATAGTAGTATCAAATCCTATTGGAGGGTCGACACATCTTTCCTTAGTTTGCTAAGACCTAGTTGTGGACATATATAATGTCGATTTTATATGTAACGCATGTATTCTTAATTTCGATGGGTATAGAATTATCTTAGGGATGGATTGCTTATCTTACTACGAGGCTATTTTATATTTCGATAGGAGAATTTTATGGCTTAGGAGTTGTAAAGGGTGAATTATAGATGTCCATTATACACACTAAAGCTCAACCAAGTTAAGCTACTTATATTCGCTGAGCTTGTCACAAGGTGAGCTCTTATTCATAACTATAGTTCAAGAATTTCTCAACATTTTTAAAGAAGTCTCGGGCCTTTCCTCGTAGGGAGAATGAGTTTAAGATCGATTTAGAGACGGATGCTAGACCTTTGGCTCTACAATTAAGGCACGTGGCCCTCAAAGAAAGGCGAAAGTTGGACAAGCAAATTTCAAAGCTGTTGCAGAAGGGATTCATTTGACGAAGTACTTATGTACTTATTGTCTTTACCACTAAACAGATGGCTCATTAAGGCTATGCGTCGACTATAGAGAACTCAACATGTTGATAAAGAAGAATTAACACCCCTTGGTTAAACGAATGATTTATTTGATCTGGTTCTCGGAGCCAAAATATTTTCCCTATTGGACCTAGCCATTGAATTTCATCAATTGAGGATAAGTGAGGATAGCAAGTAGAAGACCGCATTTTGCACTCCGGGTGGATTATATTAATGGTAAGTGATTCTATTTGGATTAAGGAATGGCCCTGCGTACTTTGCAAATTTAATGAGTAGAGCTTTTAAGGGACAGCTGAATAAATTCGTCATAGTTTTAGCGGATGATATCTTAGTATTCTCCAAGAGTGGAGGTGAGTATGAAAATCACTTAGGGCAGGTACTAGGGACTTTGAGAAGGCACCAAACTTAAATCCAAATTCTCAAAATGTCACTTATGGAAGAAGGAGGTGAGATTTCTTGGACACATTGTTTCTTAGAAAAGATGGTCTATACACCCAATGAAGGTGGAAGCTATTCAAGATTGAAAGGTTCTAAAGAACACCTTCGAGTTTAGGAGTTTTCTTGGATTGGTGAATTATTATAGGAAATTCACCAAGGATTTTGTGAAGATAGCGATCCAACTAACTTACTTAACCAAGAAGAATCTAGTTTTTGCATGGGATGAGAAGTGCACAAAAGCATTTGAAAAGTTGAAGGAGCTGTTGACAAGTGCCCCGGTATTAACTATCCCTGATGAGATAAACGTTTCACCGTTTACAACGATGTGTGCGATAAAGGATTAGGAGCCATTTTTATGCAAGAAGAAGAGGTGATAGCTTATGCTAGTAGACAATTGAAGGACCATGAGAATAGATACCCAACTCATGAATTAAAGTTAGTAGCCATTGTTTTCCCTAATGATATGGAAGCACTGTCTTTTGGGGGAAATGTTTGAGTTGTACACCGACCATAAATCACTTAAATACCTATTTTCCCACAATATTTGAATCTTTGACAGTAGAGATGGATGGAGTTTATAACATCATATGACTTTGGGATACATTATACTACTCAAAGGGGAAAGTCATCGCCGACACCCTTAGCCGGAGACATGCTACCTTAGGAGATATATACGAGTGGAGGTAGTTGGAGTTCCTTTCGAATTTCAATTTCCAACCGCTAACAGAAACCACTCTAGGCCATTTGTCAGCAATGAAGGTTAGGCCAGCATTGATGAACCTCATTGGATTAGAGCGGAAGAAAGATGAGGTGATAGTGGATATTTTGGAGAAGCCGAGGAGAGGGGAACACTTTCCCCATGGTGATAGGTATGCGATTAATGAAAGAAGATGCTTAAGGAGTGATAGACGCCTTTGTTTTTCGAAGATTGATGATGCTTTGGAGGATGTGCTTACGAAGTGTATCATTCAAGGATGGCCATTCACCCCGAAGGAGATAAGATGTATAGGGATATGAAGAGAACTTTCTATTGGCTAAGGATGAAAAAGAAGGTAGTAAAATTTGTCGCTAGATGTTTGACATGTCAAAGGATAAAGGTTGAACAAGGGAAGACCAGAGGATTGTTATTGCCATTGGAATTGTTGGCTTGGAAATGGGAATATATATCAATGGATTTTATAGATGGGTTACCTAGGAGTCAAAAAGGCGATGAAGCTATTTGGGTTGTAGTGGGTAGACTCACTAAAACCGCTTATTTTATTCCCATTAAAAGTAATAGGACCACGACATCTTTAGCACAAATTTATATAAAGGAGGTGGTTCGACTTCATGGTATCCCAGTTAGCATTGTTAGTGATAGAGACCCCTTATTCAGAATTTGGAGGAGTTTGTAATTAGCTTTAAGAACTTCATTAAATCTTAGCACTGCTTACCACCCACGGACCGACGATCGGACTGAAAGAGAAATAGGATTTTGGAAGACTTGTTGAGAGCTTGTATCATGGACTTTGGAGGACTTTGAGAGAAACACCTACCTTTAATAGAATTCACATAAGATAATAGCTATCAAACGACGATTGTCATGCCACCTTTTGAAGTGTTATATAGGTGCCCATGCAGATCACCTACTAGTAGGAAACTACCAACAAGATTCTACTCAAACCAGATTTGATTTGTGAAACTTTAGAAATGATAGAGTTGATTAGGCAGTAAATGAAGTCCACACGGAATCACCAAAAGTCCTACGTTGACAAGCGAAGGAAGGAATTGAAATTTGAGGTAGGAGACAAGGCGTTCGTTAAAGTTTCCCTCTTAGGAAGGTTATGATATTTGGAAAATCCAGGAAATTAGCACAATGGTTTTGTAACGACCCGTAAATTTTCGATAATTAAAATAGCTAATTTGATAAGATTAAGTGATTTAAGGTTAGAAAAATTTTTGTAAGTTATGTATGGTAATAATAACTAGAATGAAATGCAACAAATTTTATCTAAGTTAATTATTTATGAATTGAATGAAATCCCAAATCAATTGAAATAATATGAAGTCAACGGTAATGAATTAGTTTTAAAGGTTAATCTTATAAGTTCGTTTTGAATATTTCAAAAGATAGTGATTTAAGAATAATCAAATTCATTTAAATTTAATCGTTTTAAATATTTCAAAAGATAGTGATTTAAGAATAATCAAATTCGTTTAAATTTAATATTACAAATGTTTGAATAATTAAATTCCGAATTTGATATGATTAATTTGATATTGAAATTTAATATACGAAAATAGAGTGAATAATTGAAATTTGATTTAATATGATTCAAATAGGTTTCCAAAGTGAATGTAAGTTATATCGGGATTATAATAGAGTTAATAAGAATTTAATATTTGGAATTTATTGAATAATTGAATAACGGGTTTAATATGATTAAAAATGAATTATAAAATTTTATTTTATCATATTAAAGTTAGAATGATGTTGTAGAACTTTTAAAGTCGAATTAAAAGTCAAGCTGTGAAAATTGAATATTTCAATATTTAATTGACGAGTTAAAATAGTCATTTTTTTCAAACAGTCTCGGATTTCGACGAAACCAACTTCATCGGATCCGTAACGTGATATTATTGTAAGATTTCAAATTCCGTGTCAATCGGATTTACTGTTTGTCCGGGGCAAGCAAAAACGCACAGAAACTTGGTTAACCAATTTAATTTAAAATCGATCGTTTATTCCGTAACTCGCACAGATGATCGAATTAGGCCTTGAAACGTGTCCCATTGTGTTCAGAATGCGGGTACAACATTATAAACGCTTAGAAGCATGCCTCAAACGGGGTTCGAGATTTTAAGCTACGTGAATCAAGACGTTTTGAAATTTAATATATATTTTGACCGGTCAACCCTTCTTTTCAACTGTAAATTCTGCCTTATCCCTATAGCTTTTCATTCAAGTCTCCCTCTCCTTTATTCCACACACAATGGCAGAAAAGAAAGAATAGAGAGGAAAAAAATGAAAACTTTGAAAAATCATAACTCTATTTCTAGTCGAGTAAAAATCGCGAAACAAGTTTTAAAAATCAAGTTTCTTCCTTCTCTTCGATTTGGTATGGTTGTTGGAGGGTACGACACTGATTTGGGAAATGGCAGAGAGGAAGAACGTGAGCAAGGATAGCTAGGGTTTGAGATCTTTATCCATTCAACAATTGATTCGTCAAACGAAGTTCGTATTTGCGTTTGGGGATGGAAGAGACACCTAGGAGACGAGTTTGGGAACGTGCGGCCACGTCTGGGGGAGTGCGACCTGGTCGCGTGCGTACGGTGAGGAGGTCACGGTCGCGTTTGTCTATGGAGGTCTAGGCGGCGATTTTAGGACCTAGGCAGGTGGAGTTTGTCGTGAGATTTTCGATGGCATCGTCGGAAAGTGAATTTGGTGAGCCGTGCTCCATGTCACTATCGAAAGTGCACGCGCATGGATGGGTTCTTCTCTGTTTCGTGTGCAGGCATTGGCAAAGGAAGGGAGAAGGAGCTTTCTAGTTGGGCTGGGCCAAATAATGTGGGTATGCTTTGTTTAAAATGTAATTTAAAATTGTTTTATAATTAAATTTTCGACAAACTTATATACTGAATATCTCCTCCATACGAGGTCGGAATCTGACGAAACAAGAAGCGCCGGAATCGCGGAGACGAGAGCTACGCTGCAGTGCAGATCCAGGAGTGCTTGGAGCTCATAAAATTTTTGGGATAAATCGAACGTCGTTCGATTTGATTTAAAATCGTAAAATCAAGGTGAGTGTTTTATAACGCTCACAACGTACTGAATATCTTTATGCTAGTTAAATTTAATATTATGAAGTGATATGAATTTTATTTGTCATTGTTTGATAAAATTTAATTGTCATATAGATTGTCATTTGAATTAACCATTGAAAATTAAATTGACAGTTAAATTGAAATTAAAATTGAATTGCGATTGAATTACCTGACATTGATAACTATGAAATTGCCATGAATTGTATTGTCTATTGGATGATGCATTTCGATGGATGCTATTGGTTGATATTTAAGTGTTTGGATGTTTATTTGCTTATATATATCCTGTTATGCATACATATGAAACTGTGATTTGATTTAAGTGATATATATTCATCCCTGACATTTAATTGAAATAAATAATTACTTGGCCATAGGATAGAAAATTATATACGGACACCGAATTGGCTAAATTAAAAATTTTAAAATCGTCGATTTGAAATTTATTTAAATGTTTTGATTTAAAAGTTATAAATAGAAATCAATTTATAGAAATCGAATTTATCGAAAAATTGAGTTTGGAATGTTGAAATAAATTTTGGTTAAAAGTAATTGTTAAATAATTAAAGTGGAGACTTTGGAATTTAAAATTGGGATATGATTGGATTTCGAAAATTGATTTGTTTAAAGATTTAACCTGAATTCGAGCTTTGAATATTACTAAGTAAAAGTGATATAAAAATGATATTTTGAAATCGAACTTGGAATTGAATCATGTCTGAAATTTGGATTTAAACTTGAATATTGAAGGATAATTTTGTTAAGTGTTATAAATTGGTATTTTGAACATCAAGCTCCAAATCGATATAAATTGAAATTGAATTAATTGAAAGTGATATAAAAATTGAATAAATTTGAAGTCAAAGTTGACGTTGATTTGAATTGAAATCGAAATTGAATCGGTAGAATGGAAATTGAAATTGTTTTGAATTGGGAAGTTATAATTGAAATGGTTTGGTTTTGAAGCTATTTTATTCTGTTTTTCCAAATTACTCTGTTATATAAACCATTTTTAAATACTTAAACTATTTTAATCTATTTTAAATCTACTTAACCCAATTTAAATTATTTTAAACTAATTTATCTATTTCAAATCCATTTTAAGTTTTTAAGTATTTTTAACTATTTTAATTATTCAAAACTACTTTTAAACTACTTAAAACTATTTTCTAAAATTCCAAATTGGTTAATAAGGTGAAATGTTTATGTTTAAATCTTGAATTTAAATACGAATTGGATTAAATGAAGTTGCAACCTA
Organism: Allium cepa; assembly: GCA_030765085.1. NCBI lineage: Eukaryota > Viridiplantae > Streptophyta > Magnoliopsida > Asparagales > Amaryllidaceae > Allium > Allium cepa. Next base: position 252,572,062 of record CM060928.1, read on the forward strand.
AATTGAAATCCGAAATGATCTTGAAATCGAAATGAGATATTGAGGCGAGAAATGATTTTTGAAAAGGAACCTTATATTTTGAATGGCTATGACGATATTTGAAATGGATTTGATTTTGAAGCGAATATGATATTTTGATATCAATTATGAATCGATTTGAAATGTAAAAGAGCCAACGGTGTAATAATACGTAGTTATTAAAGAGACCGGGATCGAATATGGACATACTCTCTGTCGATACCGAACACCACTTTAATAACTATTATACGCGGAGTGTTGATCCAGAATGAAGTGGATGGTTTGGTGAACGCGTTGACTGAAGAAAGAGAACGATATTGGATGACCCCTGACATGACTAAAACAGGAGCCGCGCCGGGCCATTGAGGTTCGTCATCTCTAGCGGACACACTTCTTCGATACCATATCTATTACATTTGTGATTCGATTTGGGTGCACCCCTTGATTTGGGAGTGTCGTTTCGCGGTGTTGGGGTAGCTGCTGGCTATGCTCAACATCAGTCCGGATCACGCAACTACTAGTATCCTAGTTGGTATCGCCTCATGTACCTTGTCATACTGTATATCCAATTCGCGACCACTACGTTATGTTCTGTGTTATACCTATGGGGTACCCTCTGATAACCACCAGTTTACGGTGGGGCTTGCGGTGCTGTATAGACTATGGCATTATAAAAATGTGTTAAGAGGGATTATGGTAACGCCTTAACGCTATTTTGATATTTTATATTACTGATAGGTATTATCTACTTAGCGTACATTACTACATAGTAGATAGTTTAACGGATCCTTAAGAGATGGAAAATCCGTAACATCTCTTGAGTTATTGCACGGACGTTGACACTGGATATGAGATGTAAAACCCCGTAAACACCTCTGACGCCGTTACACTCATATTTATTTATGATTGATTTAACTTTCATAAGGATATTTTAGTCCTGACTCGAGTGTTTTGTCTTTTCATTACGCTCGGGTCAGTCCTGAGTTTTTCAGATTTTTGAAGATCTATTCTGGAGGATGAAGACGAAGATTTGGTATACTATTGCTATTATTACCCTTACATCATGCTATCTGCTGCATTATTTTAATTGTTCCGTTGTATATGTATAACTCTGATAAATGTTGTAATTGTCAAAGTATAGTAAACAGCTTCATGAACTGTTTATTTGACTATTATATTTTATCGTTCCGCTGCGAGATTCTGTGTTGTTTCATTTCCTTTATTTCTCTTTCTTTTCTTTTCTTATTTACTCCAATAACCATCTGCCCTTTTGAATGGTTTGGAATCGACATGTGTATTTGATCGTCGGTTTAAATTGTCCAAAAGGCGGGTCGTTACAGTTGGTATCAGAGCTTTGGTTTAGCGATAACCTTAGCTTTGTGGGGTCTGACTCTTTATAAATAAAGTAGTTATACCCTATGATGAGTCGCTGAGTGTATATATATGAGAGAGCTTATTTGTTAGTGATATAAAATGTTTTATATTGTGTCGGTTGATTTGTTGAGTGGCTTATGGATTCTGGTCAATACGAGTAATTAACGTCATTGATAGGGATCTCTAAACACTTAAACAGAACAATTCGACATAGTATTGTTTTGAAATTGGGTAAATGAAATAATTTTGCTCTAATTATATTTTGCATATAAAGAAAATTTTCAGAAATTATTGTGACTTATCTAGCTTACCTGGTTGTTAGGAATGAAAATATTGGTTATTATCATTAATTGGATATTGTAATTTAATAAATAAGGTGAATTACAAAATGAACAATGATAAAACACTTGTGAATTTTTTTAAGAAAAAAAAAATCCTACAAGAATATTTTAAAAAGGTGACTTATAAATTAAAACAGATTTAAATTGGAAAATATTGAATTCAAGACCCGGGGACATTTAAAGTGGTTTTCAAAGCTTTGAAGAAAATATATTGTGATGTTAGTTGGAAAATGTTTATAGGAAATATTTTGAAAGGATTTTTAAGAAGGAATGAATTAAATACTCCTCTCTTGTGTCGCTGGAAAATAATTTTGATGATGACTGCGCAGCATCATCGACGTTCATTTTCGAGTCTCAAAGTGGGGGAGACTTCTAAGAAGCTTTGCTTTTTCTTCGAAATTATTTTGGGTAAATGGATTTTGGTTTAAACTACAAAGGCATGATTTGATATATTAAAGATATAAGTGTATATGTTTATTTCAAACAATTTGAAAAGAACCGGGCATTTAAATTTCTAAGTTCTGTTAATTAATAATTTTCAAATTATTTGAATGGAATGTGAATAACCAGAATTTATACAATAAGAGGATTAAGATATCTAAGCTTTTGTTTGGGAAAACTTTAAAGTTGAAAGGTAAAGAGGATTTAAACAAATTAAATTTGCGAACATTCTAATTAAGTAAAATGAAATTCTATAAATTTGTATAATACCAAAATTACATTCTGATAACATATAACAAGACTTACCAAATGTTAAAAGTTAAAATGATGTTTTGGATATGTAATGAGATATTGTATAAATAAACAGAACCTGAAAGTAATTGAAATATACAAGTAAGGAAAACTCAAAAAGGAATTAAAATGTATATAAATGAAAGTTTGGTTGTGATAAAAATGTTATAAACTTAAATATAGCATGAAATGATGAACGGATAAATGGAACAAGTAAGTGAACTTAAGAAAGAAGATAAATGAATCGTATTATATCTTTGTAAATTGGTTATAGAAAATAAATATAAATTGCAAAGGGATTGTAACCTTTAATATAACTGTAAACTAAGAAAGGTCATTTATGAGAGGTTAGACTTTTATAGGATGATTAATAAACTAAAGTGCCGGTTAATAAAATGTTCCACAAATGAATTCGTTATTAACTGAAATTATGAAAATGCAATAAATGTAAACAAAGGAATTTCTTATAGCTAAGAATCAATTGGAAAATGAAATTGAGTTTAATTAAATTATATAGAATGTTTAAAATGAACTTGAGTAAGCAAATTCTTTGATATGATGTTTAAGAAAAGATAATGTTAAAGAATATGCTATGTAAAGAAATGAATATACTAACTGAATAATGGATTGTGGGTAATTAAGTGAAAAATAAAAATAAATAAAGTCAATAAAATAATTTAGTATAGATAAATTGGATAGAAATCCATTGGAAGGTAATACGTGAGATTTTACGTATATTATTTTATTCGCATAACGATTTGATCCAAATTCGAGCACAAAATTTCGAGATGATTTATATCGATCCAAGTTAAGATTTTTCGCTCGATTTTCGACGGCGAACCCTGGATATGGATTTTTAATTTGATTCTGGAATTCTCTATCATAGTATATGACTATGCAAGGAGAGTAACAGTTTCCAACCAAGGAACCAGATCTGATTCCGCACTAGAAAGTCATGTGAACGATACTAGTTTGGAAGCGAAATTGTGTGATCGAATAAGCGATTAGATTGATATTGCTCACGGATGATATATGTACGGTTTACGGACTTAATTAAAGTTAATATTGGAAATTTAAGATGCCAAATATAAAATGATTCTTTTAAAATTATATAACAGGATATATATATATAAAAGAGATAAACCGAATTGAATGTAAAATTAATAATTTGGTTATGTTGGGTATGATTTGGTTGTTATATGATTGTTAGTTGATTGTATACAATTCATTAAGTGTTAATGAAATTGAAGGCTATAAATCATTGAAATCAAATTGGAAGTTAAATGAATTTAAAAGAATTTAATTTGATTCAAATTGGAAGTGAACTAATGTAAATATAAATTAGTGAATGTTAACTAATTGAATTGAGAATGAATGTTAGTAAAATCCAATGTTAATGAATCAACTGTGATTAAAATTGAAAACCAAGTCAATAAATATTAATGAGAAGTGAATTTATATTGATTGGTTATGGATTTGTTGGATGATAGTTGGATGATAATTGATTTGGTGGATGCATTTGTTGTTTTGTTGCATTTGCTATGTTGGCACATGTAGTTGTTATGTTGCTATATTGTGTATATTGATATTATTTTCATATATATGCATATTTATCATGGTTTGTTGAGTGTTTAGTAGGTGCGGATTGCGCTTGCTTCGCATTTGGAGCTCGCTTTCGCGCTATATTAGCCGTATATGCTTGCTAATAATATATAAGGTACATATCTCGGATTACATACCGTACATTTACACTTTTTCCCTGCGGGATGCCTCATCACTTGATCTGTGATATATATACCGTTATTTTTTTTCGATCGAGCCGCGCAAAGGAGACTCTGCAGAAATTTTCCATAAATCCGGGTGTTACAAAAATTTTCAAGTTTTAAATTTTTTTTATAACTTGTTTTGAAAACTAACTTTAAAGTTAGAAAGTCGTTCGGAGTAAGTTAGTGGAAGCGTAGTTATGACTTTATAATTGGAATTTCGGTGTTTTATAAGTGGATAATTTTAAACAAAATATATCGAATGTTGAATTATTTACTTAGTTTCTTTTCCCTTCTTTTTCCTTTTCGGGGACGAAAAGTTTTGAGTGGGGGAGAGTGTAACGACCCATAAATTTTCGATAATTAAAATAGCTAATTTGATAAGATTAAGTGATTTAAGGTTAGAATTTTTTCTATAAGTTATGTATGGTAATAATAACTAGAATGAAATGCAACAAATTTTATCTAAGTTAATTATTTATGAATTGAATGAAATCCCAAATCAATCGAAATAATATGAAGTCAACGGTAATGAATTAGTTTTAAAGGTTAAATCTTATAAGTTCGTTTTGAATATTTCAAAAGATAGTGATTTAAGAATAATCAAATTCGTTTAAATTTAATATTACAAATGTTTGAATAATAAATTCCGAATTTGATATGATTAATATGATATTGAAATTTAATATACGAAAATAGAGTGAATAATTGAAATTTGATTTAATATGATTCAAATTGGTTTCCAAAGTGAATGTAAGTTATATCGGGATTATAATAGAGTTAATAAGAATTTAATATTTGGAATTTATTGAATAATTAAATAACGGGTTTAATATGATTAAAAATGAATTGTAAATTTTATTTTATCATATTAAAGTTAGAATGATGTTGTAGAACTTTTAAAGTCGAATTAAAAGTCAAACTGTGAAAATTGAATATTTTAATATTTAATTGACGAGTTAAAATAGTCATTTTTTTTCAAACAGTCTCGGATTTCGACGAAACCAGTTTCATCGGATCCGTAACGTGATATTATTATAAGATTTCAAATTCCGTGTCAATCGGATTTACTTTTTGTCCGGGGCAAGCTAAAACGCACAGAAAGTTGGTTAACCGATTTAATTTAAAATCGATCGTTTATTGCCGTAACTCGTACAGATGATCGAATTAGGCCTTGAAACGTGTCCCATTGTGTTCAGAATGCAGGTATAACATTATAAACGCTTAGAAGCATGCCTCGAACGGGGTTCGAGATTTTAAGCTACGTGAATCAAGAGGTTTTGAAATTTAATATATATTTTGACCGGTCAACCCTTCTTTTCAGCTGTAGATTCTGCCTTGTCCCTGTAGCTTTTCATTTACGTCTCCCTCTCCTTTATTCCACACGCAATGGCAGAAAAGAAAGAATAGAGAGGAAAAAAAATGAAAACTTTGAAAAATCATAACTCTATTTCTAGTCGAGTAAAAATCGCGAAACAAGTTTTTAAAATCAAGTTTCTTCCTTCTCTTCGATTTGGTATGGTCGTTGGAGGGTGCGGCACTGATTTGGGAAATGGCAAAGATGAAGAACGTGAGCAAGGATAGCTAGGGTTTGAGATCTTTATCCATTCAACAATCGATTCGTCAAACGGAGTTCGTATTTGCGTTTGGGGATGGAAGAGACACCTAGGAGCCGAGTTTGGGAACGTGCGGCCACGTCTAGGGGAGTGCGACCTGGTCGCGTGCGTACGGTGAGGAGGTCACGGTCGCGTTTGTCTATGGAGGTCTGGGCGGCGATTTTAGGACCTAGGCAGGTGGAGTTTGTCGTGAGATTTTCGATGGCATCGTCGGAAAGTGAATTTGGTGAGCCGTGCTCCGTGTCACTATCGAAAGTGCACGCGCATGGATGGGTTCTTCTCTATTTCGTGTGCAGGCATTGGCAAAGGAAGGGAGAAGGAGCTTTGTAGTTGGGCTGGGCCAAATAATGTGGGTATGCTTTGTTTAAAATGTAATTTAAAATTGTTTTATAATTAAATTTTCGACGAACTTATATACTGAATATCTACTCCATACGAAGTCGGAATCTGACGAAACAAGAAGCGCAGGAATCGCGGAGATGAGAGCTACGCTGCAGTGCAGATCCAGGAGTGCTTGGAGCTCATTAAAATTTTGGGATAAATCGAACGTCGTTCGATTTGATTTAAAATCGTAAAATCAAGGTGAGTGTTTTATAACGCTCACAACGTACTGAATATCTTTATGCTAGTTAAATTTAATATTATGAAGTGATATGAATTTTATTTATCGTTGTTTGATAAAATTTAATTGTCATATAGATTGTCATTTGAATTAACCGTTGAAAATTAAATTGACAGTTAAATTGAAATTAAAATTGAATTGCGATTGAATTACCTGACATTGATAACTATGAAATTGCCATGAATTGTATTGTCTATTGGATGATGTATTTCGATGGATGCTATTGGTTGATATTTAAATGTTTGGATGTTTATTTGCTTATATATATCCTGTTGTGCATACATATGAAACTGTGATTTGATTTAAGTGATATATATTCATCTCTGACATTTAATTGAAATAAATAATTACTTGGCCATGGGATAGAAAATTATATACGGACACCGAATTGGCTAAATTAAAAATTTTAAAATCGTCGAATTGAAATTTATTTAAATGTTGTGATTTAAAAGTTATAAATGGAAATCAATTTATCGAAAAATTGAGTTTGGAATGTTGAAATAAATTCTGGTTAAAAGAAATTGTTAAATAATTAAAGTGGAGACTTTGGAATTTAAAATGGGGATATGATTGAATTTCGAAAATTGATTTGTTTAAAGATTTAACCTGAATTCGAGCTTTGAATATTACTAAGTAAAAGTGATATAAAAATGATATTTTGAAATCGAACTTGGAATTGAATCATATTTGAAATTTGGATTTAAACTTGAATATTGAAGGATAATTTTGTTAAGTGTTATAAATTGGTATTTTGTACATCAAGCTCCAAATCGATATAAAGTGAAATTGAATTAATTGAAAGTGAATATAAAAATTGAATAAATTTGAAGTCAAAGTTGACGTTGATTTGAATTGAAATCGAAATTGAATCGGTAGAATGGAAATTGAAATTGTTTTGAATTGGGAAGTTATAATTGAAATGGTTTGGTTTTGAAGCTGTTTTATTCTGTTTTTCCAAATTACTCTGTTATATAAACCATTTTTAAATACTTAAACTATTTTAATCTATTTTAAATCTACTTAACCCAATTTAAATTATTTTAAACTAATTTATCTATTTCAAATCCATATTAAGTTTTTAAGTATTTTTAACTATTTTAATTATTTAAAACTACTTAAAACTATTTTCTAAAATTCCAAACTGGTTAATAAGGTGAAATGTTTACGTTTAAATCTTGAATTTAAATACGAATTGGGTTAAATGAAGTTGCAACCTAAATTGAAATCCGAAATGATCTTGAAATCGAAATGAGATATTGAGGCGAGAAATGATTTTTGAAAAGGAACTTTATATTTTGAATGGCTATGACAATATTTGAAATGGATTTGATTTTGAAGCGAATATGATATTTTGATATCAATTATGAATCGATTTGAAATGTAAAAGAGCCAACGGTGTAATAATACGTAGTTATTAAAGAGACCGGAATCGGATATGGACATACTCTCTGTCGATACTGAACACCACTTTAATAATTATTATACGCGGAGTGTTGATCCAGAATGAAGTGGATGGTTTGGTGAACGCGTTGACTGAAGAAAGAGAACGATATTGGATGACCCCTGACATGACTAAAACAGGAGTCGCGCCGGGCCGTTGAGGTTCGCCATCTCTAGCGGACACACTTCTTCGATACCATATCTATCACATTTGTGATTCGATTTGGGTGCACCCCTTGATTTGGGAGTGTTGTTTCGCGGTGTTTGGGTAGCTGCTGGCTATGCTCAACATCAGTCCGGATCACGCAACTACTAGTATCCTAGTTGGTATCGCCTCATGTACCTTGTCATACTGATTATCCTATTTGCGACCACTACGTTATGTTTTGTGTTATACCTATGGGGTACCCTCTGATAACCACCAGTTTACGGTGGGGCTTACGGTGCTGTATAGACTATGGCATTATATAAATGTGTTAAGGGGGATTATGGTAACGCCTTAACGCTATTTTGATACTTTATATTACTGATAGGCATTATCTACTTAGCGTACATTACTATATAGTAGATAGTTTAACGGATCCTTAAGAGATGGAAAATCCCGTAACATCTCTTGAGTTATTGCATGCACGTTGACGCTGGATATGAGATGTCAAACCCCGTAAACATCTCTGACGCCGTTACACTCATATTTATTTATGATTGATTTAACTTTCATAAGGATATTTTAGTCCTGACTCGAGTGTTTTGTCTTTTCATTACGCTCGGGTCAGTCCTGAGTTTTTCAGATTTTTGAAGATCTATTCTGGAGGATGAAGACGAAGATTTGGTATACTATTGCTATTATTACCCTTGCATCATGCTATCTGCTGCATTATTTTAATTGTTCCGTTGTATATGTATAACTCTGATAAATGTTGTAATTGTCAAAGTATAGTAAACAGCTTCATGAACTGTTTATTTGACTATTATATTTTATCGTTCCACTGTGAGATTCTGTGTTGTTTCATTTCCTTTATTTCTCTTTCTTTACTTTTCTTATTTACCCCCAATAACCATCTGCCCTTTTGAATGGTTTGGAATCGGCATGTGTATTTGATCGTCGGTTTAAACTGTCCAAAAGGCGGGTCATTACAGGTTTGTTGGGACTTTCTTGATCTTGGAAAGAATAGGTAAAATTGCATATTAAGTAGAGCTACCAGATAAATTAGCAGGGATCCATGACGTATTTCACATTTCGTACTTGAGGAAATGCCTTCATAGAACTGCCATCATAGTAGAGCCTAGTCAGTTGATAGACACTACGACAGAGCTGATAGGACCCTATGCCACCAAATGCATAGTGGAGAATAATTAGGAAGTTCTACAACAAATAAATTAGGCTGGTTTGAATAAAAGAAGGAAATAATCTGTAACAACCCGGGATTTCGCATCGATTTATAATCGACATAAAACGATTAATATTGTCACAAATTTCCATTTGAAGTTTTTAAATTTGAATTTAAATTCTTTTATAAATTTTTTAAAGGAATTTTGGGCTTCGAAATTAAATTGTGGTCCACGTTTTCTTTTTGGGCCGTGTTAATTCTCAAAGCAAATAAACCCCCTTCCTCCATCTTCATTTTCGTTCGACCCGACCTCCCCCCATTCACTAGCCCTAAAAACAAACGCGAATAAACGAAAATAATGGCGGCCTCCTCTTCGTCACTCATAGATTAGGGCTTTTCGAAATTTGAAGATGCCGACGTTGATGCTTTCGAACGTCTTCGTGAGGACCATGGCTTCGTCTCCCCTCGGCTGCCTCGTTTAACAAAGGTGAGTGTTCAACACTCACATCTAATTCGACACCATGCTTCGGCAGTATAATTTCGTGTGAATGTTGATGATTTTTATGATGTTTTCACTTCACTCAGTTTTGAACCCTTGATTGAGTTTAATTTTGGCATTGACTTTAATTCTGAGAAGTTGACTTCGGCTTGTAATGTCGCTGTTGTGATGATTTTGACTTTCGTGGTTTGAACTGCAGTTGATTTCGTTTATGTGATGTCGTTTATGTGATGTTGTTTTTGTGTTCCTCATATTATCTCGGCATTTGAGTTGAATTGAAAAAAAAAACCCGTCGTCTGCAGTGAACTTGACTTCTTCTTGCTGTTGCATGACCTTCGGCAGTTATGTCTTGTTCAAGGTTGATACTTGTATTTGATTCGGTACTTGTTAATTACCGATTTGGTTGGTATTTTGTGTTGAGGCCACCTGACTTTGACATCCTTGGGCATTTGATCACTTACGGCCTTGACTTTGTTATACACTGCATATACATTCTGATACATGTTCAAATTAGCATTGTCACATCATACTAGTCATTGCTCTTTGGTGCAATTTGTTGTGCATTTCCATTGTACTCGAGTTAGATCTGTAGCTTGCATTTTTTTTGTGGTTTGGTGCTGTGTGTTGTACCTGTTTTTACAGTGTTACTGTTTACATGTGCACTGGTCCAAGTATAGGTGCGGTTTCATGTGGCCATCTTTGTTACTTTCACCTCCATTCTGCAGTATCTCCATGTTGAACCACTGCCATGTGCATTTGGTCATTATTTCATGTTTGATCTTGGCCGTACTATCCATACGAGATTGGTAGTCTTTACTGTGCATTCTGTAGTGTTGCGGTATTGTTTCAATTTCTTCTTGACTCTTTTATCTTTGAGCATGTTGCATAAGTGTAGTCCAGTTCGGTTGTCTCGACCACATTTGTTTTATCTGTTCTACTTGAGTTGTCTTCGAGACAGTTTACAGTCGCTTTCATGATGCAAAGTCTTCATGTTGCATTATATAGTCATCACTTGATTTTCTGTTACTTGCCATTTTGAACTTCTACACTTTTTGTCCACTGCCGTGTATCACCTGCTAATTGATAAACTGCCCACTTCTTGTAGTATGGGTAGTGCAGTTACATTTTGCCTCACTTCTACTTTGTTAGCTTCAGATTGTGGCCTGGTGAACTATTTTGATAGAAGTTTGTAGCGTTATGATTGGACTGGATTTACTTATTGTCTTGTAATCTGGTTCAACCCAGAACAGCTTTGACCAGATTGCATGTGCATATACATATGCCATTATGCACTCCTTACTTGTTGCACTACCCAGTTTTCAGTACATACATGATGCACCTTAGGCGCACACACTTGCTGTTGCACATTTCCAGTCTGGTCTCCTTTTGATGTCATGTGTACATTTGAGCATTTTGAACTGCTATGTCTCATGTTTTGAACTAGAGCTTGTCTCTGAACTGTTGTGTTCATTCATGCATGAGTCTACACTTGGTTTAAGCATTTTTGAAGCCTCATGATCATATATATATATGCGTGTGACTGGGTATACTTGTGGACTGGTCTTCATTTGCATTGTGCAGTAGCTTGAACATTTAGCTTGTTATATTGGTTATCTTACTGGACTTGTGGAGTTCTCTGTGCACTACTGCACTGTTGTTGCTGCCGCGGTTGTGTTGAGTCACTGACTTGACCTCTGCATTTCGTAAGTGACTTAGCTTTGTAGTTACGACATGTTTCTCTTACATGTTCTTATGTTTGTGCATGTCACTATTCAATTTTTATTGCACCTGAGTTTCATATTGATTTTGGAATTTCACTTGAGTTGAATCCGATATTTCGGATTTGACCTTGTGCCCGTTTGTGTACATCATCACTGTAGTGGCAAGGCAGTGCACGCAAGCGTGAACTGCAGCCACACGGTATTAAGTTTTTGGGTACGACAGCACTATAGTGGCAAGGCAGTGCACGCAAGCGTGAACTGCAGCCACACGGTATGGCGTGTATGATATTCTTTCTGTTTTGACTTATGGATCTTTTTGCGTATTCCATATTCTGTAGTGGCGAGGCAGTGCACGCGTGCGTGTACTGCAGCCCTACTTGAATTAATATTTTAATTGATATTTCAATGGTTTGAACTGTTTGTTCATTTCAATTCAATATTCTGAATTGCATTCTGATTTGGTTTAATTACTGTCGTCTATTCATTATTTAATTATTATTGCTTCTGTGCACTAATAACTGAGTTTGAATTAGACTGACCCGAGTATTATTTTCTTTTGAATCTAATACTCGGGTCAGACCGAGTATTTCAGGTTGTAGATATTCTGCTTTGGGTTGCTGCTAGAGCTATGAAGTTCTTTCATATCTTTTGGAGTAGTCGTCGTCATTTGTAGTAGTATGTAAAATTGTATAGGAAGATATGTATTCATGTATATTATATACGTTAATGTACTTGTATATGTAACTTCCTTAGTCGACTGTTGTAGTTGTATCATATGTACCGTGTGAATGTATTGTAACTGACATCAGTTATTATATATATATGAGACTTTCCGTTTCATCTGTGTTCCGCATTTATATTATCTGTGTTGTTATTTTATATTTACTGTTCTAAACTATTACGAACCATCGTAGTTCGTTTTATACTGGAATTGGGGTATGTCGATGGGAGAAAATAAATCAGAGATGAAAAATGAAAGAATATATATATTTATATCACTCCCATCGAGATAACCAATACTAGTGTAAGGCCAACTATTGATGGCCGCTCCTCAACAGCCTTATTCTCCGTGCTAGTTGACAGCACTACACCGTAGTGTTCTTGGCTAGCGTGGGTATAGAGGTGGGGCGTCACAGCTTGGTATCAGAGCCTGGGGTTTAGAACAAATATAAAACATAACTTAGATAGTACATGTGTTACAACTATTTGTCGATGTTTTATTTCACATCTTTGTCTTAAGATCATCTTTGATTGTTAGGAATGAATTCCTAACGCTTATTCGTGAGCATTGCTGCTATTCTCTATCGCACTTGCTCACTTGAGTTTACACTTCTAAGTATCAGGGTATATATGCTCTACCAAGTTGCATATTGCTGCAACTAGTACCCACTTCGATTTGAACTCGCATTGTTTATTCGAACTGCTTTATATATGCATTCTTATCTCTGATTCGTGTACTTAATGCAGTTTCCATACAATTGGGTTTTGGGTATCAATCTTTGAGACAAATTGCATTCCAATTGTCGACTCTGTCTGTTTGTCCATGGTTTGTTGGTTTTCATGTGCCTCTCTCTGATAGTTTTAAAATTTCTTTGGTATAAAAGAAATTGTCTTGGTCTTTGCCTTGTCGATATCGACGTTGACTTGACTTTTACTTTTGCTAAAGTCATTCAAGCATTTATACTCGTTCTGCTTTGTTTTTCCAATTGTTGATCGGTTCTTCTTTTCCGGTTAGTTGTTATCACCTTTGTCGACTTTGATAACTTCTGTTTCAGGAATTTTGGGTATTCCTACTTTGATGGATTTGGAATCGAATTCTTTGTATTTTATTCACGTCTTCGAATGTGAATCTTAGTGAATTGATTTGGTTTTCGAATTTAATCGATTCTTGATTATTTCCCGATTTGTTGCTATCATTTATTAGCAACTTTGATGACCTTTTCTTCGGGATTTTTGTGAACATACCTTTCGATGAATCCGGTATCGATTTCTTTGGATTCTATTCACGTCTTCGTATGTGAATTCTTGTGATTGATTGTTTCTACAATCATTTTTGTGATTTGTCACTTTAAAAATATAAAGGTTTCAATACTGGTAGTAAATATCAAAAACTCTTTTATCAAAATGTTTTCAACTCTATTTTCAATACCAAACTCGTTTTTGAAACTGTTTTCCAATCTATTAGTATATACAAATCTTTATTTCACTCGTATGAGAAATCTAATTAAACGGCTTAGTAAAACAAGTGGTATGAAACGCTTGCGTTTACTTCGTCGGTTAATTGTTGGACTTGTTCGATTGAACCTCTAGTGACAAATTTTAATAGTGAAGATTTACAGTTTGTTCGTAAATATTTAAGTTAAGTAAGTGATTATGGGACATGATGCTAAACTTTTACATTTACTGACTTAGTGTAATTGACACTTCTCGTTGATCATGACGATCATTTTTACGGTTAGACTAGGACTCATCGGTGTGATTTCGTCTCACACATATCTCTTGGGCTTTGAGGATTGTCTAGACACCACTTGTGTGATTTCATTCACACATACTTTTCTTTTGATTGTGAGGTTAGATTAGACACCACTTGTGTGATTCCACTCACACATACCTCTTTTGATTTTTTTGGTTAGTCTGGACCTCAATCTGTGTGATTTCGACTCACACATGTGGGGTAGCGCCCCACGGTCTTCGGGCCATTCGTGTGTCAAAATTAATGGCTTGCAACCATGAGATAGCGTCTCGTTATGCGTTGCACGTGTTGATGATTTTTCATGCTCGCGGGTAGGTGAGATTCCATGCTCCCGTTCTCGCTTTGCGTTGCACGTGTTGATGATTTTTCATGCTCGCGTGTAGGTGAGATTCCGTGCTCCCGTTCTCGCTTTGCGTTGCCCGTGTTGGTGATTTTCATGCTCACGTGTAGGTGAGATTCCGTGCTCCCGTTCTCGCTTTGCGTTGCATGTGTTGATGATTTTTCATGCTCGCGGGTAGGTGAGATTCCGTGCTCCCGTTCTCGCTTTGCGTTGCACGTGTTGATGATTTTTCATGCTCGCGTGTAGGTGAGATTCCGTGCTCCCGTTCTCGCTTTGCGTTGCCCGTGTTGGTGATTTTCATGCTCACGTGTAGGTGAGATTCTGTGCTCCCGTTCTCGCTTTGCATTGCACGTGTTGGTGAGTTTTCATGCTCGCATGTAGGTGAGTTTTCGTGCTCCCGTTCTCGTTATGCGTTACATGTGTTGATGAATTTTCATGCTCGCGTGTTGGTGAGTTTCCATACTCTCCTTTGAGTTTTCATACTCTGTTTGAGTTTTCATACTCCGTTTGAGTTTTCATACTCTGTTCGAGTTTTCATACTCTGTTCGAGTTTTCATACTCCGTTTGAGTTTTCATACTCCGTTTGAGTTTTCATACTCTGTTCGAGTTTTCATACTCCATTTGAGTTTTCATACTCTGTTTGAGTTTTCATACTCCGTTTGAGTTTTCATACTCTGTTCGAGTTTTCATACTCCGTTTGAGTTTTCATACTCCGTTTGAGTTTTCATACTCTGTTCGAGTTTTCATACTCCGTTTGAGTTTTCATACTCCGTTTGAGTTTTCATACTCTGTTCGAGTTTTCGTACTCCGTTTGAGTTTTCGTACTCCGTTTGAGTTTTCATACTCCGTTTGAGTTTCCATACTCTCCTTCGAGTTTTCATACTCCGTTCGAGTTTTCATACTCGCGTTCGAGTTTTCATACTCCGGTTCGAGTTTTCATACTCGCGTTCGAGTTCTCATACTCTTAGCTTGTGTTTTCTGGATTTCTTGTGAGGATTTCTAGAATTTGTGCTTCACCAATTTTCATTATTTCTATTGATAAGTTTTATCAATTCTTGTGCATTGGTGAATTCGTGTGTTATTGACTTGTTATGAATACAAGTTTAGGGTATGATACCCCTTTCTATCTTTGAGAAGATTCTTGTGACTCTTTGGATGAATGAAAATCCACTTATCGAAGTTGCTTCTGATGTCGTTGTTTTAATCACATATTTAAAATAAAAAAAAAAAAATTTCAAAATATAAATCAAGATTGTTTTCAAAATCTTTACGATTTGCGCTTTCAAAAGAATGAGGAAGCGAATTAAACGTTTCAGAAAAATCGAGGACTATGACCCCTTTCTTTTACTGATTCGCTTAATTCCGGACTTGTCCGTTTGAGAACGTAAAATGTTATTTATTTAAAATACACAATTTAACACTTTCAAGGAAACGATGAAGCGAATTAAACGATTTAGTAAAACTTGTGGTTATGAGTCATGTGCGTTTGCTATTTCGGCTAATTTCGGACTCGTTAATTGAAAAATTTGTAATTTGAAATTTGATTACCGTTGTGGTAATTTCTGATTATCGTTTTGATAATTGGATGTTTATGATTTCTGATTTATCGTTTTTGATAATCAGATATTTATTGTTTCTAATTATCTATTGATAATTAGATATTTGAGATTTAATTGTCGTTTGTGATAATTAAATATTTGTGATTTAAGATTGATTTTCGATTTTGATAATCGAATACTTGTTGATTTGATTATCGTTTTTGATAATCGAATATTTGTGATTTGAGAGCTCTGAATTATCTATTGATAATTAGATTTTGTTGATAATTTGTGAATTTCCTTTATGAAATTAAAAGATTTCTTTGGCGTTTATATTGTACTACGCCAGTGTACCGGCTCAATTTTCTACTATTCATGACGTTTTCTACGTCTTCCAATTACGGAAATGCCTTAGGAATTTCCGATTTCTATTTTTGAACCCGGTATTGTTGAAGAAATTGAAGTTTCACCAGATTTGACGTTGAGCAACATTCTTTTCACATCAATGTTTCGGGGGTTCGTCACCTTCGAAATAAAGATGTTTTCTCGTGAAAGTTTATTGGTTCTCAAATCCTATGAATTTCACTTTGGAATCCAGAGAATTCATCGAGCAATCATGATCAGGCTTTCTCTATCATGCTCTTTATGGTGAACTTCCTACTTCGAATTTCTTCATCATGTGATGACATGCTTTTATGGTTGTTACCTTTTACCCGTTTGTTCCTTATGATTGCGAGGACGCAATTTCTTTAAGGAGGGGAGTCTGTAACAACCCGGGATTTCGCATCGATTTATAATCGACATAAAACGATTAATATTGTCACAAATTTCCATTTGAAGTTTTTAAATTTGAATTTAAATTCTTTTATAAATTTTTTAAAGGAATTTTGGGCTTCGAAATTAAATTGTGGTCCACGTTTTCTTTTTGGGCCGTGTTAATTCTCAAAGCAAATAAACCCCCTTCCTCCATCTTCATTTTCGTTCGACCCGACCTCCCCCCATTCACTAGCCCTAAAAACAAACGCGAATAAACGAAAATAATGGCGGCCTCCTCTTCGTCACTCATAGATTAGGGCTTTTCGAAATTTGAAGATGCCGACGTTGATGCTTTCGAACGTCTTCGTGAGGACCATGGCTTCGTCTCCCCTCGGCTGCCTCGTTTAACAAAGGTGAGTGTTCAACACTCACATCTAATTCGACACCATGCTTCGGCAGTATAATTTCGTGTGAATGTTGATGATTTTTATGATGTTTTCACTTCACTCGGTTTTGAACCCTTGATTGAGTTTAATTTTGGCATTGACTTTAATTCTGAGAAGTTGACTTCGGCTTGTAATGTCGCTGTTGTGATGATTTTGACTTTCGTGGTTTGAACTGCAGTTGATTTCGTTTATGTGATGTCGTTTATGTGATGTTGTTTTTGTGTTCCTCATATTATCTTGGCATTTGAGTTGAATTGAAAAAAAAAAACCCGTCGTCTGCAGTGAACTTGACTTCTTCTTGCTGTTGCATGACCTTCGGCAGTTATGTCTTGTTCAAGGTTGATACTTGTATTTGATTCGGTACTTGTTAATTACCGATTTGGTTGGTATTTTGTGTTGAGGCCACCTGACTTTGACATCCTTGGGCATTTGATCACTTACGGCCTTGACTTTGTTATACACTGCATATACATTCTGATACATGTTCAAATTAGCATTGTCACATCATACTAGTCATTGCTCTTTGGTGCAATTTGTTGTGCATTTCCATTGTACTCGAGTTAGATCTGTAGCTTGCATTTTTTTTGTGGTTTGGTGCTGTGTGTTGTACCTGTTTTTACAGTGTTACTGTTTACATGTGCACTGGTCCAAGTATAGGTGCGGTTTCATGTGGCCATCTTTGTTACTTTCACCTCCATTCTGCAGTATCTCCATGTTGAACCACTGCCATGTGCATTTGGTCATTATTTCATGTTTGATCTTGGCCGTACTATCCATACGAGATTGGTAGTCTTTACTGTGCATTCTGTAGTGTTGCGGTATTGTTTCAATTTCTTCTTGACTCTTTTATCTTTGAGCATGTTGCATAAGCGTAGTCCAGTTCGGTTGTCTCGACCACATTTGTTTTA
This sequence comes from Allium cepa, assembly GCA_030765085.1. Classification (NCBI taxonomy): domain Eukaryota; kingdom Viridiplantae; phylum Streptophyta; class Magnoliopsida; order Asparagales; family Amaryllidaceae; genus Allium; species Allium cepa. The sequence goes on from CM060928.1 coordinate 252,589,977, forward strand.
TCTGTTCTACTTGAGTTGTCTTCGAGACAGTTTACAGTCGCTTTCATGATGCAAAGTCTTCATGTTGCATTATATAGTCATCACTTGATTTTCTGTTACTTGCCATTTTGAACTTCTACACTTTTTGTCCACTGCCGTGTATCACCTGCTAATTGATAAACTGCCCACTTCTTGTAGTATGGGTAGTGCAGTTACATTTTGCCTCACTTCTACTTTGTTAGCTTCAGATTGTGGCCTGGTGAACTGTTTTGATAGAAGTTTGTAGCGTTATGATTGGACTGGATTTACTTATTGTCTTGTAATCTGGTTCAACCCAGAACAGCTTTGACCAGATTGCATGTGCATATACATATGCCATTATGCACTCCTTACTTGTTGCACTACCCAGTTTTCAGTACATACATGATGCACCTTAGGCGCACACACTTGCTGTTGCACATTTCCAGTCTGGTCTCCTTTTGATGTCATGTGTACATTTGAGCATTTTGAACTGCTATGTCTCATGTTTTGAACTAGAGCTTGTCTCTGAACTGTTGTGTTCATTCATGCATGAGTCTACACTTGGTTTAAGCATTTTTGAAGCCTCATGATCATATATATATGCGTGTGACTGGGTATACTTGTGGACTGGTCTTCATTTGCATTGTGCAGTAGCTTGAACATTTAGCTTGTTATATTGGTTATCTTACTGGACTTGTGGAGTTCTCTGTGCACTACTGCACTGTTGTTGCTGCCGCGGTTGTGTTGAGTCACTGACTTGACCTCTGCATTTCGTAAGTGACTTAGCTTTGTAGTTACGACATGTTTCTCTTACATGTTCTTATGTTTGTGCATGTCACTATTCAATTTTTATTGCACCTGAGTTTCATATTGATTTTGGAATTTCACTTGAGTTGAATCCGATATTTCGGATTTGACCTTGTGCCCGTTTGTGTACATCATCACTGTAGTGGCAAGGCAGTGCACGCAAGCGTGAACTGCAGCCACACGGTATTAAGTTTTTGGGTACGACAGCACTATAGTGGCAAGGCAGTGCACGCAAGCGTGAACTGCAGCCACACGGTATGGCGTGTATGATATTCTTTCTGTTTTGACTTATGGATCTTTTTGCGTATTCCATATTCTGTAGTGGCGAGGCAGTGCACGCGTGCGTGTACTGCAGCCCTACTTGAATTAATATTTTAATTGATATTTCAATGGTTTGAACTGTTTGTTCATTTCAATTCAATATTCTGAATTGCATTCTGATTTGGTTTAATTACTGTCGTCTATTCATTATTTAATTATTATTGCTTCTGTGCACTAATAACTGAGTTTGAATTACACTGACCCGAGTATTATTTTCTTTTGAATCTAATACTCGGGTCAGACCGAGTATTTCAGGTTGTAGATATTCTGCTTTGGGTTGCTGCTAGAGCTATGAAGTTCTTTCATATCTTTTGGAGTAGTCGTCGTCATTTGTAGTAGTATGTAAAATTGTATAGGAAGATATGTATTCATGTATATTATATACGTTAATGTACTTGTATATGTAACTTCCTTAGTCGACTGTTGTAGTTGTATCATATGTACCGTGTGAATGTATTGTAACTGACATCAGTTATTATATATATATGAGACTTTCCGTTTCATCTGTGTTCCGCATTTATATTATCTGTGTTGTTATTTTATATTTACTGTTCTAAACTATTACGAACCATCGTAGTTCGTTTTATACTGGAATTGGGGTATGTCGATGGGAGAAAATAAATCAGAGATGAAAAATGAAAGAATATATATATTTATATCACTCCCATCGAGATAACCAATACTAGTGTAAGGCCAACTATTGATGGCCGCTCCTCAACAGCCTTATTCTCCGTGCTAGTTGACAGCACTACACCGTAGTGTTCTTGGCTAGCGTGGGTATAGAGGTGGGGCGTCACATAATCCGACAGAAACCCTATGGGAAACTGAAGAGAACATGATGACTTGTCATCCTAGTTTTCTCTAGTAAAACTTTTTCTCTCCAAAATTAGGTTTTGATTGCCTTTTGGTTGCTAAATTGGATGGCAGGGGATGGTTGCCACATGTTTTGTTGTCATTTTTGTAATTATATAGAAATTCTCTGCATATTTAGGATGTTTGCATACATGTATATATGTTACGATCTTGCATTCACACTAGGACCAAGCTAATCTATATTATGTGTGCATACATAATCGCATTGCACTTTTGGTTGAGTAGATGGTTGAGTAGATAACTTGGTGGCATAACATGGATGCTTAGTATGTGTTACACTGCCTATCCCTAGGGATTTTGGGGATGAAATCCTATTTAAGGGGGTAGAATTTAAACCCATAAAATTAATGATAAATTAAATTAATTAATTAATTAATAATAAGGAAAAATGGAAACTTTGAAGATGTCGGAATTTGGCCACGAGAGTTTTATCTTGCATTTATGGCAATTTTCTAATCAATTTCCATATAAAGTTTTGAAATAGAAGCTCAAATGGAAAATTTAATGACGTTTGAATTTTTTGAATTGAAAAAAATTCAAATGGATTTCAAATTCAAAATGTAATTAATATTAGAACTTGAAATTCAAAAATTAACGGTAATTAGACACTTGGGGTTGAAGAAAATGTTAAAAAAACGTTAACGTTAAATATAAATAAGAAATTAAATAATAATTAAACGGCTGAATAAATATGCTCCTATATTTAGGCAACTGAACAACTGCCAACCCAGAGTCGATCGATCGACCGCCAAGGTATGTGTGGTCGATCGGTGAGTGTTGTGGCGGCTAGAGTTATTTACGCCAGGGATGGCCCAGATTTTATTAACCTAAATTCGATGGTTTTGGTGACTTCTAGCTACTATAAATAAGAACCCAGCCTCTTCACTTTTATTCACAAATTATTTGGGTTCTATCAGTTTCTTGCTTCCAAACGATATATGAAAATTATTTAAGGTCTTCAGGTAAGGGATTTTAGATATTTATATACAATTTTTAATTCTAATTAATAGAAAATCCAATTATTCTATATTTCAAAAAGAGGAGATCTAGGATGAGATTAAGTAACAGACGTGTTCAAATCCAAAGGAGAAAGCTGGGAATTATTTATGGGTAAAGATCATAGTTTTTCTCATTTTAGTAATTGTATAGTATAAGTTGGATTTTATATAAGCCCTGGAGAATTTTGGTTTATAAAAACTTCAAATCTAAACCCCAAAAATTCCCCCAAAGCGAATTTCAATTCTTATGTTTTGGAATCTAATTATTCTATATTAAATTAGCAGAATTTGTGTAGTTATTGCAATTTTAACATTTTACATTCTATTCCACTTCTCATTTTTCTCTTTTGATATGATTGAGGGTTTTAAAAGTTAGGAAATGTTGAGTAAAATATGAATTCTCCTATTCATAGTTTGCACTACCTATTTCCATAATTTAAATAAGAATCCTTTTCCATTTTATATAAGTTGAATAGAGTGTAAAAGGATTGAATTATAAATTCTATTGATATTGATTCTACTAATTTAATATAAAATAGGTTTGGAAATTGATTCTATTTTCTTATACAATTCCATTGTTGGTCTAAAGATGTTAGTTAGTTTGTATGTTATAGTATGGAAATAGACTTGTATAGATTGAAAGTTTTGACATATGCGATAGTATGGTTAGGGGAGTGTAAATTATGACTAATTTATAAAGGTGCGAGGCCATTCAAAAACACATGAAAGTCTACCCAGTTAAACTGGCTATCATTAGTGTGACTTTAAGGCAGATGTGAGATGTTTCCTATGATAAATTCCTACGGAGGACATAAGGTTAGTCCCGATACTATATGGTAAGTCTGCCCAATTAATCTAGCTACCAGTTCCTATGAATGGTTGGACTAATATGGTACGTCACATTTGTGTTACTAGTCATAATGCATAGGACTTACTTTGGGGATTAGGGGTAGTAAATGGCTATTGTGGGGTCTGTCTCCTCCATAATTAGGATGTATTAAATGGTCAGGGATAGCATTTTGGCATGGTAGATAAAAATATCGGGAAGGGTCCACTTCGGGTTTGAGGAATTAAGTGACTATTTTAGGGTCCACCTCTTCTAAAAAGAAGTAATAAGTGGCCTGATGAGACTCCTTGCAATGTCAGCTAGATTTACCAGAGAGGGATCGCCTTGGGTTAGGTATTAAATGGTAGGACCTGCCTAAGAGATAAGTATTGAATGGTTGGAGTCTGCATAATTCCTATTAAAAAGGTATTAAGTGGCCTAGGTACTTTATCTCATAATGTTAGGACATGATTGATGGTAGATGAGCGGAAGTAGGAATGTCATTGGGCCTACAATTGAAAGTAAGTTATAGAGATTGGTTAGAAAAGTGTAAGTTTTAGAATTGGCTAGGAAAGCCTTCGGGCTTACAGTTGGAGGTATTTATAAGAAATATATTTAGGATACGAAGACATATTCTTATCTAAATTATGTGACTCAAACACTATTGTAGGAAAGACTCAAGATTTTATTCATTGGATATTGTTGTTTTGACTCCCTTCTCATTCAAAAAATGTTAAGGAAGAAGATGCAGATCTAAGAGATGAAGGCGGAGACGATGTCTTGTGGAAGTTATCTATCTACTTATGTTTTTGTTATATATTGACGTACCCATTCAGACATGATGTTACTGTAGTTTGACATATTGTACCATGGATATTGGGATGTTATGTTCTTGTTATGATATTTGAAGTTTTATAAAATGGGTATTATTTTTTATATTATATTTTATCATTTTCATTGTGAGATTCTCATACAATAAGTAGATAGCTCTGCATATTGTTTTTACCAACCAGCAGTCAGTTTTGGAATGGGTCTAATGTTCGATGGGCCTTTTTTGGATCGAAAAATAGGCTGTTTCGTGGTGGGTTGTTACAAGTTATCTACCCCATGCCCAAGGGATAACGTCTCCTAAATCCATCTAGGCCAATAAATCGTGTCTCTAAATAGCATGTATTATTCTAAACCTAATTTGATAAGAAATTAAAACACATCCACCTCTATATCCCTATTATTCAAGAGCTTACTAAGTAATACTGTTTGTAACAACCCAGAATTTCAGTCTTTTGAATTTGGAATATTTATTGATTTTAAATATTGAAAGATTAACTTTATAAGGTAAATAAATTGAATTTCACATATAGCTATTTATTAGGTAATTAAATTATTTAATTTAATATTTGGAATTGTTAAAACATTTTAAATATGGAATTTAACATGAATGAAAATGATTTCGAAAACTGATTTAAATTCTATTTAAACAATAATCGAGATAATAAACTTTTAATTTGAATTAAAAGTGATTTGAAACGATTTTGGAAATAACTCGTTTCAATTAACGTTTGAAAATAGCCTTTCGGGGAACCGTCTCGGATTTCGATGAAACCAGTTTCATTGGATCCGCAATAGTGAATTATTATGTGCTTTCCAATTTTATGGCGTTCGAACGTATCGTTTGGTCATGCGAGTTCGAAATGCGTAGAAATTATTTAAAGGAACTTAAATTAATATAATTTGAATTTGAAATTGAAATTTAACTTCTGTATATGATAGAATTGGCTTTCGATATATATTCCATTGTGTTCGGAATAGGGATATAACATATAAAACGTCAGGCAGCACGCTTTGTATGGAGTTTGAAATTTTTAGGAATGAATAGTGCCTTAAAATTTTCTATATAAAGACATCAACTTTTTTCATTTGCTAAAAACCCTAACATTAAAGCTCTAGCTGCTACTTCCCAAACCCTAACATCAATGACCCACGTTTTTCAACACAATCAAGGCCAAATTAGTCAAAACCTTCAAGACGAAAGTTGTTGCTTTCATCCTCACAAACCCATCCATATATCATCGATCGACGAACCATGGCGGTGGCCAGGGGAGTGCATTCGAAGAGGCTGGTGGGTTCATTTTCTGCAATTGGGCACATGCATGGCGAGGCGGCAAGCAAGGGGGAACGGAGGCAGGCGCGCTCGAGCAGGCGTGGACGACGACGGCATTGGTTAATCGCGATCATTTATAATAAAAAAAAGAATTTGTGTTGCCTAGGTGAGCATGAGGGAGGGAGAGAGGGAATACAGTTTAATTTAAACTTAATTAATTTAAGTTAATGATAATTTAATTATTTCGTAAGTTCGTTAATCCATAACTTTTTCGTACGAGGTCAATTTTGAGCGCGACAAGTTGCGTTGCGATCGTATCGACGAATTCTACGTTATGGAATTAGATTGGATGGCCTTGGAGCTAGTAAGAATTTGGGTTAAAATTGAATGCCAGTTCAATTCTTATTTAACCCGGAACGCTTTGGCGATTCCTGGAATTTCTGTGAGTAAACTTTCCTCTCTAGCCCACATATATAAAAGTGTAGATAATTTTATTTATATTGTTTGTTGCTTGTTTGGATGATTCACTATTTTATTAGTTAATTTGGATATATTCCGCCTATTAGAGCGGATGTGACCCTATTACGTTCTCGTATATGAGTGGATGACCCTTTGTATACAATCCTGCCTCGAAGTGGTTGATTTATGTTATTTGATTATATACCATCTGTGATGCGGGGGACAGGCTAGAGGAAGCCAACAAGATTCCTCATACTGTTGATTTTACTTTTAATATATTTTGACATATGATGTTTCTGATGCCATATTTAATGACATGGATCTGTTTTTGCTTATTTAGTGCTATAGTAGCACTGGGCCACATTTATAGTATTTTAAAATACTATAAAACAGTGATTTTGAATTGAAATGATTTTCAAAGTGATTTTGGAAATATATATCTTTTAATAATTTGAAATTATTCAAAGGAATGAATTTATTTATAAACAAATAAAAAGTATGATTTTTTATGTTATAATGTATAGTTTTGTGAAATATTTTTAAATAATTTTTTTGAATAGTTTAATATAATGGATTTATAAAAGTGATATTTTATAAATAATGAAATAAATTTACAATCAAAATTTGTAAATATTTTTTAAATGGATTTTAAATTTATATGGTAAATGGATTTATGAACAGATTTTATAAATAAGTTAGACTTATAAAGAAATGAATTATAAATGGATTTTGATAGCAAAATGATTTTTTATAAAAGAATGATTTATAAGTAGAATTTTATAAATAAAGAGGTTTTATGAAATAGATGTTTCATAAAATAGAAAGGAGATTTTAAAACATAGTTTGATAAATATGGAAATGATTTATGTTGAGATTTAAATATGGATTTTTATATAAAGGAAATATATTGAAGTTTTTTAAGAGTTAAATAATCTTTTAAATAAATATTTTGAAAGTAATATTTTTGATGAAGTTAATGGTTTCTAAAGTGATAATCATTAAAAGTAAAGTTTTAAAAGTAATAATTCCAAATGGAATTTAATGGTTTAAGAAATGATTTAAAATGTGATATGTATCGAAAACATAGATTTCAACATTTATTGTTGTAATAGATGTTTTCGGAGAAGTATGGAAGGCATGGACTATAACGATGTTGTTATAGTAAACGATTTCCAAAAGGAAATATTTTATATGGTGTATAGGATATACATATATATAACTAATCGAATCCTATACTAGTGTTTTTAGGTTGTCGTAACGATGTTTTATGCAGCATTCGTTTTGACACACATAAATTGTTTTTTGACCTTCCATTATGAAATACACAAATTGGTTCTTATGATCGTACTAAAGGCTTGGTGGTAAGGAGCATTGCTTCTTATACTTAACACTCTTTCTAAGGCGTATGAACTCGGAAGTTGTACGGTTATAGAAATCTATTTGGCGTACCTCCGAAATGGTAGTGTTATTAAATATATTTATACCATTGATATAAATATATGGAAATGTTTTCCAATACAAAGGATTGAAATAGTTTTGAAGATATATCTTTTTAAAGATAATTTGAAGTCAATAGTTGAAAACTGATTCAATTAATAAAAGACTAATTAAATGGCCCAGTGACTGCTTATGGGCTAGATTATTTGTCGCTTTGATAGTTAAATAACCGACTATCAAATTTGGCCATTTTTGTTTCCTTGATGTGGGAACTGATTAGTCGTGCACTTAGCACGAAGCTGGCTGAGTAGGCTTGATTTTCGTTTGGATTAAGAATGTTGATTCGAGCAGTGCGGAGTGTCTATGGTACTCCAATCTACCGGGCTTCCTTCTTGGCCGAAGGATAGCAAGTTGAGAGTTGGAAACATGATAAGTATATGAGACTTGGTTTCCATATGAGGTTGTGGGCCTCGTTATCGTTGTTGGTCTGGAGAAACCGAGGTTGGATTTATCCGAGAACCACTTTGGACTAATGTATGTGTTCGAAAGTGCAGGTTTATGATGATGATTTTGAAGACAGAGATCATCATGATGCAGGGATATTTTCCACTAGACCCATGATGCATATTATATATATGGTGGTGGTACCGCTTTGTTATGAAAATCTATGATATGCAAGGACTTCTCGCTGCTAATCATATGGGTAATCCTCAACAAGATGTTGTAGGAGAGTACCTTCGATTTCTCCTGTTCCTGGACAACTTGTATGGACGAATGTTTGACGTTGCATTTCTAATTACATGAATTGATCTCTATGGACGTATCACTTATTTGGTGGCGGAGAAGGCAAATTCTCTTAGCTTAATGCCATTTCAGGAGATATACGAGCCAAGGAGTTATGCGTTTTTAAAAATCAGTTGTGTGATTGTGGAAATGGCAATGTGGCATTCAAAGTAGAATGTGCTATGTGAAAGGTTGATGTTACCTTAAGCCTCATCACCTGGTAATGGATTAAACAGGGTATGTCGTAATGCTATGTGGTTCGCAACCATTAAGGTATGATCATCACCTTTCTAGATAACCCTCTATATGTCAGGTACGTAGTGTATGCTACGAGATGTCTCAAATAGGTCGGTAATGAATGGGATAATGACATATTTAGTTTCTATTCAGGTCATGTATTAGTGCCAAATAGGAATAGACCGGTCTTCTCAGATGCGAAAAATTGTTTGTGTATCCTCGATACATTCCTCCAAAGATGTACTGTAACGTAGTCCCCTACCTGCATTATATGTAAATCCATTCTCCAATACGTGCCTACCATTTTGTTTGTAAACCTATAATTCCATCAAATTTAACCGATGTAACAATTTCAACTATGATTAAAATTATTTGTATACTAGACACTAGTATAATATAATAGGATTTGCTAAGAAATGTTTTGGTTATCGTAAGATAAAAACCCGTCCGTGTTTATGTGCGGTGTAGTCTTATGAGATACCTTTGTTTGATAAAGGAAAGTTTTTATAACCTTAATATTCAGTTGAGATGTGTTTTCTCATATTGTTTTACTAGATTGATCCTGGCATTCTTCTGCTTCGATGCTCGTATCAGACAGAGCATATTCGCATATTTAAATTTGGATGCTTTGGAGCTTTAGCAAACAAGCTGGAGGTCTTTAGGTCGTATTTACGTATATGTTTATCTTCCGCTGCATTGTATTTGCGAGGATGGGCTATTATAACTGTCAGGAAAATGATAATGTTTTGATTGTTGTACTCTGATGTGTATATAACAGTTTCTCTTTTGTAAAGTTCATTGATATTATATTACATGTTGTTACGCTGCGATTATGAGATTCTCTGTTGTTTTAGTTCCTCTTTCTCTCTTCTACTTCTTTTCTCTTCTTCTTTCTTTTTTCTTTCCCCATAACTATCCATTTTTTCATTCGATTTGATTTGGACATGTATGGTTTATTGTTAGCTTGAATAGTGCGGGTTTGTGGGTCGTTACACTATTGGATAATACGGAGAATGGGCAATATGGGGTATGTACGTGAATATTCCCTTGAATTAACACCAGTATATGTCTCATATTGTATAATATTTACCATAGATGTACACAATCTCAGTACAAAGCAATAAATATGTGACATAATAATGCATAATCATAGAATTTAATCAGAGGACACAGAGTCAGAATGCAGCAGAAATAAAATATAATATTTTATATAGTCCATATGGCTTAAAAAATGATTGTCTCTAGCCCAATGTATAATATATCAAGCTAAATACATAAATGAGGCTACAAATTATATAGAGAATGTATCATCCCGTGTGACGACTGCCCTATAACACTGGCACTAATAATATCAAAATCGTGCGTTGCAGCCATGCCCGGTCGATATAGGACGATCATCAAGGCTGAGAATGAAAAAAATATAGCATATAACCCATCGTATGTCTCACAGCTCATGGATAAAATACAATATCACGGATATAACATAAGAGATGGTAATAACTATGTGAACAAATCATTAGAGCAATAGATCCACCGAGTTGTACATCAAAAGCAGTAGAGTTCATACAGCAAGATCAAACTCAACAACCATCTCATTATAAGAAGAATAAGCAAGCATTGCCAAGGCTCCATAATGTTGCACGATGGAAAAGCATAGAAATCCATATATGTATACAATATGAGATAGCTCCATCCAGCTTGTCCTCCGTACAACTACTACGTCACCTAGACCTGCTATCTAGTCTACTCATTCAAAAGTACCCAAGATAATAAGGAATAATGCATAAAACCTTGGGTCATGCAATTTATGTGTGAGTGGTAAATGAATCTCAAAATACTACGCATGTGGATATAGTAAAGAAACAGAGGTACACGAACCATACCTGACCTGTCCCTCCAACCAAAAATTTAGCATATAACAACATAATATGCTACTCTACAAATATCATAAAGGTACTCTACTCAAAATAGAATAGTGGGTGTCGATATATCTCTATCTCCAGTAAATACTCCCAATGATTTCTCTGAGTGATGGCTTACTAAAGAAAGCAATCAAAGCAATCACAACATCCATCAAGCAATCATCACTATCACTCAACGTGCTCTTAATATATGATAATTCGTATAGCCTCCTTACTGCCAGGGACTAATGGAAATCCTTATTTTCGGTGTACCCTCGTATCTCATAGCCCAAAACTAGATATGTGTCACATAGGCCAAAGCTAGACACTAAAACTAGAGCCACTGGTCTGTGTAGTTAAATCTGCTCCAACGACATGGGCGTCCCCACTTATAAAACCCCTGCTTCTAATACAACAGAAACCACTCCATGTATCAGTGATTCCTTAGCTCATACATCCGAGCCCTCTTTTCTACTCAATCTAGTTTCCATTATCCAGAAAAACTTTCATGTTCCTCATTCCATGGATCCCTCTTATGTCGAGTCATTATCATTGGTACTTACTCCCTTCACGAGTTACCAACCGAAGATCCAAAGCTTTTACCATACCGTTACATTGTCATTCAATCCTTAAGCGAGCAATCCAACACCACCAGCATGATTTACAGAGTCCCCTGCTTCCTCCTTGTACAAGCTTGACCCCACAATAATCACCAAAACAACTCGGTACCGACTTGTTTTCTTAGCCAATTTTTCGCTAACTTTTCTTCCTTGCTTCTAGTTCTCCATTCCTAAGTGCTTCAAACCCCAACCCATCCATCAAAATAACTCGGTCCCATGCCAAAGCCCGCATTGTCAAGTTCTAGAAACAAGTTGGTATAACATCAGCACTTAGCCAATCTCCTGCATCTTGCCATATTCCACCTCCACTAGCCATACCCTACAGACCCCCCACAATCGCTGACCCAAATGACCAACAAGGATAACTTGGTACCGACATGAAAAATTCGATATTGACTCGTCTACTTAGTGAATTTGGACATGCGACTTGCACTTCTGGCTTCTTCTATACTCCAGAGCCTATCATCCTAGTTTCGTCCAATTCCGACCATCTTTGCTTTTGATTTGCCAAATTCACCAAACTATCATCCTAAGCATCCAAAACACTAACAAACAACATCAAAGCACAAAATAAAACCATAGAATAACATACATATACATCCATTTCAACAAGCAATATAAAAGAATGTAATAAACAAGCCAATTCAAATCTAGATCTACACATTACATGTATATATCAATACGAATAAGGAAAATAACTAAATCATTATTGAAAACCATTTTAAATATTTAAGGTCTCAAGCAAATAATAACATGTAATTAAAACTGGAAAAGGTTTTAAGGCTAAAAATCATGAGACGACCCGACTTTCTTACCCCAGAAAATCGCATCATCTTTAAAAAAGAAAGGGATAGAAAAGAGAATAGAAAGAAGAGAAGAAAGAAACAACACATCAGAATCTAACAGCGGAATGAATAAATTATATTAATAACATAAACATTACATAGTTTACAACCAATATCAGAGTTACACAGACATACATCACATACTAGACAGTTATAAACACCTGTCTAGTTATACAACTCAATACAACAACTCAAAGACAACAACACAGAGAACACACAGCGGAATACTAGATATATATCTACACGCAGAAGCCTCCTGCTCCATTGCTCCTCCACAATTCGTCAAAGCTAACCTGAACCCTAACCTGAATTCCCTTGGCTACTCGTAAAAATTTGAGTACCCAAGAGTTTATGAAAAACAAAACTAAACTCCGGGTCAGACATGGGTCTGGTGTGCGTAACAGGTTAAAGTTGCTTAACTTTCAAAATCTTTTGGAAAGAAAGGTATCACGTAAGACTTCCCACACATAAACATGGAAAAGTTTTTACCTTACGCTAACCAAAACATTTGATAGGAAATCCGATGATATTATAATAGTGTCTAGGGTTTTCAAATAAATAAGAAATAGCCGAAATTGTTACATTCATTAAATTCCAGCTACTAGCCACAAAAGTGGGTAATACAATCAAAACCGTTGGCACTTATTGGATTTTGGATTCCATACAATGGCAGGGCTACTGGGGTACCGCCCGTCACAGTACGTGGCCTAGATCACCGTACCGAGGACCACTCCCGATCCCCTGCAACACAAAACCGGACCCATTCCTTACTGAACAGTTCCGAATAAGACAACCCTGACGGTTGTAGCTATTCAACCGTCCACACAGCCGAAATAAAAGGGACCTCTAGACAGGGGTAAATCTTACTCTCCAGTGGGGGCTACCCACGAAGCTTTGCTGCACCTCCCCTGTTTTAGCCATTCCCGGTTGATGAGGCTTGAAGCTACGATTACCTTTATAGGACATATCACTTAGAATGCTCATCGTCCACCTGACGATGTTCTGAAAGCATTCAATCCATATAAGTTCGTTCCGGGTTCGAACGAAACCAAAGGCATTATCTCGTTACACTCGTTTTGGAATCACCCTCAGAGTCAACGACAATAACCCTTGCACTCTAAACCACCATCTCGAATCTATAAGAACTAATTCCGTCAAACTCATTACGAAATCACCCACAGAGTTATACTGACTCATAGTCCTTACACCTCGAGTCTTCACAAAGCTCCACTTTGATACACGACCTAACGTTATTTGGAATCGATGTGGTTTTCGGATACCCAAATATGGAAACCAGATCCCGGTCTCATCGAAAACCAAAGCGTATCTTTTAGGTCCAAGTTGTTTTAAAGTTAAAACAATTCAATTACTATATACACACAGATAGATAACTCACAATCACAATTGATAATTAACATTATCAAATAACAGGTAATCCACATTATCAATATCAAATAGATATTCCATATATCACCATCACAATAGATAACCTTAACCTATGTTATCATCATAATACAATCCAACATCCATACCACACAATATCATTTATCTCATTACTGAGATCACAAGCATCCAAGACAATAAATGACACCCAATCATACATAAGCAATGATTTACTCATCATAATATAATTAATTTAAAATAAATTAAATTAACCATCTCTATCTTTAATTAATTTAAAATGAATTAATTAATCACTTCATCTTTAATTAATTTAAAATAAATTAAATTAATTACTTCACCAATAAAAATATTGCTTACTTAATCATTTAATTGATTACAATCAATTAATCATTCATTATTAATCACCTTAATTAATCACCCATGATTAATTAACCTTAATTACATTTATGTAATTATACATTTATGTAATTATCCTTAATTAATTTCACAAAATTAATTATCCAATTAAACAGTAATTGACCTTTAATTACTTCAATTAATTAATTAACTATAATTAATTGCCTTAATCCTTAATTAATTAATTAATTACCTTTAATTACCTATTATTTATTAATTAATCATAATTAATCATCTTTAATTACATCATTAATTATAATAATTAATGATTCTCTTTTATTAATTACCATAAGTAATTAACTTATAATTATTAATCATCGTCACATATTAATTACATTTAGTAATTAACTAACTTAATTACTATATTAAACAAATTAATTATCCTTTAATTTATTATTTAATTAATCCCTTGATTAATTATTAAATAATTAAACCAAATTTACCTCATTCTTAAACATCTCCATTTAATTACAACCTGTAATTATTAAACAATTACTTAACTGAGTAATTTCCAAATCATTAATTGCATAAAGTAATTATTTATAAAACCCAAGTGTTTAAAATCAATTAAACTTAATTAATTAAAATAAACAATCTCATTAAATTAAATTAATTACATTTAGTAGTTAATTTCTTAATTACTTTATCAAGTAATTACACTCAAACCATTTACAATTGTTTATTATTAAATTAATTAATCTAATTCATTATAAAAATTAATCATATTAATTAATTGTTAAATAATCCTGGTTAATGACCTTCATTAACCTTTCTCTAATTATTTCATTTAGTAATTATCTGAAATTAATTATCATTTAAATTATCTTTAATCATTCATTAATTAAAGTTAATTATTAAATAAATTAACCTTGATTAAAACTTAATTACATAATTAATAATGTTCATTCATCATTAATTAATAATCTAATTAATGATCTTAATTATAAATTGATTAATCATTAATCAATTATTAATTCCAAATTCAATTAATTAATTAAATTAATTAATCCTAATTACCTTATTAATTAAATTAATCCTGAAATATTAATCTTAGTTTAAATTTCAAAATAAAACATAACTTAATTATGTTTAAAAACAATATTGAAACAAGGTACTTTTTGAACTACTTTTAAATTTTCATTTTGAAATACAAGGTTTAAAATAGAATAATTTTAAAACTTATCAAAGTTTAAATAATTTAAACTTATTTAAATTTCAGGACAAAATAAAAGTTTGTCTTAAAATGAAATCATAGAATTTTGAAGTTAAATTCATTTCAAAGTTTTAGAAATTTTCAACCCATTCTTAGTTTAAACTTTCAATTTAAATCTACTATTTAAATTTAAATCTAAAGTTCATATTTAAACTTAGATTTCCAGATTTCAAATAAATCTTCAAATCTTCTCATACTTTTTTTTAAAACTTCATTATTAAAAAGTTTCAACTATTTACCCAAAATAAAATAGTTAATTAAGTTAAATTTTTAAACTTTTATTTTATTTAAAACTGGAATTTGACTTTGAATCCGAAATTCAAAACTTGAATTTGATTTAACTTAAACTTCACTTTAAACAAAAACTACAGATTTTAAAAGTCTTAAAAACCCAGATTTTAAAAACAGGTTTCAAACCTGGATATTACAGTTCAACCCGAGAGATCCACTTTTTACTTCGAGTCTTATGCTTGCCTAGTTCGAGCCATCCTTCCATTTACTTCGAGCAAAACTCAACCTTCCCCTGAAACATCCCAACCAAAAATACAGTTCACCAGAAAAACTCGTCACGGTGCATATGCACGGCGATCCTCGTCCTCTCTAATCAACAGAGGTGATCAATCTTCGACCAGAAACTCAACACTACCCTCACATCATCACCAGATCACACAAAAACCAAAGAATTCAAAATTTAGCCCCTAATTCCAAAACCTGTAAACCTCAAACAGGTTTCTGTTGCAAACCTGTCAACGGCCAAATTTCGTCTCTCTCCGATCACATGCATATCCACCTCTCCGGCCATGAAACAATCCACACATCAGCTACACAATCACCAAGAACCAGAACACTCGATCACCCCTACACCTTACACTGACCCAATCCTCAAACCCAATTCAAAACTAAGGTTCATACTGAAATCAAAACTGCAATCATCCTAATCAATTATATCCACATTTCTGATTTTTCTAAGGATCTATGATCCTTATTCTATAACTCAAAAGAATCTTGAGTTTCCTCAAACAACATATTGCAAGCACTAGCCCAAATTCATTTTTAATTCAAAAACAGACTGTAACTACATCTTATACCTAAAAATCTTAATACCTGATTTAAAAATCAAGTTACAGATTAGATATTTGATTTATACTACTAAATTACAATATCCATTTGATTGGGTTGTGATAATAATAAACATGCATGATGCTTTTCCCTGTTTTGCAGAGTCAAACTCATATTTTAACTTTCTTGACATTTTTAAACATGAACTTATGAAAATAATACAACTTTACTTTGCATCTTTCTTTTAACAGTTAACTAATTAAAGGCAAGTGTAATTAATAAAATTTTACCTGGAAATCAAAACAAATCAGAAGATAAAGAATAGTATGAACATAAACCATTTCACATCAACAACTACCGATAACACAACAATACTATTTGCATTCAGTTAAACATGCAACTTATTTTAAAACTTAAGATTTTAAATGTTACTCACCAGTCAATGCAGACCCTCTGTTGATCCTTTGAATTTTGCAGAAATAAAATATGCAGAGTCCCTGTTTTGACTTCCTTTTGGATTTGCAGGAAATTGTTGAAGGTGATTATGCTAGACCCTTTATACTTTAATTCCTTTTCATATGTTTTTCTCTGACTAAGATGCTCGCATGCAGGTAGAAGATGCAGTAGCTAATTCCTCAAATGCATGCTATCATTCCCAGGTTTCACGGAATGCAGAAAAAAAACAGTGCAGTCTTAATTTGAATTTTGCAGATTGATTTTTATGAAGAGGAATATGCAGATGTTTGGATTTGAGGATATTCAGATTTGAACATGGTTTGGAATATGCAGGTTTGTGGATTTGAATATCCAGGTTTAATAAATATGAAGATGAGTTTGATCTTAGAAGTTTGAAGATTTTCTTTTGATTTAGAAATTGAAAATGCAATATGAATGAAGATGCAATCTTAACTAATGAAATTTTCAGATTTAATAAAAGAAAAGAAAAATAAAACTAAATTTTTACACTTGTCAATTTGTTAATGTTAAATTTGAACACTTGTTTAATCAATGCTAATGAATGCAACACTTGTTAAAAGAAATGAAACACTTGTTTTCTTTTAAAGGTAATTAGTATTTAATTTACAAACTAATGTGTTAGCCTAAATTTTAGTTGTTAGTTTATATTTAAATATGTGTATAAATTTATAAATGAAAATAAGAACAAATCATGTTTATAAATAAACTTATACATATTAAAGATTAAAACAATTAAACAATTTAAAATTTATACTTTTGAACTTATATTCAAACTAAATTCAAAATCAATTATTTTTCCAAATCAAGTTATGAATATAAATTCAATTTGAAATAAAAACTTGCAAATCCTATTCAAAGCTTATTTATAAAGACAACACAATATCAATATTGTTTTTTCTATAATTCTCTTATTATTAAAAAAAATCATTTTACAAGAAATTATATTTTTATCAATAAAATATCCATTTTATTAAGCCATGAAACCTTTTGTTGAATTTGTTCTAAATTTAAACTCAAGCCAATTTAATTTAAAATATTTAATATTTTTCTTATCAATTTTTAAAATCATATATTCATTTATGAAATAGTTTTAAAAACTTAATACTAATTTGTATTAAAATTTCCAAATTATAATGTATATATTAGAATTTTAAAACATGATTCAATTATTAATTTTAAACCAAAATCATTTATTTAACTTTGGAAGGTTTAAATATTAAATAAAAAAAATTTCCCAAATTACTAAAAATATTAAAACTAGAAAATATGCTTTACTTATAAAAATTAAAACAATACCAATCTATTTAAAATATAAACCATATATTTATATTGTAAATAGAAATCAATTTATTATTTTAAAAAGATAAAATAACCAATTTAATTATTTACTGAAGAAGATTATTAAATTTATTTGAATAATTATTAACAGAATATCAATATCAATTTAATTTTAACTACAGATTATTAAATTGATATTGTTAAAAATTCCGGGATATTACAATCCTTCCCCCTTAAAAGAATTTCGTCCTCGAAATTTAAAACAAAGGTAATTTAATAATCTCATTAAAGATTTATTTTTAAAACACAAGCATATATCAAACATATGCTAACAACCAAAAACAACCAATCAAACAAATCTAATTATCCAGACAAATTCTGGATAGAATTTTATCGAGTTTTCCCCAGGTATATATATATATAACGGGATACTCGCTCCAGAGAATCCAAACAATCAATACTATGAAGCTACAAAGCTCCTACACAACTATATCTATAACACTAGACAAGATATCAGACTACAAACGAGTCTGACTTAAACCAAAACTCTAGAACTGCTGGTTCCACAACCAGAGATAGATCATACACATACTCCCTCAGAGATACGTGAAACTCATCGAATCCTAGTTATCCAAACTGGCAATTCAATCCAAAAGATCAATCACTTATTCTCCAAGATCACA
Source organism: Allium cepa (assembly GCA_030765085.1). Taxonomy (NCBI): domain Eukaryota; kingdom Viridiplantae; phylum Streptophyta; class Magnoliopsida; order Asparagales; family Amaryllidaceae; genus Allium; species Allium cepa. The sequence continues at coordinate 252,608,695 of CM060928.1, forward strand.
GAAAAGATCCAAAACACTTCAGAGCTAGCTTCTCAAACTTACCCAAACTTATAGCTCACTTACGATCGGAGAAATCTTATCCAAAATTTAAATCTCCGACTTCAGAGTCCAAATCCCTCCGACTCTTATCCACCAAACTCTTCGGACAATCCTGAGCTATCTACAGACTTACTGATCAGCTCAACCTTCGTTGATGCTTCTAGAAACAAACTGGACCAATCAACACAACAAAATGATCTCCTCAAGATCATCCAAGATCAAAATATCAAACTCAACTCCTCAACATCAGAAGACAACAACTTCTTCTGTCCAGCAAAGAAAAGCAGATACACTTCCAAACTGCTTCCGCTGCTCAACTCTGATCCGAAGTAGAAGAAAATGCTGAAGAAGAACGCAGCACAACTCAACAACACACCCCAGAGATAAGATTCAACAAATCCATAAGAAACTTTCAGAAGTTCCTCCAAAACTTCGAGCTGCTACACCAACTCAACTCTTGGAACCATACTTCTATAAAGCTGAACCACCCGTACCATTCCTGGATTCCCAGTCGATAAGAAAGCTCAATTTCCAGATGCGATCCAAACTCTGACTTCCTGAAGACATCCAGAAAAATTCAGATAACCCAAGAGAAACTCTCAAACAATCGCAAGTCACTTTTGCGATCCACCCTAACCAAATCCAAGGAAAACTGTTCTCCCTTAACCAAACAGAACAGCTTACACTTAACTGGCCAACCCATCGTAGAAACGGGTCCACTTAACTGCTTTTGAACTCCACTTCAGAAAAACTGCTAAGCCAAAAGACTCCTTGCCGACACCGAGAACACTCCAAACTGCACTGCTGCCACAGATGCCAAAGAATTCAAGACAAAGTTCTTCGAGAAACTCGGACTTCAAAGCAAACAGAAACACCGGCTGAACACAGCCACAACACTGAAGCAGACTTACTTCTTTAACTTGTTCCAAAGAAAACATCTTCGGGAACATCCATAGTCACTGCATCTCATCACGCAGCTACTACTTCTTGAGGTATCAAAATACCATCACTCACTTCTGCCCAACCGACAGATCCAAACTCTACTCATCAACTTCAGAAATAAACTTCGAACCTTAACAGGTTTCCTTCAGAGATCAATGAAGTTCTTCATCACTACAGAACTTACTCGAGACAGTATTAGGTCTACAGTCTCGACAAATACACTTCCAACTTCAAACATCCAAACTCCAACCAATGATAGGTCGTGTTACACACACTACTACCCCATCTACCTTTATAACTTATATTGGAAAACCTGAACAGGTAACCCAACAGATAGGTAGAAATACATAAATATATATAAATATATAAAAATTACAAGTACGCTCTCTCAAGAAAGACACTACGACAGAGCCTAGGTATTCACTCAACCTAATGCTCTGATACCAAACCGAGACGACCCGACTTTCTTACCCCAGAAAATCGCATCATCTTTAAGAAAGAAAGGGATAGAAAAGAGAATAGAAAGAAGAGAAGAAAGAAACAACACATCAGAATCTAACAGCGGAACGAATAAATTATATTAATAACATAAACATTACATAGTTTACAACCAATATCAGAGTTACACAGACATACATCACATACTAGACAGTTATAAACACATATCTAGTTATACAACTCAGTACAACAACTCAAAGACAACAACTCAGAGAACACACAGCGGAATACTAGATATATATCTACACGCAAAAGCCTCCTGCTCCATTGCTCCTCCACAATTTGTCAAAGCTAACCTGAACCCTAACCTGAATTCCCTTGGCTACTCGTAAAAATTTGAGTACCTAAGAGTTTATGAAAAACAAAAATAAACTCCGAGTCAGACATGGGTCTGGTGTGAGTAACAGGTTAAAGTTGCTTAACTTTCAAAATCTTTTGGAAAGAAAGGTATCACGTAAGACTTCCCACACATAAACATGGAAAAGTTTTTACCTTGCGCTAACCAAAACATTTGATAGGAAATCCAATGATATTATAATAGTGTCTAGGGTTTTCAAATAAATAAGAAATAGCCGAAATTGTTAAATTCATTAAATTCCAGCTACTAGCCACAAAAGTGGGTAATACAATCAAAACCGTTGGCACTTATTGGATTTTGGATTCCATACAATGGCAGGGCTACTGGGGTACCGCCCGTCACAGTACGTTGCCTAGATCACCGTACCGAGGACCACTCCCGATCCCCTGCCGCACAAAACCGGACCCATTCCTTACTGAACAGTTCCGAATAAGACAACCCCGACGGTTGTAGCTATTCAACCGTCCACACAGCCGAAATAAAAGGGACCTCTAGACAGGGGTAAATCTTACTCTCCAGTGGGGGCTACCCACGAAGCTTTGCTGCACCTCCCCTGTTTTAGCCATTCCCAGTTGATGAGGCTTTAAGCTACAATTACATAGGACATATCACTTAGAATGCTCATCGTCCACCTAACGATGTTCTGAAAGCATTCAATCCATATAAGTTCGTTCCGGTTTCGAACGAAACCGAAGGCATTATCTCGTTACACTCGTTTTGGAATCACCCTCAGAGTCAACGACAATAACCCTTGCACTCTAAACCACCATCTCGAATCTATAAGAACTAATTCCATCAAACTAATTACAGAATCACCCACAGAGTTATACTGACTCATAGTCCTTACACCTCGAGTCTTCACAAAGCTCCACTTTGATACACGACCTAACGTTATTGGGAATCGATGTGGTTTTCGGATACCCAAATATGGAAACCCGATCCCAGTCTCATCGAAAACCAAAGCGTATCTCTTAGGTCCAAGTTGTTTTAAAGTTAAAACAATTCAATTACTATATACACACAGATAGATAACTCACAATCACAATTGATAATTAACATTATCAAATAACAGGTAATCCACATTATCAATATCAAATAGATATTCCATGTATCACCATCACAATAGATAACCTTAACCTATGTTATCATCACAATACAATCAAACATCCATACCACACAATATCATTTATCTCATTACTGAGATCACAAGCATCCAAGACAATAAATGACACCCAATCATACATAAGCAATGATTTACTCATCATAATATAATTAATTTAAAATGAATTAAATTAACCATCTCTATCTTTAATTAATTTAAAATGAATTGAATTAATCACTTCATCTTTAATTAATTTAAAATAAATTAAATTAATTACTTCACCAATAAAAATCTTGCTTACTTAATCATCTAATTGATTACAATCAATTAATCATTCATTATTAACCACCTTAATTAATCACCCATGATTAATTAACCTTAATTACATTTATGTAATTATCCTTAATTAATTTCACAAAATTAATTATCCAATTAAACAGTAATTAACCTTTAATTACTTCAATTAATTAATTAACTATAATTAATTGCCTTAATCCTTAATTAATTAATTAATTAATTACCTTTAATTACCTATTATTTATTAATTAATCATAATTAATCATCTTTAATTACATCATTAATTATAATAATTAATGATTCTCTTTTATTAATTACCTTAAGTAATTAACTTATAATTATTAATCATCATCACAGATTAATTACATTTAGTAATTAACTAACTTAATTACTATATTAAAAAATTAATTATCCTTTAATTTATTATTTAATTAATCCCTTGATTAATTATTAAATAATTAAACCAAATTTACCTCATTCTTAAACATCTCCATTTAATTACAACCTGTAATTATTAAACAATTACTTAACTGAGTAATTTCCAAATCATTAATTGCATAAAGTAATTATTTATAAAACCCAAGTGTTTAAAATCAATTAAACTTAATTAATTAAAATAAACAATCTCATTAAATTAAATCAATTACATTTAGTAATTAATTTCTTAATTACTTTATCAAGTAATGACACTCAAACCATTTACAATTGATTATTATTAAATTAATTAATCTAATTAATTATAAAAATTAATCAAATTAATTAATTGTTAAATAATGCTGGTTAATGACCTTCATTAACCATTCTCTAATTATTTCATTTAGTAATTATCTTAAATTAATTACCATTTAAATTATCTTTAATCATTCATTAATTAAAGTTAATTATTAAATAAATTAACCTTGATTAAAACTTAATTACATAATTAATAATGTTCATTCATCATTAATTAATAATCTAATTAATGATCTTAATTATAAATTGATTAATCATTAATCAATTATTAATTCCAAATTCAATTAATTAATTAAATTAATTAATCCTAATTACCTTATTAATTAAATTAATCCTGAAATATTAATCTTAATTTAAATTTCAAAATAAAACATAACTTAATTATGTTTAAAAACAATATTGAAACAAAGTACTTTTTGAACTACTTTTAAATTTTCATTTTGAAATACAAGGTTTAAAATAGAATAATTTTAAAACTTATCAAAGTTTAAATAATTTAAATTTATTTAAATTTCAGGACAAAACAAAAGTTTGTCTTAAAATGAAATCATAGAATTTTGAAGTTAAATTCATTTCAAAGTTTTAGAAATTTTCAACCCATTCTTAGTTTAAACTTTCAATTTAAATCTACTATTTAAATTTAAATCTAAAGTTCATATTTAAACTTAGATTTCCAGATTTCAAATAAATCTTCAAATCTTCTCATACTTTTTTTTTAAAACTTCATTATTAAAAAGTTTCAACTATTTACCCAAAATAAAATAGTTAATTAAGTTAAATTTTTAAATTTTTATTTTATTTAAAACAGGAATTTGACTTTAAATCCGAAATTCAAAACTTGAATTTGAATTTAACTTAAACTTCACTTTAAACAAAAACTACAGATTTTAAAAGTCTTAAAAACCCAGATTTTAAAAACAGGTTTCAAACCTGGATATTACAGTTCAACCCGAGAGATCCACTTTTTACTTCGAGTCTTATGCTTGCCTACTTCGAGTCATCCTTCCATTTACTTCGAGCAAAACTCAACCTTCCCCTGAAACATCCCAACCAAAAATACAGTTCACCAGAAAAACTCATCGCCGTGCATATGCACGGCGATCCTCGCCCTCTCTGATCAACAGAGGTGATCAATCTTCGACCAGAAACTCAACACTACCCTCACATCATCACCAGATCACACAAAAACCAAAGAATTCAAAATTTTGCCCCTAATTCCAAAACCTGTAAACCTCAAACAGGTTTCTGTTGCAAACCTGTCAACGGCCAAATTTCGTCTCTCTCTGATCACCTGCATATCCACCTCTCCGGCCATGAAACAATCCACACATCAGCTACACAATCACCAAGAACCAGAACACTCGATCACCCCTACACCTCACACTGACCCAATCCTCAAACCCAATTCAAAACTAGGGTTCATACTGAAAATCAAAACTGCAATCATCCTAATCAATTATATCCACATTTCTGATTTTTCTAAGGATCTATGATCCTTATTCTATAACTCAAAAGAATCTTGAGTTTCCTCAAACAACAGATTGCAAGCACTAGCCCAAATTCATTTTTAATTCAAAAACAGACTGTAACTACATCTTATACCTAAAAATCTTAATACCTGATTTAAAAATCAAGTTACAGATTAGATATTTGATTTATGCTACTAAATTACAATATCCATTTGATTGGGTTGTGATAAGAATAAACATGCATGATGCTTTTCCCTGTTTCCAGAGTCAAACTCATATTTTAACTTTCTTGACATTTTTAAACATGAACTTATGAAAATAATACAACTTTACTTTGCATCTTTCTTTTAACAGATAACTAATTAAAGGCAAGTGTAATTAATAAAATTTTACCTGGAAATCAAAACAAATCAGAAGATAAAGAATAGTATGAACATAAACCATTTCACATCAACAACTACTGATAACACAACAATACTATTTGCATTCAGTTAAACATGCAACTTATTTTAAAACTTAAGATTTTAAATGTTACTCACCAGTCAATGCAGACCCTCTGTTGATCCTTTGAATTTTGCAGAAATAAAATATGCAGAGTCCCTGTTTTGACTTCCTTTTGGATTTGCAAGAAAATGTTGCAGGTGATTATGCTAGACCCTTTATACTTTAATTCCTTTTCATATGTTTTTCCCTGACTAAGATGCTCGCATGCAGGTAGAAGATGCAATAGCTAATTCCTCAAATGCATGCTATCATTCCCAGGTTTCACAGAATGCAGAAAAAAACAGTGCAGTCTTAATTTGAATTTTGCAGATTGATTTTTATGAAGAGGAATATGCAGATGTTTGGATTTGAGGATATTCAGATTTGAACATGGTTTGGAATATGCAGGTTTGTGGATTTGAATATGCAGGTTTAATAAATATGAAGATGAGTTTGATCTTAGAAGTTTAAAGATTTTCTTTTGATTTAGAAATTGAAAATGCAATATGAATGAAGATGCAATCTTAACTAATGAAATTTTCAGATTTAATAAAAGAAAAGAAAAATAAATTTTTACACTTGTCAATTTGTTAATGTTAAATTTGAACACTTGTTTAATCAATGCTAATGAATGCAACACTTGTTAAAAGAAATGAAACACTTGTTTTCTTTTAAAGGTAATTAGTATTTAATTTACAAACTAATGTGTTAGCCTAAATTTTAGTTGTTAGTTTATATTTAAATATGTGTATAAATTTATAAATGAAAATAAGAACAAATCATGTTTATAAATAAACTTATACATATTAAAGATTAAAACAATTAAACAATTTAAAATTTATACTTTTGAACTTATATTCAAACTAAATTCAAAATGAATTATTTTTCCAAATCAAGTTATGAATATAAATTCAATTTGAAATAAAAACTTGCAAATCCTATTCAAAGCTTATTTATAAAGACAACACAATATCAATATTGTTTTTTTTTATAATTCTCTTATTATTAAATAAAAATCATTTTACAAGAAATTATATTTTTATCAATAAAATATCCATTTTATTAAGCCATGAAACCTTTTGTTGAATTTGTTCTAAATTTAAACTCAAGCCAATTTAATTTAAAATATTTAATATTTTTCTTATCAATTTTTAAAATCATATATTCATTTATGAAATAGTTTTAAAAACTTAATACTAATTTGTATTAAGATTTCCAAATTATAATGTATATATTAGAATTTTAAAACATGATTCAATTATTAATTTTAAACCAAAATCATTTATTTAACTTTGGAACGTTTAAATATTAAATAAAACAAATTTCCCAAATTACTAAAAATATTAAAACTAGAAAATATGCTTTACTTATAAAAATTTAAACAATACCAATCTATTTAAAATATAAACCATATATTTATATTGTAAATAGAAATCAATTTATTATTTTAAAAAGATAAAATAACCAATTTAATTATTTACTGAAGAATATTATTAAATTTATTTGAATAATTATTAACAGAATATCAATATCAATTTAATTTTAACTACAGATTATTAAATTGATATTGTTAAAAATTCCGAGATATTACAATCCTTCCCCCTTAAAAGAATTTCGTCCTCGAAATTTAAAACAAAGGTAATTTAATAATCTCATTAAAGATTTATTTTTAAAACACAAGCATATATCAAACATATGCTAACAACCAAAAACAACCAATCAAATAAATCTAATTATCCAGACAAATTCTGGATAGAATTTTATCGAGTTTTCCCCAGGTATATATATATACCAGGATACTCGCTCCAGAGAATCCAAACAATCAATACTATGAAGCTACAAAGCTCCTATACAACTATGTCTATAACACTAGACAAGATATCAGACTACAAACGAGTCTGACTTAAACCAAAACTCTAGAACTGCTGGTTCCACAACCAGAGATAGATCATACACGTACTCCCTCAGAGATACGTGAAACTCATCGAATCCCAGTTATCCAAACTGGCAATTCAATCCTAAAGATCAATCACTTATTCTCCAAGATCACAGAAAAGATCCAAAACACTTCAGAGCTAGCTTCTCAAACTTACTGAAAATCAATTTATTATTTTAAAAAGATAAAATAACCAATTTAATTATTTACTGAAGAAGATTATTAAGTTTATTTGAATAATTATTAACAGAATATCAATATCAATTTAATTTGGCTACAGATTATTAAATTGATATTGTTAAAAATTCCGGGATATTACAAATCATGTTAAAAATCTAATTCCATTATATGAACATGCATAGAATAAGAAGAAGGCATAAACCACTCACCAATTAACAAAATCAATCAATTCAAGTCTAGATCTGATGTGGATAGCAATAGAAAGTAATGAAAATCAACCAAAACGATGATCTCTAACTTCTATTTGATAATTTTCTCTCTAGTTAGTGATTTGGCTAGTAGTTCATGTAATTCTTGATGAAATTAGGGTTAACGGGTTTTGAACTGATTTGGGGAAGAGGGAAAGTTTTGATTTAGCTCTTAATACCCTCTATTTATACTAATCTTGAACTAGACTTATGGGTCCAAGTATGGGCTAAACCAATTACTCCCTAACACAGGCCAACAGATGTCTAAATTTAAAATAGGCTTAACTTTCTAGCCGTATGTTTTTTTTTCGATTGTGACCACTCTACGAAATGAAAAATAATCATCCTAAAGCAATGGAACTTGTTTGAGACCTTGAATCAACTCTTATCAAAATTTATAGCCAAAATAAGGTTTTTGGGGTCAAAATTATCATGTAGAAATTAGAGAAAAATTATAGGCATGCAAAATGTCCCTACAAGTCATATTACAAAATTATAGAGTAATATGACCTACCATAAACAAAATAAAAATATTTTATGATTCTTTGATACGTAAAATACATGCCGTTACATTCTTCCCCCTTTAGGAATTTCACCCCCGAAATCTATAAACAAGTCAAAGAATAATCAACCATTACCACCTCGCATGCCTGATAATCATGTGCAACCATCAAACATATCAAAGAAGTAGCCATGCAACTAATGGTGTAGGTGAAGTTACTCTAGCATGCAAAATATTGACCTATCAAATACAATATACAATGGTGAAAGTAGATACGATAAATGGTGGATCTTACTATTCAAAGATCTTCGGACACGTAGCCCTCATGCCCTTCTCAGTTTCCTACATACAATCATCATCACTTCCGCTCCATTGTACCTTCACTAGCCTTCGATTTTCTCCTAGGCTATTTCATATCATGTCTAACAATGGAAATCGACGTACGAGATCTTGAAACTTTTGGTTTTACCTCAGTATCTTCAAGTTGATCTGGTGTAATCATCATGGTCGAGTCATGCACAAATTTTTCTAGATAACATGAAAGACGTTGTACACGCCCGTGATTTTCTGAGGTAAGTTGACCCTATAGGCTAACTTCCCAATCTTTTCTATTATCGCAAAAGGATCTACGAATTTTGGTGCCAACCCCTTATTATCGAATCGAACAACATTTTTCAAAAGAGTTACCTTCACAAAAACCATACCTCTAATAGAAAATTCTAAATCTCTATGTCTTTTATCGATGTAGAGCTTCTGTCGATCCTGAGCAACTTCAATGCGTTGCCAAATGATCTCAATCTTTTTTTAAGTTCTCTAATCATACCAGGCCAAGTATTAGTTTCTAATCCACTTTCCGCCAACATGAAGGAGCATTACACGGTCGGCCATTCAATGCTTCATAAGAAGCAATACCAATACTAAACTAATAACTATTGTTGTATGCAAACTCTACCAAATGTAGATGGTCATTTGTCCAAAATCTATAATGCATGCTCACAGGAGATCTTCCAGCATACGATTTACTCTCTCGGTTTTCCCTTCCGTTTGCGAGTGATAAGTTATACTGAGGTCCAGTTCGGTATCTAACACCTCTTATAAGCTCTTTTAAAATCCATTGGTGAACAATGGATCTTAGTCACTCACAATGCTCTTTAGTACACCGTAAAATCGTATTATCCACTTTACATATAACTCGGGCAACTTAGATGCTATTTTATTTGACTTTATGGGTATAAATCTGGCATTTTTGGTCAATTGATCAACCACGACCCAAATGCTATTGTACCCTGCTCGAGTCCTCAGCGGTCCGACAATAAAATCCATAGATACTTGCTCCCATTTCCACTCAGAAATACCTAACGGTTGGAAAAATCCACTAGGTCTCTTCTGTTCTGCCTTTACCAATTGGCAGTTCATACACTTCGAGATGAATGTCCCAACATTAGTGTTCATGCCTTCCCAATAATAAGTCTACTTCATATCTCTATACATCTTTTTACAATGGGGATAGACGGTCAACCTAAAATGGTGACATTCTCGTAGCACTTCATCTTGAAATCCATTAGTATCAAGAACAAACAATCTCACATCCTTACAAAGCCAACCATCTCGGTCGAGTTCATATTGCTATTTGTCTTCATATTCTACTCCTTCTACTATCATCGCTATGATCTCCGCCAGCCTAGCATTTCGCTTCTGACTAGCACTAATCCTTTCAATTGGAGTAGGTCTGATTGACAGACCTGCCAACATCTCTGGTTCTAGCTTGAAGTAAGATCTGAAATCATATCCAGCGATGTACTAAATCTGCTTTCATTCCAAGAACATTGCTCCCAAACTAGCATATCTTCTACTTAATGCATCGATGACCGCATTCCCTTTTTCTGTAGTATAGGAAACGCTAAAATCGTAGGAGGCCAAAAATTCCAACCACCATTGCTGACGAAGGTTGAGCTCCCTTTGAGAGAAAAGGTACTTCAAGGATTTGTGGTCTGTAAACAGCTCAAACCTTTCTCTTGGGAAATAATTCCTTCACATCTTCAAAGCAAAATAAATACCGCCAATTCCAAATTATGAGTCGGATATTTCCTTTCATACGGCTTTAGCTGCTGATTAGCATAAGCAACAACTTTCCTGTTTGCATTAACACCGCACCTAATCTAGTACCACATACATCTATATATACCATCAACTCCTCATTTCCACTTGAAACGGTCAGCACTACTGCACTCATCAACCTCGACTTTAGAATTATACATGCATGCTCATACTTTGCATCCAACACAAAAGTCTGATTCTTCTTCGTCAAATTGGCCAACGGTGCTACTATCTTTGAGAAGTACTTGATGAAGCGTCTATATTATCACGTCAATCCTAGAAAACTCCTCACCTCTGTAGCATTTTTGGGCTGGTTCTAGTTTTGGACCACTACCACCTTTGTAGGATCCACTGCTACACCCTATCCAAAAACGACATGACCTAAGAATCTCACTTCTCCTTTCCAGAAGTGACATTTAGAAAACTTCGCTCTTAACTTGTGCTTTCTTAACACCTCTAGCACAATTCCCAAGTGTGACTTTTTCTCCTTTTCAGTTTGGAAACAGATCAGAATATCGTCCATGAACACAAGCACAAACTTGTCCAACTGATCATTAAAAACCCGGTTCATGAGATCCATAAAGTATGCTGGAGCATTGATCAATCCTAATGGCATAACTGACCACTCATAAAAATTAGATGGTATATGAAATGCCGTAATAAGCACACTCTCCTTTGCTACTCTAAGCTGGTAAAATCCCGTTGCCAAATCCGTTTAAGAGAACACTTTTGCACCGTGAAGTTGATCAAACAAGTCATCAATACGTGGGAGTGGATACTTGTTCTTCTTCGTCAATTTATTTAGCTCATGATAATCCACACACAATCTCAAAGAGCCATATGCCTTGGTTTCAAATATTACAAGTGAACCCCACTAAGATATACTCCTTCGAATGAACCCTCGCCTTAATAGGTCATTCACTTGCACCTCTAATTCATTATGCTCTCTAGTTTCCATACACCTTAAAGGAATAACTATAGGTTTGGCTTCCTTCGCTAAGTCTATTCAAAACTCAATCTCTCCATGCGAATGCAATCCGATTACTTCATCAAATTTATCTGAGTACTCTCCAGTGATAGACATAGATGACAACACTCTTGTGGAACTTCAAGCGAATATAAAAAACTAACCATCGTGCCTTCCTCTGGTAGGCGGCTAATCGCTATCGTCTACCCTTCCACATCCCTGATTGTTGCCAATTGCTTCTTGCAATCTACTATTGCTGCATACTTATTAAGCCATTCCATTCCGAAGATAATTCCGAACCAAAAAAGTTCAAGATAAAGCAATCGCAAATAAAAGAGCATCCATGACTTGATAATACTAGGCCACGATAAACCATGTAAAGGCTAGTAGAGCCTCCAACAGGGTTTGTCACAACCAAAGTTTGGTCTACTATCTTGGGTCTCAACCCTAATCTATCTACTAGGTCACTATATATAAATGAATGGGAAGCCCCTGTATCAAACAAAAAACGAATAGAAACACCAGGGAAAGCATACCTTGAACAGCGACACCATATTCCTTCTTCTACACCGAAGTAGCACTCAATGAAATCAGAACAGCGTCTAAATCATATGCTTTCACAACCTGCTTATTCTTCATCTTTTCTAGACAATCCTTCTTCAAATGCCCAGGCTTATCAAAATTGTAGCATTTCTTCTTCTAACTCACTTTATAATCTTTAGTCAAATGACCATTCTCCTTGCACCCATTGCAATTAGGTTCCCACTTAACTTTCTCATAGTCATTTTTCCCTTGATACTACTTCCTCTTTCTGTTCCACTTTTTCTTGCCTCCATCGCCTCACTATGGTTTTGGCTCTTCCTTCTCAGCAGAAACAACGATAGCTGTCCTAGATTTAGGATACAAATCCTCACAGTGAAGAGATCTGTCAACAAGCTTCTCAAATGGCTCATCAATGTGGTCTACCAGCTTCTCTCCAAGGAATCATCCAGACCAATGATGAACTTTTCATTTTTCCTTAATGGAGTGTCGATGAATGACATCCTATACTTCGATAAAGCATCAAAATCTACAACATACATAGAAACTAATATCTCTCCTTGCTTAGGATCAACAAACTTCCTAAAAAGCACTGAATTATAAGCAGCTAGAATGAACTTCTCTTTAAACCTTATTTTGAACTGATCCTAAGTAATTTGGAGGTAGCAAAAGTAATGGCGTTCTACCAATTCATGGCCCACCCTTGAAGCTTCCTAGAGGCCAGCGTCCTCTTCGTTACATCATCAAATTCCATATCACTAAAGATGCGCTCGTAGGTATCCAATCAATCTTGCACTTCTATGGCTGACTCTGTTCCATGGAATGGTTTTCCTTCTGGAGTAGAATAGTCTTTACTCACCTTGGTGAAATCTGCCCTCGGCGTTTGCATAGGAGCACCTCCACCAACGGCCACACTACGAGCAGCCTGAACATTCCTCGTTATAGTTGCCCACATAGCATCCAATATCACTTGCAAGTCAGGTGTAACAGCTCCTGGCCAAGCTCCTTCCTAAACTCTTGAAGCAGAATTCCTCACGGTATTTCTTGTACGCCGGCTCATTCTTAATCTGTAACAAGAATGATTAGTCTCTCATAAAGAAAACTGTCTATGGTGCTCGTGAGCATGCGACTCATACTATATAATATATTACTTTATAGCTTTAAAAATCAATATAACAAGTATGCAATCTCCCGTATATATATACTCTCGATCCAGTCTAGGGTGATAACTCCTTCCTTATCTCTACTAAATCACAACACCAACTTAGGTTAGTCATGTAACCAAAGCTCTGATACCAAATGTAACAACCACCATATACCATCGGCACCAATAATATCAATATCATGCACTACAGTCATGCCCGGTCGATATAGGACAATCATCAGGTTTAAGAATGAAACAAATACAGTACATATCCTGTCGTATATCACACAGCGCGTGGATAAAATATAATATTGCAAATATAAGAGGAGATACTGTAATAATTATGTGAAAAAATCATAGGAGTAATAGATCCACAGAGTTATACATCAAAACAGTAGAGTTTATACAGAAAGATCAAACTCAACAATTGCCTCATTATAAAAAGAATAAGCAAACACTGCTAAGGCTCCATAGTGTTGCACAACGGAAAAACACAAAAATCCATATAGGTATATAATACAAGATAGCTCCATACAGTCTGTCCTCCACACAGCTACTGCATCACATAGACCTGCTATCTAGTCTACTCACAAGAGTACCTAAGATAATATAAAAAACAAATCATAAAACACTAGCTCAGAAAACATCTGGTGTGAGTAGTAAATGACCTGTCCCTCAACCAAAGAGTTAGCACATAACAACATAATATGCTACTCTAAAAATATCTAAAGGTCCTCTACTCAAAATAGAATGGTGGATGTCCAAATATCTATGTCTCTAGTAACTGCTTCCAATGGTATATAAAAGTGATAGCCTACTAAAGAAAGCAGCCAAAGTAACCATAGCATCCATCAAGCAATCCTCATTATTACTCAACGTGCTGTGAACATATGATAGCTTGTATTGCCTCCTTACTGCCAAGGACTAATGGAAATCCCGGTTTTCAATGTACTCTCGTATCTTGTAGCCCAAAGATAGATATGTATCACATGGCCCAAAGCTAGATACTAGACCCAAACCCATTGGTCAAGGGTATTCAGATCCACTCCAACGATCCATGGACGTCTCCACTTATAATACTTCTACTTTGAGTACAACAGAAAACACTCTGAGTATCAATGATCCTTTAGCGCATGCATTCGAACCCTCCTTTCTGCTCAATCAAGTTTTCATTATCCAAGAACCCTTCCATGTTCCTTATTCCACATCTCCCTCTTTTATCGAGCCGCTATATTTGGCACTTACACCCTTCATGAGTCACCAGCCAAAGATACAAAGTTTTTACCATGTTGTTGCATCGGCATCCAATCCTTAAGCGAGTGAGCCAACACCTCCAGCATGATTTATAGAGTCTCTTGCTTCCTCTTTGTACAAGCTTAACCTCACTGCAATCACCAAAATAACTTGGTACCAACTTGAATAGCTCTGTGCCGACTTGTTTCCTTAGCCAATTTTTGGTTAACTTTCCTTTCTTACTTTTAGTACCCCATTCCCAAGTACTTCGCACCTTGACCCATCCATCAAAACAACTCGATCCCATTCCAAAGCCTTCATTTTCAAGTTCTAGATACAAGTTGGTATAACATCCAACACTTAGCCAATCTCCTGCATCTTGCTATATTCCACCTCTACTAGCCATACTCTAGAGATCCCCCTCAATTGTCGACCTATATGACCAACAGGGATAACTCAGTACTGACATGAACAACTAGGTACCACTTGTCTACTTGGTGAATTTGGACATGAAACTTGAACTTCTGGCATCGTCCATACTCCAGAGCCTCTCCTCCAAGTTTCATCTAATTCTGACCATCTTTGCTTCTGATTTGCCAGATTCACCAAACTATCTTTCTAAGCATTTAAAACACTAACAAAAAACATCAAAGCACAACATACAACCATTGAATAACATGCATATAAATCCATTTCAGCAAGCAATACAAAGAATGTGATAAATAAGCCAGTTCTAATCTAGATCTACATATTACATGTATATATGAATATGAACAAGGAGAATTACTAAATCAATTATTGAAAACCATTTCAAAGATTCACAAATGAAGGTCATAAGCATATGATAACATGTAATTAAAACTAGAAAGGTTTAAGGCTAATAATCATGTTTAAAACATGTACTTCTATTATATGAACACGCATAGGATAGTGAGAAGGCATAAACCACTCACTAATTAACAAAACTAAATAATTCAAGTTTTGATATCATATGGACAGTGATAGAGAGCAATGCAAATCAACTAAAATGATGATCTCTATAAGTCATATCCCAAAATGTCCCTATAAGTCATATCCCAAAATCATAGGTGTGCAGAATGTCCCTATAAGTCATATCCCAAGATTATAGACTCATACGACCTATCATGAATAAAATAAAATATTTTATGATCCTTTGATATGTAAAATACGGGTCATTGCATCCTATTTAACTACTAGCCACCAAAAGTCCCACCAAGCTCTGAAATCACTTCATACCTACATCTAAAATCTCTTAGATTGACCCGAATGTTAATGGTAACACAGTGGTCAAACTGTATTTATAATGACATGATAATGGAGATAATAAACATAATACAAGCATAAATCCATGGATATGTGTATAAATCAACCATTTCGGTAATTCATACATTCAAGTAGTATATCATATATACATCAATCCATTCATGATTATAATTACATATCCAAACGGACACACACACACACACACACACACACACACACACACATATATATATATATATCATTTATGTAAAATCCCAAATCCAGTGGTAAAGGAATTAACCGTATGACATATACAAGGTCCCAAGTAGAGTCATATATCAATATCCAATACTCAAGTAAGGTGTATAAATAGTATATGTCCATTTATCAATATCCATACTCAAGCATTGTATATTTATGGTTGGAGAGGTATGGATTGAATAGAAAATAGATTAAGGTTATCAGAGCTATTATTGTTAAAAGATTGTTTAAAAAATGCTGCAAAGTATTATGAATTTGAGAGGAATCAGATAGTGATAAATTATCCATGTCATTAAGGCACCGAATATTGGATTTAACATGCTTTAGCTTGAGGGAGTTCCGAAAGAAACTAGTATTTCTATCTCCATTAAATAAAAAGTCCTTATCTTTTTTGTTTTATTATGTTTTGTTCTTCTTGGAGGGCTCTGCTAAGGTTAGTACATAATATTTGTTCTAGAGATAAAAGAAAAGTATCATTAGAGCACAACATCATTCGAATTTGGGTTGCTTCTAGTTTGTTTTTGATGTCAAACATTTGCTTATTGCCTTTTCCATATTTGCCATTAGTCCAAAGCCTTGGGGAAGATTTGTTGTATTTCATCCTTAATTGTAGAATATTATTTAAGGTAACCATAAGCTGTTTGATTCCATCACAATACAACAACAGACACACACTCATTATGGTTAGTGCATATATTAAAAAAAATTAAAAGGTGATTGACTCTTTGTGGTGGTTCCATACCAAGAGAGGACGAGGGTGTCGTGGTTAGAAAGGTCAAGAAGAGGAAAAAAGGCGGATAAGCTAGGCCAGAGAGAAAGCGCTTCAAGATTTGCAAATGAGTGGTCTAACTTGCAAATGGTATGTTTCCCTATTTACTCTTGTTATTCCAAGAGTAAGAGCAGCCAAAGTTCTTAACTTCATAGAGGAAGGTGAGAAATGGAGTTTGGTTGAGAGGGGCAATGATAAATAAGGAAAGAATATCTCCACCAGCTTTATGAGTCGATTTGTACATACGATTGAAATCCCACTGCAGAGCCAAGGGTAATTGATGTTTGCAAAAGGGGAAGTGCATTATGATGACCCTGTCCAGAAGCAACTTGATTCATAGCACAGACAAAAGTTATGTAAAAGCTAAAGCTTATGTCGTTGTGTTTAAAAAGAAGATGTATGAATTGTTGATGACAGGAGATAAGGGTAATGGAAAAAACAATAGTATTCTGCATAATTAAAATTCTACCATACGGGGACATAGTGAAGACTATCAAAGGGTTGCTGCGATGGGTTAATAAAAGCAGCAGCCTTTTCTTGGAAAGAATTGAGTCAAGTTTTGTTTCAAGGACAACAATCATGTTGAGATAATGAGTGCCGATAAGGTTTTAATTTCTTGCTGCTTATGTGAAGGTGTGCTCCTCTAATATTTCAAGCCGTAATATTATCTAACAATTTTTTTGTTTTCTGTAATAATCCATATTTTACATATTGAACGATCATAAAATATTATTTTTAAATCCATTTAAGGTCGTATGACTCTATAAACTATGGGAAATGTCTATAAAGGACATTTTCTACCCTTAGAATTTTTATCAAACGGAGTGACCTTAAAAATATCGTAAAACATATAACTTTAGAAAGGAGTTGAACTAGCGTTTGAAATTAGTTCCATTAGATTAGAACGATGATTTCTCTTATCATAGAGTGGTCATAATTGAAAATCGGATTTACTGCTTAGGAGATATGTCTGTTTTAAGTTTAGGTGATGTTAGTCATATTAGTGGGTAATTAATCAAGCCCAAATTTAAGCCCACTAACTCGTTTTTGGATTTATGCCTAATTAGGAATGATGGGACAAATCTAAATCATTTTTCCACTTCCCAAAATAAGTCTAAACTTCCATTAATCCTTTTTCTATCAAAAAGCTCCATTTTTCATATTTTAATTAGCCAAAATCACATGATTAAGGGGTAATTAGAAAAGAAATCTCATATTTACTGTTTGGCTGTTTTGGAATTCGTGCTACCATCGTTAATCTCGAATTTAGTGTAATAATTGGTTAAATTTGGTGGTAGGTGAGTGTTATTGCTTCATTTACTTTACTATGCATATTGATATAGTTAAATTATGGTTTTTAAGGCAATATAAAAGTTAAAATGTTTTAAAACTTAGAATAATAACACCTTGTACCCATGTTTAAAAAAATATAGATTTGAATTTTGATATGATAAGAGTTACATCATTTACCATTTACCAACCATGATTTCTATCTTAAGGAAACTTTGATCTAGAATAATTTATGCAAGTAAATCGTGTTTTGATGATTTTTATATGATGTTTGGATGTTATTGGATGATGTCTAGTTCTTGTATGAATTATTTTGATGTGTTTGCTAGTAGTTTTTTATTTGCTAGTCGTTTTGTGTAGTTAGGATTGTGATACGTCGTTTGGTGCAAACGATACCAAAATGCTCGAAACGCAAAGAAATTTGGATATGATGTTCTTGAAGCCTAAGGGAATCTACGCAATAAGTTTAAGTGATTTGGATTCAACTTGATGGCCTAAAAATTGATCGTCAAAAGTGGTTGACGTAGTGAAAAAGTGGTCGGTGATTCAAAAGTAGTTGTGTTGGTGTGCTTCGAGTCAATGAGTAGGTTGCTTTAGGATTGGAGAGTGGAAGCTTTAGGTTGAGCCTAGGAGAAAATAGGCCGAGGTTGAATATGACTTAGGTGATTTTGGTCAAGGCAAATTAGATCGGCATTGGCGGTGCTCCGGGTTGAGGGGACTAAAACTATGGGTTTTCTGGAGTGAAACTTTGAGGCAGGTGTAGAATAGCTTATGAAGGTGGAGTTTGGGACTTTGCTAAATTTTTGAAGGTCAAAAGTGGTTGCAACGATTATAAGCGCTTCGAGGAATTTGGGAAAAAGCTTTGGATTTTGGGATGAACAATTTCGGGTTATTAAGGGGTATAGCAAAGAAGTGAAAGACTTTGACTTTGTAAAGTTTTTGGATGGCCGAAATGATTAGGGCCAATCATTTGTGGTTGGTTTCGGCCACTCTAGTTATGGCTAAGGGTGTTGAGGCTTAGGGGACATGCAATGTTTCGAGTTTGTGTACTCGTATTCATACGATCATTCAATGTTCATTTTTGATGATTGCAACACGATGAAGATCAATGGTGAAACGATAAGATGAATGCATGATGCTTCAACATGATGGCTTTGGAACTTTGATGTGTTTGTTCCACGATGGATGTGGATGTTTAAAAGTGTTCCATTGATGGCAACTTGATTGGCGGAGTCGTGATGATGATGATCCACTAAGGCTGGTTCAAGGAAGGGAATTTGTGGATAGAACGTTGAAGGTGATGATGAATGGAAACAATGGAGCAAAGAAGAGCTCAGATACGCATGCGAAGGCATCACTAATACTCAAAGTGTTTTTTTGATATACCTGTAAGCAAGGGTATTGTGAGGATGCTCACTATGATACTTAGTCGGCTACCTCATATTATTGAAGGGATCTGAATACCTTGGATTGAGGAAGGGATCTAGTGTTAGCTATGGCATTGTGTTTGGGTATATAAAAAACCTAGATTTTTCAGTAATCCCCAGCAGAGAAATGATCATATGAGCTATCATATATCTAAAGCACATTGAGTAATAATGAGGATTGTTTGATGAATGCTATATTTTGCTATGGTTGCCGAGCTTGTTTCCCAAGGGATGTAACATGATGTAAGGACCCAAGAGATTGATATCTAGACACTTGATAGTGTACCTAGGTGTTTGTACACCTTATGATGTTAGTAGAGTAGCATTTTGTTGTTGTTATGTGCCAACTCTTTGGATGTAGGGACAAGTTAGGTATGACTCTTCATACTATATTCCTTGCTATATCGATTTATATATTATTTTAAGGTTGCCTATTGCATGCACCAGACTGTTGACTAAATCAGGATTTTATGCTTTAATTCTTATTATCTTGGCACTCTTAAATGAGTATACTGGTATGCAGTGCTACATAGATGAATGAGCAGGCGATGGTGCTTTCTCATACTTATATGTGGGCTTACTATTGCTTATTTTGCTATGCAACACTATGGAGCCTATATAGTGTTCGCTATTTTATTTTAGAGATAGTTATCTTTTGAGTTTATTTCAAGTTGTATAAATCTTTTATTATGTCGTATAACTCAATGAAGCTGGGTACTCTAATATTATGGTTCGTTTAGTTATCTGCCTATTTTATATCTATGATGGTTATTATATTTCATTCGATATACTGTGATATATATGATAGTTTTTGTTATTGTTTTTATCTGCTTGCCGTACTTGACAACCATCCCGCCATTACAACAAAAAGATCCTACAACAGCGCTAAAACGTTATTAAAGCCTATAATAGCGGTTGAATAAACGTTGTATAACGACATATTATTAAAAACAGTGAACAATTTATAGTGCATAATAAGCGCTATGAAAACTATTAATATAATAGCGCAAATAATCTGCTATTTTAAACATTTTTATAGCTGCAACTTATGTGTTATTGATTACTATAATAACGCTAATTCTCCGCTATGAAATTCATTTTTAGCCACAAAATACTTTTTGTTTTTCTAAGATAGCACTAATAATTCACTACAAAAAATATTAATAGCGTGTTATTAGCGTTGTATATAGACATGTTATTGTAGATGTTGACTTGTCACAACACCAATATGCCGCTATAAAAATTCAGCTACAACAGCGCTTATACTCTGTTATGATATGTTCTTTTATAGCGCTTTTTATAATACCATAGCGTTTTTTCTGTTATGCATATGTAATACCGACAGATTTAATAGTGGTCATTCGACGCCATTAAATATTTATTGCAATTTTCAAGTGCTATGATTTAGTTTCACAATTCAAATATTTTATGCATCCTATTCTTCAATTACAGTATTAGAAGCTAATATCAAAATGCACAATAATAATCATTTTAAACATAAAATCATTTAAATAACCCAAGAATCATAAAAGATAATAAATATAGAAATGTAACACATTACATTAAACACATCAAATATTCATACACATAATATCTTATAGCTTAAACCACATAAATCAAAACATAGTAGCAAATGTTTTAAGCACACCCCAAAAAATAGTAGCACGGTTTAACAAAAAACAAATACATATTTGATTATTTGCGTTAAAAAGAAGACCAGAACTTTCGCATCCTTCATCTTTCACACACTTGCAAATAAGATAAACATTTACATTAAAAATAAATATGAATAAAAATACTGATGAAATATGATTTTTAGATAGCACGGTGCAGTATCTGTGCGTAAAGAGCTGATAAGTTGAAACTAAGGCCTTTTTAAACTTAAGTACAAAATACATCCAAACCACAGAAAATCAATGTAATCTTAAAGAATTTGAAATGAAGTGACAATAACAAAACTAGAGCAAAGGGAAGAAACCTTCTAGCCTAATTTGTAAGTAAATTAGTCCTGGGGCAATTTGGAGAAAGAATAGAACCTGATATAACAGAATCATCAATCTTTTGATGGTTGAAATATCTTGCAAAATTTTGCCGAAACATTTGTCATCAATATGTATAAAGCGACTTCTGTTTTAAATTATAACTGGCACGAAAAGACCTAATCTGAGTATTTGACTATATAAATACGCATCCATGTAATTTTCAAGTGACGTATGCTTGCTGACAATATCTTTTTCCTAAATGCAAATGCAGATGGCAAGACTACTCGGTCAAAACTTGCAACAGTAAGCTCTTGATAGCTCTTTATTTTTTTATTCATTATTTGTTATAATTAAACTAACCGAGGTTTATTTGTAAAGGATAAAATAAAGGTGGAGCTGAAGTGGGAACGAGAAGTGCAGCTATTCCTAGGACCAGTAGTGGGAACCAAGGACAACATAATAGCACTTCGATTATCTGATATTTGTCGATTATTTAGGAAAAAAGGTGTGATAATTATCGGTTTTAACATTGAACTAGAAGTACTGAACTCTTATTACTGAAGTTTCGAATATTAGTGTTAATAAATAATTTTTAATATTCATGTTAGCATTTTTTTTTCTTAGAAAACTGCTTAATTATTCATAAAACAAGTTGGTCGATGTTGATTTACAAAACTACTTGGTTATTCATGTTAATATGATAAACATGAGGATAAAGTATAGGCTTAAAAGAGTAACCATAAAACAATAGGAACCTGATTCAATTTTACTCTCACTTAGATATTCTTGTGTAAAATCCAACCTTAACACACATTAGTTAACTTCATAACGACAGTTACAAAATGAATGAATGTATATAACTATACCGTCGCATGTTCATATATTAAGGTTGCTTTACTCTATGAAAATCCAACCTTGAACACATAAAGTTAACCTTCATAATGATAGTTACAGAACTACTTGGTTATTCAAGTTTTAATTTTCTTTGGATGGAACATCGAATGGAAACAATTTAAAATCATGTTATGTCCTCGTCGTTGTAGTGCTAAAATTAGATAATTTTCATAAACATTAGTTGTTATTATTGTATTATTACGTAAATTTAGTTAATTCTTATAAACTTAGTTAATTGTTGTTATTACCTAAATTTAGTTAATTCTTATAAACTTAGTTACTAATTATTATTATTATTATTATTATTATATAAATTAAGTTAATTTCCTGTTATATAAATTAAGTTAATTTTTATAAAACTTAGTTAGCTTGGTTAATATTTTATAATTTATTATTATTTTTGTTAGTATCATTATTACTATAAACTTAGTTGGTTTTAAAAAAAACTTATAGTTAATTTATTGTTATTTATGGTTGTTGTTAGTATTACTATTACAAAATTAGTTAATTTTCATAAACATCAGTAATTATTATTGTGTTAGTATATAAATTTAGTTAATTTTTATAAAACTTAATTAACTTAGTTAGTATTTTATAAATTATTATTCTTATTAGTATCATTAATATTATAAGCTAAGTTAATTTCTATAAAACTTATAGTTAATTTATTATTCTTATTTATGATTGTTGTTGTTGTTAGTATTATTATTATAAAATTAGCTAATTTTCATAAAAATTAGTAATTATTGTCTTATTATATAAATAAATTTAGTTATTTTTATAAACTCAGTTAATTATTGTTATCTTACTATTATTATTATTATAAACTTAGTTAATTTTTGTAAACATTAGTTAAATTATTATTATTACTATCAACTTGGATATTTTTATAAGCTTATTTATATTTTATATAACTTAATACACAAAGTTAATTTTTATAATCTTAGTTAATTTATTATTATCATTATCATTAATATTATTATATAAATTTAGTTAATTTTTTATAAAACTTAGCTAAATATATTTATTATTATTATTACATAAACCTAGAAATTTTATTCTTATTACAAAGTTTAGAAAATGATAAATACACATCAATTAATATCTCTTGAACTTTTTTTTTCTTTTTTAGTTTTACGAGAAGTTCAAAGTTTTGTTGGGAAAACTAAAATCTTTCTACTTATCCTGTAAATTTTCATTGGTAGCTTTAATGGCTTTTACCTTTTTTCTTGAAAGTTTTGAAATGTCTTTTTTTTTCAACTCTTCTGAAATTTTGTGCATTGTCTATGTATTATCTTGAATTTATCTGAATTGTCTGAACGAAAATTTTATATGTCTTTCACGGATTTTTTTGTTTTTTTTTTGGAGAAATCTTGATTCCTACTTCTTCAATCGAAATTTTGAACATTTTTGTAAATTTCAAATCTCTCCAAGCATCAAACGTAAATATGTTAAATTTATATATCATGAACTTGAGAGTAACATGTTTAATTCTACTGATAAATTAGGAAAATACTATTCATTTTATACATCAAATATATCAATTTTATTAAATGGAAGAACAAACCTCTTATTGATTTTATTCAAGTGAAATATAATGGCACAAAATTTTGCAGAAAGAAGTTGGTTTATTACATTATACTTGTAAATATGCATAAAATAATCAAATTTTCTCTAAAGCTGCTCCCAATAGGTTTCAACATGTATATGTTAAAGATTATGTTAAAGATAGTGTTTTAAAAACATAATAGTGTGGTGATTACAGAAATGGACACCAACTTTCAAAATCATTAATTCTTATGTATTTGGTATTTTTTGAGGCATGGGAAATATTGCAAGTTATATTTATCAATAATCTTATTTCATTAACAATATATGTCAAATATTGTAAGTAAAATTGTAGCCAAAGGTTACTTTGAATCAAGATCTAGAATGCAGCCTTTGTCCTCTCAGAATCAGCTTGTAAAGAAAAGAACTGATGAGCTTCATTTTGTCACACCCATTCAACATGTATTATATTTTAGCCTTTATTTTCCTCCACACAAATGCAAACCGCTAAACGAGGTGAACAAAATCAAACTCATGTATAAATGATGCAGTCACTTATGCAGACTTAATTCTCTAGTGAGACATATCTAACTTGCTACAAAAATTATTATGGGTTATTTTCCCTTAAAAAGGAAAAAGGAAAAAAAGATCTCGTAGATCATGATTACTGAATTTCAACATTGGATAGCAAAGAAATTTTTTACTTGTGTTTTTAACTTCAAACTATTTTGTTCTGACTCGGTTTCACTGGCTAAATTCTCTAATGGTCAAATAATGATTCTATAAATAAAGTGGCCTGCTCAAATAGTTTTTGGACGAAACTAAGATATTGATTCAACGTGCACAAGAGAATTAATGTGATGGAACAGGCTAATAATGTGTTGAGATTTGTTATTTTGTTCTATTCTTTAGCTTCTTTACAACCTGTTCAATTATGATGCTACAAAACAGGATCTGTAGCTTACACATAGGATCAGAAAGTTTATATATAAATTATCCTGTAACAACTAATTATATATGTGAAAAAATAAAAATAAAAATTCCTTTTTTTTTTTATCATGGTATCAGAGCGTCGTTAAATTGTCTGATTTTTTTTTTAAACGATGGTTGATTCAGATTCTGAAACATCTAGGATCAAATCAGCCCCTATTATTATTCAATCTGAAGGCTCATCATTCAAACCAGGAATTTTACTAGATGAAACAAATTATGATTTATGGTCTCAGATCATGGAGATGCACATTGCTGAAAAGGAAAAACTCTCTTTCATCCGCGGCAATTCTCCAACACCATCTGAGACGGATGAAAACTACGAAAAATGGTATGCAGAAAATCAAAAGGTGAAAAGGTGGTTACTGATGTCTATGTCTCCTGAAATTATGAAACGATACATTCGTTTACCCACAGCTCGGGATATTTGGAATGTTCTCTCTAAAGTTTTTTATGATGGAGCTGATGAATTGCAGGTATTTGTCCTAAACCAAAGGGCCTTCTCTGCCAAACAAAATGGGAGGGCACTCTCAGTTTATTATGGAGAATTGATCGAGATTTTTGGTGAGTTAGATCACCGTGATAAGGTGATTGTGGAGAGTAAAAACGATGTGGAGTCTTACAGGAAATCTATTCAAAGACAGAGGGTACACATTTTTCTTGCTGGATTAGATGACGAACTTGAACAGGTTCGTGGTGAAATTTTAAGAAAGGATCCTATTCCAGAATTTGAATTGTGTTATGCATTGGTCCGTCGTGAGTCGGTTCGACGCACAACGATGATCGAGGAATTAGAAAAGACGGAAGCTTCCGCAATGGCTATTAGAAACAAGTCTAATCAAAACCGTTTTTCTCAATCTAAGAATACTAATAGCACAAATAAATCTTCATATAAATGTACTCACTGTAATCAAACTGGCCATACTAAGAGTCATTGCTTTGAACTTGTTGGATATCCAGAATGGTGGGATCATAATAGAGACTCGCGGAAGAGTAATTCTAAGAAGGTATCGATTAACCCCCCAGATTGTGTTGCTGGACAGACCTCGGCTATAGCAGCACCAGGTAACAATGGTAAGTTTCTAAACATTTCTACACATGTTTGTAATAGTGCTTGGATAATTGATTCTGGGGCTACAGATCATATGACTTTTGATTCTAGACAAGGCTCAATCCTTAAACCATCCTCTCAAAAAACTGTTTCCACTGCTAATGGCTCATCGGCCCAAGTTATCGGAGAAAAATCCCTAACCCTTACAAATAATTTAAACTTAGATTTTGTGTTAGTTATTCCAAGTTTGAACTATAATTTGTTGTCAGTCTCCCAAATTACCGCTGCCTTATCTTGTGTTGTAATATTTTGGCCTGATTTTTGTGTGTTCAAGGACATCCAAACGAGACAAACGATTGGTTGTGGTGTTAGACGAGGGAAGCTATACTATTTGGACTTGGGGTCAAAGAGTTCTGATAAGTTACATCAAGCTTTAACAGTGGATGTTTTTGAAGGGCAGAAGCAGAAATCTAAAATATGGTTATGGCATCGACGTTTAGGACATGCATCATTTGGTTATTTAAAGAAGTTGTTCCCTAATTTATTTGCAAAATTTAATGTTTCTAGTTTTCAATGTGAAGTTTGTGAATTGGCAAAAAGTCATCGTGTTTCATTTCCATTAACCTTGAATAAAAGTTCAATGCCTTTTATGCTTATACATTCTGATGTTTGGGGTCCATCAAAAGTTGCCACCTTTGGCGGATTTCGTTGGTTTGTCACATTTATTGATGACTGTACAAGGATGACTTGGATATGTTTGATGAAATCAAAAAGTGATGTAAATCAATTATTTCAAAAGTTTCACAAAATGATTAACACACAGTATAATAAACATGTTAAGGTTTTTCGCAGTGACAATGGAGGTGAATATTTGAGCTATGAATTTAAACGGTACTTAGAAACCCATGGAATTATTCATCAGACAACTTGTCCTAATACACCTCAACAAAATGGGGTATCCGAGAGAAAAAATCGTCACTTGTTGGAAGTAGTTCGTGCTTCATTAATAGCAGCCCATATGCCATTGTCATATTGGGGTGAAGCACTTACCTCTGCAACATACGTAATCAATCGGTTACCGTGTAGCACTATTGAATTTAAGACACCATTACAAGCTTTTACTGATGTAGTTGCTGCCCCAAATGTCAGTAATATACCCACTCGTGTCTTTGGTTGTGTTGCATTTGTACACCTCAATAAGCATTCACATAATAAACTGTCTCCTCGAGCACTGCGATGTGTCTTTCTCGGATATGGTGCTTCTCAAAAGGGATATCGATGCTATCACCCTCCAACA
The DNA here is from genome assembly GCA_030765085.1 of Allium cepa. Lineage (NCBI taxonomy): Eukaryota > Viridiplantae > Streptophyta > Magnoliopsida > Asparagales > Amaryllidaceae > Allium > Allium cepa. Next base: position 252,636,234 of record CM060928.1, read on the forward strand.
AAACGGATGTACATTACAATGGACGTAATTTTCCATGAAAATACGATGTATTTTACTTCTGAGCCTGAATTTCAGGGGGAGTATCAGAAAGAAATTCAAACTCTAATCTATGATGAAGATATATCTGACGATGTAGTTATATATATTCCAAAAAAAAGGGAAATTACTGAACTTGTCGGTGAAGGAGGTACTAGAATTGATACAGGTGAAACTATTATGAATAATTTTGATGAATCTAAGTCAAGTAGTAATTCTGAACCCTCCACCGAAGCAGTGACTGAACTGGATCAGAGAAACATTGAACATTTAGACACAGAAATCATGGAATTACCTGCATATGACTCCCTCACACCACACCAATCACTTACTGAGGATGCTCCTGAACACTCTAGAAGACAATTACCACAACGTAACACCAGAGGTATTCCTAAACCCACTTATGAACCTGATTTTTCTAGTAAAACAAAATACCCCATGAGCCATTATGTGTCTAACCATCGTTTGTCAGAATCGAACCAGTCATTTGTAAATCAGTTATCTGCTGTATCTATTCCTAACAATGTGCAGGAAGCTTTAGCTGATCCAAAGTGGAAAGCTGCTATGAACGAGGAGATGAAATCATTACAAGAGAATAATACCTGGAAACTTGTTAACCGTCCACTAGAAAAAAAGGTAGTTGGATGTCGTTGGGTATATACTGTGAAGTACAAAGCAAATGGTGAAATTGAACGTTATAAAGCTAGGTTGGTAGCAAAAGGCTACACCCAAACCTATGGTGTTGACTATACAGATACATTTGCACCTGTAGCTAAAATCAACACAATACGCGTCTTGTTGTCACTTGCAGCAAACTTGGGTTGGCCACTACAACAATTTGATGTAAAAAATGCTTTTCTACATGGTGATTTGTCTGAAGAAGTGTATATGGAACTCCCACCAGGATGTAATATACCGGAAACATATCGTCAAAAGGTGTGCAAATTAAACAAGTCATTATATGGGCTGAAACAGTCTCCGAGAGCATGGTTCGGAAGGTTCAGCAAGTCGATGAAAGCTTTTGGTTACTCTCAAACCAATTCAGACCACACTTTATTTCTAAAGAAAAGTGAAGGTAAAATCACTGCATTGATAATATATGTGGATGATATGGTAGTTACAGGGAATGATCCTAACGAGAGGAAAGCTCTACAATGTTATTTGTCCAAAGAATTCGAAATGAAAGATCTCGGCCCCTTAAAATATTTCCTTGGGATTGAAGTATCACGATCCAATAAAGGGATATTTTTATGTCAAAGAAAATATGCTTTAGACTTGTTGCAAGAATCTGGCATGTTAGCATGTCAACCTGCTAATACACCAGTTGAAGAAGGACTGAAGTTACGTATTGAGCCAAATCAAGTACCGGTTGATAAAGGTAGATACCAGAGACTTGTCGGAAAATTAATGTACTTGGCACACACAAGACCTGATCTTGCTTATGCCTTGAGTATTGTGAGCCAGTTTATGCATAATCCTGGTGAGCAACACATGAATGCAGTTGTGCGTATTTTAAGGTATTTGAAATCAGCTCCAGGAAAAGGAATTTTATTCACAAAAAATGAATGTCATCAATGTGTGGATGCATACACAGATGCTGATTGGGCTGGAGCAGTTGATGACCGCCGTTCTACTTCCGGTTACTTCACCTTTGTAGGAGGAAACCTTGTTACTTGGAGAAGTAAGAAACAAAATGTTGTTGCTAGATCAAGTGCAGAGGCTGAATTTCGAGGTATGGCACTTACAGTGTGTGAGACATTGTGGCTGAAACTACTTCTTGAAGAGTTAGGGTATGCGCCAAGGCAACCAATTCGTGTATATTGTGATAATAAAGCAGCGTGTGATATTGCTCATAATCCAGTCCAGCATGATAGAACAAAGCATGTGGAGGTGGATAGATTCTTCATCAAGGAGAAGTTAGATGATATGATTTTGGAGTTGCCTAAGATCCGATCAGAAGATCAGCTGGCTGATATGCTGACCAAAGCAGTGTCTTCTCAACTATTCTTGAAGTTTTTGAGCAAGTTGGGCATGTGTGATATCTTTGCACCAACTTGAGGGGGGAGTGTTGAGATTTGTTATTTTGTTCTATTCTTTAGCTTCTTTACAACCTGTTCAATTATGATGCTACAAAACAGGATCTGTAGCTTACACATAGGATCAGAAAGTTTATATATAAATTATCCTGTAACAACTAATTATATATGTGAAAAAATAAAAATAAAAATTCCTTTTTTTTTTATCATAATGCACAAACCATTTCAGTTTGGCAAAAGTTTTATGTAGACTGTTTCTTCTGTTTTGTGTCACAGTGTGCAAATTCAGCATCTAAAGTCTGTATTAAGAACAAATAAAATAAGACATTCGATGTTGAACCCAAAACTGAACAAAAAAATATGTTTATAATCTAATCACCATCTTATAGAAGTCATCAGCTTCGACAGTGTGAATTGTGTGAATCTGTAACTAAGCGGTCCATAAAATGTCAGCCATATATTTGGAGGAACCTAAAAACGTACATGTTAGCTTGCATTTTGGCAGTTCCAGTTACAAAAATATAATGGTACATGTAGGATTTTAAATTGTAATAAATACCTTTAGGACGTCAACCCGAACAAGTTCACCCCCAAAATATCGAGCATCCATTCAATCCAACCACGTTATGGTCATTACCGATACATTTAGTAGAGTCTGGCTGAAAAAAGCCAGTTATTACAAGGAAAATAAACAAACAAGGAAACTTATCTCACAGCCTTAAAATTAAACATAAATTAGTCTACAATCCACATGCTTTAGACAGTTGCAAGAACCCTGTGGAAAAGTTTTACAATGTACAAATAGTGACAACCAAATTACAAATTGTTACCACTATCCCAGATTTTGAATAGCTACGATATTGATATATGTATATAAGCATATAGTACACTGTATACACATATATATTTACAGACATATAAATGTGTGTGTGTGTTAGCACTTGATTGATATGCCTAATGAAAATCAAACCAATTAATTTTGATGAGCTATCAAAACTACCATTGTTTATTATGCACATAGAATGCACGCATAGAATCATAATGTTTCCTAATTTGATTGCAGGAAGGAGAGTGGGTGTAAAAGATGCTTTAATGGAAATCGACCATTGATACAATAATCCTACGATCTATATCACTCAAAATGGTTATTCACCAATTTGCATCATCCGTATCTCTGAAAGGACAGCCTTTTAAACTTTTAATCCTAGGATGCCAGGTTGCACGGATAAAAGTAAATCAAATAGGGAGCCCAGTTAAAATGGTAGGAACGATCATTTTTCTTTACACTATGCTAAGTGTCTAATAGTCAAAAAATAGTTTTTCCTAAATCCTCATTAATTTTAGTATTGTGCGTACGCACAAATAAAATTATTTTTGCATTTTTACCAAAAGATAGCTCGCGTAAATTATAAGCTTGACTCAAGTTTTAATCATCCATTTAAAATTACTATTAACAATGTCTAAAACTTAGGGAATGAAGCTTTGTAAAAGTTGAGTAGTAGATTTCTTTTTCCATTTATATCAGTGGAGCTGGTTGAATTGTAATTGGGTAAGGACTTATTTTCTTTTCTTTCTTGCTCTTTCTTGGCAACGGTAGATTGGAACAGAACTTGATTTTGTGTAATAAATGAACAGGAGATTGGGGGAAAAAACTATTGTCAATTAGCTAGAAAATATCACGATGATCAAATAAGTCAACATAATGCAGACGCAAGCATGTACAGACACTGCCTAGAAGACCAAAGGCAGAAAAGCCCAGGGGATGACGGACTGAAAGTCCTACAATTTCTTCACAAAAAAGATAGAACCAAAAATAAAATAAAAGAATAGCTCTAGCCAAGAAGTAAAATAGCTGCAAGTTGTTTCCTTTCACTCTCAAGAAGAAGAAAAAAATAAGGAACTTATAAGCTTTAGCTTGACTATCCTATACTTAAAATTTCGAGTATCTAAGTTGCATGATCTTAAGTATTGATGCACCATTTATAGGGCAAAGATGAGACAGAAAGAGAAAATTGACTTAAGCTAAGGTTATCAATCTATTTATCTGACATAAACTAAGGCTGTCAATACTTAAGGAGCGATGATAAGAACAACTGCCAAAGTTAATAAGTATTCCAAAATTATAAAGACGGGATCACGCAATTAAGGTTATGAACCAATTTATCTAACATAAAATTACATTTATATCTAATATTAGTCTTCCAAAATAGACAAGGACAGTTAAAGCGCATGATGTGTATGCTTGCATAATCAATGAGAGAATTGACATACAGTGCGTGTTTGTGATCCATACCAACACAATAAAAGAAAATAATACTGGTATATCGCCGGTTCTCCTAGAGGATACATCTCTTCTAAAGCTTTCACGTCATCATCCAAAAGAAGTAAATTCCAGCAATAATTAACAGTTATAATGTTAATCAATTTGGATACCAGGATGGTTGAAAATATTAAATTACATGCTAACTCAAGGTGAGTACAATTTATTAATAAAACGGTCTAATAAAAACACCTTCAATGAATTGGAATATATCGAACTAATGACTTGCTATCTTCAGAAGGATATACTAATGTATCAGAGCAAAGCGAATATGTATCTTGTAATTGGGCTTTACCATTCTAGCCCAGTTATAAAAGATATACTTATATAAATAGCCCTGTAACGATCAGTTGTAAAATATATGAGAAATATCAATACATTCATCTTTGTTTCATTTCTCTTCTATTACATTCTGCAAATTATCAAATCTCTATGGTGATCAAATTACATTTAGCAAGAAATCGAATATGGTATCAGAGCGTTTCATAGCCTAACGGCAATCTTGAAACATAAACACCATCAGAGATCATCAGAGATCATCATTTGGTGCAATCAGTTTCAAGAATCTCATCAGAATATTCTATCATCATCTGAGATTAGAGGAACTCAAAGCTTTAACTCAAGAAAACAAAAGAGATGCCATGCCTAGCATAGATACTGGCTGCATCACTTTTTAAAAACAAAGAAAGGCCTTGAATTCATCACAAGAAAAGAAATCGTCACAAAATCCATCAAAACATCAAAGAATTGCACCATACCAGAAAAACCCATCATCAGAATCAATCATTTGGGTCAGCAGTTGAACTTACCTGATATTTTGAGGATTTTCAGAGCAATTCTTGTATTTTCCTTCTTCTCCTACACAGTTAAACCCACAGGTAGCAGTTCTTGATCCAAGACTGCATTAAACTCTCTTTTTCAATCTCCTGTTTCTTGCATCATGGCCAATAGCTCAGCAACATCATCTACTTCTGAATTCGATCAAACTACTACAGAGAATCTCATCAAGACTATAGTTAGTCCACATAGCCAACTAGTCACAGTTCATCTGGAAGAAGATAACTATCTTCTGTGGAAAGCTCAGGTTGAGACTGCTGTCAGAGGGTATGGGCTTGAAGATTATCTCAATGGGACAATCAGGATTCCATCAAGATTCATCACTAGTTCAGAAAACACAACAGTTAATAACCCAGAATTTGTAAAGTATCAAAGACAAGATAGTTTAATTGTTCTTGGTTACTTTCATCCATAAGTATAAAACTACTGCCACAGGTGATTGGCAGCAAAATAGCAAATGGTGTATGGACAACAGTTGAGAGAATCTTCAATTCACAGCCAGCTGCCAAAGTACTGCATCATAAAAGACAACTTCATAGTATTAGGAAAGAAAACATCACAATGGGTGAATATCTTGCAAAAATCAAAACAACATGTGATCTTCTTGAGGCAGCAGGTCATAAAGTATCATCAACTGAACAAGTACTAATCATATTAAGTGGTTTAAGTGAGGATTATGAATCTGTTGTTGCTGTTATTTCCTCTCAAAGAACAACACCAACTCTAGAGTATGTACATGCTATACTTCTTGCCCACGAAGGTAGGCTTGAATTCAAGAAACCTACAGATACTGGCATGACAGTCAATTATGCAGTGGGACACAGAGGCAAGAATCAATATAGCAATAATAATAAAGTCAATCCATCTGCCAGAGGCAGAGGCAGAGGTAGATACAACAACAACATGCCAAAGTGTCAAATATGTGAGAAAATTGGTCACACTGCCCCAAAGTGTTACTTCAGACTCAACATGAACTATGCACCGGGTCAAAACTCAAGCAACCAAAGGAATGGGAGTGCAAACATAGCCCAAATACAACAAGACACAAGTAATCAATCAAGCAGTAACAGGGCAAACAATTAAAATGACACTAACAGATCAGATCAAACACTAGATGAAAGCTGGTATCCTGACTCTGGTGCAACCAATCACATCACTAACAATTTGGAGAATCTGAATCTAGGGAACAAGGAGTACAAAGGTAATAAAACCATACACATGGGTAATGGTGAGGCAGTAAAGATCACACACACTGGTATTGCTTGCATCAAAGGTGAAAGAAAACTATATCTCAATAATCTCTTAATGGTTCCACAGATAAAGAAAATTTTATTAAGTGTATCACAGTTTGCAAGTGATAACAATGTATATTTTGAATTCTACCCTAAGTACTTCCTAGTTAGAGATATTCTAACAAAAGAAATTTTATTGCAAGGTGAAGCAGTGAAGGGTCTGTATAGGTTTAATCTTGTTGAGTCAAGAAACACAAATTCTGACAAATGTGTTGAGATGTGTAATGTTTCTGAACTTGCTCAAAGTGAAAAGAAACTGAGCAACTTTGATATCTGGCACTATAAGCTAGGTCACCCCAGTGCAAATATTGTAAGAAAGGCGTTATCAGAAAATAAAATTCCTTTTGATGTTACTCTACCTTATATTTGTACATCTTGTCAAATGGGTAATGAGTCACAAATTATCTTTCTCAGATTCTATACTTAATATAATAGACCACTAATGTTAGTTGCTATTGATCTCTGGGGTCCATCCCCAATCTACTCTGACTATGGATATAAATATTATATATCCTTTGTTGATGCATGTACAAGATACACTTGGGTGTATTTTTTGAAAACCAAAAATGAAGCACACCAAATCACCATACACTTTATTACACAAGTCGAAAAACAAACCAACCATCAGGTTAAAATTATACAAACTGATGGTGGTGGAGAATTCAAAACTCTCAATGACTATTTTAGCAAAAATGGGATAATTCATAGAATAACATGCCCCTATACTTCTGAACAAAATGGCCTAGTGGAGAGAAAACACACATATTGTGGAGTCAGGTTTAACATTACTCGCTCAGGCAAAGTTACCCATAAAATTCTGGCCTGAATCATTTAGTACTGCAGTGCACCTGATAAACAGGCTACCAACCAAAGTACTAAATGATAAAAGTCCAATGGAAAAATTATTAAGTATAAAACCTGACTATCAACTTCTAAAAACTTTTGAGTGTTTGTGCTTTCCTTACACTAGACCATACAACACACATAAGTTAAATTTTAGATCCACTCCATGTACATTTCTTGGATACGCATCAAATCAAAAGGGCTACAAGTGTATTGATAGCAATGGAAAGATATTTATAAGTAGACATGTAGTTTTTAATGAGCATGTTTATCCCTACTCTGATATCTGTATCAAGACAACAGGGAAAGTGTATAATCCAAATGCATCAATACCATCTATACCTGTGCATCCATCAGAGTGGACTCAGACAGCAATTGAAGATAACCCAGTAAACTCTACACCACAACACACAATGTCTGTTCAACCAGGTCAGGCAGAGCCAACTGACTTACCTGAAGAAGAGTCAAATTCAACACAAAACATGAGTCAATCTGAATCAAACACTCAGAATAGTGGATCAGGAAACAACACAAGTCAAGACAATGAAGTATCACACAATGAAGACAGAATTACAACTGGACATCATATGATCACCAGATCAAAGAGTGGAATTTTTAGACCCAAAGTGTATTCATCCATCATATCATAGGAACCAGAAACATTCGATTAAGCAGTCAAAAACAAATTTTGGAGAACAGCAATGAATGATGAATATAATGCTCTCATCAAAAAGAAAACATGGAATCTGGTTGCTCTACCCAAAGACAAAAATGTCATACGTTGCAAATGGACATACAAATTAAAGAAGAAACCAGATGACACCATTGACAGACACAAAGAAAGATTGGTGGCTAAAGGATACACACAGGAACATGGATTTGACTTCAATGAAACATTTTCACCAGTAATAAAGCCAACAACTATCAGAATTATTCTCACCATAGCTATCTATAATGATTGGCAAATTAGACAACTGGATGTGAATAATGCCTTTCTCAATGGAGAACTAAAAGAGGAAGTATATATGCATCAGCCACCAGGGTATCAACAGGGCAGTAATCTTGTGTGCAGGTTAAACAAGGCCATATACGGCCTCAAGCAAGCACCAAGAGTGTGGTTTGACAAGTTAAAAACCACCTTATATAATATGGGGTTTCAATCCACAAAGTCAGACAATTCACTATTTACAAGAATTGATAATACTATTACAATCTATATACTCATTTATGTTGATGATCTAATTGTTACAGGTAACAATGATGCAGAAATCAACAAAATCACACGGCATCTTGACAAGGAGTTCTCAATTGAGAATCTAGGAAATGTAAATTACTTCCTGGGCATAGAGGTTAAGCAAATATCACATTCAGAAGTCATGCTGTGTCAAACTAAGTATATCAAGGAATTACTACAGAAAGCAAAAATGACAAATGCAAACCCTCAACCAACTCCAATGATAGGCAGTCAGCACTTATCTAAAAACAGGGGAGAAGCCATATTTAATGATAAACAATATAGGAGTCTAGTTGGGGCATTACAATATGTCACCATAACTAGACTAGATGTGTCATATAGTGTTAACAAAGTTTGTCAATTCACGCAGAGATCATTGGATCAACACTAGAAAGCAGTCAAGAGAATACTACGATATTTAAAAGGAACACTGGACTATGGAATTTCACTAAAGAAGGGCAAACACCTTAATATAACTGGCTATGCAGATGCCGACTGGGCTACAGATCCTGATGACAGGAGATCCACCACAGGCTACTGCACCTACATAGGTGAAAATCCAGTTTCCTGGTGCTCAAAGAAACAAAATACAACATCTAAATCTAGCACTGAGGCAGAGTATCGAAGTGTGGCCAGTGCAACAGCGGAAGTCATGTGAATACAGTCACTTATGCATGAACTACAAATAAACACAAACAACAAACCAACAGTGTGGTTTGACAACTTAAGCACGGTGTATCTTTCAGAAAATCTCACTCAAGAACGAAGCATATAGAAATAGATCTATACTTTGTAAGAGAACAAATTCAAAAGGGAAAGCTTCAAATTAGTCACGTACCAGCCACTTACCAAATTGCAGATATCTTAACCAAGCCACTTACCGCAAGGAGCTTTGTTCGATTTCAAGAAGAACTGAAGGTCAGGAGAAATATCATCAAACCTGACAAGACTCGGGACAACAACATCAGCAATAAGACTTGTTCTCGCTCTTCAAGCCTCAATCTGACCACAGAACAAAAGGACATCAATCCAGAGAAGATCTTGACAACAATCTCAACAATGAGTCGAGATGATGTTCCATCCTTGTCACCAAAGCCCTGATCTGTAGTTTTCTCCTCGATTCCAAACATTTTCATTGTGAGGCGGCGGAGAGATTTTGGTGACCTAACCCTAATCGCTTTGAGGGGGGATATTGGAAATATCGAACTGATGACTTGCTATCTTCAGAAGGATATACTAATGTATCAGAGCAAAGCGAATATGTATTTTGTAATTGGGCTTTACCATTCTAGCCCAGTTATAAAAGATATACTTATATAAATAGCCCTGTAACGATCAGTTGTAAAATATCTGAGAAATATCAATACATTCATCTTTGTTTCATTTCTCTTCTATTACATTCTACAAATTATCAAATCTCTATTGTGATCAAATTACATTTAGCAAGAAATCGAATACAATGAATGGAAAGACTATTGAAGTCTAAAATAAATTAAAAGATATTGGGAATAAGGTCCACGTAAGGAAATATCGAAAACGACTGACCGAAATATTTTTGATACACAAGTTAACGAGTATCACGGTTTTGACTCTTACAAGGAAAATAAGGTCCAGAGAGCATTCTAATATCATCGAGTAGAAGAACGAGTAGCATACTTTTGACTGTTGCAAAGGCGCTCTAGAATCCTAAACTCCAAATCTTTCCGTTTACAGTAAACGTATTTATAAATAATTCTTATCAGTAATAAGCCAAATGAAATTTTTTGTTCCAAAATAATAATACTAAACAATAAATAAATTAAAAGTAAAAATAAATAAATTCAAACAACGAGTGCTTGATCAAAGAGAGAGCTTGATACTATGTTAGTTCGCTCTTGCAGATGTCATGATACCAAAAAGCACATACCGTATAACACAATTTAGTTATCTAGAAGTAAAAGAGAGGTAAAGCAATAAAATATTGTGTTAGTGATTTAGCTTTTGTGATAACGGTTAGAGTACAATTTGTCATTTAGCTTTACACGTGGACAAATGGTTTGATGTGTATATATACCCTTGGTTGTATAAGAGTTAATGATGATCGAATTATTTTCATTCTCTTATGACCTAATTTCCTACTTTATCATGGTATCAGAGTGTCATTGCCAAACGGCATTCTAGATCCAGATCTAGAAATCGATCCAATATCTTCCTCTAATTTTGTCACTTAATCCTCACTAATTCAATCATCCCAGCTTTCTTCTCAACAGATCTATATCAACAATAAATCAATCGATGACTCAAGATAATGATGCACAATCAAGAGAAGATTCGACCAACGTAGCAAGTTCAGCAGTGAATCAAACTTCAAAGACACTTGAAGAATCACTGAAGTTGATCATCAACCCTCAAACACAATTATTCACTGTAAAGCTGGATGAGAACAATTTTCTCTTATGGAAATTTCAGATTGAAATGGCTATTAAAGGATATGGTCTGCAAAAGTTTATAGATCCAGTCACTGTAACACCATCACAATTTATCACCAGTCAAGAAGGGCAACAGATCACAAATAATGAATTTCTGATACATTCAAGGCAGGATTGTTTACTGTGCTCATGGATCTTGTCATCAATTATCCCCAATCTCTTGTCATCGGTCATTGGATGTAAGACGTCACTGGAAGTATGGAATGCAATCCTTCAGAATTTCAGCTCTCAGGCAGCAGCACGAATCATGAGTTATAAGAGACAGTTGCAAAATGTCAGGAAAGATAGCATGAATGTTCGAAAGTATCTGAGTAAGATCAAGAACCTATGTGATCTTTTAGAATCCTTTGGACATAAGGGAAGTGAGATGGAACATGTTCTTAATATTCTCAATAGGCTAGACGATGAATTTGAAGCTATTGTTGCTGTAATATCTTCAAAAGAAACAACACCTTCAGTACAATATGTTAACTCAGTTCTTCTGGCACATGAAGGAAGACTGAAGCAGAAAAACAATCTGACATCTGAGTTTTCTATCAATCTCGTTGCCCACTCAAAGAACAGAAGCACACAATCTAACCTCAACTGATTCATCATCAAACAAGAACCAGGAAACACAAGGTGTTAGAGGAAGTTCAACATATGAAAGAGGTAGAGCACTCAGCAGAGGAAGAGGAAGAGGAAGATTCTTTAATAATCGACCAAAATGTCAGATATGCGGCAAGATTGGTCATACCGCTATCAGATGCTACTTTAGATTTGAATCTAACTATAGCGGCAACCAGCAAGTCTCTCCTAATCAAGTAATATCCAAATCATATCCCTACAATGTCAATTTAAGTCGGGTGCATGGAGACGCAAGGCCTAACTCAAAGAATCTAGCTCATCAAGGTGAAAGTCAGCACATTCTAGCTGAGGATGCTAATATACAAAATGAAGCATGGTTTTCAGATTCAGGAGCTACACATCATGTTACCAATAATCTTCAGAATTTAAACCTTGGAGGAGCAGCATACATAGGTAAAAATTCAATACATATGGGAAATGGTACACCACTTGCTATATCACATGTTGGTCATGCACATTTTGTTTTAGCAAAAAGAAATAAAACTCTATTACTAAGAAATTTATTATGAGTTCCACAAATCAAAAAGAACTTGATTAGTGTCTCTCAATTCGCAAGTGACAATCAAGTATTCTTTGAGTTTCACTCAAATATATGTTTGATCAAAGATAACTCGAATGGAGATATTCTATTACAGGGGGAACTGCATAATGGGCTTTACAGGTTTAACCTCAAAACCGGTGAGAAAGTTGATGATACTATGGTATGTTACAATACAGTACACAATAATGACTATGATGAATATGATATATGGCATAGAAAGTTAGGACATCCAAATGTAAGTGTGATGAAAGTTGTGTTGAATAAAGAAAATCTATTGCATTTAAGTCATGTAACACCACATCTGTGCAGCCAATGTCAATTAGGAAAGAGCCATAAGTTGCCTTTCAATCAGTCCCAAACAATGTATAATGCTCCACTGGAACTGGTTGAATGTGACTTATGGGGTCCTGCACCATTGAATTCTGATTGCGGTTATAAATATTATGTTGCATTTGTGGATGCATATACAAGATATACGTGGATTTATTTCTTAAAGCTGAAATCAGAAGCAATAGAGGCCAATTTCAATCTGAAACAACCAGGGTGCAAGTTTGAACAATTTCAAAAATCATAGTACAGCAGTCATGGGACGGCAAGTAGAAATCAAACAAGTCAAATTCCAACATACTACAGAAATGAAATGAATCAATATGTCACAGCAAAGTCAAAGCCGTGATCAAAGAGTATGATGAACAAGTTAGAGACGCGGTGGTCAAGAATCGAGCAAGGAAAATTCGAAGCCGTGATGAACAAGCCATCATCGAATTATATGAATTGACAAAGTCAGAGAAATCATCAATATCAAAAGAAAATCAAATGGCCAAGATAAAAAAATTGACAAATTCAAATAAATGTATACGAACGAAAATCAAGGGTTTCTAACCTATATAAATAATAAAATCATTGGCAAATCTGATATCGAGTTCAAGCATTCAACTAGGAGAGCAAAAGGCATAAATTACGTACCAGAGTCAAAGTCGAACTCGATCAAATCGAGAAGCCGTGTTCGAATTGAAGAAGGAGTCGATTGCCGAAGCAAGACAGAGAAATATCAATTGTAATCGACCATCTACCCATCGGCTTCATCGATTTTCTCACAAACCCTAATTTCAGAAGCTAAAAGGAACGAACGAAAGAAGGAACGACTGACATTGATAAAAGAGAAAAAGAAGGCCGCGTATTTTGGTGATAAATAATATTGGGTCGGCCCTTCTGTCTTTAATATTGGTTTATATTAAAAAGGGATAATTAGGGTTTTGTTTTTTAATTGTTTTTTAAATTGTTGTCTTTTGTATTTTCTTTTGAAAATTGTGTAATTACTAGTCGTGTGATTAGGGGACAAACTACGTGGCGTAGTTTGAGAATTCGCAACTCAGTGGCCGAGTTGTGGGAGGATTTTGAGCATAGAGTTAGGTTAGTCAGTAGCGGGTGTCGTGAGTTTACGTGTGCAAGCGTGTGACTATTTAATTTCTAGTAGAAACCTTGGGGGCAGCATGTAGGCAGGGTTTTGCCGAAGCTGGGTAAATTCTGTGTCGTTCTATTTCTGCATTTATTATTCTATTATCTGAGCTGCTATAATTTTGATTTATCTGTGTTGAAGTAATTTTATAAACTTCCGCAATAACTTTTATAATTAATAGCATCACCATTTTCACCCCCCCCCCTCTAGGGTGAAATTGATCCTACAAGTGGTATCAGAGCTAGGAATAGAAGTCAACTTTTGTTATTTTAAAAAAAAATTCGTTTTTCAGAAAACCAATTTTTGTTTTAAAAATTTGAATTTTTAAAATGGCTTCTTTTAATACTACTTTTGATGAGGGTCAATCCATAGTTAGACCACCAATGTTCAATGGTGAATACGCCTACTGAAAAAATAGAATGAAATTTTTTTTGAAAAACATTGACGCTTGAAATATTGTTGAGATAGGTTATAGAGCACCAACTATAATTGTAAATAATCAGGAAATAGATAAACCAAAGGATCAATGGACAGAACTAGAAAATAAATTACAAAATGCTAATGCCAAAACTATGAATTCTATTTTCTGTTCATTGGATCAATTTGAATTTAATCGTGTCTCACATTGTCTAACTTCGTAGAAAATATGGCGCACACTAGAAGTGACTCACGAAGGAACATCTCAAGTCAAAGAATCTAGCATTGCCATGCTAAGCAGCGAATACGAGAACTTCACTATGGCAAAGGAAGAAAATGTCAAAGAGATGTATGGACGACTTTCCAATATCGTATACAAATCAAAAACTCTTGGAAAATCATATACAGAGTTGGAGATAGCTCAAAAAATCCTCAGAGTCCTTCCACGAAGTTTTGAAGCCAAAGTGACTGCCATTCAAGAATCAAAAGATTTAAAACAGATGAAAGTTGAATAACTCATTGGAAATCTCACCGCTTATGAGCTAGAAATGAAATTCAAGGAAGAGTGTGAAGGAGGTGACACTCGAAAGAAATCAATAGCTCTTAAAGGAATAACAGAAAGTGATGGTGATGATGATGATGATGGAGCAGCAGAATTGGAGCTGATAATAAAGAAATTCAAAAGGTGGAATTACAAATACAGAAATCCAGCTCGAAATCAAAAATTGAAAAGTAGAATAGCCAAAGCACTAGACTACTCAGAAGAACAGAAAATCAGCTGTCACAAGTGCAACCAACCCGGACACATCAAGCTCAATTGTCCTCAAAATTGACGCAACTTTGAAAAGAAATCAAAAAGGAGAAGTTTTGCAGCCACGTGGAATACAAGTGATGAAGATAATCAAAGTACTAGCATTGAGAGTGAGAAAGCAGATGTGCGCCTTCAAGGAAATATAACCGATAGCGACGATGATGAGCCAAGCGGGGTATCAAAACTCACTCACTCAGAATTACTTATATATTTCCACGAGGTAAATGACTGTTTTGAACGACTTAGGGAGAAGTATGCCAAACTTGAATCACAAAAAGATACTTCGATGGATTTAAATAAACGACTTGACCAATTAGTTAAAACCTATCAAAGTAGGATCCCTAAGGTTGATAAGTGTCCAACATTCGAAGAAGAAATTAAAAAAATCAGAAATTAATATAAAATCACTTGAAAATGAAATTCTGATTTTGAAAGAGAGTGAAAATACTATGAGAGAGAATTCTATTAAAAAGTGCACACAATTATTAAACGAAAATGAATCTCTCAAAACACAAGTCCAACAATTGTTAACCACTTTAGATAAATTTTCAAAAAGTGAAAAATCATTAAATATGCTATTAGGGAAGCAAACTGTTAATACAGTTAGACAAGGACATGGATATAATCAATCTAAAAAAGTTAAAAGCAAAATTAATCAAGTCAATTCTATATGCACAATTTGTAAAATATGGGCATAATCACAATAATTGTTGGTATAGACCCAAACATGTGAAAACTATACCAATTTGGGTTCCAAAAGGCACAAATATATAATCTCTCAAAGTTAAACAAATCTGGGTGCCGAAAGGAACATATATAAATAATTTTGGGTCTCCAGAAAATTATTTTTCAAAATATTCTGCCACTAACAATCATGGACCTATAAAAATAAATAGGTCACAAAAATCTTTTATCGTGTAGGAGTGGTGGCAGGCTATGGAACAACAACAGTGTTATCTGGATTCTGGCTGTTCCAGAAACACAATGGGAGACAAAGCAAAGTTCCTTAGCCTAGTATAAAGGTGACAGAATCACAATGGACAACAATGAAAAATATCGTAAAGGTAAAACAGGTAATGGTATATTTATTTGAATGATATATTAAATGTGATAATATGCACCGTAATCTGAGTTAAATCAGCCAATAGTGTGATGGTGAAATAATGATGATTTTGATTCTGACTTGTTGGCCGATTATATTCTTATGCCAAGAGCACTATAAAAATCTGTAGAGTCTTTAAATTACTTCATATACATTAGTTGGATTAATAATAGTGTTTTATTGGATGATAATACATTTGGTTATTTTACGGCTGACTCTATATTCACGGTTTTTGATTATTTACACGGTTTCAATTCAAATTCAAAAGAATGTCATTTAAAAAGCTTTTAAAATTGATTTTAAGATATTTTGTTGCACACTTCATGGTCTGATCTATCAAATTCAATTAATGATAATTTTGAGTGAAAGAGAAATTCAGATGCAGATTACACTGGTAATCTAGTTGACAGAAAAATTACTAGTTGAACGTGATTTTTGTTGAGACATTTAGTAACTGCATCGTTTTTCAAACAAAATATCTACATATTTTCATTTCAAATAATTTTCAAATAGCAGAAATTTTTCTCATATAACCCCTTCTAGAAAATCATTTTTGACCATGTTTTCAGATCAGTCATTTTGAAAAATTGATTTTATACTTATTTTTGAATTTGATTTTAAATGACTATTTTGACTAATATGACTCCCTAATAATTATCGAAAAGATAAATAGTGATTGAAAAAGTGATGAGTGTTGATATTTATCATATATTATGACTCGAGACGGTATAATTAGTAAATTTCTTTAGCAATTTAAGCAAAAATTATAAACTTTTTGTTGGTAAAAATTCCATGACCATCTCTATTTCTATCATATTTCTAACGATCATCACTCATCAAAATTCAATATAGTTTGTCAATATATGGTACTTTATACAGGAATCGTTCGTTTTTCATTTTATATTTTTTAATAAAAAAATAAATAATAATAAATAAAATAAAATAAAATCCAAAGTATTCACTCTCGTTTAAAAGTCCTCACGGTTATGCATTTATGAAATGCATATTAAAATTGATTTTTTTTTTAAAAATAAATAAGTTGATTCTAATCCCATTTAAAAGTCCTCACGGTTATGCGTGGTTAGAAGATACTTGAATTCATTTTTTAAAAAATAAAATTAGAATACTACTAATCTCATTTAAAAGTCCTAATGGCTATGTATGGTTGGTAGATATTCAAATTTCTGATATAAATATATCACAAATAGACACAACTGTATGGTTTTATATGATGATATCATTCCCATCATTATAAAAGTGGAATATGCGCCTAACAAAGTATTTATGATTTTTTTTATATTTTTTTATTGAAATTTAATATTTATATATAATTGAGTTTTAATGTTGGATTAATATCTATCACTTTATCTCCATTTTTCTAACACTGTTACTCTTTTGCTGATAACAAAAGCGGGAGAGAAAAGTTAAGATTTTGTCAAATAAAATCAAGCAAAGGTCAAATATTTTCTATTTGCATCTAGGCTCACTTGCGTATTTTTAATGGTATGCATATATGAAGGGGGAGCTTTTATGTAGAGAGGAAGCATTTAAATAGGAGGAGCAATTAGAGTATATCAATGATCAAATACATTTAACATATTCAAAATCTTAAATATATGTTTGTTATCATCAAAAGGGGGAAATGGTTGAATATGTGATTATATGATTTTTGTTTGATGATAATAAACATATATATATATATTCATTTAAATGTATTTGTTAGTGTACTATTTTATTTTTCATAGATTAAATAAATATTTGCTGAATAAAATAAATAACACAGAATTTGAATTTAAACAGAAATTTTATTCAAACAAATATTTATTACAATTTTTGAATAGTACAAATTTCAAGCTCTCACTATATACAATTTCAATTGCAATACAAATTTGATTAAATTACAATTCACATTACATTGCACCTCACTACATATCACTCATTCACTCAACTCATACTGTTTTTCAACTTCATTCCAATGTGAATGCAGCATCTGAGCAATCTGTAGAAATATACATTGACGCAGTAAAATTGAAAATAAAATATTTTTGCAGTATAAAATAAAATCTGAATTTTGAAAATAATATTTGCCTCAGTTATTTGGGTTGTTCGTCATCATCTAATTTTGAATTCATCATACACAAACAGGTTGTGACATACACAGTGTATCACTATATATGCCACAAGGCGGTGCACACCGATATATACACTTGATAAAATTACAGGTATAGGTGAGCACAGGTCAAACCCAAAACGCCGGGTTTACTCAATGCAATAAAAATAATAATGGCACAATATCAGCACAAGGTCAAACCCAAGCTTTAAAGCTGGATTCAACTCAGGTGTGAATCCAAAAATCAACATGAAGTTCAAAGTGAATCAAACCAAATTGAAGCAAATACCAAATCAATACAACACAAATTAAACAGGGGAAAAACTGCAATCAAATACATATGGCCAAGCGATGCATCACTGAGACAATGCACAAATATATATATATATATATATATAATATATATATACACATATGTATATACACATGTATAAACATGTACCAGCTCATACATATATGCAGCCTCGACTAAAACTCAAAGAAGCAAAAATCCAAACCAAACTCAAGGTCAATGCATTGAAGCAACCCGGGAAAGTCTACACAGAAGTACAAAGACACAAGACTAGAACATACACAGTGCAGTAGTGCCAAAGGATAAGAATACATATATACAAGCAGTGTAAACATCACCATGAACAGGCAGTGTTACACACTACAAGCTAGAACAGTGCACATAGGAGTGCAAGAGCAAATAAAACAAGTGACAATGCAAGCCAACATCAATGACACAGCTTCAACAATGAAATGGCTATAAACAACCATACATGAACACTGCAACTGGTCAAGTCTGAAACAAATGAAACCAAAGGCAACTGGCAACAGCTACTACAATGAACCAGCAGTATGAAAAAGGCTCGAACTCAAGTCAGTGCACAACAACCCAAATCAATCTACAATGAACAAGTGGACAAAACAAGTGCTATTAGGAATAAACACAAATGGCCAGAGGGATTAATATGCCAAAAAAAGAATATCACATTTGAACAAAGCATCAAGCAACACCAAGCAGATTGTACATGAAACAAATATGCAAGACTGGACAACATGGATGCACAGACAACATGAACACATGAGTCAATGCTACATAAGAAACAATGGCACAGTCTCAACATCAAAGACCGGAGGCATACATATGGTTGCAGTAAAGGCAGAGTTCGAGGCTACCAAGTTAAACAATGAAAATTGCCTCAAAGTAATATGACACAACTATAATATATACGTCAATGAAACTCAAGTCAAATACTATGTAAATGTACAAAGATTCCAAGCATTTCAAACACAAACCAAATAAGTCACAGTGCAGTTTCCATCAAAGACAAAATGCAACATGGAAGTAGTGACGGTGTCGAAGTCACTAAGACAATGGTCAACATCAAGCTTCAGAAAATGGCCAGAGTAAATCATTACCCAAGTCAAGGCCAGTTTCAATCTGAAACAATCAGGGTGCAAGTTTGAACAATTTCAAAAATCATGGTATAGCAGTCATGGGACGACAAGTAGAAATCAAACAAGTCAAATTCCAACATGCTACAGAAATGAAATGAATCAATATCGTCACAGCAAAGTCAAAGTCATGATCAAAGAATATGATGAACAAGTCAGAGACACGGTGGTCAAGAATCGAGCATGGAAAATTCGAAGCCGTGATGAACAAGCCATCATCAAATTATACGAAATTGACAAAGTCAGAGAAATCATCAACATAAAAAAAAATCGAATAGCCGAGATAAAAAAAATTGACAAATTTAAATAAATGTATACGAATGAAAATCAAGGGTTTCTAACCCTATATAAATAATAAATATCATCGGCAAATCTGATATCGAGTTCAAGCATTCAACTAGGAGAGCAAAAGGAATTACGTACCAGAGTCAAAGTCGAACTCGATCAAATCGAGGAGCCGTGTTCGTATTGAAGAAGGAGTCGATTGCCGATGCAAGACAGAGAAATAGCAATTGTAATCGACCATCTACCCATCGGCTTCATCGATTTTCTCACAAACCCTAATTTCAGAAGCTAAAAGGAACGAACGAAAGAAGGAACGACCGACATTGATAAAAGAGAAAAAGGTGGCCGCGTATTTTGGTGATAAATAATATTGGGCCGGCCCTTCTATCTTTAATATTGGTTTATATTAAAAAGGGATAATTAGGGTTTTGTTTTTAATTGTTTTTTAAATTGTTGACTTTTGTATTTTCTTTTGAAAATTGTGTAATTACTAGTCGTGTGACTAGGGGACAAACTACGTGGTGTAGTTTGAGAATTCGCAACTCAGTGGCTGAGTTGTGGCAGGGTTTTGAGCATAGAGTTAGGTTAGTCAGTAGCGGGTGTCGCGATTTTACGTGTGTAAGCGTGTGACTACTTAATTTCTAGTAGAAACCTTGAAGGCAGCACGTAGGCAGGGTTTTGCCGAAGCTGGGTAAATTCTGTATCGTTCTATTTCTGCATTTATTATTCTATTATCTGAGCTGCTATAATTTTGATTTATCTGTGTTGAAATGATTCTATAAGCTTCCGCATTAACTTTTATAATTAACAGTATCACTCTATTCACCCTCCTCTAGGGTGAAATCGATCCTACAGAGAAAGCATAGACATATAGTGGTGATGAGATTAACAATTCTAGCACAAGGCTCCTTACCATTGAAGTTCTGGCCAGAAGCTTTTTCAACCGCAGTATACTTAATTAATTATCTTCCCACCAAAATACTGAAAGACTACAGTCCATATGAAGTACTATACGGTGCAAAACCTGATTATCAGAGATTAAAGGTATTTGGATGTTTATGCTTCCCACTACTAAGACCATACAACACTCATAAGCTCGATTTTAGATTCAGTCCTTGCACATTTCTTGGTTATGGAGCAAGACGGAAAGGCTATAATTGTCTAACACAAGAGGGCAAAATTATAATGTCAAGACATGTTATGTTTAATGAGAAAACCTTTCCATTTGCTGAAAACAAAATAAAATACACAAGAAAAGTCACAAATGCACAGAGATCAATGTTGCCTATACCATTACATACAATCAGAGAAGAGCAAAGTTACATACCAGAAACAAGAGAAGAGGGAAGACAATCAGAATCACATACACCACCTATTGATAACAATGAGAGGCACAATAATCAGAATCAAATAGAAGAAGACAGCAGAGATATAACCAACATACAATAGTCACCTTCACAAGATAGTGCTTCAGATTATAGTAATAGTCAACCACAAAGAGATATAACAATCAGGCAAGAGACACAACGGCAAGGACACCACATGATAACAAGGGGGAAGAGTGGCATCTTCAAACCTAAAGTATATGTAATTCAAGGACTGTTACAAGAGCCAACTGATTATGATCAGGCAGTGAAATATGCTAAGTGGAGGATGGCCATGGAAGAGGAATATACGGCATTAATGAATAATAACACATGGAGATTGGTAACACTACCAAGAAACAAGACTACAATAGGATGTAGGTGCACGTACAAGTTGAAGTACAATGCAGATGGCACTATAGCTAAGTATAAAGCTAGACTTGTAGCTAAGGGGTACACACAACAACCGGGCTTTGATTTTCAAGAGACATTCTCGCCTGTAATTAAACACACTACAATCAGAGTGATGCTTACTATTGCACTACGTAATAAGTGGTCAGTCAAGCAATTGGATGTACACAATGCTTTCTTGAATGGGGAGCTTGTAGAAGAGGTGTATATGGAGCAACCCAAAGGGTTTGAAGATAATAGCATAATTCAAATGGTATGTAGATTGAACAAAGCAATATATGGATTGAAACAAGCGCCTAGAGTTTGGTTCGAAAAGCTCAAAAGCACATTGATGAAGCTTGGTTCTTACTCAATAAAGTCTGACAGTTCATTGTTTATCAGAAAGAACAGTACTAGCATCATGTATGTTCTTGTTTATGTAGATGATTTCATCTTAACTGGAAGCAATGCAGCTGAGATTAATCAATTTACGAGTTATCTAAATGAACAATTCAAGCTAAAAGAACTTGGTGATCTCAATTTCTTTCTACGCATTGAGATAAGAAAAACCGAGGATGGAGGACTTCATCTCAATCAAATGAATTACATTTAGAGTGTACTAAAAAGAGCTGGAATGGATAAAGCAAAGGCATCAATTACACCCATGCTTACAAATCTGCAATTAACCAAGAACTCTGGAGATCATATAGATGATCCATACCACTATAGGAGTATAGTAGGTGCCTTGCAATATATCACTATTACAAGGCCTGAAATATCATTCTTCTTGAACAAAATCTGTCAATTCATGCAAGATCCAAGGAGTAAGCACTGGAAAACAGTGAAGAGGGTGCTTAGATATTTAGCGGGAACAATAAACTATGAACTGAAGCTTTATTCACCAGGAACACTAAAGATCAGTGCGTTTGCTGATGCTGATTGGGGAGCAGACAGAGATGATAGAAAATCTGTCAGTGGCTATTGTGTATATTTGGGGAAGAACATAGTGTCTTGGTGTTCAAAGAAGCAAAATGCAGTGTCAAGATCTTCCATTGAAGCCGAGTATCGCAGTGTTGCGGCTGTTGTTTCAAAGATAATGTGGCTCAAATCTTTACTTTCTGAAGTGCTTGATAGTGCGCCAGAGTCATCTACTGTGTGGTGTGATAACTCAGGTACAGTTCTATTAGCAGACTGTATCAATCATATTCTAGCACTAAATCAGAAGGCAGATATATTAACTAAATCTCTTTCATCTACTCACTTTCTGAAGTTAAGAAAGGAGTTGAATGTTGAAGAAGGTTGAAGAAGTGGGAAAGAAGAAGCTGGAGAGAGAGAGCTTAAATTGAGAGAGAGTGTTAGTGATTTAGCTTTTGTGATAACGGTCAGAGTACAATTTGTCATTTAGCTTTACACGTGGACAAATGGTTTGATGTGTATATATAATCATGATTGTATCAGAGTTAATGATGATCGAATTATTGTCATTCTCTTATGACCTAATTTCTTACTTTATCATGTTGTCCTCTTAACCGGTTCTACACATAGCAGAAAGATAATGTATATTTGATATCCTGGTATATAACTGATAATTTGTTTTTCGCCATCCAAAACATACAGCTTCTCAAAATCTTGCGATATTTTTTTCTTACACACGTACAAAAAAAAATTCTGTGTAATATGTATGCGTCGTGTTAGGTTTATTCTAATATTGCATAAAAAGCTGAGAAAAATATCTATATTGAGTTTTGACCCGTCGTTCCAGCTGAACAATTCTATTCTGCTTGTATATATGCAGATGTTACTAAAACCCAAGGACTTGAGTTTTATTGGGTATACATACAAAAACTTTAATGCTGTCAAAGGTCTACATGGTATGATATCCAAAGCTTTTCTTTCTTATTTAAATGTCTGCTTTCATTCAAGTATCAGCTTTTCTTTCTTATTTAGCTATCTGATTTTATCCTAGTGTCAACATAATCGTCTGTTAGTAATATTTGGATGAAAACAATAACACTACTGATTAATCTGCAGACTAAATCAATGTTTCCTATTTGAATTTTGTAACAACCAAACTCTTCTTGAGGTGCTAATGGAAAGAAACAGCAGCTCCACAGCAAAAATGAAGGAAGAAAAGCATACAGGCCAAAGATCATCAGAGCAAGCTTCACTAATATTGAAGACAAATCACGAGAATGTCAGTTAACTGTCAGGGGATTAAGGAAGTTGGATGTGTGCTCTGGTGTAGAGAGTGTGGGCTTGTGCATGCATGTGCATATTGTTGTATATTAATTCGTGAGTTGAGTGGGCTGTTAATGGGGCTGTTGTATAGATCTGGTCCATTATGTTGAAAACTGCACATATATAAGCAGTACTGTATGTGTAGTAATGGTGTGATGAATCTGAAAGTAATCTTCTTCTTTCTAAGCCTTGTACCAGTTTTTCAATTTTATTACTTAGATCAAAACTCTGTAAGTTTACATCTATTCAATTGCAATCTTAATTCATTTTCATTCCTTATTGTTAATTCTTGTACTTCAATCCTTGTTCATTTTATCATCAGCTATTCTGTTCTTAGATCTTGATAATCTTTGCAATTTGTATTTGTACTTAGATCTGTAAATCTATCTTGTTTGATACCATTTAATTCCATTTCAGTTTCTTTTGTTGATTCTTGCAATTTGAACTTCTTGCACTTTTTAGTATCATCCATTACAATTGTTAGTAATATTTGTTTATTCTTCCACTTATTTTTCACCAGTTCAGTTCTTATGCCTGTAACCTGCAAATTCATCATTACTTGTCAATTCCCGCAAATTCAATTCTTGGCCATATTTTTCTCATTTACCTATTGTTAATTCTTGTATTTTCTTGTTTGGTCAAACTTTTTGCTATTTGCAATTATCTGTACACGTTCTTTCAAGAATAACTGTACATGTTTCATGTTACTGCAAAATTACATTTCAATTTTTCTGTTTCTTGATTTTCTTGGAAGTTTACCATCAGGCAGTTTAATATTTTTTTTGTTAAATTGTCTGCACAAGTTCGAAAACTGTCTCCATCTTCCATATTCCATCTTCTTCTTCCTAACTTCTTACCTCAGTAGCCATGGCCAAGAACAATGATCAACTTGGGTTCTTCCAATTGGTATCAGAGTCGATGACTGGGGCAACCTTTGACAACCAGTCAGATCCTTACTTCGCCACCACTTATTCCCAAATCTTTCCTCCATATCAAGATCTAGAATGGACAAGGCAAAAAGAAATCAGCTACCCTTATCAAGATCCTCACCTGCCAACTCCCTACCCTATGCAAATGCCAATATTTTCTCAACCAGCACTATATCCTCCACCAAGTATCCCTGTACACCATCAAGAACCCCACCTTCCTGCTCCATACACCATGAATTCATTAACTACCATCCCAGCAGCCCCACCTATCAAGACAAGTATATGCAATACACTCATTAGTTTAATTCAAGAATTCTAACAAATCATGAATCCTCCACTTTATCCAGAGCTACCATCAGTACCCAAAAACCATTATCAAAACTAGCCCAACCCAAATTATCATATTCCAAACTACCCCAATACAAATTACCCTAAGTCAATGTCCTCTTACAAGTTAGACTTTCCTAGTTTTTCTGGTGAAGGAGTGGTTGATTGGTTGGAACAAGTGGAACGGATTTTCAGATTTCAACACATAGAGGAGAGATACATGGTGGATATTTGTTCACTTTCCCTCAAGAAAGAGGCACTGGAGTGGTATCATGGGTATAAAAACAATGTCCCCAATCATAGAGCCTGGCCGGTATTTAGAGAGGAGATTATGGTGCGGTTTAATCCTGAAGAAATGGATAGGACGTGTGAAACATTAGCAGGTCTGAAGCAAAATTCCACCGAAAAGGCGTATCTTAGCAAATTTGAGCAATTCCAAGAAGCTAATGATGTTGGAGTAGATCCTTGTAACGATTCTGAAACGGACAAGATTGATGAAGGTGGATCAGTTAAAGATGTTATCATGGTTAATAATGTTGTTCAAGAGGAGAAAGAAAGACTGGGAACTAGTTTTGATACAATGAATGACAGTGGCACTGATATTAAATTTAGTCTTGATGAAGATGCAACTGATGTAAGGATTGAGGATTCAAAACCTTCCATTGAAGATAAAAGGAATGGCGCTACACCTGAAAGTCGGATTGGCATTGAACAAAATGCAGAGACTAGCATCGAACAATATTCAGATTTGAATTTCGAGAAAGAATCCAAACCCACTGGTATGACAGCAAAAAGAAAAGCTGAAGAACAAGCTGATTCCAAAAGTAACAATGAACCAAAGCATCAGCGCTGCTGGAATGTAGCTACTTATAAGGTTTCTGATTCACAAACATCCATTTTAACAGTTGATACACCATGAGCTGCTCTCAAATCCACTCTCATAAAACCATTTAATAGATGCAACTCTTTTGTTAGTGAAGATGCCATTTTCAATGAGAGCTCATATAAACCACCATGGCCACCTCCTTTTCTACAACTCGACCTTGAGGACAAGGTCGTTCCTAAAGGGGAAGGGAGATGTAACAACCAAACTCTTCTTGAGGTGCTAATGGAAAGAAACAGCATCTCCACAGCAAAAATGAAGGAAGAAAAGCATACAGGTCAAAGATCATCAGAGCAAGCTTCACTAATATTGAAGACAAATCACGAGAATGTCAGTTAACTGTCAGGGGATTAAGGAAGTTGGATGTGTGCTCTGGTGTAGAGAGTGTGGGCTTGTGCATGCATGTGCATATTGTTGTATATTAATTCGTGAGTTGAGTGGGCTGTTAATGGGGCTGTTGTATAGATCTGGTCCATTATGTTGAAAACTGCACATATATAAGCAGTACTGTATGTGTAGTAATGGTGTGATGAATCTGAAAGTAATCTTCTTCTTTCTAAGCCTTGTACCAGTTTTTTAATTTTATTACTTAGATCAAAACTCTGTAAGTTTACATCTATTCAATTGCAATCTTAATTCATTTTCATTCCTTATTGTTAATTCTTGTACTTCAATCCTTGTTCATTTTATCATCAGCTATTCTGTTCTTAGATCTTGATAATCTTTGCAATTTGTATTTGTACTTAGATCTGTAAATCTATCTTGTTTAATACCATTTAATTCCATTTCAGTTTCTTTTGTTGATTCTTGCAATTTGAACTTCTTGCACTTTTTAGTATCATCCATTACAATTGTTAGTAATATTTGTTTATTCTTCCACTTATTTTTCACCAGTTCAGTTCTTATGCCTGTAGCCTGCAAATTCATCATTACTTGTCAATTCCCGCAAATTCAATTCTTGGCCATATTTTTCTCATTTACCTATTGTTAATTCTTGTATTTTCTTGTTTGGTCAAACTTTTTGCTATTTTAAATTATCTGTACACGTTCTTTCAAGAATAACTGTACATGTTTCAAGTTACTGCAAAATTACATTTCAATTTTTCTGTTTCTTGATTTTCTTGGAAGTTTGCCATCAGGCAGTTTATTTTTTTTTTTTGTTAAATTGTCTGCACAAGTTCGAAAACGGTCTCCATCTTCCATATTCCATCTTCTTCTTCCTAACTTCTTACCTCAGTAGCCATGGCCAAGAACAATGATCAACTTGGGTTCTTCCAAATTTCCTTTATATCTCGAAGATTTATGTCTTATTTTCCTTCTGACTTTTTTTTGTTATTTTCTTTTTTGTATAACGATTTTACCTGACAATTAATTTGCAATATATTAAACCAGTTTTCTTCAAAAAAGTATCATAATATTATAATTCGATTTTGTTCGTATATAATTATCTACGGTAACGAATTATAAAGTTAATTTGTCAAATAGCACATAGACATCTATATCACTATAATTTGTTTAGAAGATTTTTATTGTTGTATTTTTATCTATTGCAAGTAATAGTAATTAAAATGCTCAATTAATTTCATGCACTTGCACTAAACATTACAATTGTTAACCTGCAGACCTCAAAAGTGGACCACCAAGGCGTTCAGTTGATTCAATATTAGGTAGTGCTCGGCTTTCATAATGAATGTGTTATTTGTCAAATGGCCCACTTACAAATTTATTATAACCTATATTTCAGTAGTATTCCCTTGGCATGCAAATTTCTAATGTGCTACTTTAAACTTATGAAATATGCTAGTTTGAAGCTAATGTTATTATGGATGTGAACAAGATCTTCAAAAACAGTAAAATAAAATTTAGCTTAAACGAAAACAAACCCCAGTAGAGAGGTATTCCATGACGACGGTAGGGTAAATAGGGGCTCCAGTACCATCTCATGCTCCCTCTCACCAGCAACACCATCAAAAACGCCTCAAACGCCGCCTTCATCACCTCCCGCACCGCCAGTGCTTGCGCCTGGTTAGTCAGCACCGCCACCTGCAGTAGACCTGTCAAAATATGATCTAACCCGTTAAACCAACTCATTTACGATACTTTTAAATAGGTTTGGTCAACCCATTTATGAATTTTATTAAATGTGTTATAGGTTGGGTTGATCCACTTTTAAAAGGGTTATCAGTGGGTAATCCATTTACTCATTTATTAAAAATATTAAATTTTAATATAAATTTTAAAAATAATAATTTTGAACATACAATGTAGTTTTTCATGAAGACTGACAGTTGTATTTAGAAAATAACAGACCATCGCATCCTCATATTTAAACTTCACCTAGTGCAAAAGCCGCTATTTTTTTTGTTCAAACTACAATAACTTCTTCATATTAACTCGAAATCAGACGAGACTCCGACCGATTAACTCCTACCTAAATCACGGACAGCATGAAACATTTGGATACTTGATCTTATGAACGCATACTGTAGTTCTCCAAGAGAACTCACAGTTGTACTTAGAAAATAATAAGTTATCGTATCCCCATATTTGAACCCCGTATAATGCAGAAGTTGCTATTTTTTGTTCAGACTACAACTTCTTCATATTGACTCGAAATCAGGCGAAACTTCGATCAATTAACTTCCACCTAGTCTAAACGCACACTGTAGTTCTCCAGGGGACTTGTACTTAGAAAATAACATGCTACTACAGCCCCATATATGAACTTCGTCCAGTGTAGAAGCCGCTATTTTTTTGTTCAAACTGCAATAACTTCTTCATATTAACTCGAAATCAGGCGAGACTTCGACCAATTAACTCCCACTTAAATTACGGACAGTATGTAACACTCGGATACTTTATCGTATGAACGCACACTGTAATTCTCCAAGGGAATTGACAGTTATACTTAGAAAATAACAGGCTACTACAACCCCATATATGAACTCCGCCTAGTGCAGAAGCCACTATTTTTTTAATTCAGACTGCAATAACTTCTTTATATTGACTCGAAATCAGGCGAGACTTCGATTGATTAACTCTCACTTAAATTACGGACAGTATGTAACACTCGAATACATCATCGTGTGAACGCACACTGTAGTTATCTAAGGGGACTAACATTTATACTTAGAAAATAACACAACATCGCATCCTCATATTTGAACTTCACCTAGTGCAGAAGCCACTATTTTTTTGTTCAGACTGCAATAACTTCTTCATACTAACCCAGAATCGGTCGAGACTTCGATCGATGAACTTCCACCTAAATTACGGACAGTATGTAACACTCGAATACTTCACCTTGTGAATGTACACTGTAGTTCTCCAAGAGGACTGATAGTTATACTTAGAAAATAATAGGCTATCACATTTTCATATTTGAATTTTGATAAAAATTAGAATTAAAATTTTAAATTTTTATCGAAATTCAAAACATAAAAATTAGAATTAGAATGATTTTATATTTATTTGGTTTTTGTTAGTCAAATCAAGTTTCAATCTTTAAATGGGTTAAATGGATAACCCGCTTATTAAACAGGTTGGGTCATAAATGGGTTAGGTCATAAGTGGGTAAAAAAGAATGGGTTATAAATGGGTTGGGTCAAACTCGACCCAACCCATTTTGACCCAACCCAACCCGTTTGACAGGCCTAACCAACAGCGTCAGGTTCTGCTTCAACATCTACAGCCATGGCTCCAGCTTGACGTCGCTAACGCCATTCACATATAGGGTGTCATAGAACTAGTGATCCGAGTCCATGAAGATAACTCTGTAGGCCGCGACCTCGGACACATGGGCGATCGTGGACTGGATGGATGATCAGGCTAGGTCGAAGCGGGATGGGGTGACCTGAATCCTGGGCGATGGTGAGGTCAGGGGAAGTATGGAGGGCAGGGAGAGAGGGACTTGTCGATGGAGTGGATGGTGGACATGAGGTAGTGTAGTGTGTTGAGACGGACGTACAGGTGCTGCGTTCCTCGGCTGGTGGTCGGACGTGGCTTGTGTTTCGAGCTGACGATGATGGTCGGAGTATGGTCGCCGAAGCCTTCTGTGCTGGTGCATGGGTAGCGGCTTTTTTGCAGAACTTCACCATGGTAGAGTCCCGTTTGCATCTTGTCAATGGAGGGAGGGCGAGGACGTAGTTCTGCTTGCTACCTGTACACAATCATTTACAGTTTTTTTATTATACATTTCTCTAACCAATAAGCAAAAAGGTAAATATATTTACCACATGATGAAACAAAAGAAGTGTTGTCCTGAAATAGATTTTCCAAGCCATCTGCGAGATCTTGTATTAACTCTTCCCTTAGAAAACTAGGATCTGGAAGAAATCGTCTATGGTTGCCTTCGCCAGATTCATTATTTCAACTGCGGATCCCGCGTACGACTCTGATTTTGACTTCGGGTTCCAACTCTGAGTAAATAAAACAACGTCATATTGAACACGACACAAAGAGAGGGAAGGGGGTCAGAAGCACGTAAATAGAATATTAAAAGATTCAAGCAAAATGTGACCATATCGACCGTTGGAAGAAGATGAACATACCTAGGTTTCTTTAACTCTGGTCAGACACTCCTTTCCACTCATCAACCTATCACTAATCCAATCCCTCATCGTTTACATATAATGGAAGCTCGATTTGACAGATCTGTTGATGACCTTCTTCCTCGAATAATCGATTTTTGGTGCCCTGAATATTTAGGGTTGAAGGCCAAGAGGTCGAGGATGACTAATAGGAGTTTGACAAGCTTATGTCGGCAGTAGGCGGCGTATAGGAGGAGTTACAGAAAGAGTTGGAGACAAGGGAGGAGATTTTCATTTGAGGCGATAATTCGAGGAAAAGGGCAAGGGAAGCAATTTTGAGAAAAAGGCGACAAATAAAATAAATTGGCGAAACCCGCTTTCAAAGAGTTAGCAGTCGATGGCGGCTGCAAATCGAACAACCTAAAACAGAATAATAACACAATAGAATTAAGCGTTATCTATTGGCGCTATCAAAAACAACTTTTGTTGTAGTGCGCATTGGTCGGACACCATGGCAGCACACTGTTCAAGTATATTGGGTGTTGGAAGTATAGAACGGTCGTTACATCTAGTATCAAAGTTTAGGTTGGATAATTGACTTAAGTCGTTACAATGATCCATTAGAGATAAGGAGGAGTTATGCCTTAGAATGGATCAAGTGTATGCACAAGAAAGCGTATTTGTCATATATTTTGGTTTTCAAAACTATACATAGTAGTGCGTGTATATATAGTATATATAAGTCACATTGCACACAAGAGTACCACTAATGCAGTTTTTTTATGAGAGACTGATCATTCCTGCTAAAGATCAAGAAAAAGATGACATACAAGAAACGCTATGAGGAACTCCGTTGTTGAAGTCAAGAAGGAAAACGTGGGCTCGGGGACTGCTAACCCTGACTTACAAGCAATGTTCAATACTATGATGGCAAACATGCTGTAGAATGCTCAAGCGATTGCTAGGGCCAATTTAGCATAGTCGAACAAGGATTTTGCCAGCCTTGGTAGCAAACCACTCCAAGAAACAAAATGGGATATAAAATTGCATGACTGGTTGGATACCCAAGAGTGAATTTTTGATGATTTGGAACTGGACAATACTAAAAGAAGGAGGTTGGCTTCTCGATAGCTCCAATTTAGAGCTATGAACTAGTGGAACGCTATAAAAGTTGCTACTCCTGAAGATCAGTTCACATGGGATCAGTTTTAGACCGGATTCAAGGAGAATTTCATATCAGTTGCCCGAAAGTCGGTGTTGTTCATTAAGTGTGCACAGTGGAAATAGGGAGACATGTCTGCCTCTGAATATACAGTTGAGTTTAATGCTTTGTCTAAGTACGGAATGTCTTTCATCGAGCTCCATTGAAGAATAATGAAAAGCATATCATGGGTTTGGATGATTATCTTAGACAGAATTTAGTGCATCATATTGAAGAGCCTTTAGAGAACCTCATCAAAAAGGCTCTTCACTATAAGAGTTTGTATCCTAAGTCTAAACCAGTTATTGTTGCTAAAGAAGATCCAAAGTTGCACTAAAGCGGGGGAGGGAAAATGAAATGGAATGGGAAGATGAAGCAGGCCCTAGGGTAAAGATGCTAAGAAGAAGGCTAAGTGGAACCCAGTATGCTATAACTGTGGAGGCCAAGGTCGTCTGAGGAGGGATTGCAAAGCTAAAAGGAAGAAGTGTTATAACTATGGTTAGGCAAGATACGTACAGAAGAAGTGCCTAGAACTAGTGAAGTAGAGGTAAACAATGAAGGCATATGCTTTAGATGTTGTTACAACTTCATCAATTGCTCCTCGACGAAGAGAAAGGGAAGGGTGCCACTATTCAGGGTATGCTTTATATTTATGGTGTTCCCATACGTGTTTTAATTGATACCGGGGCTTTACATTCTTTTATATCTAGTGACCCGGTAAACAGACTAGGATGGAAACCAGAAATTTTGGACTAACAATAGCTATGAACCTTGTTAGAGACCCCACTAGTCCTTATATGGTTTTTCATGGTTTTCTTTAATAGAATTATGGAAGCTCTTTTGTTTGTGATTGCTTTGTTTTGGGTTTTGTCAGGTTTGGTATTATCTTAGGGATTTAATGGCTGAGAACGTATGCGGTAGTGATAGATTGCGAGAAGCTATTAGTGATAATTGGGGTTGAGGATGGGTGGAAAGTAAATACTGGATGCCTACCAAAGAACGAGGTCATGGTTAGATATTTATGTTTGTTATAAGTCTTATAGGATGAGTTGTCATCTATGCCTATCATTAGAGAGTATCCAGACATATTTAAGGAGGTCACCGGATTACCACAACATTGAGAGATTGATTTCTGCATAGATTCAGCAAAGGATGCCGGACAAATATTCATGCCCTTAAGGCGTATGACACCTAAAGAAAAGAAGGATTTAGAGGTGCAAGTGAGTAACCTATTTAGATGAGGATTCACTCGCAAGAGTATATATGAGTGGGACATACCCTTAGTATTCTCCACTAAGGTAGATGGCTCTTTAAGGTTGTGTGTTGATTACCGTAAGATGAATAAGGTAATGAGGAAGAACAAATGCCCACTCTTTCCTATTGATGACTTGTTCGATTAGCTTCATGGTGCGAAGGTATTCTCTCAGTTAGATCTTGCAAAGGGATTTCATCAACTAAAAGTAGCGAAGGAGAGCGTACCGGTTACAAGTTTTTGTACGCTGTTTGGATTTTATGAGTGGTTGGTTATGCCGTTCGGGTTGACCAACACATAGGTATACTTTGTTGATCTTATGAAATGAGTTTTTAGAGACCAACTGAACAAGTTTGTGCTTGTGTTCATGGATGATATTCTGGTCTATTCTAGGATAGAGGAGGAATACAAGACGCATTTAAGGACTATGCTTGAACTGTTGAGGAAGCACAGCTTGAAAACGAAGTTTTTGAAGTGTCACTTCTGGAGGAGGAAAGTGCGTGCATCATGTTGTTTCTAAGCAGGACGTTGCTATAAATCCTACGAAGATGGCAGTGGTTCGAGATTGGAACCAACCCAAGAACGTTATAAATATGAAGAGTTTCCATGTACCGAGGGATATTAAAGATATTTTATCAAGGACTTCTCGAAGGTAGCAGCGACAAATTTGATGAAGAAGAACCTGAATTTTGTCTAGGACATAAGGTGCGAGCATGCGTTCATGAGTCTGAAGGAGAGGTTGATGAGTGCATTGGTGTTGACTATTTCGAGTTGGAAAGATAAGACGATGGTATACACCGATACTTGTGGTACCAGATAGGGTGCAGTATAGATGCAAAGATGTAAGGTTGTTACATACGCTAGTCGATAGCTAAAGCTGCATGAGAGGAAGTACCCATCTCATGATTTAGAGCTAGCGGTGATAGTGTTTGCTTTGAAGATTTAGAGGCACTATTTACTTAGAGAAAATTTTGAATTATTCATAGATCACAAATTGTTGAAATACCTTTTCTTCTAAAAAGACCTCAACCTTCATCAGCAGTGATGGTTCGAATTTTTGACCATATATGACTTTTAACATTTCTTATAAGCTTGGTAAAGGAAATGAAGTCCATGATGATTTGAGTAGAAGACATGTCAGTTTAGGGGCGGTGTTCCTAGAGTGGACATAACTCGCTATCATTGGCTATGACTTCGAACCTCATTATGAGTTAGAGCCAAAGATGTTGGCGAGTCTGAACATCGGACCTACTTTGATCAAGAGGATTCATACTAGTCAGAAGCGAGAAACTAGACATGTGGAGATCATAGCAAAGATAGAAGGAGTGGAGTCTAATGAGATGAGGTACTACGGTTCTAACTGTGTTGGTTGGCTCCATAAATATGGGAGACTATTTATTCCCGATGTCGATGGATTAGGGGATGTGGTGCTACGAGAATGCCATCATTTATAGCTGGCTATACATTCCAGCAGCAATAAGATATACCGTGATACAAAGCAGATGTATTATTGAGAGAGGATGAAGAAGGATGTCGGGGCATTTATCTTGAAGTATATGAACTGCCAATTAGTAAAGGCAGAGTAGAAAAAGCCAAGTGTGTTGATGCAACCACTTGAAATTTCAGAGGGGAAGTAGGAACAAGTTTTGATGGACTTTATTGATGGATTGTGGAGGACAAGAGGAGGTACGGTGGCATATGGGTCATATTCGATAGATTAAATAAGCGTGCTCGACTCATACCTGTTAAGTCTAATAGGATGACATCGAAGTTGGCTGAGTTGCATGTGAAATGGACTATGTGATTCCATGGTATGCCGAAGACCGTTGTGAGTGACTGAGACCCTTTATTCACTAGTGAGTTTCGGAAGATCTTACAAGAGGTGTTGGGGCGAAGCTGCTCCTCGGTGTAACTTATCGCCCATAACCGATGGATAGACAAAGACGGTGAATCTTATATTGGAGATCTCTTGCGAGTTTTCATACTCGACTTCAGAGGCATGTGGGATGATTATTTGCATTTGGTGGAGTTTGCATATAGCAATAATTATTAGGCTAGTATTTATATGGCACCATTCGAGGTGTTGTGTGGTCAACCATGTAATGCTCATTCGCATTAGTGGGAAGTAGGGGAAAAATAGATACCTAAGCCAGATGTGATTAGAGAGACTTTGGAGAGGATTGAAATCATTCGGCAATGAACTAAAGCAGCTCAAGATAGACAGAAAAGCTACTCTAATAAGATGCATAGAGATTTATAGTTCTTTGTTGGCGATATGGTGTTTATGAAGATCTCTCAGCTAAAGAATGTTGTTCAATTCGGTAATAGAGGGAAGTTGGCACCGACCTCAGAAGATGATTGGTGTGCACAACATATTTCATGTCCCTCATTTAAGGAAGTTTATGCATAACCCTAGTGTGATGATCATACTAAATCAACTTGATGATATACAAATTGAACCAAAAGCATCGAGACCTCGTAGGCCATCTCTTATTGTCGAACGTGATATGAAGTAGCCTATGAGGAGGATAATGGAGTTAGTGAAAGTTTAGTGGAGTAAAAGTAAAGGCGAATACATACTGAAACCAAAGAGAGCATGAGAATTGCATATCCTGAGCTCTTTATGTGGTAAGACCTTTTATTTATTGTATTTTCTTTCACTTTGATATCCTATAAGGTAGATTAGTATTCGCATGCTAGAGTAGGTACATCTATATTATTGATTGCATGGTTGCTTGTTTGATGTGTGTGATGATTGCTTATGACGTTAGGCATGCATGGTAACAATGATTGATATTCCTTTGTTTTATTGGGGATTTCGGGAGCTACAATCCTAAAAGATGACTATTGGTGTAGTTAAATTATGGTTTTTTAAGATGACTATTAAAGTTAAAACATTTTAAAACTTATATTTAATGTTAATAACTTCTTATACCCATGTATAACAAGTAGATATTAATTTCAATATGATGTATACCATTTACCAACCATAATTATTGTCTTAAGAAAATACAGATCTAGAATATTTTGTGCTAGTAAATCATATTTGGATGATTTATATACATTGTTTGGATGTTATTGGATGATGTTCGATTTTTGTATAAATTGTTTTAATGTGTTTTCTAGTCATTTTGTATAGTTAGAATTAGGACAAGTCGCTTGGTGCAAATGACACCAAAGTGCTCGAAATGTGATGAAATTTGGATATAATATTCTTGAAGCCTCGAGGATTCTACACAACAAGTTTCAAGTGATTTGAAGTTGATTTGATAGAACAAAATTCAATCGTCAAAAGTGGTCGGTGGTGGTGAAAAAGTGGCCGGTGGTGACTAAAATTGGTTGTGGTTGGTGTGCTTTAAGTCATTGAGGAGGTTACTTCAGGTTTGGAGAGTGGAAGGTTTGGTTTAAGCCTAGAAGATAATATGTTGGGGTTGAGTTGGACATAGGTGATTTTGTGAATCGACCCGTAAATTTTCAATAAATAAGTTTGGTTAGTTTGTTTAAAATTGAGTAATTAATCTAGAAGAAACAAAATTTTTATAGTTTATAATGAAGCAAACATAAAAAGGGTAATGTAGCAATGGAAAATTAAATAGGACTTTGTGATTTAATATTTGGAGAAATAAATTTGTGTAACTTTTTAATGAAATAATAAGTGAATTAAAACGTAACAATGCTAATTCTGGTTAATAATAATTTATAGGATGAATGAAATGACAATTAATGAATTTATTTAAAATTGTAAAGTTATAATGTAACAAATGGTGATTGTTTGGGAAGAATGAACATTCCAACTTAATAAAATAATTCAAATGTTATGGCTTAGTTTTAAATAGAATATAATAAAAACAAATGCAACCCATGTATTAATGTGTGAAATAATATATGGATTAAGGGTAACTGAATGTAAATTAAGGCGATCATGTTAGTGTAAGTTAATTAAAGTCGTATTGTGCAAATTGAATGAATTTGCAATAATTAAAAACAATGTAAGAGGATATAACTGGTAAAAAATTAATATAAGAAAATAAATGTAAAAGTTGAATTAATCAACGAATTAATGATGAATAAATGGTGATGGAATAAAATTAGTGTTATATATGTAGAATAATAACTTGGGTTGATAGGTAACAAACTTTTAAATTCAAATAGAAGCAAATATGTGACAATTAATATAAGTTGTTATTTATTTAATGTGTCAAATAAACTTTGGTAACCAATTACAATAAATCTTAAATTTAACGTTTTGTTAATGTAAATTTAAAGTAACAATAAATATAATAAAGTATTAGAAATGTATGTTGTTTTCATAAGATAGTATAAAGGAATGTAAACTTGTGATCTACTTATGAAATAATAACCAAAATAAGGGAAATAGTGTTAATGTAGGTAAAGTTGCAACAAATTGGTCTACTAATCAAATTTGAATATCAATAATGTAATGTTTATGAAATTAATGCAAGAACTGAAGGTATGTATGTAATAAATAAATAGAAACATGAAATTTTTCTTAAGTAATAAATTGGTAAATTTAAGCAATGGAAATAAAGATGTGTTAATGTAAAACTTAATAAATGGATATTTGAAAGGAAAGGTCACGTGAGATATTGGAATCGGTTATAACTGGTTATGAGGTTGAAACGTAAGAAACGAATGTAATTACTTAATTCGCTAATGGAATAATAATAATATAGTTAACAGTAATTTAATAAAAATAGAAGTATTTAAGAATTGTAACGGAAAGGGTGAATGTAATAATGAAATAAACAGGATTGTAAATTTATGCATAGTGTAGTAATCGATATAATGGAAAGTATGAACCCAAGTAAATGAATTAATTTAGAATAGCAATTAGCGTGTATATTGGTAGAAAATATAACATGGAAATAGGGTAGGCAATACAAAGGAAAGATGAAAATTTGAACATACTAATGTAATAAAGGGTAAAACAAATGTTATCTTTGTTTATTGAATAATAATTGATTAGATAAAAAGGATTCGGAGTTAAATCAAGTTAATTTATTGAAATAAGTTATAATTAATTGAATTTATTGCGAATGAAATTAATTACTACATTATTTGAAATTAAGATAAAATAAGGATATTAATGCACTATGCTATAAACCATGACAATTATATCGTAAAATGAAATCAGATGAATAACTAGATGTGTTAAGAATATGGATTTGATTATAGGGAAGTTGAACACTATAATAAGTGTTATAACCAAACATTGAATTGTCATATAAACTTGTATTAAATCATGGTAAAAGTCCAAGTGATTAAAAAGGATGAATTGGTTAGTTTATAAATATTGAATAAAAAGGTGATTAATTAATTTAATATTAATATATTTAATTGATAGGAAGTAATTGTTCTACTTCTCATTACATTCATTTAGCCCATTTTCAAACGTAATCAACTGAAATTAATGTAATTGAAAATTTTCAATTAATAGGAGAGAGAATAATAATTGTAATAGGTGCAATTAAAAGCAGCTTATGTTTTGTGAAAATATAAGGAAAGTTTTGATTCAATGAAAAAAAAACATTTACATCAAATAAAATGAATGTTTCATCTGTGAATGTATCCGTTTAATTTCATTAAAATAAAGAATAGAATGATTGATTTTAAAGAAAGAAATATATGTTTATTTGAACTGTGTTTTAGCTTGCAGATTGATTACAAGAATAGGAAAATAATCTATTTATTACTCTTGTGTGTAAACAATAAATTTATAAACGTGTTTAAATAAACAATTGTTCTATTTTTTTAATCCATTTTAGTTATCTGTTTTAAAATTTAACTTTGTAAGTAACTGCAATTAATGTAATTCAAATGTTTCAATTAAAAGGAAAGGAAACGTTGATTGCAATTAATAGATTTAATAAAAGAAACGCACGTTTTGTGTTAAACAAAAAGGGTGTTTTAATGGAAATAAAAGATCATTTTGAGAAAACAAAATTGAACGTTTTCATTTTTACGGTAAGTATAAATATTTTATTATGCGTAGATAAAAACCTAAATGCGTACAAAATTCTACTTTTGTTTGCAAACTTTCCCATTCCTACGTACATTTCCTTATCTATTATTAATGCCTGAAGCTTTAATAACGAAACATGACATTTATTTTTGTACGTCCACATTCATTTCCTAATTATAAATAACCTACATCTTATTTCTTCTTTTACATTTTGTTTCTCCTAACACCTCATATTCAAAAGCTCTCATTCTTGCAAATTCAAAAGTATTCTTTTATAAAAATGATTTTTTTTCATTTTTCGTACACTTCCTGTCCTCATCTTAGTTGTGCTTCAATCTTTTCCTGAAGCCTCGTCTTGAGAAAACGTAAGTACTAAAATTAGTTTATTTATATATATATTTTTAACGCGTACTAATTTTTATTTTAATAATATTTCTTGTAACATGAATATCTTTTGCATATAAATTTTAATTCACGCGCGATTTCTTCTGTTGGATTCAAATTTATATTCCGGACAACATGAAATTGATTTAGTTGAATTTGGAGATTGTTGAGTTTTGCGCTTCTGTTTGGATTTCTATGGGCTAAAATCAAAGATGAGTGTTTTAACCCACTCGCAACTTCTAAAATTTCTTATGTTTGTTAAATTAAATTTGGTTGTGATTATGCATTTATTTATGATTTTTGTATATTTTAATCATCATCTCAGTTAATTGCATTTATTTAAATTAAATAATTATTTAATTTATTATTGAATATAACTGCCAGTTAATTACCTGTTATGTATTATCAGTTATATATTTATATTGATTGATTGTTTTGGATTATGATTGTGATGGATGTATGATTTTATGATGGATGAATGGATGTTTTATTTATATCATCATAATCTGCAAGTTCTTTATTGATTTGTCATTATTGATTCGAGATTGCTGTTTGAAATGATATACAACCGCATTTTTATTTTTTTAAATTGCGGATTGAAATGATAAATATCCGTATCACTTGACCATATGATAGAAAATTATATACAGACACCGTCGGCCTATATATATATATAATATTATGAAACGATTATCTATGATTTTGGAAAGGAATATACGGTTTAGTAAATATTAAATTTGATGTTATATAAATATTATTTATATATATAGTTAAATTTTTGAATTTAAGCTATGTATAAAAATTTGATTTATAAAAATGAGTTTAGAAATGGAGTTTGATTGTTTTATATTTTATGGTTTAGTACCTATTTTAGTATTGTATACATAGAGTTTTAATTGACTTAAATGAAATCTAAGTTGGATGACAAATATGAAATTGGATTAAATTGAATTATTTAAGAACTGTACTTGAATAAATTTGATTTGAATTTAAATAAAAATGGAAATTTTAAAGCATATGATCCTTATAACTTGATTTAGTTCAAAGTAATTTAAATGAATATAAAGTTGAGATAAATGAATTTATCAAGTTAAACATATTGAAAGAATATCCATTAGTTTGAAGTTAAAAGTTTTACTTAAACTATATGGGATTTATTACGTAGACATTTCAAATCTAAATAATAGTAATTGAAATTGATATATATGGAATTATCAAAGAATTAGTTTTGAAATGGTGGAACATTTAAAGCTTCGAAATATATGAATTGAAATGGTTTATTGAGAGGTTCAAATCAGTATTTGGAATTTATTTGTAAAATTAAAGAAGCGATTTTATTTTATAAAGTAATTAAATATGTAAATCATTGAAGTATATTAAGTTATGTTTCAAAGCCATAGATTTCAAGGTATATAGATTTCTTGAAAAAGATATATGTGAAATAAAATGATATCATATTGATTTGGGTTTTAAAATAGAAACGATATCGTAATTATATGGTTTTGAAATGGATATTTTTTTCTGGTTTTAAAGTATAAACTTTCTAAAGAGACCGCGGTGTTATAATAATGATTGGTCGTTGAAGAGACCGGGATTGGAAGTTGTCATACTCTCTGCCAACTCTGAAAACCACTTTAACAACCGTGTACGCGGTGGAGATTCCAGAATGAAGAGGATGGCGGCGGCGTTCCTTTGAGGTAAATACATGGATCCAACTCCCGTGAGTTGGCATAAGGTGGCTAAAACAGGTGCGATTGATGGGTTAATGAGGTAGCACCTTTAATCGGACACATCCCTTCGATATTATACTTTGACTTTTGGATTGATTCGGTGGCCACTTTCGATTTTTTTTTACTTGGGTGTATGGCTCGAGGTGGGCGGTAGCTGCACGCTACACGTTACCACCGACCCGGAAGCGTAATTGGTATATCTACCCTGGCATTGCCTAGTTGTGCCGTGTCAACTACCCTAGCACGCCTTGTACGAGTTTCTATTTGTGTCGTGCCTATGGAGTATCCTCTGGTAGCCTTCCGATCAGGAGGTATTACGGTACTGCATAGACTATTGGCATTATTTGTGTTAAGGAGAATATTGGGTCACTCCTTAACTCTATTTAAAATTAAGTTTATTTTACTAATAGACACTATTATGATAGCGAAATATTACTACATAGTAAATAGTTTAACGGATTCTTAGGAGATGTGAATCCCGAGTAGCTCTTAAGTTACTGCACTCATATTTATTTCTGTTAATTTAACTCACATAAGATATTTTAGTTCTGACTCGAGTCTTTTGTCTTTTCAATTCGCTCGGGTCGGCCTGAGCATTTCCGAATTCGAAGACTTTAGCTCTGGAGGATGAGGACGAAGATTTATATTACTACTATCTACTATATTATTCCACTACACCATTTTATTCCGCTGCATTGTTATTATCCTTTGGTATGTGAGCTCTGATATTTATTATACAAAGAAAATCAAATGTTTTGTAAAACAGTTTATGAACTGTATATTGATTATTATATTTTATCGTTCCGCTGCAAGATTCTGTTTTGTTTTTTTTCTTCTCTGCTTTTCTTATTTACCCCATAACAATCCGCCCTTTTGTATGTTTTAAGTCTGACGTGTGTGGTTTATCGTCGATTTAAAGCGTACGAAAAGGCGGGATTTTACATCTGGTATCAGAGCTTTGGTTTAGCGATAAACCTTAGCTTTGTGGGGTTTGACTCTTTATTAATAGGGTAGTAATACCCTACATGATCGCTGAGTGTATATATGAGAGAGCGTATTTATTAGCGTTATAAAAAGGTTTTAATATTGTGTTATCTGTTCCGTTTTGTATTTATAAATTTCGGTTGGTGCATGGGATGCTATGACATCAATAGGGATTTCTAAACACCTAATAGGACAGACCGACATAATATTTGGTTTTAATATAGGTGAATGAAATAATTTTTCCTATATTTTCTATATATATAAAGGAAATTTTTATAAAGGTTATATTTGGTTGTATTATATTGGTTGTTAGGTAACAAAATTTTTAAATAATAGTTGAAATAAGATTGAAAATAAAATAAATGAAAAATGGGAATTTAGAACTTAAGTTTCAGGGTTTTGAAAATTTCTTTTGAATGATTTTGGAATATAGTGATAATATTATTTAGAAGTATTTTCTGATATAAATATTTCAATATAATTTGAAAGAAATGTTTTAAAGAAGATTTTGGAAAAATAAGTTCTGTACTTCCTTCTCTGTCGCTGGAAAATAATTTCGGTGATGGCGGGCGCATCATCGACATTCATTTTCGAGTTTCGAAGTGGGAAGGCCACTGTAGTAGTTTACTACAGATTTGTTTTGATAAACCAAACAAAAAAAATTGTTTTAATTATAACTAGATATATAAGTTTTAAGTATAACCCTTTATCTATTATCTTTAAACTGATTTGAAATTTAACCCGGTATTTAATTCTTAAGTTCCGATAAATTAATAGTTTCAATTATTATAGTGATGGAATGTAACCAATTAATAATTGGAGCCTTTAATTTAAATAAGGAATTTAATGCTAGGTTATGAATGAAATTAAAGGTAATTTGAAACTGTACCTATGAAACAAAGAACAATATTGTCGAACATTTAGTTAAATAAAAGGAATAGAAATAAACTTGGGTAACCTTCTATTGCATCCTTAAAAGCATATATAACTTACCAAAAGATATAAAAAGTTGAAATGTTAATAAGAAAATGTAATAGATATTATAAAATAAAGAAACTTGAGGTAATGAAAGTAATTAATGAAATTCTTTAATAAATAAAAATTTGGTGTTGTAGTGTTAAGAACTCAAGTATAATTGAAATACTACTAATTAAATATAATAGAGGCAAGTTGTAACGACCCAGGATTTTTATGAATTTAATTGATAATTTAAATAAATTTTTGAATTAAAAAAATTGTAAAATTAATTATAAAGGGCAGCGAGTTTCCCCGATTCAAATAGAAATTATATTAAGTCGTATGAATTTGAAAATTTGTATATATGTGAATATATATGTATATATTGGATTTGAGATAAAATCTTAAATAAATGGTTTTTAAAATAAATAGAAATAAAAATACAAGACGATAAGTATTTAAGTTGAAAATTAATATGTAAGTCATAAGAAAAGAAAAGAAACGACATTTAAATATGAAACAAAGTTGTAAATAAATATGCAAAATAAATAAAAACAAAAATAATATACTTTGGACACAAGTATAAAAATAAATAAATAAATTGATTTAAAAATTTATAAATGATGATAATTTGAGTTATATAAAATATATGTGTACAAAGAGAAATATAAAACAATAATTTTTAAAGTAAAATTTATGATAATTATTTAAACTAAAAATAGAAGTAAATTTAAAATGCAAGAATAAAGCAAATACATTTAAGTAAGCAAAATAAAAGTATATATTTTTACATAAATAAACAAATGCATAAATAAGAAACAAAACAAAGTAAGATATATAAACAAAATAAAATAAGCATTAGCAATAAATGTTTCAAATAAATTTATGGTTAGAAATAAATGTTAAAGTTAAATTAGAATTCAATACATAAGTAAAATGAACTACAAGCAAAGTATAAAATATAAATCTAAGAAAAAAATGACAGTAAACAAAATAAAACAAAAACAATAAGTATAAAACTAAACTAAAAAGAATAGTATGCAGCTTGTAAAGATTTGAACAAGCAATGATAAGTGTGTAAACTGAAAATAAAACAAGAAATAGACAAAAGAAAGAAAAATAAAATATGAAAATATGAAGACAGGAAAAAAAAATGTATGCATACAACAAGAATATATATATCTTTGAACTTGCAAAATGAGTAAACAAAATATCCACAAAACAAGTAAATGACAAAGTACAAATATGCATGAACAAGTAAAGTAAGAACTGTACATAACATAACAAATAAGATAAGCATGTACACAACAAACAATTAATGCAACATGCTTCATGCATTTAATGCAAGCATACCAAGCCATGCCTATTATACAAAGATATCACACTGTATAAGTTTATCACCCTGAACACTTTTCTTTTATATATATCAACTTATTTAACTTCAGTTCGTTCACAACATAACTAAGCAAAGCTAGAAAAGAAAAACAGAAGCAAGA
The DNA here is from genome assembly GCA_030765085.1 of Allium cepa. NCBI lineage: Eukaryota > Viridiplantae > Streptophyta > Magnoliopsida > Asparagales > Amaryllidaceae > Allium > Allium cepa. Next base: position 252,680,742 of record CM060928.1, read on the forward strand.
TATCAAAGCAAAGATTCAACTGAAAAAAAGAAATCAAACTTCAATCAGATCTAAAATCAAATGCAAAACAAGCTCTGTCAATTTTCTCTGGCAAACACTGTGAGCAACTTATTTTTTTTACCAGTTCTTTGAATCCAACGCCTATGAACCTATGAGCAGACCCCTGAAAACAAAATCTTCCTGTCATCTATTTGTTGCTTGTGAATTTGGGAGTAGATTTGCCAGTGAAAAGTTTGTTGCATATGAATGAATCTCGGTGTTTATATGAGTAAGTTTATGAATACAGACATCTCTGTTTATCTCATCCACAACCTGAACAACATAAATAAATCTACATCCAAATTAACATTTTTATGTGATGGTTTCTAAATGACAAAAAAAAAAGATAGTGAGTAAAACTTACACTTCAAAGCTTTAAGTTAATTAAAAACATTACAAGATCCAGTGATAATATAGTCGGTATATGTTTGGTTTTAAATATAGATTCTGTGTTTGTTTTGTGACATTTTGTTATCCTCTGTGGAAGTTACAGGGTCAAAAATATTCAATCCAGACTCAAAATATAATCATTAATTTTTGTTAGGCTCAAAATCATCAATAATCAAGTTTGTTTAAACTTAGATTTCGGCATAAAATTTTGTTTTCTGCATAATGATGAAGAACAGGTTTTGTAAACCCAGTTTTACAGGAAATAGTCCAACATATGATGAATTCAGATAGTTTTAAACATGGATTCATTTGTACAATTTGAATAAGCATACAAAGTGATGATTTTTAAAAGCAATATGATGATTTTAACTTAAGTAGTTTAAGAGCAGTTCGAAATTTAACCAAATTTACATTTTTTCTAATTTCCGGCAAACGATCCAATAATAATCATTGAAATTTGGTTTGAAGCTTGTATGAACCTCGGTGACGATAGGAAAAATGCAAAAAAAATTATTCAATGCGAGGATTTTAGGGTCGATTCGAATATAGGGTTAGGTTTGAGTTTTATCTGGGGTCTGTTAAAACGAAATTTTCGTCACCGTGACTTGATCGAGCTTCTCGCGGTTCTGGGAGGTGGTAGGGAAGAGTATGGCCATGACGTGGACGGAGTTTCATCGCCTCCATGGGTCGGGGTTGGTCGAACGTGACGTTTTTCTGGAGAGTATTCAAGCTTTGGTTCGAGCTTCAGGTGAATTTTCAATTTCGACTGTTATTCGAAATAATGGGTTTCGATTTCGAGTTGCAGGTCAAATCGTGGTTTGCTGATGGTGTCGCCGGAGGTAGGATTGTCGTTGACGATCCGTGCACGTGCACGACGTTGGTCGTGTGTCAGGGAACGTTGCTTCGAGGCAACTCGAAGTGGAGCTCGGGATTTTCGTGGCTTGACTCGAGTTTTTGCGTGAGTGTACGTGCCTTATTTTTTTTACTTAACAGGATAAAGAGAGAAGGGAAGAAGATAGGATCAGGGAAGGGGGGAAGGAGTTGCGTGAAGACAGGGGAGAGACTCGGGAAAATTCTCGTGTGTTTCGAATTTTGCTCGAAGCAAATAGAAGGGGGGCTCGAGTAAAAGTTGTTGCAGTTTTTTTTTACCTAAAACTGTTTTGGTTTGGAAATTTTAAAAACCAAAAATTTAAATTTTAAACCAAGATTTTTAGAGCTGAATTCAAATTAAAATGTTAACGTAAATTCAAGCTGAATGTAGAGTTTAGTTTGAATATAAATAAGGTTTAAATTTAAATTGTTTTAATAATTTAAAAGCAATTCAAAATATATTAAAGAAATTTGAAATGGAGTTGAAATTTTAAATGAAAATTTTAAGCAAGTTGAAATTAAAAGGTTAAATTTAAATTTAAATTTGAATTAAAGATAATTTGAATCCTAGTCTGAAATCAAAGAAGTTTTAATATTTAAATTGTTTAAATTTGATTTGTGATGATAATTAAAACATTAGTTAGAAAATGTTTTTAAATTGAATTAGTAAAGATAAAATGATATGCACTCATTAAATTAGTTCAAGTGAATAATTGATTAATTTATTTAAATCAAGAAATTAAGATTTGAGTTAAATTAATTAAGGTAAATAAATTTGTAAATAAGATTTATTAATTTAATAAAGAGTTGTCTTTTAAACAAATGATTAAGGTTATTTAATCAAGTAATTAAGATTTATTAAGTTACAGTTTAGAACTTAATTTATTAAATAATTAGTGATTAAACATATGATTTTAAAGGTTAATTAAATGATAATTAACAATAGTTAAATTGAGTTTAATTACTTAAGAATAGTAATTAAATAATTATGAATAGTTAATAAGGATCATTTACCTGAAATTTATTTTGATAATAAATGTGAAAAGAATTATTCATAGAAATTTGATCTGATTTTAATTTATCAGATAATTGAATTAATCCTACCTATGAATTCTTGGATTATATTGGAGGGTAAACTGTTTGATATCCCTGTTATATGATGCTTTATGATTATCCTGATTTATGTTGTGATCTATGATGAAATTTATTATCTGTGATATATATATGTCTGCGAATCTGTGTATGAAAGATAAGCGTTATAAATTTATATCGCTTATCGAATATATTGTTGAATTTGATCTGTGATGATTGAATGATGTTGCACTATTGTGTTAAAACCCTGGACCACACCATACACACACAAATATGGATTTCACGAGGAAATCGATTAAGTCACAGATTTTTGAAATAGTTTAAAATTTGAATTTTTAAATTCAAATGTTTTGGAAATGGAATTGGAATAGAAGTGAAAAGCTTTTGAAATGGAATTTCAAAGATGGAAATTTATTTTGAATAACTGGATTAAGTGTTGAAATTTAAATACTTTAATTTAAATTTGAATTCAATATTCAAATTGAATTCTGTAATTTGAAATTAGGGATTAATGATATTATACTAGTCATTATGAGTTAAATCATTTTTAAAGTATTATTTTTGGAAATTGGAATTTAACCCAGGAATTTCAACTCGTATAAATGAATCAGATTTCCAAAATGAAAACTGTTGTTTTCAAATGATAAACGCTTTTAGATAAGAACTGAGATTCCAGTTAATTAGGGGAATTTCAAGATTGAATAGAGAAATGATTTTCCTAAGTTATGAATGAATCCTTTTTGAAAGCTATGAATTAAATCTGTTTATTTTTGACAGATTTAAATTGATGGTTTGTTTAAATCAAATTGAAATGAAATTGTTGTGAAGGCTATAAGTTAAATCTTTGATTTAAAGATTTAACGAGTTAATCAAATTGAAATGAAAATTGATTTGGAAAATCTGTGAATGAATCTTTTATTTAAAAGATTAAAATGTGAAAATTGTTTAAAACCATTAAAGGTTGTGAAAATGAATCTTTTTGTTTAAAGATTGAAATGGTAAATTGTTAAGCCATTTGAAGAAAAGTTTTGGGAAATAAGTTGTGACTTAATTGAAATCCCATTATCCATTTATTTTTGAAATATCGTGCTCACTATTCGGTTTAGCCGGGAAAGGACCTTTGTGTCGTATAACCCATTCCGAATATGTGATACGTCGTTATGGATAGCATTTGAAGACCGGTGATGAAGACCGGGTATTTGCGAAAGCGATAGGATGACCTATCGATTGTTTCTGCACCGAGTCGCGCCGGTATAGAAACTCCCTAAGTGATGGGAAATCCGATCGAGGTTGTGAATATCCGGATTGCAAGGACTTCTTTGTAAGTGCCTTCGGTTCTGTTCGAGCCCGGAACAGACTTGTATGGATAGTATGTCTGACATTACAAATTGAGATATAAAGCCGATTTCTTTCAAATATATTTCTGTTGGTGGCGGAGAATCTATTCTCTTAGCTTAACACCCTTCTCTGAGACGTACGAGCTCAGAGGTTATATAGTTGAATGTTATCAGCGATATATTCCCAATTTGGTAATGTGACATGCTGAGTGTTGCTGTGAAATGATCATTGTGTTGATTATTTGTGATAGGATCATTTATTTGATCGTCTATCTTTGTGATCATTTCTATGATCATTTGTTGACCCAAAGCATGGCTTTTGTATAAAGTATGTTTTTGTGGACGTGACTTCGTCGAGCCTCACACCTCGTGAATGGTCAAAACAGGAAAGATGCGGCAAGGTTATGAGGGGTAGCACCCTTTAGGATGTGTGCATTTCCTTCTGGAAAAGGGTGGTATCATGGTATGGAGCCCAGATACTTACTCATGTTGAAAACACTTTGTTATGATTGTGTGAATTGATTACGAGCGCTCGGTTGAAAGGTCCCAAAGGACCGGGGGATGGCATATTCGGTCAGTTGTTACTCAGTTAGGGGTAACCCGGCCTTGTGTTGGTAGAGATCCGGTTTGGTTCTCGGGGATGTCCATCCAGAGGCATTCTCATGTGGCAATGGGAAGTTCCTTGGCCTGATCATTCGTTGGAAATCCAAAGAAACAATACGAAACCTTGTACGGTATTAGTTGTAGAACCTGCCATCTAATATGGTAGCTATAGTAGGCATAATATAATGGTACCTATGCTGGCTAAGATTTATATTCTACTTTCGAAATATTTTTCTTACACTATGCACTAGTAATAATATCAAATGTTCTTTTTAATGCGTATCAAGCATCTTTGACTATCATAAGAAGAAATCTCCTCCAAGTCTGCGTTTGCATTGTGTGTGTGGCGGGAGGTCTTATGGTAGTCTCATTTTTTAAAAGCATTGCGAATTGACTTTAAAAAATATTTTCTTTGAATATTTTGAAAGATAAACTGTTTTGTTGCTCACACCAGTCCCACGACTGATCCGGAGTTTATTGTTTCTTTCCTAAACTCTGGGTGCTCATTATATTTCTACACGAGCAGTCTAGAGTTGGGTTTTTCAGATAGTTAGATATAGTGGATTATCTGGAGTTAGTTCAGTCTTTGGACCACACCAGTCTTGCTGAGCTTGGTGATATGTTATTGGGAGTTCGAGCTACTGCTGGATTGATTCTTGGAAATGGAGTTACAGTTCCGATTTGGAGTTCTTCGTTGAAGACTATCTTAGAGTTATTTGTTTCGCTGCTAGATGTTATCTATCGTTTTCTTTCCGCTGCTATTTTATTGTATCATATCTCTGATGTATATTGATATCTATTGGATCATCTGTTGTATCAGATATTGTATCAAAGCTGTATATCAATGTATTATTCTTTTATTCCGCTGTGTTGTTTACTTAATGATTGTTATAAGCTCCGGCGAATCGGATTTGAACGGTCGAATCTGTGGCATTCGAATACGATTTGAAGTATGAATGTCGATTTTCGAGCGGGCAAAATCCTAGTCGTTACATTTGGTATCAGAGCTAAGGGTTGAACTTTAGCTCAGGAGTGTAACACATTAAGTAGCTCATTAGAGATAGGGTGAAGTAAATCCTAGAATGAGTAATCCTTAAGATATCCGTTTGAATGCCTCAGTAAATTCTCTTACTATCTACAGATAGTAAGTATGAGTGCAAGAAGAGAACGAGATAGAGGACATGGGAAGACGGCTATAATTAGTCAAAACTCTGTAACAACAGTGGAAACATCTTTCTTATCAAATTTCTTTGATTCGTTTCCAAATTCTTTTGATTGCTTCGTACCAGCTACAAGAAGAAGTTTTGGTGTGGTGATGCTCTACGAATCGTTGTAGAAAATCCTTACTTTGTATCTTCATCGGTTTCTTATCATTTCTTTGATTAAAACTTTGATGAATATGAATTTGAAAATTGAAATTGAAAATTTTAAATGAATAAGAAATTTTAAATTGAGTTAAATTGATTAATAGAATATGTAGAATAATTTGAATTGAATCAATTAAACGATTTTGTTTAAAACCAAATTTGAAATTTTATTATAATTTCTTGTATCTATTGTTGATATTCTGATTTGGTGAGCCAAATGCAGAATTGATATCCAATTTGATCTGAAAAGATATTTCTCTATCTTTCATCTATCTGTGTTGTTTTCGTGCCTGCGAATTTCGAGGACGAAATCCTTTTAAGGGGGGAAGTTTGTAACGACCCAGGATTTTTATGAATTTAATTGATAATTTAAATAAATTTTTGAATTAAAAAAATTGTAAAATTAATTATAAAGGGCAGCGAGTTTCCCCGATTCAAATAGAAATTATATTAAGTCGTATGAATTTGAAAATTTGTATATATGTGAATATATATGTATATATTGGATTTGAGATAAAATCTTAAATAAATGGTTTTTAAAATAAATAGAAATAAAAATATAAGACGATAAGTATTTAAGTTGAAAATTAATATGTAAGTCATAAGAAAAGAAAAGAAACGACATTTAAATATGAAACAAAGTTGTAAATAAATATGCAAAATAAATAAAAACAAAAATAATATACTTTGGACACAAGTATAAAAATAAATAAATAAATTGATTTAAAAATTTATAAATGATGATAATTTGAGTTATATAAAATATATGTGTACAAAGAGAAATATAAAACAATAATTTTTAAAGTAAAATTTATGATAATTATTTAAACTAAAAATAGAAGTAAATTTAAAATGCAAGAATAAAGCAAATACATTTAAGTAAGCAAAATAAAAGTATATATTTTTACATAAATAAACAAATGCATAAATAAGAAACAAAACAAAGTACGATATATAAACAAAATAAAATAAGCATTAGCAATAAATGTTTCAAATAAATTTATGGTTAGAAATAAATGTTAAAGTTAAATTAGAATTCAATACATAAGTAAAATGAACTACAAGCAAAGTATAAAATATAAATCTAAGAAAAAAATGACAGTAAACAAAATAAAACAAAAACAATAAGTATAAAACTAAACTAAAAAGAATAGTATGCAGCTTGTAAAGATTTGAACAAGCAATGATAAGTGTGTAAACTGAAAATAAAACAAGAAATAGACAAAAGAAAGAAAAATAAAATATGAAAATATGAAGACAGGAAAAAAAAAATGTATGCATACAACAAGAATATATATATCTTTGAACTTGCAAAATGAGTAAACAAAATATCCACAAAACAAGTAAATGACAAAGTACAAATATGCATGAACAAGTAAAGTAAGAACTGTACATAACATAACAAATAAGATAAGCATGTACACAACAAACAATTAATGCAACATGCTTCATGCATTTAATGCAAGCATACCAAGCCATGCCTATTATACAAAGATATCACACTGTATAAGTTTATCACCCTGAACACTTTTCTTTTATATATATCAACTTATTTAACTTCAGTTCGTTCACAACGTAACTAAGCAAAGCTAGAAAAGAAAAACAGAAGCAAGATATCAAAGCAAAGATTCAACTGAAAAAAAGAAATCAAACTTCAATCAGATCTAAAATCAAATGCAAAACAAGCTCTGTCAATTTTCTCTGGCAAACACTATGAGCAACTTATTTTTTTACCAGTTCTTTGAATCCAACGCCTATGAACCTATGAGCAGACCCCTGAAAACAAAATCTTCCTGTCATCTATTTGTTGCTTGTGAATTTAGGAGTAGATTTGCCAGTGAAAAGTTTGTTGCATATGAATGAATCTGGGTGTTTATATGAGTAAGTTTATGAATACAGACATCTCTGTTTATCTCATCCACAACCTGAACAACATAAATAAATCTACATCCAAATTAACATTTTTATGTGATGGTTTCTAAATGACAAAAAAAAAAGATAGTGAGTAAAACTTACACTTCAAAGCTTTAAGTTAATTAAAAACATTACAAGATCCAGTGATAATAAAGTCGGTATATGTTTGGTTTTAAATATAGATTCTGTGTTTGTTTTATGACATTTTGTTATCCTCTGTGGAAGTTACAGGGTCAAAAATATTCAATCCAGACACAAAATATAATCATTAATTTTTGTTAGGCTCAAAATCATCAATAATCAAGTTTGTTTAAACTTAGATTTCGGCATAAAATTTTGTTTTCTGCATAATGATGAAGAACAGGTTTTGTAAACCCAGTTTTACAGGAAATAGTCCAACATATGATGAATTCAGATAGTTTTAAACATGGATTCATTTGTACAATTTGAATAAGCATACAAAGTGATGATTTTTAAAAGCAATATGATGATTTTAACTTAAGTAGTTTAAGAGCAGTTCGAAATTTAACCAAATTTACATTTTTTCTAATTTCCGGCAAACGATCCAATAATAATCATTGAAATTTGGTTTGAAGCTTGTATGAACCTCGGTGACGATAGGAAAAATGCAAAAAAAATTATTCAATGCGAGGATTTTAGGGTCGATTCGAATATAGGGTTAGGTTTGAGTTTTATCTGGGGTCTGTTAAAACGAAATTTTCGTCACCGTGACTTGATCGAGCTTCTCGCGGTTCTGGGAGGTGGTAGGGAAGAGTATGGCCATGACGTGGACGGAGTTTCATCGCCTCCATGGGTCGGGGTTGGTCGAACGTGACGTTTTTCTGGAGAGTATTCAAGCTTTGGTTCGAGCTTCAGGTGAATTTTCAATTTCGACTGTTATTCGAAATAATGGGTTTCGATTTCGAGTTGCAGGTCAAATCGTGGTTTGTTGATGGTGTCGCCGGAGGTAGGATTGTCGTTGACGATCTGTGCACGTGCACGACGTTGGTCGTGTGTCAGGGAACGTTGCTTCGAGGCAACTCGAAGTGGAGCTTGGGATTTTCGTGGCTTGACTCGAGTTTTTGCGTGAGTGTACGTGCCTTATTTTTTTTACTTAACAGGATAAAGAGAGAAGGGAAGAAGATAGGATCAGGGAAGGGGGGAAGGAGTTGCGTGAAGACAGGGGAGAGACTCGGGAAAATTCTCGTGTGTTTCGAATTTTGCTCGAAGCAAATAGAAGGGGGGCTCGAGTAAAAGTTGTTGCAGTTTTTTTTTTACCTAAAACTGTTTTGGTTTGGAAATTTTAAAAACCAAAAATTTAAATTTTAAACCAAGATTTTTAGAGCTGAATTCAAATTAAAATGTTAACGTAAATTCAAGCTGAATGTAGAGTTTAGTTTGAATATAAATAAGGTTTAAATTTAAATTGTTTTAATAATTTAAAAGCAATTCAAAATATATTAAAGAAATTTGAAATGGAGTTGAAATTTTAAATGAAAAATTTAAGCAAGTTGAAATTAAAAGGTTAAATTTAAATTTAAATCTGAATTAAAGATAATTTGAATCCTAGTCTGAAATCAAAGAAGTTTTAATATTTAAATTGTTTAAATTTGATTTGTGATGATAATTAAAACATTAGTTAGAAAATGTTTTAAAATTGAATTAGTAAAGATAAAATGATATGCACTCATTAAATTAGTTCAAGTGAATAATTGATTAATTTATTTAAATCAAGAAATTAAGATTTGAGTTAAATTAATTAAGGTAAATAAATTTGTAAATAAGATTTATTAATTTAATAAAGAGTTGTCTTTTAAACAAATGATTAAGGTTATTTAATCAAGTAATTAAGATTTATTAAGTTACAGTTTAGAACTTAATTTATTAAATAATTAGTGATTAAACATATGATTTTAAAGGTTAATTAAATGATAATTAACAATAGTTAAATTGAGTTTAATTACTTAAGAATAGTAATTAAATAATTATGAATAGTTAATAAGGATCATTTACCTGAAATTTATTTTGATAATAAATGTGAAAAGAATTATTCATAGAAATTTGATCTGATTTTAATTTATCAGATAATTGAATTAATCCTACCTATGAATTCTTGGATTATATTGGAGGGTAAACTGTTTGATATCCCTGTTATATGATGCTTTATGATTATCCTGATTTATGTTGTGATCTATGATGAAATTTATTATCTGTGATATATATATGTCTGCGAATCTGTGTATGAAAGATAAGCGTTATAAATTTATATCGCTTATCGAATATATTGTTGAATTTGATCTGTGATGATTGAATGATGTTGCACTATTGTGTTAAAACCCTGGACCACACCATACACACACAAATATGGATTTCACGAGGAAATCGATTAAGTCACAGATTTTTGAAATAGTTTAAAATTTGAATTTTTAAATTCAAATGTTTTGGAAATGGAATTGGAATAGAAGTGAAAAGCTTTTGAAATGGAATTTCAAAGATGGAAATTTATTTTGAATAACTGGATTAAGTGTTGAAATTTAAATACTTTAATTTAAATTTGAATTCAATATTCAAATTGAATTCTGTAATTTGAAATTAGGGATTAATGATATTATACTAGTCATTATGAGTTAAATCATTTTTAAAGTATTATTTTTGGAAATTGGAATTTAACCCAGGAATTTCAACTCGTATAAATGAATCAGATTTCCAAAATGAAAACTGTTGTTTTCAAATGATAAACGCTTTTAGATAAGAACTGAGATTCCAGTTAATTAGGGGAATTTCAAGATTGAATAGAGAAATGATTTTCCTAAGTTATGAATGAATCCTTTTTGAAAGCTATGAATTAAATCTGTTTATTTTTGACAGATTTAAATTGATGATTTGTTTAAATCAAATTGAAATGAAATTGTTGTGAAGGCTATAAGTTAAATCTTTGATTTAAAGATTTAACGAGTTAATCAAATTGAAATGAAAATTGATTTGGAAAATCTGTGAATGAATCTTTTATTTAAAAGATTAAAATGTGAAAATTGTTTAAAACCATTAAAGGTTGTGAAAATGAATCTTTTTGTTTAAAGATTGAAATGGTAAATTGTTAAGCCATTTGAAGAAAAGTTTTGGGAAATAAGTTGTGACTTAATTGAAATCTCATTATCCATTTATTTTTGAAATATCGTGCTCACTATTCGGTTTAGCCGGGAAAGGACCTTTGTGTCGTATAACCCATTCCGAATATGTGATACGTCGTTATGGATAGCATTTGAAGACCGGTGATGAAGACCGTGTATTTGCGAAAGCGATAGGATGACCTATCGATTGTTTCTGCACCGAGTCGCGCCGGTATAGAAACTCCCTAAGTGATGGGAAATCCGATCGAGATTGTGAGTATCCGGATTGCAAGGACTTCTTCGTAAGTGCCTTCGGTTCTGTTCGAGCCCGGAACAGACTTGTATGGATAGTATGTCTGACATTACAAATTGAGATATAAAGCCGATTTCTTTCAAATATATTTCTGTTGGTGGCGGAGAATCTATTCTCTTAGCTTAACACCCTTCTCTGAGACGTACGAGCTCAGAGGTTATATAGTTGAATGTTATCAGCGATATATTCCCAATTTGGTAATGTGACATGCTGAGTGTTGCTGTGAAATGATCATTGTGTTGATTATTTGTGATAGGATCATTTATTTGATCGTCTATCTTTGTGATCATTTCTATGATCATTTGTTGACCCAAAGCATGGCTTTTGTATAAAGTATGTTTTTGTGGACGTGACTTCGTCGATTCTCACACCTCGTGAATGGTCAAAACAGGAAAGATGCGGCAAGGTTATGAGGGGTAGCGCCCTTTAGGATGTGTGCATTTCCTTCTGGAAAAGGGTGGTATCATGGTATGGAGCCCAGATACTTACTCATGTTGAAAACACTTTGTTATGATTGTGTGAATTGATTACGAGCGCTCGGTTGAAAGGTCCCAAAGGACCGGGGGATGGCATATTCGGTCAGTTGTTACTCAGTTAGGGGTAACCCGGCCTTGTGTTGGTAGAGATCCGGTTTGGTTCTCGGGGATGTCCATCCAGAGGCATTCTCATGTGGCAATGGGAAGTTCCTTGGCCTGATCATTCGTTGGAAATCCAAAGAAACAATACGAAACCTTGTACGGTATTAGTTGTAGAACCTGCCATCTAATATGGTAGCTATAGTAGGCATAATATAATGGTACCTATGCTGGCTAAGATTTATATTCTACTTTCGAAATATTTTTCTTACACTATGCACTAGTAATAATATCAAATGTTCTTTTTAATGCGTATCAAGCATCTTTGACTATCATAAGAAGAAATCTCCTCCAAGTCTGCGTTTGCATTGTGTGTGTGGCGGGAGGTCTTATGGTAGTCTCATTTTTTAAAAGCATTGCGAATTGACTTTAAAAAATATTTTCTTTGAATATTTTGAAAGATAAACTGTTTTGTTGCTCACACCAGTCCCACGACTGATCCGGAGTTTATTGTTTCTTTCCTAAACTCTGGGTGCTCATTATATTTCTACACGAGCAGTCTAGAGTTGGGTTTTTCAGATAGTTAGATATAGTGGATTATCTGGAGTTAGTTCAGTCTTTGGACCACACCAGTCTTGCTGAGCTTGGTGATATGTTATTGGGAGTTCGAGCTACTGCTGGATTGATTCTTGGAAATGGAGTTACAGTTCCGATTTGGAGTTCTTCGTTGAAGACTATCTTAGAGTTATTTGTTTCGCTGCTAGATGTTATCTATCGTTTTCTTTCCGCTGCTATTTTATTGTATCATATCTCTGATGTATATTGATATCTATTGGATCATCTGTTGTATCAGATATTGTATCAAAGCTGTATATCAATGTATTATTCTTTTATTCCGCTGTGTTGTTTACTTAATGATTGTTATAAGCTCCGGCGAATCGGATTTGAACGGTCGAATCTGTGGCATTCGAATACGATTTGAAGTATGAATGTCGATTTTCGAGCGGGCAAAATCCTAGTCGTTACACAAGTATAGTAAGTTAGAAATTTAAACTTAAGTAAATGATTGAAGTTATTTATTTTGAAAATAAGCAGAAAGATGAATACTGCAAATAAATGAAACTGTAGAAAATAAATGTAAATAAAAAGGATAAACCATTATATGAATGAAAAAGAATCAAACAACAAATATTATGAAATGAAATTAATTAAAATTAACTGGATCTATTGGAATTGTTGTTTGTTTTGGTTTACAGTTGTTTAGGTAAGGATACTCTAAATTGGTTGGATGAATAAATAATCTATTTAGTTTCATCTAAGACTGTTGAGTAAATGGTGCACTAAGTAGTTTATTTTCCATCCTATACAATTTAAAGTTTGAAACCGAACAACTATTTGTTTTGTTTGATATGAATGAAAATTGATGTGTGTTGATTTTATGTGATGTTTATTTGCTGGTTGCAAGTGATTGATTTTGTATTGATTTGTTTGATTATGGTTGAAACCACTTTAAATATTTTATTTTATATAATTGTCAACTTTATTGGATTATATAAGTGAAATACAGGTTATGGAAGCAATTCCTACTGCTTTTGGTTTCATAATTAAGCGTTAATCGCCCGACAAATAGGTACGTTTTCGGATTACGGATTTATAGCGCTATTATATTGTTTTCCTGGGTTGGGATATATATTATTTTGGAAATTATATGTTATATATTGTATATTTTGATATTTTATTTTCTCCCGAGCCTCTCTGTAGAAAGGAGACTCTACCAAAAATTTTCGAAAATTTTGAACTTAGAAAATTTTTGAAAATGTTTTCCAAACTTTATAAAATCTGAGTATAAAAAGAATTGATAGTTATAAAATTGGTATATTTTATTTAAAGCAATTAATTTTGTAAGTTTGTTTGATATAAAGTTAATATTTTTGAATGAGATATATTATTTCCTTGATTCTTTCTTTTCCCTTCTTTTTCTTTTTCAGGGACGAAAAGTTTTGAGTGGGGGAGAGTGTAACGACCCGTAAATTTTCAATAATTAAGTTTGGTTATTTTGTTTAAAATTGAGTAATTAATTTAGAAGAAACAAAAAATTTATATAATGAAGCAAACGTAAAAAGGAAATGTAGCAATGGAAAATTAAATAGGACTTTGTGATTTAATATTTGGAGAAATAAATTTGTGTAACTTTTTAATGAACTAATAAGTGAATTAAAACGTAACAATGCTAATTATGGTTAATAATAATTTATAGGATGAATGAAATGACAATTAATGAATTTATTTAAAATTGTAAAGTTATAATGTAATAAATGGTGATTGGTTGGGAAGAATGAACATTCCAACTTAATAAAATAATTCAAATGTTATGTGTGACGCCCCACCTCTATGCTCGCAGTAACAAAGAGTATTAAAAGAATACTGTCTGTTATCACGAAGAATAAGGCTGGATAGGAGCGGCCATCCGTAGTTAGGCCTTACACTAGTATTGGTTACCTCGATAGGAGTGGTATATATTTTTATTCTTTTCATCTCTTCTTTATTTACTCCCATCGACATACCCAATTCCAGTATAAAACGAACTACGATGGTTCATAATAGTTTAGGACAATATATATAATACTAACGCAGATAATCTAAATGCGGAACACATATAATCAAGTCTCATATATATATATGAATATATATATATATAACTAAAGTCAGTTGATATACATGTGATACAATACATATGATACAACTACAACTGTCGACTCTGGAAGTTACATATACAAGTACATTATCGTGAATAATATACATGAATATACAACATCCTATACAATGACACCATCTACTCCAAAATATGAAAAGACTTCATAACTCTAGCAGCAACCCAAAGTAAGATATCAACAACCTGTAAATACTCGGTCTGACCCGAGTATTACATTCAAAAGAAAATAATACACGGGTCAGCCTAATTCAAATTCAGTTATTAATGCATAGAAGTAATAATATTTAAATAGCAATTAGACGACAGTCAAAATAAATTCACCTATCCAATCCTTTAATAAAGAAATCGGATAATGGTAAATATAATGCATAATAACATTAAACAACAAATCATCAGATTCAAATCATCAACAAAGATAAATGAAAATAATATCAATGAAGATAATTTTGAAAAACATCAGAATTGCCTAATCGGCAATTAACATCAAAATCTAATTATTAATAAATAACTAAAAACTCAATATCTAATTATCAAATAGATAATTAGATAACAACAAAATGATCAAATGAAACTAAATCAAATTAAACAATTGAAATATCACTTAAAAACATCAATTCTAATTTGCTGCAGTACACGCTAACGTGTACTGCCTCGCTAATACGGCATATGAAATACGAAAAAGATCAATGGATCAAAAGCAAAAGAAATATCAATTAAAATCAATACTCTGTGGCTGCAGTACACGCACGCGTGCGCTGCCTCGCCACTATAGTGATGAAATACATAAGAGCTCAGTGCATCAAAATGCAATACAAAGTCAAATCCAAGCTACAAGCTGGATTCAACTCAAGTGAATTCGAAATACAAATCCAAATGCCATCAAGTGGTACAAGTCCACATATAGAAATATGCAGAAAATGACAGTAACGAACTCAGAGATGCAGCACAGTGTACCACAAAGCAAACCCATAGGAACATGCATACAGGGATCTCCAGTGAACTCAACAAAATTGTCGAATTCAATTGCAACTGAGAAATGAATAATGCAAACCAACATCGGTGACAGAGCGTAAAAAATGAAATGGTTATAAATAACCATATATGCACACTGCAGCAACTCAAGTCAGTTGCATCAGTCTCTACACAAATCTAATGTGCAAATACAACAAAGCTCAATTGAACTGGACAAAACAAACTTCGATAAGTATCTGATTCAAGTGCATATACAGGAATGCAATGGTTGTTTCAAAAATATGCTACAGGATGAACAAACCCAATGCAAACAACTGAATTCAAATGAACGGCAACAACATATGCAATGCTTCAACAGTACAAAAATAATGCACCGAGAAGACTAACAGATAAAGGTGACACTGATACACAGGAGAACCGGACATCAACACAGTTCGCACTGCACATGACTCACCCAAGTTGATATGCAAATATGTACCCAAGCATCAGGTCAAAAAGTGCAGCAAGCTACACCATACAATTTCACTACTACATAATGGAACAAGCACAAGTGCAGCAGCAAGTAACTAAATACAAGGGCAGTGACCTTATACTATGATGAACAGGCAGCAAGCCTATATGCAACATGATCAAACTCAATACAACATGACAGTAAGATGGCCAAGTGACAACATGAAGGAACCAGACCACACAGTCAAGCTGCGGACAGGAATTAAGCAACTTAAATGCAACAGTTACCTAACAGAGTGTACATGAATTTAACTATAGGTACAAGACCGAACCAACCTTTCAAACAACATGAAGTGAATCACAACCCAAAGGAGTGACATGACCAACAGATTCTAAATGAAACACACATGAATAAGGCTCAGTAATGAAACAACAACATCAAGTGATGCAACATCACAAAATCAAAGCTATCAAGTCAATTCCTGATACCAGATGAACACATGCTTAATGCAAACAACTAACGTACAGTGCAACTCAATGATGCAACATTTTGATATGTACCAATATGCTATGCAGTGAAGCCCAATCAAACAGAGGGATCAATATGGCAACACAGCAAGCACATGAATGCACAATGCAAGCTACAACTCCAAAAGACCAAGTGCAAATAGATAATGCAGAGTAGTTTCAAGTCAATATACAAACAAACATGCTCAGTGTCGACTAAGGCACAGAGAAAATTCAAGTGAAGCTAATTGAAAATCAAGGCATCTTGTATATACACAATGACAACTAAAGTAGTGGAACAGCAACAACTGGAATGAGCACAACATCAAAAATCAAGTTTACAGTTGAAGACAACTGCAGTGCAAAACCGTGAGCTATTGAGAAAGCACATGGATTCACAAATCAATTTCAAGCAAAAAGAATCAAGACCGAAGTCAGATGAACAAAACAAAGCTCCAATTAGATAACAATACACATGAATCAAATAACTCGAGTACAATGCCAATATCAAAAATACAGCAAAATCAGAGCGAACCAACAGTGGACAAAGCCACAACAGTTCAGTTTGCAGAAGTTTCAAGTCAACTAAATGAACAAGGTCGAAATTGCTATAGAGATAGACACAAAATTGGCTGGAGACGAAGCACACAGGAACAAAATCAACATTATTAAAAACAAGCCAAAGTAACAAGGAATTCAAAGCCGTGAAAATCACAAAATCAAGAATATACGAATTCGAACTAGATGTTAGTAGATCACTCACCTTATTCGAAGAACCCCAAATCGCAACGAAGACGAACTCGAACCCAGTGTCAAAACATCTCAGAGACGAGCAACCGATAGAGCAATGAATCGAGTTAACTTGAGCAGTTGAAGTCGACCCTTTTCGATTTTTATATAGCCCTAATTTTGATTCGAATGAGAGCGAACGAATGAATTTGAGGCCGCCATTTTTTTCGCTTCTGTGTTTATTGCTTAGGGTTTGAAAATGAAAATCATGGAGAGAGAGAGAGTGGAACGGTATTGAAGATTATCACCCACCCACTACAACCATGGGTCAAGATATTTCTTAAGGACCAAAACAACACTTAACCAATTTTTTTCAAAGAATTTTCAACTCGATTGAAAGCTTCGATTAGCAATTAGCTAGGACAATAATCGTTTAATGACGATTATAAATTGGGCATAACATCGGGTTGTTACAGACTCCCCTCCTTATAAAAATTGCGTCCCCGCAATTTTCATAATTAAGGTCATCAATAACAATCATTTTTCTAACATAAACTGGTTAAGCTAGAAAAATAAAGGTCAAAAACACAAATGCTAAAGAACTCTTTTAATTTCATAAAAGAAATTTACAAATTCTCAACAAAATCTAACTATCAATAGACAATCAGAAAACAACAATACTGAATAAATGCAATTATCAGCACTATACAATTATCAATTAGATAATTAGAATACAGAATCACAAAACAACAATATCTAATTATCAAAAAAACGATAATCAACTCTCAAATCAACAAATATTCGATTATCAAAAACGATAATCAAATCTCAAATCGACAAATATGCGATTATCAAAAACGATAATCAAATCCCAAATCGACAAATATTCGATTATCAAAAACGATAATCAAATCCCAAATCAACAAATATTTGATTATCAAAAACGATAATCAAATCTCAAATCAACAAATATTCGATTATCAAAAACGATAATCAAATCTCAAATCAACAAATATTCGATTATCAAAAACGATAATCAAATCTCAAATCAACAAATATTCGATTATCAAAAACGATAATCAAATCTCAAATCAACAAATATTCGATTATCAAAAACGATAATCAAATCTCAAATCAACAAATGTTCGATTATCAAAAACGATAATCAAATCTCAAATCAACAAATATCTAATTATCAAAAGCGATAATTAGAATCAACAAATATCTGATTATCAAAAACGATAATCAAATCTCAAATCAACAAATATCTAATTATCAAAAGCTATAATTAGAATCAACAAATATCCGATTATCAAAAACGATAACAAATCTCAAATCAACAAATATTCGATTATCAAAAACGATAATCAAATCTCAAATCAACAAATATTCGATTATCAAAAACGATAATCAAATCTCAAATCAACAAATATTCGATTATCAAAAACGATAATCAAATCTCAAATCAACAAATATCTAATTATCAAAAGCGATAATTAGAATCAACAAATATCTAGAATCAATTAAGATAACTAGAAAATCAATATAAAAGGTGGATCGATCCCAACAAATGGCGAGTTTTAGCTACGCCGCACGTGCATCAACAAATGGCCGAAGCCTACCAAGTACCCAACATAATTTTGGCACCCAACAAATGACCCGAAGGTCTGGTACTGGTATTGACCCGAAGGTCAAACAAATGACCCGGAGGTCCAACATAGTGGCTCGAAAGCACACGAAAATCATCAAATATTTCAATTAACGAGTCCGGAATTAACCAAAATAGCAAACGCACATGTCCCATACCACGTGTTTTACTAAATCGTTTAAATCTCTTCATCGATTCCTTGAAAGTGCAAAATTGTGTATTCCAAAAATAACATTTCACATTCTCAAACGGACAAGTCCGGAATTAAGCGAATCAGTAAAAAAAAGGGGTCATAATCCTCGATTTTGCTGAAACGTTTAAATCGCTTCCTCATTCTTCTGAAAGCGCAAACTGTAAAATTTCTGAAAATAATTTCATTTATTTTATAAAAGTAATAATTTACATTCTCAAACGAACAAGTCCGGAATTAAGCAAATCAGTAAAAGAAAGGGTTCATAGTCCTCGATTTTGCTGAATCGTTTAAATCGCTTCCTCATTCCTTTGAAAGCGTAAACTATAAAAATTTTGGAAAACAATTTTATTTTTAAAACAATTTGTAAATCCGTGATAAAACAGCAACATTAGTGACAATTTCGACAAGGAAATTGGACTTCTCAAAATACCGTAAAAACGGACAACAAAATCAGCATTGGTGTAAAAAATCCCGTTATAAAATAACGGCAACAAAATACGTTTAAAACCAAACATCGGTTCAACGTAAAAATAATGCGGTAACATGCAACATAAATTTGCACGTATACCGCCAAAATGAACAAAGAAATTATTCAATTATATCCTCAATGAAGATATTTTTAAAACAGCAAAAATCTAATCAGCATGTGATTAGCATCAAAGAAAACCAACAAGAATTTCAACAAATCAAAACTCCGGGTTAAACAACATAATGAAATTAATTTCATTTTCATATTTTGATTTTTTTTTATTTCAAAATAATTATCATCTGTACTCAGCGAAGCAGTCACACTGTTTTCGCCGCGCACTCTGATAAACAGAACACAATTAAATCAATCATCAAAATACAAACTCACTTTTATTTTTAAATAAGGGTATTTATAAAATTTCATCACAATTTCAAAACTTTTAGTTTTGACTCAAGACACAATAAAAACATCGACAAATAGTTGTAACACATGTTCCATCTAAGTTATGGTTTATATTATGTCCATAAACCCCAAGCTCTGATACCAACTGTGACGCCCCACCTCTATGCTCGAAATAACAAAGAGTATTAAAAGAATACTGTCTATTATCACGAAGAATAAGGCTGGATAGGAGCGTCCATCCGTAATTAGGCCTTACACTAGTATTGGTTACCTCGATAGGAGTGATATATATTTTTATTCTTTTCATCTCTTCTTTATTTACTCCCATCGACATACCCAATTCTAGTATAAAACGAACTACGATGGTTCATAATAGTTTAGGACAATATATATAATACTAACGCAGATAATCTAAATGCGGAACACATATAATCAAAAGTCTCATATATATATATATATGTATGTATATATATAACTGAAGTCGGTTGATATACATGTGATACAATACATATGATACAACTACAACTGTCGACTCTGGAAGTTACATATACAAGTACATTATCGTGAATAATATACATGAATATACAACATCCTATACAATGACACCATCTACTCCAAAATATGAAAAGACTTCATAACTCTAGCAGCAACCCAAAGTAAGATATCAACAACCTGTAAATACTCGGTCTGACCCGAGTATTACATTCAAAAGAAAATAATACACGGGTCAGCCTAATTCAAATTCAGTTATTAATGCATAGAAGTAATAATAATTAAATAGCAATTAGACGACAGTCAAAATAAATTCACCTATCCAATCCTTTAATAAAGAAATCGGATAATGGTAAATATAATGCATAATAACATTAAACAACAAATCATCAGATTCAAATCATCAACAAAGATAAATGAAAATAATATCAATGAAGATAATTTTGAAAAACATCAGAATTGCCTAATCGGCAATTAACATCAAAATCTAATTATTAATAAATAACTAGAAACTCAATATCTAATTATCAAATAGATAATTAGATAACAACAAAATGATCAAATGAAACTAAATCAAATTAAACAATTGAAATATCACTTAAAAACATCAATTCTAATTTGCTGCAGTACACGCTAACGTGTACTGCCTCGCCAATACGGCATATGAAATACGAAAAAGATCAATGGATCAAAAGCAAAAGAAATATCAATTAAAATCAATACTCTGTGGCTGCAGTACATGCACGCGTGCGCTGCCTCGCCACTATAGTGATGAAATACATAAGAGCTCAGTGCATCAAAATGCAATACAAAGTCAAATCCAAGCTACAAGCTGGATTCAACTCAAGTGAATTCGAAATACAAATCCAAATGCCATCAAGTGGTACAAGTCCACATATAGAAATATGCAGAAAATGACAGTAACGAACTCAGAGATGCAGCACAGTGTACCACAAAGCAAACCCATAGGAACATGCATACAGGGATCTCCAGTGAACTCAACAAAATTGTCGAATTCAATTGCAACTGAGAAATGAATAATGCAAACCAACATCGGTGACAGAGCCTAAAAAATGAAATGGTTATAAATAACCATATATGCACACTGCAGCAACTCAAGTCAGTTGCATCAGTCTCTACACAAATCTAATGTGCAAATACAACAAAGCTCAATTGAACTGGACAAAACAAACTTCGATAAGTATCTGATTCAAGTGCATATACAGGAATGCAATGGTTGTTTCAAAAATATGCTACAGGATGAACAAACCCAATGCAAACAACTGAATTCAAATGAACGGCAACAACATATGAAATGCTTCAACAGTACAAAAATAATGCACTGAGAAGACTAACAGATAAAGGTGACACTGATACACAGGAGAACCGGACATCAGCACAGTTCGCACTGCACATGACTCACCCAAGTTGATATGCAAATATGTACCCAAGCATCAGGTCAAAAAGTGCAGCAAGCTACACCATACAATTTCACTACTACATAATGGAACAAGCACAAGTGCAACAGCAAGTAACTAAATACAAGGGCAGTGACCTTATACTATGATGAACAGGCAGCAAGCCTATATGCAACATGATCAACTCAATACAACATGACAGTAAGATGGCCAAGTGACAACATGAAGGAACCAGACCACACAGTCAAGCTGCGGACAGGAATTAAGCAACTTAAATGCAACAGTTACCTAACAGAGTGTACATGAATTTAACTATAGGTACAAGACCGAACCAACCTCCCAAACAACATGAAGTGAATCACAACCCAAAGGAGTGACATGACCAACAGATTCTAAATGAAACACACATGAATAAGGCTCAGTAATGAAACAACAACATCAAGTGATGCAACATCACAAAATCAAAGCTATCAAGTCAATTCCTGATACCAGATGAACACATGCTTAATGCAAACAACTAACGTACAGTGCAACTCAATGATGCAACATTTTAATATGTACCAATATGCTATGCAGTGAAGCCCAATCAAACAGAGGGATCAATATGGCAACACAGCAAGCACATGAATGCACAATGCAAGCTACAACTCCAAAAGACCAAGTGCAAATAGATAATGCAGAGTAATTTCAAGTCAATATACAAACAAACATGCTCAGTGTCGACTAAGGCACAGAGAAAATTCAAGTGAAGCTAATTGAAAATCAAGGCATCTTGTATATACACAATGCCAACTAAAGTAGTGGAACAGCAACAACTGGAATGAGCACAACATCAAAAATCAAGTTTACAGTTGAAGACAACTGCAGTGCAAAACCGTGAGCTATTGAGAAAGCACATGGATTCACAAATCAATTTCAAGCAAAAAGAATCAAGACCGAAGTCAGATGAACAAAACAAAGCTCCAAGTAGATAACAATACACATGAATCAAATAACTCGAGTACAATGCCAATATCAAAAATACAGCAAAATCAGAGCGAACCAACAGTGGATAAAGCCACAACAGTTCAGTTTGCAGAAGTTTCAAGTCAACTAAATGAACAAGGTCGAAATTACTATTGAGATAGACACAAAATTGGCTGGAGACGAAGCACACAGGAACAAAATCAACATTATCAAAAACAAGCCAAAGTAACAAGGAATTCAAAGCCGTGAAAATCACGAAATCAAGAATATACGAATTCGAACTAGATGTGAGTAGATCACTCACCTTATTCGAAGAACCCCAAATCGCAACGAAGATGAACTCGAACCCAGTGTCAAAACTTCTCAGAGACGAGCAACCGATAGAGCAATGAATCGAGTTAACTCGAGCAGTTGAAGTCGACACTTTTCGATTTTTATAAAGCCCTAATTTTGATTCGAACGAGAACGAACGAATGAATTTGAAGCCGCCATTTTTTTCGCTTCTGTGTTTATTGCTTAGGGTTTGAAAATGAAAATCATGGAGAGAGAGAGAGTGGAACGGTATTGAATATTATCACCCACCCACAACAACCATGGGTCAAGATATTTCTTAAGGACCAAAACAACACTTAACCAATTTTTTTCAAAGAATTTTCAAATCGATTGAAAGCTTCGATTAGCAATTAGCTAGGACAATAATCATTTAATGACGATTACAAATTGGGCAAAACATCGGGTTGTTACATTATGGCTTAGTTTTAAATAGAACATAATAAAAACAAATGCAACCAGTGTATTAATGTGTGAAATAATATATGGATTAAGGGTAACTGAATGTAAATTAAGGCGATCATGTTAATGTAAGTTAATTAAACCTGTATTGTGCAAATTGAATGAATTTGCAATAATTGAAAACAATGTAAGAGGATATAACTGATAATAAATTAATATAAGAAAATAAAAGCAAAAGTTGAATTAATCAATGAACTAATGATGAATAAATGGTGATGGAATAAAATTAGTGTTATATATATAGAATAATAACTTGGGTTGATAGGTAACAAACTTTTAAATGCAAATAGAAGCAAATAGGTGACAACTAATATAAGTTGTTATTTATTTAATGTGTCAAATAAACTTTGGTAACCAATTACAGTAAATCTTAAATTTAACGTTTTGTCAATGTAAATTTAAAGTAACAATAAATGTAATAAAGTACTAGAAATGTATATTGTTTTCATAAGATAGTATAAAGGAATGTAAACTTGTGATCTACGTATGAAATAATAACAAAAATAAGGGAAATAGTGTTAATGTAGGTAAAGTTGCGACAAATTGGTCTACTAAATCAAATTTGGATATCAATAATGTAATTTTTATGAGAATTAATGCAAGGACTTAAGGCAGGTATGTAATAAATAAATAGAAATGTGAAATTTTTCATAAGTAATAAATTGGTAAATTTAAGGAATTGAAATAAAGATGTGTTAATGTAAAACTTAATAAATGGAAATTTGAAAGGAAAGGTCAGGTGAGATATTGGAATCGGTTATAGTTGGTTATGAGGTTGAAACGTAAGAAACGAATGTAATTACTTAATTAGCTAATGGAATAATAATAATATAGTTAACGGTAATTTAATAAAAACAGAAGTATTTAAGAATTGTAACGGAAAGGGTGAATGTAATAATGAAATAAATAGGATTGTAAATTTATGCATAGTGTAGTAATCGATATAATGGAAAGTATGAACCCAAGTAAATGAATTAGTTTAGAATATTAATCGCAATTAGCGTGTATATTGGTGGAAAATAATAACATGGAAATAGGGTAGACAATACAAAGGAAAGATGAAAATTTGAACATACTAATGTAATAAAGGGTAAAACAAATGTTATCTTTGTTTATTGAATAATAATTGATTAGATAAAAAGGATTCGGAGTTAAATCAAGTTAATTTATTGAAATAAGTTATAATTAATTGAATTTATTGTGAATGAAATTAATTACTACATTATTTGAAATTAAGGTAAAATAAGGATATTAATGCACTATGCTATAAACCATGACAATTATATCGTAAAATGAAATCAGATGAATAACTAGATGTGTTAAGAATATGGATTTGATTATAGGGAAGTTGAAACCTATAATAAGCGTTATAACCAACATTGAATTGTCATATAAACTTGTATTAAATCATGGTAAAAGTCCAAGTGATTAAAAAGGATGAATTGGTTAGTTTATAAATATTGAATAAAAAGGTGATTAATTAATTTAATATTAATGTATTTAATTGATAGGAAGTAATTGTTCTACTTCTCATTACATTCATTTAGCCCATTTTCAAACTTAATCAACTGAAATTAATGTAATTGAAAATTTTCAATTAATAGGAGAGAGAATAGTAATTGTAATAGGTGCAATTAAAAACAGCTTATGTTTTGTGAAAATATAAGGAAACTTTTGATTCAATGAAATAAAAACATTTACATCAAATAAAATGAATGTTTCATCTGTGAATGTAGGTTTAATTTCATAAAAATAAAGAATAGAATGATTGATTTTAAAGAAAGAAATATATGTTTATTTGAACTGTGTTTTAGCTTACAAATTGATTACAAGAATAGGAAAATAATCTATTTATTACTCTTGTGTGTAAACAATAAATTTATAAACGTGTTTAAATAAACAATTGTTCTATTTTTTTAATCCATTTTAGTTGTCTGTTTTAAAATTTAACTTTGTAAGTAACTGCAATTAATGTAATTCAAATGTTTCAATTAAAAGGAAAGGAAACGTTGATTGCAATTAATAGATTTAATAAAAGAAACGCACGTTTTGTGTTAAACAAAAATGGTTTTTTAATGGAAATAAAAGATCATTTTGAGAAAACAAAATTGAACGTTTTCATTTTTACGGTAAGTATAAATATTTTATTGTGCGTAGATAAAAACCTAAATGCGTACAAAATTCTACTTTCGTTTGCAAACTTTCCCATTCCTAAGTACATTTCCTTATCTATTATTAATGCCTGAAGCTTTAATAATAAAACGTGACATTTATTTTTGTCCCTCCACATTCATTTCCTAATTATAAATAACCTACATCTTATTTCTTCTTTTACATATTGTTTCTCCTAACACCTCATATTCAAAAGCTCTTATTCTTGCAAATCCAAAAGCATTCTTTTATAAAAATGATTTTTTTTCATTTTTCGTACACTTCCTGTCCTCATCTTAGTTGTGCTTCAATCTTTTCCTGAAGCCTCATCTTGAGAAAACGTAAGTACTAAAATTAGTTTATTTATTTATATTTTTAGCGCGTACTAATTTTATTATTTTAATAATATTTCTTGTAACATGAATATCTTTTGCATATAAATTTTGATTCACGCGCGATTTATTGTTGGATTCAAATTTAGATTCCGGACAACATGAAATTGATTTAGTTGAATTTGGAGATTGTTGAGTTTTGCGCTTCTGTTTGGATTTTCATGGGCTAAAATCAAAGATGAGTGTTTTAACTTACTCGCAACTTCTAAAATTTCTTATGTTTGTTAAATTAAATCTGGTTATGATTATGCATTTATTTATGATTTTTGTATATTTTAATCATCATCTCAATTAATTGCACTTATTTAAATTAAATAATTATTTAATTTATTATTGAATATAACTGCCAGTTAATTACCTGTTATGTATTATCAGTTATATATTTATAGTGATTGATTTTTTTGGATTATGATTGTGATGGATGTATGATTTTATGATGGATGAATGGATGTTTTATTTATATCATCATAATCTGCAAGTTCTTTATTGATTTGTCATTATTGATTCAGGATTGCGGTTTGAAATGATATACAATCGCATTTTTATTTTTTTAAATTGCGGATTGAAATGGTAAATATCTGTATCACTTGACCATAGGATAGAAAATTATATACAGACACCGTCGGTGTGTGTGTGTATATATATAATATTATGAAATGATTTTCTATGATTTTGGAAAGGAATATACGGTTTAGTAAATATTAAATTTGATGTTATATAAATATTATTTATATATATAGTTAAATTTTTGAATTTAAGCTATGTATAAAAATTTGATTTATAAAAATGAGTTTAGAAATGGAGTTTGATTGTTTTATATTTGATGGTTTAGTACCTATTTTAGTATTGTATACATAGAGTTTTAATTGACTTAAATGAAATCTAAGTTGGACGATAAATATGAAATTGGATTAAATTGAATTATTTAAGAACCGTACTTGAATAAATTTGAATAATTTAAATGATTCTTATAACTTGATTTGGTTTAAAGTAATTTAAAGTAATATAAAGTTGAGATAAATGAATTTATCAAGTTAAATAAATTGAAAGAATATCCAGTTGTTTGAAGTTAAAAGTTTTACTTAAACTATATGGGATTTATTACGTAAACATTTCAAATCTAAATAATAGTAATTGAAATTGATATATATGGAATTATCAAAGAATTAGTTTTGAAATGGTGGAATATTTAAAGCTTCGAAATATATGAATTGAAATGGTTTATTGAGAGGTTCAAATAAGTATTTGGAATTTATTTCTAAAATTAAAGAAGCGATTTTATTTTATAAAGTAATTAAATATGTAAATCATTGAAGTATATTAAGTTATATTTCAAAGCCATAGATTTCAAGGTATACAGATTTCTTGAAAAGGATATATGTGAAATAAAATGATATCATATTGATTTGGGTTTTAAAATAGAAACGATATCGTAATTATATGGTTTTGAAATGGATATTTTATTCTGGTTTTAAAGTATAAACTTTCTAAAGAGACCGCGGTGTTATAATAATGATTGGTCGTTGAAGAGACCGGGATTGGAAGTTGTCATACTCTCTGCCAACTCTGAAAACCACTTTAACAACCGTGTACGCGGTGGAGATTCCAGAATGAAGTAGGATGGTGGCGGCGTTCCTTTGTGGTAAATACATGGATCCAACTCCCGTGAGTTGGCATAAGGTGGCTAAAACAGGTGCGATTGATGGGTTAATGAGGTAGCACCTTTGATCGGACACATCCCTTCAATATTATACTTTGACTTTTGGATTGATTCGGTGGCCACTTTCGATTTTTTTTATTTGCCGGTATGGCTCGAGGTGGGCGGTAGCTGCACGCTACACGTTACCACCGACCCGGAAGCGTAATTGGTATATCTACCCTGGCATTGCCTAGTTGTGCCGTGTCAACTACCCTAGCACACCTTGTACGAGTTTCTATTTGTGTCGTGCCTATGGAGTATCCTCTGGTAGCCTTCCGATCAGGAGGTATTACGGTACTGTATAGACTATTGGCATTATTTGTGTTAAGGAAAATATTGGATCACTTCTTAACTCTATTTAAAAGTAAGTTTATTTTACTAATAGACACTATTATAATAGCGAAATATTACTACATAGTAAATAGTTTAATGGATTCTTAGGAGATGTGAATCCTGAGCAGCTCTTAAGTTACTGCACTCATATTTATTTCTGTTAATCTAACTCACATAAGATATTTTAGTTCTGACTCGAGTCTTTTGTCTTTTCAATTCGCTCGGGTCGGCCTGAGCATTTCCGGATTCGAAGACTTTAGCTCTGGAGGATGAGGACGAAAATTTATATTACTACTATCTACTATATTATTCCACTACACCATTTTATTCCGCTGCATTGTTATTATCCTTTGGTATGTGAACTCTGATATTTATTGTACAAAGAAAATCAAATGTTTTGTAAAACAGTTTATAAACTGTATATTGATTATTATATTTTATCGTTCCGCTGCAAGATTCTGTTTTGTTTTTTTTCTTCTCTGCTTTTCTTATTTACCCCATAACAATCCGCCCTTTTGTATGTTTTAAGTCTGACGTGTGTGGTTTATCGTCGATTTAAAGCGTACGAAAAGGCGGGATTTTACATCTGGTATCAGAGCTTTGGTTTAGCGATAAACCTTAACTTTGTGGGGTTTGACTCTTTATTAATAGGGTAGTAATACCCTAGATGAGTCGCTGAGTGTATATATGAGAGAGCGTATTTATTAGTGTTATAAAAAGGTTTTAATATTGTGTTATCTGTTCCATTTTGTATTTATAAATTTCGGTTGGTGCATGGGATGCTACGACATCAATAGGGATTTCTAAACACCTAATAGGACAGACCGACATTATATTTGGTTTTAATATAGGTGAATGAAATAATTTTGCCTATTATATTTTCTATATATATAAAGGAAATTTTTATAAAGTTATATTTGGTAGTATTATATTGGTTGTTAGGTAACGAAATTTTTAAATAATAGTTGAAATAAGATTGAAAATAAAATAAATGAAAATTGGGAATTTAGAACTTAAGTTTCGGGGTTTTGAAAATTTCTTTTGAATGATTTTGGAATATAGTGATAATATTATTTCGAAGTATTTTCTGATATAAATATTTCAATATAATTTGAAAGAAATGTTTTAAAGAAGATTTTGGAAAAATAAGTTCTGTACTTCCTTCTCTGTCGTTGGAAAATAATTTCGGTGAGGGCGGCCGCATCATCGACATTCATTTCCGAGTTTCGAAGTGGGAAGGCCACTGTAGTAGTTTTTTATAGATTTGTTTTGATAAACCAAACAAAAAAAATTGTTTTAATTATAACTAGATATATAAGTTTTAAGTATAACCCTTTATCTATTATCTTTAAACTGATTTGAAATTTAACCTGGTATTTAATTCTTAAGTTCCGATTAATTAATAGTTTCAATTATTGTAGTGAAATGGAATGTAACCAATTAATAATTGGAGCCTTTAATTTAAAGAAGGAATTTAATGCTAGGTTATGAATGAAATTAAAGGTAATTTGAAACTGTACCTATGAAACAAAGAACAATATTATTGAACATTTAGTTAAATAAAAGGAATAGAAATAAACTTAGGCAACCTTCTATTGCATCCTTAAAAGCATATATAACTTACCAAAAGGTATAAAAAGTTGAAATGTTAATAAGAAAATGTAATAGATATTATACAATAAAGAAACTTGAGGTAATGAAAGTAATTAATGAAATTCTTTAATAAATCAAAATTTGGTGTTGTAGTGTTATGAACTCAAGTATAATTGAAATACTACTAATTAAATATAATAGAGGCAAGTATTGTAAGTTAGAAATTTAAACTTAAGTAAATGATTGAAGTTATTTATTTTGAAAATAAGCAGAAAGATGAATACTGCAAATAAATGAAACTGTAGGAAATAAATGTAAATAAAAAGGATAAACCATTATATGAATGAAAAAGAATCAAACAACAAATATTATGAAATGAAACTAATTAAAATTAACTGGATCTATTGGAATTGTTGTTTGTTTCGGTTTACAGTTGTTTAGGTAAGGATACTCTAAATTGGTTGAATGAATAAATAATCTATTTAGTTTCATCTAAGACTATTGAGTAAATGGTTCACTATGTAGTTTATTTTCCATCCTGTACAATTCAAAGTTTGAAACCGAACAACTATTTGTTTTGTTTGATATGAATGAAAATTGATGTGTGTTGATTTTATGTGATGTTTATTTGCTGGTTGCAAGTGATTGATGTTGTATTGATTTGTTTGGTTATGGTTGAAACCACTTTAAATATTTTATTTTATATAACTGTCAACTTTATTGGATTATATAAGTGAAATACAGGTTATGGAAGCAATTGCTACCGCTTTTGGTTTCATAATTAAGCGTTAATCGCCCGATAAATAGGTACGTTTTCGGATTACGGATTTATAGCGCTATTATATTGTTTTCCTGGGTTGGGATATATATTGTTTTGGAAATTATATGTTATATATTGTATATTTTGATATTTTATTTTCTCCCGAGCCTCTCTGTAGAAAGGAGACTCTACCGAAATTTTTCGAAAATTTTGAACTTAGAAATTTTTTGAAAATGTTTTCCAAACTTTATAAAATCTGAGTATAACAAGAGTTGATAGTTACAAAATTGGTATATTTTATTTAAAACAATTAATTTTGTAAGTTTGTTTGATATAAAGTTAATATTTTTGAATAAGATATATTATTTCCTTGATTCTTTCTTTTCCCTTCTTTTTCCTTTTCGGGGACGAAAAGCTTTGAGTGGGGGAGAGTGTAACGACCCGTAAATTTTCAATAATTAAGTTTGGTTATTTTGTTTAAAATTGAGTAATTAATTTAGAAGAAACAAAAAATTTATAGTTTATAATGAAGCAAACGTAAAAAGGAAATGTAGCAATGGAAAATTAAATAGGACTTTGTGATTTAATATTTGGAGAAATAAATTTGTGTAACTTTTTAATGAAATAATAAGTGAATTAAAACGTAACAATGCTAATTATGGTTAATAATAATTTATAGGATGAATGGAATGACAATTAATGAATTTATTTAAAATTGTAAAGTTATAATGTAATAAATGGTGATTGGTTGGGAAGAATGAACATTCCAACTTAATAAAATAATTCGAATGTTATGGCTTAGTTTTAAATAGAATATAATAAAAACAAATGCAACTAGTGTTTTAATGTGTGAAATAATATATGGATTAAGGGTAACTGAATGTAAATTAAGGCGATCATGTTAATGTAAGTTAATTAAAGTTGTATTGTGTAAATTGAATGAATTTGCAATAATTAAAAATAATGTAAGAGGATATAACTGGTAATAAACTAATATAAGAAAATAAATGTAAAGGTTGAATTAATCAATGAATTAATGATGAATAAATGGTGATGGAATAAAATTAGTGTTATATATGTAGAATAATAACCTGGGTTGATAGGTAACAAATTTTTAAATGCAAATAGAAGCAAATAGGTGACAACTAATATAAGTTGTTATTTATTTAATGTGTCAAATAAACTTTGGTAACCAATTACAATAAATCTTAAATTTAACGTTTTGTCAATGTAAATTTAAAGTAACAATAAATGTAATAAAGTACTAGAAATGTATATTGTTTTTATAAGATAGTATAAAGGAATGTAAACTTGTGATCTACGTGTGAAATAATAACCAAAATAAGAGAAATAGTGTTAATGTAGGTAAAGTTGCAACAAATTGGTCTACTAAATCAAATTTGGATATCAATAATGTAATTTTTATCAGAATTAATGCAAGGACTTAAGGCAGGTATGCAACAAATAAATAGAAACGTGAAATTTTTCATAAGTAATAAATTGGTAAATTTAAGGAATGGAAATAAAGATGTGTTAATGTAAAACTTAATAAATGGAAATTTGAAAGGAAATGTCAGGTGAGATATTGGAATCAGTTATAGTTGGTTATGAGGTTGAAACGTAAGAAACGAATGTAATTACTTAATTAGCTAATGGAATAATAATAATATAGTTAACGGTAATTTAATAAAAGCAGAAGTATTTAAGAATTGTAACGGAAAGGGTGAATGTAATAATGAAATAAATAGGATTGTAAATTTATGCATAGTGTAGTAATCGATATAATGGAAAGTATGAACTCAAGTAAATGAATTAATTTAGAATATTAATCGCAATTAGCGTGTATATTGGTAGAAAATAATAACATGGAAATAGGGTAGACAATACAAAGGAAAGATGAAAATTTGAACATACTTATGTAATAGAGGATAAAACAAATGTTATCTTTGTTTATTGAATAATAATTGATTAGATAAAAAGGATTCGGAGTTAAATCAAGTTAATTTATTGAAATAAGTTATAATTAATTGAATTTATTGTGAATGAAATTAATTACTACATTATTTGAAATTAAGGTAAAATAAGGATATTAATGCACTATGATATAAGCCATGATAATTATATCGTAAAATGAAATCAGATGAATAACTAGATGGGTTAAGAATATGGATTTGATTATAGGGAAATTGAATATTGTAATAAGTGTTATAACCAACATTGAATTGTCAGATAAACTTGTATTAAATCATGGTAAAAGTCCAAGTGATTAAAAAGGATGAATTGGTTAGTTTATAAATATTGAATAAAAAGGTGATTAATTAATTTAATACTAATATATTTAATTGATAGGAAGTAATTGTTCTACTTCTCATTACATTCATTTAGCCCATTTTGAAACTTAATCAATTGAAATTAATGTAATTGAAAATTTTCAATTAATAGGAGAGAGAATACTAATTGTAATAGGTGCAATTAAAAGCAGCTTATGTTTTGTGAAAATATAAGGAAAATTTTGATTCAATGAAAGAAAAACATTTACATCAAATAAAATGAATGTTTCATCTGTGAATGTAGGTTTAATTTCATTAAAATAAAGAATAGAAAGATTGATTTTAAAGAAAGAAATATATGTTTATTTGAACTGTGTTTTAGCTTACAGATTGATTACAGAATAGTAAAATAATCTATTTATTACTCTTGTGTATAAACAATAAATTTATAAACGTGTTTAAATAAACAATTGTTCTAATTTTTTTAATCCATTTTAGTTGTCTGTTTTAAAATTTAACTTTGTAAGTAACTGCAATTAACGTAATTCAAATGTTTCAATTAACAGGAAAGGAAACATTGATTGCAATCAATAGATTTAATAAAAGAAACGCACATTTTGTGTTTAAAAAAAAGGGTGTTTTAATGGAAATAAAAGATCATTTTGAGAAAATAAAATTGAACGTTTTCATTTCTAAGGTAAGTATAAATATTTTATTATGCGTTCATAAAACCTAAATGCGTACAAAATCTACTTTCGTTTGCAAACTTTTCCATTCCTACGTACATTTCCTTATCTATTATTAATGCCTGAAGCTTTAATGATAAAACGTGGCATTTATTTTTGTCTCTCCACATTCATTTCCTAATTTTAAATAACCTACATCTTATTTCTTCTTTTACATATTGTTTCTCCTAACACCTCATATTCAAAAGCTCTTATTCTTGCAAATCCAAAAGCATTCTTTTATAAAAATGATTTTTTTTCATTTTTCGACACTTTCTGTCCTCATCTTAGTTGTTCTTCAATCTTTTCCTGAAGCCTCATCTTGAGAAAACGTAAGTATTAAAATTTGTTTATTTATATATATTTTTAACGCGTACTAATTTTTATTTTAATAATATTTCTTGTAACATGAATATCTTTTGCATATAAACTTTGATTCACGCGCGATTTCTTCTATTGGATTCAAATTTATATTCCGAACAACATGAAATTGATTTAGTTGAATTTGGAGATTGTTGAGTTTTGCTGTAACAACCCGCATATTTATCGAGTTTACATTTAAATATTTTTATTTAAATATTAAATCGTTAATCGGATTTTGGTCCGAAAAACTACTTTTTGCAAACGGTCAAATTAGGACTCGAGACCACTTCCATTGAGTTCGAAATGTCGTTTACAACTTTTTAAGTATAAACATCGATAGGTTTGGAGTTAGTGAAATTTCACTAACTTTTCCCGCTTTGGACTTTGGGTTAGTTTGGCCTATTAAGCCCAAGTTCCAACCCTCTTCTCCTCACTCTTCATAAATTTCCTAACTAACTCAAACTTTAGCATTAATGGTGAAGAGAATGGGAAATTAAAACTCCAAGCTCAAATTCAATTGCAACTCCATCATTCAACTCCAAATTCAAGTAGAAGATATTGGATTCAAGCTTTGGATTGCTTCTCCTTGCTTTCAAGCTTCATCTTCATAAATTTTAGTGCAAAGGTGAGATTTCTATCTCACAATTCTAGCCTATAACTATATTGGACTGTTGGGAATGATTCCCTATCATTTTTGCATGCATGTTAGCATTTGGTTTGGATTGGATTGGCAAAAAACTCCAATTTTTAGCGTTTTGTTGAATTTTATGCACTTGAGTCGTTCTGGCCATTTTTAGGTCGTTCGGAGTTAAGTCGTTCGTCCTTGAGTCGCTGAGTCGTTGGACTCTTGAGTCGCTGAGTCGTTGGACCCTTGAGTCGCTGAGTCGTTGGACCCTTGAGTCGCTGAGTCGTTGGACGCTTGAGTCGAACGTTGGACCCTTGAGTCGCTGAGTCGTAGGACCCTTGAGTCGCTGAGTCGTTGGACCCTTGAGTCGCTGAGTCGTTGGACCCTTGAGTCGCTGAGTCGTTGGACCCTTGAGTCGCTGAGTCGTTGGACCCTTGAGTCGCTGAGTCGTTGGACCCTTGAGTCGCTGAGTCGTTGGACCCTTAAGTCGTTGGGTCGTTGGACCCTTGAGTCGTTAGGTCGTTAGACCTCATTTTATCTTCACTAGGTCGTACCGTTTTGGTCGGGGCGCTGCCCCGCACCCCGCCGGGGGCGCTGCCCCCTGGACCCCCGCGACCTGACCGGGCAGGTCGAACCCCGTAAGCGGTGGCGTTGCCCCCGCACCCCCACCTTGGGGGGTTGCCACCCCCCCTGGACCCCCCCTCCGTAGGGTATCTTATCTGAAAAACATTGAGCTGATTTCCTTGGATTTTATTCACATCTCCGTATGCGATTTTTGTGACTGATTGTTTCTACAATTGCTTATGTGTTTTGTCACTTTATAATATAAAGGTTTCAATACTAGTAGTAAATATCAAAACTCTTTTAACAAACAATTTCAACTCTATTTTTAATAACAAAGCTCTTTTCTTAAACCGTTTTCCAATCTATTAGTATATACAAGCCTTTACCTCACTCGGATGAGAAATCTAATTAAACGACTTAGTAAAACAAGTGGTATGAAACGCTTGCGTTCACTTCGTCGGTTAATTCTTGGACTTGTTCGATTGAAGCTCTTGTGACAATTTTATTAGTGAAGATTTACAGTTTGTTCGTAAATATTTAAGTTAAGCAAGTGGTTATGGGACATGAAGCTAAACTTCTATATTTACTAGCTTAGTGTAATTGACACTTCTCGTTGATCTTGATGATCGCTTTATGAATTAGACTAGCAATTGCGCGATGTCTCTTTCATTGCAAGGTTAGACTAGACACCACTTGTGTGATTCCATTCACACATACCTTTCTGCTTTTTGGTTAGTCTTGACCTCATTCTGTGTGATTCCACTCACACATGTGGGGTAGCTCCCCATGGTCTTCGGACCGTCATGTGATAGGCCTCTTTCCCTTTTTATGATTTCTGGATTTCTCGTGTTGATTTCTGGAATTTATGTCATTGACTTGTTATGAGTACAAGTTTAGGGTATGATGCCCCCTTCGAATCTTTGAGAAGATTCTTGTGATATTGATTATCTCTTATTGATTGATCTTCTGTTGATCATTATTTACATACTTATAGTGGTATGTCGTTATGGATGTTTATGTTTATGCCATATCTTTTATGTTATATCATGTCATCTGATATTTATAGCTAGACTGATCCGTTTATTATTTTCTTAAATAATACTCGGATCAGACCGAGATGTTACAGGTGCTTCTGCTTGACTTCTTCCCAGGGATTCATCACTCTGACTTTTGGCTAACTGTTTAGATTAGCAGTTTTTGTTGTATACACTTGAGATATAGACTCATAGTTGTATTCTTTTGTATAGCACGTGTTGCTATTCTTTTGTATTATCGTGGATCTTATTGACCACTACTCTGATGTACACTTTTCATGTGTTAGTTATATATTCATATCTTCTTCCGCCTTTGTGATATGGATATCTGTGACTGATTTGTGATATGATTATTTCTATGTTTGTTTCCGAAGATCATTTATAGCCACCGTGTGATAAGCAATTACATGGATGGTCGCTCCTCAACAGCCTTATTCTCCGTGCTAGTTGACAGCACTTCTCCGGAGTGTTCTTGGCTAGCGTGGGTATAGAAGTGGGGCGTCACATTTGCGCTTCTGTTTGGATTTTTATGGGCTAAAATCAAAGGTGGGTGTTTTAACCCACTCACAACTTCTAAAATTTCTTATGTTTGTTAAATTAAATTTTGTTGTGATCATGCATTTATTTATGATTTTTTGTATATTTTAATCATCATCTCAGTTAATTGCATTTATTTAAATTAAATAGTTATTTAATTTATTATTGAATATAACTGCCAGTTAATTACCTGTTATGTATTATCAGTTATATATTTATATTGATTGATTGTTTTGGATGATGATTGTGATGGATGTATGATTTTATGATGGATGAATGAATGTTTTATTTATATAATCATAATCTGCAAGTTCTTTATTTATTTGTCATTATTGATTCGGGATTGCAGTTTGAAATGATATACAACCACATTTTTATTTTTTTAAATTGCGGATTGAAATGATAAACATCCGTATCACCTGACAATAGGATAGAAAATTATATACAAACACCGTCGGTCTATATATATATATATAATATTTTGAAATGATTTTCTATGGTTTTGGAAAGGAATATACGGTTTAATAAATATTAAATTTGATGTTTTATAAATATTATTTTATATAGATAGTTAAATTTTTGAATTTAATCTATGTATAAAAATTTGATTTATGAAAATGAGTTTAGAAATGGAGTTTGATTGTTTTATATTCTATGGTTTAGTACCTATTTAAGATATTGTATATATAGCGTTTTAATTGACTTAAATGAAATCTAAGTTGGAAGATAAATATGAAATTGGATTAAATTGAATTATTTAAGAACCGTACTTGAATAAATTTGATTTGAAATTTAAATAAAAATGGAAGTTTTAAAAGATATGATTCTTATAACTTGATTTGGTTTAAAGTAATTTAAATGAATATAAAGTTGAGATAAATGAATTTATCAAGTTAAATAAATTAAAAGAATATCCAGTTGTTTGAAGTTAAAAGTTTTACTTAAACTATATGGGATTTATTACGTAAACATTTCAAATCTAAATAATAGTAATTGAAATTGATATATATGGAATTATCAAAGAATTAGTTTTGAAATGGTGGAATATTTAAAGCTTCGAAATATATGAATTGAAATGGTTTATTGAGTGGTTCAAATCAGTATTTGGAATTTATTTCTAAAATTAAAGAAGCGATTTTATTTTATAAAGTAATTAAATATGTAAACCATTGAAGTATATTAAGTTATGTTTCAAAGCCATAGATTTCTTGAAAAAGGATATATGTGAAATAAAATGATATCATATTGATTCGGTTTTAAAATAGAAATGATATCGTAATTATATGGTTTTGAAATGGGTATTTTATTATAGTTTTAAAGTATAAACTTTTTAAAGAGACCGCGGTGTTATAATAACGATTAGTTGTTGAAGAGACCGGGATCGGAAGTTGTCATACTCTCTGCCAACTTCGAAAACCACTTTAACAACCGTGTACACAGTGGAGATTTCAGAATGAAGTAGGATGGCGGCGACGTTCCTTTGAGGTAAATACGTGAACCCAACTCCCATGAGTTGGCATAAGGTGGCTAAAACAGGAGCGATTGACGGGTTAATGAGGTAGCACCTTTGATCGGACATATCCCTTCGATATTATACTTTGACTTTTGGATTGATTCGGTGGCCGCTTTTGATTTTTTTTATTTGGAGGTGTGGCTCGAGGTGGGCGATAGCTGCGCGCTACGTGTTACCACCGACCCAGAAGCGTAATTGGTATATCTACCCTGGCATTGTCTAGTTGTGTCATGTCACCTACCCTAGCACGCCTTTACGAGTTTCTATTTGTGTCGTACCTATGGAGTATCCTCTGATAGCCTTCCTATCAGGAGGTATTACGGTACTGTATAGACTATTGGAATTATTTGTGTTAAGAGGAATATTGGGTCACTCCTTAACGCTATTTAAAAGTAAGTTTATTTTACTAATAGACACTATTATAATAGCAAAATATTACTACTTAGTAAATAGTTTAACGGATCCTTAGGAGATGTGAATCCCGAGCATCTCTTAAGTTACTGCACTCATATTTATTTCTGTTAAGTTAACTCACATAATATATTTTAGTTCTAACTCGAGTGTTTTGTCTTTCCAATTCGCCCGGGTCAGCCTAAGCATTTCAGGATTCGAAGACTTTAGCTCTAGAGGACGAGGACGATGATTTATATTACTATTATCTACTATATTATTCCACTACACCATTTTATTCCGCTGCATTGTTATTATCCTTTGGTATGTGAACTCTGATATTTATTGTACAAAGAAAATCAAATGTTTTGTAAAACAGTTTATGAACTGTATATTGGTTATTATATTTTATCGTTCCGCTGCAAGATTCTTTTTTGTGTTTTTTCTTCTCTGTTTTTCTTATTTACCCCATAACAATACGCCCTTTTGTATGTTTTAAGTCTGACGTGTGTGATTTATCGTCGATTTAAAGCGTACGAAAAGGTGGGATGTTACATTTTGGCCAAGGCAAATCAGACCGGTATCGGTGATGCATCGAGTTAAGGAAGCCAAACTTTGGGTTTTCCAAAGTGAAACTTCTACAGGCATGGAAAAGTTTAGGAAGGTGGAGTTTGGGACTTACCCAAATTTTTTAGGGGGAATGGTCAGGGCCAATCAAAAGTGCTTTGAGGAATTT
This sequence comes from Allium cepa, assembly GCA_030765085.1. Taxonomy (NCBI): domain Eukaryota; kingdom Viridiplantae; phylum Streptophyta; class Magnoliopsida; order Asparagales; family Amaryllidaceae; genus Allium; species Allium cepa. The sequence continues at coordinate 252,719,788 of CM060928.1, forward strand.
GGGAAAAAGCTTCGGGTTTTGGGAAAAACGACTTTGGATCATCAAGGAGCAAAGAAGAAAGTAAAGGAATTTGACTTTGTGAAGTTTTGGATGGCCAAAGTGATCGGGACCGACCATTTATGGTCAATGCCGACCACTCTAGTTGGTGGCCAAGGGGTCGATACTTGAAGGACATGCATGTGATGTTTCAATGTTTGTGTGCATGTGTTCATTTGATTGTTCGATGCTCATTTTCAGTGATTGCAATGTGTTAAAGCTCGATGGTGAAACGATGAGGCCAAGGCATGATGCTTCGACGTGATGGCTTTGAAACTTTAACGTGTTGGTTCTACGATTGATATGGATGCCCACAAGTATTCTGATGTTGGTGACTCGATTGATGGAGTTGTGATGATGACGATCCACTAGGGTCCAAGGAAGGAAACTCATAGATAGAACATTGAAGAGTCTATCATGGAAAATTTGAACATTGAAGGGTTCTATGACGATGAATGTAAAAGGATGAAGCGAAGGGCTTGGATACGCATGGGAAGGGATCGTTGATACTCGAAATACTTTTTGATATACTTGTAAGCAGAAGTATTGTAAGGGTGCTCACTATGGTACTTAGTCGACTACTCCGGTTGGATCGAGGAAGGGATCTAGTGTCAGCTATGGGTTGGTGTTTAGGTACATAGAAAACTGACATTTTTCCATTAATCCTTGGTATAGAAATGTTCATACGAGTTATCTTTTATCTAGAGCGCATTGAGCAATAATGAGGATTGTTTGGTGGATGTTATGGTCGATATGCTTGTTTGTCGTCTCAGGGATGTCACATGACCTAGGTATCCAAGAGACCGATATCTAGACATATGATAGTGTACCATAATGTGTGTATACCTTATGATGTTAATAGAGTAGCATATTATTATTGTTATGTGCTAACATTTTGGACGTAGGGACAGGTCAGGCATGACTCCTCATATTTTTGTTCCTTACCATATCGATTTATATAGTACTTTAAGATAGCTTATCGCTCACTCTAGACTGTTTTCTAACTCGAAGTTTTATGTTTTGCTACTTATTTTCTTGTGTACTCTTAATTGAGTAGACTATATACCAGGTTTAGGTAATACGTAGTGTTGTACAGATTAATGAACAAGAATCATGCTTTCTCATAATTCTGCGTAGGCTTATTATTGCTTATTCTGTTTTGCGACACTATGGTGCCTAGATGGTGTCAGCTATTTTATTTTAGAGATAGGTATCTTTTGAATTTATTTCCAGTTGTATAAACTCTACTATTACGTCGTATAACTTTATGGAACTAGGTACTATGATATTGTCGATCATTTATTTATTATTGTCTCGCGTATTTTATACTGTCATGATTATTATATTTTATTCTATGCGCTGTGAGATATACGATAAGTTCAGTGATTGTTTTATTTACTTTACACCCTTGACAACCGTCTTGTATTGGCTGGGCACTTTGGCAGCGCACCATTCAGGTATGTTGGGTGCTGAAAGTGGAGGACGGTCGTCACATTTTCTTTGGCTTTTCTAGTAAGACTTGGCCTAGTAGACATACCTGTTGGAAAGACAGGTATAGGTTGGTTAAGTTGAGTATGTTCCATGAATAATTGATTGAAGTCATAATCATTCCCACTATCATAGTCGAGTCAGGCATAGGGAGTGTATTCTTCTTATTTTCCTTTTTTTCTTCTTCTTAGGCCTAGGGTTCTGACTAAGGGGTGTTTCAACAGGTGTAGAGGGAGGAGAGTTGTCCGCAAGAGGAGCAGACATGGATGTAATGGGTGGAAATAGAAACAAAGGGATTGCCTATGTCTGGTGAACGAGATAAAGGATGAGAAATGATTTGAAGTATTGCAGATGAAGTAGTTGAAATTGTAGAGCAGGTAGTAGCAAGAGGAGATTCGGAGGATATGATGTTGTAATAAATCACGAGTTGCTTAAAGTGAGAAGGTAAATGAACATTATAGTAAGGTAGAAATGTAAGGTAAGAGAGAAAAGTTTGAAAATAAGATGTGTTGGTGGGTTGAAGTTTTGATGCAGCCAAAGGTGCAGTAAGCGGAATGGCTAAAACTGATTTGAACTTATTAACTGGTATAGCAGTAATAGAATTATGAAATGGTAAAGATTCCTGCAGAGCAACATCTCCCTACGCAAGTAAACTAAGAATTGGAATTTGCTTGGGTGAGTTAATGCATCCAGAAAGCTTGATGATACATTGGAATCATTTTAGCATTAAAAATAGGATGGTTGAAAGATGTCAAATGGTAAGGTGTAGTTGCATGCAATCGAACTAGTGCTTGTATATTAGGTGATTTTAGTGCATGCACATGTAATTGTGCATTATTCTCAAATGTAGATTAGTTGATATTGTCGCATATATTATCTTGGGCTGACATTTTTAGTCAAGAAATAACTTTAGCAGTTAGCATTTCTTTTAAGCAAGCTATCAATAGTGTAGGCCCAAAAGTGATTCTCCACTTATTTTATTCTCATTGGACACACTGGCATAAACTTTGTCTCGTATATCTTGTAATAATTTGTATCTTTTGCCACCTATTACATTATGAATATTTGTTGTTGATTTCTTCTATTCCCAAGATTGTCTAGTTCTTTCGGGATATTTAAAGGGAATATTGTTTTGAACTTATTCCTACTCATTGCCATTAGCAAAATGCACATGCTTTTCTTTTTCACATTGTTTAGTCTTATGGTTAAAACACTTGCAAATACAACATATATTGGGTTTCCAGTCATACCTAACCTCCAACATAGCAACATTTTCACCATCTCCACACCAAATAAGGTTTGGTAACTCTTTATCAGGGGAAATCTCTATAAGACATTTAATTTTTCAGTGGCATTGGCGAAACATATTGGTTTACCAATATAACAAGCAATCCAATTGATCCCAATAAGGGACTAAGAAAGCAAAGAAATTTTTATAAAAGTACACCTAAATGGGGACTGTCTTGACAACATAATGGATATTTACAAAAGTGGGGTTCCAAATTGAAATTAAAAACATCTCGCTTTTACTAAAAATGGGTTTTCCTTAAGCCCCCTTTGTCTATCTTCATCACATGTGAACTCAAAGAAGAAATTACATAAGTCGGATTTAACCTTGTATAAGCCCTTAAGTTTCCAAATCTTTAGATGGTGTTTCATCACAACAGCATAAGATAAGTTACAATTTAAAAAAAACCTAACAAGGTAATGTTTCCGGTGTTCTAAGTTAGCACTTTTAACCATAACAAGAATTTCTTGTGGCTTTCCATTACATTGTAGATTGAAATCAAAAGATATGAATTTGCTAGCATTCTTGGGTTTAGGTTTAAAAAGAGAGAGCTAAGGGGTAGGAGCAGCAAAGACAATATTGGACGGTAGGACATGTAGAAGGGTGGAGGAAGTGATTGGTAAGAGTGGGTTTGGTGGGCTAGGATCTAGAGGAAGTATGGGAAGAGTAAATTAAAGAGAAAAGGGAAGGTAGCATAAGATATATGCTTTAATTTAATTAATTAACTTTCAGTTAGTTAATCCAATTATTAAATAATTGAGATAAATTTTTTGGAACAAATATATTAAGTTTCAAAACTAATTTTGAAAATTTTATAACATTTACAACATGTCATATTTTATACTTAACTTTCAAAAATAATTTTTAATTTTTCAAAACATATTTTGAAAATTTAGCCCAAGGCCCAGAATCAATTTGGACGTTTAGTTATATTAGGGATAAACTCTGCCTTACTTCATCCTTTTGGCTAGTCTAATTGCCAAGTGCGACAGAGTTCTTGATTACCCAAAATCAATACTTTGATACTACCTTTATAGACATCCTACTAAATAGGTAGGTATAATCAATTAGCGATAACATTGTTAATTTAGACCACATAAACTACTTCACTCTGATACCATTATAGCTCTAGCCGAAGCCTCTTTGGGGTGACCCATCTAGCTACCTCGTGAGCGAGTTTTGCATGTAACCTTTCAACTAGCATAACCATCATAGGACATGTAGGGGTAAGAGGCAATGCTTCATCACAGATCACAATGTGAAAACTCCTACCATACTAGTTGCCGAGATCGAAACTGGGACATTCAATTTACCACGTGAACGCCTCAACCAACCTTTCTCTAATGCCATTATAGGAATCGGGATAGTTGGAAGTGGGTCAAATGAGTGAATTATTATTTTTTTCCATTTAAAGACCTATGTTAAGTCTACGAAGCTTAAATGTATTTTAAATCCAGTCTAAAATATTTTGAATAAAATCATATTTTGTTTAATTTGTTTAAAAGAATTTGAATTTTATTTAAATTTTAATGTATGAGTGCATCAAATACTCTCATGTGTGTAACAGTTACTGGTTAAAGTTAATTTAGAGAAGCAAATTTTATCTCTCTGAAACTTACGCAAATTAATTGATAGAAGATTTTGGTTTATTTGTAGAGAGAGAAAACTGTCATTTCTCTTTCTTAACAAAATCGACCGATTTATTAAATGCCAGCAATTATCAATTTATATGAAGCATAAATTGTGAGTATATACAAACATACTTAGTGTATATTATGCAAGTGCAACATATAAAGGTGTACATAGTTAATGTGACTATATATAGGTGCTGTAATTTACATCATAATGAGCTCATTTCCCCTTTTACATATGCCTTTATTTTCCATATTTTGGATTTAAAATTATTTATGTATAATAAATTGCAGAATTATGTGTGTGTCGGGGAGGAAGTTTAGAAAAGTCAAACCACGTAGTTACAATTGTAGGATCGTTTTTACCATAGAGGGGGGTGAATATGGTCTACTAAATATTAAAGCAGAAATAAAAATAAAAATAGAAAGTAATGCAATAAAGATCACACACAGTTTTACCCAGCTTTGATAAAAATTTGCCTACGTGTTGCCCTAAGGTTTCTACTAGAAATTAAGTAATCAGAAGCTTTAAAGACACACGTAAACTTGCGATACCCGCTAACTTAATTAACCTAACTCTAAGCTCAAAACCCTGCCATAACTTAGCCGTTGAGTTGCAAATTCTCGAATTACAAAACCGTAATTCGTGAACTAGTTAATCTAGAGTTTGATTTAAATAAAAAAACATACAACAAACTAAAGAACTAAAAAATAAATAAAACCCTAATATCTAAAGCTATATAGCCCAATAAAAAAAAGCACAAACAAGTTTCCCCTTTTATTTGCTTCCTGCTCATCTATGTCGTCTCGTTTCCTTACAATCTGGAATCAGGGTTTAGTCGAATTGAAGCAGCCACTTGGAAATAGAAATTCAAATCATTGCCTTGATGCTTTCATTCCTCCATTTGCTTACTACTGATTTGATATCGAATTCGGGTGGTATAATATCGCTGTGTGATTTTTTACTTTATTTGTTCTGTTGATTTGCTTAAATTCGAACTACTTAATTGTCGATGAGGAATTGAGTATTTATAGGGATCAACCCTATAATTTCATTTCACATATTTTGATTTGAATTATTCTTGATTTTAGTACTTGCATTGATTTCTTATTGAACGATCTCTGAAGTGTGACTTGTTCATCTTTGACTTTATCATCCTTTGATTACAGCTTGGCATTTTTATTTGAGATATATATTACTGATTTTGAGTTAATCTTGACTTCCTGAAGTTTGACTTGTTCATAGTGATATCTTCTGCGACTTTTTCTACTCCTTCCTGAATTTGTTCTCTTCTTTGTTTAGGATATTGATATGTTTCTGACTTGTTCATCCTTTGAATGCTCTTTTACTACACTTTGATCATGTCTTGTATACACTGATGTGTTTCTCATTCCTTGCATAGTTTAAGAGAATGGCCTTGTTGAGTATTCAGTGTATGTTTGTGTGTCACCCTATGTTGCCTTGCTTGAGTTTGATCTGATGTCTCCATGTATATACATCCATACGTATATGTATGTATATATATGCATGTGATTTCTCTGTCCACCCAAGTGCATGCATTCTGACTTGCTTGTGTACATGTGTTACATACATATATACGTGTATATGCATATGTATAACATGTCACTGTGCTTGTTAGACTTGCTCTTGGTGCACTTCAGTGTACTGAAAATAAACTTGTATTTATGCATGTTGAACTGCTTGCTCCTGACCATGTCTTCTGCACTTTCTATTTTGTTTTGTTCGAGTCATGGCTGTTGGTGTGAATATTCGGCATTGTTTCTTATTGCCTTGCTGCCATGTTTCATCCTAATGTGTTAGTCCCCTTTTTTTGTCAGTTTCCCTTGCTTGCTTTGCTTGTGTGGTTCCTGCTTCTAAAAAAACTGACTTTGAACTGGTTATTTGATTTCTTCACCATGAACTACTTGTCATACGTGCTTTATCCTTTGTATATGTCTGGTGCACTTTGGTCCATGGTTTGCCTGGACTGACCTTGGTTAGTTTTTTTTTGTGTTTGCATTGCATCTGAGTTGAATCTAGTCTTAACTTGGCTTTGACCTTGTGCTCACCTGTCCTGCAATTTTAACAAGCAAATGTATATTGGTGTGCACGACCTTGTGGCATGTACAATGACGCATTGTGCACATCACAAGTTGTTCGTGTATTTTTGATTCTAGTTTGAAATATAAAGATAAATTAAAAAAAGAGTGACGAGCAACTTAAATACTGAGGCAAACAATATTTTCAAACACACACACTTCACTGTGCACTGCAAAATATTTCTTTTTCAATTTTACTGCGTTGATATTTATTTTGCAGATGGATCAGATGTTGGATACAGGCTGGAACAGAGTTGAAGATCAAATGTAAGTGATGAGTGAATATATAGTGAGGTGAAACATATATGTAAAATTGTATAGTGAAAATTGTGTTGCAATTGAAACTTGTATTTGGAATTATGTAAATATAGCGAGAGCTTAAATTTGTACTATTTGAATTTGTAATAAAGTATTTGTTTGAATAAAATATTTGTTTAAATAAGCATTCTGAGTTATTTATTTTATTTAACAAATATTTATTTAATTATGTGAAAAAATAAAATAATACAATAACAAATATATTTAAATGAATATATATATATATATATATATATATATGTTTATTATCATCAAACAAAAAACATACACAAGTATATTCTACAACAATTACTTCCCCAAACATGTTTAATGATGTCCTTGTAGTTCCATACAACATTACCATTATGGACGAATTCTGTTTGGGTAGCCAAGACCAATAAAGAAAAGCTATTGGATTACGATGTGGATTTGGATGAAATTGCAACTGATTTTGACGCGCCCAAGGTTGAAATATGCAACTTGGCATAGGAAAAGGGAACCCAAAATTGTATGAACCCTTATGTTTTGGAAGTCGCATGTTCTATCTAAAGAATTGATAGTGCTTTGCAAAGGGTTCGATGGTGCTTTTAATTTTATTGACAATTATGGATAATTAGAGCATGGCTAGTAAGAGTTGAAGCTAAAGTTCGGGTGAAAGCGACAAAATTTCAAGGAATGCAGTATCTATGTGGAATTAATTGGTTCATTTATGGCATCGATGTAGTATTCTTCGGGTGCGATATTAGTGTAGTTACAATTTTGGAGGTAAAGATGAAATGAAAATGTGGAGGTATGAGAATTTAAAGATTTGCGGAACAAGATGCTGCTTCACAGTAGATTCGGACTTGAACGGTCCACAAAAAGGTAAAGTGATTATTCGTCGATATCTACGAGGAAGATAGGGTGGTTAGGTCAACTTCCTCAAACATGTGCATGTGCTTACCTCAAATGGACAGGAAGGGGGTTTTCATAATTTCTTATGGGAAAAGATGAAGCCCGCGAACATAACCGTCTATTGGGCTGATATGATATGTGTCTAATTGGAGAAAATGATTGTAGTTAAAAGGCTATGTTGAACTTGTAGCAGTACCAGAAAGGAAAAAATGGTTGGACTAAGAGATATACGCTGGATGTTCTTTCGTCAAGACCGCTGGAATTCACTTATAGAATATGTGCAGCTCTATAGGTAATATTGTTATATGTATAACGAGTAACTCAACACGAGTTAAGTAATATGTCATTATGTGGTGTGTATTGTAATATGTTTGCAAAAGCAATAAAAACCAGTTATAAATGCATATATGTATATATATACATATACCACAATTATATATATGTACGTATGTATGCTAAAAACATATTAGACAATCTTATATGATTTGAAATCTAAAATTACCGATAGTGAGTTTAGTTTCAATAAAAAGAAAAGTTTGACATTGGATATGAAATTTATTACAAAGATCCATCTTGTGATTTCACAGAACAACATACACACACACACACACACATATATATATAATCAATGCTTTAGATTTCAAACAAATTATACATGTAAATATTTATAACTTAATGTATATATAAGAATTTAAAGTCTACATTTAAATTAGACTTTTAGTTTATGAAGGAAACACACAGAACTTTAAAGTTAGAAAAGAGATAAAAAATTAGAATTTTACACAGAAGTCCATTCATAAATTTAGATATTTTTTTACTTAAACCAATGTTTAAAACATTCAAATCCAAAATATTAACCATATAAAAAAGGAATTAATTTTGAAGATGAAAATTAATTAGATAGCATGAATAATTTATTTATTTTGTGTATTTAAATATTATAAAATAGATCTTTATTAACAAATCTTTAACGCAATGAAAATTTTTGGACAAATTAGACGTATATAAATTCATGATAATAGCATACAAGTCTAAATAACACAGGAAATAAAAAAAATAAAAAAAGGGAAAGTGTTTAAATCGTATTAGTGATAATGAATATACTTTGAAATGTGACGAAGAGCAAAAGTCGATCTGAATTAAATCAACATAATTAACCCACCTTCAATAGGGATGGACATAAAAGGAATTGAATTACTTGTTGCAAGATAAACAAAAAACACTAGATGAATCATATGAATCCAAACACATGAAAATCATAAGTAAATTAAATTAGAAAATTACCTTGGGATGTTTCCAAAAGAAATGATAACTTGAAAAGATGAATCAATGGCTCTTAGACTTGATTAAACCGATCTTTGGATTTTGTAGGAATTAAGAGATGAGAATCACCTTCTGCTTTTTTATTTTATTTGATTTTTAATCTATAATTGTTTTCTTAGACCATCATGGAAATTCAGCCAAGACTTGGAAGGAGGAGGAGAAATGCTTTGCCAGGAAACGGTAAAATAAATGAATGGGAGAGAATTTGTTTTAAAGGAAACATTGAAAATTTTCAAATCCCTCCTTTATAACCATTCCTATTTATTAACTCCCATTAAAACCTCTCTCCCCACCATGCATGACCAACTATAGAATGATAAAATTTTCCAAATCCACTCGGCATTTGTTCCATTTAAATCCGATTTAAATATTCCATCGAAATGTATATCGATACGTCTGTTTATAACTTTTATACATGCACTTTATTAAATACTAATGGTATTCAAACATCAAATAAAATTTAGTTAATTTTTCACAAATATTTGTTAATTTAATTAATTTACAATAATTACAAATTGATCAAATTGTGTGGGTTATTTGGAGTGTTCATCATTTTCGTTGTTTGACTCAAAGGTGTACATTCAGCCAATGATTAATGTCAAACAATTTGAATATTAATGTACACATATTATCTTAGCTAGTGGTGTAATATTTTGGTTGAATTTATTGGTTACACATCAGTAAAATCCAAATTTTCTTATTATAAATTATACCGGTGGAAACGATTATTTACACCAATTCTCTTCGTCGATACTATATCACATTAGGACTTCGTGGAATTTGGTTTTGATTTCTAATACCATCCACTCTCAACTTAGTTTATCCATAAATAAAGTCCTTGATTCAAAAATAACATTTATTATTAACCGTACTACTCTAATCCAAGATTTTGAGTTCGAGTTGACTAAATTGATCGTGATACTAACCCCATATAATCGGGGAGATCGATTCTCTATTAAATGGTATATCACTTACATTGCTTTAACTTAGACCCAACTAAAGTCGTTTAATGGGCATCATGCCACAATTTAACTATAATCAAAGTGAAGTATGAACTTCCATACTATTCTTAGGTCAAGGGTACTGTGTAACATCGCCGCTTTAAGATTCTCTGTTTGACCATAGTTATTTTAACTAGTAAAAAACTCTCAAATGGGTCATTGCGTAGTTATCCAATAACTATCAACAAGTAATCCCTTGGTGTCCCCAAGAGCCAAGAGTAATACACTACTTAACATTTGAAAGATTACGCACTTTAGTCTCAATGGATGTATCGATATCCCATCTTGAAACATCTTTATTAGGAATATTTAAATAATATACTATTTTTGATGTGACAGGTTTCTCATGTTTTCAACATATTGTAATTACTATCACATAACATATCATTTAAGGTTTCTCTATTTAATATACTTTAAATTAATTATATCATAATACAATAAGTACATAATAGAAAGAAAATATTTTTTATTTTCAACAAAATAGGTTATCGAGATAGATATATGTAAAAAGTTACATAATTATCCGTAGGACATACCCGTAATTCTATCGCTTGTTATCCAATCTCAACCTTCGATGCTACATCTCTATACAGCATATCGAATGAGTAGTCCTTAATCAGTTAGCTTTAACATTACTAATTTTGATCACGGTAACCATTAAGGCTCTGATACCATTAAAGGATCTGTGCCAGCAGAAAGCGGGTTATATGGGTTAATTTAAAAAAATTCCATTTGATCTTAGTTGAGTTAGCTGAACGGATTTTAGATCCAATTCGATAATTTTATATAAAACCTTTATCGTATATATTTAGTTAATATAAATATAAATATATATTTATATGTATGTATGTGTATATGATTTTTAGATTTTATATTTTTAGTTTACAAATGTATCAAATATACTTGTTTTTGTGAAGTGCGCATGCTACGAATGTATATAGTTAAAGTAATATGTAGGTGCTGGAATTTACACCATAATAGAGTCATTTCTCATTGCATATGTCTTTATTATCCAAGATTGTGATTTAAAATTATTTATATATAACAAATGTGTAGACTATATGTGTGTAGGTATTAGAAGTATGTTAGACAATCCTATATGATTTGAAATCTAAAATTACCAACAGTATTTGGTTTCAATTAAAAATATATTTGATATTAAATATTACATTTATTACACAAGATCCATCTTGTGATTTTGAATTAGAGCAACATATGTATCTTACCTTACATATGTAAGTTATGTTTGTATGCATGTGTATAAACCCACACACACACACATATATATATATATATGTATGTATGTATGTTATAATTGATGTTTTATATTTAAATCGATTTATTTATATATAAACATTTGTAATTTAATATACATACATATATATATATACATATATGTATATATGTATAGTTAACATTTAAACTAAGATTTCAGTTTAGAAAGAAAACTATAGTTTTGAATTTAAGACAAAACTATAAAGTTCAAAAAAGATAAAAGATTTAAAATTTACACAAAAAGTCCATTCATGAATTTTAGATAAACAAACCTTTTTTAAAACAATATTTAAATATTCATATTCAAAGTTATCAATTATACCACAAAAGGAGTTAATTTTCAAGGTGAAAGTTAACTAACTAACATGAACAGTTTATTTACATTTGTGAGCATAAATATTATAAAATTACAAAATAGATCTCAATCAAAAATTAGTTCTTTTTCCATTAACAAAATTTTCAATACACTAGAAAATAATTGGACAAATTAGGCATATGTAAATTCATGATAACCACATTCAAATCTAAATAACACTGAGAACAACAAAAAATTAACAAAGGAGAAAGTGGGACTGAATCATATCAATAATAATGAATATATTCTTAAAAGAGATAAAGAGCAAAAGCAGATCCAAATCAAATCAACATAATTGACACACTTTCAACAGAGATGATTATAAAAAGGTTTGAACTTCTAATTGCAAGATAAACCATAAAAACACTAGATAATCATACGGAATCTAAATATATAAATAACTTAAAATAAATTATATCAGATATTACCTTGGGATATTTCCAAAAAAACCACATGTTGAAATGATGAATCGATGCTCCTAGACTCAACTAAATCGATTTTCGGAGTTTGCAAGAAACAAGAGATAAGAACCTCCTTTTATTTTTTTATTCTATTTGATTTTTATTTTTTTTCTTAGGCTACCATTAATAATTAAGCTAGAATAGACTAGGAGGAAGATAGAAATTACAAAATGAGAAACCTTCACTAGCATGCACATCAATTCCTATAAATCTCACATCCTTCTGGTTGACCTAATTGGTCCCTAAATTGACCATTGACTCTCTATCACCAAAATCCAGCCTCTCCTAAGTGACATGGGTTATCTTGGAATTCCTCTAGCTACTAAGAGAATCGCAATAGTACAATATACTCCTCCATATGAGAAAATTACTTCAACCATGAATAGAAGGCAAAATATATTATTGAGTCAAGTTGGAAGGCTTCCCATTCTCAATTTATAATAATCTGCACTCCAATGGGCTTGAATTTTTTGCAAACCTAAAAAAAAACCCCTAAAATATGGATTGTCAGTTTAGTATCCCACAAAAGATAAATTATATCAGAGCACTAATGGTAATAAACTCAGAGTGGAAATAAGTAAATATAATAGAAAATATTAATCATTGACCTAGAATTGACATTTCAAATGTCAAGTGCCTCTGCTAGACAACTGCTCCAAACAATACCGGGCCTTCTAAATCCTATGGATTATAATAAGGAGGGGATCTGAACAACGTTCTGGTGATTGATAAGTTATAAATCTTGTGCATAACAATAGCTTATTCTGATTTTTCACCGTTTCTTGTTATGTTAGACTTTATCATTAGTCGCTATGACTCCATTGTTACATACAAACCCTTCCCATCTATAACATTCCACCTTTTCGACCATCGAAAGTCATCACCGAATACATCTGTGTTGTTCGGGGATATTCAAATGCCGAACATCCACTCGTCGAAAAGGTAGATTGTTAGAGTAAAATAAAAAAGAACAGAGAACAGGGAAATCTGAATCTCACAGTGGAATTAAAAACATATAATATAACAAAGACAATAAAAAATGTCATTCCAAAATAAAAAAGTACATCAGAGTTAAAAACAAATCTTATCAGCTGGGCAGCTATAAAATTCTGACCTTATAATTGTCGATAGGTATGCAATATAATACAGATGAAATAAAACACTGTGATAGGTGAACGTCCATCTCTTCTTCAATAAATCCATGTCACCAAAGCCAACCTGGTATAAACTCGGTCTGACCCGCGAGCATTATAATAAAATAACACGCGGGTCATTTTCGAAAACCAGCGTAAGAAAACTCAAGTAATATGATGAACATTTTAAAATTTTGTGAGACCACGCTGCTAACACGGAACGGGTTTCTACCTCACAAGAATAACATCCACAAATGAAGAAATGAGGAACAGATCAAAAAAACAATCCAATCATGCAAGAACGGAAATAAACAACAGAAAAAATCCAAATAAAGTGTGAGTAATAGTAAGATTTGAATTAATAATAATGGAAAAGGGAAGTTTTTCCAACAATGACTAGGAGGGTGCACCTTTCTTACCGAAAGTATACCTCTAGAAATATACTTGAGAACTCTGATGGCTCTCGGAAACCTCCAAATAGGACCCCGCCAACTGTTAACGAGAATCTGGATATTTCATTTCTCATGCGCAACACCAAATCCAATCTAGAGTGGATGTGAAAATACCCTAATGGGAGAAATCCCATATAGCTTAACACCTACATGCTCTTTGGGTTTAGTCGTAACCGACAAAGGATAACAAAGCTCAGATGAGAAATACATCGTCATAGAGTGACGAAATAAAAAGAAGGAAGTAGAGTCAAAGTCGATAGTCGATAAATCAACTATTAGGAATGATAAGATGGTTGTTTCAGTTGCGTTTGATTTTCATATCACAATACTTTTGAAACACTTTAAAAACATTCTTCTTTTAAATATTCCTTTTAAAAGGACAAATTATATTTTCTAAGTGTATTAAACCAGGGTCAAAACGAGTGTCAAAACATTTTTATTATAAACCCAAAGCATTTACACTTAGCTTTATTTGAAATAATTCATTTTAAAGGATCTTGTTTATAAACTATTATTAGAAATTTTAAATCAATGCTTATTATCCCAAAAGATGATAATCAACTAAACTGCTTTTATAAATTTTTAAATCAAAGGTTAACCATCCTGAAGGATAATTCAAATAACCTTTTTATATCGCATAAATTTTTCCAAACAAAATAAATCAATTAAAATCCCTTTTAGAAATTTAAACCAGCATCAATTATCCTGAAAGTTAATTAATCACATTATACTCTTATAATTTTAGAAACAATATTACTTATCTTAAAAGATAATTAATCAAATTTATAATCTCTTTAATAAATCAATTCATTATCTTTATTTAAGTAGTTAATTATCTCAAAATACCTTTATTTAATCAGTAATTTAACTTTTAAAATTATTAAATCGGTTTATTAACTTTACCATACCAAATCAGTTTATTATCTTTAAAACACTTTTATTAAATCAATTAATTTACCTTAGACTCTTTTATTAAGTCAATTAGTTAATTTTTAAAACCCCATTAATTAAAAATGTTAACTAAATTCAAATATCATTAATTAAAATGATAAATTAGTTTCAAACATCGTTAGTTAAAATGATTAATTAAGTAAATTTAAAACTTCTTTAATTAAAGTAATTAATTAAACTCAAACATCATTATTTAAAATGGTTAATTTCTTTTAAACATAATTAATTAAAATGATTTATTAAACTCAAATACCATTAATTAAAATGATTAATTCATTTATATAACATTAGTCAAAACGATTAATTAATTTTAAACATCTTTAATTAAAACAATTTATTAAATTCAAATAATCATTAATTAGAAGGATTAATTAAATCCAAATATCATAAACTAGATGGATTAATTAAATTCATACATCCTTAGTTAAAATGATTTGTCAAATTTTAAACATAATTCATTAATTTAAATATCATTAATAGTATTGATTAATGAATTTAAATATCTATTTTGTGAAAACCCAAGCTCAAGACAACACAAACAAAGGGTTTAGGAGATGATATTCAATAATTGGCGATAAAGCGAAAATTGTTATAACGACATTTGAAAAATTTAAATAGAATATCGCGATTAATTATAGCAAAACATGAGTATAAGCAACATATGGAATAATTAACAAATTATTGGCAAGAAGTCCCTTAGAGTATCTCTACAAATACTCCCTGCAAAACAGTGGTTACAGACAATATATATAATCATATGGGTTCACAACAATTAAGTTAATATGTTGTCCGTTTTCCAAACAGGATTTCCACCAAAACAAACAATCAAACAACCACAACAATATCTAAACTATGAACCAAGCATTCAACAATAAATTTATAGCATCACAGATATTATATAGTGAATTTAAGGCTAAGTGAACTCACGGAAATTTTAAGTTATCGTCAAATCGTTCCGTTCTGAACTAAAATCGAACAAGCATTCGATTTTAGCTTGAAATTTTATAAGCTCCAATCTCCTTCAATCCAATTCCATAACGTAGACATAGACATTACGAACCTAAAGAGACTGACCGTGTTCAATTTGGACTTAGCATGGACAGCTGATTGCATTTATAAGATTCTTGAATTAATTAAGCAAATAAATAATTAACTACAATTAGTTAACCCAATTAAATACTAATCCATCTTCGTTCAAAATTAGGCCCCTGGCATTCAAACTCGTCGACCACGCATCAACACATGTGAAGCCCTGGCCTCGTGCAACACCACGCCACCCACGACGTCGTTCAAGTGCCACCATGCCGAGAATAGACCCAAATTGAGGCACACGGCAGAACCGCCCTAGTCTTCGCCGCGAGTCGATCCAAACCCATCCAACCGTTCATCGAGCCTAACTCATCGTGTCAAACATTTTTATAGTTGGGTCAGTGACTAAATTCCACCTTTGGAGGCCTTAATGAACCATGACAATCAAATTTTTGGGGAGCTAGGATTTTCAAAAGAGGCGGCTAGGTTTTTAGTTAGGATTTTGGGCAGAAAGAATGGCCAATGGTCCTTATATGAAAATCATATACGACACTATTCACGTTTGAAATTTTTGAACTCTAATTAAAGCATGCTCACTGACATTCTATATGTTATACATATATTCCGAACATAATGCAACCAATATCGAGACCCTATTCCATCATATATAACTTTTTTAAATCAATTTATAATAATTTAATTCCCCAAAATCAATCGCTATGCTTTTCGAACTCGTACGCCTGATCGCCATGAAATTTGACGGCATAATATAATTCTCTATTACGGATCCGATGAAACTGGTTTCGTTGAAATCCGAGACAGTGCCATGGAATGACAATTTCATAGACTTAAATATCGTTTTATATTTGATTATCAATATCCGATCTATTTACATTTGTAAATAAATTTTCAAATTAAATTCACCAATATTATTTATTAGTTATACGGATTTGAATAAATGTATTAAACTCATCAAATTAAGATTTTATTCACAATTCAACAAATCAAATATTTAAATATTCCCTACATTTTAATTAAAACCTATTAAATTCCAAAATCCAATTATTTAAATATTTAAAATTGATTAAACATTTAAAATCAAATAACCAAAATTTTGCAATTTTGCATCCCCCCCCTTAAATGAATTTCATCCTCAAAATTCCTAAGGAAGAAATGCTTACAAACCCTTAAGTTTAAAACTATTAATTAAAATGAGTTATTAAGCTTGTTAACTTTTCAAAATCAAATAGGTGGAATAGGTTTAAAATTTCGAAGTCTTTTTAAATTCACCCATCTATACCAACTAATTCCCTTCCATTCAATCATTCCAATTAATAACTCAAAAATCAAATTTTAGTTATCAAAATTTTTCCCAAATTCTCAAAAAAAATCTAACTCTTAACTTTGTGGAAAATTTTGCCAGCGTCTCCTTTGCGCGACTCGATCGAAACAATTACAATTTCCTCTACGGGCTCCAAACCAATCTAAGAAAACAAAAGCCATGTCGCCTCCTATATCTAGGGAATAAAATCATCAACGAATACCAATTTCTAAATCTACCACATACCTTTTTGTGTTTGATTTATATTTTTGCAGGTAATTAATTATCTCTATGCAAATGCAGGTGCGTAAGAAGTCGGGTGGAAATCCTTTGCTTTCGTGTACTTACATAATGCAAAAGAGTCATACTTATAAAAGAGAAATATACTAGCTATCTCTGTCACAAATTCAAATAATATAAGCAATATAACTGTCATATGCAACAAAGCAGGACGATTCAACTAAATATAATGAGGCAAACTTACATGCAATAACTAGCATGGTATATATCTACATGCAACTCTAGTACGAAATAAAGCTACATGCAACCAAAAGAAACAAAATGCAGAAAATATTCTGTAACAAATGTTATGCATCCAATATTTTCGAGCGATAAATTTAGAACCAAATTCTCGGGTTTTGTACTCAAAAATATGTTTTAAAATCTTCCACAAGAAGAAGTATATCAAAACTAGATCCAACATGACTAGGAGGGTGCATCCCCCTTTCGAGTATGGTATAACTATAAACAAAAGCAATTAAGCTTCCAGCGGTATTCTGGAACCGCCTAAAACAATAGAGTAAATATGCCTGGCGAGTCCCAAAATCACGAAACTCTCAATCACGCTTTGGTATTAGTCATTTATTACAATAAATAAAAATACTTGGAAAACACTTTGTAAATATCTATTGGAACAAATTCCAATGTTTATCGAAATAATAATAATTCTCAAATACTTCAAATCATACTATTATTATTTATTTTCATAATCATTACACAATTTCTTTTAAAATGATTTCAAAATCACTAGGATTAAAGTCCTAATAAACAACAATTCGAAAACTTCAATTTATAAATTTAAGCTTTATAAACTATGGTATCTAAATCACACGACCAATCAAATCAAATCCCATAATGTAAAATTCTAACACTTAACATTATTATAAAATGCCAAATGACTAACAACCAGATTTAGAATTTTTCTTAAGTCTACAGTTTTCCTTAAGTCACATACTAAGTATGCAATTATACTTAAGTTTGTATAGTATACATAAATCATCCATGCGCTATATTTGAACAGATCACTTACTCGGATACATATACTTCTACTTTCGAACTAGTATTTGTAACGACCCGCTATTTTGTACTATTCAAATTGACAATAATCCACACATGTCGGACTTGAATGATGCAAAATAATAGAGTGTAAATAAATTTGGAGCAAATGAAATCAAATACATAGAATCACAGAAACAGAAATATCAGAATAACTCGCAGCGGAATAAAATACCATAGTAGTTCATGAGGCTACTATAACCAAGTCTCAAAACAAATACAAGATATCAGTCTGAAAACAACATAATAGGAATCCTAAATACATAGAAGTTCACTAATACATGAGATAAACTAGAACAACTGAAACTGAAATAGATATACAAATAGATAGGCAGAATCTCCAGCAAAGACCAGCTCCAGAAAGGTAACCCAAAGATGTGAATACTCAGGCTGACCCAAGCATAAAGCAAAACACAAAACATTCGAGTAAGGACATATATACTTATATAATGTAAACTAACTCAAGTGAACTGTAATAAGGTACACGTAACTTAAAGGATGCCTGAAACCATTCATCCTCTAAGGATCCGTTAAACTATTTACTATGTAGTAATATTGTGCTATTATAATAATGTCTACAGTAAAATAAACTTACTTTAAAATAGTTTCAAAGGGTTACCCATATAGGCCCCAACACATAATACTCCCAGTAGTCCATCCAATATCAGCGTATCTCTAGATCGGGAGACTACCCTAAATACTCCATGGGCTACGGGAGAAAAAAAACTCATAGTAAGGCTCGCTATGGTAGGTGACAAGGCACACGAAGCAATGCCAGGGTAGATATACCAATTACGCTTCCGGGCTGGTGGTAACGCGTAGCAGCCACCACCGCCCACCTTGAGCCACACTCCCAAAATCAAAGGGTTGTACCCAATCAATCACAAATGTAATAGAATGGTATCGAAGAAGTGTGTCCGATCGGAGGAACGACCTCACTTGGCCCGTCGATCGCTCTTCTTTTAGCCACCTTAAGCCAATTCACGGGAGTCGGGTCCACGTTCAGACCTCAAAATCTCATTCATTTTATTTAATATTTATATACCATTTCAACTCACATTTTAAAATAGTTTATATTTCAAATCAAATTGCTTCATTTAAAATATTTAAATAAATTATTATATTTTAAAATCAAATATTTAATTCTCAAAATTTAATCTTTTCAAAGTTCATTTATTCACTTAAATTTATCAAAACAGTGAAATTTCAACTTTCGCAACATTTAGAAAATGCTATGGAAAGTTAATTTCAAAACAATTCAATTCAACAAAAGACAGCATTTAAAAATGCTAATAGGTTTTAGGTTTCAAATAACATCTTTACAAAGTGTTGTAATATCCCTTAGTTCATTTAGCCATTTAGTTCATTTATATCAACTACAGCACTTACAAAATGCTGTAATATTCTTTACATTAGAAATAATAGCATTTCAGAAAATGCTGTCAATTAAAATTCAAGGTTTTCTAAACAATTTCATAAATAATTAAATTTTAATTTAAGTCATTTTTAACTTATAAAATCATATATTTTCACTTTAAAAATGATCATTTAAATACTTTTCAATTTATGATTTTATAAGTGAAATTTACATACAAAAATCAAAATTTAATAATTTACTTGTTAAATTCAAGCATTAAATTCTCTATTCTTTATTATTAACAATTTAACTTAACACTTAAATTTAAATTTCCAAATATAACTTATTTTCATTTTATTTACTTAATTTAAAATTCACTTTTAAACAAAATTCACAAATTTCCAATTTAAGTTATATTTCAAAATTCAACTTAAATATTCATTTATTTAACATTTTAACTTATTCAAAAATCATTAATACTTTATAAAAGTCATTTTTAAATTCAAATTTAAATCAAAATACTATAAATTTACATTTTAGAATACTTTAAAAATTCTAGAAAAATATATACTAACCACGGGTCTGTATAATATTTTCTATCCTAGGTAAAGTGATGCGGATATTTATCATTTCAATCTGTAATTTACAAAGAAAAACCGGGTTCTATCATTTCAAACCCGTAGTCCCAAGTAAAATGAAATAAATAAAAATCGCTCAGGCCTATTATTTCAGCCCATAACGATTTTTCCTATTCTAAAGTCCGTTCGGGTATGTATCATTTCAACCCATAGTGATTCTAATCTATAAGGAACTTGCAGTGTGATAAACTGATATAAATAAGCAGAATAGCATTATATAACAGTAACAGATGATATAAGAGGTGTATAAACAAGGGTGAACATCATATGATCATATCATAGGCAGTTATAACATGATGATATGGTTTACAGATTCAAATGCTATTAGTTTACTAGTTATATAAGTATAAAATGTCTGGTGAGAATTACTCACCTCTACAAGCTAGAGATAACAACTAAACACACAACAGAGATCCAAAAGGCACGAAAACACGAATATGATTGAATTGTAGGGAGAGCCAAAGCTATTTGTCTTGTGCATATGAAACAAAACAATACATATAACATGAATAAACAACTCAAAATATATCATTAAACAATCTAGAAATCATGCACAACAAAGAATCAAACACTTGCACTTGCTTCCACCAATACTATGCTCGGCCATAGAGTGATAAAACATGGCCATGATGATGTATTTGGTCAGGTATGGGTCATATATGCTCGGCCTAACAAGGAATGAAGGAATAATGGTTGTTGTGACATGAAAATGCAAACACAAGGCAACAAAGCAATTTTTTGCACAAACACAAGCTTCGGCCATGGCATTATATGGCATGGATAGACCTGGAGGATGCTAGGGGATAGTGTGGCAGTGACTTTGGGTCAAGTAGGGGATGGCGGAAGTGATGCAAGAGGTGGCCAAGGGGTTGTATGAGGTGACGATGGCATGTGGAGGTCGGCTATGTATAATAGGAAGTTTTTGCCTTTTTTTTGTGGATTTTCTCATTAAGGATGGCCACGGCTAGGTAAGTCAGAGGTGCTGGAGGAGATGACAGCCTAGTAAGGTGGTGATGGAGGTGGTGGTGAAGGTGGAGGCTATAGGCCGAACATATAGGTGAACGCATAGGCAAGAAAGAGCATAAAACAAAGAAGAAATGAGTAAGAAAAAGATAAAAATCATTACCAAATTTTTCTTCAGAAGTGTAGGCCAAAACTTTTGGAGATGAGAAACAAAATGATGTGCGTAAGAAATGAAAAGAAATTGGCTGAAGGAAATCTGATATGGTCGGCCAAAAGTTAATGCAAATGTTGATTGGAATTGAAAAGGTATACGAGGTGAAAAGTCAAAGGCAAGTGAAAGGTTTAAAACTCTTCAAATTTCTTTATTTCTTTTTTTAATTTTTAAACATATGAAAAATGAGTATAAATAAAATAAAATAAAATGAATGAATAAAAATAAATAAATAAATTTTAGGTAAATATAAATAAATTAAGAAAATAGCTTAAAAATAGAAACTAGATTATAAAAATTGTAAATAAATACAATTAACTTTGGAAAAATTTTAACATCACTTTAAAAATATTTAAAAATAAAATATATATATATATATAACATCACATATTACACATATATATACAAATTAGAATAAGATATGACAAATAAAAATATTATTTATATAATTTAAAATAAACAATATTGTTAAATAAATCAATTTACACACAATATTGTAGAAAGCATAACTTTCACAATATAAATCAGATTTCAACGAAAACGAAAATCAGTATTCTTGAAATTTAATCTAATTTCATAATAAAAATCAAATTCAAAAATTCAAATATTTAAATTTAAAATTTAAAATTTGACCAAAATCCATTTTTCTGGAAAATATTCTATTTATTCATGTTTGGATTTATAATTCATATGAAAAATCAAAATGTATATATAAAATACTAAAATTATTCATTTTAAATAAATAAAATAAAATTTTAAATCAGGAAATGCAATTTAACATAATGAAATATACAATAAAATAATCACAAAATATAGGGTTGTTACAGTATCGCTCAGTCGACCTCCGTTAGAGGGGACTCTGATCAGGTTTCTCAATAAGAAACTTCCGTTCTCCTTGCACAACCATAAACTATGATAGACAAACTCAGTATCATATCAAGAATCCGAATCAAATGTTCACCGACATGAATCAAGTGAGAAACCCTTTTTCAGACTGGTGAGAATCATCTAAATTTATGTATTCGAATCCTAGATCAGAACCCATGCGAATAAAATGATCTATAATTTACGTACTTAATCCAACCAATCTCTTATTAAATCTTTCATAATTTCCACTTAGTATTTCAGCCAATACTAAAATCATTTAGTGAGTTACTTCATAGATTTTCACCAAAATTTATAAATATTTTACAAAGACGATTCTTTATAAAACAACAAATAAAAACTTACTATGTTTTATTTAGTTGTATAATTCCCTTCAGATCCTAAGAATATATAAAACACACCAATTTTATTTTATTTATTTTTTATTTATTTACTATTTAATTATTTTTCTCAAAATTTAATTGGAAGTCCAAATACAATATGGATTTTCAAAACTAAGTCAACCCTTCGATTACTTTACCTTAGAGTGTGCTAAGGAAAGATGCATATGGGTTGTCCTAATATCACCAAATAGTTTACATAACTTAGATCATAAACAAAACTATGATTTTTAATTAAAACAATGCTAATTAAAACCTTCTTATCCAATTTAACCCATTTAAAACTTGATTTAAATTATTTCTTTTCTATCCAAGGGTTTTAAAATTTTCATTTATCAAATTATTTATCAAAACACCTTTTTATTCTAAATAATTTCCTATAAGGAAACTTTAAAATTAAATACCTAGTTTTAATTCCAAAAACTCATTTTTGAAAGCATACCACATATATTTTTATATGAATAACTTTAAAACGATTTATTTACTAAAAATCACTTTCGGTTTATTCGGATTTGAACTTATTTTGATTGCACAATGATAAAAAGCATAATTTGCTATGTATTCCACAACATTTTCCTAAGCAAATATCTGATCATTACTAAGAAGATTATTCAGATCACCATAAAACTAATCGAGATGTTTTCCTCCTAGCCATCCTAAAGAAAACGCATTCCATTAAAAATTTCACTTCTCAAAACATTTTTACTATTAGATACTTCCAAAAATACTACCATTTCATTTCTCAAAATCCTTTTGAAATTATTTTCAAAAAATCCGGGTTTTAAATTCAAAATTCCTTTTTAAGGCCCATATTACAAACTAAATTTATATAAAATTTCCTTTATAAATCATTTCATATTTTAATAATTCACCTAAATTATTATAAAATTTTCTCAAATATTTATTTTCTAAATGTCTTATCTTACCATTTAGATTATTTTTGAACAACTTTTTACCAAAAGTTAACTTTTAGCTTTACACTATAACTGAACACCTTATAGTCAAATTGTGGAAATAAATTCACAAGAGGTCTTTTATAAATTCAAACAACAAATGCTTATAAATAAGCTAATCGCAATTAATCATCAACCAATCAATGACAATCAATGCTCCTAAATTAATTAAGCATAACTGATTAAACAATAGTGCTAATAATTAATATCATCACTTTCGAAAAAACAAGCACACTATATAATTATACAAAGGTTTGAATTTTTTTCTTTTATATATATGTAAAATATAATCCTAGGCACAATATTTAATTTTCCAAAATTTCAAAAATTTGAATACTATGTCCGTTTGTCTTGTTCAAGTGTTTAAAGATCCCTTCGACAACGTGGCGTCCCACATTCTCGACCTAAATTAAAAAACAACTCAATAGACCAATTAACTCATTATGTTTTATAACAATAACAAATACGCTCTTGTATATATATAATACTCTCAAACTCATTCTAAGGTATCACTTACCATATTTCTAACGAGTTACTCATTTTAGGGTATTACTAACCCTATCTCTAGTGAGACATACCCTACCAAAGCCAAGGTTCTCGCTTAACCTTTAGCTTCGATACCACTTTGTAACGACCTGCCTTTTCGACCATCGGAAGTCGACACCTGATACATCCGCGATATTCAAATGTCGAACATCCAATTGCCGAAAAGGCAGATTGTTAGGGTAAAATAAAAAAAGAACAAAGAACGGGAAAATTAGAATCTCACAGCAAAATCGATAACATATAATATAACAAAGACAGTAAAAACTGTCACTCCTAAATATAGAGTACATTAGATTTAAAAACATACCTTGTCAGGTGGGCTGTTATAAAATTATGACCTTACAATTGCTGATAGGTATATACTATAATACGACGGAAATAAAACAGTACGATGGGAGAATGTACAGCTCTTCTTCAATAACTCTATATCACCAAAGCCAACTTGGATAAAACTCAGTTTGACTCGAGCATTATAATAAAATAACACCCGAGTCAATCTGAAAACCAGCATGAGAAAACTCAAGTAATATGATGAACATTTAAAAATTCTGTGAGACCTCGCCACTAACGCAAAAGGTGTTTTTACCTCACAAGAATAACACCATAAATGAAGAAATGGGAAACAAATCAAAAAAAAAATCCAATAAAGCAAGGATAGAAATAAACAACAGATACAATCTAAAAAAGGGTGAGTAGTAGGATAAATCCCATGCCGAATCATTGAGCATAGTAATACCAAATTTCAGACTTGAAAGAGTTGGCACAAATAATCAAACATAAGGAAGAGCACAAGACAGTTCTCAATGCAATTAAGGAAACATTTCAAGGATTTGAATTAAAAACAATGAAAAAGAGAATTTTTTCCAATAATGACTAGGAAGGTGTGCCCCTTTCCCAAAATATACCTCTAGAAATATACATGAGAACTCCGATGGCTCTCGGAAACCTCCAAGCCAGACCCCGCCGACTGTTACCAACACGGAATCCAATCTAGAGTGGATGTGAAAATACCCTAATAGGAGCAATCCCACATAGCTTGACCCCCACTCGCTCTTTGGAATTAGTCGTTCCCGACAAAGGATAACAAAGCTCAGATGAGAAACGCATCTTCATAGAGTGACGAAATAGAAAGAAGGGAGCAGAGTCAAAGTCGATAATCGATAAATAAACTATCGGGAATGATAAGATGGTTCTTTCACTTGCGCTTGATTTTCACATCACAACACTTTTGAAGACACTTTAAAAACATTCTTCTTTAAAATATTCCATTTAAAAGGGAAAATTATATTTTCTAAGTGTATTAAAACCAGGGTCAAAACGAATGTCAAAACATTGTTTATTATAAACCCAAATCATTTACACTTAGCTTTATTTGAAATAATTCTTTTAAAGGATCCTATTTATAAACTATTATTTATAAATTTTAAATCAATACTTATTATCCGAAAAGATGATAATCAATTAAATTACTTTATAACCATCCCGCAGGATAATTTAAATAACCTTTTTATAACTTTTTAAACCACATAAATTTTTCCAACAAAATAAATCAATTAAAATCCCTATTAGAAATTTAAACCAGCATCAATTATCCAGAAAGATAAGTAATCACATCATACTCTTACAATTCTAAAAATAATATTACTTATCTTAAAAGATAATCAATCAAATTTATAATCTCTTTAATATATCAATTCATTATCTTTATTTAAACAGTTAATTATCTTAAAAATACCTTGATTTAATCCGTAATATAACTTTTAAAAATTATTAAATCGGTTCGCTAACTTTATTAGACCAAAATCAGTTAATTATCTTTAAAACACTTTTATTAAATCATGTAGTTTACCTTGGACTCTTTTATTAAATCAATTGATTAATTTTTAAACCCAATTAATTAAAAATATTAGATAAATTAGATTCAAACATCATTAATTAAAATGCTTAACTCAATTTAAAACTTTTTGGATTAAAATAATTAATCAAACTCAAACATCGTAATTTAATATGATTGATTAGTTTTAAAGATAATTAACTAAAATGATTTATTAAAACCAATGTCATTAATTAAAATGATTAATTCATTTAAATATCATTAATCAAAATGATTAATTAGTTTTAAACATCTTTAATTAAAACAATTTATTAAATTTAAATAATCGTTAATTAGAAGGATTAATTAAACCCAAATATCATTAACTCGATGGACTAATTAAATTCAGACATAATTAGTTAAAATGATTTGTCAAATTTAAAACATGGTTAATTAAAATAATTAATTAATTTAAATACATTAATAGTATTGATTAATGAATTCAAATATCTATTTTGTGAGAATCCAAGCTCAAGACAGCATAGACGAAGGGTTTAGGAGATGATAGTCAACAATTGACGATATAGCGAAAATTTCTATAACACCATTTGAACAATTTAAATAGAATATCATGATTAATTACAGCAAAACATCGGTATTAGCAACAAATGGAATAATTAACAAATTATTGGCAAGAAACCCCTTAGAGTCTCCATATAAATATTCCCTACAAAACAATGGTTGCGGACAATATATATACTCATATGGGTTCAAAAAAATTAAGTTAATATGTTGTCTGTTTTCCAAACGGGATTTTCAACCAAAACAAACAATTAAACAATCACGACAATATCTAAACTATCAACCAAGCATTTAACAATAAATTTATAGCATCATAGATACAATATGGTTAATTTAAGGCCAAGTGAACTCACCGAAATTTTAAGTTATCATCAAATCATTCCGGTCTAAACTAAAATCGAACAAGTATTTGATTTTAGCTTGAAATTTTACAAGCCCCGATCTCCTTCATTCCAATTCCATAACATACGACATTACGAACCTAACGGGACTGACCGCGTTCAATTTGGACCTAGCATGGATAGGTGATTGCATTTAGAAGATTCTTGAAATAATTAAGCAATTAAATAATTAACTACAATTAGTTAACCTAATTAAACACTAATCCATCTTCATTCAAAATTCGGTCGCTGCCATTCAAACTCATCGACTACGCTTCAACAACCTATCGCCATTGCCATACGTCACCATAGATTGCAACACTCCACCCACGTGAAGTCCTGACTTTGTGCAACACCACATCACCCATGACATCACTCAAAGTACCGCCGAAGTCGAGAATAGACCCAAATCAAAGCGCGCAACAGAACTGCTCTAATCTTCGCCATGAGTCGATCCAAATCCATTCAACCGTTCATCGAGCCGAATCTTTTTGTAGTCGGGTCAATGACCTAGCTCCACCTTTAGAGGCCTTAATGAACTGTGGCCATCATATTTTTAGGGAGCTAGGGTTTTCTGAAGAGGCTGCTAGGGTTTTAATTAGGATTTTGGGCAAAAAGAATGGCCAATGGTCCTTATATAGAATTACTATACGACACTATTCACGCTTGAATTTTTTGAACTCCAATCAAAGCATGCTCACTGGCATTCTATATATTGTGCTCCTATTTCGAACATAATGGAACCAGTATCGAGACCCAATTCCATTATATACAGAAATTAGCTTTTCAAATCAATGTACATTAATTTAATTCTCCAAAATTAGTCACTATGCATTTCGAACTCACACAGCCAAATGATACGTCTGATCGCTATGAAATTCAACGGCATGCTATAATTCTCTATTACGGATCCGATGAAATAAGTTTTGTCGAAATCCAAGACAGCACTCTGGAATGACAATTTCATTGATTTAAATATCGTTTTATATTTAGTTATTGATATTTATCCGATCTATTTATATTTATCAATAAATTTTCAAATTGAATTCACCAATATTATTTATTAGTTAAATGGAGTTGAATAAATTTATTAAATCCATTAAATTAAGATTTTATTCATAATTCAACAAATCTAATATTTAAACATTCTCTATATTTGAATTATAACCTATTAAATTCCGAAATACAATTATTTAAATATTTAAAATCAATTAAACATTTAAAATCAAATGACCAAAATTCTGGGATGTTACACCATCTATCGTCCACAAATGGGCCTAGATATTATCCCCACTAATATATATCGCTCAGCATTGCGTTAAGATCCATCGCCTCTCTGCATCACGATCATCGTATCACTCAAGGAAATCCTATGGTGCTCATCGACGACCTTTGCTCCATTATGTCCTATATTCTTCGGGGATTTTCACCTTTGTCTGCTTCATATATCATGAATTTTCAGTCCCACGTATCTCTACCCCATCCATTTTTTGAAGGAAACTCTATATGTGTTAACTAACATTGCTCTATCAAACAAGCCAACAAATAATTACGGCAGTGCGTAACCCAACCGAATCAATCCTGGTAAATAGAAGATATCAATTAGTTGTTTCCCTATCCTTCCCGTTGACCACGAGGGACTGATGATGAGCTCGCTAAATATGCAACTCTTGCCCTTTTTTCGTTACCCACGCAAGCCAGGCCTGCGCACCTTGTTGCATAAGTCTTATCCCTCCCATCATCCATTTATTCTTACCTATAACTCCTCACTTTCTGTCTCATTATTTCCCACTTTATTAACCTTTTTATACCATCGTTATCTTAATATTCCGCTCTTTGGATTTACCACATTTTAATAGATTAGAATTTAACTTTATAAATTAATTGTTACATAATAAATTTCCATATTGAGTTCGTAGTTTCAAGGAATTCTCTTTTTATTTTTTGAAATAGATAGTATAAAATAGGATAATCATCCTTATTTTATAATTCTCTTTCTTTTATAAGCATGTATTTGTTCCTTGTCTTCTCAAACATCACGCTTTTGTTAAATTTAGACTTGATAATGCATGAAATTCTACTTACAACAATATATATCCCAATAAACCTTAATTCCAAAACCCCAAAATCAAATAACTTCATTCTATAATTTTATTCAGGTCCGTTGTTAAAATACAATTCTAATCATTATGCTTTCCAAAATTAATATCCAACATAGAAACTAACAATTCTAATCATTACGCAACCTTAATCAATTACACATGAAATTTGCAAACTTGTTCATAATGGGAAGCAATCAATTTAAAAATAAAATTTCAAAGGCAAGATTAAGATCAATGTTTCATATAATGGGATTAACTTGTAGTTTAATTTAACTTCTTAGGCATGTTGGAATAGTTCTGCAACGATATAATCTAGTATTATATAAAAATATATAATATTCCCACTCACCTTTAATTAGCGCTTCCAAATCTCTAGATCTAACCATGTTATCTATATTCTCCATTTTTTGACTCCCTACGTGGATCCACAAATGCTATTTATACATATCTTATTAGAAATTAGATAAGTGAAAAGAGATTTAAATTTAGATTTATTAATTAGATCCAGATCTAAAATTTACCTTCGACATACCAACTTGATTTTAACCAATTTCCCATCCTCTACACTTTTCGATTCTTCTCCACGTGTGTCCGAGCAATCTAGATCTATTTCTGTGTACTTCGAATTTTGTAGGAGAGAAGTAAGTTGTAGAGCATCCACGCTCATTAGAAAAATAATGCGTTGGAATTGGAACCCTAGGCCTTAATTTATAGAGCTTCAAATCAGTGCTAACCATTGGATGAACCAAATCAGATCTGGACCCCCACGGTCTAAGTTTACTTTCGGCTCTAACCTCCAACCCTAGGTCGACCGAGCAAAGTCAACCGTGGCTAGGTCATGGCCAAACTACGTAAGCCAATTCAGTGCATTTTGTGTCGTTTGATTTCTTCGTAAATTTAATTCCATAATCATTCAATTAACGTTTAATCGTCGTTACCCTTAGCTTAATTAAGTTCCTTAAACATTAAGCTGCTGTTAACTTCAACGGTGTTAATCAATCATTGATGAATTTCAACTTATTCCTTAATTGCATATATAATATTTTCAACTATGAAAACTCGAACGCTATTAAAATATTTCGTTGAACTCCTATTGGAAAAGTTTGTATATGAAAATTGATCATAAAATTGCCACGAATCGAATGGTATAAGTTTCATGGCCAAATTCCATCATTTACAAAAATCCATTTACATAATTTATTATTAGTTAACTAATTCTACTTTAATTAATGTAAAAACATGGCATGTGTAGTATATCACAATACATATGATATGCATGAACAATATTTTCTCATTGGTGCCCCCTATATGAATGATTTCTTTTGAAATCAATTTCGAAAATATGATGCTATCATCCTTAATATATTGCCAGTTCTACATGAATGCAACTTTTTAAAATATCAGAAATTGCTTTTCATCTAAATTTTCCCACACTTCTATAAATAAAAATGTAAATCAATCAATTTTTCATCCAATTCTTACCACCCAAATTCGTAGCATACCATTACTAACATACATATTTAAAAAAATTCAGTTTTCTAAACCTGTTTTCTTATGCTTGGAAGGGTCTAGATGGAAATTCTATATTTCCATCATTCTCTTGTATAATCTTTTTCCATTGTACCATGGGATCTATTTCTTTTCCTCCAATCATATTCTTACTTTCCCAAGTACTATGTGCATAAGTAACTTTATTTTAAGTTCAAAAAAATTGATGTTTCCGAATTTATCTTTTTAAACTTCACTCATCGTCAAGATACCTCGGAAAACCTTCCACGGACAAAACAGCTTCCTTATCGCTCACCGTACCCATTTTACTAATACTACTACTACACAGTAAAATCTACACTAACCAACATACTAACTATTCTCTAATGTCGGCATGTGGTATTTCAAAATGGTAAAAATTCAAAATACTCAGCTTTTACAATATTTCCAAAGATATGTATATCTTCCTTTCAATATCGTATTATTTATAACGAAAACTTTTCATAAATAATTTTTTCCAAAATATATGCGTAAATAAATTTTAAAAATAATTTTTTGCATATCTGACACCAGAAATTAACCAACTCTCCATCGTCTATAACGGACTTCACTTAATTGTGCGATAAATTTCTAAGTTCTCAAAAACTTTTCGTTTTTGTTAATATCAGCCAACACACATATGAATTTTAAATTTCAACCTTCAAGGAAGGAACACTGACTCGTGGCTTACCCCTCCGTACTCCTGTTCTACGTCCACTGAAATTTTAATCTTTGAAAAATTTCTTTTCCTTTCGAATACATTTTCATTTTTCTTTTATATAATAGTTAGTTAAATATATTTTCTTAATTTATTATTTAACTTCCAGTTTCAACAATTTTTTTCCTCACATTATTAAGTTGCTCTCTTTGAAGTTTCCTTTTTATTGCTTTCTCAAATCATTGCATCCACCTAGAAAACACAAAAAAGGAACATGTACACAGCTTATAGCAAACAACCAATGCTTACAACCCACGAAAAGAAAAACTAACATTGGAAGGAAACACAGCACCGCTAACTACTACTATTACAAGAACGAACCTTTCTAACTGGCCATCCCTCTACAAAAAAATTCATGTCTTAACCTTCCTTTATCACTTACGATGAATAAGGTCTATTTAACTCTTCCATTCTATATCCAATTATGGAATAACTATGACTCTTTTCATTGCAGTGGATAAGAAATACAACCCATGTAATCTCCATATTAAATGGTAATCAAACTTAGGGAAATATCCTTCTAATCCCTCTTTTATTTTCCCAATTTAGATCTACCTATATCCTCCATGTGCATTTACCATCTCATTACCATCTTTCTATCTTCTTTTAATCCTATTTTTTTGATAGTATTCTCAATCCTTGATATTTCCTTTATCCATAAGCCTCCTACAAGCATTCCAAAACTTATAGATGTGTACTTCAATATCCTCTTTATGGATTATACACATACCAAAATAATATTCCTAGGCTCTTTCTAGTGTCCTTACACTCTATGGGGACTTCTTCTTGCTATTCCAAAAGTAGTCATTGTTATCTCCTTCATAGTCTTATCCTTTTCCCCTTCTAACTAGGCACTAATTCCTATCTACTCCATATTTAAATTATGGTTTTGTCTTTATCATATATTTTTTTCAAAAACCAAAACTTCAAAAATTCTTGAAATAATTAATCCCAAAACTCTTGCCTTTAAAAGTGCTACTTAGAAACTTATATTAAATCCTATAAGAACACCAGGTGTTTTAACTCTTTTCAAAATTTACGTTTTAAGGTTTTTAAATTTAATTTATTCACTAAATTTAAAAGGAAATACTAACAATTCTAAGTTTAAAATCAAATCAACCTTTTCTTTTAAAGACCATTCTAACTCTTATTAAAAAATTGGAATTTTTACTTCAACCATTTATTAAGTTTTTCTTTCAAAAATTTATTTATTTTTACCAAACCATTCCTTTCAAAATTAGAATTTACAATGTTTCTAAAACATCTTCCATAAGTTGTAAATTATAAAAAAAAAGGGTATATAAGGACAACTATTATCCTATTATTTTCCTTACATCTCCTACCCTCACAATTATCCAACATTCAGTGGATTCTTCACTAACATAAAAGGGGGACTTTTAAAGGATACTTAAATTAAATGCATATAACAATGGAAAATGTCCATTTTTCTTTATTTGGCTTTTAATTTCATATTCTCAGATTACTAGCACTGTTTCTATTATAATTCACTAACACTACTTCTACTTACTGAACTTTTTTTAATACTTAAAGATCCTATATTTTAATACGTTGGAACTACTTTTCCTCCAAGAGGAATAATTAATGCTATGACTCTCTATGAATCGCTTAAAATAAAATTCATGTTTTCTGTGAAATTACACAGAGTTTTATTTTATTTCTTTATTGAAATAGATGGTACAAAATATGTAATTTTTGATATTTTGTACATCACTTCCTTTGCATTTACATTCCTTATTATTTCAAACAAAACAACTTTATTTGTAACTTGATTAATTCGTAGGAACTTATTTTATTATCTCTTTTCATTCCAATGAATTAAAATATGTCAAATCTCAACCTAATTATAATAAGTCGTACACCTCTTTCATTTATACTTCCTACTACACAATTCTTTAGCCCAAACTACACTAATTCAACTTGTTTTTCCCTTAATTTACCATTTGTAGTATAGCCACTTGCAGCTTAATTTTTTAAGAGCCTAACCCTTCTTTTCTATGCCATTCACCCTATTCTGATTTATATACCACCCATATTATCCACCCATAAAGATATTTAGTATCTTAAAAACTTCCATTACATAGAAAGATTCACGAGCTATATTACTCTTTCATTTCTTTTCAAACGAAATTTTCTTACAAAGCATTTATGATATATTTAATTTTTTTAAATGCAATATTTATTTACTTTTCCATTAAAAGTCCTTTTAAAGTATGCAATTTATACCTTTTCTCATTTTTCAAAAATTTCTTATTATTGGGTTGGACTCAAATTGGACTTCTAACCATTCCTTCAAGACACATTCTTTCCAAATCCAATCATTAATTAGGAGTGACCATTTCACGCCTTTCTTAAGAGTCTTCTTCATCGTCCACTATCTATAACATATGAGTTCTTATTTTCCCTTTATGTGGACCGATTATACATCGTCAATCGACAAGCAAAATGGGGATCAACAATCATTGGGCTATTAAAGCCTAATTAGGGAGTTATGTACGATCCAGTTTTAGGGATATTCCATATGCAACCACTCTATAGAAGGAACCCTTAGGATTTTAGCATATACCATGTTTATATTTATAGACAAAATATAAATACGTTCACTCTACGTTTCCCAATCTTTTAGGAATCGACTAACATATGCTCTAATACCAAATGTAACAACCTACACTCCAATGGGCCCATATTTTTCGCAAATCTGAAATCCCAGGTCCAATAAAATATGGATTGTCGTTTTGGTGTCGTGCAAAAAAAGAAATCATATTAAAGCGCTAATGGTAAAAACTCACAGTGGAAGTTAAGTAAACTTAATAGATCATAATAATCACTGACCTAGAGTTGACATCTCAAATATCAAGTACCTCAGCCAGACAACTGTTCCAAACAATACCGGTACCTGCCCTTCTAAATCCCATGGGTTGTAATAAGGAAGGGGTCAGAACAATGTTCTGGTGATCGGTAAATTATACATCTCATACGTAACACTATCTAATACCGATTGTTCATCATTTCTATTATGTTTGATCTTATCATTAGTAGCCACGACTTCATCGCTACATACGAACTGTTCCCATCTACCTCTAGTATACACACACACACACACACACACACACACACACACATATATGCATATATACATACATATGTATGTATGTATATCCCATCGTCCATTAATGGACCTAGATACTATCCCCACTAGTATCTTTCGCTCAATGCCTCGTAAAGATCTATCTCCTTGCTACATCATGATCATCGTATAACTCAAGGAAATCCTATGGTGCCCACCATCGACCTTTACCCCATTAGGTAATGTGTGCTTTGAGGTTTTCACCCTTGCGTGCTTTATGTATCATGGATTTCGACCACATGTACCTCCACCTCATCCATGTTTTGAAGGAATCTCTATATGGGTTAACTGCCTTGTCCTATCAAACAAACTAACAAACAATTGTGATGATGCATAACCCAATTGAATCAATCCTGTTAGGCATAAGAGATCAGTTAGATGTAACCTGTCCTTTCCGTTGACCGTAAGGAACCGATGAAGAGCTCGCTAAATATGCAACTCCTACCCCTTGTTATGGTACGCACGCCAGCTTTGCGTGCCCAGTTGCATAAGTCTGATCCCGCCCATTGTCCATTTAGATTGCCCAGTGCAATTAAGGCATTACCATCCTCTTAAAAAATTTGAAGTAGATTACTCTACAATGTTTGTACACTCACGCCATCCACAAAAGGTCCGCCCAATGCCTACAATTACGGAGGTTCCATTCCAAGAACTAACGTAACTTGAGGGTATCTCTTCATCTATACTCAAGTGTATACCCTTTATGGGTCTTACGATTGAGTATGCCTTCGCACTTGAATCTACACTAATGACTCCCAATGTCATTTCCTTTCTATAATTTATATATTGAATTATTATTATCCACACCCATCATAAACGCATATCTGAGGCTACATATATACATATTTCATGTTCATGTTTATTCATTCTTCTTACACTTTCTTTAATGCCTTTGCATCTTTTAAGTTTGACCATAGGCCTTCATTTTACTATGCATTTAACTTTTTCTTTATCAAATTCATTTACCACTTCATGTTTCCAGTTATTGATATCGTTGCTACTACATTAAGTAGTTTCAACATAGATTTATATTCCACTTTATCTGCTATTCCTTTTTATTCTTACCTATAACTCCCTGCTTTCTATTTCATTACTTCCCACTTTATTAACCATCTTATTTTATTATTATCTTAATGTTCACTCTTGGTATTCACTACATTTTAATATATTAGAATTAAACTTTATAAATTAATTTTTAAACAATAATCATCCCTATTTTGTACATATCTTCATGTCTTATCCTTCCTTTATTATTACAAGAACAGACCTTTCCAACAGGCCTTCTCTCTACAAAAACTTCATGTCCTATCCTTCCTTTATTACTTACAATGAATAAGGTCTATTCATCTCTTCCATTTCATACCTAATTATGGAATAACTATGCCTCTTCTCAATGCAGTGGATAAGAAATACAACAAATGAAATCTTCATATTAAATGGAAATTACGCTTAGGTAAATAACCTTCCAATCCCTCTCTTATTTCCATAACTTAAGTCTACCAGTATCCTCCATGTGTATTTACCATCATTATGTAGCATTTTGACTCAGCTATATCCGAATTGATAGGGCAAGTTAGACTCAACTGTCATCAAGGCTAGTAAGCCCAAAGCAATGATTATGAGGTCCAAAAATCAAGTGCAGATGATAATATGAAGCCATGATTAAACGAAATTCAGAGTTATGCAATGCAAATGTTTAAAGTATAGAATATTATTTGATCTAGAAAAGCGATTGGCTCTAATCCCTCTTAACCAAACGGATTGGTCTACTTCAGCCAAATAAGTGCAACTTAATGGAAAATAATCGATATCTCGAGATCTAGATGTCCAATGCATATGAAACTTTGAGAACAAGATGTGGGGACCTTAGGAAGTCCACCTTAGGGACCATACCCTTAAAGGAGCGAGCAAGTGGGATCGGCCCTCTTCCCTCTAGAGGGATCGGTTAGAATCAGGATACACAAGCTATTACAACAAGGATTGATCAATAACTCAAATTTTACTAATCCAATTTGCATGAAACTTGGAGGCTAGACATAATACAATATGGAGAAGCTCCCACAGGGATCGTGCCGCCAAATTCCTTCAAAATAAGGATCAGTCAATGATCCTTATATCTTGGGATTTAGGCCATGCGATCCCTCATGTGGGCCATATGGTTCTGGAGATCCTTTTACTGAATTTTCAAGGAGATATTTTTCCATCTTCCTCTATAAATACAGACTTAATTGTTCATTGTCGGGAACTTTATGCTGCTTATTGCTTTGTACTCTTTAGTACCTAAGGATTTTAATCTGATCCCTACTGTATTCAGTTTACAAAGTGATTAGTAAAGCTATCTCTTCAAAGCAGACATAGGAAAACAATGTCAAACCACTATAAACTGTCGTGTCTCTGTTATTTGCTTCGTTCTTATTACTTTTTTTCCATATTCTCTCAATTTACATTTAATATTATTCATTTATTCCTCCACAAAATTTCTATTGGGTGTTTGTGCCAATTTTTGGTGCTAACATTTTGGTGCTTTCACGGAGAAAGAGATTCTCTACTTTATTCGGATCCCTTTGTTGCTACTAGATTGCTTAAATCTTAAAAGGAGATTCAGAATTATCTTCAAGGAGTTTATCTGTTCTATTCAGATTTGAAAAGTCTAAGAAAAACTATCGACAATGTTTGGAACACTAGATATACCTCTCAAAACTCAAAAGGAAATGAGAATGATAGCATCTAGAAAGAAGGCCAGAGCAATCTACAGTAGATTTTAATGCTGCCATTCCAATAGATATACAAAATCCAGTTGATTCCATCACACGGGCTGATTTTTAGAATTTGATGAGAGAGCTCATCGATAGTCGCCGATAGCTGAACTAGCAGATTCAAACTAATATCGATTTAATGAACAACTCAGAGATCAACAACGTGGGGGAACTAGAAGGGAGCCAACTCCCTATTCTGCATCAAAGAGCTCTACTTCATCAAATGATTATCACAGATGCAGATGTCGTAGAACTGACAAATATCATGTAGAAGCTTTTGGACATCAACAAACAAACCTAACTGGGCTATCAGGACCAATCGGACTCGATCCCTCAGGGTCGATCCCTCTAAAGGGATCTATGTCGATCCCTCTAAAGGGATCGAGGTCGACCCCTCCTTTAGAGGAGGAAGTTTTCCTTTTTCCGTTGGAGCACAAGCTAAAGCCGTTGCGACTGATTTGGATGCTAGAGTTCAGGTGGATGTAGACTAGTTACCTCCCCGGAACGATGATGAAGTGAATGCATGTGATATGCATCAAAAGGATGTTGAGCCATGAAGATGTGGAACAAAATGTAGACATCTGCATGACCATTGATGTGAGGTGGAGCACGACTACCGCTTGCCTCCAACTATTCAAACGTTGAACTTAGCGGCTATGGTCAAGTAGCTAGTAAGGGAGAGCTAATGCTGGACCAATGATGACTGTGGGATCTCGTGAAGTCATGCCCCATTCATAGACAATATCCTACATGTGGAGCATTCAAGGAGGTTCAGCATGCCATTGATGCCTGCCTATAAGGAAAAAACCGACCCTCGACATCATATCATGATATATGAATGGCTAATGGATTCCCATAAGCTGATGATGCCACAAAATGTAGATGTTTTCCTATTACTCTCTCTGGCATAGCAACGATGTGGTTGACGAGATTGCCCCATAGTCAATCTCTAGATTTGACAATTTAGCAACAAAATTTGAGGAGCAGTTCCATATGCATG
Source organism: Allium cepa (assembly GCA_030765085.1). Lineage (NCBI taxonomy): Eukaryota > Viridiplantae > Streptophyta > Magnoliopsida > Asparagales > Amaryllidaceae > Allium > Allium cepa. The sequence continues at coordinate 252,758,114 of CM060928.1, forward strand.
CAACTCGTCCCAAAGAAGTAATGTCTCTATCAAGCGTGGTCCAGGCTCTGGAAGAATCGCCGGAAGGCTATTTGGAGAGATTTCATATAGCCATCATAGAAGTCAGCAATCCAAATGATCATTCAATATTGATGGCGGTAATAAGAGGGATTAACCTAGAATCTGATTTTGGCAATTAGTTAGCTAGAAAACCACCCACAACGTTGGAGCATTTCTATGCAAAAGCAGCTCAATGTTTAAGGAAAGAGGAAGTTAGATGCTCTAGCAAGAAGAATGTTGTGGAAACAAGTGGAGAGGGAGTGCAAGTAACATTGCAATGAAAAAATCTGGGGAAAGTTTTGAAATAGTTCAAGTAAATGTCCAAAATAAATGGAATCAGCAAAAGAAAGACGGTGATAGAAACCATGTGCAAAAGAGGGATGCTAGAAGAGTAAAGTCAAGGATTCCAATGTAAGATACCTACACACCACTGAATAAGTCCCTAGAGAATGTCTACTTGTCTACACGTAGTACCATGCAGTATAAGAAGCCACCTTCAAAAGGATCGATGGAGAAGAAAATGCAAACTGGAAAATACTTCTGGTTCCACTAATTCTACGATCATAACACAAATGAATGTAGGCATCTTTAGGATGGTATCGAGAAACTAATTCGGGAAAGAAAAGTACAATAGTTTGTTAAAGCCCCGTAGGATGGCGGGTAGGGGACATCCGACCCCAACTGAGGACAAGCGCCACATAGGGTCGAGAAGCCTGCATAGATTGGTGGAAGATTAGTGATCAATACAGTAGTCCAAGGACCACATCCAATTGATAAGATATGGCATGAGATGGAGCGCTATTCTAGAGCAATCAAGCATATGAATTTTGAGTTTTGTTTAAGTACAGAAGGTGAGGCAATGGCAAAACAGTAGTGTATAATGGCGGACGACGTTATATTCAGAAACAGAGATGAGTTGGAGGCACCGAAGATCGATCCAATGGTCATTTCGGCCATGATCGGCCCCGCCTTAATGTGGAGGTTGGTTGACTGTGGAAGTTCCATGAATGTAATTTTTAAAAAGACTTACGACCTGATGAGGGTGAAAGCCAATTGAAATCATCTAAAGCCCACATTCATGGCTTTAATGGTGCTGCGACCGAAGCTATTAGTTATGTCAAATTGCCCATGGAGTTGGGAGAAGGTGACCGTCGAAGAGTGCAGATGTTACCATTTTTTGTCTTCGATGTTGACTCTCCATATAATAATTTTTTAGGTCAACCGAACCTAACTGAATTCTGGGCAGCTCTTGCCCCATGGTATTTGACTTTGAAGTTCCCAACTGATTACGGTGTTGGAGTTGTGCAAGGTGATAAGGTGAACAGATGTACCTGCTATGTGGTTGAATTGAGGGATGCTTAATGGAAGGAGAAAGTTAAGGGTGTGGACAAGTCTCTCTGCATCCAAGCCATCGAAGATTGACAACCAACGCCTAGACCTTGGCTTGGGTGCCAAAGTTGGTTCTTTAAAGACGTAGATCTGAGGGATGACAAGGAGGTGCCCAAAGAGACCAAGGTCGACTATGCTGACGATTGACATTACGATTAGCCACGACGACCCTTTATAGGTCCTAAAGATCAAATCATAGCTCAGCCCTTCAATGATGAAAGAACTTGCTGGATTTCTCCAAGCCAATCTTGTTGTATCGTCTGTTCGGATTTAAACAAAGCATGCCCGAAAGACATTTTCCCCCTTCTGAGAATCGACCGGCTGGTGGACTCTACATAGGACAGGGTTTGCTATCTTTCATGGATGAATACTCCGGATATAATCAAATCCTGATGCACATTCTCGACTAGGAGTACACTAGCTTTATTATCGATGTTAGATTGTATTACTCTATGGTAATGCCATTTGGATTGAAGAATGCTGGAGAAACTTATCAACGCTAGGTTAACAAAATATTTAAACATCAGATTTGAAAGACGATGAAGGTATACATGGATGATATGCTCATGAAGTCACGACGATTATGCGACCACATTAGAGACTTAGCAGAAATGTTCGATATCCTCCGATACTACAAAATGAAGATAAATCCTCTAAAAATTTTAGCATTGCATCAGGAAAGTTCTTGGGTTTCATTGTCATTGCTCGCGGAATCGAAGCTAATCCTGAGAAGATTCGAGCAATTTGCAACATCCAAGTGCCAAAGATCATCAAACAAGTACAGAGCCTAAATGGAAGTTTGCCGCCCTAAGTTGATTTATTTCCAGACCCACCGGTAAATGCATTTCTTTTATCGACTTAATTAGAAGATGGAAAAGGAACTTTGAATGGACTCGGGATTGTGAAGACACATTCCAAGCTTTGGTGAACCACTTAGAGAGGCCTCCCATCTTCTCAAAGCTAGTGGATCACGAAGTCTTGTATATCTACTTAGTTGTGTCGGTACATGCTATAAGTGTCTCATTGCTTCACGAGGAGAATCGAATCCAGAGACAAGTCTATTATGTTAGCAAGCGATTAACATGAGCTGAAAGGAACTATCTGAAGATAGAGAAATTGGCGTACTACTTGTTGATTGCTTCATAAAAGCTCTACTCCTATTTTTAACCACATCCCATCAACGTTTACACCGATCGGCCATTATGATAGGTCTTTACAGTGACCTAAGACATCTAGAAGGTTACTCAAGGGGAACATCGAACTGAGCCAATTCGACGTCACTTATTTACTTCAGAGATCCATCCATTGACATGCACTAGCAGACTTTATTGAACACGGCACATGATGATCTCTCATAGAGTGATGGAGCCCCTACTATTAGGTGGAGAATGTATATGTATGGGATGGAGCATCCATTGATCGTTGTTCTAGAGCCGAAATCATGTTAGTAACTCTAGAAGATCGATCAATTTGTTACACTTTAACGCTTGACTTCCCTGCAATGAACAACAAAGCTGAGTATGAAGCTTTGATTGCTGGACTCAATCTTTCTAGAGAAGTGGAGATAAAATCTATTGAAATCTTTTGTGATTCCTAATTAGCGGTATACCAAGTTAGGGGGGATTACCAGACTAATAATGATTAGCTTCATAACTTATCCGAGTTCAAGAGCTATTGGCTGACTTTGAGTATTATAACATTATGCACATTCCCTAGATAAAAAAAAGAGGCTGACTCATTGGAAAAGTTGGCTACCACTGATGATGCACAACAAATGGGCTTGGTCCAGTTGAAGTACTAGACGCTCTAAGCATAAACTAGATAGAAATTGACTGGGTATTAGAGACAAAGCCTGAGAAGGAGTCGTGGATGACTTGGATTAAAAAATATTTGTTACAGAGAGTCCTTTCCAAATGGAGGAATATCAGACGCCAAAGCTTCCATAAAGCTTTGCAATTTATCGTTCAGGGAGGATTCATATATAGAAAGGGTTTTTCCATTTCTGTACTCTAGTGCATCGCTCATGATGAAATAAAATGAGTCTTAAAGGAAGTTCATGAAGGGAAATGTGGCGATCGCACTGGATGGCAAACCCTAGCAAAGAAAATACTCCGCTATGGTTATTAATGGCCAACTATCAATCAAGATACTGCTGATTATGTTAAGCGATGTGACAAATGCCACATGTATCCAAAGTTCTGAGAGCTCCACCGATGCAAATTACACAAATGATTAGCCCATGGCCATTTGCCACATGGGACATAAATATTATTGGTTCCTTATCAGTCTCAAAAGGTAATGCAAAGTAGGCCATCATACTAGTGGATTATTCACCAAACGGGCTGAAGCAGAACCTTTAACCACAATCACAACGAAGAAAGTAATCAATTTCATTGTTTGGAACACAGTCTGTCGTTTTTCCTTTCCACGAACCATTATAACCGATAATGAAACTCAATTTGATAGTGTTGAATTTGAAGACTTCTACTGTCGGCACTATATTAAAAAGAGATTTATGGCAATCACTCCACCTCAAGCAAATGGACAAGCTAAAGCCGTGAACAAAATCCTAGAGTCTATTCTAAAGATTGGAAAAGGCTAGAGGCAAGTGGGTAGATGAACTCCCAACAGCATTATTAGCATAGAGAACCATAAATATACGATAGAACATACTCCATTAGCCCTTGCTTACAGCTCTGAAACCATCATTTCTGTTGAAATTGAAGTCCCTTCTCATGAGTGCCTACTATGACCCTAGAATGAATAGAGGTCTCCACTTAGAATCTCTAGACTTTGTAGATGAGAAGCGCGACGAAGCTGATTTGAGGGCAGTTGCACATTGGTACCGAGTGGTCCAATATTACAACACTAAAGTCTGATCTAGAACCTTTGAAATCGGAGATCTCATCTTGAAATGGATTTTTCCTATCCCGTGACATATGAATCCTACTCGGGAAGGCCCGTAAGTCATTGGACAAAAGCTTGGAGAGGGAACTCCCAACCTAGCAATTTTTGACGATGTCACACTCCCAAGGGCATGGAATAGCAAGCATTTACGATGCTACTTCACTTAATTTTTTCTTTTTCATTTAGTTGTATTCAATTTTTGAATTTTCTTTAGCATTTGATTTTCTAGATATGTATTAAGACAGATTATGTCATTTCTTTCCAGTTGGCAAATATTTGAAATTTCCCTTGTATATGTGATTGTTGTAGCATTATATATTAGTTACAAAACCTGACTAACTAATATTGGCATGTCCGATCAAATTCCTAGAGTTTTGATCTAACCGTTCACGATTAAACTAAACAAAATGAACGCGGTCTGACCGTTCACTCGATGATTCTTGCTCAAAACTCAATGGACGAAGTGCCTAAGGAAAAATGAATGTGACTTAACCATTCGATAACTAAATTAATCCCACCGAATGATGGGACAGACATGAATCAAAAGCGATCCTGACACAACTGATCGCTCTTTAAGTAAACCCCGAACTCGGGGGCAAATAAATTAATTAAGGAAAGTACGGTTCGACTATTTTCCAAAATGACTCTAAGTCCCCAGAGTGTGGACTAGAGTATAATAACAAATTGGGTGTGATCCAATCATTCACTAAGAAACTCTTATTCCCAGAGTTCAGATATGAGTATAAACAAATAGATGAGTACGGTTCGACCATCACTATTCCATAAACTCCGACCTAAAACTGACCGGGGGAGTACTCGCTAAGGACGGAGTTCGACCATCCACTATCTAACTCCGCTAACCCAAGACATGTGGAAAGAGTATAATCACTTAAACCATTGAATCTGATGGAGTAACACCAAGGCTCGAGCCCAGTGTTTGGTACAAACATGAGGCCATGGCCACATGGAGGCCTTGAGTAAAAATTAATGGTCGATCATCCGAATTAACGAGCAATGAGAAATGAATTACAAGTACATTGAATGAATAAGTAATAGCTCGAATACTTAAACAAATTCACATAAGAGTTCAATAGAAAATAAAGAACTTTTATTTACGAATTAAACTTGGAAATTATAGTATAATTTTATCAAAAAGCGGGGGACGTAGCCTCACATACATGGGCAAAAAAAACGTCCCTACAAGATATATACAAACTAAGCCGAAGTGATGGCTACTTCTTTTTCCTCTTCTCCCTTTTTGGATTTCTTAGGAGTGGACCCCCTGAGCATCCTCCTGTCCCCCTCTTCGATCCTTTACCACCTGTGCAAGAGAGCCTTCAAAGATTGGAGGGAGTTCTCAGGGAACTGACCCATCGGGTGGAATGACTTGCGGAGGGACGAGATTTGAATCATCAACGTCCACATCAACGAATTCACCTTTAGATTTTTTCTTTAATGACTCCTCTCTCTCGATGTGCTCCTTCAAGCTGAGCTCATCAATGTGTTTGAAGGCATCCATGATCACAACCGCAGATTCATCTGTCAGTACCTGATCTTCGGCCTTTTCATCAACAAGAGCTCCAATAACTTGAGCATCGGGCCCTAGAATGTCGGTAGCCACTGGAATTACAGTAAATGTCGGTTGTTGCTCCACAGCGGCATTGGTTCCTGGAGTTTGACTTGGAGCCAAAAGACCTGAGATTCATGGGTATAAGAAAATAAGCCAATAACTATTCAACATGGGGAACGAAACCTCTCGAATAATAGAGAGTGGAGTGGAATACCTTGTGTCCGGCCGACTTTCAATTGTTGCCAGAGTGCTACCTTCTTGAATGAGAGTTGGCACCTTTAATTTATAAACGGTTCAATTCGGATCATAGCTCGGATCTTCTCCCGGGCCAAATGAAACTGATGCTCCAACTATTCGAAGTGAAAGGGGACCATTAGGATAAGACTTCGGAGCTTCAGCAATGTTTTCCTTTGCTGGAGGATGCTAAAATATCAAAGTATAGCAGCCTTACAGTAGCCAGATCTAAAGGTTCATTCCCATGAAGGATTTCCCTTACCAGTTTTTCCTCATCCAAATCAGCTTTGCCAAGGGCTTTCTCCCTCATTTCAATAATATATTCTCAAGCCTTGGCAAGTTATTCGAGGTAGCCATCTTTATGGAAACTCAAGTCATGATGATAGGACCTTAGCATTGTATTCAACAATCAAAGGATCAAACACGTCCTTAACTCATTCCGGCCAACCTCTTTAGCATCCTTCAACTGGGCTTCAATTTGTTCTCTAACTTCATTATGGCCAGCTTCCCTTGCCTCTTCCTTGAGGACTTCGATTTGAGCGAGTTACTCGTCGAGTTTAATTTTCAACTCCCGAGCCTCGACGTCCTCTTCACAATAACTTTGAGACTCCTCCCGAGCCTCAAGTTTTTCTTCCTTCTCTTTCTTAAGAAGTTCTTCGAGTTCCTCAATGCAGCGTGCTATAGTATTTTTCTTTTTTGCAATGTGTCCTTCTCCAGAGCAAGCACACTGCTACGGTTAAGAGCAACATCTAGTTCCTTTTTGTAAGCCATGTCCAGACAACTAACCGCTTGGATGTTTCTTTAGTACTCTTCTCTGCCGTGGCTAGCTTCATTATCAACCCCGTGATCTCATCATCTTAGTGTTCGATTATGTCTTTACAACAGATCACCTCCACCTTAAGGTTATTGATTTCATGTTGCCTTTCAATTGACCCTCAAAGATTTACTCAGCTAAATGCTGAAATGCTTCATGCTACACAAAAATGTCATTGACACATGCAAGTGAACAGGCTTTAGCACTCCTTGCAATTGTATGGATATAAGGAAGAAACTTTATCCCAACAAAGCAGATTTTTGGGAAATTGACCTTGGCCGTTCTTTCTATCGTCAAGGCCTTAGGAGCTGTAGTAGACAAAGCTGGATCATAAGTAACAATATGATGTTTGCTCGACCAGCGATCACGAGGCTATCAAAAACCAAATGAACCCGAATGATGCTCGGGTGGCATAACAGTTTGGGGAACATAAGAAGAAGTATGATCGCCGCTATATGCAGGACGATTGGGATAAATTTACTGATGAGATGATTGAGATTTGCACTTATATTTGGGGGATGAAGACTCACTTGAATGATGACTTCTTTCTCGGTCGCCATCCCTTTCTCGATGCATGCCCGAGTCTGGACCATGATTGGATCCATACTGTGTTGGGGAGCCTCTTAAGCGATCAAAGGCATGGGAATGAGACATAACACTTGCAAACCAAACAAGAGTGTATAAGTTACCATCAAATAAAAGATATCCAAAAATTATGCGCTGAAGTGCACGTAATTATGAGTGTCCTAGTGTCCCCCTTGACTGACTAGTTACTATGGACTTGCTCATAGGAGTGATTTTCCCTTTGTTAGTGGGAGGAATGTCATCACCGGTCTTGGTAGGAGAATCAAACCCCCAACACTAAGGTTGCGAAAGTCAAAGGTCATAATATCGTCAAGGATTAGGATACTTGAGGATCCTTACATCAAACTTTTTAAAGGCTGAGAGGAAGACTCTTCTTCAAAGGAGGTGATGATGAACTCGAGCTTTTTTGCGGTTTTTCTTCTTTGGTATTTGTAAGCAAGCTTTTTCCTTTTTCTTGTTGGTGCATGAGATTTTGTACCTTGTGATGATTTGACCACAAGCGCATTCCTCGGACATGCATCATCATCATAAGGCATGTTGGCTTCATCACCTCTAATTTCACCTTCTTCGACATCGTCCGCCTCCTTGACTAGGGGCATGACAGAGTAGTCAGTGCCACCTCCTGGTTCCATAACATTTCTCTGCAATGTAATGCTTCTTGAAAGCCCGATGTTGCGATCTTCTTCTAACAGCCCAAAGGAGATAACCACTCATTGGTTATAAGGGATCTGATGTCCCTGTCCTTAATTAGGTGGTGTGGATTGTGGAACCCATCCCTGAAAAACTCTCGCCTTCAGGTCATGGATGGACACCTGTAAATTTTCAAAGTACTTGTTAGTTCAAGGTACGACTTGGGCTAAAGAGTATGAGAATAAAGTGAAGGCAACCCTTACATCCTTCCAACCATCGCCTCGCGAAGCCAAGCAGACAATGTATGTAGAACAGTTTATGTTTATAGACACTAAGCTTGTTCTAAGCACCAGTCAAAACTTCACTGTTGAGCATAGGCTCGAGGAAAGTATAAGAAAGGCTTCCCGTCCATCGCTTGAAATTGTAAATGAACCTGATGTCTTCAGGAGATGGCGGGCGGAACAGAACATCCATAAATAGTAAGAAAGTGCCATGAAGAAAAGCGTAGTTATTTGGATGCAGCTGAGCAGGAGCTATTCCTAGATAATTTAGCATCTCTCGGATGAAAGAATTAAAAGGCAACATACATCCATTCCAGCACATAAATTTATTACATGTCGTATACCCATCCGAGGGCAAATGAGCCCTGTCATTCACTGAAGGGACTGGAACATCTCCAAATAGGATCCCATGTCTAGAGCACAACCTATAGAATGCAGCCTCACCAATTCTGGAGGCTCGAGAATCCATCGGGTTATCAAGAAATATAGCACCCTCTATAGTTTCGAGGCCAAGATTTATCTCTTCCACCGAAAGGATGGGAACATCAAAGAAAAGGTCAACCTATGGGCCAGAAATCTCCGGTTGCTCAGTTTGATGTTTAGGAGAAAATCTATCGGATACAGTCACAGAACTTGATTTGACACTTGGATTTCTATACTATAAAGGTTGTCCAAAAGACATTGCGGCTAAACACCCTGAACGTGTGGAGTCCATATCAACTAAATTCAGTAGATCATCAAGATTCGAAAAACTTTACCCGTTCCCCCATGCTAAGTGTAAACTAATGTGGTGTAGTGTTGTGCAGTGTAGAGATAAATAGTTCCAAATTAAAAGAAAAAGTAAGTGACGAGACTTTGGATTCCGACCAGAGTGACAGTCTCTAACTGCCTCAACTGGCGTTTAGATTTATCAGTTGAGTAAGCTTTGGGATTGACTATCGACTTGCTGAAGTATGAAATTCATTATTGAAGTCCATATGTTAAGTCTTAATTCATTTTCAAGTCCTGGGAACTAATTCGTTCAATTTCAAGTTCAAAGGTGGACATACAAGTCTCATTTTTCGTTATAGTCACATGTTCAAGTTCGTTAAAAAGGGATTGGTTTTGATTGTTCATTCAAGTTAATATTGATTGGTTTGCTCAAGTATTTAAGCTCAATTCAAAGGCTTAGAATTGGCCATGGCCATTATCTTAATACAACGGATCCCTTTCATGAAGCGCACAGCTGATCCCTCTTATAAAGCCTATGACCAGTCCCTCCGTTTTTAACACCATCGATCCCTCCTTACTCAAAGATATCAGTAATCGATCCCTTAGTCGAACACCCAATCACCGATCCCTCCTCAAACTCTAATCACCGACACTTTTACTTAGCCATTCTCACACTCAACACACGAGACTGATCCCTCTCATCCACATACATCAGCGGGCGATCTCACCATACTCCATCATAGTTGATCCCTCTACTTCCTTCATGCTTCACTCCTTTCTTTCTCCTCTTTTACCACCTCACCGAACCCGACTCGCCACTGTTATTCTCTTCTTCACCTAATTTGACCCATGGCACGACCGAACCCATCATATTACCATAATCAAAATCATCTACAAAATAAAAACCTACCTATGCATGTAAATTGCTAGTTAGACAAGGAGATGTCAACAGCGACAATGAATAGTTTAGAGATGATCGAAATTGAAGGAGAAAATGAATCGGGTTAAAGAAACTAAGAAGGGCTGCGTTGATTCAAAATTGAGGAAGGAAGAGAGGGGGAAGGGTTCAGCTCTAAGGTAATGGAAAAAGAATCGGTATTGAAGGAAATAAAAGCAAATAGAACTAAAGTGAATAAGTGAAGGAATGGAGGGATGGAGTATCGGCTTATATATGAGGGCTTTAGTGATCGGCCTACCTTAGGTTCTCCATGAAGCTAAAAAATGAATCCTTAATGTTGAGAGGGATTGGGTACGATCCCTACCCAAGTGGTTCCATCCTATCCCTACAATACATATAAAAATAAAAAATAAAAATATATATGAAGAGCGAAGGGATCAGGTATGATATTTATGTGCATGCAAAAGTGTACAAAACAATATATAAAGTAAACAAATGTAAACTGCAATGAAATTGCATGTAATTCAACGAAAATTGGCGATCACCCATGAGCGTGTAGATGCATCTGAGATCCAATGAAAAGATCGTTTACCTGAACAAGCGCGTGTATATTCTAAAAATTCAAATTTTGAAATCGATAGAAACTAAATTCAAACCTGAAGTTTTCAAGGTCGAGACTAAATCAGATAGCCAAGCTTACTAGCACTATAGAACCATACATAGATAGCAATCGACGGAATACAATCCTGAATTTATACTGCTGTAAATCGACTAAGCGTCATGACGATCAAAGAGAGATATGACACTATGGAAAAATAATTTGACGGAAGATAGCGACTATTTAGAAAACTGGATGGATTTCTTTCCAGCGACTCTAACCTGCGTCAATTCAAAGAACGTCATGTTTGACGTAAGATGTACTTTTGAGGGCAAGTGTTATATACGACATTTTGACCCGGCTATATCTGAGCAGATTAGATAAGTTAGACTCAATTGTCATCGAGGCCAGTAAGCCCAGAGCAATGATTGTGGGGTCCAAAAATCAAGTGCAGATGATAATATGAAGCCGTAATCAAATGGAACTGAGATATATGTAATGCAGAATGTTCAAAGTATGGAATATAATTTTATTTAGAAAAAGAATTAGCTATAATCCCTCTTAACTAAAGTGGTCAATCTACTTCATCCAAATAAGTGCAACTCAATGAAAAACAATCGATATCTCAGATCTAGAAGTTCAATGCATATGAAACTTTGAGAACAAGATGTAGGGACCCTAGGTAGCCCACCATAGGGATCACTCCCATAAGAAGAAAGCAAGCGGGATCGGGCCTCTTTCCTCTAGAAGGTTCGACCAAAATTAGGATACACAACATGTTACAGCAAGGATTGATCAATAACTCAAGTTCTACTAATCCAGTTGGTACGAAACTTGAAGGCTAGGCATAATACAACATGGAGAAGCCCCTATAGGGATCGCTTCCTCAAACTCCTCCAAAATTGGGATCGGCCTTGATCCATATTTATTAGGATTTAGGCCATGCGATCACCCCATGCATCATTATGGTTATGGAGATCCTAATGCCAAATTTTAAGGGAGATATTTCGCCATCTTCCTTTATAAATACAGACTTAATTGTTCATTTTTGGGATTTTTATGCTGCTTGTTTCTTTATGCTCATTTGTAACTAAGGATTTTAATCTGATCCCTATTATACTCAGTTAAAAAATGTTATTAATAAAGATATCTCTTCAAAGTGGACTTAGGCAAAAATGTCGAATCCTTATAAATTGTTGTGTCTCTGTTATTTGCTTAATTCTTATTGCCATGTTCTCTCTGTTTACATTTAATATTCTTCATATTTTGGGTGTTTGTGCCAATTTTTGGTGCAAACAAACATCTAAATACCATCTGTTATCTGGGTTTTTAACCTAGTGGATTCAACAGGAGACAGAACATGTTATCGGAATGGTTTAGAACTTAACCTGAAAGGCTAAGGCAAGGAGTTAACAAGATCCAAGCTATATTACTAAGGCAACGACTAGGATTGACTAAAACAAGAAACCAGCATTCTTTCAACCCAATAAGCAGCCGAGCGCAAACAGCCAGTAAATTATCATCAAAACGGAACAACGTGTAACGAGGCTATGCAAACAACGACGACACAAGACCATGGATACATCCCAAACTCCAAACTCTATAAAATATCCTAATTACTTGGATCTCCAGTGACCTATACCCTATGGATCGCTAGCAATCCATGTAAAATGGAGGGTCACTGTGATGTAGGGAAGAAGAGAAGGAAGGAAGAAGGATGATGAAAAAAATGCTAAGACCATAGGTTGCTAGCGACCCATGCTTCTCCATGAATCTTCAATGAGATGACTAAGAGGCAATGGAAAAAGCAACCAAGTCATTAGCTCGCATACGAACCAAGTCTATGGATCGCTAGTGACTCATAGACCATGGGTCGCTAGCGAATCATGGTTTTAGCTCAGATCACGAGCTAGAACCCCTTAAGTCATTCCCTACCTACCTACTAGCAGTTGATGAAGTGGCCTGGTCTAGAAGCTCTACGATTACTATAAATTCCATCCTACCTATAACATAATCCGGATCTTCTCCGGATTGGTTGCTGAAGCTCTGATGGAATTATTCTTCACTCTCCACCTGCCTCACAAAAATTTTCAAAGGAATTCACTGTGATTCTTCTGTGGATTCCAGCTCTGTGGATTCAATCTAGCTAAAGATAATCAAAGCCTTGTAATCAAAGATCTACCAAACATCTCTTGTAATAGCAATCAATCTATAGTAAAATTATAAAGTGGACGTAGGCTTCATCAATAGCCGAACCATTATAAAAATTCTCTGTCTTATTTCTTTTACTGTTATTTTTCTGTATTCGTTATCTGTGATATTGCTCTGTCAGAACAGGACCGGTGCTTTCAAATCCAAAACAGGGTGTTGGTCCATTTTTTGAGTCAACACCATATGTTACTATCTTCTCATAATCCCATTCCTTTGATAGTATTTTCAATCCTTGATAGTTCCTTTATCCATAAGCTTCCACAAACATATTCAAAACTTATAGAGGTGTACTTTAATATCCTCTTTATGGTTTACACACATATCAAAATGACATTTCTAGGCTCTTTCTAGTGTCCTTGCACTCTGGGGGACCTCTCCTTACTATTCCTAAAGTAGTTATTGTTATCTCCTTCATAGCCTTATACATTTCCCCATCTTACCTAGGAACTAATTCTTATCTATTCCATTTTTAAAATTCTAATTTGGTTTTTATCATATTTTTTTCAAAATTAAAACTTCAAAAATTCTTGAAATAATCAATCCTAAAAATCTTGCTTTTAAAAGTGCTACTTATAAACTTCTATTAAATTCAAAAAAACCTTGTGTTTTAACTCTTTTCAAAACTTATATTTTAAGATTTTTGAATTTAACCTATTACTCAACTTAAAAGGGAAAGTTAACAATTCTATGTTTACAACTGTATCAGCATTTACTTTTAAAGACAATTCTAACTCTTATTAAAAATTTAGGATTTTTAGTTCAACCATTTATTAAGTTTTTCTTTCAAAAACATATTTATGTCCACCGAACCATTCCTTTCAAAAATAGAATTTGTAATGTCTCTCATTTTCCATAACTTTTAAATTATAGAAACATGAGTAGATAAGGACAACTATTATCCTATGTTTTTCCTTACATCTCTTACCTTCCCAATCATCCAATATTAGGCGGAGTCTTCACTATCAGAAATGGGGTATTTTTAAAAGATAAACTTAAATTAAATGCACATAACAATGGAAAATGTCCATTTACCTTTGTTCTACTTTTAATTTCCTATGTTCAATTTAGATAACAAGCATTGTTTTTTAATATAATTTATTAACACTACTTCAAATTGCTACACTTTTTATTATACTTAAGGATCCTATATTTTAATGCATTGGAACTACTTTTCCTCCAAAAGGAATTGTTAACGCTATAATTCTCTATGAATCGCTTGAAATAGGATTCATGTTTTCTAGGAAATTACGAGGAATTTTATTTCATTTCCTTATTGAAATAGATAGTACAAAATATGGATTTTTTGATATTTTGTACATCTCTTCCTTTTCATTTACATTCCTTATTATTTCAAACAAAACACCTTTATTTTAACTTTATTGATTCATAGTTACTTATTTTGTTATCTCTTTTCGTTCCAACGAATTAAAATATGTCAAATCTCAACCTAATTATAATAAATCAAACCTCTCCTTCATTTATACTTCCTATCACTCAATTCTTCAGCCCAAACTGCACTAATTCAGCCCAAACTGCACAAACCCCATCACTATGTACGAACCATTCCCATTTACCTCCAATAGATTGATACACGCACACATACATGTATATATACACACACATATACATACATACATATATATATGTATGTATGTATGTATGTATGTATCTATATGTATGTATGTATATGTATATATATTTATGTATGTGTGTGTATATATGTATATATGTCCCATCGTCCACTGATGGAGCTAGATACTATCCCCACTAGTATCTATCGCACATGGCCTTATGAGGATCCATCTCCTCGTTGCATCATGATCGCCGTATCACTCAAGGAAATCCTATAATGCTCACTGACGACCTTTACTACATTGGGTCATGCATCCTTTAAGGATTTTCACATTTATTTGCGTTATGTATCGCAGATTTCCGGCCCCATGCACCTCCACCTCATCCATGTTCTGAAGGAATCTCTGTTTGGGTTTACTATCATTTCCCTATCAAACAAACTAACAAATAACTGTGATGGTGCATAACCCGACTAAATCAATCTTGGTAGGTAGAAGAGATCAGTAACGTGTAACCTTGTCTTTCTCGTTGACCGCAAGGGACCGATGATGAGCTCACTAAATATGCAACTCCTACCACTTGTTTTGGTACCCATGCACGCCTCGTTGCATAAGTCTGATCCCGTCCATCGTCCATTTAGATTGCCTAGTGCAATCAAGGAAATACACTTCTTTAAACAAATTTAAAGTAGACTACTCTATAGTGCTTGTACAGTCTCGCCATCCGCAAAAGGTCCGCCCAGTGCCTACAAGTACGGAGGTTCCATTCTCATAATTTGAGGGTATCCCTTTACCTATACGCAAGCATATACTCTCTATGAGTCCTATGGTTGAATATGCTTTTGCACTTCAACCTACTCTAATGACTCTCAATGTCATTTCCTTTCTATAATTTATATATTAGATTATAATTATCCATACCCATCGTAAACTTATATCTGAGGCTATATATATACATATTTCATGTTCATGTATATTCTTCTTACACTTTCTTTATTACATCTACATCTTTTATGTTTGACCCTAGGTCTTCATTTTACTATGCGTTTTACTTTTTCTTTATCAAATTCATTTATTGTTTCATGTTTCATGTTATCAATATTGTTGCTACTACATTCATTAGTTTCAACGTAGATTTATATTCCACTTTATTTACTATTGCTATTTATTCTTTCCTATAACTCCACACTTCTATTTCGTTACTTCCCATTTTATTAATCTTCTTATTTCATTATTATCTTAATATTCCACTCTTAGAATTTACTATATTTTAATAGATTGGAATTAAAATTTATAAATTAATTATTATATAATAAATTTCCATATCTTATCCAAAAGAGGTAGTTTGTGCGGTGTTTTTAATTACAAAGAATTCTCTTTTTGTTCATTGAAATAGACAGTACAATATACGGTAACCATCTCTATTTCATACATCTCTTTCTTTTATAAGTATGTATTTATTCCTTACCTTTTCAAACATCACACTTTTGTTAAGTTAAGACTTGATAATGTATGGAAATCTACTTACAACAATATAAAATTCCAGTAAACTAAAAAATCTCTAAAACCCAAAAATCAAATAACTTCTTTCTCTAATTTTATTCAGGTCTGTTGTGTAAAATAAAATTCTAATCACTATGCTTATTAAATTAATATTCAACATAGAAACCACAATCCTAATCTTTACTTGACTTTAATCAATTACATATGAAATTTGCAAACTTGTTCATAACAGGAAGTATTCAATTTAAAAATATAGTTTCAAATGCATGATTAAGTTCAACATTTCATATAATGGGGATTAACATGAAATTAATTTAACTTATTAGGCATGTTGGAATAGTTTTGCAATGATATAATCTAATATTATAAAAAAATAAATAATATTCTCCCTTATGTATAATTAGCACTTTCGAATCTTTAGATCTAATCCAGATCTAACCCTATTATCTGTATTCTCCACTTTTTGACTCCCTATACAGATCCAAAAATAATATTTATACATATCTCATTAGAAACTGGATTAGAGAAAAAAGATCTAGATTTATATTTATTAATTAGAACCAGATCTTGAGTTTATCATCGATGTAATAACTTGATTTGAACATATTTCCTACCCTCTATCCTTTTCTATTTTTCTCCATGCGTATCCGTGCAATCTAGATCTATTTCTATATATTTAGATATTTTGGAGGAGAAAAGAAAGTGGTAGAGCTTCTGCACTCATTAGAAAACTAACGAGTTGGAAGTGGAACCTTAGACCTTATTTTATAGAGGATCAAACTAGTCATGACCGTCGGATGGAACTGAATCAGATTTGAGCCACTTGGTCTATATATACTGTCGCCTCTAACCTAATGCAGGTCGAGTGCCCCAAACCCAGGTCGACTGCCCAAGGTCGATCATGGCTAGGTCATGGTCGACCTACAGAGGCCAATTAAGTGCATTTTGTGTCATTTGATTTCTTTTTAATTTATTTCCATAACCGTTCAATTAATGTTTAATTACTATTGCCCTTACTTTAATTAAGTTGCTTAAACATTAAGTTACATTAACTTTAACCACGTTCATTAATTTCAAATCATTTTCTTGATTGCATATATAATTATTACCAATTATGAAAACTCAAACATTGATAACTTTTTCGTATGAACTCCTAGGAAAGTTTACATATGAAAATTGATCAAAAAATCACCACGAATCTAATGGTATAAGTTTCTTGGCCAAATTCCAACATTTACAAAAATTCCATTTTCACAATTTATCATTAGTTAATTAATTTCCATTTAATTAACATAAAAACGTGGGGTTGTGTAACAACTCCATCATCTTCTCCTTGAATGTGTATTGCGGTAGAACATTCCTTCTTTCTACTAAGCTTATTTCTATGATAAGAGATGCAATGATCAGATTCTTACGATCTTGTTTAATATAATTAAGGAAGGTTGCTCCAATTGCTTTCAACGAAATTGAACTGCCTAAAAAGATTGGAGGCCTTCAAACTAAAAATCTTAGAGCTTGGAATACATCTGCTTTCTTTAAGCACTTTGACAACTTCATTAACAACTCCAATTCTGTCTAGGTAGCTTGGATTAAAAACCACTACTTCAAATCTGATGACTTTTGGCTTATGAACCCAAAACCCTCCTCTAATTGCATTTGGAAAGTAATCCCTAATTATGTAATACTCTACCACCTCATATCACTTTGAAATTTGCTATA
This sequence comes from Allium cepa, assembly GCA_030765085.1. Lineage (NCBI taxonomy): Eukaryota > Viridiplantae > Streptophyta > Magnoliopsida > Asparagales > Amaryllidaceae > Allium > Allium cepa. The sequence goes on from CM060928.1 coordinate 252,775,774, forward strand.
AACAGTGATGCAAAATTATGGAAAGTACCTTGGATTGAAAAGAGGAAAATCCTAAAAAAACCATATGAAGAGATGATGTAAACTGGAATTCCACTACAAGCTAAAGCTACAGACTATATTAAGCATAGTATCATGAAGAATTCTAGAATTAGCAGTACAAATGTATCTTCTCTTTGGAATGCTCTCTCTAACTACTATGTCTGTCTTATTGAAACAAATGAATATGTAACTTCTGCCATGAGCTGCCACTCTTCTAGCATTTTTTACACAACCCTATCTAACCTGTAGTGTGGAGTTAAATGCAATTCATACCCTATGTAACCTTGCTCATGGAGGCTTCCCAATTACAATAAATTGTTCCTTCCGTAAATGTTGCCTAAAGGCAATCACCATCTTTACTTTAATTGTATTTTCTCCTTTTACTCCAAGAAAAAGAATAAAATTAATGGTGGTTATGCTCTTCCATTCTGAGATAGTGGGAAGGAATGGAAAACCATTTATAAGATAACTACCTAGAAGGATTCAACCTCCAATGGCCTCTTGTTGATTTTGAAAGTCTTTGCTGCTCGTGTAACATCCTTGGATTTAATGATTTTAAATATTTAATTAATTTTAAATATTAGAATAATTGGATTTTCGAATTTAATAGCTTATATTCAAATATAGGGATATTTAAGTATTTGAATTGAGTTAAATATTTATTTGTTGAAGCGAATATTGATTATTTGGATTTCAAAGCTTTATTTAACTCCTTTTAATTAACTAACAATAATGATCATTTGGTACATTTATTTACAATAATAGATAGTTAGAATAAATAATAAGAAAATCAATCATCAACAAAATAACTTGATTTATATATAGTTATTTTAGTTTAATTTATGAGATTTTTCCATAATTTTTAATTTGAAAAATATTTAAATTGACAATTTGAGATTTTTAGCAAACAGTGGTACTTTTGAGACATCATAAAATTAAATATTCTTTGTACTTTATTATTGATTTGTGATCATGCCATATTTTGGTGCACGATCGTATTTTTATTTCCGTCATTCATGGTTCGATCGCGGACGGGATATTGGGTAGCGGAGTACCGCAAAACTCTATTTTCAAAAACCTTTAAATAAACAATTCAAATTCAAAAATGAAATTTTGATGATGATTTGATTTATTACTTGAGAATATTTTCTTATTTAAAGATGAAGTGAAGTAGATTGATTTGATTTGTAAAAATAAACAAGTGATTGGCCTTTGTATGTAAACATGTAAACTAAACTGTATAATTCCATTTTCCTTTAAATCCTTTCCCTCTGCTCTTCTTTTTCTTATTTTATTCAACAGTTAACAAAAATAATGGCAGAAATCTTCTAAAATAAAAACCTATTATTTCCTTCATCAAAAAATATAAAACCAAGATCGTTGAGCATGCTAAGGCCTAAGATTCAAATCTATATGCTCATTGTTGCATGCGACGGTGATGTTGAGGACCGTTGTTCCTGGTAGAACTAGGATTTTGGGTTTTCATTGATTTAAGCAAAGAGCGATGAAATGGAGCATGGTTTCTGGTTTGTCAAGGCTTAACGCATCGATGGTCAGAGTTTGAGGGCATTTGGTGGCTTCTTGGGGGAAGAGAAGCGACCAGTTGCATTTTCCAACTCTAATGGTCGCGTCGTAGATATGAGATGGAGCTCGAATTTATGGGTTTAGGCGAGTCAAGATTGAGGAGGGGGAGCCAACGGCGAAGTTGGTTCGTCAAATGGAGCATTGTAGCACCATATCATAGTGTTGGCGTGCACTAGTTTTGAAGGGGCTATTATGTACAAGCATGGGTAATTAAGGTTGAGGAAGAAGAAGTAATAAGGGTATTTGTTATTAATTTGTATAATTAGTAAATTTAATTATTTAATTAATCTCTTAAACTAATAATACAATATCTTACTCATATGAGGTTGGAATCAAATGTGGTCATTTGCATTGGACTCGTAGGAAGGTTAGCTTCACGATGTAATTGGTTTGGTTGAATTTGGACCTAGCAAAATGTTTGGGTAAAATCGAACGTCGTTCGATTTTAGTTCAAACCAGAATGCAAAAGCACCAACTAGAATTTCAGTGAGCTAACTCAGCTTTAAGTAAATTATGTGATATCTATGTTGTTGTAGATTTTTATTTGATGCTTGGATGATAATTGACAGTTTTAACAAAGTATAGATAAGAGACAAAATTATCCTGATTATATTTAAATGCGCTTGACATAGTTAAATTAATTATATCTCGTTTAGGACATCTATTTAGCAAAATTAAACCCTATTCTGCTATAATAAAATCGAATAGATTATTCGGACATCCATCGAATAGAATAAATCACCATTTTATGCTTGCCAAGTAAAATATCATTATTATTTGACTTTTTGTTTGGATTTGAATTCGCATCCCTTAGCTGATAGCATAAATAAATAAAAATTGCAGGGTACATAAAGGAGAAGTCGAAGTATCTCTATAGCGAATAGGTTGCTAGAGAACACTTTGAAAAATACACATACATATATGTGATTTACTGGGAATAATTGTAGAGAGACCCAAAGAGGTTTCTTGCCATTATTTATTTATTTACGATTACCTACATCTTATTTATATTCCTTTACTACTTATATTGATATTTAGTTGAAATAATTATGATAGTCTATTTGACTTGTTTAAATGTCATTATATCGATTTTTTCGCTACATCGTCACTTATTAAATATTATCTCCCCAAACCTTTCTGTGTTGAACTTGAGATTGTATTTTCATAAAGTAAATATTTAAAATTCATCAATCATTTTGATCAATGATATTTAAATTTAATTAATCATTTAAATTAATGTTGTTTTATATATAATTATTAACTTTAATTATTGATATTTAAATTTAGTTGATGGTTTTAATTAACGATGTTTTAAATTTAGTTAGCCCTTTTAATTAATGTGATTTTAATTTAGTTAATAATTTTAATTAATGAGGTTTCAACTTAATTAATCCATTTAGTTAATGATATTTGGATTTAATTTATAATTTTAATTAATGGAGTTTAAAAGTTAACTAATAGATTTTATAAAAATGGTTTCAAATTAATTAATTCAAAAAAGCATTTAAAGATTATTTATTTATTTATAAAAAAGGTTTTAAAGTTGCATATAGATTTTCCTTTGAGTCAAAATAACTTTGTTTAAATTTATAAAGGTGTTTAAATTGATTTATTATCTTTTGAGATATTAAGCATTGTTTTTTTTTTAATTTATAAATGCTGGTTTTGTAGATGAGAAATTCTTGTGAAAAGAAATTGTTTTGAAAACAAAACTAAGTGTAAATTGTTTTGAGTTTGAGTAAACAACGTTTTAATGACAACTGCATTTAGAAATAAAATTTACCCTTTAAAAGTATATTTTTAAAGAGTAATTTTGAAGTGTTTTACAAATATTTGTGATGTGAAAGTCAATCACAAGTAAGAATCAAACATTTGAATCTTGATTCATCTACTGGTGACAAGTGTATGCAATTTAAATTTGCATAAACAATCATTTATTTACTTTTGATAGTTAATTTCTTAACTATTTATTTGTTTTCATTCTTGGTGCTTCGTCAATCAAAGACAATTTATCGCTCATTTTGAGCATCGGTATCCAACACTAGAAAAATTAAACCAAAGCACGAGCGAAAGCCAAGCCCTGTGGGTCGCGCCCTTAGGGTATATTCACATTTATCTAGTGGTGTCGATAGAATGCATGCATTGATATGAGTATACTAGAATGCATGTGGATTTAACAGGGTCCAACTTGGAAGTTCCCAAAAGTGTTTCCCGTGTGGCGGGCTCTAAAGTATATTTTATCTAGAAATATACTTTCGGTGTAAATGGAAGCACCCTCCTCGTTATGTTGGATAAATTCATTTTCCTTGTTACTATCTTGAACCTTGGGATTAACCTTTTTTTATTTGTTTCGTCAATCTAAGACGATTTGTTGCTCATTTAAGTGTTGTTATCATTTTCATAAATGACTAAAGCCAAAGCATGAGGGAGGGCCAAGTTATGTAGGATTATTCCCATTTGGATAAGTTCACACCTACTCTAAATTGGATTCGATTGTATGCTTTAGAGATGTGAAATATTTGGATTTTCAATAACCCTTGGTGTGTTAATACCCAAGGTATTGATTTTGATGACAACAACCATATAAATATTACTACTAATGTATCTTCGAGTTATGCAGTCCTATCGGATATATTATTGAGATATTTACAGAGATAAACAAGAATACAGTAGAAGCAAATGAATTATAGAAGAAGGTTGATCAGAGCAATTGAAGAACAAAACCCAGTTAGAGTAGAATGTTGAAGCATAAAGGTGTTTGAAGTGATGAGGAGTTGGTTGAACCTTAGAATATCTTGTTAAAGATCTCATGGCAATTATACTTGAAGATCATCAACCAATGACCTCAACCGAATCACAAAAATCCACAAATATAAGGTAATTTGGAATGCTGAAAATTTGCAACACTTATTAGTGTTGCTTTTCATTTTGCAACACACCCATGTCGACATAGGGTACTTGGGCATCTCGACATACTAGCAGTTTTTCAGAATTTCAAATTTTAAATAAAGAGACATTTCCCTCCACCTCTTCACCAAAAGACACGTCTCTTCAACCATTATATAAAGGCCTCTGAAAATGAATTTTAACATCAAGAATTATCATTTTCTCTTACTCCTTCTTCTCCAAACATTTGCAAAATAAATCCATTGAATACTCTTCAAATCTCCTTGCAAATCGATACTATTTCACTCTAATTCTTCACCGATTTGCAAACCACACAATATCAAAGAGTTGTATTTTAATTCACATCATTCTCTCTCTGATTTAATCCTATTCCTCAAAGAATTCAAAGTTATATTGCCATTGGAGGTCTATAGGATCATTGCACCAAATCTGCAAGAATCTGTATTGAAGATACGAGTACTTGCCATAGTTTGTTGTTGCTGATAAGGAGAAGGTGTTCTTGTAGCCTGTAAAATCAAGAGGATGTGTCTTGTAGCCCGTGAAACCAAGATTATAAAGGTGTTCTTGCCATCCGTGGAAAGCAAGCGATTAAAGTGAAATTCTGCACAATAGAGTGCAGGACTGGATGTAGGATTGGTTAATCCGAACCAGTATAAAAATCCGGGTGTTATTTACATTACTGCATTTTACTTTATTTACTTACTTATTCTCTGATTACTTCTTTCTATTTGCAATTTGAGTAAATACAGTTTTACATTCATAAGTAAGCAGTTAATACACAATTCACCACTTCTAGTGTCTGAATAGCCTTAAGATCCAACATTGTGTTATAGCCACCCTAGTTTCCAACATCGTGGGGTCTAGCTTGGAGTTCCCGAAAGCCAGCGTAGTTCTCAAGTATATTTCTAAGGATATACTTTCAATGGGGGAGCACCCTCCTAGTCATTTGTTGGAAAATTCCTCTCCTTGTTGTTGATCCTAATCTTTGAATTGTTTTCTAAATTTGCATTGAGAAGTGTTTGAAGCTCTTCTCGATGTTTAATATTTTTTTCCATACTTTAAGTTTAGATTTTGATATTGTCTATGTACATTCTCCCTTTTTTGTATTATTGTTCTGACTATTTCCCATTTCTTCATGTATGGAAGTTGCTCTTGTGAGGTAAAAACCCATTTTGCTTTTGGTAGCGCGGTCTCATAGAATTATTAAATGTTCGCCATATTATTTGAGTTTTCTCACGCTAGTTTTCCAAACTGATTCAAGTGCTATTTTATTATAATACTTGGGTCGGATCGAGTATTTTTCCAAGATTCATTGGCGGGACATGTAGTAGAGCTGGATGTTCACCTGTCGTAATATTTTTATTTTCCGTTGCCGTTGTATTGTTTACACCTATCAGCAGTTGTAAGTTCGAAAATTTATAACTGTCCAGCTAGTAAGGTTTTGTTTTTAATTCTGATATATATTGTATGTTGGAGTGACAATTTATATTATCTTTATTGTATTATATGTTGTCGATTCTGTTGTGAGATTCTATTTTCCCTATTCTTTATTTCTTTCCTTTTTATTTTACCCTAATAATCTGCCTTTCCGACGATTGGACATTCAACGTTTGAATACCATGGATGATTCGGTGTCGACTTTCGATGGTTGAAAAGACAGATCGTCACTTTTGGTATGAGAGCTGAAGGTTATTTGAGAACCTTGGCCTTGATAGGGTATGGCTTATTAGAGATAGGGTAAGTGACACCCTATAATGAGCTTGAGAACATTATATATTCAAGTGCGTATTTATTAATGTTATAAAAATGTGTTGCGTTAATTGGTCTATTAAGTTATTTATGAATTCTAATTGAGACGTGGGATGCCATGATGTCGATAGTGATTTCTGAACGCTTGAACAAGGCAAACGAACATGATATTGAATTTTTGAAAATTTGGTAAAAGAAATATTTTTCCTAGGATTATATATATTATAAATATAAAGGAATATTTTTCAAATTTATGTAATTATTTATAGTGTTTGTTTGTCAATGATAATACTTCTTTACTGATTGTTTGATTTAACGTGCTTAGATAGTTTAGGAGCATTGACTATTATTTGTTAGTTTATGCTCGTCCAGTTATGAGCATTTATTAATATTGTGAATGTATTTGAACAAACACCTTTGTGAATTAAGTTTCACAATTTGACTACTAGGTGTTCAGAGAAATTCTTAAGTTAAAAATCATCTTTTAATAATGTTAAGTTAAAAGTAAACTTCTGATCCATAGGTTTTATCAACTTCTTGATTATCTACCATTATTGTTGGTGTGCTATATCCCGTTTCAACAATATCCCGTGTATCTATGGTTTTCAAAAAAATTCATTCTAGTTTTTCAATATGCATATTCACCATTGAACATGGGTGGTCTAGCTATGGACTAACTTTCAGCAAAAGCATTATTAAAAGAAGCCATTGAAAAAATCATTTTTTTATAGAAAAATGATTTTTGTTCCTAGCTTTAATACCACATGTCAGATCATTTTCACCCTAAAGGGGGGTGAATAGGGTAATACTAAAATTAATGCGTAAGTAAAAATAATAGCAAAAAGTAATGCAGTAAAAATTACACGTAGATTTACCCAGCTTCAGCAAAAACTTTCCTACATGATGCCCCCAAGGTTTCTACAAGAAATTAAGTAGTCGGACACTTACAAACAATTGCGACACCCGCTAACTTGACTAACCTAACTCTAAGCTCAAAACCTTGTCATAACTCAGCCATTAAGTTGAAAATTCTCGAACTACAAACCGTAGTTCGTAAACCTAGTTAAACTAGAGTCTGATTTAAATAAGAATTAAAAACAAACAAAAACAACTAAAATTAAATACAAAGCCATAAAATATAATTCAGTCCAAATAAGTTAACAAATGCGGCCTTTTCTTATTTTCATGGCCGCCTTGTGTTCTATACGGCCTTGTCAATTGTTTCTTAGGTTTGATAGCTTGCGACCGCTTTAATAAGTCGAGTTGGATGTTGATAAATTGGTAAGTGATTTTTGCCCTTTTAGTTCTCGACTTTGGTTTGAGTTATAAATTGGTTCATGATTTATTTCAAGGCTTGCTCTGGAATTTGCTTGAACTCGAATGTGTAGTTTCCGATGATGAAATTGGGTTAAATAGGGACAGATACCCTAAATTTTGTTTGTGCATTTTGATTTTAATTCGTCAATTACTTTGTTTGGCCATTTGATTTTTGCTTGAATGGCTGTAATGATTCTGACTTGTTCATATCTGATATATTTGAATTTTTCTTAAATAGTCTGAGTCGGTTCCTTCTTTGCTCCTATGACTTATTCATTGGTTGGTATACGTATGAATATGTCAATTTCTTTGAAATATCTTCAAATATGTTTGGCCCCTATTGATTTTTATCCCGGCTTTTACTTGTTCTGTCCACTGCTCTATTGCAGATAGCTCCATGTGTATACATACTTACGTATATGTATGTATATACATGTGTGATTGCTATTGCTATTCTCTTTGTTCACCTAAGTGATAGTTGCTTCGAGTCATCTCATATATGACAGTCTGGACTTGGAGTCTCTTGTGTTCACCACCATTGTGTTTTGGTCTGGTTGGTTGCAGCCCTTGTGTTGAGCCTGTTGTGTGTCACCATGATGTCTCTGGAGTATGTCTGAATCCTTTGTACATTTGGTTTCATTGTGGTCACCATGTATATACATACATTCATATATATATATATATATATATATATGTATATTTGTGTGTTCTTCATTTTTGTGTTGTTTTAGAGAACTGCCTAAAGCTTTATGTTGTCATTATGCTGAGTAAATTTCTAATGGATTGGTTTCGTGAACAAATTGCTTTGCATTTTGGAGTCTGGTATGTGTTGCATTGTGTAGTGGTGTATGTGGTAATGTTGTATTTAAATTAATGGCTGGTTTAGTATATTTTGTTACTTTTGATCTGGTTCTTTCAATTGCTTTGAGTTAAACTGTGTACATATCCATGCTGGTCTCTGGTTCACTCGAGTCTGGTTGTATTATTGTTTTGCTCATACACAACCACATTGGTCAGTTTTCTTCAAGTTAAACTTGCCTCCTGCTTATTTGTGCACTTCATATTTTCATGTATGGCTCCTGCTTGTATTCTCTGTCCATTGTAGTCTGGTCGAAAGACTGCTATCATGTTGCCTTTGAACTCCTGGTTGAATGTGCTCACCTGTGCATTTTTGAAGTGTTGTATATTATGCTAGTTCATGTTGAAGATGAGCTTTGTATTCTCTGATGAATGTCTTCATATGCTGTACATTTTTGTTGAACTGAATTGCCTTGGTCTGGTTGATACTGTCTGGTTGTTACTGCATATTTATACATGCCTGAGGCTTGTTGTTGTAGTCTGGCCATTGCATTGCTTCGAGTCATACTTACCCAGTTACATTGTGACTGGAAGGTCTGGTGCACTTTGTACATGTCTTGATTTGAGACTTTGTAATGACCCATAATTTTCGACAATTAAAGCTAATTTTTAACAATTTGAATGGAATTCCAATTAGTTGAAAAAGTATAAGGTTATAAAGTGAACACAGGAAAAAGAATGTAAATATTGAATTCATTAATGAAATAATACATTGTTAATGGAAATTGAATAAAATTAGTATTATGAAAGAAATGGTAACATTTGTTTATAAGTAATAAACTTACAAATGTAATTAAAGTCTAATGGTGACAATTATTATATATATCACCTATATATTAGTCTATTATATTTAATTGAAAAAAAATGGCAATTAATTCCCTTAATTAGTGCAGTTAATGTAGGTTTAATTGAAAATGGTAAAAAGGTTGATTCTATACAATGTAACCAATGTAATTTTTTTTTCATAGTATGACCTTTGATTTGAATAAAAGGATGGAAATCAGTTTACTCGAAGTTATTGGAATTGAAAATTTTAATAAGTGAATTTATTACGATCAATGAATAAAAGGTTACGTAAATCAAAGGTAAGATGAAATGGTAAAATATTGATGTAATGGAAGATATAACAATGTTGACTATGTATGTAAGGTAATAACTTATTTAATTAGGTAATTAAACCAAGGTAAATAAATTAATTGAGACTTTAATTATAATTAATGTGTGAAATTGACCAAAATTCAATAAAATGGAAATATAGTAGTTAATACAAATAAAGGATGGAAATTGGAGTATATTAATGTAATGACATGTTAAACGTGTAACGACCCGTAAAATTTCGATAATTAAATTTGTTAATTTAACGAATCTTGTTATTTAATATTGGAAGAAATAAAAAGTTGTAAGGTAATAATGTTAAAGCAAGTTGATAAATAACTAATTTAGTGCAATCCCAATTAATTGAAACAATTGTAAGGTCATAATTGATTGCATTTAGTAAATTGGGAAATAAATTTCAATAAATGTAATTAAATATTATGTTACTGTAAGTAAATTAAGATAATATTTCAAAATAATGTCAATTTCATTTATAATATGAAAATTGGTTGATTTAAAGAATGAAAATCTAGATTTATTAATTTATTTGAATTTAAATTATTGTAATTGGGTTTATTGCAAATAAATAAATTAAAAATTTAGATATTACGTTAAAGGGAAATTAAGATGAAATTTGAAGATTTTAATGTAACAAATCATGAACCAATGTTAGTTGCATCCTTATTGTGATAAAAGATGTGAATAACAAGGTTTAAAATTTTAATAAATGGATTTTGGGAATTTTAAATTTTAATTTCTGAATTTAATGAAACTGAAATTTAACACTGAAATTAATGGATTAATCAACTTTAATTTGACATCTAAATTTGTTTAAAATTATTGTGATTTTTTAAGAAATCAAAAATGATAAGATTTGTTGACTATAGAACTTAAGTTGAAGAAGTGATTAATTAATTTAATATTAAATTATTTAATTAATTGAAAAATAGCCATTTCGGCCACTGACTCGGATTTCGACGAAACTAGTTTCATCAGATCCGTAATGGTGAATTATTATAGGATTTCAAGTTTCGTGACGATCGGACTTGTCATTTCATCGTACGGGATTGAAACGCCTATAAATCAATTTAATTGAAAACAATTGAAATCAATTTGAAATAACTTGATTTTAGCATAACTTCTTCATAAGATGGAATTTTGACTTGAAACCTATTCAATTTATTTTTAAATATTCAAAAACATCTATTTTGATATATGGGTTGACCCAATTTCTTGCCAGAGTCAAAACGGGCTTTTAGGGCCATTTGTCGTTTGACGTGTGAACCAATCGTATCCGTTCCTCTATTTCTCAACTCTACCTATATATATCCTGTTATAAACCCTTGCCTATTTATTATGTTCATTATTCTATATGTACAATTCCAGTTGCTCCTCCTCATTCCAACGGCAAATAAAATCAAAATTCCATTTGCAATTTCAAATAAAATTTAAATTTCCTCAAACTATATCGAATTATATCTCGATTTGAAGCTCTCGACGAGCGCATCTTAGATCTGTAATTCTTTTTTCATTTTAGTTCATCGTTTGATCAGCAAACATCAGAAAAGTCTCGGCCGTTCATATCTGAGGGTGTGGATTTGCGGTGGATCTTTGTTTTTGTGGCGATGGAGTGGTACGGAAGTGTAGAGGGTGTCGAGGGGCTTCAATCTATATGTTTGAGTTGTGCCAGATATCGTCGAAGTTGCCTGAAAAATCATGAGAAGGGGAGCGATTGCGTTTGGACGGAGGTGTTCCAGGGGATGTCGAGGTCGCGCGACACAGGAGTAGGTGCGGCTTGAGGTGCTCCGGTCGACGGCGTCGCCTGATTCGATCGCAGGCGAATGAGGCAGCGACAGTAATTGGGGTTTGGTGGCGGCCGTTCATGTACATGCTGAAGAGAATTAGGGTTCTCTGGGTAGCGGTGTCATTAGTGGAGATGACGTGGCGGCCTCTGGTTGGTGCATTTTATTTTATTTTATTTTATTTGAATTGTGATTTCAAAGGTTCTAATCGACATAATTTTTACATACGAGGTTTATTTCACGAGCGATTTTCGCCATTAGGATCATATTGAAATTCCAAATATTTTGATATCGGTTTGGACAAATTCCGAGACTGTTCAAATTTTGGGTTTAAATTGGATTTAAATTCAAAAGGTGAGTGTTTTAACCCACTCACAACTTTTAATAAAAATTATGTTTGTTAAATTGATTTATGATGTGATTAGAAATTTATTTTATGACTGTTTGGTATACTTTTAATCATCATCTCATTTAAATCTAATTTATTGAATTAAATTGTTATTTAATTTATTACTGCATATAAATTGCCAGTTAAATTGTTATTTAATTTATTATCGAATATAAACTGCTAATTAAATTGCTATTTAATTTATTATTAGATATAAACTGCCTGTAAATACCTATTATTTATTATCTGCTTTATATTGATGTTATTAATTGAATTGGAGGATGATTGTAATAAATGTTTGATGATTGATACTGGATGAATGGATGTTGTATTTTATATTGTTATGAACTGCAAGTTGTTATGGATTTTTATGTTTTTTGGATTGCGATTTGAAATGATATGTAACCGTATTTATGTTTTGAATTACGGATTGAAATGATAAATATCTGTATCACTTGACCATAGGATAGAAAATTATATACAGACACCGTGGTCTATATATAAAAAAACAATTTGAAATTGATTTCTATGGTTTTTGGAAAGAAATACATGGTTTTATATCAATATTGATTTTAGATATTACATAAATGCTATTTTATATATATAGTCAAATTCTTGACTTGAGCTATGTATAAATTGGTTGATATAAATAAGTTTAATAATAAAGTTTGATTTTATTTAAATTGCAATATGGTTAAGTATTTATTTAAATTATATTTTAATATTGAATTTATAATGATTTCAATAAATTAAGGTTGAAAGATAAATTGGAAATTGGTTTGAAAATTATTTAATTGAGAATTTATTTAATAAATATCGATTTGGTACTCACTGAATTTGAAATTTTAAGGAATATGATTTTTAACTTGATTTTTGGTTTAAGGTTATATAAATGGATCTATCAAGTTGGAATAAAGTGAGGGAAATATTCAGTTATTTGAAATTGGAGTTTATTTGAATGATATTGGAATTATTAAGTAAATATTTCAAAACTAAATAATAGTAAACTGAATTTGATATATATATATAGAGAGAGAGGGTTAACAAATTTAGTTTTGAAGTGCTGAATATTGAAAGCTTTGAAATCTATTTAAATGGTTAATTTGGGGGTTCGAATCTATATTTGAAATCGATATAAATTGAAATGGTTTATTGAAAACTGAATGTGAGTTGAAAGTTATGAATTGAGATTTAATTTAAAGTGAATAAAATTGTGAAGTCGAGGAAATTATTTTACTTTATAAAGTAATTTTAAATTCAAACTATTTTATTTTATATACTGTTTGAATATCCAAACCGTTTAAGTGGGGGAAGTTATGGTTTAGAAGCTATAAAATTCACGGTATTATGTTTCGAAAGCTTATATTTCAAGCGTTTGGTTTCGAAATATTATAATTTTGGAAGTGTTATGATTTTAGAAAGGATATATTTGAAATAAAATGGTATCGTATTTATTTGGTTTTTGAAAGGCAATGATATTTGGTTTTAAAGCGTAAACTATTTTGAAAATGACCGCGGTGTTATTGTAACGACCCAGAATTTTTATTAATTAATTTTTGGGTATTTAATTAATTTTAAATATTAATAAGTGAATTTATAAGTCAAATAAATTTTATTTTGAATTATTGGATTTAATTGGATAATTAAATCGATAATTTAATATGTTAAATTATGGAAATAATTGAAAATTGAGTTAAATATGATTGAAAATGATTTGTAAAATTTTATTTTATCATATTGGAGTTAGAATGATATTTTAGAACTTTTAAAATCGAATTAAAAGTTAATTGGTGAAAATTGAATATTTTAATATTTAATTATCGACTGTAAAATAGCCAATTTTTGAACAGTCTCAGAATTGAACGAAACCAGTTCCATTGGATCCGTAATAGTTAGTTATTACCGGATTTCAAATTTCGTGTCAATCGGAGTTATCGTTTGATCGTGGCAGCTCGAAACGCATCGAATTACTTTTAATATTAATTTGACGAGTGAAAATAGCCATTTTTCAAAAAGTCTCGGATTTCGACGAAACTAGTTTCATCGGATCCGTAATGTGATATTATTGTAAGGTTTCAAATTTCAAGTCAATTGGATTTACCGTTTGTCCTGTACGAATTAAAACGCCTAGAAATCGATTTAAATCGGTTTAATTTAAATTGAGCGTTTACAGCCATAACTCGCACAGATGTCCGAATTAGCTTCCGAAACCTGTTCCATTGTGTCCGGAATGCGGGGTAAACCTTAGAAACGCTGGTTACGGCGCGTAAATCGGAGTTAGAAATTTCCGAAATGAATAGTGTTTACGCTTGATTTTCTATAAAAGGAGACCCTACCCCTTCATAAATAAAAAAAAAAATATCTCTAAATTTTAAACCCTAGCCGCCAGTTGCAATGGATGGGCAGAAACACGCGACTTTCCTCCCTCATTTTCTTTGAATCCACAAAGCAATCGCGAAAACTTCCAACTAGAAATGTGTAGAGTGTAGCGAGTACTTCGATTTCATACGGTCGAGATCGTATTTAGTGGATCATGGTGGCCTCAAATTGCATGCGTTCGTGTTATGTTGAGCACGGTTTTCCATGCTGTAGGGGGGGCCGAACTTGAAGCTACCCAGGCCGAGTATTGTGTTCGTCGACTCTTCGAAATGGCGCTTCTTGATCGAATTATAGTTGAGAGATGAGGTTGCTAAAATTAACCCTAGTTGATCTATGTTGGGTTCGGCCATAGCGTGATGATCTGGAGGAAACACGTGAGTTGGGGGAGAAAGGAAGGGACGGTGGAGATGCAGGGAGATGTTGGATCAACGGCCTGTAGGGTTTGGGTTTGAAATTGTTTATATATGTTGTAAAATTATATAAATAAATTCGTGAAAACTTGTAAATTTGATATCTTTTTCATACGAGGTCGAAAACGCGCGAAACCAGTTGCGTTGGAATCGTATGGACGAGCACTACGCGATGGAGTTAGTTTGGAGTCGTTTGGAGTTAGTGAGAATTTTGGGTAAAATTAAACGTCCGTTTAATTTTATTCGAAATAAATCGCTAAAACGGAATTTAAAACCAAGGTGAGAACTTTTCACTCAATCGAATCGGTTTCGATTTTATTTTAAATAGTTAGATTTAAAATATTTGAATGCATGTTTGAATGATGACTGATATCTATTGATTGTTAAAATAGACATTATGCGCCGTTAGTAAGCGGATGTTATTTATTAGAAACATATACCGCGAATATTTCATAAACAGTGAAATTGGTATTATATATAATATCAATATATATATATTGGCATATGTATATATTGGAGTTGATTGATTTCCCGTATTTTTTAGCGGATGAGACCTATTGCGCCGTTATTAAGCGGATAATATTTAATAAGAACATATACCGCGATAATTTCGTACTGGAACGAAATTGGTATTGTGCTAATGTTTTTGGATGCAGGAAAACAGGTTGGAGGGATCCAACTGGATTCCTCAACAGTATTTATTTGATTTCAGATATTTTGATATTTGATGGATTATCATATTGATATATGATATCGTTGTTGTCGTGATTGACTATTTGGTATGTAGCATCATTGGACCAAATTTTGGAATTTTAAAAATGATTTATAAAGTGATTTTTGAAAATATATTATATGTTTGGAATTTGATCTATTTTAAGTAAATAAACGTTATAATTTTTAAAGTTATAAAAATTATGATTTTTGAGAGAAATAGTTAAAAAAACTGATTTTTGAGAATATGATGCTAATGATTTTATAAAATAGTAAAATCGGGATTTTTGAAATTATTGTGAAAAGTTTAAATATAGGATTTATGAAATTTAATTATTTTATAAATCAAAAGGATGAAATTATAAAGGATATTAAAGACGTTTTAAAAGAATAATATAAATTGATTTATATTAAGTGATTTATAAATGGATATTTATAAATTGAAATATAGACATTATAAAACGAGTTTTTATAAGTGTTTGAATTAAGTGAAAATGAATTTCATAAATGAATGAAATTTATAGAAGTATAAACGGTGAAGTTATAAATGAAATTTATAAATAGTAAGATTTATAAATTTGGTGAAATTATTTGAAGAATAGATTGGTTAAATAAATGGATCTTATAAGTTATAAGATTTATAAATTGGAAAGTCTTTAAAAGAACGATTTGGTAAAATAATCGTTTTATAAGTAATTAACTTATAATATGAACTTTTAGTTTATAATTGAGTTATAAACTGGAATAGGTTAATAAAAGAATTTATAAAAAAAAGAAGTTTTTATAAATAAATAGAAATGGAATTTATAAACGTTGTTTTATAAATCCGCAAACAACTTATTTTGATAAGTTAATTGTTATGACTTATAAATGGAGTTATATTCACGTTTTAGACAGTGAATAATCCTTTGAAATAAAATGCATAGAATTGATGAAATTTGTTAATGAAGTATATTCACGTTTTTGAATAGTGAATAATACGTTAAAGAAAATGTTTAGATGTGATGTTTTAAATAGAATTAAAACGATCTAACGATGTTTTTAAACATGTTGAGATTCGAAACCATAGATTTCAACATTTATTGTTGAAATAGATGTTTCGAGAAATAAAAGGAAATGGTGGACTATAACACTGTTGTTATAGTAAATGATTTCCGAATGGAAATGTTTTTGTATAGTATTGGGATTTATATATCTATTTTAATTTCGAATCCCTATACTAGTGATTTTGGGTTGTTGTAACGATGTTTTACGTAACATTCGTTTTGGTCCAAATAAATATATTTAAGAGAATGATTTCCTTAAAGAATGAAATATATACTTAATCTCGATTTAAGTATATTGAATATTTTCCAAGGTTGAAAATAAAAAGATTTATGAATTACTTATTTATAAATAAGTATGGAAACGTTTTCCAACATAAAGTGAATATTAGAGAATTTATCTTTTTGAAGATAAATTGAAATGATAAATTGAAATCGTATATGCATGGATATTTTGGAATATAAATTCACTAAGGAATTTATAAAAGAAAGTGGAATTTGTATGAAAATAAATATTGATTTATTTTTGAAGTATTGAAATTATATATCTAGTGAAGATATTTTGGAAAATAAATAATTTGGAAAATTATTTGGAAACTGGTGATGTGTGCATATCCATTGATAGTTCAATAACCGACTATCAATATTTCCCTTTGAATGGGTATTTGATGTGATTTGTTTGAATGTGAATGCCACACTTATTTTTGAATAAGCGCTCACTATTCGGGTTAACTGGGAAAGGACCATGGGGTCGTATAACCCATTCCGAATATGTGATACGTCGTTATGAATTGCATTTGAAGATCGGTGTTGAAGACCGGATATTTGCAAAAGCGATAGGATGACCTGTCGATTGTCTCTGCACTGAGTTGCAACGGTATAGAGACTCCCTAAGTGATGGGAAATCCGATCAGGATTGTGAATATCCGGATTGCAAGGACTTCTTTGTAAGTGCCTTCGGTTCTTTTCGAGCCCGGAACAGACTTGTATGGATTGTATGTCTAACATTACAAGTTGAGATATAAAGCCGATTTCTTTCAAATATATTTCTGTTGGTGGCGGAGAATTTATTCTTTTAGCTTAACACCCTTCTCTGAGACGTACGAGCTCAGAGGTTATATAGTTAAAGTTATCAGCGATATATTCCCAATTTGGTAATGTGACATGCTGAGTGTTGCTGAAATGATCATTGTGTTGATTATTTGTGATAGGATCATTTGTTTGATCGTCTATCTTGGTGATCATTTCTATGATCATTTGTTGACCCAAAGCATGGCTTTTGTATAAAGTATGTTTTTGTGGACGTGACTTCGTCGAGCCTCACACCCCGGAATGGTCAAAACAGGAAAGATGCGGCAAGGTTATGAGGGGTAGCTCCCTTTAGGGTATGTGCATTTCCTTCTGGAAAGGGTGATATCATGGTATGGAGCCCAGATACTTACTCATGTTGATACATTATATTTATTACTGTGTGGTGTTGTTGGTGACGAGCGCTCGGTTTAAAGGTCCAATGGGACCGGGGGATGCCATATTCGTGTAGTAGTTACCTAGTAATAAAGGTAACCCGACCTTGTGTTGGCAGAGAGCTGGTTAAGTTCTCGGGGACGTCCAGCCAGAGGCGTTTCCATGTGGCAATGGGAAGTTCCTTAGCCTGACCATTTGTTGGAAATCCAAAGAAACAATACGAGACTTGTACGGTATTAGTTGTATAACCTGCTATGGAATGTGGCGGTAACCTGCTATTGAACACAGTAGCTATAGTAGGCATAAGTGCGGAATGTCTATGCTGGCTAAGATTTATACCTTTATTTTCGAAATGATTTTCCTCTACACTATGCACTAAAAATAATATCAAATGTTATTTTAAATGCGTATCAAGCATCTTTGACTATCATAAGGAGAAATCTCCTCCGATTCTGCGTTTGCATGTGTGTGTGTGCGGGAGGCCTTATGGTAGTCTCATTTTTAAAAGCATTGCGAATTGAATTTAAAATATTCTTCTATTTTGATTTTAAAGTAAATAAACTGTTTTGAGTTCTCACACCAGTCACATGACTGACTCGGAGTTTATTGTTTTCCTTCCTAAACTCTGGGTGCCCACCAATTTTCCACACGGGCAGTTAAGAGTTAAGGTTTATCAGGATATTCTGGATATTCTGGAGTTGCTGGAGGCAAGCTGGATGGCATGGCGTATTATTAGTATATAGTATCTCTTTTTCCGCTGCACTGTTGTTGTTGTAAGATGTTGTACACTCTGATGATATGATGTAATGAAATGAAGTGTAAAGTAATAACTGATATAGTTCTTTGTTTAAAGATTATTCATTTATTATTATATGCTGTTCCGCTGCGATTGTGAGATTGTTCTGTTATTCTGCTGTTCTGTTCCGTTCTATTCTCTTTTTCTTCTATTTTAAAATTTTCTGTTCTCTTTTCTATTTTCTCTTCTTCCTATTTTCTGTTTTCTTCTCTATCTTTTCCCTCTATTTTCTCTCTTCTTTCTTCTTCCTTTTTCTTAAATTCTTTTTAAAACCCTAACTATTCGGTTTTTCGGCAACGAAAATCCTTAAGCGTTACAGTTATAATAACGTTTGGTCGTTAAAGTGACCAGGATCGGAAGTTGTCTTACTCTCTGCCAACTTCGAAAACCACTTTAACAACCATGTACGCAGTGGAGATTCCAGAATGAAGCAAGATGGTGGCGATGTTCTATTATGGTATATACATGGACCCGACCCCGTGAGTTGGCATAAGGTGGCTAAAATAGGAGCGATTCTCGGGCCAAGGAGTAGCCCCTCTTATCGGACATAATTCGATATTATACTCTGACCATTGGATTGTTTTGGTGGCCACTTTTGATTTTTGATTTTGAGGGTGTGGCTCGAGGTGGGCAGTAGTAGCTGCTATGCGTTACCACCAGCCCGGATGCGTAATTGGTATATCTACCCTGGCATTGCCTTGTGTGTCGTGTCACCTACCCTAGCGTGCCTTGTACAAGTTTGATTTGTGTCGTACCTATGGAGTATCCTCTAGTAGCCTCTCGATCAGGAGGTATTACGGTACTGTATAGACTATGGGCACTATTACGTGTTAAGGGGAATATTGGGTCACTTCTTAACGCTATTTAAAAGTAAGTTTATTTTACAATAGACATTATTATAATAGCGAAATATTACTACATAATAAATAGTTTAACGGATTCTTAGGAGATGTGAATCCCGGGCATCTCTTAAGTTACTGCACTCACATTTGACACTGGATAGGAGATGTCAAATCCCGTAAACTTCTTTGACGCCGTTCCACTCATATTTATTTACTGCCGATTTAACTTACATAAGATCTTTTAGTTCTGACTCTAATGTTTTGTCTTTTCAATCCGCTCAGGTCAGCCTGAGCATTTCAGGATTTGAAGACTTCATTTCAGGAAGATGAAGACGAAGATTTCATTACTATTATTACATTATTCCACTACATTCATACTGTTCCGCTGTATTATTTCTTATTCTCTGGTATGTGTAACTCTGATATGTGTCGTATAAGTATAAGCAAATGTTTTGTAAAACAGCTTCATGAACTGTTATTTGATTATTATATTTTGTCATTCCATTGTGAGATTCTGTTTTGTTTTATTCATTCTTATGCTTTTCTTATTCACCCCAATAACAATTCACCCTTTAGTATGGTTTATGCCTGACGTGTGTGGTTTATCGTCGATTTAAAGCGTACAAAAAGGCGGGACGTTACATCTGGTATCAAAGCTTTGGTTTAGTGATAGACCTTAACTTTGGGGGAGGGGGTCTGACTCTTTATTAATAGGGTAATAATACCCTATGATGAGTTGCTGAATGTATGTATATGAGAGAGCATATTTGTTAGTGTTATAAAAAGGTTTTAATAATGTGTTAATTTGTTCCATTTTGTATTTATAAATTCTAGTTGGTGCGTAGGACGCTATGACATCAATAGGGATTTCTAAACACTTAATAGGACAGGCCGACACAATATTTGTTTTGAATATAGATGAATTAAATAATTTCGCCTATTATATTCTATGTATATAAAGTAATAAATTTTATAAATGGTATATTTGGTTGCAAAATATTTGTTTGTTACGTAGAGAAATTTTTAGATATTAGTTGGAAATAAGATTTGAAAAGTAAAATAAATGAGAATAAACTAGAAATTTAGAACTTAAGTTTCGGGATTTTGAAAATTTCTTTCGAATGATTTCAGAATATAATATTAATTAGAAGTATTTTCTGATATAAATATTTCAATATTATTTGAAAGAATTGTTTTAAAAGAAATTTTTTTTGAAAGAAATAAGTTCTGTACTCCCTCTCCGTCGTTGGAATTTTTTTTTGGTGATGAGTGCACGCATCATCGACGTTCATTTTCGAGTTTCGAAGTGGGAAGGCCACTGTAGTAGTTTTACTACAGATTTATTTAAGTAAACAAAGGAAAATTTCAAATTGTTTTAAATATGATTGGATATATAAATATATTGTAAGTGTATACATCAATCTACTATTTTAAAATGATTTGAAATTTAACCCGATATTTAGTTCTTAAGTTTCCGTTAATTAATAGTTTCAATTATTATAGTGAAATGTAATGTAACTAATTAATAATTGGAACCTCTAAAGGAAATTAGAGATTAAATGCTAGGTTATGAATGAAAGTACAAGAAAATTTGAAATGTGTAACCTATAAGACAGAAGACAGGATTATTGGACATTAAATTAATTTAAAAAGAATTGAGATAAACTTGTATAATTTTCAATTGCATTCTTTAAGATATATATAACTTACCAACTATAAAAAGTTAAAATGTTAATAGAAAATGTAATGGGAAATTTTACAAGTAAAACTTGAGTAATGAAAGTATTCAATGAATTTGCATTTATAAATAAGAATTTAATGTTATAATTGTTGTAAACTTAAGTATGAGTGAAAGGCCACTAATTAAATATAATAGAAAAGTTATAAAGAAATGATAATAAACTTAAGTAAATGTTGAAGTTATTTATAATTAAAATAAGTAGAAAGATGAATATTGCAAATAAATGAAATTAAGTAATGAATGAATGCAATGCAATGCAATAAAAAGAAAATTTATATGACATAAACAAATAAAAATGAATTTATGTAAGTATAAGTGCAAATAAGTAAAATAAACACTGAATCATGGATGAAAATGAAAATTTGCGAGAAATAAATGGAAATTAAAAGGATAAATCATTATATGAATGAGAAGGAAATCAAACAACAAATGTATGAAATGAAATTAGTAAGAATGAACTTGATCTATTGTTTGAAATTTTTGTTTGTTTGGTTTATGGTTGTTTGGGCAAAGATAACTTAAAATTGTTTGGATGTATAAATAATCTATTCAGTTCCTTATAAGACTGTTGACTAAATGGTTTACTTAATAGTTTATTTTGTCATTCTATAAAATTTAAAAGTGTCTAAGCCTGAACTAATTATTGTTTTTGGTTGATATAGATGAATAATTGATTGTGTGATTTTTATGATGATTGTTGTTAGTTGCAAGTGATTGTTGTCTATATTAGTTTGTTTGTTAGTGGTTGAAACAACCTTAACTATTTCATTTTATATAATTGTTAACCCTTTTTAGATTATATAAATGAAATACAGGTTATGGAAGCAATTGCTACTGCTTTTGGTTTCATAATTAAGCGTCGTTTGCCCGACAAATAGGTACGTTTTCGGATTTAGGTTTATAGCGCTATTATATTGTTTTTCCCGTTGTGGGATATATTATTTTGAGATATTATGATATGTATTGTTATATTTGATATTATATTTTCTTCCGAGGCTCCCCGTATAAAGGAGACTCTACCGAAATTTTTCTGTAAATTTTGGACTTAGACAATTTTTGAAAAATGTTTCCCAATTTTTAATTATTTGAGTATAAAAAGATTTAATGGCTATAAATTGGTATATTTTATTTAAATAAATTAATTTCGTAAATTTATTGGTTTATAAAGTTTATATGTTTGATAAGATGTATTGTTTACTTAATTCTTCCTTTTTCCTTCTTTTTCCTTTTCGGGGACGAAAAGTTTTGAGTGGGGGAGAGTGTAACGACCCATAAAATTTCGATAATTAAATTTGTTAATTTAACGAATCTTGTTATTTAATATTGAAAGAAATAAAAAGTTATAAGGTAATAATGTTAATGCAAGTTGATAATTAACTAATTTAGTGCATCCCAATTAATTGAAACAATTGTAAGGTCATAATTGATTGCATTTAGTAAATTAGGAAATAAATTACAATAAATGTAATTAAATATTATGTTAATGTAAATTAAGATAATATTTGAAAATAATGTCAAATCCATTTATAATACGACAATTGGTTGATTTAAAGAATGAAAATCAAGATTTATTAATTTATTTGAATTTAAATTATAGTAATTGGTTTTATTGCAAATAAATGGAATTAAATATTTAGATATTGCATTAAAGGGAAATTAAGATGAAATTTGAAGATTTTACTGTAACGAATCATGAGCCAATTTTAGTTGCATCCTTATTGTGATAAAAGATGTGAATAACAAGGTTTAAAAATTTAATAAATGGATTTTGGGAATTTTAAATTTTAGTTTCTGAATTTAATGAAACTGAAATTTAACACTGAAATTGATGGATTAATCAACTTCAGTTTGACATCTAAATTTCTTTAAAATTATTGTGATTGTTTAAGATATCAAAAATGATAAGATTTGTTGACTATAGAATTTAAATTGAAGAAGTGATTAATTAATTTAATATTAAATTATTTAATTAATTAGAAAATAGCCATTTTGGCGCTGACTCGGATTTCGGCGAAGCCAATTTCATCGGATCTGTAACGGTGAATTATTATAGGATTTCAAGTTTCGTGACAATCGGACTTGTCGTTTGATCGTACGGGCTTGAAACGCCTAGAAATCAATTGAAATCAATTTGAAATAACTTGATTTTAGAATAAATCTTCATACGATGTAATTTGGACTTGAAACTCGTTCCGTTGATTTTTAAATATTCAAAAACATCTAAAATGGGTTGACCCAATTTCGTTACGGATTTGGAACGGGCTTTTCGGGCCATTTGTCGTTTGATGTGTAAACTAATCGTATCCGTTCCTCTATTTCTCAGCTCTACCTATATGTATCCTGTTATAAACCCTAGCCTATTTCTTATGTTCATTATTTTATATGTACAATTCTAGTTGCTCCTCCTCATTCCAATGGCAGACAAAACTAAAATTCCAATTGCAATTTCAAATAAAATTCAAAGCCAGAATTTAAATTTCCTCAAACTATATCGAATTATATCTCGATATGAAGCTCCCGACGAGCGCATCTCAGATCTTGTAATTCGTTTTTCATTTTGATTCATCGTTTGATCACCAAACATCAGAGAAGTCTCGGTCGTTCATATGTGAGGGTATGGATTTGCGGTGGATCTTCGTTTTTGTGGCGATCGAGTGGTACGGAAGTGTAGAGGGTGTCGACGGGCTTTGATCTATACGGTTGAATTATGCCAGAGATCGTCAAAGTTGCTTGAAAAATCGCAAGAAGGGGGCGACTGCGTTTGGAAGGAGGCAGTTCCAGGGGACGTCGAGGTCGCGCGACCCAGAAGTTGGTGCGGCTTGAGGTGCTCCGGTTGATGACATCGCCTGATTCGATCGCAGGCGAACGAAGCAGCGGCGGTAATTGGGGTTTGGTGATGGTCGTTCGTGTAGGAGCTAAAGGGAATTAGGGTTCTTTGGGCAACGGTGTCGTTAGTGGAGATGACGTGGCGGCCTCTGGTTGGTGCGTTTCATTTTATTTTATATAATTTTAATTGTGATTTCAAACGTTCTAATTGACATAACTTTTATGTACGACGTCCATTTCACAAGCGGTTTTCGCCATTAGGATCGTATGGAAATTCCAGAGATTTTGACACCGGTTTGGACGAATTCTGAGACTGGTCAAATTTTAGGTTTAAATTGGATTTGAATTCAATTTAAATTCAATAGGTGGGTGTTTTAACCCACTCACGACTTCTAAAAAATTTTATGTTTGTCAAATTGATTTATGATGTGATTAGAAATTTATTTATGACTGTTTGGTATATTTTTAATCATCATCTCATTAAAATCTAATTTATTGAATTAAGTTGTTATTTAATTTATTATTGCGTATAAACAACAAGTTAAATTGTTATTTAATTTATTGTCGAATATAAACTACCAACTAAATTGTTATTTAATTTATTATTGGATATAAACTGCCAGTAAATACCTCTTATTTATTATCTGCTCCATACTGATGTTATTGATTGAATTGGATGATGATTGTGATAAATGTTTGATGATTGATACTGGATGAATGGATGTTGTACTTTATATTGTAATAAACTGCAACTTATGGATTTTTATTTTTTTGGGGTTGCGGTTTGAAATGATACATAACCGTATTTATGTTTATTATGGATTGAAATGACGAATATCCGTATCACTTGACCATAGGATAGAAAATTATGTACAGACACCGTGGTCTATATATATAAAAATAATTTGAAATTGATTTCTATAGTTTTTGGAAAGAAATACATGGTTTTATATAAATATTGATTTTAGATATTACGTAAATGCTATTATATATATATAGTCAAATTCTTGACTTGAGCTATGTATAAATTGGTTGATATAAATAAGTTTAATAATAAGTTTGATTTTATTAAAATTATAATATGGTTAAATATTTATTTAAATTATATTTCAATATAGAATTTATAATGATTTCAATAAATTAAGGTTGAAAGATAAATTGAAAATTGGTTTGAAACTGTATTTAATTGAGAATTTATTTAATAAAAATCGATTTGGGACTCATTGAATTTGAGATTTTAAAGAATATGATTTTTAACTTGATTTTTTATTTAAGGTTATATAAATGAATATATCAAGTTGGAATAAAGTAAGGGAAATATTTAGTTATTTGAAATTGGAGTTTATTTGAATGATATTGGAATAATTAAGTAAATAATTCAAAACTAAATAATAGTAAACTGAATTTGACATATATATATATATATATATATATATATGTAGAGTTAACAAATTTAATTTTGAAGTGTGGAATATTAAAGCTTTGAAATCTATTGAAATGGTTTATTTGGGGGTTCAAATCTATATTTGAAATCGATATAAATTGAAATGGTTTATTGAAAACTGAAAGTGAGTTGAAAGTTACGAATTGAGATTTAATTTAAAGTGAATACAATTGTGAAGTCGAGAAAATTATTTTACTTTATAAAGTGATTTTAAATTCAAACTATTTTATTTATATACTGTTTGAATATCCAAACCGTTTAAGTGGGGGATGTTATGGTTTAGAAGCTATGAAATTCAAAGTATTATGTTTTGAAAGGTTATATTTAAATCGTTTGGTTTCGAAATATTATAATTTTGAAAGTGTTATGATTTTAGAAAGGATATATTTGAAATAAAATGGTATCGTGTTGATTTTGTTTTTAAAAGGCAATGATATTTGGTTTTAAAGCATAAACTATTTTTGAAAATGACCGCGGTGTTATAATAACGTTTGGTAGTTAAAGAGACCGGTATCGGAAGTTGTCATACTCTCTGCCAACTCCGAAAACCACTTTAACGACCGTGTACGCGGTGGAGATTCCAAAATGAAGCACGATGGTGGCGACGTTCTATTAAGGTATATACATGGACCCGGCTCCCGTGAGTTGGCATAAGGTGGCTAAAACAGAAGCGATTCTCGGGCCAAGGAGGTAGCCCTTCTTATCGGACACACTCCTTCGATATTATACTCTGACCTTTGGATTGTTTTGGTGGCCACTTTTGATTTTTGATTTTGGGGGTATGGCACGAGTGGGCGGTAGTAGCTGCTACGCGTTACCACTAGCCCGGATGCGTAATTGGTATATCTACCCTAGCACTGCCTTGTGTGCCCTGTCACCTACCCTAGCGCGCCTTGTACGAGTTTGATTTGTGTCGTACCTATGGAGTATCCTCCGATAGCCTCCCGATCAGGAGGTATTACGGTACTGTATAGACTATTGGCACTATTACATGTTAAGGGAAATATTAGGTCACTCCTTAATGCTTTTCTAAAGTAAGTTTATTTTAATATAGACATTATTATAATAGTGAAATATTACTACATAGTAAATAGTTTAACGGATCATTAGGAGATGTGAATCCCGAGCATCTCTTAAGTTACCGCACTCACGTTTGACACTGGATAGGAGATGTCTAATCCTGTAAACATCTCTGACGCCGTTTCACTCATATTTATTTACTGTCGATTTAACTTACATAAGATATTTTAGTTCTGACTCGAGTGTTTTGTCCTTTCAATCCACTCGGGTCAGCCTGAGCATTTCAAGATTCGAAGACTTTATTTCTAGAGGACGAAGATGAAGATTTCATTACTATTATTTATTACATTATTCCACTACATTCATACTGTTCCGTTGCATTATTTCTCATTCTCTGGTATGTGTAACTCTGATATGTATTGTATAAGTATAATCAAATGTTTTGTAATACAGCTTCATGAAGTGTTGTTTGATTATTATATTTTGTCATTCCGCTGTGAGATTCTCTTTTGTTTTATTTCTTTCTTTGCTTTTCTTATTCACCCCAATAACAATTCACTCTTTTGTATGGTTTGAGCCTGACATGTGTGGTTTATCATCGATTTAAAACATACAAAAAGGCGGGACGTTGCAAAAAAAATGTTAACTATGTTATTAGATCATAAGTTTGGACCATAAATAAAATTCTAAAACAACAAACTACAATGAAGCAATGAAGTGGAAGGTTCCAACGCGTATTAGAATATAATTTAATAACAGGAATTGGAATAATAAATGTCAGTTTTAATGATGAGTTAAATGAATATTGATTGATAGAGAAAAAAAAATTATTTAGTATGTAATTCAATGCTTATTGGATACTGTAAATTTATAATCGTGTTTGCATGACTATAAATAAGGATTACAATGTTCACATATTTATTTAATTGATTTCATCAATTAGGATCTTTTTTTGAAACGTAAGATTAGAATTAATTGGAAATAAATTTATTGAAATCTTTCAATTGAAAAAGGAAAAAGAAAAAAAACGCAATTAAAAAATCTAGTGTAAGAATGTTTTCATTTGGAATGTACATTATTTGGAAATATAAGAATGGATTTAATATTGTATAAGTTGATCATTTTAGAATATAAGAATGTTTACATTTATGGATTGAAAGAAACGAATAAGCATTTTAAGGAAAATAAAAGAACGTTTGAGGAAAATAAAGTGAACGTTTCCATTCTAAATATAAATATAACGTTGTAAAAAGAGAAAATTGAATTTTTAAAACAACATTCTACGGTAGTTAAATAGCAGGCATAGGTTGCACGGAAGTGATTTTATTGCTAACCTTAAAATTTAAAACAAATTAAATAGTTTAATTCATAAGTACGTGTTGAGACAAATGTTGTTTTTAAATTTGAATTTTTAAATCATAGTTCATATTTTATTTTATGTAGTGGCGGTCCCGTTACGTAAATTGGTGTGTTCAAATTTAGTTATGTTGTGGTAATTAAATCTTTAATGAATTTCAAATTTTGCATGTTTGGGGTTAACAAAATTAATTGAGTGAACAAATGTTTTGAAATTTGAATTCCAAAAGTTTGTTTATAAAGTAGAGTTGGTCCATTCATTCCCTTTCTAATTAATAATTATCACACTTTTTTTCATTGTTTCCTTATTCCATTACTCATTTCCATTTACATTATCTAAAACCTTTTCATTTCCTGAACGTTGCCCACTTTTCATATTTTTAATTCTTTCCTTCACCTCTTTTAATACCTACCATTTTTTTAGAGTTGTTCATATTTTTACTTTATTTCAATTCCTACTTTGTTTATATTTAGCTTTATTAGTTTTTCACTATTTTCAATCTTCATTCTAGTAGCTTCATTTCATTTTTTTAAATCTCATCTTCTGTGGCTTCATTTTTTGTCCCTCTTCACCTTCCTCCTTCCTTTTTTTCATGTTTTTTCCTTAAATCTCCTTTCTCTCTTTTTTCCAAAGCTTTCTTTTCTCTTTTCTTCTTCTAATTCTTCAAATCTTCTTCTTCTTTTTCAAAGCTTCCATTACTTTTTGTTCTTCTTCTTCTTCTTTATTTTTTTTTCTTTTTTATACCTTCTCTTCTTTCCATGGATTTTTCTTCAAATCCAGATCTATATAATCTTCTCTCCAAAACTTTCAATACAAAAAAGATTAAGATAGTAAGGAAACAAAACAAAATGAGAAAGTAGTTGCAAATCCAAATCTGGCTAGAAAAGGGAAAGCAAAAAGGTGAGTGATTCAACCCACTCACTTAGTACTAAAAATTCCACTGCAAGTTAAATAAAATATATGATGCGATATATAATTTTTTATTGTTGTTTGTTGATTTAAGTTGACATTTGAATTGATATTGAATCTGAATTGACATTTAATTTAATATTAGATTTTAATTGATAGTTAAACTATGACAATGATCACAATTATATATTGAAATATATTGGTTGATTTGGATGTTGTTTGAAATGGATGCTTATTGATTGATATGTTGGATGTGTGATTGTTTATTTACTTTAATATGTCCCCCTTATCACCTTTTATATTATTGGCATCATTTAAGCGGTCCTCTGAATCAATTTAGAATTGGATGATTAAGACATTTAAATTATGGGTTGAAATAATATATATACCCATATAATTTCTTGAATTTGGATTATTTATTGAAACTGAATTATTTAAAAAGTTTAAGTTTTTAATTTAAACTTCGGATTAATTTTTAATAAAGTGGTTAAAATTGGTATTTTGAATTATTTGAAATCTCGTAAATTACTGCACTCATATTATACACTTGATAGGAGATGAAAACCATAACATCTCTGAAGCCATTGCACTCATATTTTTATTTTGGACTGATTTGACTTCGATAGGGATTTTTAGTCTGACTCGAGTGTATTTTTTTTCATTATGCTCAAGTCAGTCTGAGCTTTTTCAGTGTATTGAAGACCATTTTATTTTTGGAGTACGAAGATGAAGATTTGGTGTGTTATTGCTATTTAGTTTTATTGTTTCGCTGCTTATTGTGTTCCGCAACATTATTTATTTATTTGCTGATGTATGTATAACTCTGATTTGAATTGTAAAAGTATAATCAAATGTCACTTGTAAAACGTCTTCATGAACTATTTATTTTCTATTATATTTTTATTCCACTGCGAGATTTTGTGTTTTGTTTTCTTCTTCTTTTTTATTATTTTCTTATTTACCCCATTAACAATCCTCCCTTTTGAATGGTTTGAATTAGACATGTGTGGTTTATTGTCGATTTAAATCGTCCAAAAAGGTGGGTCATTACAGTTGGTATCAGAGCCAGGTTTAGATATACCATAGCCTGTTGGGGTTAACTCATTAGAGATAGGGTAGTAATACCCTACAATGAGCTATCTGAGTGTATATACGGTAGCACGTATTTGTTAGTGTTATAAAAATGTTTTATATAAGTTTTAAAATGAAATTATTTTTCCTAATATTATATGATATATATAAACGAATAAATTTTTATAACTAATATAGTTATTTGTAATGTGTTTGATTTTATGAAATGGTAATGTTTAGTTATTATCATTGGTTGTTGATTGGTTAAGCTTTTGTCAGTTTATAAGCAATGGCTAATTATTGTTGATTGAGTTAATGGACTAAACACTAGTATGTAATGGTGTATTGAAGAGAATAAAATGAATAATTTGGATATATTTTTATGGAATTGAAATGTTTTGTTGTGAGACTTATTGTTTGTTGATTGGTAGTTTCAACTATTGAAATAAAATGGAATATTTGGTATTTGGATATTCAAAACTTCTAAATTAATATTTGAGTTGAAACTTAGTAATTGTGTTGAATTATGCAGTTGAATTTGATAACCTTAATTTGAAAGCAAGAGACACAATGTTAATTTGTTATAGTTGAGTAGAATTATTGTATACATTATTAGCATGTAATGTAATAATATTTAAGAATTGAAATTGTGAACTTAGTTAACATTTATGAAATGTGTCATAAATAAATTGAAAGGTAGAGGTGAACTAAAAATGAGATGAATATAAATAAAGTCGTGCCTTGTAAAATTGCTTATGAAATAAATGGAAGTTGCCCTAAATAATTATAATTAAAGTTGTGATAACTTTAAGCCCGAATAATGTTTATAAAAGAATTTAAGCTTTTATAAATTGGTTATGAACTTAAGAAAATTCCTTATGAAATGATTTGCAAATAAATGTAGTATTAAATGAGAAATATTACATGTGAAATGAATGTAATTTAAATTGAATAGAAATATAACCAATACTATGAGAATGAATATATTAATATTTACATTAAATGGAGAAATTCTATGAAACAAATATTAAAGTATGAAGTGATATTTGTGTTAATCGATGAGAATAAAAAATGAATTTAATTGAAATGTAATTTGGATGAATCAAATTGGAATAAATACGTAAGATGTGTATATATTATTTTATTCGCATAATTAATTTGATCCGGATTTGAGTATATAAGTTCGAGGTTAATCACACCATTTTGCGTTAGGATTTTTCTTTCGATTCTTGATGGCGAATATTTGATATGGATTTTGGTTTGATTATAGAATTCTCTATCATAGTATATAGCTATGCAAGAAGAATGATGGTTTCTAATCAAGAAACTATATCGAAGACTGCATTAGGGAAGTTGAATGGACAATACTAGTTCAAAAGCGAACTTGTGTGATCGAGCGAGTGATCCAATGTGATTTTGCGAAATGATGACATATGTACATCTTATTTTCTAATTTTATTGATATGCTTTGGCACTGAAATTGAAAGTTGTTGGGTTAGACATATTTGTAATTTAAATTGAAATTTTTCTTGTATGCAAAACTACTATTAATTTAAAAACATTTTTCAGAAACTATTTTCTTTTATTTTTCTTATACAAAATATTTATTCTAATTTATTTACAAAACTATTTTACAAACTATTCTATTTACAAAACTATTTTACAAACTATTTTATTTACAAATTATTTTATAAAACTATTTTATACACAAAACTATTTCACAAAACAATTTGTATACGAAACTATTCTAAATTCAAAACCGTTTATAAAGCAAAGATATTGAGTCTCATATGGCTTTTCATACAGCGAAATTGATTTTGGAAAATTTTGATTCCTGTATAAGACGGAATTTATATAAAAATAAGGTGATTTTCAAAACTATTGATTTTGGAAGGTATTCGATCTGAAGAGATAAATCTTATATATAAAAGAATTTATATAAGAATGATTTGATATATTTGAGATTATTGATTTTGGAAAGTACTTTATTGGAAAATGAAATCTTATATATAATGGAATTTATGTAAGTGCGATATTTGAAGTCATGATTTTGAAGGGTACTATATATGATATATTATATTTTGAAGTAAGGGGATGGGGAAGTACTCTCCGTGAAGAAGTATAGTATGATATCATTCGACCCAGATGGACTTGGGGAATCTAGGAATGGATTCGACCGATAAACTTTGATGGACTTGGGTAAATTCTAGAATGGATTTGAACTAATATGGTTGTCCAGACTTAAACTCATGAGTTCCTCGATTTTTTTCAGGGTAGATGGTTCTTTAGTTCATCAAATGTAGGCGCTTTCTTTGAGAAATGCGGATTACGGATCTTAAGGCTAGGGTTAGCACTAGAAGTGGGGTGAATAGTGTTAATAAAGGATTACTAAATCTTTTTCGATTTATGTTAATTTAGACACCGATGTATGCAATATACAGACATAGATGTGATCATAGAAACAAACATAGATACAGAAATAAAATAAAGGTAGTAAAGGAAAGAACACACTAGATTTTATACTGGTTTGGAATTACCCTACATCCAGTCCCGCAACACAAGTACGGATTTCCTTTCAAAAGCTATTGCACAATTACACCCTCGGTTTCAAGGCTACGAGGTACACCCTCCAGAATTTCGATCATCTAGGTAGAGATACTTGATTTCCGGGCCACAAATTTTCCCAATTGATTTACCAAGGCTACAATCACACCTTTTCTTCCTTGATTGATTTACCAAGGCTGCAATCACACCTTTTCTTTCTTGATTGATTTTCAAGGCTACAATCACACCTTTTCTCGCTTAATAGATTATAAAGAAGTCTATAACTTTGAATAGCACTGAGAATCTTGTAGAGAGAGTGATAGAGAATCAAGCTAGAGGTAATCGAGTTCGATTCAATGTTGATTTCGGCGGAGTAATGATAATAATATGTATTAAGAAATGTGGAAGAAGAAGAGGAATGAAAAACTAGAAAATCTGATGATAAATTCGTTGAAACTAACCCCTATTTATAGAAGAACAATAGCCATGTCCATTCGTGAAGAGTTACGACGAATAGACACTTCTTTTGAAATTTAAATTTTGAACTCAACTGACACCATGTCGACATGGGGTATATAGGCATGTCGACATCCCAAAGCATTTTTTGATGTTTTGATTTTGTTTGAAAATAACCTTTATCTTATATTTAAAACTAATTTAAACATTATAAATATACTTGAATATAGTTAAAATTCATAAGTAAATATAGAGAATAGTATATATAGAATTTAACTCAAATTTTATATTTTAAATCTAAGTATAAATATTTAAAAGTTAAATATATTATATTAAAAGATAGTTTCAAATCAGGAGTAATTTGACTTTGAAATTAAAGATAATTTTGAGGCTAAAATTATTTAAAATCAGGATAGAGGGTTTTGAATCTTTTTAAAAGGAAAGTTTTGAAAACATTTTGAAAACAGGATATAATTTTGAAAAATCATTTTGAATAAAAAGTTAGCGGATACAAAACAATGTTCCACTAGATTTTTCGTAGGTTCCATCCTACTTAGGGTTCCCTCCCTTTAACAGGCTCGAAGTGGATTCCATTCCACGAATAAATTGAATTTTAAGATGCCAGTGCTTTTTTATGAGTTTTAACAAAATTCCTAATAATAAAAAATATTTAACTTTGAAATCTTGAACTCTTGATAATCTTGATACTCATGAGTCTTCTATTTTGATACCTTGAATCTCTATACTGTACAGTCTTCTTTCTTAGTACCTGCATGGTTGAATTCTGCATATACATATATATCTAAACTATAATGTTAGTATTTATATTTTATAAACTATTATAAGGTTGTTGTCATCAAAACTATCATTTCACGGACTATCAATCTCCCCCTTTTTGATGATGACAACCTTTGTTTATAAAAGTTTACTTCTATCCTAATAACTCCCCCTAAAACTAATAACTCCCCCTTAATCTATGCCTAACTACCCTATTTTATATTTCTCCCGCTTTGTCATCAACAAAAAAACTAAATGTAAACTATATCACTTTAAACTATATAACTCCAAACTATATAACTAATACTCTATGACATGTGATTACAATGATAGTGTTATCATAAGTAATCATCACTTAAATCTAATTCTACAACATAGTCCCAAACTATCAACTATCCTAAGTAAGAATTCATAATAGTATTTATAATTAAAACACATATAAGAACACGAGTTATTTATTACGTATGAAGTTGTATATACATGAACGTTTAGAAAACACAAAGAAACACAAACAACAATGGAGAAGAAAGAAAAGAAACTATTGTGCGTTATAAAACATAGAAGATCTATGAATCGAACAGTTTGGATAGTGAAAACAGAAGTTTCCACATTGTTCGACAAGATTCCCATTCTTGTCGAAACACACTTCTCCAACACATACGACTTGGTCATCATCCTCCTCGTGTGCTTCTTCCATGGGTTCTTCTTCTTCTTCCTCGCTGGCCTCTTGTTCTTGATTGAGTGAAGAGTTTTCATCAATCAAGATAGGGTTGGCCTAGTCATCCATTAGGAATTTTTGCAAATTCCTAAGAATCTTGCCTTGCCTTTCCTGTTCCTTTGCCATACGAAGTTGAGTGTCGCTTGAATTTCAGTCATCATCTAAAGTACATCCTTCATAGATTCCTCCATTTTATTCACACGAGCGAGGGTAGTACGTTGAAATGGACCCATCGTAGGAGAGGGGAATGAAAAGGTTGATTTTATGTTTGATTTGGAAAAGGAGGCCATTATTTTATTTATTTCAGAAGATAGATTAAAGAGAAAACAGAGAGAATGAACAAAAATTTGAAATAGAGAAGAATATATAACTAAATTTTTTTGAATTTTGGTGGGAAAATTTCAAAACTTAAAAACGTTGCATGTCGACATGGGTATATGGGGGATGTCGACATGGTCCTTTTTATTTTAACTCTTTGAATTATTTTAATATTAATTATTAATTATACTTGTTATTTATATTTTATATTTTAGTTATAGAAAAAATAACCTAATTCTCTTCTTAGTTTAGTAAATATTGATTCATTTAAGGGTTTTGTTAAGATATCAGCAATTTGATTCTCAGAATTGATATACTCGAGAGTAACTACTTCCTTACTTATATTATCTCTGAGAAAATGATGTCTGATATCAATATGTTTAGTTCGAGCATGTTGAGTAGTATTTTTGGATAAATTTATCGCACTCGTATTGTCACAATAAATGGGTGATTTTGAAAATTTTAAACCAAAATCTTTTAAGGTTTGCTGCATATATATTACTTGAGAACAAGCCAAAGTGGTAGAAATATATTCTACTTCAGTTGTTGATAAAGAAACTGTATTTTGATTTTTACTAAGCCAAGAAACCACAGAATGACCCAAAAAATGACAAGTCCCACTTGTACTTTTTCGGTCTGATTTACAACCAGCATAGTCAGCATCACAGTAAGATATTAAGTTAAAAGAATTATTTTTAGGGTAGAATAAACCATAATCAGATGTGTGTTTAACATATCTTATGATTCGTTTTACGGTTTTTAAGTGGGTCTCTTTAGGTTGGGATTGATATCTAGCACAGAGACAAACACTATGCATGATATCAGGTCTACTGGCAGTAATATAGAGTAGTGATCCAATCATTCCTCCATATAGTTTTTTATCTACATCTTTCGAGAGATCTTCTTTACTAAGGTACTCATTAGTTGACATGGGAGTAAGTTTTCCACTCGCAGTAGTCAAACCAAATTTACTAATTAGGTCTTTAGCATATTTTTCTTGGCTAATAAAAATACCATTATCTAATTGTTTTATTTGTATTATTTGTAATCCTAAAAAGAAATTTAATTCACACATATGACTCATCTCAAATTCTTTTGTCATTATTTCAGAAAATTCTTTATTCATTTCAAATTAGTTGAACCAAAAATGATATCATCTACGTAAACTTGAACTAGTTGAATGTCATTTTTATTTCTTTTATGATGATGACCTTGATACGGAGCTGCTAACTATGACGAATAAAAAGACATTATCTACTTTACCAATTTCAAAATTAGATTGCAATAAATAAGATCTTAGTCTATCATACCAGGTTTTAGGAGCTTGTTTTATACCATATAATGCTTTCTTAAGTTTGTAAACATGGTTTGGTAATTTATCATTTTCAAAAATGGCGGTTGTTCAACATATACTTCTTCTTTTACAAATCCATTTAAAAAGGCACTTTTAACATCCATTTGAAATAACTTGAAATTATTATGATTTGCGAAAGCAAGTAGAATCCTAATGGCTTCTAATCTTGCTACGGGAGCAAAGATTTCATCGAAATTTATTCCTTCTTCTTGACAATAACCTTGGCGACTAATCGAGCTTTATTTCTAACTTCCTCTCCATGTTCATTCATTTTATTTTTATAAACCCATTTAGTTCCAATTATAGTTTTATTTTCTGGTCTAGGAATAAGTTCCCAAACATCATTTCTAGTAAATTGATTTAATTCTTCTTGCATAGCCAAAATCCATGAATCATCAGTTGATGCTTCTTTTGTATTTTTAGGTTCAATAGTTGATATAAAAGCTACATTACTCATTTGACATAGTTGATTTCTAGTTTTAACAACAGATTGCATATCTCCCAGTATATTTTCTATAGGATGATCTTTTAAAAGTTTATTCCTTTTATTAGGATGATTAATTTCATTATTAGTTTCAACTGATTCTTGATTTTGAGTGATTAAATCCACTTCATCATTTGTATCTTCAAAATTTTTGAAATTTTCATCAAATGAAACACGCATTGTTTATTCAATGGAATTAGTTTTTAAATTAAACACTCTGTACACTTTACTTTTATTAGAATATCCGATAAAGATACCTTTGGCGGATTTAGGATAAAATTTATCTAAATTATATTTTGTACTTAAAATAAAGCATTTACTCCCAAAAATTCTGAAATAAGATACCTTAGGTTTCTTTAAATAAAGAAGTTCGTAAGATGTCTTATTAGTTAGAGGTCTAATTAAAATTCTATTCAAAATATAACAGGCGGTAGCAACTGCTTCTGCCTAAAAATTCTTTGGTAAATTACTATCTGTAAGCATAGTTCTCGCACACTCTTGAATCGTCCTGTTTTTACTTCTACTACTCTGTTTTGTTGTGGAGTTCTTGGAAATGAAAAATTGTGAGTTATTCCCTTTTTATTGCAGAATTCCTCAAACTTTTCATTTTCAAATTCACCACCGTGATCAATTCGAATAGTTATAATTTTTAGAGAAAATTGATTTTGAATTCTTTTTGAGAATGTCTTATAACATTCAAAAATATCACTTTTATGTTTCAAGAATATTGTCCATGTAAATCTAGAATAATCATCTACAATACAAAGACATATTTACTATGATTTATTAAAAGAATTTGAGATGGACCAAATAAATCAAGATGAAGTAATTCAAGAGGTTTTGAAGTTGAAATCATATCTTTTAACTTAAAAGAACTTTTTCTAAGTTTTCCTAATTGACAAGCATCACATAAACTATCTACTTTAAAATTCATTTTAGGGAGACCTCTTACTAGATCATGTTTTGACAGTCTAGATAAGAGTTTGAAATTCAACTGCCCAAATCTCTTGTGCCAAATCCAAGGGTCACTTGTATTTGCCAACAGACACAGGTTATCATTTGAAACTTTCATACTAAGAATATAAATATTCTTTTTTCCTTACTTCCTCAAATTAATGGTTGAATTATTATCTTCAATGTGACATTTTATCTTTTTCAAATTTAATTTTATATCCTTTATCACATAGTTGACTTATACTTAGCAGATTAGGTTTCAGATTCTTAACTAGCAAAACATTAGTAATAGTAGGAGTTTTAGAATTAATGACTTTGCCGATGCCAATCACATATCCATTTGAATTGTCTCCAAAGTTAACCAATCCTTCGTATTTGTATATTATGTCATTCAGTATATCTGTATTGCCAGTCATGTGTCTAGAACCCCCACTATCGAGTATCCACTTGTTCTTTCTGATCCGCACAATTTGTCCGTTATGGATTGATTCCTCAATACCCATAAAGCATGATTCCACATCAAACAATCTTGGTAGACAATTTGAATTTGAATATTGAATATATGTAGAATCAAGAAACGATGATGGTTTGAATGCCTCTAAACTGGTATTAAAAAAAAATAGCCATTTTAAAAACTTTTTCAAAAATCAGATTATGAAACTTTGAAAGCCTTGCTCTAATACCAGTTGTGAGAAATGCGGATTACGGATCTTAAGGCTAGCATTAACACTAGAGGGGGGTG
This sequence comes from Allium cepa, assembly GCA_030765085.1. Taxonomy (NCBI): domain Eukaryota; kingdom Viridiplantae; phylum Streptophyta; class Magnoliopsida; order Asparagales; family Amaryllidaceae; genus Allium; species Allium cepa. Next base: position 252,813,873 of record CM060928.1, read on the forward strand.
AATATTGTTAATAAAGGATTACTAAATCTTTTTCGATTTACGTTAATTTAGACATCGATGTATGCAATATACAGACACAGATGTGATCACAGAAACAAATACAGATATAGAAATAAAATAAAGGCAGTAAAGCAAAGAACACACCGGATTTTATACTGGTTCGGAGTTACCCTACATCCTGTCCCACAACACAAGTACGGATTTCCTTTCAAAAGAAATTGTACAATTACACCCTCGGTTTCAAGGCTACGAGGTACACCCTCCAGAATTTCGATCCAATCGATAGAGATACTTGATTTCTGGGCCACAAGTTTACCCAATTGATTTACCAAGGCTACAATCACACCTTTTCTTTCTTGATTGATTTTCAAGGCTACAATCACACTTTTTCTCGCTTAATAGATTATAAAGAAGTCTATAACTCTGAATAGCACCGAGAATCTTATAGAGAGAGTGATAGAGAATCAAACTATAAGTAATCGAGTTCGATTCATTATTGATTTCCGTAGAGTAATGATAAGAATATGTATTAAGAAAAGTGAAAGAAGAAGAGAAGTGAAAAACCAGAAAATTTGATGATAAATTCGTTGAAACTAACCCCTATTTATAGAAGAATAACAGCCATGTTCATTCGTGAATATTTATGGCGAATAGACACTTCTTTTGAAATTTAAATTTTGAACTCAACTGACACCATGTCGACATGGGGTATATAGGCATGTCGACATCCCAAAGCATTTTTTGATGTTTTGATTTTCTTTGAAAATAACCTTTATCTTATATTTAAAACTAATTTAAACTTTATAAATATACTTGAATATAGTTAAAATTCATAGTAAATATAGAGAATAATATATATATATAATTTAACTCTAATTTTTTATTTTAAATCTAAGTATAAATATTTAGAAGTTAAATATACTATATTAAAAGATAGTTTAAAATCAGGAGTAATTTGACTTTGAAAATAAAGATAATTTTGAGGCTAAAATTATTTAAAATTGGGATAGAGGGTTTTGAATCTTTTTAAAAGGAAAGTTTTGAAAACATTTTGAAAACAGGATACAATTTTGAAAAATCATTTTGAATAAAAAGTTAGCGGATATAAAACAATATCCCACTAGATTTTTCGTAGGTTCCATCCTACTTAGGGTTCCATCCCTTTAACAGGCTCGAAGTGGATTCCATTCCACGAATAAATTGGATTTTAAGATGCTAGTGCTTTTCTACGAGTTTTAACAAAATTCCTAATAATAAAAGATACTTAACTTTGAAATCTTGAACTCTTGATAATCTTGATACTCATGAGTCTTCTATCTTGATATCTTGAATCTCTATACTGTACAGTCTTCTTTCTTAGCACCTGCATGGTTAAATCCTGCATATACATATATATCTAAACTTATAATGTTAGTATTTATATTTTATAAACTATTATAAGGTTGTTGTCATCAAAAGCATCATTTCACGGACTAACACTTTCGATCCCAGGATCTGTTGTTTATGGATCTTTCGGGAAGGAAGTGCATCCATTGCGTAAATCATTGAATCAACAACATACCACTATAGAAGGGGTCGATGGTCCCTTGTTTACGAACTGGCTATGATATTTTTTTGGAATCCCCAAGATAGAAGGATCTTCTGGAAAGTTTTGTGTCCTTTGTGTAAATACTGGATCAGCAGACTGCTATCGTATCATCATCATTTGACATAGGATTTTGAGCAGTACTTATCATACCTATTTTTCAGTATTTTCCACTGGGTGTTGAAACAGGTCTACTAAGTACTTGGAGAATTCTAGCCCTGCGCCTGATCAACGTGTGGCCAGAGTCTGCAAGAACGAGGATAAACCTATTAAGACGTCGAGTTATAAAGTATTTTGACTAAGTATTATATAAAAGATATTTTGGTCAATTTTTTGTCAGTTCCAAATACTCTTAAATGTTTAAAATATTGTTTATTTATATACAACATGGTTTAATAATAAAATTATTAGTGTTGTAAATATTTTAGAAGTTATTAATTAAATAAAACATATTTCAAGTAAATGATTATTGATTTACTAATAATGTTTGAAAAGTACCTTGAGATAAATTTTAATAAATTTATAAATAATGGATTTAATGTTTTCAATGGCTTCTTTGTAAATATAAGTAATGATGTAGATAATTATTTTCAAATATTTTACATATATTTATATATATGTTATTTAAATATTTAAATGATATTTATAAATGAAGCAAGAAATTTTGCAAATGAATTTTTGAAAAGTATTAAAGTACTAAAGATGATTGATTTGCAAATAAAGCTTTCAAATGAATATTTCAAGTAAAATTTATATAAACTTCTTTGAATGTATAAATTTAAATATATTATATAAATGGAAAAAAAAATTGATTTGCTAAGTTTATTCATAGTAATATGCTTGACAAATAAATTTGAATCTCTATTTTAGAAGTATAGTTTGGAATATTTACTTGATTTCAAAGTAAATTTACTGGTTTATTTACTGTTTGAATCTTTGTATTAAACTATAGTAAATGTTTTGCCATGATTTGTATATTCATTTTAAAACAAGTGTGTAAAATTTATTATGAAGGTACAAAATTTTATATTTTGGTTTAGAAATTCAATGTAAGATTTTAATATACTATTAGTTTCAGTTTAATAATCTTGAATTTATACTTATTTTAAAATAATGAGTCTAATAAATTTTTGGATTTAAGGAACTATATTTTGAAAAGTTTATTATAATGTTTTGATATAAATTTCTAACATTGTTTAGACTTTTGAAAAATCTTTGCATAATGCTATGAGGATGTTTTAAATATATCTTATATTTTACTAAGTGAATGAGGAAATGTTTTAATTGAATTTTCAATATATTGAAATATTTCTTTTCTCTTCAGGGCGAATACCAAAAACTTAAATTTTTATTCAATAACCGAATTAAGTTATAAACTGCACTAAAAGCTTAAGTAATATTTTTTAATGGTTCATTACTGACTTAAATCCTTAATGGAAAATGAATTATGTAAGTGATTGATCTTTATATAAATAAATGAATGGAAAAGTAAATAATGAGAAAAAAACAAACCAGTAGAATAAACTAAAGTAAATTTAAATTAGAATTTCAATTATTGTAATGGGATAAAATTTTAACTATTTAATAATTGGAAATTCCGAAGTTGAAAGTAAGAAATTAAACGCTAAGTTATAAATGAAATATATGAGGAATTTGAAAGTTGTAAACAAAGAGGATATGAAAATAAGAAATGATAATTATTGAATATTTATTCACTAAAATGAAATAGGATAAATTTGTGTAACTTTCAATTACATTCTTAGAAACATATATAACTTACCACAATATTAAAAGTTGTAATGTTAATAAGAATACGTAATGGAATATTATACAAGAACAACATTAATAATGGAAATGTTCGATGAAATTTACTTTTATAAATAAGAAATTTGATATGAAAATGGTTATAAACCTAAGTTGTAATTGTAATGCTACTAAATAAAATGAAATAGAAGGTGAATATTTTAAGAAAAGAATTATGAACTTAAGTTAATGTTTGAAGCTATTGATAATTAAAGTAAATAATAAAATGAATACTATATTAAAGTTAATGATTGTAACTTCAGAAATGGTTGATTACTTTGATCCCGTGTGAAGATTGTATGCTTGTTTGCAAAAGATTATTGTTATGTTATGTTGATTGTTTGTTATTAATTTAAAACAATATAATCATTTCACTTCTATATAATTATTGACCTCTTTGGGTTATATAAGTGGAATACGGGTTATGGAAGCAATTGCTATTATTTTTGATTTTATAAAATAAGCATTATTTGCCCTTCAAATAGGTACATTCTCAGATTACGGTTTTCTATCGATATTATATTGTTTATCCCGTGTTTGGATATATTATTTCGAAAATTTTTGGTATATATTGTTGTATTTTGATATTATTATTTCTTCTAAACCTCTTCGTAAAAAGGAAATTTTACCGAAATTTTCAGTGAATTTTTTACTTAGAAAAATTTTATGCAATGTTTTCAAAACTTTTGTTAATTTAAGTACAACAGGATTTAATTTTTTGTAAATTAATATATTTTATTTAAATTATTTATTAAGTAAATAAATTGTTTATAAATTTAATATGTTAAACAATATATATTGATTACTTAATTCCTTTTTTTCTTTTCGGAGATGAAAAGTTTTAAGTGGAGGGAGTGTAACGATCCGTAATTTTCGACAATTAAAAATAGTAAATTTAATAAGATTTTTGTAATTAAATGTTGGAAGAAATTAAAATTTAAGATTTATAACTGGAATAATACTAAAACGAAATGCAGCAATGTTAATTAAAACTAATTATTAACAATTTGAATGGAATTCCAATTAATTTGAAATAGTGTAAGGTTATACTTGGTTATAAAGTAAACATAGAAAAAGAATGTAAATATTAAATTCATTAATGAAATAATATATTGTTAATGGAAATTGAATAAAATTAGTGTTATGAAAGAAATGGTAACATTTGTCTGTAAGTAATAAACTTATAAATGTAATTAAAGTCTAATGGTGATAATTATTATATATATTACCTATTTATTTGGTCTATTAAATTTAATTGGAAATAAATGGCAATTAATTCCCTTAATTAGTGTAGTTAATGTAGGTTTAATTGATAATGGTAAAAAGGTTGATTCTATACAATGTAATCACTGTAAATTTTTATCATAGTATGACCTTTGATTTGAATAAAAGGATGGAAATCAGCTTACTCAAATTTATTGGAATTGGACATTTTAATAAGTGAATTTATTACAATCAATGAAATAAAATGTTACGTAAATGAAAGGTAAGATGAAATGGTAAAATATTGATATAATGGAAGATATAACAATGTTGACTATGTATGTAAGGTAATAATTGATTTAATAAGAGAATGAAACCAATGTAAATAAATTAATTGAGAATTTAATTATAATGAATGTGTGAAATTGACCAAAATTCAATAAATGGAAATATAGCAGTTAATACAAATAAAAGATGGAAATTGGAGTATATTAATGTAATGAAATGTAAAACAAACGTTAACTATGTTATTAGATCATAAGTTTGGACCACAACTAACTATAATGAAGCAATGAAGTGGGTTCTAACGCATATTAGAATATAATTTAATAACAGGAATTGGAATAATAAATGTCAGTTTTAATGACGAGTTAAATGAATATTGATTGATAGGGAAAAAAGTTTATTTAATATGTTATTTAATGCTTGTTGGATACTGTAATTTTATAATCGTGTTTGCATGACTATAAATAAGGATTACAATGTTCACGTATTTATTTAATTGATTTCATCAATTAGGGTCTGTTTTGAAGCGGAGGATTAAAATTAATTGAAAATAAATTTATTGAAATCTTTCAATTGAAAAAGGAAAAAGAAATAAAGTGCAATTAATAAATTGAATGTAAGAATGTTTTCATTTAGAATATACATTATTTGGAAATATAAGAATGGATTTAATGTTGTATAAGTTGATAATTTTAGAATATAAGAATGTTTACATTTATGAATTGCAAAAAACGAAAAAGCATTTTAAGAAAAATAAAAGAACGTTTGAGGAAAATAAAGTGAACGTTTCCATTCTAAATATAAATATAACGTTGTAAAAAAAAGAAAATTGAATTTTTAAAACAACATTTTACGGTAGTTAAATAGCAGGCACATGTTGCACGGAAGTGATTTTACTGCTAACCTTGAAATTTAAAACAAATTAAATATTTTAGTTCATAATTACGTGTCAAGAAAAATGTTGTTTTTTAATTTGAATTTTTAAATCATGGTTCATATTTTATTTTATGTAGTGGCGGTCCCGTTATGTAAATTGGTGTGTGTTCAAATTTAGTTACGTTGTGGTAATTAAATCTTTAATGAATGTCAAATTTTGTATGTTTGGGGTTAAAAAAATTTATTGAGTAAACAAATGTTTTGAAATTTGATTTCCAAAAGTTTGTTTATAGAGTAGAGTTGGTCCATTCATTCTCTTTCTAATTAATAATTATCATATATTTTTTCATTATTTCCTCATTTGTTCCATTTCTCATTTCCATTTACATTATCTAAAGCCTTTTCATTTCCAGAATGTTACCTACTTTTCCTATTTTTAATTCTTTCCTTCACCTCTTTTAACCTAAATTTTTTTAGAGTTGTTCATATTTTTACTTTATTTCAATTCCTACTTTGTTTATGTTTAGCTTTATTAGCTTTTCACTAGTTTCAATCTTCATTCTCCTAGCTTCAGTTCATTTTTTTAAATCTCATCTTCTGTGGCTTCTTTTTTATCCCTCTTCACCTTCCTCCTTCCTTTTTTTCATATTACTTCTTCAAATCTCATTTCTCTTTTTTTCAAAAGGTTTTTTTCTCTTTCTTCTTATTCTTCAAATCTTCTTCTTCTTTTTCAAAGCTTCCTTTTCTTTTTATTCTTCTTCTTCTTTAATTTTTTCTTTTTGAAACCTTCTCTTCTTTCCATGTCTTTTACTTTAAATCCAGATTTAAATAATCTTTTCTCTAAAACTTTCTATAAAAAAGATTAAGATAGTAAGGAAACAAAGCAAAATGAGTAAGTAGTTGCAGATCCAAATCTGGCTCGAAAAGGGAAAGCAAAAAGTGAGTGATTCAACCCACTCATGCAATACTAAAAATGCCATTGCAAGTTAAATAAAATATATGACGCGACATATAATATTTTTTATTGTTGTTTTTTATTTAAGTTGATTTTTGAATTGATATTGAACCTAAATTGACATTTAATTTTATATTGGACTTTAATTGATAGTTAAACCATGATATTGATAACTATTATATATTGAAATTTATTGGTTGATTTGGATGTTGTTTGAAATGGATGCTTATTGATTGATATGTTGGATGTATGGTTGTTTATTTATTTTAATATGTCCTCGTTATCACCTTGTATATTATTGACATCATTTAAGTGGTCCTCTGAATCAATTTTGAATTGGATAATTTAGACATTTAAATTATGGGTTGAAATGATAAATACCTATACAATTTCTTGAATTTGGATTATTTATTGAAACCTAATTATTTAAAAAGTTTAAGTTTTTAATTTAAACTTCAGATTTATGTTAAATAAAGTGGTTAAAATTGGTATTTCAAATTATTTGAAATCTCGTAAATTACTACACCCACGTTTGTACACTTGATAGGAGATGAAAAATCTCATAACATCTCTGAAGCCATTGGACCCATATTTTTATTTGAGATTGATTTGACTTACATAGGAATTTTTAATTCTGACTCGAATGTATTAATTTTCATTATGCTCGGGTTAGTCTGAGCTTTTTCAGTGTATTGAAGACCATTTTATATTTGGAGGATGAAGATGAAGATTCAGTATATTATTGCTATTTATTATTATTATTCCACTACTTATTATGTTCCACCACATTATTTTTTATTTATTTTTTGATGTATGTATAACTTTGATTTGAATTGTAAAAGTATAATCAGATGTCATTTGTAAAACAACTTCGTGAACTGTTTATTTGATTATTATATATTTTATTCCGTTGCGAGATTGTGTATTTTGTTTTTTCCTTCTTTTATATTATTTTCTTATCTACCCATTAACAATCCTCTATTTTGAATGGTTTGAATTAGACATGTGTGGTTTATCGTCGATTTAAATCGTATAGAAAGGTGGGTCGTTACAGACTTCATATGTACTAAACTGACATATGTATGTATATATGCATACATGTGTATCTTCATGTATGTTGGCTGGTTGCCTCTGGTCTTGTTAGCCTCCAATTCTGGTTTCATATTGTTTTGTACATCTGTTGAATTTCACCATTTCTGTTTTGAGTCTGTATGTTGTATGCATGTTCATTTTGGTTGAGTTTTCATGTATGTTTATGCTCCATTCATTTCACCACTGGTCTTGTTTGAACATGATGCTTTGCATATTGAGTTGAATCCAGTTTTTGCTTGGGTTTGACCTTGTGCTCACCCGTCCCTGCAATTTTATCAAGCAAGTGTATATTGATGTGCACGACCTTGTGGCATGTATAGTGATACACTATGCATGTCAGAAGTTGTACATGTAAGATGAATTAAAAGAAAACGATGATGAACAGCCTAAATAACTGAGGCAAATAATATATTCAAAACACACACTTTATCGTACACTGCAAAATATTTTCTTTTTCAATTTTACCATGTCGGTATTGATTTTGCAGATAGTTCAAATGATGGATACAAGTTGGAACAGAGTTGAAGATCAAATACGAATGAGAGTGACTATGTAGTGAGATGAAAAATTGTAAATTGAAAATTATGTTGTAATTGAAAATGTGTAAATGTAACGAGAGCTCAAATTTGTACTATTTGAATTTATAATAAAATATCTGTTTGAATAAAATATTTGTTTAAATATGAATTCTGAGATATTTATTTTATTCAACAAATATTTATTTAACTATGTGAAAAATAAAATAATACAACAACAAATACATTTAAAATGAATATATATATATATATATATGTTTGTTATAATCAAACAAAAATTATACGCTAGCATATTCTACAATTTTTATGTATCTCATAAGTTTTGAATACAAATATGGAAGGTAGAAGAGGAAGAGTCAACCCAGAAGGGGACGACACCGAAGGAAATGCCAAGCCTAATGCGAGGAGTGGTCAGGGTCAGGCACAAGCAGAGAACGTAGGTGCTGGAGTCCAACAAGTAGAAATGAGAGCTATGTATTAGTTTTTTGTGAATGTGATAAAGGCTGGAGTTGCAGATGGAATGGTAGGATGAGCTGCTATGGAGGCAGGAGTTCCGGTAGTTAACCATTATGCTAAAAGCTGAGCGGAGATTACGCTAAGCTTGGAGGAAAGCATTTTCTAGGGACAAAAGATGTTATAGAAGTGGAAAATTAGTTGTTGCACTATGAAAGGATTTTTGTAGATTTGGGGCTCAATGATGAGCAGAAGAGAAGGTTAGCATCCAGATAGCTCCAGGGAGCTGTTTTATTTTGGTGGAACAACGTGATGGCTGGTGGGGATGAGGAAACTTTGTGATTGGCAGATTTCAAGGGAATCTCCCAGGAGCGGTTTATGTCTGTAATGGCATAGTCTGGTCTGATTAGGAAGCTTGTCGTGTTAGAGCACATGGAGATGTCTGTTCTGGAGTATGCTAGAATGTTCGAGGAGTTGGCCCGATATGGGCATGCTTCATTGGATACAATCATGAAGAGGAATGAGATGTTTATCAGGGGGTTAAAGCCTGAGTTAGCTAGGGCCACATTACCTCATATTAGAGACCCTTCTGGCTTTGTTATGGAGATGGCCACAAGGCATGAGGAGATTCTTGATTATCTAGAGAAGAGTAAGGCTAAAGAAGTCCAGGTTGGGTAGAATCAGAAGAGGAAGTTCTTTCCTAAGAAAGGTGCTCAGAAGGGTGAAGCAGCTAAGAAGGGGAAGTCTAAGATTATCTATTTCGAGTGCAACAAGAATGGGCACTTTGCAAATGAGTGTCGTACTGGGAAGGCTAAGGAGGTGGCTGGAAAAAAGAATGTCATGTGCTTCAACTATGACCAGATTGGCCATTATAAGAGCCAATGCAAGGAGCCCTCTAAGGATGGAAAAGGCCAAGGTGTATGCATTGAAACCTACTGCTTCTAAGCCAACTGCCCAAAAGAAGAAAAATGCAGTCTTGAGAGGTATGTTTCAGATTTATGGTATGTCTGTTAGAATTCTATTTGATACCGGTGTATCGCATTCTTTTATATCTAGATGTTTTATAGATATGCTTAACCTAGGACCCACTTATTTAGTTACTTCCTTATGGGTTGCCAATCCAATAGGAGGGTTTGCAACTCTAGGGTTGAGATATGGCCGGTTAGAGTTTGACCTGTTAGGTCATACTTTTGTTTGCAGTTTGCATGTGTTTGATTTTGTAGGGTTTGGGATTATTCCTGGGATGGATTGGTTAAGTGAGCACGATGCCAGGATATTTTGCCAAGATAGAAAAATATTGCTTAGACACCCAGATTGTAGTGATCGGATAGTTTATGCCGCAAAAGGTTCTTGCGGTGAGATGTATGATTTGTTGGGTGCTATGGAATTGGATGATGAATTGAGTCGAGTTTTCGTGGTTAGAGAATTCACAGATGTTTTTAAGGTTGTAGTGGGATAGCCGCCGAAACGAGCCATTTAGTTTCGGATAGATTTGGTTCTGGGAGAAGAACCAGTGAGTAGGCCACCGTGCAGGATGACTCCTACAGAGATGAGGGAGTTGAAGGTGCAGTTGGTGGAATTGGAAGGCAAGAATTTTATCAGGCCGAGTAGTTAGCCTTGGGGAATAGTCGCACTGTTTGCTAAGAAGCCGAAAAGATCGCTAAGGCTATGTATCGATTATCGTAAGTTAAATGAGTGGATAATAAAAAAATCGATATCCATTGCCAAGGATTGACGATTTGTTCGACCAGTTGAGTGGAGCCAAGGTATTCTCATAGTTGATTTGGTAACAGGTTTCCATCATCTCAGGTAGTAGAGGATAGCATACCTTTGACGCATCACAAGAAAAACTATCTTTAGTGGCATAACTTAGTAGCGATAAATACTATGTGCTACCACTAATCATATAAAAAGGTAAAAGTAAATAACTAAACGCGACCAAATTACCTCGCCAACAATTTGTCTTGAAATTTAGTGGCCGCTCAAATCTCTTTTTCTTACCTCTAGCAGGATACCCCGCCAACATTTTTGTTTCCCATCTCCTTTCGAAGAAGGAAGATTACCCTAAATAATTCTCTTCAATCAGTTCCGTACCTCCCATATTTCCTCTCTCACACCTTTAAATTTCTCTGGTAAAAGTAACAACCACGATGACAGCACCATAGAAGAGCAGGTCTCCGTTCGTCAAAGACGATGAGATCAAGTCACTCAAAGAGATCTACCTACATTGACTCGCTGTCAAGGAGTGTAAAATCATCATTCTGCTTTGTCTTTGTTTGAAGGATAAGGCCATGAAAATCATATCGGCACGAAAGCGGACATGCGTTAGTCAGAGAATCAGGTCATGGTATTTGTGGTCGTCGATGATAGAAATGGACAGGATGGATGTTGATGAAGTTGAGGCTCTAATTAATAGAACAAAGTCAAATATTCTTGTTGGTCGAAATGAATCTGAACCTAGTACGCCTTGTTATAATTCGAAAGGGTACAATTATTTGACATTATTTCTTGAGTTTTGATTGTTTTAAATTTAATCTATTGTAAAGGGTTGTTTAAAGACTCACAATTTCAAAATTGCACCTTTCAAGTTTGTGTAGTTGGAGAGGGCATTGTAGCATAAATTTGTTATTTCTTTGATAATAAAAGTCTTAAATCTTAAATCTAAATGTTTAGAAACAAACATTTTAGGGTAAATAGTCTTAATATTAGACTTGAATTTGGTTTACAAATACCACCCTTTGCTTTTGTAAACAGACTTGATCCATGTTACCAAATTGACTAAATTGCATATGGCATTTGGGTTGTGAGTGCAAATTCAGTAATATGATAAAGAAATATAAATCAAATAGCATTTCTAGATTTTGATTGGTATTTAATACAAAAATATTCATGTAGAAATTGTGGAGAAAACAATGATATTGCTGTATCAAAGTTTGATGCAAATATGAACTATGTATTATAGTTAATGCATGAAATTAGTGCTCACAAGTATACCTGTCAATTTATCAGATTCCATTTAGATAGATTAAAATATCAATCCGAAACTATGTACTAAAATCATAATCTGAGTTTGGTTCGAGCCTGGGTGTTTCAAATTCATTACCCAAGTAAATCTGCTTCGTGGAAACTGAATATATATCTGAAAATTTAATGACACGCCACTTTAATTCATAAAACTTAAAAACTATGCATAAACATAGTTTGCAAACAAATTAGATATATGTGACTTTTATTTGATGATAATAAACATATATATATATATATTCATTTAAACTTATTTGTTAACATACTATTTTACTTTCACATAATTAAATAAATAATTGCTAAATAAAATAAATAACACAAAATTTAAAATTCAAACGGATATTTTATTCAAACAAATAATTTATTACAATATTGAATAGTACAAATTTGAGCTCTCACTACATATACACAACTTCAAATTATGATACAATTTTTCACTATACAATTATCATTTACATCGGCACCTCACTACATATCACTCATTCAGTCATAATTGTTCCTCAATTGTATTCCAATTTGAATCCAGCATCTGGATTATCTGCATATTAAACACTGACGCACTAAAATTGAAAAAGAAATATTTGTAAAGTGTAAAATAAAATGTGTAGTTTGAAAATGTTATTTGCCTCAATTATTTGGGTTGTTCGTCATCATATTTATTTTGAATTCATCATACACGAATATCTTGTGGCATGCACAGTATATCACTGTACATGCCACAAGGCTATGCATGCCGATATACACTTGATAAAATAGCAGGGACAAGTGAGCACAAGGTCAAACCCAATCAAAAGCCAGGTTCAATCAAGTGCAATTAAAATAAAGTCACGACATGAACAAAAGGAATGCAACATTAATTTACATGGAACCAGACCATAATGCATAGGAGTAATGAAATGTCCAAACCAGACTACAAGATGACACAAAACAGTGACTTCAACATTCATATGAAACCATGGATAAGTACACACACACATATGTAACAGTTCAAAGTTTTAGCAGCAACAAGACTCAAGTAAAACCAAGTGCAACATCAACACAACAAACTATCACTACGGCTACCCTCATGTACACATACATACATATATATGCATGTGGTGTCACTAATAAGTCAACTGAGCAAAGCCTCAACATTAAATAGCAGCAAAACTGCTAACTGTTTTTAAACTCCAGAGACATAAACAATAATGGCTTCATACGGAACTCTTTTTTTTTCTAGCAACAATGGAAGCAGTATGCAAGTGAGGCTATAACCCAGTACAATTCAAATGAAAACAGGTTAACTTCAAGTGAAAACAAAATGGTACAAGTGCAGCCTCAATAGTGAAGACCAGTTAGCAAATCAATCAAGACTCCAAGCATGCAAATACAAGACGATGGCAAAGCATATGTGTAACAACCAGGTACTTTCAACCATTCGCATCCACACATGTCGAACTTGAATTGCTCAAAATACCGCGTTGTAAATAAAAATTTGGCAAATCTCAGAATATGCAGTAAATAATAATCATAAATCACAGATCACAGACACAGAGTAATAATAGTGCAGCGGAAGTAAAAGAAATAGTAGTTCATGAAACTACTATATAAATATATCAGAGTTAATTAAAATACAACAGAAGAAAATAAAGTACAACAGAAGTCTTAAGATGACAACCAAGCACAAGCTGAATAGAACAACAGAACTAGAATAGATAAGACTAGATAAGCAGATAATCTCCAAAAAGTGGAATCCAAATCTGTGAATAACTCGGGCTGACCCCAGCGTAAATAAAAAAATACAAACACACGAGTCAGGACATACATAGTTATACAATGTAAACCAACTCAAGTGAACTGTAGCAAAAGTACAAGTAACTTAAAGGATGCTTGGGACTGCCCATCCACTAAGGATCCATTAAACTATTTACTATATAGTATATTGCACTATTATAATAATGTCTAACAGTAAAATAAACATACTTTTAAATAGCGTTAAGGCTTTACATTTTCCACCTTAACACAAATAATGCCAATATTCTATACAATACCTGCATATCTCCTGATCGGGAGACTACGAGAAGATACTGCATAGGTATGACACAAATAGAAACTCGTAGTAAAGGATCGATATGGTAGGTGACACGGCACACAAGGCAATGCCAGGGTAGATATACCGATTACGACACTCGGGCTGGTGGTAACATAGCAGCCACATACGCCTACCGCGGAACACATTCCCACAAAATCGGAGGGGCGCCCAAACAATCACAAGTAATAGTATGGTATCGAAGAAATGTGTCCGCTACGAGGTGCGACCTCAACTGGCCCGAGACCGCTCCTGTTTAGCCAGCTCACGGGAGTTGAGTCCACGTAACATACCATAAGAATATCGCCACCATCCTACTTCATTCTGGAATCTCCACCACGTACACGGTTAGTCAAAGTGGTTTTCGGTATCGACAAAGAGTATGCCCATATCCGATCCCGGTCTCTTTGCCAACCAATCGTTATTATAACCCGTGGTTATAACTTTAAAATAATATTTTTATACTTCAAAATAAAATATCATTTCAATCCAAATATTTATCAAAATAAAGATTTAATCATTTCTAAACCATTTCAATATATCAACATACCATATCTTTCAAATTCAAATATTTACCAAAATAAATATCAAGTCATTTCAAATCATTTCAGTATATATCCTTTCAAAACTTCCTTTCAAATCATTTTTGATACATAAATATCATATCTTTCAAACTTCATTTTTCAAATCATTAGTATCAAAATATCATATCTTTCAAACTTTATTTTTTTAAATTATTTTAATATCAAAATATTCCAAAACTTCATTTCAAAACATTTAATACATATAAAATATCATATCTTTCAAAACTTCATTTCAAAACATTTAATATATATAAAATATCATATCTTTCCAAAGCTTCAATTTCAAATCATCATATAAGTTCAAATCCAAATATTCAACTTTAAATACCCTTTAAATTCAAAGATATCATTAATTTATTTTCATTCCAAATACCTTTTAAATAGCTTATATTTTAATCAAAATAATTCATTTAAATCATTTAAAATTTAAGTTTATATACTCTCAAATCAAGTATTCAATTTCCAAAGTTTTAAACCATTCTGAGTTCATTTACTAAGTTAAAACCATAAACATTGAAAATTTCAGCCTTTCACAGCATTCAGAAAAAGTTGCTATAAGTTATACTTGAAAACATTTCAATTTAAACAATTTAAACATTATAAAAATCATATTTTGACATTCAACGATGTTTATTAAAATACTCTTTTAATTAATGATTTTTATAAAGCAACATTTTATAATTAAATCAAACTTCACAAATCACCTTAATAAATTCAAGTGTAAACTTTCCCATTTTTACATTTAACACTTTATTAACATTTACATTTTCAAATTTTCATTTCAAAAATTAAAATAAATTTCCAATTTGTTTAATTAACTTAAGCCCTTAAATAAAAACCAAATTCACATTTCCAAGTCAAGTTCATTTTAAGATTACACTTTTAAGCATTCATTCATTTAACCATTTCAATACATAGAAAAATCAATAATACTTTATTAATTCATTTGAACTCAAATTTAATCAAATCATCATATTTACCATTTTCCAAATATAATAAAATTTCCATTTTATTTATATAACTTAAAAATCCCTTTTTAAACCAAAACCAAAATTTCCAGACTTTAAGTTATATTTCAAAAATTCACTTTTTACCATTCATTTGAATTACATTTTTAACTTCTAGAAAAAAATCCAAAATTTCTTTATTTAAACATTAAAAATCCAATTTAAATCAAATTTCATAATTTTTCACTTTTAAAATATTTAAATATTTAAAATACTTTATAAAATATAACCACGAGCCTGTACATAGTTCTCTAACCTAGGTCAAGTGATACGGATATATATCATTTCAATCCGCAGTTTAAAAAGAAAAATCCGGGTTTTATCATTTCAAACCCGCAATCCCAAGTAAAATAAAATAAATAAAAACCGTTGAGGCCTATCATTTCATCCCATAATGATTTTTCCCTATTCTAAAGTCCGTTTGGGTATGTATCATTTCAACCCATATTGATTCTAATCTACAGGGAACTTGCAGTGTGATAAACAGATATAAATGAACAGTATAGCAACATATAACAGTAACAGATGAGATGAAATGTAATTTAACAGGTTTAGCATCATATATAAATAATCACAGGCAGTTATAACATATCATAATATTCTACACATTCAATTGTTGTCAATTCACATTTGCATAAGTATAAATGTCAGGTGAGATTTACTCATCTCTTTGTGCTGGAGATAGCGATCAAAACACACAGAATAGACTACAGAAAGCATGACAAGCACGATACAGCATGACTTTTTATTTGAATGAATAGAGAGCCTTGATATTTATCTTGTAAACAATAACCAAAACAAGACAATATATACATAAATATTTAACACAAACAATGTTGAAACAATGAAGATAAGAGACAACAAAGGAATGAATGTTTTTGCCTTACTTTCTACACTTGCTAGCACGGCTTAGGGAATGTTTTGGTTCAGTTTTGGACATGGTTTGGGTCTGGTTTGGACCTAAAAAGGCGTGGCTACACGGCAAGAGCAAGGTGGAGGTTACAGGCATGAGAATACAAAGGGTCTAGGCTTGATAATGGAGTTTTGGTGCACCACAAGGCTCGTCTACATGCATTGTTTGGCTCGGCTCTTCATGTTTTAGATCTGGACAGAGGATGAAGTAATCGGTGGTGGTCATATCAAGGTGGTGGTGGAGCAAAAGGAGGTGGCCAAGGCAATCTAAGGTGATGTTGTTGAAGTTTGGCTCGGCTAGGCATGGTTTTAAGGGTTTTAGCAATGTTTTGTGTGATTTTCGATCAAGTGGAGTGCACGACCATTCATGGTCAGGTCTGGACAGAGGCTAAGGATGATGGATAAGGGTGTGTACTTGCTAGTGGTGGCGGTTAGAGGTGGTGGCCATGGCTACAAATGAAGGTGGTGAAGCAAAAGTGGCGGCTAGCATGGATTTAAGTGATTTTTTTGCATGTTTTTGTGGAGTTTTTGCCAAGGGAAGAGGCATGGCTTGTATTGGTCAGAGGAGGAAGGAGTTTGGTTGTGGATGATGTGGAGAAGGAATTGGTGGTGGTCGGTGGAGGTGATGGTGGAGGTGCTAGGCCGAGCAAAGCAAGAGAATCCAAGGCAAAACATTGAAAAACAATAGGAAAATGAAGAAAAAAAGTGAAAAAGGAAGAGGCCATTACCCAAATCTTTCTTAGCCATGAAAATGGAGTGAGGAGGAAGGTTTTGCACGTGAATTACAATTAAGAACTCACGGCTAAAGATCAGGTAGTGTAGGGCCAAGCAAAGTAAATGAAAAGTTACGGAAAATGAAAAGGTTTTGGCAAATGAAAGGTCTTAGGTTTAAAGCTTTAGTCTCTCCATATTTCCACTTCTTTTAATTAAATAAAAACAATTAAAATTAAGTAAATGAATTACAGAACGGAAAAAAAATAAAACGAAAAATAAAATAAGTAAATAAATTTAGAAAAATAGAAAAAGAATTAAAGAAATTGCTTAAAATTTCAAAACAGGGTTCAAAAATTACAATTTAATCATCATTGACTTTGGAAAAATATCTACTTCTTCTTAAAAATATTATAAAGCAAAAATTTGAAATAAAATAATTTATTTATCATTTCTAAAATGAAATAAATAATTAAATTGGAGAAATATAGAAAAAGAACTAAAGAAATTGTTTAAAAACTGGAAACGGGACATGAAAATTACAAATAAGATACCATTGGCTCTAGAAAAATTCTATTTCAATTTAAAACAAATAAAATGTCAAATAAATAAAATAAATGAGGAAAAAATAGAGTGAGAATGAGAATAAATAAATTCTTAAGGAAAATATAAAGATAAATAAAGAATTACTTTAAATTAATTGAAGCTGGAAATAATTTTTTTAAACAAAATGCAACTGACACTAGAAAATGTCAATTACACTATCAAAAATGTTTTAAAACCAAAATACATACAATACATGTTATTTACCCATATAAAAATAAAGTAGAACATCACATGACCGAATGAAATATATTTATGTAATTTAAAATAAACAGTTTTGTCAAATACATCAAATTTCACACAATAGTTAAAAGGCATAACTTTCACATTATAAATCAGATTTCAACGAAACGAAAAGCGGTGTTCTTAAAATTTTATTTAATTTCATAATAAAAGATAAAATTCAAATTTTTAAACTTTTAAATTTTTAATTTAAAAGTCAAAGTTTGACCATATCGACCAAAATTCACTTTTTTGGAAAATATTCTTTTTAGTTATGTCTTGGAATGATAATTCATATCAAAATCAAAGTTTATATTTTAAAATAAGAAAATTATCTAAATTAAATATAATAAATTTAAATCAAAATTCAATTAAATAATTACAAAATATAAGGTTGTTACACTCTCCCCCACTCAAAACTTTTCGTCCCTGAAAAGGAATGAGGTACGGAAAAGCACGGAAAAGATAGAAATGAAATAAGATTAAGACGAGGTGACAAGAAGATTGGGATTATACCTGATAACTGTCGTTAAAGGTAAGTTTAACAAGGTGGAGATGATCTTTCCAAGATCCTCTAGAATCAAGAACACAAGCACGAAAAGGTGGATTCAAAATGAGCACCAAAGATCATAGAAAGATTTCTAAACAGAAAGATTTCTAAACAGAAAGATTATAGAAAGATGTATATACCAGTCTATAGCAAGATTAGGATAATAAGGACAACCAAAAGATAGTTTTAAAAACAAAATAAGGAAATAAGTTTGAAACCATGGAAATTCCAACTTAAATAAAAAAAAAATTACACAAGTTAAATAAATCTTAACTATCTTAAATTTCATTATCGTATTATCCAATCATCTTAAATTAACAATTTTAAAACTATGGTTTTGAAAAATAATCATTTATTATACTCATAATGTACTTAACAAATTTAATTCTTCTTTATTCCTAATTAAAATTAAATTTATTCCTCTCAATATATTTATCACTTATGTTAAATATACTTACCCTTATTATAACTGCTTTATTTTGTTCTTAGTTCTTTTCACATCATTTTATTGTAAGTTATTCAATTACCCTTTATTATATTTACCTCTGTTAATCATTTTATAACTAAAATTTAAGTCTATAACATTTATTATAACCACTTAAATTTTATTTATAAAATCCTTTTATATTGTATATTATTCAATTACATTGTTAACTTTTGAAAAAATAAAGGTAAGTTATATTGAATGCAATTGTATTGTACAATTAAATCATTTCATGCTTGAATATTCATCCAAATTTTGATTTTTTTTTTTATAATTGAAATTATTCTTTAAAATAAAATTTAAGAATTAAATTTTTGATTTCTTCAAACCATTTAGAGATAAATAAATGTATGTATATAATTTATCAAATCAAATTTAAATCATATATCTATATATATTATAAATCAAGTCATATTTTAGAAATTCAAATAAATTTGATTTCCCAAAACAAAGCTGTAGCAAGACTACAGAGCGGTCTCTTCACTTCGAAACTCGAAAGTGAATGTCGATGATGCTGCAGTCATCACCGAAATTATTTCCCAGCGACAAAGAGAAGTGCACTAATTTTTTAACTTTAAAATCCTTTGGAAACATATTCTTATTCGTAAATACTTTAAATAATATATTTCAAAACTTAAACACGAGGTTTGAAACCATCGGAAACTAAATTCTCAAATTTCTTGTTTTAAATTCATTTCAGTTCCCAAATCAATTTATAAACAACTATTTATAAATTCATTTATAGAACTATAAATGATAAATCAAGTATTATCATTTCAAATAATCAATTTAAATCAATTTATTAAGTTCCATAAATTTACTTATATATCAAAATTTATTTGATTAACCAAATTTAAAAATATTATTGTATCAGTTTATTCTGTCAAAGTGTTTTAGAAATCCTATCGATAGCGTTGATCAGACGAATCGATCGGAAACCAAATCAACATCAACATCCCAAACAACCCAATATAAAAAAAATAGATTTACAAGTACAATTCAAATGTTTGGAAGAATAGATTGGAAACAAAAGCTAAGATGATTAAATAACAGAGTAGGGAGACGGGTAAGCTTAAGTAAATCGCGGGCAACCTTAATAGGGTCAACCGTGATTTAAAGAATAAAATCAATGTGAAGTTTCTAGGATAAATCTACATTCAATCTCAATAGATAGAGTTTCGAATAACAAAAGCGATTAGCATCTAGACCAAGGATAGATATAAATCTTTGGTGAATCGATGCTAATTGTAAAGAAGTTTTCCCCTTTACACATGAATTTTTGAGATTGGCGGGACCGCCAGCTCACTAAAAAAAATCATTCGAAGCGGAATTATGAGATACTCCAGAATCAAAAGAAGATGAATAGTGAGGGACACGAATAGATTTTGGAACCGCAAGGAATGTTCCAAAATTCAAATGAAATTTGAATCAAAGAGGAAGAGATTCAAACTCGAATGAAAGTGATTCTGTAAATACATTCACTCCATATGCTGAGTTTTGCCAAGAGCTACCAAAGCTCTGATACCAAATGGAACGACCAGGTATTTTCAACCATTCGCATCCGCACATGTCGGACTTGAATTACTCAAAATACCGCGTCGTAAATAAAAATTTGGCAAATCTCAGAATATACAGTAAATAATAATCACAGATCACAGACACAGAGTAATATAGTGCAGCGGAAGTAAAAGAAATAGTAGTTCACGAAGCTACTATATAAATATATCAGAGTTTATTAAAATACAATAGAAGAAAATAAAGTACAACAGAAGTCTCAAGATGACAACCAAGCATAAGCTGAATAGAACAACAGAGTGGAATTGATAAGACTAGATAAGCAGATAATCTCCAGCGATTCCAATCTCCAGAAAGTGGAATCCAAATCCGTGAATAACTCAGGCTGACCCGAGCGTAAATAAAAAAATACAAACACTCGAGTCGGGACATACATACTTATACAATGTAAACCAACTCAAGTGAACTGTAGCAAAAGTACAAGTAACTTAAAGGATGCTTAAGACTGCCCATCCTTTAAGGATCCGTTAAACTATTTACTATATAGTATATTGCGCTATTATAATAATGTCCAACAGTAAAATAAACACTCTTTTAAATAGCGTTAAGGCTTTACATTTTCCACCTTAACACAAAAAATGCCAATAGTCTATATAATACCTGCATATCTCCTGATCGGGAGACTACGAGAAGATACTGCATTGGTACGACACAAATAGGAACTCGTAGTAAAGGCTCGATATGGTAGGTGACACGGCACACAAGGCAATGCCAGCGTAGATATACCGATTACGACACTCGGGCTGGTGGTAACGCAGCAGTCACATACGCCCACCGCGAAACACATTCCCACAAAATCGGAGGGGCGTCCAAACAATCACAAGTAATAGTATGGTATCGAAGAAATGTGTCTGCTACGAGGTGCGACCTCAACCGGCCCGAGACCGCTCTTGTTTTAGCCACCTTATGCCAACTCATGGGAGTTGGGTCCACGTAACATACCATATGAACGTCACCACCATCCTACTTCATTCTGGAATCTCCACCACGTACACGGTTAGTCAAAGTGGTTTTCGGTATCGACAGAGAGTATACCCATATCCAATTCCAGTCTCTTTGCCAACCAATCGTTATTATAACCCGTGATTATAACTTTAAAATAATATTTTTATACATCAAAATAAAATATCATTTCAATCCAAATCTTTATCAAAATAAAGATTTAATCATTTCTAAACCATTTCAACATATCAACATACCATATCTTTCAAATTCAAATATTTACCAAAATAAATATCAAGTCATTTCAAATCATTTCAATATATATCCTTTCAAAACTTCCTTTCAAATCATTTTTTTTTTGGAGATCATGGGAAACCTTAAGATCATGGTATTCATTTTTGATACATAAATATCATATATTTCAAACTTCATTTTTTAAATCATTTTAATATTTAAATATCATATCTTTCAAACTTCATTTTTTTAAATTATTTTAATACAAAATATTCCAAAACTTCATTTCAAAACATTTAATATATATATAATATCATATCTTTCAAAACTTCATTTCAAAACATTTAATATATATAAAATATCACATCTTTCCAAAGCTTCAATTTCAAATCATCATATAAGCTCAAATCCAAATATTCAACTTTAAATACCCTTTAAATTCAAAGATATCATTCATTTATTTTCATTCCAAATCACCTTTCAAATAGCTTATATTTTAATCAAAATAATTCATTTAAACCATTTAAAATTTAAGTTTATATACTTTCAAATCAAGTATTCAATTTCCAAAGTTTTAAACCATTCTGAGTTCATTTACTAAGTTAAAACCATAAACATTGAAAATTTCAGCCTTTCACAGCATTCAGAAAAAGCTGCTGTAAGTTATACTTGAAAACATTTCAATTTAAACCATTTAAACATTATAAAAATCATATTTTGACATTCAACGATGTTTATTAAAATACTCTTTTAATTAATGATTTTTATAAAGCAACATCTTATAATTAAATCAAATTTCACAAATCACCTTAATAAATTCAAGTGTAAACTTTTCCATTTTTACATTTACCACTTCATTAACATTTATTTTCAAATTTTCATTTCACAAATTAATCTAAATTTCCAATTTATTTCATTAACTTAAAACCTTAAATAAAAACCAAATTCACATTTCCAGGTCAAGTTCATTTTAAGATTACACTTTTAAGCATTCATTCATTTAACCATTTCAATACATAGAAAAATCAATAATATTTTATTAATTCATTTGAACTCAAACTTAATCAAATCATCATATTTACCATTTTCTAAATATAATTAAATTTCCATTTTATTTATATAACTTAAAAATCCCTTTTTAAACCAAAACCCAAATTTCCAGACTTCAAGTTATATTTCCAAAATTCACTTTTTACCATTCATTTGAATTACATTTTTAACTTCTAGAAAAAATCCAAAATTTCTTTATTTAAACATTAAAAATCCAATTTAAATCAAATTTCATAATTTTTCACTTTTAAAATATTTAAAATATTCAAAATACTTTATAAAATATAACCACGGGCCTGTATATAGTTTTCTAACCTAGGTCTAGTGATACAGATATATATCATTTCAATCCGCAGTTTAAAAGGAAAAATCCGGGTTCTATCATTTCAAACCCGCAATCCCAAGTAAAAATAAAATAAATAAAAACCGTTCAGGCCTATCATTTCAGCCCATAACGGTTTTTCCCTATTCTAAAGTCCGTTTGGGTATGTATCATTTCAACCCATAATGAACCTAATCTACAGGGAACTTGTTGTATGATAAACAGATATAAATGAACAGTATAGCAACATATAACAGTAACAGATGAGATGACATGTATTTAATAGTTTTAACATCATATATAAATATCATAGGAAGTTATAACATATCATAATATTCTACACATTCAATTGTTGTCAATTCACATTTGCATAAGTATAAATGTCAGGTGAGATTTACTCACCTCTTTGTGCTGGAGATAGCGATCAAAACACAAAGAATAGGTTCCAGAAAGCACGACAAGCACGATACAGAATGACTTTTGATTTGAATGAATAGAGAACCTTGATATTTATCTTGTAAACAATAACCAAAACAAGACAATATATACATAAATATTTAACACAAACAATGTTGAAACAATGAAGATAAAAGACAACAAAGGAGTGAATGTTTTTGCCTTGCTTTCTACACATGCTAGCACGACTTAGGGAATGTTTTGGTTTAGGTTTGGATATGGTTTGGGTCTGGTTTGGACCTAAAAAGGCATGGCTGCACGGCAAGGGCAAGGTGGAGGTTACAGGCATGAGAATACAAAGGGTCTAGGCTTGATGGTGGAGTTTTGGTGCACCACAAGGCTCGTCTACATGCATTGTTTGGCTCGGCTCATCATGTTTCAGATCTAGACAGAGGATGAAGTGATGGGTGGTGGTCATATCAAGGTGGTGGTGGAGCAAAAGGAGGTGGCCAAGGCAATCTAAGGTGATGTTGTTGAAGTTTGGCTCGGCTAGGCTTGGTTTTAAGGGTTTTTGCAATGTTTTGTGTGGTTTTTGATCAAGTGGAGTGCACGACCATTCTTGGTCAGGTCTGGACAGAGGCAAAGGATGATGGCTAGGGGTGTGTACTTGCTGGCGGCGGCTAGAGGTGGTGGCCATGGCTACAAATGAAGGTGGTGAAGCAAAAGTGGTGGCTAGCATGGATTTAAGTGGTTTTTTTGCATGTTTTTGTGGAGTTTTTGCCAAGGGAAGAGGTATGGATTGTATTGGTCAGAGGAGGAAGGATATTGGCTGTGGATGATGTGGAGAAGGAATTGGTGGTGGTCAGTGGAGGTGATGGTGGAGGTGCTAGGCCGAGTAAAGCAAGAGAATCCAAGGCAAAACATTGAAAAACAATAGGAAAATGAAGAGAAAAAAGTGAAAAAGGAAGAGGACATTACCCAAATCTTTCTTAGCCGTGAAAATAGAGTGAGGAGAAAGGTTTTTCACATGAATTACAATTAAGAACTCATGGCTAAAGATCAGGTAGTGTAGCGCCAAGCAAAGTAAATGAAAAGTTACGGAAAATGAAAAGGTTTTAGCAAATGAAAGGTCTTAGGTTTAAAGCCTCAGTCTCTCCATATTTCCACTTGTTTTAATTAAATAAAAACAATTAAAATTAAGTAAATGAATTACAGAACTGAAACTAAATAAAACAAAAAAATAAGTAAATAAATTTAGAAAAATAGAAAAAGAATTAAAGAAATTGCTTAAAAATTCAAAACAGGGTTCAAAACTTACAATTTAATCATCATTGACTTTGAAAAAATATCTACTTCATCTTAAAAATATGATAAAGAAAAAATTTGAAATAAAATAATTTATTTATCATTTTAAAATGAAATAAATAGTTAAATTGGAGAAAAATAGAAAATGAACTAAAAAAATTGTTTAAAAACTGGAAACGGGACATGAAAATTACAAATAAGATACCATTGGCTCTAGAAAAATTCTATTTCAATTTAAAACAAATAAAATGTCAAATAAATAAAATAACCGAGGAAAAAATAAAGTGAGAATGAGAATAAAATAAGTTCTTAAGAAAAATATAAAGATAAATAAAGAATTACTTTAAATTAATTGAAGTTGGAAATAAAAATTTTTAAATAAAATACAAATGACACTAGAAAATGTCGATTACACTATCAAAAATGTTTTAAAACCAAAATATATACAATAAATGTTATTTACCCATGTAAAAATAAATTAGAACATTACATGACCAAATGAAATATTATTTATATAATTTAAAATAAACAGTTTTGTCAAATACAGCAAATTTCACACAGTAGTTAAAAAGGCATAACTTTCACATTATAAATCAGATTTCAACGAAACGAAAAGCAGTGTTCTTAAAATTTTATTTACATTCATAATAAAAGATAAAATTCAAATTTTCAAACTTTCAAATTTTAAATTTAAAAGTCAAAGTTTGACCATATTAACCAAAATTCACTTTTTTGGAAAATATTCTTTTTAGTTATGTTTTGGAATGATAATTCATATCAAAATCAAAGTTTATATTTTAAAATAATAAAATTATCTACATTAAATATAATAAAGTTAAATCAAAATTCAGTTAAAATAATTACAAAATACAGGGTTGTTACAACATGTTGCAATTCAACTGAATACAAGTGCATATATGCAACAAGCACACGGCTCAAAACATCATCATTAATGACCAAAAAATCAAGTGAAGACACAACATGAACTGGCCCGAAGACCAGATACAAGAAAACAGTGAAGTAACCAGAGCTATAATTTCAAGTCCACAACAACATCGAGTATGCCAGACCTCAAATGCAATGCACATGAATCAAAAGAAAGGAACAGATATGCTTGGCTCTAACAAGGACTAAATGACTTTACACATAATTACATAAATAAATGTATGTATACAAATGGAAATGATCAGAATTACAAAGAGCAAAAAGCATGATGATATACAACAGAGAGGACTGCAACAGCACATACACACACACACACACACACACACACACACACACATATATATATATATGTATGTATATATGTATGTACATATATGGTGATAACACAAGTATAAACATATCAAAGCATTCAAGAGGAACAGAAATACGCATGACTCGAAGCAACCAGACTACAATGAACCAGATAAACAAAGCTGTCGTGATCACATATAAGTGAGCACAAAATAGTGCAACAATCATTTTTTACTCACAAACGCACATGTATACATATATACTTATATATGTATACACAGAACCAGTTGTAGTGAATTTCAAATTGATCAAGCCGAAAAGGTCAGCAAGTAACAGAGCATTTAACAATTATAACAAAGTCAAGGCCGAGATAAAAATCAATCAAATGATCAAATGTTCCAGGTCGAACAATTTTCCTAGTAGCAGTTTGAAATCAAGTCAATGTCGCAAGAAATTCTATCTGAACATGTCAGATTTTAAAAATAACAAAGTCAAAGCCGTGGTGGCCAAGGTGATAACAAAAAATCAAAAGAATCCAGATTATCTCTAATTCAAAGTGACAAAATCAAAGATGACACAAGAGAAGCGAACGCAAGTAAATTCATTGCAGATGCAAGCCATGAGAATCAAGCAAATGAAATTATACGAACTGAAAAGTCAGAAAACATCACCAACATTCAAGTTAAATTGAATGGCCGAGCTGAAGTAAATGAAGAATTCAAACAATATTATACGAACTATAATTAGGGAAATTGATCCCTATAAAAACCCAGGTCATCATCGGCATTCAGATGTATTCGAGTTCAAGCAAATCAAAGAGCTAATCACTAAAGTAAATCAAATAAATAACTCGAATCTAGGTCAAGAATAATAAAGTCGAAAAGGAATATCATGTATCAATTTTAAACCAAGAATACGTGCTTAACAATTTGAAGCAGCCGTGAACAAATTAACCATTCAAAGAAAGCAATCGAAGTATCGTTCAAAGTCAACATGCCCAATTTCCCACGAATCCCTAATTTTGAACGAAGAGGAACTAGGCAACCATTTTTCAATGCAAAAGATTCAAGGTCGAAGAAATAAAAAGAAAAAGGGGAACCATGTCTTTGTTTATTGCTTTGGGCCGGCATCTTTATATTCTCGTGTTATATATTTTTATTAGGTCGGTTTCTTAAATACTTTGGGCTATTATTTTAAAATAGGGTTTCTAGTTTTGATTTAAGTTGTTTTTTATTTATAATTTACTTTCAAACTTTTATAAAGTTCTTATCGTGTGACTAGGGGATGAACTACAGTGGAATAGTTTGAGAATTCGCAACTCAATGGCTAAGTTGTGGCAGGGTTTTGAGTGTAGAGTTAGGTTAGTTGATAGTGGGTGTCGCGAGTTGATGTATGCAAGCGTCTGACCACTTAATTTCTAGTAGAAACCTTAGGGGCAACATATAGGTAGGGTTTTGCCGAAGCTGGGTAAATTATGTTGTCCTATTTCTACTTTTTATATTCTGCTATTATCTGTGCTGCTATTATTCTGCTATTATATGTGCTGCAATTATTTTATATACTTCTGCACTAAATTTTATAATTATTAGTATCACCCTATTCGCCCCTCCCCCTCTAGGGTGAAATCGATCCTACATCCTTATCATAAATTATTTTGTTTTTGATTTATTTATCTTTAGAGAAATTTGTGAGAAAACATATTTTGAATATAAAAACTAGGACATTTAGTTCTAAATTTATCTTTTGAAAAGATTGAATGCGTGTTATCTTACTATGGAGTATTCTGTATTTTTTTGCTATGGTTGTATATTGTTTTTGTTTGCATGTGGCTTTATTCATTAGATTTGCATGTGCATTTATATCATGCTAGTTTTTGCATGTAGATTTATATCATGCTAGTTTGACTTATTATTATTTGTGACATCATATTGCTTTTTTCAGCCTAACTCTCTTTTGGATTGTGTAAGTCCAGGTGAGCAAGAGATTTCTACTTGATTTCTTGCACACCTGCATTTGCATCGGGATAATAGATTGCTTGTAAAAGTATAAATCAAACACAAAAAGGTTCGTAATAGATTTAAAAATTGAAATTGGTCGATGATTTTATCCCCGGATGTGGGAAGCCACTAAGCTTTTGTTTTCTTTGATTGGGTTGGACCCGTTGAGGCGATTTGAAATTCCATTCGAGCCGTACAAAGGAGAGACTATCAAAATTATCAGTAATATTTGAGAATTAATTAAGTAATAAGTTTAATAACTCATTTTAATTAATAGTTTTAAACTTAAGGTTTGGAGCCATTTTCTTCCTTTACGAATTTCAAGAACTGATTCTTTTTGCGCGGGGGGGGGGGGGGGAGATGTAACATCCCAGAAATTTGATCATTTTCATTTTAAATATTTAATTAGTTTTAAAGATTTAAATAACTGGATTTTAGAATTTAATAACTTATATTCAAATATAGGGATTATTTAAATATTTGAACTGTGAATTAAATATTTATTTAGTGAAGTAAATATTGATTATTTGGATTTAATAGCTTTATTTAACTCTTTTTAATTAATAAAAAATAATGATAAATTCATTTCATGAATTTATTTGCAATGATAGATAGTTAGAATAGATAATAAGAAAATCAACCATCAACAAAACAATTTGATTTTTATTATAGTATTTTTTGTTAAATATATGGGATTTTTTCATAATTTTTAATCTGAAAAATATTTAAATTTGTCGTTTGATTGTTCGGCAAACGATGGTATTTTTATGATTTCGTAAAGTTAAATAATCTTTTTATTTTATTATTGAGTTGTGATCACGTCACATTTTGGTGCATGGTCATATTTTATTTCCTTCATTCATAGTTCAATCGCGAACGAGATATTAGGTAGCAGAGTATCGTAGAACTCTATTTTCGAAAACCTTTAAATTAACAAATCGAATTCAAAAATGAAATTTTGATGGTGATTTGGTTTATCACTTGAGAATATTTTATTACTTAAAGATGAACCAAAGTAGATTGATTTGATTTGTAAAAATAAACAAGTGATTGACCTTTGTATATAAGCATGTAAAATAATCAAAGTAATTCCATTTTCCTTTAAATCATTTCCCTCGTCTCGTCTTTTTCTTACTTTATTCAAAAATTAACAAAATAATGGCCGAAATCTTCTAAAATCAAAATCTGTAATTTCCATCATAAAAAATTATAAAACTAAGGTCTTTGAGCTTGTTAAGGCATAAGCTTCAAATCCGTATGCTCATTGTTGCATGCGACAATGAGGTCGAGGATCGTTGTTTTTGGGAGAACTAAGGTTTTGGGTTTGCATTGATTCAAAAGGTGGTCAATGAAATGGAGTATGGTTTTAGGTTTGTCGAGGCTTGGCGCATCGGTGGTTGGAGTTTAAGGGCGTTTGGTGGCTATTTAAGAGAAGTGACAGCGACCAATCGCGGTATCCAACCCTCCAGCCCATATTCATAGATGTGAGGCTGAGCTTGAATTTATGGGTATAGGCAAGTCGAGATTGAGGAGGGGGGTCAACGGCGAAGTCGGTTCATCAAATGGAGCATTGTAGCTCCGTATTATAGCATTGGCGGGCACCATTTTGGGGGGATATCATCTACAGACACATGTAATTAAGGTTTAGGAAGAAGAAGTAATAAATGCATTTGTTATAGATTTGTATAATTAGTAAATTTAATTATCTAATTAATCTCTTAAACCGATAAATGCAATTTCTTACTCATACGAGGATGGAATCGAACGTGGCCAGTCGCGTTGGACTTTTCGGAATGTTAGCTTCACAATGTAATTGGTTCGGTTGAATTTAGAGCTAGTAGAATTGTGGACTAAAATCGAACATCATTTGATTCTAGTTCAAATCGAAACGCGAAAGCGCCGACTGGAATTTCGGTGAGCTAACTCACCTTTAAATAAATTATGTTATATCTATGTTGTTGTAGATTGTCATTTGATGCTTGGAAGATATGATAGTTTTAACAAAGTATGGTTGAGACAAAATTATCCTGATTAAATTCAATTGCACTTAAAGTAGTTAAATTAATTATACCTCATTTGGGACATTTATTTAGCGGAATGAAACCCTGTTCTACTATAATAAAATTGAATAGATTATTCGGACATCTATCGAACAGAAATCACCATTCTGGCTTGCCAAGTAAAAATATCATTATTTTTTGACTGTTTGTTTGGATTCGAATTCCTGCTTTATAGCGGATGGCATAAATAACCATTTTGTGGCAGGGGACAAAAAGGAGAAGTCGGAGTATCTCCGTAGTGTATGGGTTGCTATGGAACACTTTGACATATATGTGTGATTTATAGGGATAATTGTAGAGAGACCCAAAAGGGTTTCTCTGCATTATTTATTTATTTACTATTAACTGCATCTTATTTGTATTCCTTTATTGCTTATATTGATGTTTAGCTGAAATAATTATAACAGTCTATTTGAACTATTTAAGTGTCGATATAGCGATTTTTCACTCCATCGTCACTTATTGAATATCATCTCCCTAAATCTTTGGGTGTTGAACTTGAGCTTGTATTTTCACAAAATAAATATTTAAGATTTATGAAATTTAATTAATCATTTCAATTAATGATGTTTTGAATTTAGTCAATCATTTTAATTATTGACAATTAAATTGAAATAATCATTTTAATTAATGATGTTTTAAATTTAGTTAATCCTTTTAATTAACAAGAATTTAAATTTAGTCGATGATTTTAATTAATGAGGTTTGACATGAATCCATCCATTTAGTTAAAGATATTTGGATTTAATTAATAATCTTAATTAATGGAGTTTTAAAAGTTAATTAACGGATTAAATAAAAATAGTTTAAAAATAATTAATTATTCTGATAAAAGTATTTAAAGATAATTGATTTATTTATTAAAAAGAATTTAAAGTTGCATATAAATTATCCTTTGGGACAAAATAATATTGTTTTAAATTTATAACAGTATTTAAATTGATTTGTTATCCTTTGGGATAATAAGCGTTGTTTTATTTATTTATTTATAAATGCTGGTTTATAGATGAGAAATTCTTGTAGAAAGGAATTGTTTTGAAAATAAAGCTAAGCGCAAATTGTTTTGTGTTAGAACCCTTAGTGTATGATTTCGATGATGACAACTATAAAATGGAAGTCATATATATATATCATCCACAGATACAAAGCAAGACAAACCACTACCTTCACAAGACGATGACTAAAGCATTAAATAAATTCATTTACAAAGTTGCACGAAGATCGAAGAAATAAACACTCAAGAATGAATCCAGAAAAACCTCATTTGACAGGTTCAGACGTCTGAATTCACAAGACGATGACTAAAGCATTAAATAAATTCATTTACAAAGTTGCACGAAGATCGAAGAAATAAACACTCAAGAATGAATCCAGAAAAACCTCATTTGACAGGTTCAGACGTCTGAATGCAGAACTTCAGACGTCTGAACGTAGAAACTGGACTAAAACTAATAATAGGTTCCAGACATCTGAAAACTATATCCTGACGTCTGAAACTGGGCTCGGCGCAAAAAATAAAAATAACAACCGTCATCTCCGAAAAGACACAACTCCATCTCTCCTCTGCAACTCTTCACCAGTGAACAGTGACGACTCTAGACTGAAAGGAAGAGATGTAACTACTAGAAGCAACTCTCTACAACTATATAAACAAGAATCAAGATGAATCAACTAACTAACTCACTTACTTTCTATCTTGATCATCTCTTATTCTAATCATCTACTTGCTATCCAATCTATAAATCTGAGATCATGCACTTCTATATTCTCTCGAACAATATTGTATTCAATCATTCAAGAGATATAGGAAGTTCAATTGTACTATATAGTCAAAATCCGTGTAATAGAGAACACACTCTTGACAAAGAAACACAGCTATTGTAAACCAGTTCCTTCGGGTGAAGTGAGGGTTATTTGGTGAAAGGAAATTCCGAAGAGGAGCTTCGAGACTCGACGTAGGACGGAAGGTCCGAACCAGTATAAAATCCCTAGTGTATTTATTCCTATTTACATTCTTTAGTAATTATTACACTATAGTTTAATTTGGTAATATACTTGTCATTTGTATAATCGATCCACCATAAATTAGCCTTTTAATTGGTATCAAAGCAAGATTTGATTAAAAGTACTGTAACTTTTTTTTGAATCACTAATTCGGCAAGTATCTTTCAAGAAGGTCAGTCTACCACACGCCCCCTACTATTTAATGGCTCAAACTATGCATATTGGTCCACTCGTATGTGTATTTTTTTGGAAGCCAATGGTCTAGAAATATGGTCTGCTACACAAAATAAATATGAAGCACATGACATTGCTATGAACACTTGGACCGATGCACAAAAGACCTTAGCATCAAACAATGCTAAAGTTATGAACGTTTTATTTTGCTCTCTAGATAAAAATGAATTTTCAAGTGTCATGTTATGCACAACCGCATTTGACATTCGGTGTACCTTACAAATTGCACACTAAGGTACAACAAAGGTAAAACAAACGAAGACTTCAATTTTGCAAAACCAATTCTCTTCATTCAAAATGAAGCATAATGAAACTATTGTTGACATGTATTCTAGATTTCAAACTATCCAACATGATCTTATGGCATTAGGAGTTAAGTTTACTGATTTTGATTTAGTTTCTTGAATACTCAACTCTTTAACATCGGATTGGGAAAGGGATGTATTAGCTATTGAAGAAGCTAATGTTCTCTCTACTCTCAAAGTTGAAGAGTTGATAGGAAATTTAATGTCCTATAAAGCTAACTTACAGGCTAGAAAAGAACAAAATGTTGAAAAGAAGAACATGGCATTTCAAACAAAGAACGATGACTCGAATTTGGATGAAGAAGAGATAGTCTTCATTGCTAAGAATTATAAAAAATTCAAGAAATTTAGAAAGATGATCAAATTCCAAAAAGAAGGGGAGTCTAGTACAGCAAATCTATCTCAAATCAAGTGCTATGAATGTGATCAATACGGACATATGAAGAAGGATTTCCCTAAACTCAACAATGAGAAAAAGAACAAATTTGAAAAATTTAAGAAGAAAAGAGCTTTTAAAGTCACTTGGGACGATTCCGATTCATCATCACCTTCCGAGAGTGATAGTGATAGCGACGAAGAACAAGCTAATGTATGTTTTATGGCTAAAACTGATGAGGTATGTCCTGAACTTAGCTATAATGAATTATTAGAGTTAAATATTGAACTTGATGACAAGTTTTGATGAAACAAAAAATTGAATAAAGAACACCTAGCCAAAATAAATCGATTAGAACTAGAAATTGAATTATTAAGGGATGAAAAAGTTATTTTAGAAGAAGAATTGGAGATTTTACAAAAAAAGGGTAAAAACTCTATCGAATATGATACACAACTTAGTGAAATAGATAAGTTAAAACTTGAGAATAATAATTTGATTAAGGAAAATATTGAACTAAAAAGTAGTATAGACATTTCAAAAAATGAAAATTTTGAATTAAAGGATAAACTAGAAAAAATTACTAACAATGTTTAAAAGTTTAACAAAGGAAAACAAGTTCTTGATAATTTAATTAAAATTTCGAAACCCTCTAGTAATCGAAATGGATTAGGATTTAAAAAGAATTCACAAAAAAAAAAAGGTAATACTATAAAGCAAAGTACCTTATATCAAAGTTTCAAAAAAAACACCAAAGTTAAGTAAATATGTAAAATCTAAAAATATAAAAATTTGTATACCAAAGTCTAATAATAAGTTAACTAGACAAAAATATATTGATAGTTTTCTATCAAGTGTATATTTAACAATAATTATGTTTTTATAGGACCCAAACCCACTTGGGTATGGCTACCCTCCCCTCCTAACATTTAGGACCCTAATAAAAGAAGTGGGTATCAATTGAATAATTTTTGTTTTATAGGTATCAAAAATAAAATTAAGGAGAAATGGATACTTGATAGTGGCTGTTCAAAACACACGACCGGGAATGCCAAGATGCACTCAAATATAAAATATATCGATGGAGGCAACATAACCTTTGGAGACAACTCAAAAGGATATGTCATCAGAATTGGAGAAGTCATAAATATCGGTATTTCTAACTCTCCTATTATCTCTAATGTTTTATTATTATAAAATTTAAAACATAAATTACTAAGCATTAGTCAACTATGTGATAAAGGTTTTCAAATAGATTTCGAGAAAAATCGATGCAATATATTTGATAATAATAATAAATTATTATTTGAAGGGTTTCGAAATAAAAATATTTATGTTTTAAATATGAATAAAACAAAATTCGGATTTATGCTTGACCGCTAAGCTTGACGATCCATGGCTATGGCATAAATGATTTTGTCACATAAATTTCAAATATACAAATAAATTATCTAAGCATGAACTAACCAGAGGTTACAAAAAATTTATAAAATAGACAATTTATGTAATGCATGTCAAATTGGAATATTAAAAAGAAGTTCTTTTAAATCTAAAAATTATATTTCAACAAAACAACCATTGGAATTGTTGCATTTAGATTTAGTTGGTCCTACTCAAGTAAGATCAATAAATCAAAACAAGTATGTTTTTGTAATTGTTGATGATTTCTCAAGATATACATGGAATTTGTTTTTAAAACATAAAAGTGACACATTTGGTATGTTTAAAATATTTGCAAAAATATTAAAAATTAAATGAATTTAAAAATTAAAAATATTCACAGTGATCATGGAGGAGAATTCGAAAATTTACAAACTTTTGCAATAAAAAGGGAATTAATCATAATTTTTCAATTCCACATACACCACAACAAAACATTGCAGTTGAACGAAAAAATCGAACATTACAAGAATGTGCAAGAACAATATTAAACAGTAGTAATTTACCAAAACATTTTGGGCCGAAGTTATTGCTACAGCTTGTTATGTTTTGAATAGAGTGACACTACGACCAATGACAGAACACATGTTATGAAATAATTTTTGGTCAAAAATCAAAGGTATCATATTTTAGAACATTTGGATCAAAATGTTTTATATTAAACACAAAAGACAATCTAGGAAAATTTGATCCTAAGGCCGATGAAGGAATATTTGTTGGCTATTCTGATCGTAGCAAAGCTTATAGAATCAATAACAAAAGGACAAATATTATAGAAGAAAGTTCACATGTTTCTTTTGATGAAAATTTTACAGCTACACAAATTAATGATGAAGAAGAAATACATCCAAATGATTCTTCTACCATACGTAACGATAATAAGGAAGCTATTGTCAAAATAATAATCTAGTTTCACCTCCGAGGATTTTAAAGAATCATCCTATAAGCAACATCATTGGAGATTTAAATTCTACAGTAACTCGAAATCAACTTAATCAAATAAGTCATGTTGCATTAGTTTCAAATTTTGAACCAAAGAACTATAAAGAAGCTTCTAAAGACGACTTTTGGATTTTAGTTATGCAAGAAGAATTAAATCAGTTCGAACGAAATAATATTTGGGAACTCATTCCAAGACTAGAAGATCAATCCGTCAATGGAACTAAATGGGTATTTAAAAATAAAGTCGATGAAACCGGAAATATAATTCGAAATAAAGCATGTTTAGTAGCACAGGGGTATAATGAAGAAGAAGGAATCGATTACGATGAAACTTTTGCACTTGTAGATAGATTAGAAGCTATACGAACTCTACTCGCTTTTGCTTGTCATAACAATTTTAAACTATATCAAATGGATGTCAAAGTGCATTTTTGAATGGTTTTATCAAAGAAAATGTTTATGTCAAACAACCACCATTATTTGAACATGAAAAATTTTCAAATCATGTTTTTAAATTAAATAAAGCATTATATGGGTTAAAACAAGCTCCTAGAGCATGATATGATAGGCTTAAAAATCATTTAATTTCATTAGGATTTCAAATTGGTAAAATTGACACGACTCCATTTATTAAAAGAGAAAATGATGATATTTTAGTATTTCAAATTTATGTCGATGATATCGTATTTGCATCAGCTAATGAAAATTTATGTGTACAATTTTCTAATATAATGAAAAATGAATTTGAAATGTCACACATGGGCGAATTAAATTTCTTTTTAGGATTGCAAATAAAGCAACTAGAAAATGGTATCTTTATACATCAAGAAAAGTATTGTAATGAACAATTAAAACGTTTCGGTATGGATAAATAGCTAGTAAACCTACACCTTTGAGTACAACGGTTCATATTGATAAAGATGAAAACGGAAAAGATTTTGAAGAAAAATTATATAGGAGTATGATTGGTTCATTATTATATTTAACCGCAAATCGACCCGATATAATGATGAGTGTTTGTCTTTGTGCACGTTTTCAAGAAAAACTAAAAGAATCTCATCAAAGAGCCATTAAACGTATTTTGAGGTATTTATCTAACATGAAGGACTATGGACTATTCTACCCGAATGGATCTTCCTTTCAACTAGTATCATACAGCAATGCGGATTTTGGAGGATGCAAAACGGATAGAAAAAGTACTAGTGGAACGTGTTGTTTCATTGGACAATCTCTCGTCTCGTGGTTTAGTAAAAAACAAAATTGTGTATCTTTATCCACCTGCGAAGCCGAATATATTTTAGCGGCATTGGCATGTGTCGAAGTAATTTACATGCAACAAACTTTAAAGATTTTGGAAAAATAATTAAAAAATCCCCGATTTATTATGATAACACTAGTGCAATCAATCTGTCTAAAAATCCGATAAATCATTCTCGAACTAAACATATAGATATAAGACATCATTTCTTAAGAGATAATGTCGAAAAAGGAACTATAACTTTAGAATATGTTAACACTGAAAATCAAATAGCCGATATCTTTACAAAACCATTAAACGAACAAATTTTTGTAAAATTACGATGAGAATTTGGCATCTGTTCACTTAATGAACATTTAAACTAAGAAAAATTTCTTATATCCACAAGTTTTTAGCTGATTAACAACCTTTAAAAAATTTAGAAAATAATTTTGGACCATAAAAATACTACCTATTTTTATATTTGGATTATTATAAATCTAACTTTCAGAAGTTTCTCTTTAAGAATAAATAACAAATATAAATATCAAAATGTCATCTTAAGAAATAACTTTACATAATTCTTAATCGTCATCCTCGAACGTATCCACCCCCTCTCTTCGTACTCCTTCACCTCCTCATTCTCCACTCTCTCCGACTTACCAAAAAGTCGATGGGGATTATCGCCTTTACTGAAGAAAGCCAAACAAGAAAAACCACCTACGATCCATGAAAAACTTGATGAAATATCACATTATCATTTCGCAATGATGGATGCTCAAAAGGAAATATACTATAGACAGAAAGGAACAATCAAACATTTGAAATTCCTGGAAAGTTTCTATATGCTATATGTGGTCATTCTCTAACAAAGAAGTGTTTACATAAAAAATTTCCATGCTTTGTTGAAACTCCTAGAGGCGAACCGTCGACTTCATCGCCCAAAGCTCCTTCCTGGTCCCCAATCAACTATGGTTATCCCATCTACGAACCGAATTCGTGGGATCGTCAGGAATGGATCCAAAAAAAATAAACTATTATGTTTGAAGACGATTATATACGTATATATTTGTTTATATTGTATTCTATTCAATAAATAAAGTTTTTTTCAAAAACAAAAAAAATATATCAAAAAAACTAATCTGGAATTTTTCAGACGTCTGAAAAAGATTCCAGACGTCTGAAATAGAAATCTAAAACTACTAATGAATGATCCCAAACGTCTGAAATCCCTCCAGACGTTTGAAGTTACTCTCTGTCTAGTATTAGCACTTTTCAGACGTCTGAGTGCTATTTCCAAAAGTCTGATTTTACTCTATGTTCCTACATAAAGCATTTTCAGACGTCTGATCCACTATTTTAGACGTTTGGAACTGGAAACTATGGGTTTTAAAACCCTATATCTGATCAATCAATCTCCTTTTCCTATTTCTAATCATTTCCACATCAGAATTCACCATTATCAAAATCTAATAATCGAATTTCTCACGTGATTAATGCCACCACGAACAAAAAAAGGGGAATTAAGAAAAGAAAGCATGGAGAAGGATCCTCTTCTCAACCCTTGATGGTAACTGACACTCAAATCAAAGATTGGTTATTCCACAATCCAACAACTATAAGATGGTTTGAAGACTTGAAGATTAAGAAGTGCATCTCGGACCCTTCTATGTCCTAATCAAGTTTCCTTCATACGATATGGATGACATATGTGAGCAAGGTGAATTGAAAACACTTATTTCTTTTAATGCTAACAATATTTCTATCGATCAATTAGCTATATATCTATTTTACGCTAATCTGGATAGTTCATCTGTGTGGACTACTGAGAATGATGAACAATGGTTATGGACGAGTGTCGATGGGACAACAATAAAGTTAACCCCTACTATAATTGGACGAATTCTAGAATGCTCTTATACGGGTCACAGATTATCTGAAATAGAGGATATGTGATTCAAACCTCATGATAATATAACTCATCAGTTATGGGAAAATCAAATGCCTCGGTTTTCATCCAAATTTCTTAAGCCACGTGCTAGGATCCTTACCCGAATGCTTATAAATACAGTTATTCCTTGATTAGGTAGCCATGAACAAATTACTGATCTTGAGAACAAAGCATTATAAACACTATTTAACCACACTAAGATTAATTGGGCTCAGTTCATTTTCGATGAACTTAAAGGTTTTTGGAATGGATCTCGCCAGACTATCATTTACCCGGCTTATATTATGCGAATCCTCAAAGCAATAAACATCCCATCATACATTTCTGCTTTTGAGGAGCTACCTATCAAATATAGCGGAACAAAAATTTTCAACCTTATGCATTTGTCGGAGGAACCACCATCTTATATAACTCTTCTGGAATGGAGAAATGCACAAAATCATCCTCCTCCTCCTATACAATAACAAAAACAACAACAAAAAGAAGTTAATACAGAACTACCAAGGGAACCATCTCCACCTCCTCCTTCCTCGTTTGAATATCACTCTGATATGGAGATTTTTTGGAAGCACGAAATCAGCCTAATGCTAATAAAAGTATTGCTCGCTTAACTTTACAAAACCAAGTGCTTCTATCTAGAAATCAAATTCTCCTTAGTAAACAAATAGCACGGCTTGAACACACATTGTCCACAAGACTTCCCAAAGTTGAAGACTCTATTGCTTCGGTAGTTTCCAAACTTGATCAAACACTTCAACAAGCTCGACAACCCTCTTCTGATTGGTCTACAACTTCTCCATCTCCTCACGCATCGCCAAAGATCAGCGATAAGGACAAATTGAAATTGACTTCCTCTGGTGATGATCTACCTTAACCTCATTTGGGTAATATTTTTTTGAAGTTAATTTTTTCAAATTACTGGTAAGACACTATCAATATTTTGCTGTGCTTCAAGATGCAATCGTAATATTTGTAACTATTGTAATTATGTATGCATATCATACTTGTCTTTGCGTTATGGTTTTTCAATTATTTTTGATAATGAAAAAGGGGGAGAAAAATAGATATGCACACCTACAGGGGGAGAATCTATTTGTAAATTATTATCTAAGTACATTGTATAATTGTCATCATCTAAAAGAGGGAGAATGTTAGAACACTTAGTGTATGATTTCGACGAAGACAACTATACAATGGAAATCATACATATATATCATCCACAGATACAAAGTAAGACAAACCATTACCTTCACAAGACGATGACTAAAGAATTAAAGAAATTCATTTACAAAGTTGCACGAAGATTGAGGGAACAAACACTCAAAAATGAATCCAGAAAAACCTCACTTGACAGATTCAGACGTTTGAATGCGGAACTTCAGACGTCTGAACGTAGAAACTGGACTAAAACTAATAATAGGTTCCAGATGTCTGAAAAATACATCTAGATGTCTGGAACTGGGCTTGGGGCAAAAAATTCAAATAACAATTGTCATCTTCGAAAAGACACAACTCCATCTCTCCACCGCAACTCTTCACCAGTGAACAGTGATGACTCTAGCCCGAAAGAGAGGAGATGTAACTACTAGAAGCAACTCTCTACAACTATATAAACAAAAATCAAGATGAATCAACTAACTAACTTATTCACTTACTTTCTATCTCGATCATCTCTTGTTCTATCATCTACTTGCTATAAAATCTATAAATCTGAGATCATACACTTCTATATTCTCTTGAACAATATTGTATTCAATCATTCAAGAGATATAGGAAGTTCAATAATATATATAGTCAAAATCCATGTAATAGAGAACACACTCTTGACAAAGAAACACTGCTATTGCAAACCTGTTCCTCCGAGTGAAGTGAGGGTTATTTGGTGAAAGGAAATTCCAAAGAGGATCTTTGGGACTGGACGTAGGACGGGAGGTCCGAACCAGTATAAAATCCCTGGTGTGTTTATTCCTATTTACATTTTTTTACTAATTATTACACTATAGTTTAATTTAGTTATATACTTGTCATTTGTATAATCGATCCACCATTAATTAGCCATTTAATTGGAATTGAACTAAACAGTGTTTAATTGACAATTGTGTTTAGAAATAAAATTTTCTCTTTAAAAGAGTATTTTTAAAGTGTTTTACAAATATTTGTGACGTGAAAGTCAAACACAAGTAAGAATCAAATGTTTTTAATCTTAACTCATCTATTGGTGACAAGTGTATGCATTCTAAATTTGCAAAAAAAATCATTTGTTTACTTTCGATAGTTAATTTCTTAACTATCGATTTGTTTTTGTTGTGATTCGTTAATCAAAGACGAACTATCGCTCATTTTGAGCATTGATGTCCAACACCGGAAAATCTAAAGCGCGAGTGGGAGCCAAGCCATGTGGGTCTCACCCATTATGGTATATTCACATTTACATAGTTATGTTGATAGCATACATGCGTTGATACGAGTATATTTAGATGCCCGTGGATTTAACAGGGTCCGGTTTGGAAGTTCCTGAGAGTGTTGCACATGTGGTATGAGATTCCAAGCATATTTTATCTAGATGCATACTTTCAGCATAGGGGAGCATCCTCCTAGTTATGTTGGATAAACTCAGTTTCCTTATTCCTATATCGAACCTTGGAATTAATCTTTTCATCTGCTTGTTTCATCAATCTGAGATGGTTTGTTGCTCATTTAAGTTGTGTTATTCTTTTTCGCAAATGACTAAAACCAAAGCCTGGGTGGGGGCCAAGTTATGTGGAACTATTCCCATCAGGGTATCTTCACATCTTCTCTAAATTGGATTCGATTGTATGCTTTGGAGATGTGAAATATCTGTATAGTTGGCAACCGTTGGCGGGCTCTGACTTGGAGTTCCTGAGAGCCATCGTGGTTCTCAAGTATATTTCTAGGGGTAGACTTTCGGTAAGGGGGAGTATCCTCTTAGTCTTCCGTTGGAAAATTCCTCTCCTTATTATTGATCCAAATCTTTGAATTATGTTCTAAATTTGCATCAAGAAGCGTCTGAAGCTCTTCTCAATTTTAATTATTTTTATTCATTCTTTATATTTGGATTTTGTTCTTGTTTGTGTACATTCTCTTGTTTGGATTATTGTTCTAATTTTTCCTATTTCTTTATATATTGAAGCTGTTCTTGTGAGGTAGAAATCCATTCCGCATTTAGCGGCGTGAGTTTCTCACATTGGTTTTCCAGACTGATCCGGATGTTATTTTATTATAATACTCGAGTCAGACCGAGTATTTTTCCAAGAGGTCATTGGTAGGACATGGAGATCATGGAGTAGAGCTAGAAGTTCACCTGTCGTAATATTTATAATTTCCGTTGTATTATTTACACTTATCAGCAATTGTAAGGTCGGAAATTTATAGCTGCCCAGTTGGTAAAGTTTGGTTTTTAACTTTGATTGCATTGTATGTTGGAGTGATAGTTTATACTATCTTTGTTATATTATATGTTATTGATTCCGCTATGAGATTCTATTTCCCATGTTCTTTGTTTTATCCTTTTTATTTTACCCTAACAATCGCCTTTTTGACAATTGAATGTTTGGCATTTGAATGCCATGGATGTATACGGTGTCGACTTTCGATGGTTGAAAAGGCGGGTCGTCACAGCTAGTATACGGAAGGAGAAAAATGGCCATTTGTTCAATGGAAAGAAAAGAAAAGAACGGAGATGTACTATGAAATCGTTAAGGGGATACACAACAGCAATGATTTATTCTTTATGTATCTTTCCAGCAAATATGCTAGATATTTTGAGTTCTGCATAGATTGCCGGCCTCGTGCTAATTTTACTTTTTTCCCCTTCTAGTTGTTCTTCGTAAGTTTTTTTATTACTTTCTTGTAATTGTTATTTCAAGTATTTAATAAAAATGGTAGGGCTTATTTTGCAAAAAAAAGGATTATTAAAGAAGGTGGTGATTTGGCTTACTTGAATTATTCTCTTACCCTTTTTATTTCAAATTCAAAAACTCCTCCCCTTCCTTCTTTTTTTGTCCATAGCATGAAGGGAATTAACCTCAACTTATTTCAAAACCCAATCAGTATTTATTCAATTTATATCCAATTTTAAGTGTTCTACCGATATCTTATATCGATATGTGTAAGCAC
This sequence comes from Allium cepa, assembly GCA_030765085.1. NCBI lineage: Eukaryota > Viridiplantae > Streptophyta > Magnoliopsida > Asparagales > Amaryllidaceae > Allium > Allium cepa. The sequence continues at coordinate 252,856,569 of CM060928.1, forward strand.
AACTTTTTATATATATTTTTTATCAAATACTAATGGTATTCAAACATCAAAAAGAATTTAATAATTTATATTTCACAACTATTAAACAATTTAACTAATTTACAACAATTATAAATTAACTAAATTATGTGGTTTATGTGAAGTATTCATAATTTCGGTTGCGTGATTCAAAGTTGTAAATTCAATCGGCGATTAACATCGAACAATTCGAATATTAACGCCTACACATCATCTTAGCTAGTGGTGTGATATTTGGGTTGAATTTATCGCTTACACGTCTTTTTGATAAAATCCAAATTTACTTCTTATAAGCGGTACTGGTAGTAATAATTGTTTACACCAATTTTCCATTAACACTATATCACATTAAGATTTATGGAATTTGGTTTTGATCAAAATGGCTAACATCATCAACATTCAACTTTGTAAGTCCAAACACAAAATCTATGGTTCAATAATAACTATTATTATTAACCATATTGCTCTGGCTAAAGACTTTGAGTTGACTACGGTTTGCAGTGAAACTAATCTCATGCAACCGAAGAGATCAATTCTCTATTGAATAGTGTTTCACTTCCACTACTTCAACTCAAACCCAACTATAGTCATTCGATGGATGTCATGCTACGATTTGACTACAATCAAAGTGAAGTATCCACATTGAAGTTCAATGGAAATCTCAAGTCGAGAGAACCATATAATATCATCACTTTTAGATACGATGTTTGACCTCAGTTATATCTGTTAGAACATGGTCAGCCCGCAGTAGAAGAAATGGGTGAATTTCAATTTTTTTACCATTTTGAATCTTGATTGGCCCTATGAAGTATAATTCAATTATAAATTTTCTAAATTTATTTTATATAAAATCATTAGTTTATTTAATTTTATTACTAAAGTTTTATGTTATATTATTTTGTATTACATTAGAATATGTGTGTCATTTACATATATTTGTGTACGTGCACGAGCAACATAATAAAGTGTACATGGTTTGACATGCCCGTGTATTATTCGTTGGGATTTAAACTACAACGGACATATTAGCCCCTCTATTATTCTGTGTTTTGTCTAAATGAATACATATACGTGCATCAAAAATTACACACACATACTCACACATTTGTGCAAAATTATACTTATGTAAAATATAAACATATACACACACACATACAACTATATAGAAATAATAAGTATAATAATTTATGTATAATATTTTAAAATATATTTGAACAAATGTTTGTTTACATTATATAACAAATCATTTAATAATTAATATAAAAATTAAAAAATATATTCGAATTATACTGTACGGTTGTGTACAAAATCAATTTTTTGTATATTTAATTATAAATTTTTATAAATATACATACACATGTGCACATACATACATGTACATCTATATTTATATTTATATATCATTTTTTAGTAATACCTGACTTTAAGCTCACGGTTGAAAAAAAAATTAATTTTAAAATTAATTTCAATTAAATGATTATAAAATAATTTGAAAATCAAATTAATTAAATTAATTAAAATTATAAAAAAATCATCTCTGGATCTAAAATTTAAGTAATATTTTTATGTAATATCTCATACATAATTTCAAACTGTATTAAATAAATACATACACACATATTCGTATATACATAATCAATTTCTAGTTAAATAAATAGTTATATCATTAATTAGATACAAATATATACTAAAATTTAACATTCATTACCGCCGAATTAATATTGTACAAAAAAAATTATGAACTTTATAATGTTTATTATATGATTTTTATCTTTAAGATATAATACATTAATTGATAAAATTATATAAATGTATATAATATTATTTAATTAATTTTTTAAATTTTAGGCCGTGAGCTTAATATTAGTATGTATACAAATTTTTTTTATTCACGCATATAGATGTACTATGTATTCAACAGTCCGATTTGTGAAGAATATTGACAAACTAGATTCATAATATAACCTAATTACCTACAATATATTACAACAATATATGTTAATATTAAATGAATTAGTAAACTTTTTGAATACCTTTCGCCAAGGCTTAGATTTTTACCCGCTTTTTAGCAAAGCAGATTTCTTTGGACTCAGAAGATTCAAACAAGGATGTAACAACTTGGAATCTGGGAGGTGCACTCAAATGAACTATAGAAATGGTTCTATAAGAACTTAGCCAAAAATAGCTTAAGGGGACAGTCGGTACCGACCTATGCTTATAACTCGTTACCGAGTTACCTTGCTCCATAATCAGCCTCTCAAACTTTACACGAGTTATTTGCATGCCCAAGAGATTTCATAGATTCTTGACGATCCTATCTTAAGAATTAAAGAGTTAGCTTTAGTGAACTATAGAGCAAACCAAGCTATGAAGAAATGATCGTTAAAATAGGTCATCAATCTATGAAAACATAACGATCACCCTAAAATGAAGTAAGAAGCACGATCCAAAAGAAACCAATGAGTTTCCTCTTAAGGGGATAACTCGGTACCGAATTATAATGATAACTCGATACCGAGTTATGGTGATAACTCGATACCGAGTTATGGTGATAACTCGATACCGAGTTATAGCTTAACTGGTGTGCCCCTCAACTTTTTTCGAATACTTCAGGCTATTATTTTGACATCCCCGGAAGCAGCTTCTGACTAATGTGACTGCTATCCCTATAAATACAAACCATAGAGCAACCAAAATAGGATTTATATTATCTAACCATGGAGACTCCGCTACTTCTTCACCTTTAACCTCTTCTCCGTTACAGTCATCTAGAAAACAACTATTTGATGTTCTATGGCTTATATCAGCAAATTCTTAGTACTAGTGACTCACAAACAGCCTAGAAACTTTATTGTATATCTGAGATCCATAAGATTGTGGAGAGAATAATATAACTGGTTGCAATCTAGAGAGAGAACAACTAATAAAAGATGAAAGTTGGCATAGGCCAGAGATTAAGTCGAACCGCTATAAAAATTCTATCTTTTTTTACTTCTTTGATGTTTATTAAATTTGGATCAGTGCTTTCATTGATTGTTAGGTGTTGATCCATTTTCTGGATTAACACTAGAATCTTACCTTGAAATAATGAAATGACTCAATGAATTAAATTCCAAGTTCTAGAATTGTTGGCTCGTGAACTATTTTACCACCGACGATCGAATCAAAGAATTTTATTGTGATTTGAGCTCGTATGCATTTCAATATAAATAGGGTTTACTGGTCGAAATTTGCAGAGGGAGAAGAGAGAAAAAGCATCAAAACGAATGATGTAGAGAGTGTCATATAAATAAGAAGTCAAATGGAGAGAAAAGTAGATGTTATCCTTATCTTTCTTACTAATTCCACTCTTTTAAACCATTCAAATGCCTCCCTTTTTGGTAACATTTGGCTGGCCTATCCAAGTTGTTTTGGCTGAACTTTTCATGCCTTATATGGCCCTCAATCTAATTCTAGCCCAACAATGTCAATTGCATCTAAATCTAAATTTAAAAACGTGCCGACATCGTATATCAATTGATATATCTATAACTATTATAAATGCATTGTATAATATGGTTCAATACATCAAATACAAATTTTTTTAATAAATATTTCATAAATCTTAATTAATTTATAACAATTACAAATTAATTAAATGAGGTGATAAATGGAGTATTCATCGTTTCGGTAATGTGACTCTTAGGTGTAAATTTGGTCAGCGAATAATACCAAACAATTCGAATACTATTGTTCACACATCACTTAGCAGGTGGTATGACATTTTGGCCAAATTCTCGCTCATTTGGTTTTGATAAAATCCAATTTTACTTTGTTAAGTATTACCCGATAGTCACAACTATTTACACTAATTCTCTTCGTCAAAACTATATGACTTCGGACTTACGGAATTTGGTAATGGTCAAAATTCCAATCTTGTCCTTATTCAACTCTATAGTTCAAACACAGTGCAATTATTTCAATAATAACAATTATTGCTAACTATCTGCTCTGGTCATAGACTTCAACTTTGATTTGGCTTTAGTTGACCATTATACTAATATCATGTAACTGAGGGGACGAATCCACTCTTGAATAGTGCTTCACTTCCAATGCTTTCGCTTGACCCAACTTTACTTGTTCGATGGACGCTATGCCATGATTTAACTATAATCAATGCGGAGCTTCCACATTGAAGATCAATGGTATTCTTAAGTCAAGAGAACTATATAACTTTGTCACATTGATATTTTCTATTTGACTATAGTTATATTAACCAACAAAAAGCTGTCGAGTGTATCATTCCAGAGTTATCCAATAATTTCTAGTACGTAATCCCTTGGTGCCTTTAACAATCTAGAGTAATACATTGCCTAATATTCTTAGAGCGTTACATACTCTTGTCTCAATGGATATATCGATATTGATAGTAGTCTCAACGGAAATATTTAAAATAATATGTTTAATTTCACCGTGATAAATTAGTCATGGTTAAACACTTTGTAACTACTATAAAAAAACATACCATTTATGGATTTTCTATTAAATATACTTTTCATTAAATTAATCATTTGATGTAACACATTATATCAAGTATATAATAGAAAGAAAACACCTTTTATTTTGAACAAGATTGGTTAAGAGTTAGATATTTGTAACAAATTACATAATTGCTCCTCGGGCATATCTCTATCTCTATCAATCTCTCACTTGCACTTGAGGACAATTATGGAATCTCTAACCTAACCCTTCAATTAGTTTGATGAGAATTGATCGAGTTAGACCCTTCGTGAGTAGATTTGCTATGTTGTTTTAATTATCCACTTCATCCATCAACCCTCTCTGTTGTTGATAAACTACCTTTAGCATGTGGAACTAGTCAGATATGTTTCTTAACTCCTTGTAAGCTCTTATCATTACATTATTATCATGTAGTAATCATATAGTGCTCTTAATACTTTGGAATCAAATCTAGCTCAGTTATAAAAAAATTTCATTTATATTTATATACTACTTTTATCATGGCACTATTCAAGGTGATGTACTTAGCAATTTCATTGAATTAGCAACAACCTTTTGTTAGGAATATTTCAAACCTAATTCTCCTTAACCCAGATTCGAACATGAATTTAATATTGACACATTATACTCGATATCAATAATAAAGTTTGAGTCTGAATACTCCTTCATAAGAAGTTCCTTGTTTCCGTAAACAATTCTCTAGCATTTCATAAATACTCAAGAATAATATAAAATATCATTCTTCATGTATCAAATACATAAGAAAATTATGATACTGTAGACAATACATCATGTATGATAATTCCTATTGTCAAAGCATAAGGAATCAATTTTACATGTTCCATATTAAACATTTTAATAAGGAGCCTTTGCCTATTGTTTTGGAACATTCCCAACATCCTTTATACTTAATATAGAATATATGATTTGCAAATCCAATATCGAGTATTAAACAATCAAACAATTTCAGATTTAATAAAGTATATTGTTAATAATCAGCAATATGTTATCTACTTATAGGCTATAGATATCTATGTACCTTTTATTGTTCTTTCAAATGGACACACGCTTCCTCTGCATTTTGGCTCAAAATAAAAATATTCGATATTTCTATCAAAATACGTATTTAATTTTGACGTTATAAAATTATACTTTCGTATCATTTCTTCAATCGTATTTAAAAATTCACAACCTCAATATCGCTCTCATTGACTTCGAGACACTATGGTTGTTATGTGCAAATAGTCTATTTCAAATCATTATTTAGAATTTTTCATTCCAACACATATGCACCAAAGCACAAAGTCATCCAAGCGATAAGTTTGTGAGTAAATCCGACTTAACTATTAGGAACTGAGATGTTGGTTTTGATGACAACAACCTTTTTAACTTATCTTATTATAAAATATATATATACTAACACTGTTGTCTAGATAGATATGTATATGCAGGTATTGATTACTGAAGATTGATCAGTATAAAGATTCAAGACTCAAGATTGAAGACTCTAAAGTATCGAGATCAAGATTTCAAGATATGTGTCTAGTTTTTGTTAAAACTTCATAATAGCATGGAAATCTTCATTTCAAATTTCATTTGGGATGAAACCCATTTCTACCTTCTTAGTGGCTTACAAACCCACGACAAGTAGCATACAAACCGATGACAAGTGGCTTATAAAGCCACGAACATCCTGGTTTTGTACAAGTTCTTGAGTCCTGGGGCTGCGTTTAGGGCTCGGTATACCTCCTTCTTTTTTTTATATTCCAAATAGGTATTTGGAAAAATATATATACACTTTTACTGTAAGAAATATATATATAAATATATATATATATATGTATGTATGTATATAACTCTGTATTTGATTTTTCAGTAAGGTATAAAATAATTTTGTTTTTCATTTAATGAATATATATATATATATATATATCCACATGCATGTTCTAATTTAAAACAGAAAATATATGTTTAAGATTTTGAAAATAATTTTGAATGTTGGAGGTTTATATAAAGATAAGATTTTTAAATTTATATAGGTTATTTTATAAGTGTACATTATATCTAGTTTCGTGTGTATATATATATATATATATATATAATAAATATACATATGTACATTTTAAATTTACTTGTTTATTTTAAATAGTGTATTAGGGAGATTAACTTAATTAATTACATTTGTAACTTAAAATTTATTCATTTTAATAAAAACTAATTTAAATAAATTTATTAGTTAATAAAATCAAAAAAAATGGAAAATTATTTTTTGGTTGATTCAAATGTCAATAAAACGAATGATGCTTTTACAAGTCTTAAATCGGGAAGAAACTAGGTCAAGATTGAAGTGGAGCGCAAACAAAAATCAAAGGTGAGTTAATCTCACTCATTTGGAATATCTTTTAAATATAAATAGTTAAATTTTAAATTATTAGGTGTTTCCTTGAATTGATAATTTATTATCAGCTTAGATGTGGTATATTATATATATATATATATATATATATATATATTGGAGTGATTGATTTTCCGCATTATATAGCAGATGAGACCCTATGCGTCCCGCATAATAGCGGATGACCCCATATACCGCGATATTCCACCTCGAAGTGGAATTGGTATTTTATATTGTGCTGAAATTTGTGGATACAGGGAAACAGGTCGAAGGGATCCAACTGGATCCCTCAAAACGTTGAATTTATTTTATATTCAGCGATGTGAATTATGTGGTAATCTGTGATGATCATATTGATTATATTTGGAATCGAATTATTGAATGCTATGGCTTGGTTGAATATACATTGGTATTTGCGAGAATGAAAAATATAAGTTTGGGTTTTTTTAAAAGGAAATTAGGAAGAAAATTTTAAGTTAAATAATTATAGTAAATTTGGGTTAATCAAAGACTGAATTTGGAAAAGTATAAAAAGTTTGATTATAAAATTTTATTAAATAAATTCTGAGTATGGGAAAAATAGAGATTTGAAATAAATGAAAATAAAGGAGTTTTGGGAACTTAAGTCATATTGTCTAAGAGTAGAAAATTTACTTTTAAAACCCAGATTTAAAATGAGCTGGGAAAAAATAAAGGGAAATCTTGAAGTAAAATATGAAATTGGTATTTTCGATTTAAATAAGATTTCAAATCATAAATAAAGGTGTGAATATAGGATAAATGGATTTTGGAATAAACTTGGGCAAGTAAAGGATTTATTTTAAAAATGGAGTAAATTTGGAAATCGAATGGAAAATCGATTAAGTGTTGAAACTGTGATTAAAAAGAGATTATGATATTTATAAACAGGGTTTATAAACAAAATGAGATAAATATCGGTGGATATTTGAGATTTTGAATTCACGGTGGGAATTTATTAAAGGAACGGGTAATTTTGTTTTAAAAATAATAATGGTTTATTTTTAAGGGTATGAAAAAAAAGTGTATTTCCTTGAAAAGCCAAGTACGGTTTCAAAGCAGATTTTAGTATAAGTTAAAAAATTTAAAGTTGTTTTAAAAGAATGTTTTTGAGAAATTATTATTTAAGTTGTTTAAAAATTTTAAAGGTAAATATTTATTAAATTAGTTATAGTAGTAATTATTTTAAAAGGTTAATTGGTATTATGATTTAAAAAGATAATTATTAATATTTATATTTTATAAGGTAATTTTATTTTAAAAGATAGTTTGGATAAAGTTTTTATTTGAAAACTTGCATATAATTTCGTAACTTTATTTTAAAATTTGTTTTGGATTAAGTTTTATTGAGAAGTTATTATAAAATTTCATAACTAGTAATTTAAATAAAGTCTTTTAGGTGTTTTTATTTTAAAAGTATTAAAGTATATATATTTTTGGGTAAAGCGATTTAAAATTATTTTAGATCTAAAGTATATAGACTTGGCAATTTTCAATGGTAATAAACAATATTTGGGAATTTATTCTGCGAAAGGAAAGTGATTTGAAAACTGTTTTCAAAAGGTTGAGGTGTGGAAAATAGCTTGTGAAGATATTTTGAAATAAATACTTTGGGAAATTATATAATGTCCGATGGTTGTTTGTGAATGTTATTTGATAGTTAAATAACCGACTACCAATATTGGCCAACACGCTGATCGCTTCGAAGAGACCGGAATCAAGATTAATTTCCCGAAAACCACTTCGATCTGGTTTGAATGTTTTCATGAGGAAGACGAGAGCTTGCAGTCGAAAATGGAGCAGTGAAGTGCAAGGGCTAATCGCTACTAATCCTGAGGGTGACTCCAAAATGGATGTAGTAGGAGTAGTGCCTTCGGTTCCGTTGGAGCCCGGAACGGACTTGTACGGATGAATGTTACCAAAACATTGTAAGCAGGACGATGAGCATTCTAAGTGAATGTGTGCTAATAAGGTAACACATAGCCTCGAGTCGCATCAACCGGGAATGGCTAAAATAGGGGAGGTGCACACATGGCTAAGTGGCTAGCAACCAATTAGGGTAAGGTCATCCCGGTCTAGAGGTCCCTTTTATTCACTGTGTGGGAGGTTGCTGATCCCAACCGTGGGGTAATCTTAGTTGGACTATCCAGTAAGGGGTGGCTCCGGTCTTGTGACGCAGAGGATCAGGGTGGATCCTCCGTACGGTGATCTAGACCATGTACTATGACGGGCAGTATCCCAATAGCCCTGCCGTTGTATGGAATCCAATCTCCAATAAGTGCCTATACGATTTTGATTGCGCCCAACTATTGCTGAAATGTGAGATGCAAGCATTTCAGCTAGATTCTATTTTACTTTCTATAGACACTATTATAATATCAGACGGATTTGACAAAAATGTTTTGGTTATCATAAGGTAAAAACCCAGCATGTTTATTTGTGGTGTGGTCTTACGAGATACCTTTGATTCCAAAGGAATTTTTTAAAGACTTAAATAATCAAATTGGGTGTGTTTTCTCACTCTGGTATTCCAGACTGACTCAGGTATTATTTCTCTATAATGCTCGAGTCAGACCGAGTATTATAGATACAGGAAAGGATGCTGTGCAGCTCAGGTAACGAGATGGATGGCGAGACATATCACACGTATTTGATGAATTTTCAGCTATGTATGGTTTGCTACAAATTCAGTTCCTTTGTGGACAAGTTATCATAACTGTCCAATTTTGTGTTTTGTTGGTGTTGTACTCTGATGATGTATATAGAAACAATTATTGTTTCATTTTGTATAAAGATCAGTCATTCATCTATTATATATTGTTACGCTGCGGTTGTCAAATTCTGATATTATTTCTATTTCTTCTTCTACGTCTTTCTTTTTTAACCCTAATGGTTCGGTTTTCCGGCATTCGATTGTTCGGCATTTGATACAGTGGACATATTGATGTTGATTTTCGGACGTTGAAAAATCGAGTCGTTACACCTGATGTGATGAGATATTCTGCAGGAGACAGCTTCCAAAACTTCTTCAAAATGGTTTTTCAAAACAGCTTTTCAAAATATTTTAGCCTTAAAATTATCTTTTCAAATAATTTTTTAAAAAGGATGTTTTAGCCTTAAAATATTATTTGTTTTTGTTTTAAAATAAACACTTGTTTTAAACTTCATTTTCAAAATCAATTTTTACACAGTTTTTTGCATAGGGATGTCGACATCATGGGATACCCCATGTCGACATGGTGGCCGTTGAATTCAAAAGTTTCAATTTTCAAAAGAAGTGTCTATTCTTTTAAATCTCATCACGAATGGTTATGACTCTTGGTGCTTTATAAATAGGCTTCACAAACGATTTTTTTAATGATCTATTTTCTTCACTTCTTCTTCTCCACAAATCCATATTCTATAACTTTCATATTTTTAAGATCATGCCAAAATTCTGTTGAATTCCCAAGTGAATCAAATTAGAATCTCGTTCATTTTTAATTCTTTGCCCTCTCTCGAAGATCAAAGTGCTATTCAGAGTTATATGATCAATTTGTAATCAAAATTTTATCGAGTCTCTCTATAAGGTGTGGTTGTGCCTGGAAATTTATTGGGTAATCTTGTGGCCTGTAAATCAAGAGAGTTTGCCCCGGACTCGTGAGACAGGAGGGTACCTCAAGGCCTTTAGAAATTGAGGAATGTTATCTCGACATTGGTATAATAAAAATCTGTATGAGGTGGTTTGCCTTGGTACAGGACTGGATGTAGGGTAGCTCCGAACATGTATAAATCCGGTATGTTCTTTCCCTTTACTGTTTTTTATTTACTTCCTGCATCTGTGTTTGATTCTGTAATTGTTCTGTGATTAAGTTTTGCATTTGTTTGTATCATAATTTTTAGTTAGTTCATATTAGTCTAAAATCCATTAAACACTATTCACCCCCTCTAGTGTTAAATTAGCTTTAAGTTCCTTAATCTGCTGTCCCTTTCAACTGGTATCAGAGCATTGGTTTTCATAGTTTTCATAATCTGAAACTTGAAAATTGTTTTAATGGCTACCAACACTGGTAATGTCAACTCTGGCACTAGTTCTATTATCACTAACACTAGTTCATTTATAGGAGGTCGGTGTACTGTCAGACCATCATTTTTTAATGGCAGTAATTATGCATATTGGGATTGTAGAATGAAAATTTATTTACAATCTGTAGGATTAGACACTTGAATATCACATAAACTGAGTATATTGAACCAACTACCAATTTTGCCCCAGTGGACTGCTGAGCAAAAGGGTGTTGCATAAAATAACTCAAGGGCCATGAATATATTATTTTGTTCACTAGATAGGAATGAGCTTAATAGAGTGTCTGTTTGTAAGTCAGCATTTGAAATCTGGAAAACTTTTCAAGTTACTCATGAAGGAACAAGAAAAGTTAAACAGACTAAAATTTCCATATTAACTAATCAGTTTCAATTGTTTAAAAAGCATGCAAATGAGTCCATTTTCGACATGTATTGTCGATTTCAAGATATTGTTCATTCACTAATTGCACTGGAAAAAATGATTTTCGGAGGAACACTAAGTAGAAAAATTCTAATTTCACTCACTCCAGAATGGGATTAAAAGACACTTGCAATCGAAGAAGCAAATGATATCAATCTCATGAAAATAGAAGAATTGATTGGGAATCTGATGTCTTATGAAGTTCAACTGCAAGAAGAAGAGAAAACAAAGCGACATAAAGGAAGCCATTAGCATTCAATGCAACAACTAAAGATTCGGAACCAGACAGTGATGAGGAGATTGCCTTCATGACAAGAAACTTTCGAAAATTCCTAAAATATAGAAAAATGAATAATTACAAAAGAAATGGTCAAAGGAATTCCAGAAATAATATGGAGAACGTCAAAAATGATAGATGTTACGATTTCAATAAGGCCGGGCATTATCGAAAAGATTCCATATCCAGATAAACAGTTGTTCCCTCTAAACAATGACTCATCAAGGAAAAGAAAGAAAGCATTCACAGCAACTCTTAATGACTCAGACTCGTCATCCAGTGACGATGAAAAGAAGACGGATAATTCAAATCTGTGTTTCACTACTATTCGTGAATCATATGACGATAGGAGTATGGATCAAAAAATAGGTACGCATTTACATTATTTTTTATTTTTCTTGTTTGAATAGATGCTTGTTTGTTTGCTTGATTGTTTTAAAATTCCTTGAATTTTTAGATTCAAATTTATCCCTTGAAATTTGAATTTTGAATACAAAATAATATTATTTTAACAATATTTTAAATATTATATTATTAATATTTAAGTATTATTATATTTAATGTTATCATAGGAATTATATAATTAGAATATATGATACAATATATATATATATATATATATATATTAGGAATTAGGAATAGAAACTTGTCTTTTGATTCAGTAGGCACATGTTGACATACCTGGATACCCCATGTTGACATGCCCCTCGGAATTTGATTTCAAAATTCGAATTCAAACTTTTGAATTTCCCTCCACTTTTTCACCAACTTCAATGCTCTGGAAAGATGTCTCTTGACCAGAGAACATGTTTGTAGAATCTCTATTTATCTCACTCTCTTTATCACCACTTTTCACTTTTATTTCATATTTAAAACTTATCTTCATTATCTTCAACTCCTCTCAAACTTCTTCAGTGACCTCTTCAAGCACTCCAAACACCATTAGACTTCCAAAATCTGTCAAAAACTTTCTTTTTAATAACCCGGAAGCTATTAAAGATTACATCAACTATGTAAACTTCGGTAAAATTCATACGGGATTTTTTTTTCAACAATGCTCTATTCTTAGTTTAGTTGATAACAAACAAAATGATTTTGTAAGTTATCCAAATCTTGTTAAGATGTTTTATGCGAATTTGAATCATGGTTTTTATGATGGGGAAGAAGGATAAATTTGGAGTAGTGTTAAAGGAACACAAATTGTTTAGGATTGTGAAATTTTGGGAAATATTTTGGGATGTAAGTATACCGGAATTAATCTCTCGGAATTTCAAATCGATCAAAATGATCGAGAGACATTTCATCACATCTTTAAAGGGGATGACAATTTTGAATTCAAAAATCGTTATTTTCGTCCAAAAGCAAGAATTGTTAATCTTCTCCTCCAACACACTCATATACCAAGATCGAAAAACTACAACAACCCGGCTTTAAAAGTTTTCAAAGCTCTTTTTGAAATTTTTGGAAATTAGGATATTAATTGGGCTCAAGTTATTTTGGATGAGCTAAGGCCCAAGAATTTTACTATGGGTGAAAACACATTATATCATGGAATTTATCTCACCTGGATTTTTAATTACTTTGGAGTTGATTTCAAAAGGGAAGAATTTATAACTAGAAAAGTTTTCAACCATGGAAACATTCCCTTTATGCAAATTCCATTAGTATTTCAACCATATGAAACACTTACGGAAAAAGAATAAAGGCTTGCTCATGAACAAATGGAGGAAGAAGAAGAAGAAGAGGAAGGAATGGAAATTGAAGAGGAGGAAGATCAAGAAACCTCCTTAGAAAGTATTAAATATCCTACTATTCCCGCTAATCCATCCAACAAGACCATTCTCAATAACCAAAGAATTATAGTGGAAAATCAAAACACATTTAAAAGATCAATGAGTAAGAAAATGGATAAGATTTCCATTAAAATCAACAAGTTCTTCGGAAAAATTAGTAGAAAGCTTGGACTATCATCTTCTTCATCTTCATCTAACTAGTTTTAGTTCATGTTATCTTAAGTTCTATCTTTGTATTTCCTTTATTTTAGTTAATATTACATTATCTTATGTAATGTTGACTAGAATTATTAATGAAATCTTTCATTTCCTGTTATTCAACTTCACTTGTTTCTGTAATTGCTTGTTTTTATATTATACAAATTTTAGTTTAATAGATTTTTTCATAATATTCAAAACAAAGGAAAATGTCATTTTAAGTAGAGGCATGTCGACATACACCATCCTCCCATGTCGACCTCCAACGGGCAGAAAATAGTTACACTTTCAAATTTCATTTTCATGTAACTAACTTGTGTCTATTCATTTCAAAGGACTTTCTACCCCTATTTATATCTATTTCTTCCAGAATAAATTGTAAAACTTCATCTCTAATCATTCTCTTTCATTGTTATTCCTACTTCTTGAATTATGGCTTCTCCGATTAAGGATCTAAGTGGTAATCTTGAAGAAACTCTCACTTCCTTCAAGAATATTCTTACATTCATACTTCGTAATCAGCGTCACTTAGGATTGAGTCAAATACAGATGATCAAGGAGCAAGAGAGACATTTCGACGCCCTTCGTTGGATGATCTCAGCCCTTAACATGGACGACCTCGAAGGAAATCCACCAGTCACTCGCGACAAAGATAAAGAAGAATAGGATACTATCAAAGCAGACCCTATCTTTGGAGAATATGGATGGGTGGAAGTACCAAGGAATGTCTAGTCATTCTGTATGTTATTTTTTCGATTTAATTGGTGTGTTTTAAACTTGATTGACTTAACTTATTTGATATGTTTGTATATATGTTTGGATTGAATAATTACTGTAAATATGATTGGTTGATGATTGATTTACTTTTTGGAGTACACTTATGATCACACTTAGCATGGTTTATCCTATTTTATTATGGTTGATTATCTTATAACAAGTTCAGGGATTTTTAATAAGTTTTTGTTGATGACAGGGGGATAAGTTATAAAATAATAGTTGGCTTGGAGTAAGGGGGGTTATGGAGTAAGGGGGAGTTATGATAGGAGTTATGGTATGATAAGTATATTTTATAAATACAGGTCATCATCAAGAAAAGGGTGATTATTAGGAACTGAGATGTTGGTTTTGATGACAACAACCTTTTAACTTATCTTATTATAAAATATATATACTAACACTATTGTCTAGATAGATATGTATATGCGGTTATTGATTACTGAAGACTGATCAGTATAAAGACTCAAGACTCAAGGTTGAAGACTCTAGAATATCGAGATCAAGATTTCAAGATATGTGCCTAGTTTTTGTTAAAACTTCATAACATGGAAATCTTTATTTCGAATTTCATTTGGGATGGAACCCATTTCTACCTTCTTAGTGGCTTACAAACCCATGACAAGTAGCTTACAAACCTACGACTAGTAGCTTACAAACCCACGAACATCCTGCTTTTGTATAAGTTCTCGAGTCCTAATGTGATGAGATATTTTGCAGGAAGAAGCTTGTAAAACTACTTCAAAATGGTTTTTCAAAATGATTTTCAAAACTGCATTTCAAAATATTTAAGCCTTAAAATTATCTTTTCAAATTATTTTTGAAAAAAAAGATGTTTTAGCCTTAAATTATTATTTGTTTTTGTTTTAAAATAAACTCTCGTTTTATACTTCATTTTCAAAAACAAATTTTACATTGTTTTATACATAGGGATGTCGGCATCATCGGATACCCCATGTCGACATGGTGGCCGTTGAATTCAAAAGTTTCAATTTTCAAAAGAAGTGTCTATTCTTTTAAATCTCATCACGAATGGTTATGACCGTTGGTGCTTTATAAATAGGCTTCACAAACGAATTTTTAATCATCTATTTTTATATTTTCTTCACTTCTTCTTCTCCACAAATCCATATTCTATAATTTTCATATTTTTAAGTTCTTGCCGAAATTCTACCGAATTCTCAAGTGAATCAAATTAGAATCTCATTCTCGTTTGATTCTCTACCCTCTCTCGAAGATCAAAGTGCTATTCAGAGTTATAGGATCAATTTGTAATCAAAAGCTTATCGAGTCTCTCTATAAGGTGTGGTTGTGCCTGGAAATCAATTGGGTAATCTTGTGGCCCGTAAATCAAGAGAGTTTGCCTCGGACTCATAAGACAGGAGGGTATCTCAAGGCCTTTAGAAATTAAGGAATATAATTTCGACATTGGTATAGTAAAAATCTGTATGAGGTGGTTTGCCTTGGTACATGACTGGATGTAGGGTAACTCCGAACCAGTATAAAATCCGGTGTGTTCTTCCCCTTTACTATTTTTTATTTACCTTCTGCATCTGTGTTTGATTCTGTAATTATTCAGTGATTAAGTTTTGCATTTATTTGTGTCATAATTTTAAGTTAGTTCATATAAGTCTTAGAATCCATCAAACACTATTCACGCCCTCTCTAGTGTTAAATTAGCCTTAAGATCCTTAATCCGTTGTCCCTTTCATTAACTTGAGCATATTGAATAACAAATCTATTACGCATAATTTTAAGTTGAAATTTATGATTTTATTCTTTTCAAAGTTTCTCATTTTATTCCAACTACATTAATCCATCTCTTAAAGATACATTCGTGGCCAATGCATTGTATCTTTTTGGGTACAACTACCAAAATCATATTTTAATAACTTAACTGGAATCCTTTCAGATTTATGCACCATACTATATGGAAGAGTCGATACTCTTAATGGTTTAATTGACAGTTGAGGACTATTTATTCTCGATACTGACATGAAACTTATAGTTTCTCTCCGGTATATGAGAATACTTATTAGAAACTCTAATCTGATGTGTTCATTTAGGTTAGTTTAATTTCATTTCATCCTACGTAATAAATTTTATCATTGGATCATAAATCCATTTTACTAATAATAATTTCTAAAAGAAATTCCTTCACTACAAAGTTGGAACTTCTTGAAACAACAATTATTTCTTAGTGCAATGGAACAGATATTCATAAACACTTTATGAATTGCCTTATATATAAAACTAATTTGTTTTTAGATTATGATACTTATGTTCAAAACATAAGTTGGTCGTCCAATGACAACCGTTCCTAAAATTGTTTTGGTTTGATTCATACAAGATCCCTCACATGCAACTATTACGTGCAGCCTTTTAACTCACATTACATGCCCACTCCTTGGTCTAGGATATATTAGGGTTTCTAAGAAACCTTTATTTTTTATAATTTTATAAACTATCCTTAGATGAAATGAATTTTAACCTCGTGTACTAATCTTAAGTATACAACCTTATAAAAAGAAGTTAACTCAACTTCACTCAACATTAATCATATTTCATTTAACAAAGTTACATTGCTCCTTATCGATACATTGTTATGTGTCATAGAGAGAAGTGACTTTTGAGATTGAATCTTTATTCATTTAAGTACATTCGAAACTCTTTCCAATATACTCAACTATTTGATCAAATCGAATCAATTTTATTTTCTGTTGAACGTTATTTTAATTACTTTTGTTTATACTCTATGAACTTGTCATGGACATACTATATATGTACCAAATATACATGTCCATGTCGATGATAACTCATTGGTGAATATATCGAAGTATATGGAACTGTTTTCATAATAATAGACTTGTGATTGCATACATCTATATGCATTAATCTCACGCTCCAACTGAATGAGTGCTCCGCCCTTTATTGTTTGAGATATAATTCACTAGTATCATATGATTCATAATCATATACTCAAGATAATTATTTCTCTAAATCATGACTTAGTCTATAATTCCAAAACAATTATAAATAAATTTAGATACTTTTGTAATTTCTAACGCATCACTAATACCAGTGCCATTGTTTATTTTGTAACCAATATTCATAATATTCATACTGAAATAAAACTATGTCTATTTTCCAATCAGTACTGAAAAATAATAACTATACATAAATAATGTTTGGTACGTTTTACGAAAAAAAATTGTAACTTGATGTGACCGATAAGTGTTATGTGAAATGTCCCCGCTATTTCCACCGTTAATATTATAGCGTATGAGATATGATATAAACTATTTATTTCATTTACTATAATTGGCTTGTAGTCGAAAATTTTCAATCAAGCATCCTAAATTCAAAAAAATAAACATCATAGAAAACAATTTTCTATGTTAAAATACTTTTGAAATAAAATTCATATTTCTTCATGAAGTAGAAATGACTATTCAGTCTCTTCATCCAACAATGTTTTAGGTTACGTCCACTCTTATACATTCGATTTCCTTTCTAAATGGTTGAACTATTCAAAGGAAACTCTTACTACAATATCGTAAAGAATTTTTTCAAAAGTGCATTTGGTCATCTTTAACTTTGAAGGATATTAAATAAATTGCACTTTATGTAAACTGATCAAACTGATATTTCAGCGATCGAATTCTTAGATCTATCTTGCAGCCTTTGGTCTAATGTTACATTTAACACAAGATCATTATCATAATTAATCATATTAAATACACGATCTCACACTACAATTTGCTAGCTTATTTCAATGAACTAATTTCATTGAGATTTCGTACATTACGAATTGCGACTGTTCACCATATAACATTTATATGTGATCGTAAATGGATCAAATATCCATATTCTTATATTGGTTTTAGAGTTTGAAACTTAATGAAAACAATACACAGTATTGGACAACTAAAGTTGTAAATGAAAAGGTTAAGAACGTATTTAGTGGTTGTAGAATTAGGCACTTGCATTGGTCAACATGCAAAAATTTATTGGCAAATATATTTTATATATCCATCTGTTAATATTAATTCAGTTCATTTATATATTTAATTGATAGACATTTTATCATTTATGTTAATTGCATAAATTTATCATTGTAGATTATTACAACTTTATATAGCATATTTTCTTACAATATTAGAAAGGTTAAATATTACCATTTCATTTTTCTAATAAGACTCCCACTAATCTTTTATGTTTCTCCAAACCCTAAAATGAAACATAGAAGTCTTTCAGCTTCACTAGTTAGTGTTTGGACTTGCTAATCTTGGGAATCTGACCTTGAGTTTGCCCAATAAGTCATAGCCCTATAAAAGATGGATAACTACTTATCGATCGTATCAGATATAACTTCAAACCCATGCTTCCTTATCCTGATCTCTTTTTTATCTTGAGTTTGCTCAACAAATCAAAAGAAATTATTCAATCATACCTACCGTTACGCGATAGCCTAAGTATAGTATATGTACCTTGAGTTTGCTTAACAAATAGATATATTATCATACCCCATCTAGTCAATATATTAATAATATTACATATAGTATCTTCAGCTTGAGTTTGGTTAATAACCAAAGTGTATGCAAGTAATTTATTAGTGTATAAATGATAGAGGACCACAGTTATACAAAAGATTCATAATCTTTAATATATTTAAATGCATGATATCGACTTATGGATTAATGTATTTCTTATAAATACCCTCACGATTCAAGTGTTGAGCACATCAGAAATCACATATACGTACTTTTATGTATGTATTTATTCCTTAAGTCTGTTTAGGATTTTTTTAATGTTCCACCTTTAGTTTATGCATTTATATTACATAAGTTTTATTATTACATAACTTTTAAATTTTATTTAACTTATATAATATTTTATGTATAACATTATATTAACTTTATTTATTTAATTTAATTAATTAACACTAACAAGTTATTTACTATTCAATTATAATATATTATATTGAATATACATACTATAAACTTTATAGTTATTAACATATACCTTATATATATGTATTTTAATTTACAAATTAACTTTTAATTAATTAAACACTTTTAATTAAATTTTATTAAGTTCAAAAGTTATTTTATATATATGCACGTATACTTATATTGTCTTAAACATTTCAAGACAACATAACATATAGCACACTATGTATTATACATGCGTATATGTATATTATTTAATTAACTTATTTAATTCATTTTTTTCTTTTATTATCTTACTAATAAAACTTGTTTTGAAATTAAATTTTGTTTATTTTCAAATATTTTTAAAAAATAAATATTTTATAACTTTTATAATACATACATACATACATACATACATACATATATATATATGTATGTATATATCTTATATTAAATTTAACTTTTAAATTTAAAATTTTATTTTTAACTTTCAAAACAAAATGTAAAAATTAGCCCAAGGCCCATTTAAATTTGAGCCTTTTCTATTAAGAGTAATCTTTGGGATCATATATCTATTTGGGCCAGACCGGCAGCTGGTTAGTGTTACTTGATTACCCAAACCAAATATTTTGACACTATCATTCCAGACACCCTATTGTTTGGGCTTTGAGCTTAATTAGTTAACCATAACATGCCATTAAGCTATGCATAAAATCTATATACATACATACACACATAATCATATATACTATTTGAAATGCTTAATTAGTTAACCATAATTAGTTAACCCTATATTTGAAGTGATGTTGCAAAGCTACGCACAAAATCAATATATAAACATATACATATTGTAGGATCTAGATTAACCCTAGAGGGGGGGTGAATAGGGTTATAGAAAATTTTCTCAAATTAAACACAGAAATAATTGCAGAAATAAATATGCTGAAAAGTAAATCACACACAAAATTTACCCAGCTTCGGCAACCCCTGCCTACTGCTGCATTCCCAGATTTCTATTAGAATTAAACAATATCACGCTTACAAACACTCTACTAGACTCGCAGACCCTTTTGCTCCCACTCACAAACACTCTACTAGACTGGCAAACATTTTCTCCCGCTCACAAACATTCTACTAGACTCGCAAACATTTTCTCCCGCTCACAAACACTCTACTAGACTCGCACACCCTGCTCCCGCCTATAGAGTTTCGTTTACTCGCAAACTCTGCTCCCGCCTACAATAGAACTTTGATTACTCGCAAACTCTTCTCTCACCTATAGAGCTTTGATTACTCGCAAACACTGCTCCCACCTATAGAGCTCTGCAAACTCGCACACTCTGCTCACTGAACTAATTCTAACTAGACAATCTGACACTGCCTAAACCCTAGGTGGTGATTTACAAATTCTTTGATTCGAAAAGTAAAAACAATAATTAAAAAAACCTTTAAACCCTAATTAAAAATAAAGCCCTTTTAAACAAAGAAACACCGGCCCCTTTTATTTCTCTAGCCCGTTCTCTTCTTTATCTATTTTGCTCTGTAGAAAATAATGTCGGCCTGGTTCCTTTTGTTTGTTCCTCTCAGTTCTGAATTTAGGGCTTTTGCTCCTTGCGCTCTTTGTTCCAAATTAGGGCTTCGGGAGGAATCGCCACTTGATGGTTGATGCTTCGGTTTTCTTGCTTCAATTGTTTGCAGCTTCTCCTCCTTGATCGAGTTCGGCTGATGCTTCGGTATGTTAATTTCCCTTTTTGCTTTTACAATTTTTGGCTTACTGAACTCGACGCCGATGATGATAACTGGGTTTGGTATTTATATGAATTCGACCTCCTTGAATTGCGTTCGTATATGTTGATTTGAATTTGTCATATGCCGTTCGATCTGGTATTGATGCACGAGATTTCACTGATTTGTTCATAATCGTATATTCGATGCTTGATACCCACGGCTTTGAATTGCCGTGCTCATCACGGTGTTGATTTTTTTTTGACTTCGTCAATTCTTCATACTCACTTGAGTTTTATAACTTGACTTCTGGTTTCACTTTGTCTTCGGCATTGAATGACTTGATTAACTGGAAATCTTGACTTTGTTATCATTTGCGAAACTGTAGTTCACTGCATCACTGTACCCTGTATCTTTGAATCTTGATTCTGGTCAACACTTGTATTTGTAGTTGATCTGATGCATTTCTGGCTTGGTTACTTTGTCATGGTTTGTTTGTCTAGTGATACTTGTTGTTGTGTAGACTGTAGTCTATTTGATTACTTTAGTTGCATTGATCTCTGTAGTCTGCACTTGTATAGTTGGTTCCATATTCATGTATCTTGATGTTGTATAAACTTTTTCATGCTGCTGTGATGCGGTTTCCTTCACTGTTGTATCTTTGGGAGTTTGCACTGCTTCATGTTGAATTCATTGAAGTATTGATTGTTGCATTACTTAATGTTGTCACTATGTTCGACATGGTCTTTGTAGTACTTGGTTACTGGTCGAGTTCATTTGTATTTGAACTACTTTATGGAGTGGTTGTTGTGTTCTCTGACTCTGGTGCCTTGTACAACAATGTTCTCTTGTTCGATCACTTGCTATCATCTTGCCTGGATTAGCTCTGTATATTACTATGTTGATGGTTGCTGTGCACTCTGATGTATATGCATTTGCCACTGTCTTTTACTGTAGTCTTCATTGTTGTGTTTTGTACTTGATTTGCACTGCTACACTGTTGCATTATGGTCTTCTCATTCTGTTGCACTTTGGTTTAGTTGTGCATTTGTCCAGCCATTTAAACTGACCTTGTACTTCTGGTTTTGATTCATATGTTCTTCAAGTCAGTGGTGCACTGTGCCATGCATTTGTATTTCTCTGGTCTCTTCATTCCTGTAGCTCCATCTTGACTTGGGCTGTTGATTTATTTAGTGATAATGTTGATTTCACTCTGGCCATACTGCATTTTACTTGTTGCATACATGAACTTGACACTGTAAAATTCTCGTTGCACCTTGGTTGTTCACCATGTTGCATTCATGAATTTTCTGTCTTGACTTCACTGTGAATTTGGAATTTGTCTAAGCTTTGCATTCTTTTTGTAGCCTTATGTTGAATCCAGTTATAAAAACTCGGGTTTGACCTTGTGCTCGATTCGAGATTTTAAACATATTGCACGTGAGTTGAACCCGGCTTTTCATTTGGGTTTGACCTGTGCTCACCTGTCTCTGTAAATCAATCAAGTGTATATATCGGCGTGCACAGCCTTGTGGCATATACAGTAATACACTGTGTATGTCACAAGTTGTTCGTGTATGATGAATTCAAATTTAAATTATGACGAACAACCCAAATAACTGAGGCAAATCATATTTTCAAAAATTATCTTTTATTTTTGAATTGCAAAAATATTAATTTTTTTCAATTTTACTGCGTTAGTTTATATTTTTGCAGATTGCCCAGATGTTGGATTCAAACTGGAATGCAGTTGAAGATAAATACGAGTGTGAGTGATATGTAGTGAGGTGCTGATGTAAATGTGATGTAATCAAAGTTGTATAGTTATAGTGAGAGCTTGAAATTGTACTATTCAAAATTGTAATAAATATTTATTTGAATAAAATATCTGTTTGAATTCAAATTCTGTGTAATTTATTTTATTCAACAAATATTTATTTAAACTGTGAAAAATAGAATAGTATATTAACAAATACATTTAAACGAATGTATATATGTTTATTATCATCAAACAAAAAACATATAAGCGCATATTCAACAATCTCCCCCTTTTGATGATAACAAACATATATTTAAGATTTTGAATGTATTAAATGTATTTGATTGATCGTTCAATTTGCTCCCCCTATTTAAACGCTTTCTCTCTACATGATGCTCCCCCTACATATATGCATACAAATAGAAATATATGAATGAGCCTATATGCAAATGGAAAATTATTTGACCTTTGCTTGATTCTATTTGACAAAATCTCAACTTTTCTCTCCTCCTTTTGTTATCAGCGAAAGAATAACAGTGTTATAAAAATAGGGATGAAGTGACAGACATGAATCAAACATTTAACTCAATTGAATATAAATATCAAATTTCAATAAAACTCAAACAAAAATCATAATTACCCTTGTCAGGCGCATATTCCACTTTCAGAAGTGATGGGGATAAATTCATCAAAAAAATCATACAGATCTGTCTATTTGTGGTATATTTATTTCGGGAAATTTGAATATCTACTAACCATGCATAACCGTTAGGACTTTTAAATGAGACTAGTAGTATTCACAATTTTTATTTAAAAAAAATGAAATCAAGTATCTTCTAACCACGCATGACCGTGAGGACTTTTAAATGGGATTAGAATCAACTTGTCTATTAAATCAATTTATTTTGATATGCGTTCCATACATGCATAACCGTGAGGAATTTTAAATGAGCATGGAAGCACATAATCAAAAATCCAAGTAATTCACCCATGCATAACCGTGAGGACTTTTGAATGAGAGTGAATACTTTGGATATTTATTTTTACTGAAGAATATAATAAATTGAAGCACAGATAATTTCCTTTATAAATTTAAAGATATTGAAGAACGAATGATTTCCTTTGTAAACTTCCACAAATTTTCATACTATATATGATTTTGATGAGTGATGGTCGATAGAAAGATGGTAGAAATAGAAATGATCATGGAACTTTTACCCAACAAAAAGTTTTTATAACTCTTGTTATGAAATTCTACAGAAATTTTCTAATTATATTGTCTTGAGTTATAATATATGATAAATATCAACACTCATCACTTTTTCAATCACTATTTATCTTTTCAATAATCAAAAGGAATCAGATTAGTCAAAATAGTCATTTAAAATCAAATTCAAAAATTATAAAATCAATTTTTAAAAAAAATGACTAATCTGTAAATATGATCAAACATGATTTTCTCGAGGGGTTTTAAAAAAATTCTGCTATTTGAAAAAATTATTTCAAGTGAAAAATATGCAGATATTTTCTTTGAAAAACAATGCAGCAAATGAATGTTTCGAAAATTAATCACGTTCCACTAGTAATTTTTCTATCAACTATATTACCAGTGTAATCTGCATCTGAATTTAAATTTCACTCAATATTCACTCGATGGATGTCAACGACCAGATTTGTGAAATTTCAACAAACTATCTCAGAATTGTTTTCAATAATTTTTAAATGAAATTCTCTTGGATTTGAATTGAGACCGTGTTAACAATTAAACAAATATCATAGTGTTAAACTTAGAAACCATAGGATAAACAACTATCAACAGTCATTAAAACTTCATTATTATTTCAAAAAAAATTCTTGAAGTTTCAGTAATTTCATAAAGTTTCAACAATTTCAAAAAATCCTTTTTAACGCTTTCACATGAAATTTGAAATCGTGCAAATTTACAAGCAGTGACCAAAATATATCTACGTGTAGCATGAGTAATCAAATACCATCATTTGACCGAACAAATTTATATGGATTAGTTCAAAGTTGAAAATCTGATTGGTCATCATTTAAGCACAAATCAAAGTAAGAACAAGTCAAAAGAAATCATATCAATTAAGAATAAGTCAGAATTAAAAATCGTCTCTTTTCAACATCACAATCTTTGGCTGATTTCATTCAGAATACGGTGCAGACTATCACATTTAATATATCGTTCAAAACAATTTTACCTGTTTTACCTTTACGATAACTTTTCGTTGGTGTCCATTGTGATTCTGTCACCTTTATACTAGGCTAAGGAACTTTGCTTTGTCGCGCGTTGTGTTTCTGGAACATCCAAAATCCAGAGAACACTGTTGTTTTTCCTTAGCCTGCCACCACACCTACACGATGAAAGATTTTTGTGACCTATTTGTTTTTATAGGTCCATGGTTGTTAGTGGCAGAATATGAAAAATATGTTTGTGGAGACCCAAAACTATTTATATATGTTCCTTTTGGCACACAAATTTGTTTGACTTTCAAAGAATTTATATTTGTGCCTTTTGGAACCCAAATTGGTATAGTTTTCACGTGTTTGGGTCTATACCAACAATTATTTTGATTGTGTCCAAATCTTCTACAAATTGTGCACATTAAATTGACTTGATTAAATTTTGTGTTCCTATGACTATGATGTCCAATTATTTCAGATCGAGCAAAGATACTTTTACCTTTTGCATTATCATCATCTTGTGATTCCCAAAACTTAGTCCTTTTCTATTGTTAGCAAAAATTTGATTTCCCAATAGCATGTTGAAAGATTTTTCTCCTTTTGAAAAGTTATTTAGGGATTTCTCAAGATTTTGGACTCTGGTTTTTAATGTTGAGTTTTCAGTGACAAGTGAGGTGCATCTGCTTATAAAATCCTTTTCCTAGTGTCAATGTTTTCCTTAAGATTCAAGATTTCGTTTTCAAGATTCTCAAAGTTATTCCTAAGTTTTGTCAATTCTGAATCTAAAGTTTTACATTGGTTGCATTCTAGGTTTTGAATATTTTCAAGTTCAGTTTCTAACCTAGAATTTTCATGGGCGAGTTTCCTCCTTTCAGATTTCAGTTTTTCAATTTTTGATTCAAGACTATCAATTGTTTTAGTAAGATCTAAGCACATAAAAACAAGATCTCTATAGGAATACTCACCTGCCTCACTAGATTCCTCGAAGCTTGCTTCTGAATTTGATTTTGCCATAAGACACAAGTTAGCCTCCTCCGAGCTACTATCCGAAACTTCCTCTCCTTCTTCATCATCCCAAGTTGCTGCAAAAGCCTTCCTTTTCTTTTTCTTTCCTTTGTTATATTTGAGAAGTCGACATTCTGGTTTGATGTGGCCAAGCTTGTTGCAGTTATAACACGTCAGTTCATCATCGGAATTTTCAGAGTCTTTTGACCTATTGCCCTTTGTTTTCTTCTTGCGTGGCTTAAATCTTGATGAGTTCCTGAGTTTATTGACAGCCATTGCAAGCTCTTCAATTGGATCTACTTTATCTTCATCGCTCTCTTCTTTGCTCTTTAAGGCAATCGTCTTCTTCTTTGGTTCGGAGTTGTTGTGTTCTTCCTTTGCTTTTAGCTCAAGCTCATATGTCATTAAGTTGCCAATCAACTCCTCCATGCTTAGCTTACTCAGTTCTTTCGATTCTTGTATTGCTGTGACTTTTGCCTCAAAGTTCATCGGTAAGACTCGTAGTATCTTCCGCACAAGCTCTACCTCAGTGAATACCTTCCCAAGCGCTCTAGCATTGTACACCAAGGTTGAAAAGCATCCAAACATGTCCTTTATGCTTTCGCCTTTGTCCATCACAAAGTTTTCGTATTCATTGCTGAATAGGGATAGACGAGACTCCTTGACTTGAGAAGTTCCTTCGTGTGTCACCTCCAAAGTGTGCCAAATTTCCTGTGCCGTTGTACAATGAGAAATTCTATTAAATTCATTTTTATCAAGAGCACATATCAAAGCATTCATGGCTTTAGCATTTGTCGTTTTCAATCTCTTATTATTAGCATCCCACCTATCCTTAGGTTTAGGAATCTCAGTATCACCAACGATTAGTGGGAGGTTTATAGCCAGTTTCAATAATATCCCAAACATCATAATCAACAGAACTAACATAGATATCCATCCTAACTTTCCAATAAGCATAATCGTTTCCGTTAAACATGGGTGGCCTAGCAATAGATTGCCCCTCAGAAAAAGCATTATTCGGTGAATTCATGACTCTAGAGTTAAATAAAAAAATACCGGGCTCTGATACCACTTGTAGGATCTAGATTAAACCTAGAGGGGGGGTGAATAGGGTTATAGCAAATTTTCTCAAATTAAACACAGAAATAACTGCAGAAATAAATATGCTAAAAAGTAAATCACACACAAAATTTACCCAGCTTCGGCAACCCCTGCCTACTGCTGCATTCCCAGATTTCTATTAGAATTAAACAGTATCACGCTTACAAACACTTTACTAGACTCGCAGACCCTTTTGCTCCCGCTCACAAACACTCTACTAGACTCGCAAACATTTGCTCCCGCTCACAAACATTCTACTAGACTCGCAAACATTTGCTTCCGCTCACAAACACTCTACTAGACTCGCACACCCTGCTTCCGCCTATAGAGTTTCGTTTACTCGCAAACTCTGCTCCCGCCTATAATAGAACTATGATTACTCGCAAACTCTGCTCCCGCCTATAGAGCTTTGATTACTCGCAAACACTGCTCCCGCCTATAGAGCTCTGCAAACTCGCACACCTGCTCACTGAACTAATTCTAACTAGACAATCTGACACTATCTAAACCCTAGGTGGTGATTTACAAATTCTTTGATTCGAAAAGTAAAAACAACAATTAAAAAAAAAACTTTAAACCCTAATTAAAAATAAAGCCCTTTTAAACAAAGAAACACTGGCCCCTTTTATTTCTCTAGCCCGTTCTCTTCTTTATCTATTTTGCTCTGTAGAAAATAATGTCGGCCTGGTTCCTTTTGTTCGTTCCTCTCAGTTTTGAATTTAGGGCTTTTGCTCCTTGCGCTCTTTGTTCCAAATTAGGGCTTCGGGAGGAATCGCCACTTGATGGTTGATGCTTCGGTTTTCTTGCTTCAATTGTTTGCAGCTTCTCCTCCTTGATCGAGTTCGGCTGATGCTTCGGTATGTTAATTTCCCTTTTTGCTTTTACAATTTTTGGCTTACTCGAACTCGACGCCGATGATGATAACTGGGTTTGGTATTTATATGAATTCGACCTCCTTGAATTGCGTTCGTATATGTTGATTTGAATTTGTCATATGTCGTTCGATCTGGTATTGATGCACGAGATTTCACTGACTTGTTCATAATTGTATATTCGATGCTTGATACCCACGGCTTTGAATTGCCGTGCTCATCACGGTGTTGATTTTTTTTTTGACTTCGTCAATTCTTCATACTCACTTGAATTTTATAACTTGACTTCTGATTTCACTTTGTCTTCGGCATTGAATGACTTGATTAACTGGAAATCTTGACTTTGTTATCATTTGCGAAACTGTAGTTCACTGCATCACTGTACCCTGTATCTTTGAATCTTGATTCTGGTCAACACTTGTATTTGTAGTTGATCTGATGCATTTCTGGCTTGGTTACTTTGGCATGGTTTGCTTGTCTAGTGATACTTGTTGTTGTGTAGACTGTAGTCTATTTGATTACTTTAGTTGCATTGATCTCTATAGTCTGCACTTGTATAGTTGGTTCCATATTCATGTATCTTGATGTTGTATAAACTTTTTCATGCTGCTGTGATGCGGTTTCCTTCACTGTTGTATCTTTGGGAGTTTGCACTGCTTCATGTTGAATTCATTGAAGTATTGATTGTTGCATTACTTAATGTTGTCACTATGTTCGACATGGTCTTTGTAGTACTTGGTTACTGGTCGAGTTCATTTGTATTTGAACTACTTTATGGAGTGGTTGTTGTGTTCTCTGACTCTGGTGCCTTGTACAACAATGTTCTCTTGTTCGATCACTTGCTATCATCTTGCCTGGATTAGCTCTGTATATTACTATGTTGATGGTTGCTGTGCACTCTGATGTATATGCATTTGCCACTGTCTTTTACTGTAGTCTTCATTGTTGTGTTTTGTACTTGATTTGCACTGCTACACTGTTGCATTATGGTCTTCTCATTCTGTTGCACTTTGGTTTAGTTGTGCATTTGTCCAGCCATTTAAACTGACCTTGTACTTCTGGTTTTGATTCATATGTTCTTCAAGTCAGTGGTGCACTGTGCCATGCATTTGTATTTCTCTGGTCTCTTCATTCCTGTAGCTCCATCTTGACTTGGGCTGTTGATTCATTTAGTGATAATGTTGATTTCACTCTGGCCATACTGCATTTTACTTGTTGCATACATGAACTTGACACTGTAAAATTCTCGTTGCACCTTGGTTGTTCACCATGTTGCATTCATGAATTTTTTGTCTTGACTTCACTGTGAATTTGGAATTTGTCTAAGCTTTGCATTCTTTTTGTAGCCTTGTGTTGAATCCAGTTATAAAAACTTGGGTTTGACCTTGAGCTCGATTCGAGATTTTAAACATATTGCACGTGAGTTGAACCCGGCTTTTCATTTGGGTTTGACCTGTGCTCACCTGTCTCTGTAAATCAATCAAGTGTATATATCGGCGTGCACGGCCTTGTGGCATATACAGCAATATACTGTGTATGTCACAAGTTGTTCGTGTATGATGAATTCAAATTTAAATTATGACGAACAACCCAAATAACTGAGGCAAATCATATTTTCAAAAATTATCTTTTATTTTTGAATTGCGAAAATATTAAATTTTTTTCAATTTTACTGCGTTAGTTTATATTTTTGCAGATTGCTCAGATGCTGAATTCAAACTGGAATGCAGTTGAAGATAAATACGAGTGTGAGTGATATGTAGTGAGGTGCTGATGTAAATGTGAAAAAATGTGATGTAATCAAAGTTGTATAGTTATAGTGAGAGCTTGAAATTGACTATTCAAAATTGTAATAAATATTTATTTGAATAAAATATCTATTTGAATTCAAATTCTGTGTAATTTATTTTATTCAACAAATATTTATTTAAACTGTGAAAAATAGAATAATATATTAACAAATACATTTAAACGAATGTATATATGTTTATTATCATCAAACAAAAAACATATAAGCGCATATTCAACACATATATATAATTATAAATATTTATAAATATACATACACATGTGCACATAAATAAATAAATATGTGTGTATAATTTTTTCAATAATACTTGATTTTGACCTCATGATAGAAAATTTTAATTTTGAATTTTAGAATGATTTTTAACTAAATAATTTTAAAACTAATTTAATGAAATTAATGAAAGTGTAAGAAAATCATTTTTGAAATCTGGATATTATGTAATATTTTTATATAAAATTTTATACTTAATTTCAAACTATATATTACATGTATATGTATATACATAATCAATTTCAAGTTAAATAAATAGTTATATCATTAATTATATATAAATAAAGATAAATATATATATTAAAATTGAACATTCATTATTGTCGAACTAATATTGTACAAAAACAAAATTTTAAAATGTTTATTACAAGATTTTATCTTTAAGATATAATATATTTATAAATTAAATTATATATATGTGATATTATTTAATTAAAAAAACATTTTTTTTAATTTTAGGTCTTGAGTTTAATGCTAGTATGTATAAAAAAATTCTTTTTAGTTAACATATATTTAGATGCACTAATATATTCAACCATCCAATATGTGATAGAACATCGATACACTAAATTCGTAATATAATCTAATAATTTACAATATATTAAAATAATAGTACTATTAAACGAATCAGTAAACATGTTGAATATCTTCAACCAAGGCCTTAAGATCTCACCTTGAAATAGTGAAATGGCTCCTTAAATCAAATTCCAAGTTCTATAGTTTTTGGCTCCCGAATTTCTTTACCACCAATGATCAAATCGAAGAATTTTGGTGTGATTTAAGATTGGACTTAATGGGGTTTTCTGGTCGAAATTTGTAGATGGAGAAGAGATAAAGAGTATAAAAATGAATGGTGTAGTGGCATATAAATAGGAAGTCAAATGGTGAGAAAAGTGGATGTTATCCTTATCTCTCTCTTACTGATTCCACTCTTTTAAACCACTCAAAAGACCCCTCTTTTGCCGACATTTAATTGGTCTATCCAATCCATTTTGGCTGAAATTTGAATGCCCCATATAGGCCTCAAAGCTAATTCCAGCTTGAAAATGTCCGCTACATTTAGATCTAAATTTAAACGCTTATCGATATCGTATATCGATTAATGTATTTATAACTATTATAAAAGAATTTTTCAACATTGTTCAACACACAAAATACAAAATTTTGTAATTAGTATTTCATAAATATTAATTAATTTAATTAATTTATAAGAATTACAAATTAATTAGATCGAATGATAAAAGGAGTATTCATCATTATGGTTGTGTGACTCTTAGGTGTAAATTTGGTCAGTGATTAATATCAAACAATTCGAATATTAACATTTACACATCACTTAGTAGGTGGTGTGACATTTTGGCCAAATTTAACGCTTACTTGGCTAAAGTAAAATCAAATTTTACTTTGTTAAGCATTACTCGGTAGTGGTAATTATTTACACCAATTCTTTTTGTCAAAACTATACCACTTTTGACTTATGGAATTTGGTAATGGTCAAAATTTCAATCTCATCCATTTCAACTTTATAGTCCAAACACAAAGTCCTTAGTTTAATAATAACAATTATAATCAACCGAACTGCTCTGGTTAGAGACTTTGAATTTGAGTTGACTTCAGTTGACAGTGTACTAACCTTATATAACTGAGTAGAGGAATCATCACTTGAATAGTGCTTCATTTTCAATGCTTTCATTCAACCCAACTAGTCGTTCTATGGACTTCATGTAACGATTTAACTGTAATAACAGTGGAGCATCCATATAGAAGATCAACGGTATTCTCTAGTCAAGAGAACTATGTAATTTTGTCTCATTGATATTTTTTGTTTGACCTTAGTTATATTAACCAACAAAAAACTATCGAGAAATTCATTCCATAGTTATCTAGTAACTATCAGCATGTAACCCCTTGGTGCCCTCGGTAGTCATGAGTAATACATGTCCAACATTTGGAAAACCTTGCGTACTCTAGTCTCAATGGAATCGATATCAAGTCTCAATACATCTTTACTAGAAATATAAATAGTACGTTTAATTTCATTATGATAAATTACTTATGGTTATAGAACTTTGTAGCTACTATCACAAAACATACCATTTATGGATTTTCTATTAATTATCCTTTTAATTAAATTAACTAATTAATATAATACATTACATCAGTTTTATACTAGAAATAAAACACCTTTTATTTTAAACAAGATTAGCTATCGAGTTAGATATATGCAATAAATTACATAATTGCCCTTAGGCAAACCCATATCTCTATTAATACTAACCAAGAAAAAACTCTCACCAAGACATTTCATAGTTATCTGATAACCATCAATATGTAACCCCTTGATGCTTCCAATAGTCATGAGTAATACACCGTCTGGCACTTGGAGAGCGTTACGTACTCTGGTCTCAACCGATGTATTGGTATATTTTTTCGAAACATCTTGACTAGAAACATTTAAAGTAAATATGCTGTTTTAATGTGATAAATTTCTCATGATCACAACACATTGCAATTACTATCATATAACAAATCATTTAAGGATTTTCTATTTAATATACTTTAAACTAATAATTACTTAAATCAATATAACAAGTATATAATAGAAAGAAAACACCTTCTATTTTTTGACATGATTGGTTATCGAGTTAGGTATATGCAACAAATTACATAATTGCCACTAGAGCACACCTCTAGCTCTATTAATCCCGACTATGGCTGTAACATGGTTGTCATGTCATGTGTTTGGTCATATTTAAAGTACAATCTACTTACTTAAGCTTGACGATACTCTCAAGTTTGAAGACTATGTCGTAACGATTCACCTTTTCAATCCTTAAATTTAGACAATAATACATCCACGGTATTCACATATCGAGCACTCTAGTGCTAAGAAGATAAATTGTTAGTGTAATATCTTGGAATTTTTAACAATATCAATTTAATAATCTGTAGTTAAAATTAAATTGATATTGATGTTCTGTTAATAATTATTCAAATAAATTTAATAATCTTCTTCAGTAAATATTTAATTGGTTATTTTATCTTTTAAAAATATAAATTGATTTCTATTTACAATATAAATATATGGTTTATATTTTAAATAGATTGGTATTGTTTTAATTTTAATAAATAAAGCCTATTTTCTAGTTTTAATATTTGAAGTAATTTGGAAATTTTGATTTATTTTATAATTAAGCTTTTCAAAATTTAATAAATGATTTTGGTTTAAATTTAATAAATGAACCATGTTTTAAAATTCTAATATATATACATTTAATTTGGAAATTTTGATTTTAATTAGCATTGAGTTTTAAAACTATTTCATAAATAAATATATGATTTTAAATGTGATAAGAAAAATATTAAAGTGTTTAAATTAAATTGGCTTGAGTTTTAAATTTAGAATATATTCAACAAAGGTTTCATGGCTTAATAAAATGGATATTTTATTAATAAAAATATAATTTCTTTTAAAATGATTTTAATTTAATAATAAGAGAATTATAAAAACAATATTGATATTGTATTGTCCTTATAAATAGAGTTTGAATAAAATTTGCAAGTTATTATTTCAAATTGAATTTATATTCATAACTTGATTTGGAATTATTTGATTTTGAATTTAGTTTGAATTTAATTCAAAAGTATAAATTTTAAATTGTTTAATTGTTTAATTATTATATGTATATATTTATTTATAAACATGATTTGTTCTTATTTCTTTTGTAAATTTATACACATATTTTAAAATAAACTAACAAGTTAAATTAAGTTAATACACACATTAATTTGTAATAAATACTAATTACCTTTAATAGAAAACATGTGTTGCATTCATAAGCATTCTTTTGACAAGTGTTGAAAAAATGGACAAGTGTTAAAATATAGTTTTAATTTTTTTCTTTGCTTTCATTAAAATCTAAATCATTTTCATATTAACAATCCACAAATCTGCATGTTCAAACCTTAATCAAGAAGACCCCAAAACCATATTCAATCTGCATATTCCTCCTCTTCAACATCAAAACCCTGCATATAAAAAAAAATCTGTAAGTAAACTTGCATACCCACTTTCTCAAAAGCAAAAAGGAGGGTCTGCACTCTGTTTCAAACCTGGAATGGATAAAGCTTGCACTGTTTTCTGCATTCTGTTTAAACTTGGGAAGGAGAGCATCTACATGTGTTTGGGAAATTTAGCAACTACATCTACTCGTAACATGCAAGTAATTTGAATTTGGGATCATGAGCAACTCAGATTTCAACAAAAGAGCTTGCATATTTTATTTCTGCAAAATTCAAAGGATCAAAACAGTGGTCTGCATTTTTAAAAAGGTGAGTAACATTTAAAATTTTAAACTGTAATTTAGGTTGCTTGAGATAAAACATGTTGTGTGCATGATGTAAATATGTTGTGTATGCATATTTGTCTATGCTCTGCTGTGAATCTAAATTCATCTTCCTATTTAAAGGAATCCACCAAAATCTTTTTAAAATTGTGTTAGTATCTGTCTTAAAATAATTAAAATTTGTCTGCTTACTTTAGATTAGAATCAAAATATTTATTTAGGTAAAGTGATTGTCTGCCTGAGTTAATTAAACTTAAGTAAGTAAAGATAGAAACAGTGTGGCATCTACATGTGAATCCTAACCAAAATTAAATGAGTTAATTTTGTATTTAAGTATCTGTAGACAATAGTGTTGATTGTACCTTAATTTTTAAATCAAGTATTGGTATTTTAGGGTGTACGTCTCAATTACAGTTTGTTCTTGAACAAAAAAATATGAATTTGAGCTAGTGCTTGCAATCTGATACTTGAGGAAACATAGAATTCTTCTGAGTTATAGTAAAAGGAACATAGATTCTTAGTAAAATCAGAAATGAGGGTTTAATTTATTAGAATTTATGCAGTTTTGATTTTCAGAATATAACCCTAGTTTTGAATTGGGTTTGAGCATTGAGTCAGTGTGAGGTGTAGGGTTGATCGAGTGTGCTAGTTTTTGGTGAATGGGTAGTTGGTGTGTAGAGTAGCTCGAGGCCGTAGGGATTGGATGCTAGATGATCGGAATGGTGAACTGTCGTCGTTGACAGGTTGGGCAAAAACCTAGAAAATGTTTTCAGGTTTGAGTTGTTTTGAGAAAAAAATTTGAATTCTTGTTTAATTGCTTGATCTGGGTTGATGTTAGAGCAGTGGTGGGTTTATGGAGTGTTTGATCACCTAAGATGATCGGCAGAGTGGTGGTCGCCGCGCATATGCACGGCGATGGAAGTCTGGTGAAGTATGTTGGGTTGATTGGTGTTTCAGGGGAGGTTTTTGTATTGGCTCGAAGTAAATTGTAAAACAACTCGAAGTAGGAAAGCATGAAACCCGAAGTAGAACTTAATTTTCTCGGGTTGAACTGTAATGTACAGGCTTCAGGAAAACCTGTTTTTCTTTTTTTTTAAATCTGGGTTTTCTTTTTAAATCTTTTTAAAATCTGTAGTTTTGGGTTTAAGGTAGGGTTTAAGTTTAAAATCAAATTCAAGTTTGTATTTTTGATTTGAATTCAAATTCCCTTTTTTTAATTAAAATTAAAGTTTCAAAATTTAACTTAATTAACTATTTCATTTTGGTAAATAGTTGAAACTTTCAATAATGAGTTTATTAAAAATGTGAGTAAGATTTAAAGATTAAGTTGAAATCTGGAAATCTAAATTTAAAAATAAAGTTCAGTTTTAAATTTAAACAGAAGATTTAATTTGAAAGTTTAAACTAAGAATGAGTTGAAAATTTCTAAAACTTTGAATTGAATTTAACTTCAAAATTTTATGATTTCATTTTAAGACAAACTTTTGTTTTGTCCTGAAATTTTAAATAAGTTTTAAATTATTTAAACTTTGATAAATTTTAAATTGTTCTATTTTAAACTTGTATTTTTAAATGAAAATTTAAAAGTAGTTCAAAAAAAGTACTTTGTTTCAATTAAATTGTTTTAAACATAATTAAGTTATGTTTTATCTTGAAATTCAAATTAAAATTTTGTTTTAAATTAATTAATAAGGTAATTAAGATTGGTTAATTAATTTAATTAATTAATTGAATTTGGGATTAATAATTGATTAATGATTAATCAATTTATAATTAAGATCATTAATTAGATTATTAATTAATGATGAATGAATATTATTAATTATGTAATTAAGTTTTAAATCAAGGTTAATTAATTTTAATAATTAACTTTAATTAATGAATGTTTAAAGCTGATTAAAATTGTAATTAATTTAAGTTAATGAATAATTAGAGGATGGTTAATGAAGGTCATTAACCAGGATTATTTAACAATTAATTAATATGGTTAATTTTTATAATTAATTAGATTAATTAATTTAATAATAATCAATTATAAATGGTTAGAGAGTAATTACTTGATAAAGTAATTAGGAAATTAATTACTTAATGTAATTAATTTAATCTAATGAGATTGTTTAATTTAATTAATTTAGTTTAATTAATTTTAAACACTTAGGTTTTATAAATAATTACTTTATGTAATTAATGATTTGGAAATTACTTAGTTAAGTAATTGTTTAATAATTACAGGAATGTAATTAAATGAAGATGTTTAAGAATGAAGTAATTTGGATTTAAATTACGTATTAATTAATCAAGGGATTAATTAAGTAATAAATTAAAGGATAATTAATTTGGTTTAAATAAAGAAATTAAGCTAGATAATTACTAAATGTAATTAATCTGTGATGATGATTAATAATTATAAGTTAATTACTTAAGGCAATTAATAAAAGAGAATCATTAATTATTTTAATTAATGATGTAATTAAAGATGATTAATTAATCAATGATAAGTAATTAAAGGTAATTAATTAATGTAATTAATTAAGGATTAGGGTAATTAATTATGATTAATTAATTAATTGAAATAATTAAAGGTTAATTACTGTTTAAGTTGAGAATAATTAATTTGTGAAATTAATTGAGGATAATTACATGGATGTAATTAAGGGTAATTAATCAAGAGTGATTAATTAAGGTGATTAATAATGAATGATTAATTTATTGTAATCAATTAAATGGTTAAGATAGCAAGATTTATATTGGTAAAGTAATTAATTTAATTTATTTTAAATTAATTAAAGATTACGTAATTAATTTAATTCATTTTAAATTAATTAGAGATAGTGATAGTTAATTTAATTCATTTAAAATTAATTATATGGTGATGAATAAATCATTGCTTATGTATGAATGGGTGTCATTGATTGACTTAGATGCTTTGTGATCACTAATGAGATAAATAATATTGTATGGATGTTTGGTTGTATTGTGATGATAACATAGGTTATCTATTGTGATGGTGATATATGGAATATCTATTTGATATTGATGATGTTGATTACCTATTTTTTGATAATGTTAATTATCAATTGTGATTGTAAATTATCTATCGGTGTGTATATAGATACTGTATTGAATTGTTTTAACTTTAAAACAACTTGGACCTTAAAAGATACGCTTTGGATTTCGATGAGACCGGGATCGGGTTTCCATATTTGGATATCCGAAAGCCACATCGATTCCAAATAACGTTAGGTCGTGAATCAAAGTGGAGCTTTGTGAAGACTCGAGGTGTAAGGACTATGAGTCAGTATAACTCTGTGGGTGATTCCGTAATGAGTTGACGGAATTAGTTCTTATAGATTCGAGATGGTGGTTTAGAGTGCAAGGGTTATTATCGTTAATTCTGAAGGTGATTCCAAAATGAGTGTAACGAGATAATGCCTTCGGTTTCGTTCGAACCCGGAACGAACTTGTATGGATTGAATGCTTTCAGAACATCGTCAGGTGGACGATGAGCATTCTAAGTGATATGTCCTATAAAGGCAATAGTAGCCTCAAGCCTCATCAACTGGGAATGGATAAAACAGGGGAGGTGCAGCAAGGCTTCGTGGGTCGCACCCACTGGAGAGCAAGATTTACCTCCGTCTAGAAGTCCCTTTATATTCGGTTGTGTGGGTGGTTGCTAGCTACAACCACGGGGTTATCTTGTTCGGAACTGTTCAGTAAGGAAGGGATCCGGCTTTGTGTTGCAGGGGAGCGGGCGTACTCCTCGGTACGTTGATCTAGGCCACGTACTATGACGGGCGGTACCCCAGTAGCCCAGCCATTGTATGGAATCCAAAATCCAATAAGTGCCAACGGTTTTGATTGTATTACCCACTTTTGTGGGTAGTGGCTGGAATTTAATCATGTAACAATTTCGGCTATTTCTTATTTATTTGAAAACCCTAGGCACTATTATAATATCATCGGATTTCCTATCAAATGTTTTGGTTAGCGTAAGGTAAAAACTTTTCCATGTTTATGTGTGGGAAGTCTTACGTGATACCTTTCTTTTCAAAAGGTTTTTGAAAGTTAAGCAACTTTAACCTGTTACTCACACCAGACTCATGTCTGACCCGGAGTTTATCTTTGTTTTCTTAAACTCTTGGGTACTCAAATTTTTATGAGTAGTCAAGGGAATTTAGGTTAGGATTCAGGGTTATCTTTGACGAATTATGGAGGAGCAAAAGGAGCAAGAGGCTTCTGCGTGTAGATAAATATATAGTATTCCGCTGTGTGTTCTCTGAGTTGTTTGTTTTGAGTTGTATCGAGTTGTATAACTAGACAGGTGTTTATAACTGTCTAGTATGTGTTGTATATCTGTGTACTCTGGTAATGGTTGTAAACTATGTAATATTTATGTTATTAATATAATTTATTCGTTCCGCTGTTAGATTCTGATGTTGTTTCTTTCTTCTCTCTTTCTATTCTCTTTTCTATCCCTTTCTTTCTTAATGATGATGCGATTTTCTGGTGGTAGAAAGTCGGGTCGTCTCAGTTAGGGTAAAAGAAAGAATACAAAATGAAAAGGGAAGAATGAACAAAACATTAAAATGTCATAGTGGTTCAAGATATATAAAGTGCAACTCTAAGATACATATCGTTTCAGAGTTACAATCCTATATACTATTATCAGCATGGACAGTTATAACAGCGTGTCATCGCAATTGCTGAACAATAATAGTGCAATGGAAATAAAATAGTAGGTGAATGGAAGCATCCGGCTCGTCTCTTAGAGTTTTAGGAATATCTAACTAAAACCTGCCTTTCTCAAATTGCTTGAAATAGCACTTAAGGAATTAAGAGAAAGATAAAATTATGAGTTAGACATAAGCCATGTGTGAGAAACTCAAAAAATACAGGTCGCATATAACAGTGACTTTTGAGACTATTTGAACCACAGTAATAGTTTTCCCCTCAAAAGAACCAAAACCATCTAACAAGTCCAAAAGGCAATATAATGGATAATATCTAGAGTATAAAATATAAATCAGAAAATAGTAGTGCTGCATGCACTCATAACAGGACAATATTAGAAGTTACAACTAAAATAGCTAAGGTAAGTTCACGTAATGGGTTCTTATGGAGACATCCCCAGACATACTAAGGCCTGCCTCTCGACAAGGGTCAGAAACCACCTTCTGAAACCACCATATTTAAGGATAAAATATGTCACAAAGGAAAACATAGACGGTCCTTGCCTAAACATGTGATATTAAATACCATCAATTCCCGACGCTAATCAATAAAAAGTATCTTTAGATAGTTAGAGTTGATGTACCCTTTTAGGTTAGCTAAACCCTTGACTATACCCCGACTCTATTTTCTATCATTTTTGATAGTGAAGTCACGTTTAGTATCTCAACACATGAGTCTTCATCACTGGAATAGATCATGATCTCTCCATGGATTCCAACATAAGTTGTCCGACAAATGCTAACACTTCATCTCTCTTGGGATCAACCTCAAGACAGACAGTACACTCACTAGCATTGTTTGAAATGCTAACGCTTTCTCTCCCTTCGACTAAACCTTAGGATAGATAGTTCAACTCTATAACATTCTACTCCATAACCGCTTCCAAACATAGAACTCGTATATTAGTTTTAAAGTGGTTTTCGATTAGTAATAAATTATATGATCTTGGACTCTTCAAAAGTAAATCGATGAATTTTTGGTTAACTTAATTTTGGTTCTTAAAGAAGTAAACGAATAATATAAAGGAGACCTCCCTGGGGAATCTCGTATATATACATTCTTAAAGCAAGAAACGATTCATACGAATGAATCCTCCCCAGGGGATCTCAAACCATATCAATAGTGATGCTAACGTATACTTCCAAAGTTAAATTGGTCAAGTTTAATAGTCGAATAATGGACAATCAAGTACTAAGTGAAAATGATTGCATATGGGAACCAAGTCTCATATACTTGTCATATTTCCAACTTTCTCAAGTTATAATATTGCTCGTTCAAGAGTAAAGCCATTAGGTTGGAGCACTGTTTACTTTTAAACCCTAGTCGAACATCATTCTTAACTCTCGTAGATAGGATAAACCTACTTTATCTGCTTTTAGTGCTAAGTACATGACTAAATACTATCCGTAGACAAGTAAACAAACGAAGCACGATTAAATCACCCAAAGCATGATTAAGTCACATTAGCGACTTCTAATCCCTTTTTATTTAATTAACTCTTTTATTAATTAAAACTACTTTGCAAACACTTGTATATATATTTAAAATACCTTTACAAAAGATGTATACATGTATACTACTATTTCACTATTCATTTATACTCTTTTTAATACTTAGAAATATATTCATACTCTTATCCCAAATGGTATAGGAATATTCACAAATCATAAACAAGATTTCACATTTCCAAAAGTATAATTAAATGGGTTAAAAACAAATGTTATTAAAAATATTGTTATTATAAACCCAAAGCCATTTTATACTTAACATTATCTTTAAAACTTGGTCTTTTTAAAGATCTAGGTATAGTCATTAGCAAGATAATATACTTTTGACTAACTTCTCAAATTAATTTATTATAACTTAGTGTTAGAATAAAAACCACCTTTACTCCTTTATAAAATACTTAAATTTTCCAAACTTATATATAAATACTTTAAAAATGATTATAAATAGGTTTTGTGTATCTATACAAAATATTGCTTAAGAATGACTACTTTACAAATTTGACAAAAATCAACAAAAAAGCATGTTTTGTACTATAAAACACCTTACTTCAAAAATTCATACATAATTATTAAAAATGTATTTAAATTTCAAACCACTTTTAAAATACTCTAATTAATGTTATTAAACTTTCCCAAAAAAAGATTACAGAAAAATAATTAATTTAAATATGATTTTTAAATATTTTAAATCACAAAAGGTATTAAAAACAACACAATCAACGTTGTAAAAAGTGCTAAGAAATGCTATAGTAAGTCAAAGAACATTTATAAATGCTATTAAAAGTCTTAGGTAGAGAACATTGGAAAAATGCACGATCTTTGTAGCTGGTTCTCACCACTTAACCAAATGATTAAGATCAAATTCATTTTACAGTAAGTGTTATGCTTAAACTACTTAAAACCATGAAAAGAAACCACTACGGATACCTTACAAAATTATAATTTAAAATTCTCGAAAATAAGGTATTTTCAAAGTGCATTCATAGCGACTATTTTGCTTCTAACGTTTTCAACTTCATTTACAATTTCTATAACTTTTTATACCTTTATATTTCTATAGTAAGAACGCTTTTACTTATCAAAACAGTAAAAAAAACCATAAGGAGTTCTTCCAAAGTTAGCTTAAAAATCACCGAACACAATGCAATTTCAAAGTGCATCCATAGCGAACTTTTTGCCGTGAACTTTCACAACTTTATTTCACATCTTATACAACTTTCCAAACCAATTCATTGCTATCCGATACACATTTATCGGTGTAAATAACAACCAAAATACATACATTCACAAAATAACCACATTGCACAAATTTAAACATAAGGGTATTCAAAGTGCACTCATAAAGACTATCGTTATATAAATACTTTCATATTCACATCAATTCAACACACAAGCCAATCAACCATATAAACACAATGTTAATTCTATGGCACACGTTATAGAAGGTAATAAAGTGATGTTATACATTATAGAGTTGTCATTTACTTTCAAAAGCAAGTATGATCCGAAGTTATGACTTTATTACTTCATTACATCACTTTATATTTACACAACATATATAGCACAATATATACATTCAAACTGTAAGTAAACTCACCATATAACCTTGCTAACAACGAACACTAGAAAAATAAAAGCACTTCCTATCATCACCAAACACCTATAGGCACCACCTTTAGCTTAAAAATGCACTTAGCCTTGCTCCCTCCTCCATAATTGCTCACATCCCATATGGGTTTAGGGTTTATGCTTCACTTCTTCATAATTTGAGTTGTTATTCGTACTTCCTAAGGTGATTTAAGGTCTTGATTAAAGTTTGAAGAGGATTGGAGTTGATTTTCTTGGAAAAATGAAGATTGAAGAGGGAATGTGAGCTAGAATACTTAAGCTTTTTTACACAAAACTTGAAAATAAAATTATGAAATGAAAGAGAAAAGTTATGTAAACCTTAATAAAGGAAGAAAGACCTTCCTTGCCCTCTTTTTGACAAGCTAAAGAATCCATCATGTGTTTTTCTTTACACCTCACCATTTGATAAACAATTTCTTCCCCTTCCATAGTCAATTACTAAACTACCTGCAATGGCCCGTCTTTTCGATCCTTAAAAGTCATATCCACCGAAGTCATGTGCCGAGCATCTGATTGCCGAAAAGACAGATTGTTTGGAAAAAAAGAAATAAAAGACAGAATAGAATCTCACAACGTGCTAAGTAATCTATAATATAACAATATTCTTTACAAAAGAAAAACCAAACTTTATTGTACCTATATCTATCAGTGTGTACAAAATAAGTGATTAGATTGGACAGTTATAACAACATGTCCTTACAATTGCTGGTTAAAATAAACAACCAACGTAGTGGAAAACAGAATATACATGAATATACCTTGAAGACATCCAACTTGTCTCTTGAAGCTCCAAATATCCAAACTGAATTTGTAAATATGCTCGGTCTGACCCGACATTATAAGAAAACTAATGCCTAAATCAGTCTAGTAAACCAGCATGAGAAACTCATGTTAGTTGCATTTTAATGTTATGAAAACCTTTTGAAAATAAATGTATCTCATAAGACCATGTCGCACATAAACATGGATG
This sequence comes from Allium cepa, assembly GCA_030765085.1. Classification (NCBI taxonomy): domain Eukaryota; kingdom Viridiplantae; phylum Streptophyta; class Magnoliopsida; order Asparagales; family Amaryllidaceae; genus Allium; species Allium cepa. The sequence goes on from CM060928.1 coordinate 252,899,887, forward strand.
AGTTTTTACCTTACGATAACCAAAACATTTCTATAGAAAATCCAGCGATATTATAATAATGTCTAAGATACAAGTATATATTAATCATAGCCAAAATTGTTACATTATTAAATTCTAGCATAATAAGGTATACAATCAAATCTAAAGGCTCGTATTGGAGAATGGATTCCAACTATAAAAGGGTAAGGGTCTACCCACCGAATCCGTACACCTCTAGATAAAATATACGGGAGGCTACAACACATTGCACCTCTGCTACTCAGGACCGGGTCTACCTCTTATTAGGTAGCATCAAATATCCCCTTTGGTTGATTAGCAGCCATAATGGACCCCGAAGTATAAATAAATATCGACACTAGATGTCGAATGATCATACCCTAATGGGAGCGACCCACGTAGCCCTACTGCATGTCCATACTTTAGTCATTTTCTCGGTTGATGAGACTTGAAGCTATGATTACTTTTTAATATATCAAACCATCTCGAAATGCTAACACTGCCCTTTGGTAGAAATATAATGCCAACATTCATCCACACAAGTTTGTTCTAGGCCTGAACGAAATCGAAGGCGCTACCTCCACTACATCCATTTCGGAATCACCCTCAAGATTAGCAGCAAGTAGCCTTTACAATTCAAAAGCTCCACCTTCAATCATATTCAAGATGTTCAATTTTGATAGCTTGTGCCAGTTCAAAGTGGTTTTCAGATAATATATCCGAACCCATTCTCTTCGAACCAACAACCATAGTTTAAAACCGACCAAGATTGATAGTCGGTTATTTAACTATCAAACAAACAAACAAGCATCAATCAAATTGAAAATTTATTTCCACAAAGAAACCAAAATTGGTTCGGTGTATAAGCCACCATTTAGCCCCTCATAAAAGTAAATCCTTTATTTAACATCTTTATAAATACTTGATTTAAATACCTTTACAAAAAAATATATTCACAAAACCACTTTTAATACTTGAAAAATATCCATATACTTATTTCATCGATAGAAATATATTCACAAAACACCAAGAAAGATTTTCTATTTGGTGTTAGGTAGGGAAATATATTCCATACACCATATTTATTAAAAGATAATCACTTATAGAAGTCGAATCTCATCTCCTTTTACAAATTTCTTTTTATACAACTAAAAATATCATTTTTTATAAACTTATTTTATAAATCTCTAAAACCATTTATAAAACTCTTTTACAATCTCTAAAACAATTTATAAAACTCTTTTTGTTAATTTCTAAAACCATTGATAAACTTTTTTTATAATTTTAAAATTATTTATACATCTCTAAAACTATTTATAAAACTTCTTTTATAAATCTATAAACCCGTTTATAAAACTTTATTCTTTTATAAGAGCCTTCTATAAGAGTCTTTTATAAAGAACCTTTATAAAAATTATTACTGAAACCCCTTTTATAAAATACCTTTATAAAACCTTCGAAAAAATCTTATAAAATCAAACCTCGTTTTCATTTATAAACTCTTTGATAAATCTCTTTTATTAAATGAGATTCCTTTTTATGAACCAATTTATTATTTATAAATACAATTAATTAGATAAATTAATTTACTTTAAACACCCTTAATAAATAATGAATTAACTTTCCTCGATCATTTAATAAAATAATTTGTTAATTCCAAAACATTCTTAATATAATAATTAATAACTTCAAAACATTATACATAAATAATTATTATTAACTTCAAAACATTATCATATAATAATAATTATTAACAGCAAAACAATACTAATAAATAATAATTATTAACTTCAAAACATTATAAATGTAATAGTTAATAATTCCAAACCTTATTAATGAAACAATAATAATCAATCTTCAAACATCATTAGAATAAATAATAATTAACTTCCAAAACATTATTATAAATTCTAAAATGTTATTGATAAATAACAATTATAACTTCCAAAACATTGTTAATAAATATTTATTAACTTCAAAAAATATTAATTAATAAGCAACTTTTCATAATATAAAATATAGGTAAATAACTTTAAAATAATTTTAAATATAAATAAACAACTTTTAAAATACATTAAATAATAGTTAGTGCACTTAAAATCATTTTTAAACAAGAGTTAAACAACTTTAAAACATTTCTAAATTGTTTAGAAAAGACAAACAAAAAGTTGGGGTAAAATAGATAAGTTCAAAATTTGCTTAAATAAAAATATTCTAGAAAACCCAAAGGTTAGATTTAAAATCATTCTCTAAATCAAAAATCCTTGTCAAACCAAACTTTAGCTGAATATTTTATGTATCGTGAACGCCATACCTTAATAATTTATGATGATCTCTCCAAATAAGCACAAGCATATCGTCAAATGTCTCTTCTTTTAAGACGACCGCCCGGTCATGAAGCTTATCCAAGAGATTTTTATTTGCATTCATGCCTTTCAGAAAGAGATGCTAAATCAAGTTCTAGTTCAGGTGAAGGGAGTATGACTGCTTTACCAATGGCTGAGACTCAAGCTGGAGATGTTTCGGCAACCCCAGCCCATTTTGGGTGGAAAAGATCTGCTATTTCTTTTATTCCAGTTAATAAAAGGGATCTTGAACTAAGAAATAGGCCTGGAATCTAAAAGAGGGTATCCTTAGCAATTGCAAGAGGTTCATTGATATTCTTGGTATAGTAAATGCTATCACACGAACTTGAAAAAATAAAACCAAGTGTTGACATTGATTTTTATCACTACAGAAATTAAGTTTTCAACATTTTACAGTATCATATCTCAAAGGAAACAATCAGTTTTGATATTTCAATAATTCATATAACAGGAACATTATTGAAAATAATACGGCAATGGCGAGAAAGTATTGGATCCCTCTACAAACTTCATGTACATCAGTTAAGTCCCTATAATTGATTTCCTATATAATCGCTTTAAAAGCGATAATTCATCAAAACCAAATAACCAACCAAATAAAGCATCCAAGCAAACAATCAACAATTTTTATCTACTATAAAACATTATTGGTTAACCAAAAGGGTAAGTTAAACTCACCGAAATTCCAATTGTCTCCGAAGCGTTTCAGCTCCGACTAAAATCGAGTAGCGTTCGAATTTAGCTAAAATTTATTCGAGCTCCAAACTCCACCAATTCAATTCCAAAGCATAGTTATTGTAACGACCTGCTTTATTAGACGGTTTAAATCGATAATAAGCCACATATGTCAACTTAAACCATTCAAAAGGGAGGATTTCAATGGGGTAAATAAGAAAATAAGAGAAAAGAAGGAAAAACAAAACACAGAATCTAACAACGGAATGATAAAATATAATAATCAAATAAACTGTTCATGAACATGTTTTACACATACATTTGATTACACTTTTGCAATACAATCGGAGTTAAACATGCAGTAGGTAAAATAGGGTGATGTAGCGAAACAACATGATGCAATGAGATATATATAGTAATAATGTACTAAATCTTCGTCTTCGTTCTCTAGAAAGATAGTCTTCAATACTGAAAAGCTTAGGCTGACCAGAGCATAAAGCAAAAACAGAACACTCGAGTCAGGATTAACATTCTTATATAAGTAAATCAACTCGAGTGAAATGGCTTCAGAGATGTTTACGGCATTTTACATCTCCTATCTAGTGTATAACGTGCGTGCAATAACTTAAGAGATGTTTCGGGATTTCCATCTCCTAAGGATCTGTTGAACTATCTATATATAGTAATGTACGCTATATATAGGTAGTGCCTATTAGTAAAGTAAAAGAATTAAAATAGCTTAAGGCATTACCCATATCTCCCTTAACACATTTTTATATAGGCATCATAGTCTATACAGTACTGTAAGCCCTACCATAAACTGGTGGGATACTCAGGGAGCACTCCATAGGTACGACACAAATCAAAGTCGTCTTAATCTCGATCATGATAAATATGACAAGGCATGTGAGGCAATGCCCAGGGTAGAATTCTATCGTTTTGCACTCCCGGACTTGTGGTATTACGTAGCAGCTACTACCACACACCTCGAAACACACTCCCATAATCAAATCGAAGGTGGCTACCAATCAATCACGAAGTAACAGATATGGTATCGAAGAACATGCTCGATGGAGGGAGCGACCTCACTTGGCCCGGTATAGCTCATGTTTGTCATTTTAATTATGATCCGAAAGTCAAGGCTATCCATCATCATTCACTTACTTCATTCCAATAGCGTTCGCCAAACCATCCTACTTCATTCTGGATTCTCCACCATGTGCACAGTTGTTAAAGTGGTTTTGGTATTGACAGAGAGAATTTCAATATCGGACTCGGGTCTCTTTAACAAACGAACGCTCATTTCACACCGTGTTCGTTTATAAAACATTTTGATAACTTAAATCCCAAGTTACAAATCAATTTCTAACATATCTAACTTCAGTTATATTTTAGTTTGAAAACCCTCAACTTATAATTTCTCTTAAATCAAGTTATTACATTTCAAAATCTTATCTTTTGGAACTCTCATAAACAAATAGTTTTAATAATCTTATTTGAGTTCAATTCTTTAAACTAGATGAAATCTACAATTTAATCTTGATTTCTCTTTCTTATTTATTTATTTATTAAAGTTGTTATAAAAATATATATTTGTTAAATTAAATTAAATTTTTAAATAAATCTCTTTAAAATATATTAAGTATTTTAGTAAATTAAAATTTAAAGTGTTTTATTTTATATTTTACTATTACACCATTAGATTATATATTTAAAAATTAAATAAAATTAGAAGTTGAAATCTTAAAATTTAGCTTTTAAAACCTTAACTTATAAATTAACTTTAGCACATATAATTTAAATTTAAATTTTATTTTATTTTTTAAAAATATAATTTAAATATATATTTTAATTAATTAAAAAAAATCAAATTTATTAAATCAAACATATTTTATAATTTAGAAAAATACCTTAAAATCGACCATACGGTCAAGTGATTATGGTATATATCATACGGTCAAGTGATTATGGTATATATCATTTCAACCTAAAATAATTAAATTTATAGGTATATATCATTTCAACATGTATCCCAAGTTATTTTCCTAATCTAAAAGCCGTCGGGTATGTATCATTTCAACCCATGGTGATTTTTCTAACTAACATATAAAGGGAACTTGCAGTGTGATTGAAACAAATAAATAACATAACATATCGTTGCATAACATATTATAACATGAATTATATAACATAATATAAAACAACATATCATGTGACATAAACTATGCTACTTAACATAACATAACAAAACATAACATGTGACCTAAACATATTACTAGCATAACATATATATGATTTAATATATAACTAACATAACATACATGTGATTTAACATATTACTAACATAACATAACACAACATAACATACATGTGACCTAAGCATATCACTAGCACCATATATGTGAACTTAACTTATTACTAACATAACATATATGTGACTTAACATATTATTAACATATGGCATATCATATTACTAACATAACATAATATAACATACATATGACCTAAACATATTACTAGAATAATATATGTGTGATTTAACATATAACTAACATAAATATATGTGGCACATCATATTACTAACATAACATAACATATTATGTGTTGAAATAGCATATTATGTCATATGGTTAACATAACAAAACATGTAACATATAATGGATCATATTATATCATATGTCATATTAAATACCACATAGCGAACATATCAAATCATATTAATCGTGAGTGATTTCTCACCTTTCGTGGCTAACGAAGGTGACAACTATTCAAACAAGATGGAGATGGAGATCATAAGCAACCAACACAAGATCCAAGCTATCACACACGCGAATATGGAGACTCAACAGACTATATATATATATATATATATATATATATATATATATATTATCTTCTTCTTTTTCTTTTCTTTTTTTCCTTTTCTCTCGTTTTTTTTAGTGGAAGAGGTTCGGCCAAGCAAAGAAGAAGCAATGGAATGGATGACAAGGTAAGACGAGGAGAGGAAGAGAGAGAGAAGAGGGAAAGAGAGGAGAGGAGGAGAGAGAAGAGGGAAAGAAAGGAAAGGAGAAAAGGGATAAGGAAGAGGAGGATTTGGATTTTAGGAGATTGGAGGAAGAGAGGAGGAGCAATGGTGGAAAAGAAAGTTTCTAGTTTGAGGAAGACAGAAATGAGATAGTAGAAAGTTTATACATAGTTTCTTTCTGATAAGAAGTTTGTACGGGGAAGAATAAAGGTTTCTGAATTAATGGTGTCAGTTGAAGCCCAAGAGACTTCCTAAGAGCCCAAGAGCCGTATACCAATTAGAATACACTAGAAAATACCATATATGAAATACTATGTAAAATACACACAATATACACTGTTATTTTATGCAAGTTCTTCATTGTAAATTGCAAATTTAGAGCAATAAGAGTAGAATTTTAACGAAATGAAAAGTGGAGACCATCTCATAATTCAGTCTAGAATTAGAAAAAAGAATAAATTTTAAAATTTTAAATTTTAAATTTTAAATTTTCAACTCAAATTCAAATTTTGACTAAATTTGATCAAAAATTGAAATTTCACAAACATTTTATTTTTGTTAAATTTGAGATTTTAATTTTCCATGTTAATTCCAAGGTTTAAATATTACATTAATTTTAGCATTCAATTACAACTGCAATAAATTCATTCATTAAAATTTAAATCCCAATAAATTCTTTTATTTTGATTCTCACTCTTATTATTGAATCAACCATTACCTTGTGAATATAATTAACGTAAATTTACATTTTATTACATTTATATTCTACAGTTATCATCTTTTACCATATTAATTATAATATTTCAATTGCATTAATTCCATTAATTACCAATTTAATTCCAATTGATTAAATACTATGGTGAGAATAAACAATTGTCATCCATTAGTAATTCATATCCATTGACTTATTGTTTACAAGCAAGATTATACATTGCTTACCCAACATGATTTCATATTCTATAATAAACCTATTTCAATTAATAATAGATAATTTCAACATTGAATCCAACATTTAATTTATTTCTTATTTATAATTATAACCAAATTAACTTTACAATTATTTCAGTTGATTGAAATTACATTAAAATAGTTGTCAGTAACATTCAAACAACAATATTAAATCATATTCTAATTATTTTTCTCATTAATAAATCAAAAATTTTAATTTTTTCATAATATTACATTCCAAAATCTTATTTAATTTAATATTTTTAATTAACAAAAAATACGGGTCGTTACAGTTGTCGTCACCGTGAATGTAACGCGATAGACCTCATTCGATTTGGACCTAGTATGAATAAGTTATGGATTTTATAAGATTTACTAATTAAATAACATAATCAGCTTCTTAATTACAATCATTAACCTTAATAGAACATGCTTAATCCTATCATCTTCAACATTTCCAGATCGCAGCCATAACCCCAAACATGCCGTTATCGCCTACCCAAAATAGCCACGCCATTCAACCTTAGATTGCCACCACCATGCTCGCCTATTGCCAATCCAACAACAGTGATGAACTCCCCTAACCCCACACCCAACTTTCATGTTGATCCCTTCCCCTAACTTGGCCTTTAGTGGCTGGAACTATATCGACTGTTGGATGATGGAGAATGGAAATGGCAACTAGGTTTTAGAGTTAGGGTGTAAATAAAGGAGGGTAGATATCCTCTATATAAGCAAATATATGGCATTATTCACGCTCCTAAACACACGAACTCTAATCGAGGCATGTTCACTGGCGTTCCAACCTAAATGCCTCTATTCAAAACTCAATAGAAGTATTATCGAGACCTACTTCTATCATATACATGAGTTAACTTTTCAAATCAAATTATATTAATATTAATTCCTAAAATTAATCACTACGCATTTCGAATTCGCATGACCGCACAGTACATCTGATCATCACGAAGCTTGTCGACTTACAATAATTTATTATTCTGGATCCAAATGGCAAAAGTTTCGTCAAAATCTGAAATAGTGCCCCATAATGATAATTTCACATGTTAATTAAAACGAATAATTATTAAAAAATTAAATCACTTTACTTATAAATTACAGTTTTCCCTGACCAACTATTATTGGAAATGAACTTAAATAAGCTTTCGAAATTAATTTATTCAAATTAAATTCAAGATTTAATTATTTAAATATTCCGATATTTAAATCACTATTCTCGTATTAAGTTCACAATTCACAGATTTCGAATATATTGAATAATTCCTATATTTGGATTTAAGTTATTAAACCTTTTTAAACCAATATTTTAATAATTAAAATAAATTAAATATTCAAAATCAAATGATTAAATTCTAGGTCATTACACTACCCCTCTCCATAATATCTCCCAAAATCCTATAGAAGCTTTTAATTTCATAAATATTTTTAGTCGCTAACTAATGAAATATTAGCAAATTAGACAAACACAACCAGATCGAACAACTTCTGTCAAGTAAAAAACCGTTGATCGATAAAACGATTTCGGTCACACTATCGATATTTCTTCAAACTACTTATTTTTATAAACATTTTTCAAAAATAAATTTACTATCATTAGTTATTAATTAAAAGGGGTTAAACATGGTTATAAAATCCATTTAATCATATTAAATTCAAGATTCAAATATTTAAATAATTTAGATATTTAAATACAAAGTATTCAAAATACCGAGTCGTTACATTCTCCCCCCACTTAAAATATTTTGCCTTTGTAATTCCAACATGACTAACACATAAAAGAAACAAGCAAATATCAATACTTAATAGTATTCAAAATTACAAGCAAACAAAGCACAATGTTTGCTTAGGTTCTAAAACCATCTCATCGCACAAGGATGGTAAATATTCTAAGGATGGTAAATATTCTACTAAGCGTACCTTACACTCAATAGACTTAGGTTATTACTTAGATGATTATTCAAGCTACCTCATAAAAAATTAAAGAGTCATCCCCTGAAAGCTCCATAAGCCAACAAAACAAAGTATGCATATACTTTAACCCCTATGATGTGCATGAATCATCCGTATGCAATATCCAATCTGATCACCTACTCAATCACATAAATTTTACTTCCTAACTAATATAGATCACCTGACCTCTCTAGAGCGGACTCCGATTAGGTTCTTTAATTAGAAGCCTCTGTTTCCCTTACATAGCTACATACTATAATTGAAAACCTATGGATCATATCAAAAATCCATTTTAAATATTCACCATTGAGAATCAAGTAAAAAATCCTTGTTCGGATCAGTGTAAATCACCTAGGAACCATGTACTCGAATTTTGGATTAAGAATAGTTATGCGACTAAAATGATCTACGTATAACTTACGTATCTTACCCTATTGGTTTCTTAACTACACCAATTTCTTTTTATATCACATTTATTTACACAAGTAGTATATCTTATTTAATACTAAAATCATTTATGAAGCATCTCATACAACATAACTCAAGTTTATAAACATTCTATAATGATATTAATTTATTTATAGAACAATTCATAACAAATTACTTTGAGTGATTACTTTCATAATACTACATTCTCAATTAAAGTATTATCTAAACTCATCTTTATATATTTAAAAACACTTAACTTTAAGTTATATAACGATTCAGAAGTTCCAGGCTATTCAAAATCATTGAAAATCCATTTAAATGAAAAATATCAAACAATCATATCATAACAAGATGAACATATCATACTGTCTAATGCATATGATACATGCGTCAATAAAATTACTTGATACAGTTTAACTTATTTATTAGACACACTATACTATAAAGAAAAATAGAAAAAAGGTTTCTTAGTTATTTGTTTATGCCACTACCACTCGACGCCCTACACATCATGTAAGCAAAACTTCTCCATCAGAAAGTCCATATGTAAATCTATATTACCTAAAACCACTCTTTATTAAACTACTTCATATTTTACATCAAACTTCTTTCAAAGAAAACTTTAGAATTAAATGTTAGGTTTTTAATTAAAATCATTTTGAAATAATAATATATACATATATCTTTTGTATATCAAATCATACTTTCAGGATTAAACCAAATCATTTTCCAAGGGTATCAAATTCTTCATATAATAGCACTAAGTATCATGAACTCAATTTCATAAACCGATTTCCTAAATATTTACTTTAAAATCAATATAAAATATACATATCGATTAATACAAAAGTGATACTATGTAAATGGGTCATGTAACGACCCATATTTTTGATAATCAAAAATATTAAATTGAATAAGTCTTTAGAATTTAATATTGTGGGAAATTAAAATTAATGATTTATTAATGAAAAAATTTTTATTATATAATTTAATAATATTGATTGAATGTATTCGACAATTATTAAATATAATTTCAATCAATTGCAATAATAAAAGTTAATAAGGAATGAAATTAAATGTTGTATTAAAAAGAGAAATCATAGGTTATTTTATTTGATCTGTTTTGGCATGTACTAAGAAATCAATTAGTTAGTATGTAGATTTAGTAACCATTGGTTATAAATAATAAATTTCGAAATGTGTTAAATTACTAAGCTGTAACGATTGTTCTATTTTTATTTATTTGGTTCATCCGTGTAACAACAAGATATTTTCCGTCATTCGCATCCGCACATGTTGGACGTGAATTGCTCAAATTCCGCATTGTAAATAAATTTGGAGCAAATGAAATACAATCACAGAATCACAGACACAGAAATATCAGAATAACTCGCAGCAGAAATAAAAATACCATAGTAGTTCATGAAGCTACTATAACAAACTCTCAAAACATAATACATAATATTAGTCTGAAACATATACAATAGAAATCTCAAATACATAGAAGCTTATAAATACCAGAGCTGAAATAGAACAACAGAAACTGAAAGGAAATAGATAACTTGACAAGCAGAATCTCCAGCGATTCCTAGCTCCAGAAAAGAAATCCAAAGCTAAGCTATAAATACTCAGGCTGACCCGAGCGTAAAGTAAAACACAAAACACTCGAGTCAAGACAATATATACTTATATAATGTAAACCAACTCAAGTGAACTGTAGTAGAAATGCACAATAACTTAAAGGATGCTTGGGATCGCCCATCCTTTAAGAATCAGTTAAACAATAAATTAATTACATCCCGTGGTTAACATTTCAAAATGGTATTTTATACTTCAAAATCAAATATAATTTCAAAATTCAATATCATTCAAAATATCATATCTTCCAAACCACATTCATTTTTGTTTAATTTAAATACCATTACAAAACACATTTCAAAATAGTTTATATTTCGAAACAAATTACTTCATTTTAAATCATAAAATGAAGTTATTATATTTAATAATTAAATTATTAAATTTCCAAAATTTTAGTCTTTCAAAATTCATTTATTCACTTAATTTATTAAAACAGATGAAAATTCAACTTTCGCAGCATTTGGAAATTGCTACGGAAAGTTACATTCAAAACAGTTCAATTTAACAAAAGATAGCATTTAAAAATGCTGTAATAGGGCTACAATAGTTTCAAATAAAACTTAGTTAAATTCCAAAATTATAGCATTTAAAAAATTCTATAATAACCTTTAATTAAACTTAGCCATTTGGTTCATTATTATCAACTACAGCATTTACAAATGTTGTATTATCATTTACATTAGAATTAGTAGCATTTCAAAAATGCAAAATGCAGTTAATTAACTTCAAGTATTCAATATAATTTCACAAACAATCATATTTTTATTTAAATCATTTTTAGCTTATAAAATCATATAATTTCACTTTTAAAACAGTCATTCAAATACCCTTGTATTCATGATTTTATAAAGTTAAATCTCCATTCAAAAAAATCAAAATTTAATAATAATTCACTTATTAAATTCCAACATTAATTTTTAAATTCATTAAATTAAATTTAACTTAACATTTAAGTTTAAAATTTTCAAATATAACTTAATTTCATTTTTATTTACTTAACTTAAAATTCACTTTTAAGCCAAATTCACAAATTTCCAATTTTAGTTATATTTCCAAATTTCAACCTAAATATTCATTCATTTCACATTTTAACTTTATTCAAAAATCATTAATATATTATAAAAATCATTTTTAATTCATTTAATTCAAAATATCATAAATTTATCATATTTTAATATTTAATTTAAATTCTATTTATCACCAAATTATAATTTTCAAAATAACTTACATTTCAGATTTCCTAACTTTACCATTTATTTATTTCACTTATAAATTTTCAGAAAATCAATAATGCTTTACAAAAATCATTTTTAATCAAATTTAAATCAAAATATTATAATATTTACATTTCTAAAATAATTTAAATTTTTTAGAAAAACATATTTTAACAAGGGGTCTGTATTTCATTTTCTAACCTAGGTAAAGTGATACGGGTATATATCATTTCAACCCGTAATTTACAAAGAAAACCCGGGTTTGATCATTTCAAACCCGCAATCCCAAGTAAAAGAAAATAATTGAAAATCATTCAGGCCTATCATTTCAGCCCATAATGATTTTCTCCTATTCTAAAGTCCGTTCGGGTATGTATCATTTCAATCCATAGTGATTCTAGTCTACAGGGAACTTGCAGTGTGATAAACTGATGAAGGTAACAGAATAGAATGAAATAATAGTAACATATGATATAACGGGTGTAAATATAGCTGTGAACATCATATGAACATAATATACAGTTATAACAGGGTGATATGCAATTTACTGATTCAAAAGGGGTCAATTTACTATTTATATATGTACATATTGTCTGGTGAGAATAACTCACATGTTCAGAGCTGGAGATAGCTACCAAAGCAAACAATACAGACACTATGAAGGCACGACAATACGGAAATGAATTGAGAGTGGAGAGCCAAAGCTAATTATCTTGTACATATGAAACAAAACAATACATATAACATGAATTTCAAACCAAAATATGACATTAAACAAGCTAGAATTAAAGAACAACAATTAATCAAACACTTGCACTTGCTTCCACCATCACTATGCTCAGCCTATAGGGTGATAAGGTACTTCCATGGGGTGTATTTTGTCAGGTATGGGTCATATATGGTCGGCCTAGCAAGGGTAGTGAAGGTATGGAAGTTGCTATGTATGAAAATACAAGTACAAGGCAAACAAGTGGATTTTTGTGCAATTTCAAGCTTCGGGCAAGGCTACAAATGGCATGGCCAGACTTGTTGGAGGTTAGGAGATGGTGTGGCAGTGGTTTTGGTTCAGATATGGGCTGAAGAAGGTGGTGCAAAGGGCGGCTAAGGGTGTGGTGAAGTGGTGGAAGTTACAAGGTGTGAATACAAAGGGTTTAAGGCAAATAAGTGGCTTTTGTGCAACCATATGGCTCAACCAAAGGACCATTGGGCTCGACCCCTACTAGGTGAAGGTCGGGTGGGGTCTGGAGTGTTGACCAAAGGTGGTGGAGGGACTGGCGGCGGCGGCCAAGGAGGTGGTTTAGGTGAAAAATGAAGGGTATGTGCATAAATGGTTCGGCTAGGCTAGTTTCAAGGTGATTTTGCCACATTTGGTGATGATAGCTTCAAGGGGGCTCATGTCCTGGTCAAGTCAGAGGGAAAGGATGGTGGAGTGTCCACGGGCAGTGGTGGAGTTGGTCGGAGGAGGAGGTGGAGGAGTATGGCCAAGCAAAGCATGAAGAGACAAGTGCAAAACCATTAAAACAATGAAAAACAAAGGAGAAAGAGAAGAGATTTTTACCCAAACTTCTACAACAAATGGCCGTATGTTTTTTTTGAGTTTGAGAATGTTTTTGCTCGTGAAAAAGAAATGAAATGTGGCTGGAATAAAGGAGGAATGGTACGGCACAAATAAAATAAAGGAGTAGGTTGAGAAAATGAAAAGGCGGAATGTAAAAAGACTTTGGAAATATAAAGAGTCCAAAAACCTTTCAAATTCCCATCCATTTTCTTTTATAAGTTTAAATATATGAAAATAAATATAATTTCAGTTAAAATACGAAAATATAACAAATAAAAAAAAATATTAATTATATATAATTAAATTAAGAAAATAGCAAAGAAAATGTAAACTAGGCTAGAAAATTTGAAAATAAATGAAATGAACTTTGGAAAAATTTTGTGTACTTGAAAAATATTTATAAATAAAGATAAAGACACAAAAATAAAATGCATGCATAAAAATAAATAAATAAATTTTAATTAAATATAATTTAAATGAAGAAAATAGCAAAAAAAAATGGAAACTAACCTTAAAAATAGAAAATATATGCAATAAATTTTGGAAAAATTATTTTATCACTTTAAAAATATTAAAAGACAAAAATATACATAAAATAACATATTAACACATATTAAAATAAAATATAACAAAGAAAATATGATTTATATAATCTAAAATAGACAAAATTGTAAAATAAAACAAATTATACTCAAAATTGAAATGTGCATAACTTTCACAGTTTAAGTCCGTTTTCAACGAAACAAAAAGCAGTATTCAAGTTGTTAAATCTATTTCCATAATAAAAGATAAAATTTAGGAGTTTAAATATTTAAATTTGAAATTTAAAAGTCAAAGTTTGACCAGTTTGAACAGAAATTCATCATTCAGTAAAATATCCAATTTATACCTGTTTGAAATTATAATTCACATAATAATCAACACTTACATTTAAAAATGTGAAAATTTTGAAATAAAACAAGTTTAAAAATAATTTCAAAACAAAATAAAGTCAAATATTAAAATATATGAAAAATCTAGGGTTGTTACAATCCGTTTTGAAATAATTTGGTAATCAATGAGAAATTAACGTAATTCAAATATTGAAATTAATATGAAAAAAGACGTTAATTGTAGGGTAAGAGGGTAATAATTGAAAACTTATGTTAATAAATAAATTGCACAAGGAACTGTTGATTTAATATAAAAGACATGTAAATCAAAAATAAAGAATAAGTTGGCATTTAAATTATAATAAATGAGGATTTTATTACTATTGTAATTTAATGTTGGAAGTAATGTAATGTTTAAAATTTGAAATTAAAATGGAAAAATTGAATTTCAAAAAGATCATTAAATTTTTATGTAATCGAGAGTGATGAATTTTTTTAATTAAATTGATTTTAAAATAGATTATTTTAATTGACATGAAAGTTAGTCTTTTTGGGTACTGTCTCGGATTTCGATGAAACCAGTTCCATCGGATTCGTAAGAGCGAATTATTATAGGATCTCAGGTTTCGTAAAGATCATACTTATCGTTTGATCGTGCGAGCTTGAAACACTTAGAAATCAATTAAAGGAATTTAAATGAATATAATTTGATTTTAAGAGCTAACTTTTATATACAATAGAATTAGGGTTTGAAATTAGTTCCATTGAGTTTAAAAATATTGAAAACCTATATTTCGACATATACGATGACCTACTTTCATTTCGAGAATGAAACGGGCTTTTCAGGTCTTTGTTAGGGCTTTGATCCAACAATCTGTTCCATCCATTCTTATCCTTCTCTGCACATATATATATACGTGTATGTATATATATATATATATATCCGTGTGTGTGTGTGTGTTGTTATAAACCCTAGAAGCTTCTATTCAATTTTCTGCATGTAGAATTTTCATTCTCACCTGCTCCTCCTCAATGGTGAATAACCTAAACCCTAAAATTACAATTTCAAATCAAATTGAAAAATCCAAATTTCTCAAACCCTATCATATAATAAATCATCGTGAAGCTCTTGACGAACAAAACCAGCCTCTGTAATTCGTTTCTCGATTGGGGGCTCTATTTGTTCAAAAGTTAGTAAAACATTCTTGGTCGTCCGTTGCAGCGTTTGTAATTCGACGGTGGATCGTCGACCAATCGACGATTGGAAAGCGCTAGCCTGAGAGGAGAATGAGACGAGTTCATCATGTGGTCCGATCATCGTATCGGCACTCAATTTCACTAAAATCAAGGCCAAAGAGGCGGCGGCGGCTTGATTAGGGCGTCAGAGGACGTTGCGCATGGCTTGAGGGGGTGGTTGGAGGAGGCCTAGGCGGCGCGGTGACCAAATCTGGTGGAAGATAAGCAGAGTTGGCGCAGCATCGACGTGGAAGAGGCGGCTTTGGGTTGTTCGAGTTGGCGTACGTGCTATAAGGGTTTAGAAGGAGATGGTATAATTTGCGTATTTTCCCTTATTTTAATTTTAATTCCAATTTAAATTTCAAACTTCTAATGTGAATAACTTTTACATACGAACTTCGATTAACACGCGGTGTCTTCCATTCGATTTGTTTCAAAATTCCTTACAACGAGGAACTTGTTTGGTTGAATTTGGAGACTGTTGAAATTTTTGGTTTTTACTGGATTTTTAATCTGCTATAAATCAAAGGTGGACGATCTAACCCACTCACGCAATACTAAATTTTCTTATGTTGGCGGAGTTAATTTTGTGAAATATAAGAATGTTATTGGTTGCTATTTGATAGTTTAAGTTGACATTTTGATTGAAATTCAATTTTTTGAATTAAATTTCCATTTAAATTAATATTGAAATTGAATTGCTAGTTAAATACTGATATTGATAACCAGTAAATTGTTATGAATTTTTGGCTGATTTGAATATTGATTGTGATGGATGTCTATTTGTTGACATTTTGGATGATTGGATGTTTATTTATTTTTTATATCCCTGTTATCACTCTGTATATTAAGTGATGGCATATAAACTGTTACTTGAATTATTCCGAATAAATTAAGAAATAGGTTCAAATGTTATATAACTATGACATTTTGATTTGGATTGAGATGATATATATCCATCCATGTAATTAAATTGAAATAACTGATCGCTTGGCTATATGGTAGAAAATTATTTACGGAGACCGAATTGGTTAAATTATATAGTTTTAAAATCTTGGATTTGTATTTTGATTAAATGATATTATTTTAAAGGATATAAATGGTGGATTTATATGAATTGAAATATTCCTAATCCAAGCTTTGAAATGTTGCAGCTGAAATTGGTTTTAAGGAAATTGTTTTAAAGAATTGAATTGAAAATGTGAAGTTATAATTGATATATGACTTTAATTTTGGAAATTGAATTATTTTAAAGATTTGGATCAAAAAATTGGACAATGAGATTTAATTTATTTAAGTGCTTTAAATTAGTAAATTGAAATTGGACATGAAATCGATATGAATTGGAATGGTTTAAAATAAGAATTGGATTGAAATTTAAATCATTGAATTAAGTTACTGAATCGAATTTGAAGTTAAAATTGAACGTTTTGAAAATTGAAGTTAATTCGAATTGAAATTGAAATCAAATTTATTTGAAACTAAATCGAAATCGAGTCAATTCAATTGAAAGATTGAAAATTTAACTTTGTTGATTTTTATTTGGCATGGGCCCAAATTCGTCGAAATGGAAAGAAACAGTTTGACTTGATATCATTTTCAAAATTAATTATTTTAGTATAAACTGCTTAAAATCTATTCTTTCTAATATTCAAATATTTAGATATTCCAAAATATTTTACTATATAAGCCATTTTCAATACTCAAACCATTTTATATTAAATTGTTTTAAATCTCTAAACTATTTAAACTATTTATAACTATTCAAACGATTTTCTAAAGTTTTAAATTGTGCAAAGTTGGAATATTTATATTTAAATCATTGATTTAAATGCGAATGTGGTTAAATGAGGTTATAACCTAACTTGGAATTTGAAATGATATTTTCAAGTGCAAATGACATATTGAGTAAATATGGTATTTTGAAACAAAGTGATATTTTGAAGTAATAGGATATTTTGATATCAAATATGAATCGTTTTTTGAAATGTAAAAAAACCAACTGGTGTGAAAAATGATGTTCGGTTGTTAAAAGATTAAGGTCTTTTATTGGCATACTCTCTGTCAATATTGGAACCACTTTAACAACTGTGTACGGGGTGGATGATATTGAATGAAGTGGTTGGATTTGATGAACGTTTGCTGGATTTGAAGAAAGAGAATAATGATGGATGACCTCGATACTTGTGCCAATTAGAAATGACTAAGACATGAGCTTATGTTTGGCCAAGGGGTTCGCAACTTTTAGGGGCCGTCACCTTTTCATATTATTATATTGATTTTAGACTTGATCGGTGCACCTTGATTTGATTTTGAGGACGGTGGACTAGGTGGGCGGTCGTAGCTACGATGTATTATCACCGGCCATAAAGAGTAAACTGGTAGAATCCTACCTTGAACATTGCCTCACATGCATTGTCATACTTTTATCCTTATACGCGATCGCTACAATTTTGTTTTTGTGTTGTCTTATCACGGTGTCTCCCTGACTACCGACGTCACTGGTGGTGTCAAAGGCTAATTGTGAGACAATGATTAAAAATGTGTTAACATACGTGAGGAAGGTAATCAAAAAAGAAAGAAGAACTTATCTTCTTTAACTCTATAGTTCTTCTTTCCCGTGCTATCAAGATCAGGAGAGAGGCTTTGCGCAAGAAAGAATATATTAGGGGGATTAATGTAAATCCTTAATGCTAAGAAATATATTTATTTTGTTGATTAGACACTACATATATAGCGTATCTTACTACATATAGATAGTTTAATGGATCCTTAGAAAATGGAGAATCTCATAACATCTTTTAAGTTATTGCATGCACGTTATACATTGGATATGAGATGTAAAAGCCCGTAAACCTCTCTGAAGCAATTACACTTATAGTGCTTGCTGTTGATTTAACTCACATAAGAACTTTTAGTTTTGGCTCGAGTGTTTTGTCTTTTCATTACGCTCGGGTCAGCCTAAGCATTTCAGTGTTTGAAGATAT
Organism: Allium cepa; assembly: GCA_030765085.1. Classification (NCBI taxonomy): domain Eukaryota; kingdom Viridiplantae; phylum Streptophyta; class Magnoliopsida; order Asparagales; family Amaryllidaceae; genus Allium; species Allium cepa. Next base: position 252,918,800 of record CM060928.1, read on the forward strand.
TATTCCTTGATGATGAAGATGGAGTTGCTAGACCGTATTTACTATTATTATTCCGCTACATCATTTTGGTGTGTTGTTGATTGTACTCTGATTATGTTGTAAAATTTGTGTGATCAAGTGTATATCGTAAAACAGCTTCATGAACTGTTTATTTGATTATTATATTTTCTTATTTCGCTGTGAGATTCTATATTTTTTTTCTTCTTTTCTCTTATTTTTCTTATTAAACCCCATTGACAATCCTCCACTTTGAATGGTTTGAGTTAGACTGTGTGGGTTATTGTTGATTTGAATCATTTAAAAAGGTGGGTCGTCACAGCTGGTATCATAGCTTTGGTTTAGAGATACCTTAGCCCGTTGAGGGTTAAACTCATCAGAGATAAGGTTACTACCCAAGAATGAGTTTGAGATTTTGTGTGTGTGTGTTATGAGAGAGCGTATTTGTTAGTGTTATAAAAGTGTATTTATATTATGTTAATTTGTTTTGTTGAGTGTTTATAAATTACAGTCGGTACATAAGACGCTATGATATCGAGGATTTCTAAACACTTGAACATGGTAGATCGACATAATATTATTTTTAAATAGGTCAATGAAATAATTTTACCTGGTACTATATTTTGTATTTAAAAGAATAATTTTTCATAAATTAATATTGTTATTTTGTTATGTTGTTTGTTAGGAAATGATAATACTTAATTATTGCCATTTATTGTTTGGTTAGTCAAGGTTCTTAAAATCATTAACTATTGTATGTTTTACCAATAAAATGAATATAAATTAATAATTTGAGAACTTAAATTCCGGTGTTTGAAATTAGTTTTTAAAGATGTTGGAAAAATAATATTAGTATTATTTGGAAGTATTTTTTAGAAGAAATGTTTTAACAGAATTTTGAAAAGGAAGTAAGTCATGTACTCCTCTCTCTATCGCTGGAAAATAATTTTGGTGATGACGGCCGAAACGTAGACATTCATTTTTGAGTGTCAAAGTGGGGGAGGCTACTTAGTAGCTTTGCTATGCATTCGATAAACAAATTTGATTTAGAATTTCTAAATATGATTTAGATATATATAAATGATATGCGTATATGCTTTATTTCAAAATGATTTAAAATAAATCCTGTATTTGAATTCTTAGGTTCCTGTTAATTAATGATTTCCAGTTGTAGAAATAATGTGAAATTTTAATAGTTAGAAACTTCTAAAATGAAAAATAAGAAATTAAAGTTAAAGTGTTTAAATAAAATATGAGAAGTTAAATTTTAATAGTTGTAAATTATCAAACATTCTTGCTAACTAAATTGAATAAGATAAATTTGTATAACACTCAATTACATTCTAAAAACATATATAAAACTTACCAGAAATGTTTTATTACAAATTGTTATTTAACATTTCAAGTAAAAGCTTAATTAACAAAAATGCTTCAAAATGAATATATGTTTATAAATAAAATAATTAAGATGTTACAAGAATATTATAAACTTAAGTTAATGTTTTGAAGTGATTTATAATTAAATTGAATAGTAAAAAGTGAATATTATTTAGTTAAATGACTATAAACTTAAGAAATGCTAAAACGAATCATAAATAGATTTAGTATTAAAATAAATACTATATATGAAGGAATAAAAGTAAATCAAAAAAAGTTAAAGAAACTTCAGTATGAATTGATTCATTGGTGAATATTAATATTAGATGGAAATCAAAGTTACATAATGATAAATACGAATTAAATTGCAGAGAAACAAATGTGATACTTTGATAATTTATTCATTGATGATCTTAAATATTGAATGAGAAATAATTTGTTTAAGTAAATGAATGGAAATTTATAAAAGATAATCTTGTATGAATGAATGAGAATTGAAAATAAATGGAAAGTAAATGATGTGTTAAAGAAGTTAATAGAACAAATTTAAATAATAGTTAATTTCCTTATTGTTTTGGCTTATGGGAAGTTTAGGAAATGATACTTCAAATTGTTTAAGGTTGTATGAATAATCTATTGAGTAATTATCCAAGGTTGTTGAGCATTAGGTATACTCGGTAGTTAACTTATCATCCTTTTATGATGAATAGTTTTTGAATATGGACAAACCGTTAGTTTTAGTTGCTATGGATGAATGATGAATTCTTTTGTTGCATATAATGGTTGCATTTTTTTTGTTTGTATATGATTATTATATAGTGTGTTGCTTGTGCTACTAATTAAAACAACTAGAATATTACTCTTTTACATAATTCTAACTCTTTTGGATTATGTAAGTAAAATGCAGGTTTATGAAAGCAATAACAGTTGCTTTTGGTCTCATAACTAAAGTCTATTTGTTCGACAAATAGATACATTTTTGGATTATTATTTTGGAGCGATATTTTTATTGTTTTTCCCATGGTTTGGAATGTTTTATTTTTGAAATGTGATATGTACAATGTAATTATTGATATTATTGCGGACCTATCCGCGCAAAGGAGATGCTGCTGCATTTTTTTGAGAACTTAGGACTTAGAAAATTTTACGGAAGTTGAGTTATTTTCAAATTTATATTAAGCTATAATATGTAAATTAATTTTTTTAAATTGATTTTTTTGAATAACATATATCAAACCTCTTGATTCTTTCTTGTTTCATTTCGGAGACAAAAATTTTTGAGTGGGAAAATTGTAATGACCTGTATTTTTTGTAATTTAAAATATTAAATTAAATAAGACTTTGGAATTTAATATTGTGAGAAATTAAAATTAATGATTTATTAATGGAAAAATTATTATAATATAATTTAATAATATTGATTGAATGTGGGTGGCAACTATTAAATGTAATTTCAATCAATTGTAATAATAAAAGTTAATAAGGAATGAAATTAAATGTTGTATTAAAAAGAGAAATCATAGGTTATTTTATTTAATTGGTTTTGGCATGTACTAAGAAATCAATTAGTTAGTATATGGATTTAGTAACCTTTGGTTGTAAACAATAAATTTTGAAATGTGTTAAATCACTAAGCTGTAATTCTCATTCATTTGGTTCATCCGTTTTGAAATAATTTGGTAATCAATGAGAAATTAACTTAATTGAAATACTGAAATTAATATGAGAAAAGATGTTATTTGTAGAATAAGAATGTAATGATTGAAAACTTATGTTAATAAATAAATTACACAAGGAACTGTAATATAAAAGACATGTAATCAAAAATAAAAGAATATGTTGGCATTTAAATTATAATAAACGAGGATTTTATTACTATTGTAATTTAAAGTTGGAATTAATATAATGTTTAAATGTGAAATTAACATAGAAAAATTGAATTTCAAAAAGATCACTTTCTGTGTGACCAAGAGTGATGAAAATTGTTAACTTTTAAATTTGAATTTAAAAGTGATTAAATTGATTTTAAAATAGATTGTTTTAATTGACGTGTAAAATTGGTCTTTTGGACACTGTCTCAGATTTCAACGAATCCAGTATCATCGGATCCGTAGTAGTGAATTATTGTAGGTTCTCAGGTTGAAATGCAAACCAGTGCAGCGTTGAAATGCACCTTCATCTTCGTTTCTTTTAAGGCGGTTAGGGTCAAAAAAGGCAATTTTCATGCCATCCAAACAACTTGGCGGTATATTATTTTCCTTTCCCTCTCATATTTACCTATTCTCAAAATCCCTTTTCCTCATGTTCTCACTTGCAAAGCCCTAAATTCCTCATCCGACTTCTAATCGAGCCATGGCTAATTAATTCGTGGCATCAAGAAATCATTCGTCGCTCTATCGCAGCCGTTCTTTAGTTAATGACGAGAGAGACTTGAGGATTTGCTAAATCTATTGGAACCAAGTTCACGTAAGTAAATTTTATTAGTTAATGGATGGCAACTGAATGTTTTTGTTTTGCTTTCTTTTAATCTAAAATTTATGTGGTTTATGCAGTTTTGTGTTTCAAATGGAAGTTTTATTGAAAGGTGACATCTCCTTTGATTTAAAGTATGTAATTTTGGGTATAATTGAATCTGGGGTTGTCATGGATCCAGTGATAGTGAGTTTTTGATCCTTATGCAAGTTTTCTTTTATTTCCATTTAGGAGTTTCAATTTATGTTGTCATGAACCTTTAACTAAATTTTTTATATTGTTATATAAGTATATTATTCCAAAAATGATAAAGCATTGGATGAAATATTCATGTTATATGACTAGATTATATACATTATTTGTTCAACTGGGATTTTCCCCTATGTACGCTACTTAACTAAATACTCTTAATGATATTTGCATACATACCCTTTTTATTAGCTTGCATTTTTCACTTAACTGTGTTCAAATGGACTTTCACTACCTTAATTCTATCAATATGCTGCAACATTAAGCCAGACTTTTATCTTTCAGGCAATAGTACCACCATACCATTATGCCACTATTTTATTTTAAGATCACCAGGCGAGTTGAAGTATATCAATTTTGAAACGACCCGAAAATTTCGTTAACTAAATTTGTCATATTTTCCATAATTTTTAATAAAATGAATGTTAGGAATTTGGTGTTGCCGTTTGTTCTTATTAAAGGTTAACAATTTAAAATGAGATTTTCAATTCAATAAAATAATGTAAATATTGTGGTTTAATTTTTGAATGGAATATGTGAAAACAAGAGTAATTATGGAATAATATGTTATTTATTTAGAGTATTGAATAAAAAAATTTGTAAGCCAATTTTAATTAATGGTAATAATGCGATATAAGCTAATAAATTTGATCTCAATGCGATAACCATTTAATGAAGGTAATGAAACAGGATTTAGGAAAATGTATACTAGGTATAAATCAAATAGAAGGAAACAAACGTATATATCGAGATTTATGAATAAATACTTTGGATAGTAATTGAATGTACAGTAATGGTAATTTAAAACCTATTTATAGTAAGACTGCATAAGATTCAGTAAATTAAGTGGTGGAAAGATTTTTCCTAGATATACTTTGAAGATGTGAAATTAAAGGTGAATATTAAAATTGGTTAATGTAAAATAACATTGATTAACCGTAAATGGGAATAAATTTGAAAAATAAAAATTTATGTTACAAGTGGGTGAACGTAAAGATAAGGGTTAAGAGTGTTGGAATAGGTATATTAGAATAACTATAAAGTGTAAATGTAATTATTGAAGGAAAATAATTGGTAAACGGGGTTTGGGCTAAGGAAATGTTATTGATTGTTTTGAAACCTTATTTATTATGGGAAATTAATTTAGCATAAGCAAAACCAATGCAAATATCTAATTTATCAGTAAAGCAATAATAATAAATAGTAATCAATGCAAATTTATGTAACAATAGAATGTGAAATTTGGGGAATAGACGCAAAGTATATATGAGTTGCTAAAAGTATGCATAATAAGTGCAAATTTAATAAATCAATGTCCTGTAGAGGTTGGAGTATGGTTAGTAATAAAAGTTTTAAAGGAAAAAAAAACTTTAATTTATAAATGAAAATCAATGCATTAAATTAGGTGTAACTGAATGCATGTAAATAATTTTGTAAGAATAAGTTAATAAACAATTTATTTGTGCATACCCGATTTAATTGAAATAACAGAAAAGACAAGAACTTGATTTGCCTAGGTATATATATATATATATATATATATATATATATATATATATATTGATAAACTATAACTAAATAGAAAGTTTGGTAGTAAATAGGATATAAGAAGACAAAGGCAACTAGTAAATTAATAAATGAATTCATAATAATAAGTAGTAATTAATGCATATATATTTGGCATTAGTGATAATTACAAAACTTTACCCATTTATCTAATTTATTTAATTAAATCTAAATCTATGACAACATTGTTGTAATGATGGTTGTAAGTGAATTTGAATGTAAAAGGGTAACAATTATTTAGGTTAACCATTTTGAGTATGTTAAGTTAAGAATGGCAATCGATTGAAATAAATCTAAATTAATTATTTTGTTTTGGTTAATGTGTTCTAGTTAATAAAGGGGAGTTTATAAGAAATGAAGCATGCACTAATGACATGTATTATAATTCAAATGTTATTTATACCCATAAAAGTGTCTATTTACCGAATAGAAAGATTTTAAATCAATAAGCGAATTTATCGAGGTTCCAATTTATAATTTATAACATTTAATGTAGACTCAATTACAATTAATTGACTTAAATCGTGCAGTTAGCGTAGATTTGTTTTGTAATTGGAGTAGTTAATTCTATAAGATGAAGTTAATGCTAATTGGACCATTTGTTGATATAGATTATAGAAAGCAAGATGTATAAATTTAATTAAAGTATCAACATTCAACAATTGTAATTATTGAAAATTAAAATGGAATTTGAGGATAATAAGGTGAAACCATGAACAAATGTTAGTGCATCCTTATTACTGGTAAAAGATGAGTATATAAAAGTTTGAAAATCAAAAATAGGTTTTTGAAAACTTAATTTATAATTTCTAAATATAAGGAAGTGGAGAAATTAATAAAATTGTGGATATATTTTGAAACGTAAACGACACGTCTAGATTTACATTTTTAAATACGTTTAAAATAAAATGTAAATGATAAGGAATTTATGTATTTCCTAAATCCGTAACGTGTGTAATTAATATTTTTATCTTTTGGGACCACTTCCGTTTGCACGTTAAAATTCATGCACACCTATTCTTTTGCGATCTATCTATAAATAGACGATTATAAACCCTAGCCTTCATTCTATTCTCTTTTGCTGTACATTCATTTCTTCAACTCTGTCTCTTCCTCAATTGATGCAATTCTAGATCCAAATTCAAAATTCAAATCAGATAAAAATTCAAAGTTCCCAGAAAATTTCAAAATTTTTTGTGTTGTAGTTTTCATCAATACGAATCTACGTGCAGTTTCTGTTTGTGCATTTGAGGCTCGAGTCAACCTAAAATTTCGGTCAAAGGCATGAATTTCGAAACCCTAAGCATGAAATTGGGGGTTATCGATTGAGGCGACAATCGAGCAATTGCGTTCTGGGTTTTGTGGAGGAAGGCTTGTGGAGTCGTTTGACAGTGGTCTCGTGAGCTAAGACGACCGGAGGCAGTTGGAATTGGCGAATTAGGGTTTGAAAACCCTAGCTTGGAGGCGGCGGCGGCGGCCAGGGAGGCGCGCGCTGGCATAGGGGGAAGCGGCTCGATTGGCGTAAGCGGCTTGTCGAATAGTGGTCCGTGGTGGTCGTGATTCACGGTCAAAGGGGAGGAGACTGGAGATTGATGGGTTCTGTAATTTGCGTGCGACCTATAGGAGAAAACGCATGAGAAAGGGGTGGGAGAAGGAGATGACGTGGCTCTATTTAGGTTTTGTTTTATTTTTATTTTATTTTGTTTTCAAATCGTTTATATTGAATATCTTTTTCATACGATCTCCGATTCACGCGAAATTTCTTTTGTTAGGATCGTAATTAAATTTCAGATCTGTTGACGCTGGTTTGGACTGATTTGGAGACCGTCGAATTTTGGGTTTAAATCGAATTTAAATTCGATTTAAATTCAAAAAGGTGAGTGTTTTAACCCACTCACAACTTCTAAAAGTTTTTATGTTTGTTAAATTTATTTTAGATATGAGTAGAGATTTATTTATGACTGTTTGACATGTTTTATTCATCATATCTTTTAAATCGCATTTATTTAATATAATTGTTCGTCAAATTTTATTACCGCATATAGATTGACAGTTATAGTTATTTATTTGCAGATAAACTGTTAGTTTAATAGTTGTTAAATTTATTTTTGAATATAACTGCCAGTTATTACCTGTTATATATTATCGGATATATATATTGATATTTTTTTGTTATTGGATGATGATTGTGATTTGGATGATGGATGATGATGGATGAATGGATGTTTTATTTTATATCATTAAACTACAAGTTATCATGCATTTTTCGTTCCATTCGGGATTGTGGTTTGAAATGATATACAACCGCAAATTTTTATTTTAAATTTGCGGATTGAAATGATAAACATCCGTATCATTTGACCATAGGATAGAAAATTATATACAGGCACCGTGGTCTATATAGAAAATATTTTAAAGTGATTTCTATGGTTTGGATGGGATACGGTTTATAAATTTTTTTAAGTTTTGATCTTTTATAAATATTATTCTTCTACATATATACATATGAAGTTAAAATTTTTGAATTTAGGCTGTGTATAAATCTGTTAAATAAAAATGGAAAAATTGAGAAAATGGAATTTGATAATTTATATTATATGTTTAAGTTTGAAAATTTTAAGGTATGATATTTATAACTGGAGTTTTTCCAAGATAAATTTAAATGAATATTCTAGTATAATTAAATTTAAGGAAATATTAAATTTCTAGGAATTGGAGTTGTATTTATAGATTTTTTATGTGAATATTCAAGACTAAATAATAGAACAATTGATTTGTTGAAAGAATAAAATTCCAACTTTAGTTTTGAAATATTAATACTCCAAATGGATATATATATATATATATATATATATATATAAAGATTGAAATGGTTTTGAAACTTGAAAGTGATATTTAAATTATGGTTTAGACTTTAAATAAGGAAATATATTTGTAAAGCCATGGAAATTATTTTTCTTTAAAAAATAACCTTAAAGTCAAACCATTTATTTTATATACCGTTGAATATCCAAACCATTCAAGTTTTATAAGTTATGGTTTTAAAACTATGAATTTTCGAAATATTATGCTTTGAAAGTATAATTCAAATGTTTGGTTTCCAGATATTATAGATTTTAAAGCAGTATGATTTTTGAAAAAGAATTATATTTGGATAAAATGATATCATATTGTTTGGGTTTTAAAATGAGATCGTATTCATAGTTTTTGAAATGGAAATTTTTATTCTGGTTTTAAGTATAAACTATTTTTAAATGTCCGCGGTGTTATAATAACGATGGGTTGGCAAAGAGACTGGGATCGGATATGGACATACTCTCTGTCGATACCGAAAACCACTTTGACTAACCGTGTACGCGGTGGAGATTCCAGAATGAAGTAGGTTGGTGGCGACGTTTCCTGTAAGGTAAATACGTTGACCCAACTCTTGTGAGTTGGCATAAGGTGGCTAAAACAGGAGCGATCGATGGGTTAATGAGGTCATTCCTCTGATCGGACACTCCTTTTCGATATTATACTTTGACTTTGGATTGATTCAATGGCCACTTTTACTTTTATTTTGGGGGAGTTTGTCCGAGGTGGGCGGCAGCTGCGCGTTTCCATCGGCCCGTAAGCGTAATTGGTATATCTACCCTGGCATTGCCTAGTTGTGCCGTGTCACCTACCATACCGAGCCTTGTACGAGTTTGGATTTCTCCCGTAGCCCGTGTGGTATCCTCTGGTGGCTTCCCGATCAGGAGGGACTATGATATTGGATGGACTACTGGGACTATTACGTGTTAAGGTGGAAAATGTAAAGCCTTAATGCTATTTAAAAGTATGTTTATTTTATAATTAGACACTATTATAATAGCGCAGTATACTACATAGTAAATAGTTTAACGGATCCTTAGGAGATGTAAATCCTGAGCATCTCTTGAGTTACCGCACTCATATTTATTTCTGTTAGTTTAACTTACATAAGATCTTTTAGTTCTGACTCGAGTGTTTTTGTCTTTTCAAATTCGCTCGGGTCAGTCCGAGCGTGTCAGGATTTGAAGATTTAGCTTTGGAGGATGAAGACGAAGATTTGTATTATTATTATTTATACTATTGCACCACACTCACATTGTTCCGCTGCATTGGTATTTATTGGTATGTGAACTCTGATATTAAATTGTATAAAGAAGAATCAAAAGTTTTGTAAACAGTTTTATAAACTGTATATTTTATTATTATATTTTATCCTTCCGCTGTGAGATTCTATTTTGTTTTATTTCTTCTCCGTTTTTTTCTTATTTACCCATAACAATCCGCCCTTTCGTATGGTTTGAATCGACATGTGTGTCGGTTTTAAGCGTGCGAAAAAGGCGGGATGTTACATCTGGTATCAGAGCTTTGGTTTAGCGATAAACCTTGGCTTTGTGGGGTTTGACTCTTTGTTAATAAGGTAGTAATACCCTATGGGAGTCGCTGAGTGTATATATGAGAGTGCGTATTTGTTAGTGTTATAAAAAGATTTTGATATTGTGTTAATCTGTTCCGTTTTGTATTTCATAAATTCTGGTTGGTGCATGAGACGCTATGACATCAATAGGGATTTCTAAACACTTAATAGGACAGACCGACATAATAATTGTTTTAAATATAGGTAAATGAAATAATTTTGCCTATTATATTTTCTATATATAAAATAAATTTTTTAAATGATATTATTTATATATATATATATATATATTTTGGTTGCAGTAGATTTGGTTGTTAGGAATAAAATTTTAAATAATAGGTAAAATGAGATTGAAACTAAAATCAATGAAATTTGAAAATTTTAGAACTTGAGTCCGGGATTTTTCAAAATTTGCTTTCAAAGGATTTATGAATTATAATAATTTTGTTATAAGTATTTTCTTATATAAATATTTAGTATAATTCGGAAGAATTGTCTTAAAGAAGATTTTGGAGAAAATAAGTGCCGTACTTTTCTCTCTGTCGCTGGAAAATAATTTCGGTGATGGCGGCCGCATCATCGACATCCATTTTCGAGTTTCGAGGGGGAAAGGACACTGTAGTAAATTCTACTGCAGATTTATTTTGAAAATATCTAAAATTTTAATTGTTTTACAAATAATTAGAGGTATATAAGTTATAACAATATATCTATCTATTATTTTAAAATAATTTGAAATTTGACCCGGTATTTAATTCTTAAATTTCCATTAATTAATTGTTTAAATTATTTTAGTGGAATAAAAGGTAAGTAATTAATGAATTGAAATCTCTAATTTAGGCAAGAAATTTAATGCAAAGTTATAAATGGGAATTAAAGGAAATTAGAAATATGTAACATAGAAGAGTAATATTGTCGAACATTAAATTTAATTAGAAGATGAGATAAAACTTGTATAAGTTCTTTTGCATTTTCTTTAACACATATAACTTACCAAATATGAAAAGTTGAAATGTTAAATAAGAGATTGGAATATAATATTATACAAGTAGAAATTTTGGAAATAATGAAGTATTCAATGAATTGCTATTATAAATGAGAATTTAATGGCATAAACTTAAGTTATAATTGAAATTTTACCATAATTAAAGGTAAGTATTATAAATAGGTGATTTTAAACTTAAGTAAATAAAACGAAACTCTTTAATAAATAAGGATTGATGTGTATGGTTATAAAATTTAGTATGATTTAAATGCTACTAGTTGAATAAAATGGAAAGTAGGTAATATAAATAAATGACTGTAAACCTTAGGTAATAAATTAATAAAATCCTTTATTTATAAGAATGGAGGTTATAAGGTTAAGAATTTAAGTGTAATTAAAAAAGGTTACTGTAATTTAATATAATAGCATGTAAGCATTTAATAAATGATTGAATTTGAGAAGTGCATTAAATGTAATACAAATAAAAGAGGCTTACATAACCTAAATAAAATAAAAATGAATAATGGTAAGTAATAAGTAGAAATAAGGAAACAACCATTGAATGAGAAATAAAATTTGAAGTTTGTTAGAAATAAATGTAAATTATAAAAAGGGAAAATTTATGTGGGTTGAATAAAAGAAAGGAAATCAAACAATTAAAGTATGTAATGAATTTATATAAGTTGAATTGATTTGTTGGTTTAAATCGATATTGTTTACTTTATAGTTGGCTGGGTAAGGAAATTTGAAGTTGTTGGATGAATAAATAATCTATTTTTGTCCCATCTAAGACTGTTGAGTAAATGATGCACTGCATAGTTATTTTTCATTCCGTACCATTTCAAGTTTTGAACCCGAACAACTATTTGCTTGTTTGATTGAATGGTTGTTTTGTTTTGTTGTGTATACTGTTTGTCGAAATTGATGATTGTGTATTTATTGTTGTTAGTAGTTGAAACCATGAAAATATTTCACTTTATATAAATAGTTAACCTTTTTAGATTATATAAGTGAAATGCAGGTATGGAAGCAATTGTTACTGCTTTTGTTTCCATAAATTAAGCGTAATTTGCCCAACAAATAGGTACGTTCCCGGTTTACGTTTTGTAGCGCTATTTTTATATATTTTCCCGTGTTGGGATATACTATTTTGAATATTCTATATGATACTTTGTTATATTTTGGTATTATATTTTCCCGAGCCTCTCCGTACAAAGGAGACTCTGTCAAAATTTTCCGTAAATTTTGGACTTAGAATTATGTTGAAAATGTTTTCCAAACTTTAATTATTTAAGTATAAAAGGATATAATGATTACAAAACGGGTATATTTTATTTAAGGTAATAAATTTAGTAAATTACTGTTTATAAGTTAAATATTTTGAATAATATGTATTGTTATTTAATTCTTTCTTCTCCCTTCTTTTCCTTTTCGGGGACGAAAAGTTTTGAGTGGGGGAGAGTGTAGCGACCCGAAAATTTCGTTAACTAAATTTGTCATATTTTCCATAATTTTTAATAAAATGAATGTTAGGAATTTGGTGTTGTCGTTTGTTCTTATTAAAGATTAACAATTTAAAATGAGATTTCCAATTCAATAAAATAATGTAAATATTGTGGTTTAATTTTTGAATGGAATATGTGAAAACAAGAGTAATTATGGAATAATATGTTATTTATTTAGAGTATTGAATAAAAAAAATTGTAAGCCAATTTTAATTAATGGTAATAATGCGATATAAGCTAATAAATTTGATCTCAATGCGATAACCATTTAATGAAGGTAATGAAACAGGATTTAGGAAAATGTATACTAGGTATAATCAAATAGAAGGAAACAAACGTATATATCGAATTGATTTATGAATAAATACTTTGGATAGTAATTGAATGTACAGTAATGGTAATTTAAAATCTATTTATAGTAAGACTGCATAAGATTCAGTAAATTAAGTGGTGGAAAGATTTTTCCTAGATATACTTTGAAGATGTGAAATTAAAGGTGAATATTAAAATTAGTTAATGTAAAATAACATTGATTAACCGTAAATGGGAATAAATTTAAAAAATTAAAATTTATGTTACAAGTGGGTGAACGTAAAGATAAGGGTTAAGAGTGTTGGAATAGGTATATTAGAATAACTATAAAGTGTAAATGTACGTATTTATAGCAACATGAATTATTGAAGGAAAATAATTGGTAAACAGGGTTTGGGCTAAGGAAATGTTATTGATTGTTTTGAAACCTTATTTATTATGGGAAATTAATTTAGCATAAGCAAAACCAATGCAAATATCTAATTTATCAGTAAAGCAATAATAATAAATAGTAATCAATGCAAATTTATGTAACAATAGAATGTGAAATTTGAGGAATAGACGCAAAGTATATACGAGTTGCTAAAAGTATGCGTAATAAGTGCAAATTTAATAAATCAATGTCCTGTAGAGGTTGGAGTATGGTTAGTAATAAAAGTTTTAAAGGAAAAAAAAAACTTTAATTTATAAATGAAAATCAATGCATTAAATTAGGTGTAACTGAATGCATGTAAATAATTTTGTAAGAATAAGTTAATAAACAATTTATTTGTGCATACCCGATTTAATTGAAATAACAGAAAAGACAAGAACTTGATTTGCCTAGGTATATATATATTGATAAACTATAACTAAATGAAAGTTTGGTAGTAAATAGGATATAAGAAGACAAAGGCAACTAATAAATTAATAAATGAATTCATAATAATAAGTAGTAATTAATGCATATATATTTGGCATTAGTGATAATTACAAAACTTTACCCATTTATCTAATTTATTTAATTAAATCTAAATCTATGGCAACATTGTTGTAATGATGGTTGTAAGTGAATTTGAATGTAAAAGGGTAACAATTATTTAGGTTAACCATTTTGAGTATGTTAAGCTAAGAATGACAATCGATTGAAATAAATCTAAATTAATTATTTTGTTTTGGTTAATGTGTTCTAGTTAATAAAGGGGAGTTTATAAGAAATGAAGCATGCACTAATGACATGTATTATAATTCAAATGTTATTTATACCCATAAAAGTGTCTATTTACCGAATAGAAAGATTTTAAATCAATAAGCGAATTTATTGAGGTTCCAATTTATAATTTATAACATTTAATGTAGACTCAATTACAATTAATTGACTTAAATCGTGCAGTTAGCGTAGATTTGTTTTGTAATTGGAGTGGTTAATTCTATAAGATGAAGTTAATGCTAATTGGACCATTTGTTGATATAGATTATAGAAAGCAAGATGTATAAATTTAACTAAAGTATCAACATTCAACAATTGTAATTATTGAAAATTAAAATGGAATTTGAGGATAATAAGGTGAAACCATGAACAAATGTTAGTGCATCCTTATTACTGGTAAAAGATGAGTATATAAAAGTTTGAAAATCAAAAATAGGTTTTTGAAAACTTAATTTATAATTTCTAAATATAAGGAAGTGGAGAAATTAATAAAATTGTGGATATATTTTGAAACGTAAACGAAACGTCTAGATTTACATTTTTAAATACGTTTAAAATAAAATGTAAATGATAAGGAATTTATTTATTTCCTAAATCCGTAACGTGTGTAGTTAATATTTTTATCTTTTGGGACCACTTCCGTTTGCACGTTAAAATTCGTGCACACCTATTTTTTTGCGATCTATCTATAAATAGACGATTATAAACCCTAGCCTCCATTCTATTCCCTTTTGCTGTACATTCATTTCTTCAACTCTGTCTCTTCCTCAATGGATGCAATTCTAGATCCAAATTCAAAATTCAAATCAGATAAAAATTCAAAGTTCCCAGAAAATTTCAAAAATTTTTGTGTTGTAATTTTCATCAATACGAATCTACGCGCAGTTTCTGTTTGTGCATTTGAGGCTCGAGTCAACCTAAAATTTCGGTCAAAGGCATGAATTTCGAAAGCCTAAGCATGAAATTGGGCGTTATCGATTGAGGCGACAATCGAGCAATTGCTTTCTGGGTTTTGTGGAGGAAGGCTTGTGGAGTCGTTTGACAGTGGTCTTATGAGCTAAGACGATCGGAGGCAGTTGGAATTGGCGAATTAGGGTTTGAAAACCCTAGCTTGGAGGCGGCGGCGGCGGCCACCAGGGAGGCGCGCGCTGGCATAGGGGGAAGCGGCTCGATGCAGGCAAGGCAATGGCGTAAGCGGCTTGTCGAATAGTGGTCCGAGGTGGTCGTGATTCACGGTCAAAGGGGAGGAGATTGGAGCTTGATGGGTTCTGTAATTTGCGTGCGGCCTGTAGGAGAAAACGCG
Source organism: Allium cepa (assembly GCA_030765085.1). Lineage (NCBI taxonomy): Eukaryota > Viridiplantae > Streptophyta > Magnoliopsida > Asparagales > Amaryllidaceae > Allium > Allium cepa. Next base: position 252,934,181 of record CM060928.1, read on the forward strand.
TGAGAAAGGGGTGGGAGAAGAAGATGACGTGGCTCTATTTAGGTTTTGTTTTATTTTTATTTTATTTTGTTTTCAAATCGTTTATATTGAATATCTTTTTCATACGATCTTCGATTCACGCGAAATTTCTTTTGTTAGGATCGTAATTAAATTTCAGATCTGTTGACGCTGGTTTGGACTGATTTGGAGACCGTTGAATTTTGGGTTTAAATCGGATTTAAATTCGATTTAAATTCAAAAAGGTGAGTGTTTTAACCCACTCACAACTTCTAAAAGTTTTTATGTTTGTCAAATTTATTTTAGATATGAGTAGAGATTTATTTATGACTGTTTGGCATGTTTTATTCATCATATCTGTTAAATCGCATTTATTTAATATAACTGTTCGTCAAATTTTATTACTGCGTATAGATTGACAGTTATAGTTATTTATTTGCAGATAAACTATTAGTTTAATAGTTGTTAAATTTATTTTTGAATATAACTGCCAATTATTACCTGTTATATATTATCGGATATATATTGATATTGTTTTGTTATTGGATGATGATTGTGATTTGGATGATGGATGATGATGGATGAATGAATGTTTTATTTTATATCATTAAACTACAAGTTATCATGCATTTTTCGTTCCATTCGGGATTGTGGTTTGAAATGATATACAACCGCAAATTTTTATTTTAAATTTGCGGATTGAAATGATAAACATCCGTATCATTTGACCATAGGATAGAAAATTATATACATGCACCGTGGTCTATATATAAAATATTTTAAAGTGATTTCTATGGTTTGGATGGGATACGGTTTATAAATTTTTTTAAGTTTTGATCTTTTATAAATATTATTCTTCTACATATATATATATGAAGTTAAAATTTTTGAATTTAGGCTGTGTATAAATCTGTTAAATAAAAATGGAAAATTTGAGAAAATGGAATTTGATAATTTATATTATATGTTTAAGTTTGGAAATTTTAAGGTATGATATTTATAACTGGAGTTTTTCCAAGATAAATTTAAATGAATATTCTAGTATAATTAAATTTAAGGAAATATTAAATTTCTAGGAATTGGAGTTGTATTTATGGATTTTTTATGTGAATATTCAAGACTAAATAATAGAACAATTGATTTGTTGAAAGAATAAAATTCCAACTTTAGTTTTGAAATATTAATACTCCAAATGGATATATATATATATATATATATATATATATATATATATATATAGGAATTGAAATGGTTTTGGAACTTGAAAGTGATATTTAAATTATGGTTTAGACTTTAAATAAGGAAATATATTTGTAAAGCCATGGAAATTATTTTTCTTTAAAAAGTAACCTTAAAGTCAAACCATTTATTTTATATACCGTTGAATATCCAAACTATTCAAGTTTTAGAAGTTATGGTTTTAAAACTATGAATTTTCGAAATATTATGCTTTGAAAGTATAATTCAAATGTTTGGTTTCCAGATATTATAGATTTTAAAGCAGTATGATTTTTGAAAAAGAATTATATTTGGATAAAATGATATCATATTGTTTGGGTTTTAAAATGATATCGTATTCATAGTTTTTGAAATGGAAATTTTTATTCTGGTTTTAAGTATAAACTATTTTTAAATTTTCGCGGTGTTATAATAACGATGGGTTGGCAAAGAGACCGGGATCGGATATGGACATACTCTCTGTCGATACCGAAAACCACTTTGACTAACCGTGTACGCGGTGGAGATTTCAGAATGAAGTAGGTTGGTGGCGATGCTTCCTGTAAGGTAAATACGTGGACCCAACTCCCGTGAGTTGGCATAAGGTGGCTAAAACAGGAGCGATCGACGGGTTAATGAGGTCATTCTTCTGATCGGACACTCCTCTTCGATATTATACTTTGACTTTGGATTGATTCAGTGGCCGCTTTTACTTTGATTTTGGGGGAGTTTGTCCGAGGTGGGTGGCAGCTGCGCGCTGCGCGTTTCCATCGGCCCGGAAGCGTAATTGGTATATCTACCCTGGCATTGCCTAGTTGTGCCGTGTCACCTACCATACCGAGCCTTGTACGAGTTTGGATTTCTCCCGTAGCCCGTGTGGTATCCTCTGGTGGCTTCCAGATCAGGAGGGACTATGATATTGGATGGACTACTGGGACTATTACGTGTTAAGGTGGAAAATGTAAAGCCTTAATGCTATTTAAAAGTATGTTTATTTTATAATTAGACACTATTATAATAGCGCAGTATACTACATAGTAAATAGTTTAGCGGATCCTTAGGAGATGTAAATCCCGAGCATCTCTTGAGTTACTGCACTCATATTTATTTCTGTTAATTTAATTTACATAAGATCTTTTAGTTCTGACTCGAGTGTTTTTGTCTTTTCAAATTCGCTCGGGTCAGTCCGAGCGTGTCAGGATTTAAAGATTTAGCTTTGGAGGATGAAGACGAAGATTTGTATTATTATTATTTATACTATTGCACCACACTCACATTGTTCCGCTGCATTGGTATTTATTGGTATGTGAACTCTGATACTAAATTGTATAAAGAAGAATCAAAAGTTTTGTAAACAGTTTTATAAACTGTATATTTTATTATTATATTTTATCCTTCCGCTGTGAGATTTTATTTTGTTTTATTTCTTCTCTGTTTTTTCTTATTTACCCATAACAATCCGCCCTTCCGTATGGTTTGAATCGACATGTGTGTCGGTTTTAAGCGTGCGAAAAAGGCGGGATGTTACAAATTTATAGTCTGCACATTAAGGTTTTGGATTTCAGAATGTTTAAGAAAAATAGGGACCTTTGAATCATACCGAGCAATGTCATATGAGTTATGTTAGGGAAATAAGTTAATGCTTATGAATATATTCTACCTATTTTGTATCCTCTATATTATCGGAACGTCAAATTTCGGCATCTGTTGACACAATGTTTAAACAAAAAATGATTATTATACATAAACTTATGGGCTCGTGTCTGCTGAGGGTCTGTTAAATAAGATGAGAACTTAAAATATTATTTGGATTCCTATACACTTACCAAATCAAGTTAGTTGTATGGAGTGGCTAATATGGTCATTATACATTTTGCTTGTTGGTAAACTTTAGTGGGTAGCAAGTTTCTCTCAACAGAGAAGAATCACAAACTATGCTCTATGCGTTGAAAAAAAAAGTAAATTTTCATATGTATCAAGCACAGAATCTTATTCAGTTAAATATAGTAGCATATTATTACATTCATAAAATCTCATGTTTGAAAAGCCTTGGCATTTGGCACACTGATATCATGAATTTGCTATAGATGAACTGAGGTTTATAAGGGATATTTGCTATGAAAATTCCTTAATTTAAAATTTTTTATCCTTGGTTTAGTTTGTCGTTGGTCTGTTATATATGTGTACCCTTTTATGTATCCTCGACATATTCTTTTTGCTATTTTATGATGATCAAAATTTTATATTTTTTCATATTTAAAAAAAAAACCTGAATCCATTACATTTATATGACAAAAATCATATATCAAAAAACGTATGAAAGCAAGAAAGTGTACCTTACAAAGTACAAACCTATACACACAGTTTAATCCAAACATGTCTTTAACATGTAAAATCCAAATAATGGTCTGTCTCCTTTTACTTTGTACAATGATTTTGAAAAATATTTTACTTGTACTATTATCAATGCTGAGTTATACAACTTTTACTTATACTATCATGAAAGCTTAATTGTATGCCTCCTTATCTATATATGTTTATTATCTCATAGCACTACAAGCAAATAAAAAAAGAACTTCTAACGAATAACGATGCCTCTTTATCTATTTCCAAATAATGTGTAAAATATTCTTGTAACGAATAATTGTATTTTTGTTAAAAATTTATTAGTAAAAAAATAATATGTATTTCCATAGGAAGGCTGTAGTTCAAGTATTAACCATTTCGATCAAATATTAATGGAAAAGGATAAAATTTTCTCTTTGTTGTATGAGTTATTAATTTTTATTGATTATTTTAATAAATTTTTACTTTGTTTCAATGCTAAATATAAAGATGCTACTTATACGATTAAAATTTTACATTACAATTAATTATTATGATAAATACAAAGATATAGGAATGCCTGTATAATAAATAATAAGGCACCACTTTGGATGCAAAAGTCATCTTTGTGTATATGTTTAACCGATATACAGAAGACACAAAATACAAATAAAAATTATTCAGTTTTCCTCTAGTACAACATTTTAAATTTCGTTTTAAATTTAAACTGGGTTACAACCTAAAACTGATTCTGCATTATTTTGCATGCTCACGTTAATTTATATTTTTCTATAAATTTGTAGCTTGAAATATAATATGAAAATTTTGATATAATTCCTGAAACCATTCAAATTCATTTTGTTCATTTAAAACTCAATCTTATTTTGTTTTTGAAGTTAATTTATAGCATTTGTATCGTTTCATTGATATTATTATCAAATTTTCAATTTATTCTTAAATTTCTTTATTTAGTTGTTAAATAAATCAACCCAGTTTTGTATCAAATTTAACAAAGAGGGAAATTTTCTGGTGGAGCTCTTTACTAATTACTATGCTTTTGAGTAGAGTTAGTTGGATGGTTCAACCTATAAGCATTAGTTCAAGTAAAATACTATTTGATGTTGATCACTATGAAGTTTTTTTTGATACATTTACAATTTTAAAAGAGAAACAATATATGAATTTAATTTTATTTTTTTTGTATTTTTGGGAATATTTTTCTCAAGGTGTTAACACATCTACTAAGACCCATTGAAGGCATGAAATAAACAAGTTTAGGGTTATATATTATCATGATGTTAGTTATAGTGTCAAATATATTACGGATTTGATACAACATAGCATTATCAATTGAACTTAAGGCATGCAGGTTTGTTAGTTATGGTTTTCTACTGAATTTTAACAGGGTTTTTGGCATATCGCCATACCCATGACTTGGAGGAAAATCAAAGGAGAAACACATGAGGTTGAAGCATTCATACTCAGACAAGTCTTTGAGGGACAAAGAAGTGCATGATCTATGACTCGATTGCTACAAAATGAAAATGATAATAAAGTAGAAGTCTTTGACCTCGCCAGCTACATCCAATGAAACAACGATTACCTTTTTACTATAAATTGTTTTCCTAAAGTGCCTTTTAAATTGTATAAATACAAAAGAAAAGAATTAGAAAAAAATATAGTTCAACAGTAAAACCTGGGCAATCTGAAATGAAAAAAAAAATCATGTTCATATATCATATACAAGAAGTTGTACAATGAGTAAATATTTTGAAAACAAGAAAATTGACATTTCAAAGTATGAAACTTACAAGAAGTCATGAAAGGTCAAATTTTAGTCTCTTTTCATCCATCATTCCCTGAAAAATGATTACATGAATTAAGAACTTGGCATGTGTTTCCTTGCATCAAGTTCATATTTACAAGACCAAGATTCTGAAGAATACATGTTTATGTTGAGCTTAGCCGCACTTGTTGTGGGTTCTGACTATGAACCAGAAGATGTTGCCTGACTATGAACTGGAATATAGGCTTCTTATTTACCCTGTTCAAGTGTTCAAGATTCTGAAGAATGCATGAAACCTTACTTTTTATAATGCAATGATGCCTTTTTCTTACTATAATATTTGTAGCAGTTGATCAAATAATTTTTATCTTGCCATGTTCTAGTGCTCACCTGCTTGACAAAATGAATTCCATGATAATTAAAGCAGTAGTCTATGACCCCACACAAATATATTTCAAGAATAATTCAGGATTCTTCCCACTATACTATGTTTTTAGAACCACACAGATAATATTTTTTGACTTTAGATATGTATTGCCATCAAATTAACTTGTAGGTATATGTTTTATAGTTGCATGTTATCAATTGTTGAAGGTAATTGTGATTCCAAGGTTGTAGTATGGTAGAGATGGCCTGTGAAGAATATGACAAACATGTTGATGGTGGCCACTTTATCGCTTGTATAGTTGGAAGGTATTTTAAACTGTTACTATTGTTGAAAAAAAAAATTGACAAGAATATGTTATTTCCAGACTTGTAAACTTTTTGGCAAAGCTCACCATCGAATATTTACATGCTCATTGACAAAAATTGGGTGATGCGGACGTTATGCCGGTTATGCACTGTTAATATTTTACTGAGCTACTTCGTTTTGCATTTTACTAAGCTACTTCATTTTTTGCAAAACCAATTAGTTAATGCGAATAATAGTCTCTTTATATTTACTGGAGCAAGTTGCACGTATGTTCATCTAATAGCTAGAAAATTTTAACTTTTATTTAATAAAAATTTAATGGACGGATGTATGCTATAATGTAAAAGTTTTGGTGGTCACTCTACATACTTATTTAAAGCAATTTTGTTGGCAGTGTCGGATTCAAATTTTCCCTTTATATTTTCATTCTGGAGTTATGGTTTCCTTCCAAGTCCATCCTTTGATTTATTGCACTCACATAGACATTTTCAATCCAAATTATATTATGATCCCAACTTTCTCTTTCAACCACCACTACTCTCTTTTAATATTTTCTAAATTTGTTTTTCATGTAGTTAATAGTAGTTACTATTGAGTTAAGTAAAGAAGCTTAATTAAATCTGCTCTAAATGGAAGATGCATTAAGTCTGATCAAACAATCTATTTTTCCTATAGTTGGTAATTTCATTTTATTTATTTAAACCAAGACATAATTTGAAAATTAAATTAAGTTTATTATAACTAATAATTTATTTTATTTTCAACTCTTTCTGAATCAGTTCTCAGTACTGATGTCTATGTTTTCTTTCAAGCCCTTCTAAATCAATAGATTAAAGTGCTGATATTTTTACCTTTTCCCCTGTTTCTCTATTATTCAACATTTCTTCATTCTGAACTCTGTTGATAACATCCACAAGCTCATGGCTAAATTCAGATGTCCATCAAGTATCAGTTGATAGTTGCATTTTGTCCTTTATATTACAGGCTGAGCTATCAAACTACATCAGAAAGCTATATGTTCTAGATGATAATTTTGTCATTTATGTCATAGGTCGAGCTGTCAAACTGCATCAGAAAGAAGTATATAATCATGTTCTTTTTATCCATTGGATTTTACGTTTGTTTGCCCCACTGGTAAGTATCAAGTTTAATTTTTAGTTTCTTATACATAAGAGAAGTGACTGCATTAGTTTACTTAAATTTCCATATGCAACAGAAGCCATTGCATTCAGTGATCGTTATTTTGAATTTGAAAAGATAAATATGATAGTTGTGGACATTTTCTGTTGACAGTGTGGTCCATATATCACTCTTTCAATAAAAGTATTTGATTTAAGTTAAGATGTGTGCATAGCATACAGTTTTATGAACTTGCACACATCTAAACACGGTTAGTTAACTTGGGGCTCCACCATATGCATCCAGACTTGGCAAAGTGGAAGTCAGATCTGGCCATATGCTTTCTTGGCCAGTTTAAACGTAAACAAGACAATGTAACTCACTGTAGTGACTTACAACTGCCGCTTTATTTTCAACTTATTATGTGCAAAAACAGTGTTTTCAAACCAATTATGACAACAAATTAGTGTTTTATCATGTTGGATTATTTTTTATTATCCTTTTTGTTGTCTGGGATACTCCATTTTTTAGTTGTTTTATATTAGAAGTACTCAAAAAAGTTTACCAATTTTTTTGCTTTCAAACGGCGTCTGCTGTGTTTGTTTAATGAACTTGAAAACAAAATAGGTGTTGGGAAATAAGTCATGCATTTTATAAATTCATAAGTTTTATATAACGACCCCAACTCGACCTTCGAAAATCGACACCGAATACGTCAGTTACATTCAAATGCCGCATATTCAAACGTCGAATCTGGTTCGTTCGAGCTTATAACACATTAAGTATAACAACATAGCGGAAGAAAAATATAATATCATTGATACAACAATGAATACAATATTTGATACAATATGATACAACAATATCAGAGACAAATATGCAACAACGGAAATATGATAACAACGGAAGAGATAACTCAAATATGATCTCCAAAAGAATCCAACACCATCAATAAACTCCATCTCCAAAACTCCAAACTACAAAACTCCAAACTAAAGATAGCTTGAATCAAAAGCTCAAACCACCATCAACACAGAAGTGAAGCAACTCGATCCAAATGCGATTGCCAATATCTAGAGATTGAATGCTATTAAATCTACATCTATTATTTGGTTATCTAAAAAACCCAACTCTAGACTGCATGTGTGGAAAATTGTGGGCACCCAGAGTATTGCAAGAGAACAATAAACTCCAGATCGGTCATGGGACTGGTATGAGCAAACAAAAAAAAACAGTTTTATCTTTATCAAAAGCAAAATAAAAGATTTAAAAGAAATCCACAATGCTTTTTGAAAAAATGAAACCACCATAAGGCCTCCCACCGTACACACAATGCAAAAGCGGAATTGGAGGAGATTTCTTCTTATGATAGCCAAACATGCTTGATACGCAAAAACCTTTTGATATTAATAGTGCATAGTGCAGAAAATCTTTTGAAAGTATAATATTAATCTGAGCCAGCATACAACCATTATTGTACGTCTACTATAACTACCATGTTCAATAGCAGGTTATCGCCACATTCAATGACAGGTTATACAACTAAAACCGTACAAGACGCGTATTGTTTTGTTTGGATTTCCAACAAATGGTTCAGCTAAGAAACTTCCTACTGCCACATGGGTACGCTTCTGGAGGGATGTCTCGAGAACCTACCCGGCTCTCTGCCAACACAAGGCCGGGTTACCTCTGTAACTAGCTAACTACTACTCGAGCATGCCATCCCTCGGTCGTTTGCGACCTTTATCCGAGGTACCTCTACATCAACAACTACAAAGCAATCACAAAGTAATAGATTTACAGTGGCCATATGAGTTAAGTATCTGGGCTTCGTACAATGATACCACCCTTTTTCAAAAGGGAATGACACATCCTAAAGGGCGCGACTCTCGTAACCTTGCCGCATTTTCCTTTTTCGACCATTTCCAAGGTGTGAGGTCCCGATGAAGTTTCGTCCACAAAGCCATGCTTTGATCAACAAATGATCAGTAGCACTTCGTATGTCACATTACCAAATTGGGAATGTATCACTAGTAAATATCAACTACATAACCTCTGAGCTCGTACGTCTCAGGGAAGAGTGTTAAGCTAAGAGAATAAATTCCTCGCCACCAAACAGAAATGTATTTGATAGAAACTGGTTTTACATCTCAAAATGTAATGTCAGACACACATCCATACAAGTCTGTTATAGGTTCGAACAGAACCGAAGGCACTTCCAAAGAAGCCCTTGCAAATCCGGGCGTCCTCAATCCCGATCGTACTCCCCATCACGTATGGAAATCTCTATACCGGAGCAACTCAGTGCAGAGTCATTCGACATGTTATCCTATCGTTCTCGAAGACACCCGGTCCTCACTACCGGTCTTCAAATGTTATCCATATCGTCGTATCACTATTCAGAATGGGTTATTTGATACAAGATCCTCTCCCGGCTAAACCAAATAATGAGCGCAATATTTAAAAACATACGGATATTGGGATCTCAGTTAAGTCATAACTTAAAAGCTAAAACTTTTCTTTCAAATGGTTTAACAAATTACCATTTTAAATCTTTAAACAAAAAGATTCATTTCATAAAATTCACCAATCTTTCACAAAGATTCATTTACAATATTTAAACAAAAGATCTATCTTTGAGATCCTCTTTTGTTTGAAACAAAGTTCACAAATATTTCACAAAGATTCCTTTATAGCTTTCAAAACAATTTCATTTCAAATATTTTATACAAAGGATATACCTTTAAGATCCTCTTCGATTTCAAAACATGTTTTAACCATTTTTCACAAAGATTCATTCATAGCTTTCAAAACTATTTCAATTCCATTTCAAACTTGAAATCTTTCAACACAAATTAGAAATCCTTTTTTAATATGAAAGCTATTATTATTTGAAAACAAATAGTTTTCGTTTCGGAAAAATCCGATTACATTTGTACAAGTTAAAATTCTTGGGTTAAATTCAAATTTCCAAAACAGCAACTGAAATGGTTTAAACCCATATAAACACATTTATAACTTGTATAACATTTTTAAACCATATCTTCCAAACATAGAATTCAATTTCAAATTTTGAATTCAATTTCAAATTTTGAATTCAATTTAAATCAAATTATTTAAGTTTCAAACTTTATCAAGTTATTCAAAATAGCTTTTATCTTTGAAATCCCTTTTCAAAAGCTCTTCATATTTAATCCAATTCTATTTTCAAAACTATTTGAATTCGAAATTCAATTTTAAAACCATTTCAAAAACTGTGACTTAACCAATTTCCTCGCGCGATCCATATTTGTGTGTGTATAGTGTAGTCCAGGGGATTTACACAGTAGTGCAACATCATCAATCATCACAGATTCAAGCATATCAATATCGACAAGCGATATTATCTATAATACTTATCTTCTATTCACAGATTCACAAATATAAATTCATCAAAGATAATTTAATTACATTTATCACAGATAAATAAATTACGTTCATCACAGATCACACCAGAACAGTTCATAGCACAAAGCATAACATATTAGGGATATCAAACATTTCAACAATCAATAGAATTCAAACATCCATAAATAAGATTAATAAATTATCTGATTAATTTAAATCAGATTAATTGCTTTCGAATGAATCCCTAATCTTGGTTAATTATCATTAATTAATTACAAATTATTTTAATTAATTAACCTTTTAATAATAATTTAATTAACCTTAAATTATTAATTAATTAATTGACTTTTAATTATTAGCTAATCCTTAATTAATAAATCAATTAACCTTTAATCATTAAATAATTAACCTTTAATTGTTTATCCTTAACTAATTACATTAATTAAGTAATCCTTACTTAATTACCATTTAATTAATTATCCTTAATTAATTAGCTCTTAATTAATCATCCTAAATTAATTACCTCTTAATTGATTATTCTTAATTAATTACCACAAGTGATTATCCTTAATCACTTATATTAATAAATCACAAATTAATTACATTAAGTATTATTCTTTAATCACTTGATTAATCAACTTTAATTATTAATTATCAATCTTTAATTATTTTTATTAAATAATTATCTTTGAGTAATTAATTATTATTTTTAAACATCAATTAAGGAGTTATTAATTATTCTTTAATTTAATCTCAAATTAATCAACCTTAATTTAATTACACAAAGTGATTATCTTTTAAATCAATTTCACAAAGTGATTAGCTTTAATTTTAATTACACAAAGTAATTATTCATCAATTAACTATAAAACATTTTATCTTTTCAATTTATCTCTTAATAACAACATTAAGTTTGTTGAAAATGAACTAAAGAATTTATTTTTATTTAAAATAAAGAAGTAAAACACTTGAACTTAATTAATTTGAAAATACTTATTTCTAAAGCAAATTAACCAAAACTAATTTAAACCATTTATTATTAATTAAGAAAATCTTTAAAGTTTGGTTAAATTTAAAATTTGAAAACCTTATTTAAATTTTTAAAAGAAATCAAAATTGACGACTTCGGGTGAAACCTAAACTAAATGCCATTAAACTTGTGACTTGGTTCGAGCCAGAGCCAATTCTTTCCCATGAATCTTCTTCTTCTTTTTAAATTTCATTTTGATTTACAATTTTAAAACTGGAATCTTACTCGAGAATTACCCGTGACCCTCTTCGATCCCAAATCCTCGAGTTAAACAAACCTGTTATATTTATTTTTTTTGTTTTTTAATTTTAAAGTCTGTTATCAACAACTACGCGACCACTCAATCACAAACTCGAGTTATTCCATGTTTCCCCCGAGAGCAGCTTCGATGCAATCTACTTCTTCCTCAGCCAAACTCACTGACACATGTGACACTCGTGCACGTGCACGATCAACTGAGCCACCTTCGACCATCATCGTGATCACCCACGAGTCAGCCCTAACTTCAACGACAACTCCACAACCCAGTTCCCACGAAACCAGAGAGACGAAATCGAACCAGTCAATCGAATACTGGAATTTGCTTGATCGACCAAAACTCCTCGTGCGATCATCACCAATCGCTTGCAACTACGCCGCCGCGACCAGAGATGCCACGATGGCCCATGCAACATCTCCCCCCTATGCGATCGCCTACAATCCATCGTTGATGACGAGATCACCCCGTCTTCCTCGTTGAACAAAACTATGTTCATAACCCTAACTCATCGCCGCTTAATCATTCTGATGATCGAGAAATGCTACGAGCATTTTTCTCGAGTTTGCCACCCCTTAAACTTCCTCCAGCATCAAATTCGTCGCCCAAACCATCTCCGACCATCGAGGATTGACGACCTCTGATCATCTCAAGATATATCGACAATATCACACTTAAAAATTATAAAATTACTATCAAAATTCATCATTTTGTAATATGATTTTATTTATATAACTAAATCATAATTTCCATATGATTGAGCATTTGACATGTCTTCGATTTCTTCAGTAATTTACTGTTTTTGAAATAATCACTGAATTTAAAATCTTGATATCATTTTTAAAAATAATGTTGCTTGTTTCAAACAATTTTTCTTCAGAAATCATAGTTTAGCATAGCTTAGATTGAGAGATATGAGTTTTTGTTTGTTGTTTTTGAACTGTAGTTATAATAGGGACAAGACATATTTACATATAGACATCTATATTCATAAACCCAAAGCTATTCAATCATATTCCAGAAAACACTCGAACATATCACAATAACTACATTTTAAGCATCATCAAAACAGATTCAAGCTTTTAGTTTTAGAAATTTTGCTTACCTGTAGATGGGAAGAACAGAGAATTAAAGAAGAATTTGAGCCTGGTACTTGCATGCTTTGATTTGTTTAAAGCTTCCGTTTTGAAGTTTGTTGTATTGTATTTGTTTTCCATGTTTGAAATTTGAGAGCTTGGCATTGATGATCTGAATCTGATTGCTATTGAAATGAAGCTTGTTTGACTGCTTCCAGATTTCAGATTGAATGAAGCTTGCATGGTATAATTTGCATTCAGGTTACTGATTCCAGGTTGTAAACTTGTAAAAGTTAAATTGCTTTCAGGTCTGAACTTGGTTTTGATTTCCAAGTTTAATTCTTTAAACCTTGCTTTGAGTTTGAACTGAATTTTAGTTTCAGTTTTAAAATGCATAAGGTTGATGCTCGATTTTGATCTTTGGTTTTGGTTCTGGACTTTCAGGTTTTAGATGATCTACTGATTTTGAGATAAATTTTCTCAGGTTTGAGAAGAAAAGAAAAAATGGCATGATTTCTTACATATGTTTATGTAATCTAATTCCAAAAGAAAAGAATTATTTTTTTCTCTTGCCACTTGTCTTTTTTACATGTTTATTAAGCCTACACTTGTATTAGCATGATTTAGATTATGTACACTTGTTAAATGTGAGCATTTTTATGTCTAAACCCTTGCTTTAAATTTAAAACTTTGTTTTAAACCCTCTTTTTATTTTAAATTTAAAACATGTTTTTGGCCCTTTATAATTTTTTATTTAATTTCATACTCACAGGTTTATATTTTCAATTTAGTTTCATAATTACTTTTCCTTTTTTTAAATTCTTTATCCAAATCTTACTCATTTTTCAAAAGATATATACATTTTAAAACTTTTAGTAAATCTTGTTTCAAATCATATATACATTATACATACATTTTTACTTCAATTTATTTATAAAATATTTATTATTTGAATTTCAAATCAAATTTCTATTTTACAATCTCTTTCTATATATTGATTTCCTAAATATTTATTGAATTTAAAAAATCAAATCCCAAATTAAAAATCCATTTATACAGACATCTTATTCAAACATAATATATATTTTTATTCAAATTTCAAATTAAGCCGTAATTGAATTTATAATTAAAATATTATTCAAAATATTTACTCCTGAACTTCCCATTAGAAATTCTATTTGAAAAAAAATCATATTTATACACATTTATATTAATAAACAAACAAATATCAATTTAATTTGGAAAATACCAAATTAATTTACAATTTAATTTCAAAAATCAAATTACTTACCAATTTAAATTTAATTAAAAAACAGGAATGTCACAGATTTCTCCTTTAAGAAAATTTCGTCCTCGAAATTTGCTAGGGAGATAACAAAGGATGGACACACAAAGATAGAGAAACAGTTTTCTAGATCAAACTGAACATCTATTCTGTATTTGGCTTACCAAATCAGAATATCATCGATAATTATGAGAACGAACTCATTCAATATCTCACAAGATACTCGGGTCACCAGATCTACGAAATATACAGGGCACTGGTTAGTTCGAAGGGATAACTAACCACTCGTAGAATATATCTAGACCCAAACAATAGATAAATGGATTTAATCTTCCATAATTCTCAAAATCCAGGTATGGATTCCAAACTCAGGTCGGAATACACCAAATTATATATTAACTTGTCCCTCTTTGGACTTTGATTCATATAAGAAATCACAACAAAAATTTAAAATTTGGTTTTAACCGATATCGTTTTATCGATACAATTCAAATTCAGCTTCATATTCTATTAATCAATTTAAATCAATTTAAAATTTCCAATTTATTAAAGTTAACACGAAAAGCTGATAGGGAACCGATGAAAAGAATATGAATTGAGAGCCTTCTCTACAACGATTCGCAATGCCAGCATCACACCGAAGCTTCTCCTTCAAGCTGCTATGAAGCAATCAAAGAATCGAAATTGACAAAGGAGATTGAGGAGAAAAGTTGTTTCCGTTGTTGTTACAGGGTATTGACCATTTGTAGTGGTACTCCTCTGTCCCCTATCTCGTCCTCTTCTTACACTCACACTCACTATCAGTGGATAATAAGAGAATTTATTGAGGCATTCGGACGGATATCTTAGAGATATACTCATTCTAGGGTATATTTCACCCTATCTCTAACGAGTTACCTAATGTGTTATACTCCTGACCTAAAGTTTCAACCTTCAGCTCTGATACCAATTATAACGATCCTGACTCGACCTTCGAAAATCGGCACAGAATACGTCACCTATAGTCAAATGCCGCAGATTCAAACGTCGAATCTGGTTCGCCGAAGCTTATAACACATTAAGTATAACAACATAGCAGAAGAAAAAGATAATATCATTGATACAACAATGAATACAATATCTGATACGATATGATACAACAATGTCAGAGACAAATATACAATAGTGGAAATATGATAACAACAGAAGAGATGACTCAAATATGATCTCCAAAAGAATCCAACACCATCAAGAAACTCCATCTCCATAACTCCAAACTAAAGATAGCTTGAACCAAAAGCTCGAACCACCATCAACACAGAAGTGAAGCGACTCGATCCAAATGCGATTGCCAATATCTAGAGATTGAATGCTATCAAATTTACACCTACTATTTGGTTATCTGAAAAACTCAACTCTAGACCGTCTGTGTGGAAAATTATGGGCACCCAGAGTTTAGGAAGGGAATAATAAACACCAGGTCAGTCATGGGACTGGTATGAGCAAACAAAAAAACAGTTTTACCTTTATCAAAAGCAAAAGCAAAACAAAAGATTTAAAAGAAATCCGCAATGCTTTTTGGAACATGAAACTATCATAAGGCCTCCCACCGTACACAATGGAAACGCAGGATTGGAGGAGATTTCCCCTTATGATAGTCAAACATGCTTGATATGCAAAAACCTTTTGATATTATTTTTAATGCATAGTGCAGAAAATCTTTCGAAAATATAATATTAATCTTAGCCAGCATACAAACATTATTGTATGCCTACTGTAGCTACCATGTTCAATAGCAGGTTACCGCCACATTCCATGGCATGTTATACAACTAAAACTGTACAATGCGCGTATTGTTTTGTTCGCATTTCCAACAAATGGTCAGGCTAAGGAACTTCCTACTGCCACATGGGTACGCCTCTGGAGGGATGTCCCGAGAACCTACCCGGCTCTCTGCCAACACAAGGCCGGGTTACCTATGTAAATAGGTAACTACTACTCGAGCATGCCATCCCTCGGTCGTTTGCTACCTTTATTCGAGGTACGTCTACACCAACAACCACAAAGCAATCACAAAGTAATAGATTTGCAGTGACCACATGAGTTAAGTATATGGGCTCCATACCATGATACCACCCTTTCCCAAAAAGGGAATGACACACCCTAAAGGGCGGGACCCTCATAACCTTGCTGCATCTTTCTTGTTTCGACCATTTTCAGGGTGTGAGGTCCCGATGAAGTCTCGTGCACAAAGCCACACATTTTCACAAGGCCATGCTTTGATCAACAAATGATCAGCAGCACTTCGTATGCCACATTAACAAATTGGATATGTATCACTAGTAAATATCAATTACATAACCTCTGAGCTCGTACGTCTCAAAGAAGGATGTTAAGCTAAGAGAATAAATTCTCCACCACCAAACAGAAATGTATTTGATAGAAACTGGTTTTACATGTCAAAATGTAATGTCAGACGCACATCCATACAAGTATGTTCTGGGTTCGAACAGAACTGAAGGCACTTCCAAAGAAGCCCTTGTAAATCCAGGCATCCTCAATCCCGGTCGGAATCCCCATCACATATGGAGATCTCTATACCGGAGCAACTCAGTGTAGAGTCATTCGACAGGTTATCCTATCGTTCTCGAAGACACTCGGTCTTCAAATGCTATCCATATCGTCGTATCACTATTCAGAACGGGTTATTTGACACAAGGTCCTCTCCCGGCTAAACCGAATAAAGAATGCAATATTTAAAAACATATGGATATTGGAATCTCAGTTAAGTCACAACTTAAAACCCAAAACTTTTCTTTCAAATGGTTTAACAAATTACCATTTTAAATCTT
This sequence comes from Allium cepa, assembly GCA_030765085.1. Lineage (NCBI taxonomy): Eukaryota > Viridiplantae > Streptophyta > Magnoliopsida > Asparagales > Amaryllidaceae > Allium > Allium cepa. The sequence goes on from CM060928.1 coordinate 252,951,185, forward strand.
GAAACAAAAAGATTCATTTCACAAAATTCACCAATCTTTCACAAAGATTCATTTACGATATTTAAACAAAAGATATATCTTTGAGATCCTCTTTTGTTTGAAAACAAAGTTCACAAATATTTCACAAAGATTCCTTTATAACTTTCAAAATAATTTCACTTCAAATCTTTTATAAAAAGGATATACCTTTAAGATCCTCTTCGATTTCAAAGCAAGGTTCAACCATTTTTCACAAAGATTCATTCATAGCTTTCAAAACTATTTCAATTCCATTTCAAATCTGAAATCTTTCAACACAAATTAGAAATCCTTTCTTAATATGAAAGCTATTATTATTTAAAAACAAATAGTTTTCGTTTTGGAAAAATCCGATTACATTTGTACAAGTTAAAGTCCTTGGGTTAAATTCAAATTCCCAAAATAATACTTTTGAAATGGTTTAAACCCATATAAACACATTTATAACTTATATAACATTTTTAAACCATAGCTTCCAAACATAGAATTCAATTTCATTGAATTCAAATTTAAATCAAATTATTTAAATTACAAACTTTATCAAGTTATTCAAAATAACTTTTATTTTTGAAATCCCTTTTCAAAAGCTCTTCATATTTAATCCAATTCCATTTTCAAAACTATTTGAATTTGAAATTCAATTTTAAAACCATTTCAAAAACTGTGACTTAACCAATTTCCTCGTGCGATCCATATTTGTGTGTGTATAGTGTACTCCAAGGGTTTTACACAGTATTGCAACATCATCATTCATCACAGATTCAAACACATCAATATCAATAAGCGGTATTATCTATAACGCTTATCTTCTATTCACAAATCCATAAATATAAATTCATCATGGATAATTAAATTACATTTATCATAGGTAAATAAATAACATTCATCGCAGATCACACCAAAACAATTCATAGCACAAAGCATAACATATCATGAATATCAAACATTCCAGCAATCAATAGAATTCAAACATCCATAAATAAGATTATTAAATTATCTGATTAATTTAAATCAGATTAATTGCTTACGAATGAATCTCTAATCTTGGTTAATTATCACCAATTAATTACAAACTATTTTAATTAATCAACCTTTTAATAATAATTTAATTAACCTTAAGTTATTAATTAATTAACCTGTAATTATTAAGTAATCCTTAATTAATAAATCAATTAACCTTTAATCATTAAATAATTAACCTTTAATTATTTATTCTTAACTAATTACATTAATTAATTACCCCTTAATTAATTACCATTTAATTGATTATCCTTAATTAATTGCCTCTTAATTAATTATCCTTAATTAATTGCCTCTTGATTAATTATTCTTAATTAATTACCACAAGTGATTATCCTTAATCACTTATATTAATAAATCACAAATTAATTACATTAATCACTTGATTAATCAAATTTAAATATTAATTAATAATATTTAATTATTTTTGTTAAGTAATTATCTTTGAGTAATTAGTTATTATTTTTAAACATCAATTAAGGAGTTAATTAATTATTCTTTAATTTAATCACAAATTATTAACCTTAATTTAATTGCACAAAGTGATTATCTTTTAAATCAATTTCACAAAGTAATTAGCTTTAATTTTAATTACACAAAGTAATTATTCATCAATTAACTATAAAACATTTTATCTTTTCAATTTATCTCTTAATTACAACATTAAGTTTATTTTAAAAAAATTAAAGAATTTATTTTTATTTAAAATAAAGAAGTGAAACACTTGAACTTAATTAATTTGAAAATAATTATTTCTAAAGCTAATTAACAAAACTAATTTAAACCATTTATTATTAAATAAGAAAACCTTTAAAGTTTGATTAAATTTAAAATTTGAAAACCTTGCTTAAATTTTTAAAAGAAATCAAAACTGACGACTTCGGGTGAAGCCTGAACTAAATGCCATTGAACCCGTGACTTGCTTCGAGCCAGAGCCAATTCTTTCCCGTGAATCTTCTTAATTTTAAATTTCATTTTGATTTAAATTTTTAAAACTGTAAACTTACTGGAGAATTTCCCATGACCCTCTTCGATCCCAAATCCTAAATCCCCGAGCGAAACAAACCTGTTATATATTTAAAAAAAAATTAGAGTCTGTTATCAACAACTACGTGACCGCTCAATCACAAACTCGAGTTATTCCTTGTTTCCCCTGAGAGCAGCTTCGGTGCAATCTGCTTCTTCCTCAACCAAACTCAGTGACACTGACATATGTGACACTCGTGCATGCGCACGATCAATTAAGCCCCCTTCGACCATCATCGCGATCACCCACGAGTCAGCCTTGACTTCAACGACGACTCCACAACCTAGTTCCCACGAAATCACTAGAGAGACGAAATCGAACCAGTCAATCGAATACTGGAATTTTCTTGATCGACCAAAACTCCTCGCGTGATCATCACCGATCGCCTGCAACTACGCCGCCGCGACCAGAGATGCCACGATGGCCCACACAACATCTCCCCCCTATGCAATCACCTACAATCCATCGTTGATGACGAGATCACCGTGTCTTCCTCATTGAACAAAACTATGTTCATAACCCTAACTCGTCGCTGCTCAATCATTCTAATGATTGAGATATGCTACGAGCATTTTTCTCGAGTTCGCCACCTCTTAAACTTCCTTTAGTATCAATTTTGTCGCCCAAACTATCTCCGACCATCGAGGATTGACGAAATCCTTTCATCTGATCATCTCAAGATATATCGACAATCTCACACTTAAAAATTATAAAAGTACTATCAAAATTCATCATTTTGTTATACGATTTTATTTATATAACTAAATCATAATTTCCATATGATTGAATATTTGACATGTCTTCGATTTCTTCTGTAATTTACTATTTTTGAAATAATCACTGAATTTAAAACCTTGATATCATTTTTAAAAATAATGTTGCCTTGTTTCAAACAATTTTTCTTCAGAAATCATAGTTTAACATAGCTTAGATTCAGAGATATGAATTTTTGTTTGTTGTTTTTGAACTGTAGTTATAACAGGGACAAGACATATTTACATACAGACATCCACATTTATAAACCCAAAACTATGCAATCATATTCCAGAAAACACTCAAACATACCACAATAACTTCATTTCAAGCATCATCAAAACAGATTCAAGCTTTTAGTTTTAGAAACTTTGCTTCCCTGTAGATGGGTAGAACAGAGAACCAAAGAAGAATTTGAGCCTGGTACTTGCATGCTTTGATTTGTCTAAAGCTTCCAGTTTGAAGTTTGTCGTATTGTATTTGTTTTCCATGTTTGAAATTTGTCTGAGAACTTGGTATTGATGATCTAAATCTGATTGCTAATGAAATGAAGCTTGTTTGATTGCTTCCAGAATTCAAATTGAATGAAGCTTGCATGGTATAATTTGCATTCAGGTTACTAATTCCAAGTTGTTGTAAAAGTTAATTAAATTGTTTTTAGGTCTGAACTTGGTTTTGATTTCTAGGTTTAATTCTTTAAACCTTGCTTTGAGTTTAAACTAAATTTTAGTTTCAGTTTTAAAATGCATAAGGTTGTTGCTTGATTTTAATCTTTGATTTTGGTTTTGGACTTTCAGGTTTTAGATGATCTACTGATTTTGAGATAAATTTTCTCAGGTTTGAGAAGAAAAGAAAAATGGCCTGGATTCTTACATATGTTTATGTAATCTAATTCCCAAAGAAAAGAAATGATTTTTTCTCTTACCACTTGTCTTTTTTTCATGTTTATTAAGCCTGCACTTCTATTAGCATGATTTAGATTATGTACACTTGTTAAATATGAGCATTTTTATGTCTAAACCCTTGCATTAAATTTAAAACTTTGTTTTAAACCCTCTCTTTATTTTAATTTATAAGACATGTTTTTAACCCTTTGTAAATTTTTATTTAATTTCATATTCACAAGTATATGTTTTCAATTTAGTTTCATAATTACTTTTCCTTTTTTTAAATTCTTTATCCAAATCTTATTAAGTTTTCAAAAGATATATACATTTTAAAACTTTTATTAATTCTTGTTTCAAATCATATATACATTATACACGCATTTTTACTTCAAATTATTTATAAAATATTTATTATTTGAATTCCAAATCAAATTTCTATTTTACAATCTCTTTCCATATATTGATTTCTTAAATATTTATTGAATTTAAAAAATCAAATCCCAAACTAAAAATCCATTTATATAAATAAATAAACATACATCTTATTCAAACATAATATATATTTTTATTCAAATTTCAAATTAATCCATAATTTAATTTATAATTAAAATATTATTGAAAATATTTACTCCTCAATTTCCAATTAGAAATTCTATTTTTAAAAAAAATCATATTTATATACATTTATATTAATAAACAAACAAATATCAATTTAATTTGGAAAATACCAAATTAATTTACAATTAATTTCAAAAATCAAATTACTTACTAATTTATATTTAATTTAAAAACAGGAATGTTACATTTTATTTCATTCAAACTTCAGGTACACTTTTTTGATGAATTGATTCTCAAGCATTACTTTTGTTTTACATGTAGATAAATGACCGAGATGTAAAAAAAGGTTGCAACGAGTTATGAATCGAAGTTATTTTTGGCGCTAGAACTACTTTTTGGATTTAACGTGTGTACTACTTGCTTTTGTTTTACTATTGCTACTTGTTCTATATTTTGTTTATGAACTATTGATGACGAACTATTTATGGTTAATGTAAGAATTTGTATATTTTGATTATGAAATTTCATACATTGGTTATCAAATATATGTCCAAAATATGGTATTGATACAATATGTTGATTTTGAAATGTGGTATTGATATAATATGCTAGTTTTGAAATGTAGTATACACACACATTATGATTAATGTTTACTGAAATGGAATTTACAAAAAAGTGGAAAATAGCTTTGTATACAATTTGACGGTGAAACGCTGTTAAAACAGTCCAAGGTTTTTTAAACACTGTTGAATGTTTTAACAGCGTTTTAAAACGCCGTTAAGTTGTATCTAAAAACATAAAACACGATTTATTGCAACCGGTAAACGCTATAAATAAATATCACAACAATGAAAAAACGCTATAAAAAGGATTTTTAAGAGCGTTTTTGAAACGCTATAAAAAAAGTTCTACCAAATTAGACCAAACGTTGTTAAATGATTTCATGACACCAGGGAAACGCTGTAAAAAGGGACATTAACAGCGTTTATTCCTTGTCATTGTATATCTCTGACATATAACTGCATGTCGATATATAGCGTATGTAAAAACATTGTTAATAGATTTTATAGCGTTTTTGAAACGCTGTTAAAAGTCCTATTTGTTGTAGTGGTGCGAGCTCGAAACGCATAGAAATCAACTAAAGACATTTAAATGAATATAATTTGATTTTAAGAGCTAACTTCTATATACAATAGAATTAGGGCTTGAAATTAGTTCCATTGAGTTTAAAAATATTGAAAACCTGTATTTTGACATGTAGGATGACCTACTTTCGCTTCGGAAACGAAATAGGCTTTTTGGGTCTTTATTATCGCTTCGACCTAATCGATACGTTCCATCCATTCTTATCCATCTCTGCATATATATATGTTGTTATAACCCCTAGCCGCTCCTTTTCTATTTTCTGTACGTACAATTTCTGTTATTATCTGCTCCTCCTCAACGGTGAACAACCCAAATCCTAAATTACAATTCCAAATCAAATCGAAAAATCCAAACCGCTCAAACCCTATCATATAATATATCATCGCAAAGCTCTCAACGTACAGAATCAGCTTTTGCAATTCGTTTCGATTGGAGGCTCTGTTTGTTTAGAAATTAGTGAAACGTTCTTGGCCGTCCGTTGTAGGGTTTGCAATCCGACGGTGGATCGTCGACCAATCGACGATCGGAAAGCATTGACCTTAGAGGAGGATGAGCAGAGTTCATCATGTGGTCCCATCATTGTACCGACACTCGATTTCGCTAGAAATAGAGGCCAAAGGGGTGGCTGTGGCTTAATTTGTGGTGCCGGAGGACGTTGCGCGTGGCAAGAAGGGGCCGTTGGAGGAGGCCTAGGCGACGCGGTGGTCAGATCAGGTGGAAGATGGGCGGAGTTGGCACGACATCGACATGAAAGAAGCATCTTTTGGGTTGTTCGAGTTAGTGTACGTGCTGTAAGGGTTTAGAAGGAGATGGTATAATTTATGTATTTGCCCTTATTTTTATTTTTATTTAAATTTCAAACTTCTAAAGTGAATAACTTTTGCATACGAACTCTGATTGATACGCGGTTTCATCCATTCGATTTGTAACAAAATTCCTGACAACATGGAACTGGTTTGGTTGAATTGGGAGACTGTTGAAATTTTGGGCTTTTATTGGATTTTTGATCGGCTATAAATCAAATGTGGAAGATTTAACCCACTCAGGCAATACTAAATTTTCTTATGTTAGTGGAATTAAATTTGTGAAGTGATAAGAATGTTATTGATTGTTGTTGATAGTTTAAGTTGACATTTTAATTGAACTGAATTTTTTTGAATTAAATTGCCATTTAAATTAATATTGAAATTGAATTACTAGTTAAATACCTGATATTTTGGTAACCAATAAATTATTGTGAATTATTGGCTGATTTGAAAGTTGATTATGATGGATGTCTATTTGTCGACATTTTGGATGATTGGATGTTTATTTTTTATATGTTCCTGTTATCACTATGTATATTAAATGACAACATATAAACTGTTACATGAATTATTCCGAATAAATTAAGAAATAGGTTGAAATGCTATATACCTATAACACTTTGATCTGGATTAAAATGATATATATCCATCCATGTAATTAAAATTGAAATAACTGATCATCTGGCCATAGGGTAGAAAATTGTACACGGATGTTGAATTAGTTAAATTATATAGTTTTAAAATCTTGAATTTGTATTTTGATTAAATGATATTGTTCTAAAGATAGAAATTGTGGATTTATATGAATTGAAATATTCATAATCCAAGCTTTGAAATGTTGCAACTGAAATTGGTTAAAAGGAAATTGTTTTAAAGAATTGAACTGGAAATGTAGAGTTATAATTGATACGTGACTTTAATTTTGGAAATTGAATTATTTTAAAGATTTGGATCTTAAAATTGAACAATGAGGTTTAATTTGATTTAAGTGTTTTAAATCAGTAAATTGCAATTGGACTTGAAATCGATATGAATTGAAATAGTTTAAAATAAGAACTGGATTGAATTTAAATCATTGAATTGAATCGTTGAATCGAATTTGAAGTTAAAATTGAACATTTCGAAAATTGAAATTAATTCGAATTGAAATTGAAATCGAGTTATTTGAAACTAAATCGAAATTGAGTCAATTGAATTGAAATATTGAAAAATTATCTTTGTTGATTTTTATTTGGGCATGGGCCCAGATTTGTTGAAATGGAGAGAAACAGTTTGACTTGATATTATTTTAAAATTAATTATTTCAATATAAATTGTTTAAAATCTATTCTTTTTAATATTCAAATTATTTAGATTTTTCAAACTATTTTACTAAATAATCCATTTTCAATACTCAAACCATTTTATATTAAACTATTTTAAATCTCTAAACTATTTAAAATATTTTAAACTATTTATAACTATTCAAACGATTTTCTAAAATTTCAAATCGTGTAAAGTTGGAATGTTTATATTTGAATTGTTGATTTAAATGCGAATGTGGTTAAATGACGTTATAACCTTGTTAGGAAATCTATTCTACCGTTTCGATGATAACAACTATACAATGGAAATCGTATGTATGTATATATCTATATTTACAGGTAGTTGATGAAGTAGCATCACCAAAGAGATAGAAACAAGAAACAAAAGGCAAACAAATCAATAGAAGTTGAAATGGAAATGCACAGACACAAAGAAAGCAAGAATACACACTTCCAGACGTCTGGGTGCACTTACCAGACGTCTGGATTATTCCTCTGTATTGCCAATCAGTACAAAACAGACGTCTGATAAAAATACCAGACGTCTGATGACATTCTCTAGTTCTATATTTCAGAAGGAATCAGACGTCTGGTATTAAACTCAGACGTCTGAAAGGCAACCATACACAAAAATATATATGAAGGGCAGACGTCTGACACATGCTCTCAAACGTCTGATTTTGAATTCGACGGAGCAATTTCAAACTCCAACTGTCACACTCGAAGGGACACGTCTGCTTCTTCTTACCGCAACTCTTCATCATCATCAGAAGCGACTTTAGGGAGATTATAACGGATACAACTATACAAGATAACCCTTCATCAGTATAAATAGCATCGGCAATGCAAAGAAAAACTTACTTACTTATGCTATTGATTTCTATACTCTGACTTACATCTATTCTCAAAGCAATCAACTACTTACACTTCCATATATTCTGGATTACACATTCAACACTTTCTAGATAAATATATTGGAAGCACTTGTATTCAACAGTCAACATCAGTGTTATAAGAACACATATTTGACAAAGAAACTCTGCTATTGTAAACCTTTTCCTCCGGGTCAAGTGAGGGTTAGTTAGTGAAAGGAAATTCCGAAGAGGAGCTTCGGGACTGGTCGTAGGACGGGAGGTCCGAACCAGTATAAAATCCTGGTGTGATTAGTTTAATTTACTTTACTACTATTATCTATCTAGTTTCACTGTTGATTACTTATACTTGCACATATATATCATACGATCCACTCATATAGACTTTCAATTGGTATCCGAGCAAGGTTTGATCAAAGAACAGTAACACGTTTTTGAATCTTTTTAAATATGGCAAGTATTTTTCAAGAAGGACAATCCATAGCACGACCCCCACTTTTTAATGGCTCTAACTATGCATATTGGTCAACACGTATGAGAATTTTTATGGAAGCTAACGGTCTAGAAATTTGGTCAGCCACTCAAGATAAATATGAAGCACCCACTACTGCTATGAACACTTGGACCGATGCACAAAAAACCTTAGCATCAAACAATGCTAAAGCTATGAATGTTTTATTTTGTTCTTTAGACAAAAATGAATTTTCACGTGTAATGCTATGCACCACTGCATTTGATATTTGACGTACCTTACAAATTACACAAGAAGGTACAACAAAGGTCAAACAAACTAAAATTTCAATTTTGCAAAACCAATTCTCATCTTTCAAAAAGAAACAAAATGAAACTATAGTAGACATGTATTCTAGATTTCAAAGTATTCAACATGATCTTATGGCATTAGGAGTTGAGTTTACTGATTTTGATTTAGTTTCTCGAATACTCAACTCTTTAACAACTGACTGGGAAAGAAAGGTATTGGCTATAGAAGAGGCTAATGATCTTTCTACCCTCAAAGTTGAAGAGTTGATAGGAAATTTGATGTCCTATGAAGCAAATTTGCAGGCACGAAAAGAACTAAATTCGAAAAAGAAGAACATAGCATTTCAGGCAACAAAGAATGATGACTCGGATTTAGATGAAGATGAGATAGTATTCATTGCCAAAAACTATAATAGATTCAAGAAATTTAGAAAGATGACAAAATTTCAAAAAGAAGGAAAGTCCAACTCGACAAATCAATCTCAAATCAAATGCTATGAATGTGATCAATACGGACACATGAAGAAAGAATGCCCAAAACTCAACAACGATAAAAAGAAGAATAAATTTGAAAAATTCAAGAAGAAGAAAGCTTTCAAAGTAACATGGGATGATTTGGATTCTTCATCATCAGAAAGTGATAGCGATAGTGATGAAGAACAAGCAAATGTGTGTTTTATGGCACAAAACGATGAGGTATGTCCGGAACTTAGCTATGACGAATTATTTGAACTAAGCATGGAATTGGATGATAAATTTAGACAGGTTAAAAAATTGAAGAAAGAATATATACGTAAAATAAATAGATTAGAAATTGAAGTAGGTATGTTAAAAGATGAAAAAATCATTCTAGAAGAAGAACTTGAATTATCTCAAGAAAAATTCAAAAGTAATTTGATAATGAATGAGGCTACCACTATAGAACTTGAAAACACAAAAAAGGCAAATGATAATTTTTTGAAAGAAAATACCGACCTTAAAAATAATATTGAATTGTTTAAAATTGAAAATGTAGAACTAAAAGAAAAGCTAGATAAGATTACAAATGATGTGTCAAAATTTAATAAAGGAAAACAAGATTTGGAAAACCTTATAAAAATATCAAAACCATCAAGCAACAAAAATGGAATAGGTTTTAAAAATTCCTCTAAACAAAAAGAAAACGTTGCAAAAAATCTTAGTTATAAAAAAACTAAAAGTTTACCTAAGTCTACATTTAATACCAAAATTATAAAAATTTGGATTCCTAAAACAAATAATCATTTAATTAGACAAAAGTATAACAATAATTATATGGAGAATGTGGTCTATAATAAAAATTATATTTATAAAGGTACCAAACCATCTTGGGTATGGCTACCTTCTCCTAACAAATAGGACCCTAATAATATATGGGTACCAATTGAAACATCTTTTATTTTGCAGGTACCCAAAATAAAAAATAAAGAGAAATGTATACTAGATAGTGGCTGCTCTAAACATATGACCGGAAATTCAAAGATATTATCAAATATATCATACATTGATGGTGGAACGGTAACATTTGGAGACAATTCAAAAGAATACGTCGTGGGCATTGGAGAATTCATCAACTCTGGTATATCAAATTCTCCTATTATTACAAATGTTTTATTAGTAAAAAATCTAAAACACAACTTACTAAGCATTAGTCAATTATGCGATAAAGGTTTTCAAATAAATTTTGAAAAAGATAAATGTAATATTTTTGATAATAACAAACAACTCATTTTTGAAGGATTTAGAAACAAAAATATTTATGTCTTAAACATGAATATAAATAAAAATTCAAACTTATGCTTAACCGTCAAACATGATGATCCATGGTTATGGCATAAAAGATTTTGTCATATCAACTTTAAAAGTATAAATAAGTTAGCAAAATATGAACTAGTAAGGGGACTACCTAGAATAAACTTCAAAGTAGAAAATTTATGTGATGATTGTCAAATTGGAAAACTAAAGAAAAGCTCGTTTAAATCTAAAAATAATATTTCTACAAAACAACCATTAGAACTGTTACACTTAGATTTATTTGGCCATACACAAATTAGGTCTATAAATCACAACAAATATGTCTTTATAATAGTTGATGATTTTTCAAGATATACATGGACTTTGTTTTTAAAACATAAAAATGATACTTTTGGAATGTTTAAAATTTTTGCTAAAAGAATTAAAACACAAATGAACTTAAAAATTAAAAATATCCGAAGTGATCATGGAGGAGAATTCGAAAATGATCTTTTTACATATTTTTGTAATAAAAAAGGAATAACTCACAATTTTTCTTTTCCTCGCACACCGCAACAAAATGGTGTCGTGAAAGAAAAAATCGTACATTACAAGAATGCGCACGAACATTACTAAATAGTAGTGGTTTACCAAAACACTTTTGGGCTGAAGCTATTGCGACATCTTGTTATGTATTAAATCTTGTGACAATACGTCCTATGACTAAACAAACGTGTTTTGAAATATTTTTGGTAAAAAACCTAAGGTATCATACTTTAAAATTTTTGGGTCAAAATGTTTTATTTTAAATACAAAAGATAACTTAGGTAAATTTGATCCAAAAGCCGATGAAGGTATCTTTATTGGATATTCGGATCGGAATAAAGCCTATAGAATTTTTAATAAAAGAACTAATACCGTTGAAGAAAGTTTACACGTTTCGTTCGATGAAAATCTTTGTAATCTTAAAACTAACGATGAAGAAGAAAATATTCCACTAATAGATCCAACAAATACCGTTAATAATGACATAAATATTGAAAATAACACTCTGGTATCGCCTCCTAGAATTCTTAAAAATCATCCAATAGATAGTATTATTGGAGACCTTAATACAAGAGTAACTAGAAATCATCTCAATCATATAAGCCATATAGCATTTGTGTCAAACTTTGAACCAAAAAATTATAAAGAAGCGTCAAATGATAATTTTTGGATAATAGCTATGCAAGAAGAATTAAATCAATTCGAACGTAATAACGTATGGGAATTAGTACCACGACCTAAAGATCAATCGGTAATAGGAACAGAATGGATATTTAAGAACAAAACCGATGAAAACGGAGATATTATTAGAAATAAAGCACGATTAGTTGCTCAAGGCAACAATCAAGAAGAAGGAATAGATTACGATGAAACCTTTGCTCCAGTAGCAAGATTGGAGGCCATTCGTACATTACTCGCTTTTGCAACGTATAATAATTTTAAACTATTTCAAATGGATGTCAAAAGTGCTTTTTTAAATGGGTTTATCAAAGAAAATGTATATGTAGAACAACCACCACTATTTGTTCATGAAAAATATCCCGATCACGTATATAAATTACACAAAGCTTTATATGGATTAAAACAAGCCCCACGAGCTTGGTATGAACATCTTAAAAATCATTTAATTACATCAGGTTTTCAAATAGGCAAAATTGATACAACTTTGTTTATTAAAAGAGAAAATAATGATATTTTAGTAGAGCAAATCTATGTCGATGACATCATTTTTGGCTCAATTAATGAATATTTTTTGACATATTGGCTTATTTGTTATAAATTCTTTTTGATAATGTCAAAGGGGGAGAAATATTAATATTCTCATAAAACAATATGAATAAGCATATCTTCAGGGGGAGATTTCAAATCTATATATAAGTACATTGAATAAGTTGTCATCATCAAAAAGGGGGAGATTGTTAGGAAATCTATTCTACTGTTTCGATGATAACAACTATACAATGGAAATCGTATGTATGTATATATCTATATTTACAGGTAGTTGATGAAGTAGCACCACCAAAGAGATAGAAACAAGAATCAAAAGGCAAACAAATCAATAGAAGTTGAAATGGAAATGCACAGACACAAAGAAAGCAAGAATACACACTTCCAGACGTCTGGGTGCACTTACCAGACGTCTGGATTATTCCTCTGTATTGCCAATCATTACAAAACAGACGTCTGATAAAAATACCAGATGTCTGATGATATTCTCTGGTTCTATATTTCAGAAGGAATCAGACGTCTGAAAGGCAACCATACACAAAAATATATATGAAGGGAAGACGTCTGACACATGCTCTTAGACGTCTGATTTTGAATTCGACAGAGCAATTTCAAACTCCAACTGTCACACTCGAAGGGACACATCTGCTTCTTCTTACCGCAACTCTTCATCATCATCAGAAACGACTTTAGGGAGATTACAACGGATACAACTATACAAGATAACCCTTCATCAGTATAAATAGCATCAGCAATGCAAAGAAAAACTTGCTTACTTATGCTATTGATTTCTATACTCTGACTTACATCTATTCTCAAAGCAATCAACTACTTACACTTCCATATATTCTGGATTACGCATTCAACACTTTCTAGATAAATATATTGGAAGCACTTGTATTCAACAGTCAACATCAGTGTTATAAGAACACATCTTTGACAAAGAAACTCTGCTATTGTAAACCTGTTCCTCCGGGTCAAGTGAGGGTTAGTTAGTGAAAGGAAATTCCGAAGAGGAGCTTCGGGACTGGACGTAGGACAGGAGGTCCGAACCAGTATAAAATCCTGGTGTGATTAGTTTAATTTACTTTACTACTATTATCTATCTAGTTTCACTGTTGATTACTTATACTTGCACATATATATCATACGATCCACTCATATAGACTTTCAAACCTAAGTTGGAATTTGAAATTATATTTTTAGGTGCAAATGACATATTGAGTAAATATAATATTTTGAAACGAAGTGATAATTTTGAAGTGAATATGATATTTTGATATCAAATATGAATCTTTTTTGAAATGTAAAAGAACCAACCGGTGTGAAAAATGACGTTTGATTGTTAAAGAGACTGGGGCCTCTTATTGACACACTCTCTGTCAATATTGGAACCACTTTAACAACTGTGTGTGCGGTGGATGATACCGAATGAAGTGGTTGGATTTGTTGAACATTTTCTGGATTTGAAGAAAGAGAACGATAATGGATAACCCCGACACTTGTGCCAATTGGAAACGACTAAGACAAGAGCCAATGTCTGGCACCGGTGTTCGCAACCTTTAGGGGCCATCACCCCTTCATATTATTATATTGGTTTTGGACTTGATCAGTGCACATTGATTTGATTTTGAGGGTGGTGGACTTCGTGGACGGTCGTCGCTACGATGCGTTACCACTAGCCATAAAAAGTAAACTGGTAGAATCCTACCTTGGGCATTGCCTCACGTGCCTTGTCATACTTTTATCCTTATATGCAACCACTACAATTTTTTTAGTGTTGTCTTATCATGGTGCCTCCCTAACTATTGACGTCACTGGTGGTGTCAATGACAAACTGTAAGATAATGCTTAAAAATGTGTTAAGAGGAATTAATGTAAAGTCTTAAAGCTAAAAAAATATTTATTTTATTGATTGAACACTAAATGTATAGTGTATCTTACTACATATAGATAGTTTAATGGATCCTTAGGAGATGGAAAATCCCGTAATATCTCTTAAGTTATTGCACGCACTTTATAAACTGGATAGAAAATGTAAAATCCCGTAAACATCTTTGAAGCTAGGGCTATCATTGAGTACCCGAAAAATACGAAATCCACCGTATCCGAAATATGAAACATTATCCGATATCCGAAAAAGGATACAAATATGGCCATATCCGTATTCGATAATTATCCGTTCGGCTATTATCAAAATTATAATTAATTTTTATATGCATTTTAGTACATAAAATGATTGCCGTTTACTATTATATTTCGAAAAAAATTAATATGTACATAAAAATCAATTTGTACTACTGAAAATTATTTTACTTAGTGTATTTATTATTTTTATATATTTAGTACAAAAACGAATTTATAATAAATTAAAATTTTCTATTTATTTGTTTAGATTTATTGGTTATGAACTGATCATAGAATATCTGACAAATATTCGATATTCGTCCGCATCCGCGGAAACGGATATCCAATATCCGAAAATGATTTCGGTTAGGGATATGGATATAGCACTATCCGTATCCAGAAGTATCCGTTTGCAGGCCTATTTGAAGCTATTACACTCAAAATGTATTAACCCAAAAATTTTATTAAATATTTTAATTCAATTTACTTGAAAACATTGATTTTTAGTTATTTAAAATTTTGAAATTTTGGAATTTTCCAATGTAATTTTGGATTTTGTTTACAATTTAATTTCCAAATACAATAAAATAAACATTTTTTGAAATTTTTATATTTTGGTCAACTGAAAGTCAAAGTTTGGCCACATATGAAAATTTTAAATTTGAGTTTTAAAATTCTAATCTTTTTCTTTGAATCTATATTTCATTCTGATATGCGTGTTGCTTTTCGTTTCGTCAAATTCTGTTGTATACTTTTTAAGTTTGATAACTTTCAGTGTTTTACATGCAATTATTTTCAGTAAATTTTGTCTATTTTATATTTTTATTTTCCAACCTCATTTATATTTTTTATTTTCCATTTTATTTTATTTTTCATTCTCTTTTCTATTTGACTTTTTATTTGAATTTTGAGCTTGGAAATTCAAAGAGTCTTCATTTCTTTTCTTGAAAATCAAGTTAGGCCTTTTCATTTTTCTAACCTTTTCATTTATTTTCCTAGCCGTTCATCTCTTGCCGTTCACCCTCAATACCTGGCTGCCACTCCTTTTTCTATTTCACGTACTCATTTCTCATTTGTTTACTCAAGAAAAAATACAGTAAGTGTGGCCTCCTCTTCCCCTTCTCTTTCTCTTTTCTTTTTCCTTTTGTTTTCTATTTGTTTTGCTCGGCCACCACCATCTCCATGTTCTATCCGACCTCATCTCACTACTCCACCACATCCATGATCGGCCACATCCCCTCTTCATCACCACCAAGCCATAGCTGCGAGCATTGGATCCAAAACCCTTCACCAAAATTGCAAGCAAACCCTAGCCGAGCCTTCCTTATGCAACCCCCTCTTTGTTTGCCTCAGCCATACCTATCTCCACTACCTACTCCTCCTCCTTGCCTTGCTTTAGGCCGCGCCCCTCTGATGTGACCAGATCTGACCAAATTTAGCTCATAGGCCGAGCCCAAACATCAACACCCGTTGCCTAATGCCTCTACTTGCTTTTCCTTCCATTTTCTATACCCTAGCCGTGCATTGCTTGACCCCATAACCAAGCCTACTTACCTCAAACACAACATGGCTGAGCCATGTTGGGGTATGGCTGAGCCTATGTATGTGGTGGCCGAGCACTCTTGATGTTTAAAGCTTGTTTATGTCATTTTATTTCACAAAACTTTCATTATTTTAAATTTATAATCTTATGTGTAGAGATATATACTTATATTTATGATAATTATTTGTTTAGAAGATTTGGGTTTGGATGCTACTTCTTCTCGAATCTAGTCGTGCCTTTTCGTGCTTTGCGGAGTTTGGATTTGTGTTTTGAATTTGATCTCTAGCTTTAGAAGGTGAGTTATTCACTCCAGACAATCGTACTTATATAAATGTGAAACAATGTCATTTGAATTGTAATAGTTGATATGCTATGTTATATGCTCACATCTGCTTGTTATCTGACATTATATGATGATATTACCTGATTATATATCTACTGCATCACCTGACATCATATGATATGTTTTACTACTTATTTATTTTCTGTTTCTCACACTGCAAATTACCTGTAGAATAGAATCACTATGGGTTGAAATGATACATGTCCGAACGGAGTTTAGAATGGGCAAAATCGTTATGAGCTGAAATGATAGGCTCAAGCAATTTTTTTATTCATTTTATTTGACTTGGGATTGCGGGTTTGAAATCATAGAACCCGAAATTTTCTTTTTAAATTACGAATTGAAATGATACATATCCGTATCACTTGACCTAGGTTGGAAAATTAAACACAAACCCGTGGTTAATTTTAAATATTTCTAAAAATTTATTAAGTATTTTCAAATATAAAAATATGACATTTTAACTTAAATTAGATTTAAATGATTTAAATAAATTTTGTGGTGATTTTCTGTAAGTAAAACGTGTAAGTAAATAATTGGTTAAAATGTATTTGAAACATGACTTAACTAGATAATTAGAAATTCGGTTTTCAAATGGAATTTTTAAGTTAAGTAAATAAATGGAAATTCAGTTTTATTTATGAAATGGGTATTTTGAAATAAAGAATTAAGTTATTTGTTAAAATAAAAGTTAAGTAAGATAGTGTACCTTTGACTTAATAAACGAATTATAGTTAATTTGGATATTTTAATTATAAAAGTTATTCTTTTAAATCATAAGTTAAATGATAACCAAATGAAAGTTTGTGAAGCGTGATATATGTTTTCTTTAGTTAAAATGGCTAAAATTTGAAGTTTTAATTTTTCTGAAATGTTATAATAAAATCTAGAATTAGTATTGGTCGCATTTCCAAAATGCTGTGGTTTTAATACAACATTTACTAAGTGCTATCATTTCTGAAAGTAAACTATATTCTGAAATAATAAATAAGCTACTGTAGCACTTTGTAAGTGCTGCTGTTGCTGAAAGTAAACTATATTCTGAAGTAATAAATAAGCTACTGTAGCACTTTGTAAGTGCTGCTGTTGCTGAAAGTAAACTATATTCTGAAATAATAAATAAGCTACCGTAGCATTTTGTAACTGCTGCTATTACCGAAACTAAACTATTTTGCAATAACTGGATACCCACTGTATCATTTTGTAAGTTCTGCAGTTTCTAAAATTGAATTGTTTTTGAAATATACCAATATATATACAGTAGCACTTTATAAATGCTGATGTTTCTGAAAATACAATGTTTGAAATTGCTATAAGTGAATGAATAAACTTAGAAATGCTACAATTCTGGAAATTGAACATTTGATTTGAAAGGATAACGACTTCATATTTAAATGGTTTAATGAATTATTTTGTTTGGGAATATAAACCATTTTGAAATTTATAACCATGGGTTATAATAAAGTTGGATTGTTAAAGACCGGTATCGGATATGAGCATACTCTATGTCGATACCGAAAACCACTTTAACAACCGTGTGCATGGTGGAAATTGCAGAATGAAGTAGGATGGTGGCGACGTCCTTTGTGGTATGTACGTGGACCCGACTCCCGTGAGTTGGCATAAGGTGGCTAAAACAGGAACAATCGACGGGCTAATGAGGTCGCTCCTCTTATTGAACACGCTTCTTCGTATGCCATTATATTACTTTGTGATTGATTGATGCACACCTTTGATTTTGGGAGTGTGGTTCGAGGTGGGCCGTAGTAGCTGCTCCGTGTTACCACCGGTCCGGAAGTGCAATTGGTATATCTTCCCTGGCATTGCTTATTTGTGTCGTGTTACCTACCCTAGCGCGCCTTGTACGATTTTGGTTTTGTGCTGTACATATGCAGTATCCTTTGGTGGCTTCCCGATCAGGAGGGACTACGGTACTGTATAGACTACTAGTACTATAAAACGTGTTAAAGGGGATATGAGTAACGCCTTAACGCTATTTTTAAATATATTATACTTTACTTTAGACACTATTTTAATAGCGTATATTATTACATAGTAGATTGTTTAAAGGATCCTTAGAGGATGGGCGGTCCCAAGCATTACTTGTACATTTATTTTACAATTCACTTGAGTTGGTTTATATTGTATAAGCATGTATGTCATGACTCGAGTGTTTTGTGTTTTGCTTTACGCTCGGGTCAGCCTGAGTATTTCAGCTTTGAAATTCACCTTTTGGAGCTAGGATTTGCTGGAGATCATCATTAATCTAGTTGCTATCTTTTATTTAGTATTTCTATTCAGCTTAAGTACTAGTGGACATTTATGTATCTGAGATTTTTGTTGTATTTACTTTTTCAGACTCTGTATTTTGTACTTATTTTGAGACTGTGTTTGAGACTGTGTTGTGGTAGCTTCGTGAACTACTACTGTTATTTTTATTTCCGCTGTGAGTTATTCTGATTTATCTGTGTCTGTGATTCTGTGATTTTGTGATTGGTTTTATTTGCTCCAAATTTTATTACAATCTACTGTTTTGAATTATTCAAGTAAGACATGTGTGGTTTTATTGTCGATTTGGATGGTTCAAGTTATATTTGGTATCAGAGCTTTGGTTTAGGCAAACTTTAGCCTGCGGAGCAAAAACTCATTAGAGATAGAATAGAAATACCCTAGAATGAGTGAAATCAATCCTGTAATCCTTTCTTTGTGAGGGAACGTATTTTAAAGTATAAAATGATTTTCAAAGGATTTTAAAAGAGTATTTTGATATAAAAACTTTTCTTGTTTTGAAATCAAATTGTCTTAACTTCCTTCTTTTCCCTATCCACCTTGTCAGTAGTTTCTTTGTTCGGGATATTCAATTCCCGTTGCATCTTATCTTATCTAATCTCGTCTTTGTTCTCAATTATCTCTGTCCTAAAAATCATTCTTGATTTTTCAGGATAAGTCATAGGAATGCTAGAGGTAGGGGACGTGGTGTTGCCCCAGCTTCTGAACCTGCTGCACCAGTTAGGTTCACTAAACTCTATAAGGAATACACTGAACTTATTGGAACCAAGTTCACCGGATCTGAGGGCATTATTGAGGCCCAGCAGTGGTTGAAGGATTTGGAGAGGATTTTGTTCCGTCTTGAGATCACTAATGCCCAGCAACGTCAGTTGACAGCTTGGCAGTTGAAAGGAGCAGCTTTGAATTGGTGGGAGTCCGTCACAGCCCACATTGTTGAGGCTGACATTTCTTGGGAATAGTTTAAGTATCATCTTCTATTTGTTTCAAATTTGGCTCAGTTTCTCTTTTTGAAATATATCTTATGTTCTTAATCGTGCTTTAGGGATGTTTTTCTTGTGAAGCGGATGCCCGAGGCAGGAAAGTCTCAGCTGTATCAGGAATTCATGGATCTGAAACAGGGTGATATGTCTTTTGCTGAATATGAGAGGAAGTTCAATGAACTTTCTAAGTTTGGCCCAAATCTGATTTACATTCATCTTAAGAAGATTGAGAAGTTCATTGCTGGGGCCCGTCCTGAGTACTATGATCGTCTCATCGCTCATGTGCATAGTCCTTTCACCACTCTGATGGACATGGCCATTAGATACGAGAATCCTACTACTAAGGATCCTCCAGCTGCTCGTTCTGCTCCATCTCATTCTTTTTTTGGTAATCCTAGGAAGATGAAGCCCAACTTTCACCGTTAGAAGAAGAATCAGAACAAGACTCCTGGGTTGGGATCTTCTTCTTCATCTCAGAGCAGTCTGTCGACTTATCTTCTATTACTTGTTTCAGTTGCAATCAGAGGGGACACTATGCTAATAGCTATCCTACTTTAGTTGGTGCTGCTATCCCTCCTCCAGTTCAGTTGACCAGGCGTGATTGCTGCCATATTTGTTTACAGCCTGGCCATTTCAAGAAGGACTGCCCTACTCAGCAGAAGGGCAAGTCATTGGGTATTTTTGTTGTTACATTTGCTTCTTCACCAGCTCCACCACCTACACCTGTTCCTGCTCCTAGTGATAACCAAGCTACACTTCATGGCACTTTTTATCTGTTTTTTTTCGTGTTCTCTTTGATACTGGAGCTTCCCATCATAGCTTTATCTCTATGGATCTTTGAAATAAATTTATGCATCTTCTTTCTCATGAGTTGGCTCCTATGCCTTTGTGTGTTTCAAATCCTATTGGTGGTCCTGCGAACCTTAGTAGGATGTGTAGAAATGTGAAACTCTTCCATTCTGGGTATCGGTTTTCTGGTGATTTCTTTGTTCTGGGTTTTGATGCTTTTGGTCTATTGCTTGGAGGTGATTGGATGAAGAGGCATGATGTCGTTATCTCTTGTAATTCCTGAACTATTTCTGTTGTTGGTGTTAAAGGCGATTCTTTGGTGATTCAGTGTAGTTTGCCCCAGGATTTTGCTGGCAGCTTTATTTATTCTCTTGATGCTTCTCCTGGTGATATTCATTCGACTCCTGTAGTCAAACTATATCCCGATGTATTTGGTGAAGTCGGTTCTTTACCTCCAAAGCGGTAAATTGATTTCCATATTGATCTTATTCCTGGAGCTCGACCTGTAGTTCTTTCCTCTAGAAGAATGGCACCCCGTGAGAAGGTTGAGTTAAGAATCATATTGAGAACTTGTTCTCCAAGGGTCTGATCAGACCTAGCCATTCAGAATGGGAAGAAGCAACTGTTTTCGTCACTAAGTCCGATGTTTCTTTGAGGATGTGTGTTGATTATAGGGAGTCGAACAAGCTCACTATGAGGAATAGATATCCTATGCCTCGCATCAATGATATGTTTGATCAGCTCCATGGAGCTACTGTTTTCTCTCAGCATGATCTTGCCACAGGTTTCCACCAGCTCCGAGTTGCTGAGGAAAGTATTCCCAAGATTGCTTTCCGTACTGAGAATGGTTTTTCTGAATGGTTAGTTATGCCTCTCGAGTTGACTAACGCTCCTGCTTTCTTTGTTGATCTGATGAATTGTGTCTTTTGTGATGTGCTTAACAAATTTGTTTTGGTCTTTGTTGATGATATTCTTGTGTTCTCCAAGTCTGAGGAAGAGCATAAATCTCACTTGAGCTTTGTTCTGGGGACTCTTAGAAATCATCAGTTGAAGGCCAAATTCTCGAAATGCCATTCCTGGAGGGATGAAGTCCAATTTCTTGGGAATATTGTTTCTAGAAATGGAGTTTCCGTTGATCCAGTCAAGATCGTTGTGATCAATGTAAGTCTTTCTTTTCTCCTCCTTCTATGATTTGATCATTCTATCTTTTCTGTGGTCCTTATTTTCTCCCTATTCTTTTACAGGATTGGAAAACTCCTAGGACTCCAACTGATATTCGCAGTTTTCTGGGCCTCGCCGGTTACTATCGGAGATTCATTGAGAACTTTGCTCGGATTTCTGCACCTCTCACCACTTTGACTTGAAAGAATGCTAAGTTTATATGGAGTGATAAGTGTGAGGCTGCATTCAATGAGTTGAAGCGTAAGCTTACTTCCGCACCAGTGCTTACCGTTTCGAATGGAAATGAGGGTTTAGCGGTATACACTGATGCTTGTCGTGAGGGTTTGGGGGTTCTTCTGATGCAAGATGGGAAGGTGATTGCTTATGCCAGTCACCGGTTGAAGATCCATGAGGCCAATTATGCAGCCCATAATCTGGAATTGCTTGCTGTGGTCTTAGCTCTGAAGCTTTGGAGGCATCATCGTTTAAGTGCTAAGTTTGAGCTCTTTACTGATCATCAGTCTTTGAAATATATCTTCACCTAGAAGGATTTGAATCAGCGTCAGGTTCGGTGGCTTGAGTTTCTTGCTTCTTATGATCACGACATTAGCTGTACCCCTGAAAAGGCTAATGTTGTAGCTAATGCTTTGAGTCGGAAAATTGCCATGTTGTGTCAGCTTGTTGTTTCTTCTTCTTCTCTTTTGGATCGTATCACCGCTAAGTAGGATGAGGATAAGACGCTTAGGCGTATGAAGGAGAGTGTTCGTAGGAGGGTTGGTGGTAGTAGTCCTGATGGTAGTGGAGCTCAAATCGATGATAGAGGGATTTTGAGGATTAATAATCAGATTTGTGTCACGGATGTTGATGGATTGAGGCAAGAGTTACTTCGAGAACATCATCGATCCAGACTTTCTATTCATCCTCGTGTGACGAAGATGTATCAGGACATGAAGAAGCTTTATTGGTGGAAGGGTATGAGGCGAGACATCTCTATCATTGTTAGTAGGTGTGGGACTTGTCAGCAAGTTAAGACAGATCATCAGAAGACCCCTACTTTGTTGCAGCCCCTTGAGGTTCCCAATTGGAAATGGGAACAGGTTTCCATGGATCTTATTGATGGTTTACCGAGGACTCAGAGCGGTAATGAGAGCATTTGGGTTATTGTGGATAGATTGACCAAATTAGCTCATTTCATTCCGATCAAATCTACCCGTTCTGCTTCCAGTCTGGCTGAGATATATATGAGAAAGATTGTTCGTCTCCATGGTATTCCCATCAGCATTGTTTGTGATTGGGATCCTATCTTTACCAGTCAGTTTTTGAAAGCTTTTCAGGAATCTTTGGGTACTCGTCTAAATCTGAGCACTGCTTACCATCCGCAGACTGCCGATCAAACGAAAAGAGTGAATCAGATTCTAGAGGATCTTCTTCGTGCATGTGTTTTGGATTATGGAGGATCTTGGGAAGATCATCTCCATCTTGTTGAATTCACCTATAACAATAGTTATCAAGTATATTTTCCATCTTTTATTTTGATCTTATCTTAATCTTTTGTCTATCTCATTCCGTCTTTGAATTCAGGCTAGTATTGAAATGTCTCTGTTTGCTGCTCTTTACGGAAGACCTTGTAGATCTCCATCTTGCTGGATTGAATTTGATAATCGTTTGGTTCTTGGTCCTGATGTGATTTTGGAAGCTTCTGTGAAGGTTGAGGAGATTAAGAGGAAGTTGAGGATTGCTCAGGATTGGCAGAAGAAGTATGCTGATCGGCGTAGGAGGAGTTTGAGTTTATTGTTGGTGATTTGGTTTTCCTTAAGGTCTCTTCCTTAAGGAATGTGATTCGGTTTGGTCATAGAGGGAAGCTTGCTCCTAAGTTTATTGGTCCTTTCCGTATCTCTGAGAGGATTGGTTCTTTAGCTTATTGTCTGTATTTGCCTGAGAAATTCTATGGAGTGCATAATGTATTCCATGTTTCGCACCTTTGTCGGTATCTGCATGATCCGTCTTTGATTGTCCAGCCTTCTGCTCTCGAGAGTTTGGATATGGAGCCTAATCTGACAGTCGAGAGGAAGCCATTTCGTATTGTCAAAGAGGTACGAAGCTGCTAAGAAGAAAATTTGTCAACCTGGTCAAAGTGCAGTGGAGTACGGATGATCGGGATCTGGGAGACGGAGGAGAGCATGCATGCTTCGAATCTGTAATTGTTTGTTTCAGGTACTATTTGCTTTTCTATCTTATCTTTCCTTGTTTTCGTGTCTCGTTCCTTTTCGAGGATGAAAAGTTTTTGAGTGGGGGAGAATGTAACAATTCAAAATTTTTATTAAAATTTTTAATTAAATTTACTTGAAACTTTGATTTTTTAATTATTTAAAAATTTGAAATTTTGGAATTTTCCAATGTAATTTTGGATTTTGTTTACAATTTAATTTTCAAATACAATAAAATAAACATTTTCTGAAATTTTTATATTTTGGTCAGCTGAAAGTCAAAGTTTGACCACAGTTGAAAATTTTAAATTTGAATTTTTAAATTCTAATCTTTTTCTTTGAATCTATATTTGATTCTGATATGCGTGCTGCTTTTCGTTTCGTCAAATTCCAATGTATACTTTTTAAATTTGATAACTTTCAGCGTTTTGCACGCAGTTTTTTCAGTAAATTTTGTCTATTTTATTTTTTTCTTTTTTTAGCCTCATTTCTATTTTTCTTCTATTTTATTTTATTTTTCCATTCTCTTTTCTATTTGATTTTTTACTTGAATTTTAGGCTGGGAAATTCAAAGAGTCCTCGGTTTCTTTTCTTGGAAATCAAGTTAGGCCTTTTCATTTTCTAACCTTTTCATTTATTTTCCTAGCCGTTCATCTCTTGCCGTTCACCCCCAATACCTTAGTCGCCACTCCTTTTTCTAATTCACGTAGAAAAAATTATTTCCCATATCACATTTCTCATTTGTTTCTGAAGAAAAAATACAGTAAGTCATGGCCTCCTCTTCCTTTCTCTTTCTCTTTTTTTTTCTTTTGTTTTCTATTTGTTTTGCTCGGCCACCACCATCTCCATGTTCTAGCCGACCTCGTCTCACCACTCTACCACATCCATGATCGGCCACATCCCCTCTTCACCACCACCAAGCCATAGCCGTGAGCATTGGATCCAAAACCCTTCACCAAAATTACAAGCAAACCCTAGTCGAGCCTTCTTATGCAACCCCCTCTTTGTTTACCTCGGCCACACCTATCTCCACCACCTACTCCTCCTCCTTGCCTTGCTCTAGGTCGTCCCCTCTGATGTGACCAGATCCGACCAAGTTTAGCACATAGGCCGAGCCACATGGCCACAGGCTGAGCCCAAACATCAACAGCCCTTGCCCAATGCCTCTACTTGCTTTGCCTTCCATTTTCTATACCCTAGCCGTGCATTGCTTGACCCTATAACTAAGCCTAGTTGCATCAAACACAACATGGCCGAGCCATGTAGGGGTATGGCCGAGCCTATGTATGTGGTGGTTGAGCACTCTTGATGTTTAAAGCTTGTTTATGTCATTTTATTTCACAAAACTTTCATTGTTTTAAATTTATAATCATATGTGTTGAGATATATACTTATATTTATGATAATTATTTGTTTACAAGATTTGGGTTTGGGTGCTACTTCTTCTCGAATCGTCGTGCCTTTTCATGCTTTGCGTAGTTTGGATTTATGTTTTGAATTTGATCTCTAGCTTTAGAAGGTGAGTTATTCACTCTAGACAATCGTACTTATATAAATGTGAAACAATGTCACTTGAATTTTAATAAATGATATGCTATGTTATATGCTCACATCTGCTTGTTATCTGACATTATATGATGATATTACCTGATTATATATCTGTTGCATCACCTAACATCATATGATATGTTTTATTGTTTATTTATTTTCTGTTTCTCACACTGCAAGTTCCCTGTAGAGTAGAATCACTATGGGTTGAAATGATACATACCCGAACAGACTTTAGAATAGGGAAAATCGTTATGACCTGAAATGGTAGGCTCAAGCGATTTTTTATTTATTTTATTTGACTTGGGATTGCGGGTTTGAAATGATAAAACCCGGATTTTTCTTTTTAAATTACGGATTGAAATGATACATATCTGTATCACTCGACCTAGGTTAGAAAATCATATACAGACCCGTGGTTAATTTTAAATATTTTCTAAAAATTTATTAAGTATTTTCAAATATAAAAATATGACATTTTAACTTAAATTGGATTTAAATGATTTAAATAAATTTTGTTGTGATTTTTTGTAAGTAAAACGTGTAAGTAAATAATTGGTTAAAATGTATCTGAAATATGACTTAAGTAGATAATTGGAAATTTGGTTTTCAAATGAAATTTTTAAGTCAAGTAAATAAATGGGAATTCAGTTTTATTTATGAAATGGGTATTTTGAAATAAAGAATTAAGTTATTTGTTAAAATAAAAGTTAAGTAAAATAGTGTACCTTTGACTTAATAAATGAATTATAGTTAATTTGTATATTTTAATTATAAAAGTTATTCTTTTAAATCATAAGTTAAGTGATAACCAAATGAAAGATTTTGAAGCGTGAGATATGTTTTTTTAGTTAAAATGGCTAAGATTTGATTTTTTTTAGTTAAAATGGCTAAGATTTGAAGTTTTAATGTTTCTGAAATGTTATAATAAGATCTGGAATTAGTATTGGTAGCATTTCCAAAATGTTGTGGTATTAAGGCAACATTTACTAAGTGCTATCATTTCTGAGAGTAAACTATATTCTGAAATAATAAATAAGCTACTGTAGCACTTTGTAAGTGTTGTTGCTGCCGAAAGTAAACTATATTCTGAAGTAATAAATAAGTTACTGTAGCACTTTGTAAGTGCTGCTATTATTGAAAGTAAACTGTATTCTGAAATAATGAATAAGCTACTGCAGTACTTTGTAAGTGCTGATGTTGCCGAAACTAAACGTTTTGCAATAACTAATTACCTACTGTAGCATTTTGTAAGTGCTGCAGTTTCTGAAATTGAACTGTTTTTGAAGTATACTAATATATCTACATTAGCACTTTATAAGTGCTGCTGTTTTTGAAAATACAATGTTTTGAAATTGCTATAATTGAATGAATAAACTTAGAAATACTACAATTTTGAAAATTGAACATTTGATTTGAAAGGATAACGACATATTTAAATGGTTTAATGAATTATTAATTTTGGAATATAAACCATTTTGAAATTTATAACTACAGATAACGTTGGGTTGTTAAAGAGACCGGGATCAGATATGGGCATACACCGTCGATACCGAAAACCACTTTAACAACCGTGTATGCGGTGGAGATTCCATAATGAAGTAGGATGATTGCGACGTCCTTTGAGGTATGCACGTGGGCCCGACTCCCGTGAGTTTGCATAAGGTGGCTAAAACAGGAGCAATCGACGAGCTAATGAGGTCACTCCTCTTATCGAACACACTTCTTCGTATGCAATTCTATTACTTTGTGATTGATTGGTGCGCACCTTTGATTTTGAGAGTGTGGTTTGAGGTGGGCGATAGTAGCTGCTACGCGCTACCACCGGCCTGGAAGTGCAATTGGTATATCTACCTGGCATTGCCTAGTTGTGTCGTGTCACCTACCCTAGCGCGCCTTGTAGAATTTTGGTTTTATGCCGTACCTATAGAGTATCCTCTGGTGGCTTCCCAATCAGGAGGGACTACGGTACTGTATAGACTACTGGTATTATAAAATGTGTTAAGGGGGATATGAGTAACGCCTTAACGTTATTTTTAAATATATTATACTTTACTTTAGACACTATTATAATAGCGTATATTACTACACAGTAAATAGTTTAACTGATCCTTAGAGGATGTGCGGTTCCAAGCATCCTTTAAGTTACTTGTACATTTATTTTACAGTTCACTTGAGTTGGTTTACATTGTATAAGTATGTATGTCCTGACTCGAGTGTTTTGTGTTTTGCTTTACCCTCGGGTTAGCCTGAGTATTTCAGCTTTGGAATTTACCTTCTGAAGCTAGGATTTGCTGGAAATCATCATTTATCTAGTTACTATCTTTTATTTAGTATTTATATTTAGCTGAAGTACTAGTGGACATTTATGTATCTAGGATCTGTTGTACTTACTTTTTCAGACTCTGTATTTTGTACTTGTTTTGAGACCGTGTTATGGTAGCTTCATCAACTACTACTGTTATTTTTATTTTCGCTGCGAGTTATTCTGATTTATCTGTGTCTGTGATTGGTTTTATTTGCTTCAAATTTTATTACAATTTACTGTTTTGAATTATTCAAGTCAGACATGTGTGGTTTTATTGTCGATTTAAATGGTCTAAAATAGTGGGTCGTTACACATATTACTTGCCGTGGATTTAACTTACATAAGAACTTTTAATTCCAACTCAAGTGTTTTGTCTTTTCATTACACTCGGGTCAGACTGAGCATTTCAGTGTTTGAAGATATTATTCCTTGAAGATGAAGATGGAGTTGCTAGACCGTATTTACTATTATTATTCCACCGCATCATTTTGGTAGTTGTTGTTTGTACTCTGATTATGTTGTAAAAAATATGTAATCAAATGTATATTGTAAAACAGCTTCATGAATTATTTATTTGATTATTATATTTTGTCATTCTACTATGAGATTCTGTGTTTTGTTTTTCTTGTTTTCTCTTTTTTTTTCTTAGTAAACCCCATTGACAATCCTATCTTTTGAATGGTTTGAGTTAGACATGTGTGAATTATTTTCGACTTGAATCGTCCAAAAAGGTGGGTTGTCACAGGTGCTACCGAGTCGTATCATATATTCCATTGCTAAGAAGGGTAATGTATATGAGAAGTTCTTACCAACCAAACACATCTCTTGTCCATTTTTTGCCACTTTCGTGCCACTTGATAAGAATACTTTGTTAAACCTGAGAGTAACCTCGAACTCGAACAAATCTTTAAAACTCTTTTCAAATATTAGTATTATCAAATACTTTCAAATAATACTATAATTATTTTTTCAAATCTTGAAAAACATTTTCAAAGATACTAGGATTTAAGTTCTCAAACTATCTGTCTAAATCCTCTTTTATTATAAACCATGTTTTATAAACCCTACTAATATGAAATCATTTTCTTATTAAAAACTATTTCACAAATATTTGTTTCCATAATATTCTATCTTTTCTTTCGATTATAACAAACAGCTAATTTTAAGTTAACTTCTAATCCAACATTATCATTGAACGCTTTATAATCAAACCATGAAACTCAATTCACAAGGTGTCCATTCCAATGACCCACATAAATAGTCTATCCAACCCATGCATTAGAAAGGTAAATTGCTCATAAATTGGTCGAGTAGAATCAACAATCAAAAGACAAATAAATGCCCATAAACTGGCCGAGCATAGCTAATCAATCTACAAATGATAAGATGCTCATAAACTGGCTGAGCAAGACTAAGCGAATAAATCTACAAATGATAATAATGCTCATAAATCAGTCGAGCATGTTAAATCATTATGTAAAGGATAGCAATGCTCATGAACTGGGCATGACTAAACTAATTAATGAGCAGTAACGAATGAACAACGAATGAATACCATTAATGCCTACATATATAAACTACACTAATTAAACTACACGTAACAATCTGTACTTATATAAGTTACCTTATATAAGATCTTATAATTTTCATAGTTGACACACTTTTAAGGCATGCATTTATGACAAAAAAAATACGCTCTCATATGTATATTACACTCAACTCATTCTAAGGCATCACCTACCCTATCTCTAATGAGTTATACCCAACTAAAACCAAGGTTCTCGCATAAGCTTCAGCTTTGATACCAGATGTAATGACTCACCTTTTCGACCTCCAAACGTTGACATTAATATATCCAACGTATTCATGTGTTTAGCACCCAAGTGCCGGAAAAACAAATTGTTATGGCAAAAGAAAAGAAGAAGAAAACAAATAAGAAAGAATGAACACAACATCAGAATTTCACAGCTGAATGATAACATATAATATCAAAAGACAACACAAAGTGTTACTCTAAGATAAAGCATTTCAGAGTTACAATTCTACATACTACCATCAGCATGGACAGTTATAACAGTCCGTCCTTACAATTGTCAATATATACATAATAATAGTACATTGGAAATAAGATACAACTTTACGCGAATGAAATCATCTCGCTCATCTCTTGAAGCTTCAAAAGTATCCAACTAAAATTTGCCTTTCTCAAACCGCTCGAAAGAGCACTCGAGAAATTAAGGGAAAGATAAAATCAATACTTAGACATAAGCCTTGTGTGAAAAACTTTAAAAATACACGGTCGCATATAATAATAACTTTTGAGACAGTTTGAATCACCTTAACGAGTTTCTTCTCAAAAGAATCAAAATTCTCTAATAAGTATCTAGGAATCAAAAGAATCACCAGTATACTATGGCCAGTTCAATAGTAAACTGATCAAAATCACCAGTATACTACGGCCAGCTCAACAGTAAACTGGCCAAAAGTGGGCTATTTCCGTAACAAGTTTGAAAACAAGAATATAAATGTAACAAGTTAAAAAAAGCAGACTAGAGTGGAAAAAAAACAGTCCTCTCTTCATCCACTGCAGTTTGCACGCAACTTTAACAATGGCGTCAACACTCTCGATTCAATCCACTCTCATCTCCCAAACTTTTACGAAATTTCCAACACACCCCGCGTCGTCGTCATATTCCACACACTTTCTCCCTCTTCGTTTCAGCAAGAAATCCTCCCCTCCACTTTCTTTCTCTAACAGTCGCCTTGAAAAGTCGACCGTCGTAAAAGCTTCTGGCGCGAAAGAGCAGAAGTTGGTCCACGAAGGTTTGATTACCGAATCACTTCCAAACGGCATGTTCCGTGTCAAATTGGAAAACGGTGATGTGATTTTAGGCCACATTTCAGGGCGTATTCGAAAAAGTTTCATACGTATACTACCTGGGGATAAAGTCAAAATAGAAGTGAGTAGGTATGATTCTACTAGGGGTCGTATTATCTATAGAAATTAGCAATACAGTAAGCTTTGTGAACAGATATTGTTAATTTGTTCCGATGCAAGGATATGGTTGTGTAATGATACTTTAAAATGTAAAATGGTTATGATTTATATTGTCATGTTAGTGCTTAGTTAGGGAGCTTTATACAGCTACCACTTGTTATATGTACAGATCAAAGTTCAATATACAAATCTGGTTTGCCTATATAAATGCTATTTGTGGTTGGTAGAGTACAAAAGATGATCAGAAATTGATGTAGCAATATGGTTTTGGGCACATTGATTGCCTTTTTTCAAGCTTTATTTGCACCTACTTGGATTGGAGTTTTGTAATGGGTTATGCAAGTTACTTTAGTAAAGAAGGGTGTTTTAACTTTTAAAATCAAAGATTGAGATATATTTTCCAAATGCAAGTAATGTGTATGAACAATGGATTGGTTGTAATTTATAATTTCGTAGGAACGTTATCTATAGCGTAGTTCATTTGGTGTTATGTTTCATTTATCATGTTTTTCTAATCTTACATATCTATGCAATGCTTTTATTAAGACCTAACGCCTAACTTGCGAATCATTGCTACCAGTTAACTGGTTCTATTGTTGAATTTAGAGAAACATCAACCATTTTCCATGCAAACTTCCAAATAACATAGAGATTGAGCGTTCTAATGTTTTGGACATTGTAATGGCTTTATATCCTAATCTGTAGGGAGACAATCTGAACGTTTTTCATTTTTCATGCAGACATCTTGTAAATTCCTTTACATGGTCTGTGTATCTTACACTTTTGAAAGTCTGAAAATAAATGGATTTTCATACTCATTTGGAAACTTCATGGAACCAAATGATCTTGCTCTACACTTCATATTGTGTCTAATGGATGAAGAAAGAGAAGCATGCATACGAGGTAATCCTCGTTTATGAAATTCTAACGTGTGAACATGAGGAACTACCTTTTTCACAAATACATTTTTAATCATATCCATCAAACTTGCTGCAAGTTTGAATACCGAGCAGTTATCTACGGACCAATGTTCAAAATTTTGTTTGCTGTGTCCATTCATTTTTAGTTTTTGAATTTTTGGTTCCTCTTCAGAAATGTTGGAAATTTTACTTTAATTTGGTTTGTGAATTTTGGTACTTTTTGATACTTTTTTCTACATAAATATCAAATATAGAAATTTAACTATGAATAATTATTCATTGCTAACATACATAAACTAATATAATTTTTCTTTAGTAATTTTAACCATCCTTTACTTCCTTTACACGTAATTCATAAAGTTCAAGAGTCATTTTCAAAATCCAAGCCATTTTCAAATTCTTGTATTTGCCATAACAAAATTCCAAGCTTCATTTTCATATCTTAAAACCAATCCAGCGTATTTCCAAAATTCAAAACCCTGAGACCCAAATACCATCATCCCTTCCTCATTTCTCATTTCAAGCAGCCAAGCCGTATATTTTCAGATTCATCACACATAGAAAAAAACTGTATGCTCGATGAAACCTGCTAGATTGATAAGGGAAACTTGTGAAGAAAATCTAAAAGCAAGTTGTTATTTTTTAGAGATTTACAAAGAATTATTTTCAATGTAAAATCCAAATTCGGAAGTTTTGTCAAATTCTAGCTTAGTTCACGCAAAAATGGGACCAAAATAACCAAAATTTTGGCGGATCGATTGCAATTCGAAACCTCGATTTAGATAGTTATATGGTGTTTGATTATGTTTTATTTTTTGTCTAATTTCAAGTCATTGTGAATTTGCAACCATATTCAAGTAAACCTTAGATTGTTTATTGTAATGTGTCATTGCCATCAAATCTTAATTAATTTCATGTATATGTCGTAGAATGTCACTAAGAAAGGACGGCGTTGCCAATTTGGTTAGCATGTAATATGTCTTTCTCAACGTCTATGATACCTCTCAAAAAACCTCTATCCTAATTTAGTGTAATCTGATTTTGGTAAATACGTTGTTATGAAAATGCGCTAAGGAACCCGCCACGGTGCATGTCGCAGTGTGTCGATTGTCCCTTTTCACCCTGAGACGAGACACACATGGAAAAACGCACCGAATAGCGTTAAAGATGCACATAGCATATGATGCAGAAAAGTGCACCTTTTCACTATTTTGTTGCTTTTACTTTTTTAAAAATAAGAGTGATATTTAATTTAAGTAGAGTACTCATTTTGGTGTCTTTGGGGATGATATCCAAGATCCCTAAAACTATAGTTTAGAGATCTTACCTCTTGAGCTTGTGATCCTTGACTTGATTGATTTATTTATTTTCAAATCCAAAAATGGATAGAGATTAGTATTTAACTACCGTATGCTTATGCTTATTATTATTATTATGCATGTTGTAATGGACACATGCTATAATTCTATTTGCTTGAAGACATGTTGTAATTGACATAGAAAATCTAATCCTTATTATGTAATATTCTCAAAGCAAGTTGTAATATAAAGCGTGTATGTGTTTTTGTGTGTGTGTATGAATCATATTCACATTTTTAGTTTATTAGTAATACGTAATATTATTCTAATAATATATGTATTATCATTTTGAGTTTTGACATTAGTCTGTAAATTAAATACTAATTATATTGGATTTTTCAAATAAATGTTATGCGTAATATTTTTTTAAAACATGCATAGTAAATTAAAAAGGAATATAAAGCATATATATACGAATCATATCCAAATTTCTAGTTTATTAGTAATATATATTATTATTTAATAATATATGTATTATTATTTTGTGTTTGGACTTCTAAAAAACTACTGTGCTTAAAAATTCTATAATTCTATGCTTAAGTATTTGTTTTTGTAAATTAAATACTAATTATATTAGACTTTTCAAATAAAATTATGTATAATATTTTTTTAAACATGCATAGGGAATCAAAAAGGTGCACATCGTTCGCCGCGTCGTGCACTAATGTTCAGGAAGGTTTGTACCATCAATAACTATGGCTAAATGAATGTCCAATCATTAAAAGTATACTTTTGGAGAAATCAAAATATCCTTTAAATTTCAGAATACTTGTCATTGCATTAGAAGATCAACTATAAAAGTACAAACAATCCTTTATTGGTATAACAACTTAACAAATGATTCTGTGAAGTATGATTGTTATTCCATCTTAAATTATCATTTGGAAACAATAATGCACACTAAAATGAAAGATAAACCAGATGACATTTATTATTGCACTCCAAATATTTAATGCCTTTTGAAATGCTAAATAGTATCTTTTGTTCCACTAATTTCACAACCATCTTTAGTTAATATTACTTTTGTTTTATTTATCTTGAGTATATGTGTACGCGTCGCCGCGCCCTCCTACCATTTATTCTATAGTATAAACATGAGGACAAATTTTAACTTGCTTCATCAATTGCATGTTTTGTGAACGATCATAACAATATTCACCATGCATTTGATAGCTTAAGTGCTACAAGTGCAATCGTTCATAATTTGCTTACATTGTCGAACGATAACACAGTAAATCCAAGCATGTATATAATATGATTACAGCAAATGAAAAACCAGCAATCATGGTTTCAAATATCCTCTTTCTTGCCTAAGATCTCTATAGAGATCTCGTTTTAACACTTAGAAGCATCAAATCTCATTCATCTCTTTTGACACTTTTCTCGTCTGAAATATTCAAATCTCACCGAAATGTTGGTCAAAATCTCAAGCTGAAATCTTGTCTAAAATTACATGTTTATTCTTTTACATAATGTTTATTTACTTCTCATATGGGTTATTTAATTCAACTACAATTTACTAAACTCTGCCCATATTTTTGTATGTTTTATAGCTATGAGTGATAATAAAGACCTCATTTGTTCAACGTGCAAATAGAAGGATATCATTCGGTCACCGCCAAATCAATCAAGTTACCACTTCAGAAAAAAAAACATTCATCTCAACTCTTTTTATTATGCAAATCAAATATGCTACAATTTTTATTTTTACCTTTTAAATTACAATTGTTAAAAGATAATTTAGACGTCAATTTTAAATGCGTAAGTTAAATGTAGTTTAAAACTTGAGATGTCAATCTGAGATGTTCATCCAAGATACACTTGTCTCGTCTGAGATCTCATCTAATACGAGATATGTTATCTGAAAATTTTGAAATGAAACGACCAAAATTTTGAGATTTGCAACATTACCAGTAATAATACAGTTGAAACTAATTTGAAAGTAGTGGAATATGAGATTATTTTACATTTTAAAAGCAATAGACATTTGTAGCGAAATGGTCGAATCATTCAACTTATCTTGTACTACACTGCATCTTGTTCTCAAATGATCGTTTAGGGTAAGATATTAGTCTTGCTTACTGAATTTTTTTGCTAAATTGTTTTACAGTTGCGCTGATTTTTAGCGAATCTTTGAACAATTTTTTTTTTAAATCTCAGTCATCTCGGCTGAGATCTCATTTTGCAAGCTGAGCGATTCAAAACAAAGAAGTTCACCCAAATCTTATTTCATCAAAAACTCGGTTGAGACTCTCAAATCTCGGACGAGATCTCGGGTAAGATCTAAATGTGAAATCTCGGCCAATTTCACTTTTTTACTTTTCATTTTTCTATCGAATTGTCTGAGCTCGTTAATTAAATCCATTTTTTTTAATTTTTCCATCTAATTCTAGTTCTCTTCAGTTTTATGTTTTTGTTTCAGCTGAATTTTATTTTGATTTAAACTATTGTTTTATTCTATTTGATATATATATATATATATGTATATATGTGTGTGTGTGTATATATATGTATATATATATATATATATATATATAATTCTATATGCCAAGTACGTGAAACATTACTTGCAAAAATTATTACTTTTATTATATACTGAATAATAATGTATCTTTACCATGATTAATTTTGGTAGGTGTATACACATACATGTATAGCTTATCACGCCATAGTTATTCATGAATTGTTTTGGTCAATTATCTGCATTTGCATATAGTTTTGGGTATTAAGCTGATTAAGTTCTCATTCAAACATCTCATTTTTACTAGTAAAATTTAGCGGTGAAAATAGAAAACAAGTATTTGCAAATATGCAAATTGCAATACATGATATTCCAAGATTTTCCAAAATTTCTTGATTGAAACACATGCAAGTGAAATAACTCTTGTAATACAAGTAAAGTTCGAATATATATTCTTAATAACACATGATTTTCCACTCCAGATTGCCTTATTGTATGTTATTTATGATAAGCGCTTTAATTTATATATTCATAAATTCTCATTATTTATTTGCATTATATAGCGTGAATGTTTTTTCTTCGCAAATCGAGCAAATTAAATTATTTTCTAGCACTTAATACTTTAGTTGTATGCAAATTAATATTAAGTATAATACATATTGCGCGATTGCCTTGAGATGAACTTTAGGATCAAAGATGGATGTGCGAGATACATTTATCTCGTTTGAGGTCTCACTTGGTACGGGATTGGATCTCTAAAATCTTCGAGATGAAATCGAACTAAAAGATTTAAAATCTTGGAACATAATGACGATCGTCATACAATTTTGTAGGTATGTACATTATTCTAAGAGTATATTATCATTACTTGGGCATACATTGAACAAAACCGGTCTCAACGAGTTCTTAACTGGGGCATTAAAGATGTCTAGAATAATATTTTTCACGATGATCAGATTATCAATTTTTTAATTTTATCAATCACCTTTACTGGCACTTTGTTATATATATACGAAGCTTATCGAGATTTGATAAGAATAACACGTTGTAATCATATTTGATCTTTCAAATATAATTGCACTTGGTTGTTTGATTTAAAAGAAGTAAACGAATATGATTGTAAGAAACAATATTTGAATAAGTAGCTATGCAATGTTACACAATTGAATTTCAAAACCAAGAATTATCCAACATGCATGTACTTATTTTTCCTCATTTATTGGACGAGATACGAAAAAGAACAATCTAGTGGTTTGATTTTCACAAAGTTTTCATTGAGAGTGAAAGTGATTACAAGTGTATTATACATGGACCATGTGCAATAAATATAAAATATGTCTACATGAGAAAAGATAAATGTTCAAAACGCGAAAGTTGACCGAAACCACTATATTGTTCAAAATGTTCAAACACTCTTCCTATGCGAAATAGATCATATTAAAATTCAATGTAGTTATATTACTAGTTGTCTGGTAGTCTGCATGAAAAATGGTTTAAATGCAATATAACACCAGTTGTTTGGCGATAGGACAATTTTTCAAAATTGACATCTAGAAATTTTCTGCTTTTAGGCTTCAACAAAAACTTATTGTTGCAAAACTAGGCATCGTAATCTATAATATTTGCGCAATTGTGAAGTGCGCAAGTAATATTTTTTTTATATTTAGAGCTTGCGCATTCCATAATTGCGCAAGCTCTATGTATAAAGCTTGCGCAATCCATAAGTGTGCAAGTTGTAAATTTAAAGCTTGCGCATTTATGGAATGCGCATGCTCACTTTTGAGCATCAAAAAGACAGAGCATAGATTCGACTTCATTCGACTACATTCGACTTCATTTAAGCATCAAAAATACAGAGAGCACAAAGCACTTAAGAATTGCCGGATTTCGGAAAGCTATGCAAATTGACTACATTCGATTAAATCATCAACTTATTACGACTTTGCGCGATAGATGGAGGCTGGAGACAAATACTTTTCATTTGAGAGTCGGTGAAATGACGGTAACTCTAGCCGATGTTTATTTTCTTTTTGGTCTAGGCACATACGGCTTTTCGGTATGTTCTCCAAAATTTGGATATTAATTATTTGGAATTGTATCATGACTTGCTTCGTATTTTTCCGCCTAAAGAGGCTGTTAAGTTTAAGAGTGAGCTAGCAATGACATGGTTTAAAAGAAGAATTTTCCGAACCACTGCTTGAAGGTGCGGCCAACTTAGATATACTTCGTCACAGTCGTGCGGTTATATTGTACTTTTTAAGTTGCAGTTTTTTTCAGATCATTCGAAAGATAGATTAAGTTTGAAGTTTTAACCATTTTTGGATGATTTGACAAATCGTGGTTACCATTCTTAGGGCAGTGATGTACCATACTATTTGTACAGTGAGTTGACAAACGCTGCCTTGCAACGGAAAAAAGTTTTAGGGGGTTCAGCAACGTTGTTGTAAATATGGTCTTAGTCTCATATTGCTATTGGACGACTATCTGTAAGAATTCCTACCGACTTAGATCTGTATCTTCCATTCGGGTGTAGGTAAAATTGTGCTAGGAGTTGGCATGAAACATCAAAAAATGTACAGTTTTACCGAAACGAATTGGATTTGTTAGCGGATGACGCCGTTACATGAGAACCATATTCTTTGGTGAACAAATTTGGGCACCCAGACATTGATTATATATTTGCTAGTTGGAACGCTAAGAGCAGACTGATTCTTTTTTCGAACTTTGAATTATATGCTTCTGACCGAGTAATGAGACAGTTTGGCTTTGACTATCAGCACATTCCCGATCTCGTTGTGCCCTTAGACCCAGAACCCCTTAGTTGGATGACATTTCTGAAGGAAATTATTGCGCTATGGAATTCCAGAATTGATCGTGCCGAACAAGAACGTGAGCCCCCGACACCGTTGAGCGAGTACGAGTATTGGTATTGGCAAATTACTCGCCGTTATATTCAAAAAAAATCGACAAGGAAATTGGTGGTGTACATTCCCCATGCTCCGCTCGAGCGTGATGTGGTTAGTATTGTAATTTTTAAATTTTAAATTTTAAATTTTTTAGCTCATATTCGTTGATACATTGTTATGAATTTGGCGTAAGTAAGCGGGATATATAGCGCTTTGGACGTGGTCAACGAAATCGAAGATAGTCGTATGAAGCCGGACAAAGTGAAAAGCAAATGCATTGACCTACGACGTATACTTGATATGATTATTGGTCGAAACAAGGTAAGAAGGCCGGTAAAACCTTTGCGCATTGTAGAAGAATGACCACGTTCTACAGAGGAGACATATACAAAGTGGAGGAGATGGAGGGAGGACAAACGAGACGGGGGGAGTCACATACGGAAGTGGAGGGATCACAACACGCCGTCGGGGAAATTCAAGCTGTATGGCCTGCTTGGCATGAAGAGAACAACACGTCGGCAGAGAAATTCAGGCTCAATGGCCCGTTTGGCACGAAGAAGAACAGCACTTCGGATATCTTGGTCAATCCATACAAGAGCAGACGGAGGAGTGGCCGCAGTGGGAGAGACAACAAGAAAAATTAATTTTCGGGCCCAATCAAGAACAAGAAATCCCGCTTCCAACACCTGCTCCAACATTTGAAGAAGGCTAAGGTTCGGCTCCATCGTGTATAGAAGGAAGAAGAAGAAGAAGAGAGACACACCTATTGAGCTTAGAAGAATTCGTGATTGAGGTGTATTATTGTTTTCCCGACATATGTTATTGATGTTCCTTTGGTCGGAAAGGAGGGTGTTGATGTAAATGTCGTTGGTTAATTGTATGTATTATTGAACCTAGTGTTGATAATTTTCAATTGCATTTTGGATGTTATTTTTTGTTGTTGATGATGTTTAGTAGTGGTGTTGATATTTGATTGCAGTTTGCATGCTGTATTTGTTGTTGATTATAGTTAATGTTATATGTTGTGTGGTGGAGTGGGTTGCAACAGCTCTCTGTCTTTGACAGAGAGCAAATATTGCTTGTGCAATTATGGAGTGCACAAGCAGTAATAATCGATATAGCTTACGCATTTCAAAAATGAGCAAGCTATATCGATTACTACTACTTGTGCACTCCATAATTGCGCAAGCAGACAGAGAGCTGCTGCAACCCACTCCACTGCACAACAATTAGGAGAGGAAATTAGCAATGCAAAGAAATTAATAATGAAAAGAAATAAAGATTTGTAGTAAAAAAAATAACACGTGAAGTAAAAAACAAACATATGCAATAGCAAGTTAGCACAAAAATATTGAATAACAAAGATGTACAACAACTCATGCAATTCAACGTGGACATGTTTTTTCTCTTATGGCTAATAGACCACATTTGCTACATTTATTATGGCCGGAAGGTGATGACGGATCCATGAAACCTTTGATTCGAGTTGATCATGGATGTCCTGAATTTTTGCGCACCGGTGGTGATTGTATAGTAGGATCATCATAGACGTCCCAATGTCGACATCTGGTACATGGTGGAATAAAGGAGCATAAGCTACGATATACTTAGGCGTTGTGTACCACGTGGAGATTAAGTCAAAATACGCTCTTTTAACACAACCTGAACCGCATGAACAAGCTGCTAATACGTGGGAGCACAGAAAATGATCTAACGTTGGTATGTTGCACGAACATTCGACGACATTATCTTCGATATTCACCGTATAATCAAACATATGAACATCTTTCACCTGCCGTTTTATGAAGCTATATCTCTCTATGGACATGAGTCTTGATTCTTCCATTATTCTCCGTGTTAATGCTTCTCACCTTGATGCGAGCTGTGACGTCCACTCTTTTCCTTGAGTTCGACGTTCGACAAAGTAATAGTTCAATCGATGAAACGTACGTGCTACCAATGATCTAACAGGTAAATTCTTAGTTCCTTTCAGCACACCGTTAAAGCTTTCAGAAACATTAGTTGTCATCATATTGAATCTTACGTCGCCGTCATGACAAATAGTCCAACTTGATTCCTGATTTTTCAAACTTCTTTCAATCCACGCATCGGCATCTCGATTTACATCTTTCAACTGTTTTTGAAGTTCATTATATTTTACAATCTCCGACGCCGTGGCACATGCATGTAATAAAATTTGTAGCTCATCTGTGCCAAACTCCGCTTTCTTGAAATTTGCTTCAATATGACGAATAGAAAAGCGATGATGTTCGATTGGCCAAGTTTCTCTAAGCGCATCTGTAATTTCTTTCATACTACATCTGGTACGTACGGATGATATATAATTCCATATGCAATGCATAAACCAACTCCACGTTTGCCACGATTCTGTTTTTACAATAGCAAAGGCTAATGGAAATAGACTTTGGTTGCATCTATTCCAGTAGCTACTAGTAATGTACCCAGATACTTCCTGTATAAATGAGTGGCATCAATAGACATTATATGTTTACAGTGGTTGAAACCATGAATAGAAGGTCCGAAAGCCCAAAAAACACCATAAAAAGCACCACGACTATGAATAACATCATATACGGTTCCGGGGCTGGTACGCTGTAGGGCTCTAAGATATTTGGCAATTCCGCGTATGACGATTCCCAATCTCCATAAATCATTGCAACAACTTTCTGTAGTCCGTGTCAGGCTCGAGAGTAACTCACTTTAATATGAAACATTGACATTGTCTCTTGATCAGTTCTTGCAGTCATATTTGTCTCAGCTTTAATCAATGGAACTATTTTGTTGCATATAAACTTTGAAGTTGCCTGTCGATGGTTTGAGTTGATTGTTGCATTTAAACAAGTGTGATCGTCGCCATATGTTGCCATTTTCCACCAATTATTAATTTTTTCTCACCGATAGGCTAGCATGCACTCACCAATGACATGTTTCATCCACATCACAATGGAATGTGTATTGATTTGCACGCGATTTCAGAACTTGAAAAGAAACCAAATATTTTATCGTCCATTCACATAACTGTTCAACCAGCTTCTGCTTACTTTCAAAAATTAACCCAGCTCGGTGGTCCTTTCTCAACACATTCTCTTTCAAACACTTTCATGTCCAATTGATAATTTTCAATCATCGATTTCATCATCATGGTTGTAGTGCATAAATCATCGACTAGAGCCTCTTCATAAGTGATTTGTTCTTCTTCGACATTTACATCATCAGCCTCCTCAATGTCTGCATGTATGTTTGTATCATTATTAACTTTCATTTGATGGATCCAAGTTCTAACTACATCATCCGCACAAGCTATTTCCATACTATCCAATTGCACTCCACTCTCGTTTGCAATATCAACACGATCATCACCGTCGTCGTCATCACAGCCAATTAATTCTTCTTCGACACTACGGATACAAAAAATAACGGTGATATATTTTGCATGAACATAAGTCAGAATACAAGTGCTAGAGTTTAATATTACTCACTTTCCCATGCTTGCGATTGATTTGGATATATAGAGTTATGTATCATATTTTGTTCTTGACTAGAAGAGACTCCAATCACTTCGTTGTATCTGTGAAGTAAGTTTGTAAACTCTCCGCCTTGCTGACTTGGGAGATAAGAAGGATACGCCGACCATTGTGTTTCTTGTAAGTGTGGTGGGTACATACTCATCCATAGAAATTACTGTCGGTTGTGTGACCGCATTATCATGTTCCACTTTCGTGTTTCTATCACTCTCGTCCCAACCGAAAACGTAGAGTTCAAATCATCGTCATCTTCCAAATCAATAGCGGATGCACCATCATCTCAAGCCCATTTCACCTCTAATTTTAAATTATATATCACATGAGACTTTTGTCACTTCAAATGCACTTTGGATAAGCTATTCAAAATTATAATGATTTTTTACTATCGATCCTTTTCGCTTTCCGCCAACATATATAGGTTTGCCTTCATCATCAACCAACAATTCCCTATCATAGTAAAATTTAGTTGGAACCTTTGACATTATCTAAAATATCAGTTGCAATAACACATTTAAAATTTTGATTTTGTGACATAATTCTAAACATAAATTTGTAGAATTAATACCTTATTTTCCCAAGTAGATTTTGCTTCTGTAGGCAATCTTCAACCAAAAACAGTCAAATCAATTTTTAAGAAAATTCAAACAAGCGAATCAATATAATAACGTAACTAACGTATTTCACCAACATAATCAACACTACCAAATGTATTTCGTCAACATAATCAGCTGCTTAGCTAGCACACAGTACGGGTTAAAACAAAAACAAATATTTTCGAAACATCATATTAAAAGTACTATATTTCAACATAAAAACCAAATATGACAACGTTGACCTAGTCCCAAACGCTTACCAAAATCTTGGCCTCCCACCGCTTACTCTTAGTTCTTCATTCACCTTTTTGAGACGATTGATTTCGGCTTGCAATTAGTATGCATACTCAAGTCCCTTTTCGCATAAGGGTTGGTCAGTCCATTTAAAATAATTACAATAACCAACTTCACGAGGATTCAGTCTGTGTTCATTGTACGAGCTACAACCAAAAAATCTTCACCTGACATTCTTTTCCTTTCCGCAAACGACCACTAAGCACATATTTCCACAATTACAATTTGGATATGGTCGTTGTCCCTGTGGCATGGATGAACCAACAGGATGTACGGGCGTTAGCTTATTTCCGTTAACGCTAATTTGATGATCGGGATTTTCGGTGGAAACAACTTCACGTAAACGAGCGTATAAGGTTGATGGTTCAGAATGGAATTTATGCGGTATTGTTTCGATCTGTGTTTCAGGAATATGATCAACATCAACGTCAATATGACTTGAGCTTCCAACAGCGATTTTCGCTTCAAGTTCATCATAATGTTTCATCAACGTTTCATCGTCTATCTCCCAAACATTCATGTTTACCGTCAAAATAAACAATAAAACATTAACATATCAATTAGGATTCTCAATTTACTAGTACTTAACTAGGGTTATCTATTTCATTAATCATTAACAAATGATTTCAACAATAAGAACACCATTGCCTAGTAAATAAAATCATTAACAACAATAATTCTTAATTTTCAACAACAAAAAAATAGCAAAATTTGAGCACCGTTTTGATCAACATAAATTATTACCTTTGTTTTGTAAGGATAAAGAAGAATATTTCATATGTAGTTTAACAACTATTTGATTGACAAGGTGATTGAGGATTTGGATTTGGTAACAAAATGAGTTTGGGATGAGAGTTTTGGAGGATTTTGAGAGGAAGATGAAGAAATGAGTAAATGAAGACAGATCCGTGCTCTGTGTTTTTTTTATGTTCGAAATTGAGCATGTGCAATTCATATATGCGTAAGCTTTATAGATAAAGCTTGCGTATACATGGATTGTGCAATTTTTATATGTAGAGCTTGCGCATTTATGGAATGCGCAAGCTCTACGTATTAAAAAAATTGAATGCTTGCGCAATCCATAATTGTGTGCAGTCCATAATTACGCAAGTATTAATCAAAACCAGGCCTAGTTTGCAGTAAATTTTAAATGGAGAGCCTAAAAGAATAATTTTTTATTTGGAGGAGTTTACTTTGGAAAATTGTCTTATATTATATGTTTTACTTCCAGTTCTGCGGTTTAATTATAAAATGCCCATTGTTGAAGTAATGAATGTCTATATAAGTGATGTTAATTTACCTAGCTTCAACCAAGCTAAAATAATTTAACAGAACCCCCATTGTGTGTTAAATTGGTGTGATTCAAATATTTGCTAAAAAAGAAAAGAATTTAGCTATTTGATCTTATCAATCAATTATGTTATAAATGGAAAGAAAAAGAGGAAAGTTGTGTGTGATTGCTTGTGGAGAAAGGAAGCTGATTAATTAGCTAATTAATTAATTAGTCACACGATTTATTAAACAAAAAAAGCAAAGATAGCCGATGGAGATCGATTCAAGCAAGGAAAATTATGGAAACCAAGATTATCATTATCCATTTGCATAGAAATCAAATCATGAATATTTGAAAAGATTTCAAGATAATTCGATAATTAATTTTCTTAATATCCAAGCAACTTGTTCGTTAAGTCTATTTAAATGAAGAAAGTTCATATTTGTGTGTGTGAGCATCCACCATTATCCTCTTCTTTAATAAACCTTAATTTCTGTAGTTAAATCAAATTAGGGTTTTGAG
The DNA here is from genome assembly GCA_030765085.1 of Allium cepa. Taxonomy (NCBI): domain Eukaryota; kingdom Viridiplantae; phylum Streptophyta; class Magnoliopsida; order Asparagales; family Amaryllidaceae; genus Allium; species Allium cepa. Next base: position 252,996,028 of record CM060928.1, read on the forward strand.
TGCAAACAAGTCTTTAGAGAAACTGATTATTCAATTTGTAATTGTAGGTTAGTTCCTCCACTTTACTACCTATAATTTTGTAATCTCTCTTGCACTCTCTTTCTCCAATAAATAAAGAATAGTGTAGGGTCCATGGACGTAGGTAATTTAGTCGAACCACGTTAAATCTGTGTTTTCTACTCTTCTCCTTTTCTTTATTTGGTGACTATTATTCAGTGAATTAACGGTTGATAATTAATCGATAAGCTAAATCCCTTTTTGATTGTTTCCGCGCGTAAGCCTAACTATTCCACAACGGTTTGACATTAGTGCAAATTAAATTAAAAATTCACACAACAGATTGGTATCGAAGCTAGCTGCTTTGTTCTAGATTAGTTATCGATGACAAATTCTACTAGTATTGGCATGAAGAATTATGACGTCACCAAATTTGCTAGAAAATGAGCTTTTGGGACATGAATGGTAAAGACTAATGACGGTGTTCTTGAGCAACAACTTCAACAAATTCGTTCATTTAGAGGAAGAGAAAAACAAGAAACGCCTTGAAGGTACAAGAGGTATGCATAGGTCCCACTTTACGGGTTCTAGAAAGGGGTGTTTGTTATTATTATTAGAAGAAAGAACATTTTATACGGGAATGTCCAGCTCTTAGAAAGAAGAGAGAAGGAGAAAACTTCAGTTTCGGCAATAATTAGATTGGATGCAGATAGAAGCGATAGTAATATATTATTATTTTTCAGTCAGTATTTCACCTTTAGAGAGTATAAGTTGGATGATTGATTCTGCAGCCTTTTGTCATATGACGCCACATGGGGGCTGTTTTGTCGGTTACAAGAAGATTCATGACGGAGCAGTTTACATAGATAATGACATATCTTGTCATGTTATGGGTGTCAGAAGTGTGAGGTTTACTCATGAATGTTAAAACATATTCCGATGTCACGTAGAAGTGTGTCATCGGTTGGAGCTTTGAGTAGACTTGGTATGAGGATAATAATAAATGGAGAGAAATTGAGTGGCGAATGATTTCTTGGTAGTGATCAAAGGGGTGCGAGTTGATGATATTTATGTGCTTCATGGAGAGAGTCTTGGGAAAATCTGTAGTTTCTATTGATTTTAGTTCTAGATACTATTTAGTTACGACATCTTCACTTAGCTCATGTTGATGGGGAGAGTTTTGAAGTATTAAAGAAGCGAAATTGGTTGGTGGTGTTTGTCAGTCGAAGCCTAGCTTCTGTGGAGATTCTTCTTTTGAAAAGAAGAAGCATGTCACGTTTGATGTTGGGAGACCTAGACCTATAAAGTTTCTAAAGCATGTTCATTCTTATGTGTGGGGACCTACCCCAGTTGCATTTTTTGGTGGAGCCAATTACTTCTTCCTGTTTTTGCATGGTTTGTCACACAAGATTTAGGTATATTTCTTAAAGGCTAAAGATGAAACATTTGTCCAGTTTTATAAGTGGAAACCTTGGTAGAGAAGCAGTGGAGGAAGCATCTGAAAGTTCTTGAAGTTGGAAATAGTAGTGAATTTATGACACAAGAATTCACTAACTATTGTGCATCCGAGCATGTAGTTGGAGATTTTTCTATTTCTATCGAGTCACTGTTATGGAGTGGTGGAGAGCATGTGTCATATATTATGAAAGAGAGCTACAAGCTTGAGAACGACGGCTGATCTAGAAGAGAGGTTTTGGGCAGAAGCGATATTTATGGCAGTATTCATCAACCATACACCTTATATTGCAATAGATATGAAGATCCTAGGAGTATGGAAAAGAGAGCCTGTTGATTATTCATTCCTTAAAGTGTTTGGTTGTTCAGCTTATTTAGAAGATTGGAGACATTATAAGTTGAAGTCTAGAGAAAACAAGCATATTTTGTTTGGCTATAAAGGAGTGATGTATAGGTTGTGGTGTAAAACAATTAGAGGAATTGTGACCAGCAAACATGTGATATTTGATGAGAGGTCTTTGTTGAAGATGGAGCCTCTATCAAATGATGATGTTGGGGATGAAAAATTGCCACACATTTGGAGTCATTATATTGTTTCTATATTCGAAGAAATATTGGTATTTTCTATGATACCATAGTTGATGAGAAGATTTCAAAGATTCATACTCTAGGTGAAGCTCAGTTGTAGGAAAGACCTTTTGGTTTAGTTGACTTTATTTGTAAGCATATTTGTGATGATGATTCTTCATCTTATGTTTTGAATGATGTGAAGCTTGTTGGTGAGTCTATTGGTGTTGACTTAGAAAAGTCTAGCAAAATTCTTATAAAGGAGATTATAGTATACAACATTGAGTATGTCCTCGCTCGATATGGAATGGAGAAGGTGAAGCGTGTTGTTAAATCTTCACTGGTCTCGCGAAGTTTACTAACTACAAGTTCATCTCCTACATCGAATTTATTGAAGAATTTTGGTATTTTCTCATATGCATTTTGTTTGTTGTTGTGCATATTGTCTTTCTTGTACTTCGGAAAGATTTGGAAGCTGCGTTTGAGCAATAATACTCAAACTAGTTCATATTGAGCTTGATGGCATAGACTCAACAATTTGTTGAGATGTGACGATGAAGTGAGATTGTTATACTTGAATCAAGGTGGAAGTTAAATTTGTGTGATTCAAATATTTGCCAAAGAAGAAAAGAATTTAATTAATTGATCTTATCAATTAGGTGGATAGAAAAAGAGGAAAGTTATATATTATTGCTTTTAGATAATGAAAACTAATTAATTAGTTAATTAACTAATTAGTTAATTAACTAATTAGTCAAAGAATTTATTATATGAAGAAAAAAAAAGATAGCCGATGGAGATTGATTTAAATAAGGAAAATTATGGAATCCATGATCAACATTATCCATTTGCATAGAAATCAAATCATGCATATTTCGAAAGGTTTCAAGATTATTAAACAATTAATTTTCTTAATCTTCAAGTAACTCTTTCATTAAATCTATTTAAATGAAGGAAGTTCATCTTCATATGTGTGCGTGAGAGCATCCACCATTGTTCTCTTCTTCGCTAAGCCTTAATTTATGTAGTCAAGTCAAATTACAAGATTTGAGCGCAAACAAGTCTTTGGAGAGATTGATTATTTAGTTTGTAATTATAGGTCAGTCTTTTCACTTTACTACCTATTGTAATATCTTTCTTGTACTCTCTTTCTCCAGCAACATAAGACAAACCTACGATCAATCTTCTTTCTTCATACTACAGCAATAACGATTAAAGCGTGGAAAAAGGAGATAAATGAGATTTCATTCAATTTTTTATATTTAAAGTGGTGATACGTAAACGACAAACAGAAAACCATTATGCTATAAACGGTTTTCTACCATTTATTCCGCAAACAGATTTTTGTTTGCCATTTACACTGAAGGGGCAAGCCTTAATCATTTATAAACGTTTTTCTGAAAACCGTTCTATATTTAAAACGGTTTGCAAAAAACTGTATATAGATGGTTATAAAATTAAAAAAAAATAAAAAATTTCCCATTACTAGAATGGTAGGAGGTTATCGCGCTTTATTGTTTCTTCCTCCTCTTGCTTTTGCACACCATGTTGGATATGCTCTAGCACAAAGCATCAAAAAACATAAGCAAAAGTCATAGCTAATTCCGTTAAAATACTTTAAGTTCCCATATGATAGGTAGATCAAAAAGGTTTCTACTTTGCAAAATCTATTAGATTATTAAATTGTACTTAAAAATTATTTAAAAAAAGCAAAGAAACCCAACTTGGGAAAGAAAGCATGCTCACTCTAGATAACAATGAGCAAGGGAAGATCTCTGAGGTGAAGTCAAGATTTCCAGCTGTTTATAGTGCTCGAGGATGAAACCAGATATTATGTGTGATGGAACGACAATGAATTTATTGATAACTTTAGGAAATTATGTGCTCAGTTAGTTCCATTTTGCCGTGTGCCTGTGTGCTAATCAAATTTCTCTTCCCTGTCTCTAATTTATTTAATTATTAAAATTTAGATAATTTAAAAGCTGGACGGTTGGATTTTGGGTTCAAGCTAATGGGTGAAAATGGGACTAGAGAATCCTTTTCCATTTCGTTCTCTTCTTTACGAGCATCTCCAACAACAATGAATAAAAGGAAAATGAAGAAAATCAAAGTTTATTTTCAATTCTTCACACTACAACAGCGGTGATTTAAGCATGGGAAAATAAAATAAGCCGAAATCTCCTCAACCACCCCTTGGCCGTCCGGTGCCTTTTAAAGCGTCGATATATAAACAGTAAACTAAAAACTGTTTATATTTTAATGTATATAACAAAATGGATTTTAAAAACCCATTTAGACTCATAATAGGGTTTTAGTTAGTCATTTAATTGTTTTTATAAAATTATATATATATGTATATATTGCTTTTAAATAGGGTTTTAATTAGTTTTTATAAAATTACATATATGTAGCGTTGATGTAACTCAAATTCAAAAGAACAACAACAACAACAGGATGGTCCATCATTTAATAAAACCCAAAAAAAAAAATCTATGAACGCACAGTCAAACATAGAAACTGAAATAAGAAGGTACTAAATTAGTAATACAAACAATGATGTTGTAGTCCTTCTGCATTGCAGAACTTCCCTCTTCATCTTGATACGTTTTTCTTTGGGCTCTTAGAATGCTATGTTTTTTGTCAAAATCTACTCCAAAAACTCACCGGATAGAGGAGAAATATCTTTTGCTAAATGCTCTTCCTCTTCTTTATCTTGTAAAAAATTTTCACAGACCTTCAATTCAATTCTTTCTCTTAGAGCTCTAATTTTGTCTGCATCTTGTTGAACTTGCGCTTCCAGAAGCTTTAACTTCTGCTCTTTCTACCTCAAACGCTTCTCTTTTTTGAGACGGATGCAATTGGAATATCAGTTAGAAGTGTAGTCAGTTTGTCACTTGCCACTATCAAGTCACTTGCTTCCTTGTTTTTCAACAACGATCTCTTGTTTGATTTTATTCCTTCGGGTCGATTTGCAACTTAACCATACAACATCACTGAAGTAGGAGTCAATGGATTGTTATTGTTCCCTTTCGCCTCTACTAACATCGAAGATTCATTTGAATGGTCCAGAGATGAATCTACTGGTTAGGAGATGAATCTACCGAGAGTTTTGAAGATAACGTTTATTAAATTAAATTCTTCGGTATCTCCCTCACCGACATCCAACGCGGCCTCACACAGAGTATTTCAAATGCTTCGTGAGCCTTGAAATCACTGTTGTAAGTATCACGATATATATTTATCATAATTATCTTTCAAGTCTTTAAACAATTGTCCATGTACGTAGACAATTTGACCGAACCACGTTGAATCTGTGTTCTCTACTCTTCTATTTTTCTTTGATTGGTGATTATTGTTTAGTGAATTGGCGGTTGATAATTAATCGATAAGCTAGATCCTTTTTTGATTGCTTTCGTGCATAAGTCTAACTATTGCACAACGGTTTGACATTAGTGCAAATTAATTGAATTTTTGCACAACACCGTGAGTGTCCACATTAGACTATGGTTTCTTCACCTGTAAGTAATTAGAATGAATCAAATGTGTAGAAAGAAATTGGAAACGAAAAGTTAGCGGAGTACGGTTCCAAATGATTCATAGATTGGTGTTGCTTGAACCAGTAGCTCAAAGCATGAACAGCTAGCATATATAATAAGCCCTTGGCTTAGTTTTACGCGCACACATATAGGCTTTGGTGTCTACTAATAATAAATTAAATAATCTCTTCTTTTATTTCTTAGGGCGACCTATAGCCAATAAAATTAGAACTAAAGCTATGCAGAGTATGGGAATTTTATCAGATTCTTAGGCCCCGTTTGGTTTGTTGTTTTTGTCTAAAAAAATGCACGCGCCGTATGTATTGTTGGGAAACAAACAATTTTGAAAAATAAAATTAATATGTAAAATAGAAAACAAGTTTATTTTGTTTTTCGTATTTTGAAAGATAACAAAAGCACGGAAAACAATCCAATTCCTCCGATGTATGTTGGTTGTGGAAATGACTAAGAATTATAAATCTTCTGCTTTTGTTACTTAGTATTTTGTGGTGAAAGTTGAAAACACAAAACCCAAAACCCAAAATGAAAGCAAACGGGGTCTTATGTTCTAGAAAACCATTTTAGGTCTTTGTGAGATCCGAACATATTAATAAATGGAGAGTGTTGCCTTTGATGGTCTTTTCGGTGCATGTAAATTCTAAAAGAAGTGTGGGTGTTCCTAACATATACACATTCGAGTATTTCACAAAGTGTGTTTTGGAGCTTTCGACAACCAGTTTTCTATCAGCTCTCATGATAATTGACCATTAAAGCAAAAGAAGATCAAACATGCTGGCTTATCTGCTAGTGACATCAGAAGAGGCAAAAAAGAAAAGAAAAAAGAAATGGACGAGTCGGCGTACATGTGGCTTCATTCATTGGCCTTAAATGATACAAGTAGGACCTGCAAATACTGATTAACTTTATTTAATGAAACATTACAGATTTGTTTATGCCATTATTGCAACGTATCAGCACAACATTACATTTGTTTTTATTGATATCCAATGCTTATTGATGGATATAGTTATTTGATCAATCAACTACAGACTTGTGTACAAGTGGACAACGGATGATAATATATAAACTTTGATATTACCAAATACTCGTCGTCGGAGACTTTATGTTTCAATACAAGTAAATGATATAGACAAAGAATTTCCTTTTCTATACACACATTTAGAGGATTTTCTGGATGCATCATGTTTTGACTGCTCTCCGAAAAGAAAAACTTAAAGTGCATATGTTTCTAGTAACTAGTTTAAAGCATGAGCTTTCAGATAATTCATCTCTTGATTAATTAAGCATGCATATACACAACATATATGTTCTACCAGATTTGAGAAAACATGACTTGAGGACTAATTCTTTTTGATACATAAAATAGATAGAACATGCGATTAAGTAAGAATGAAAGCAAGAGTAACGACCTTTCCTTCATGAATCTTTTGTTGTGCACATGGACTTATTTATCTTTGTTGTCTGATATCTGCATGTATCATGAAACTAAATAATAGTCTAAGTTAAAAAAGATATATCCAGTATCTGCATGCCTAATTCCCGACATTAATAATACAGAACTTATTGATAATACCCTGAAGCGTAAATACAATGGAAATTTAATTACACTTGATCTTTTTTGGTGGTTTGTCATGAAGTTGAGATGAATTAGAGTAGCGCCCGGTAGATTTCATATTTTGCTTGAAGAAAGTTTTCTCATCCTATTTTTTAATTTTATTAATATCAAACTGTTAGTATCTTAGGTATTGGATTTGATGATAATAACTATATGACATTATATAGAATATAGATACTAATGTTTTATCAAGATATATATAATATATAGGGCATGATATTAAATAAATATTGATTATGAAAACTGTACGGTATCAAGATGCTGATATCAAGAGTAGATTCAAGATACTGGTATAAAGTTTCAAGAGTTCAAAAATGAAGACTTATGAGTGTTGAAGAGTTGAAGATTTCAAGATATTCCAGATAAGCTATATAGTCATAGAATTTATGTTAAAACCTTGATAGCACTTTTTTGATCTCTTACCTTCTCAAATTTTGTTTTAAATTGTTTTTTAAATATTCTATTTTTAAAATATACTTTTCAAAATATTTCCAAAATGATTTTCAAATCTCTTATGCTTAGAGAGATATTATTTTAGCGTTTCAAGTTTATATATATTGAATTATTGTTTATACTTTAATAATTTATAACTATATTGATTTTATATATACTATTCACATTATATTAAATATTTTTATTAAACTTTCAAAATCATTTTATAAAGTTTTGTTAAGTTTTAATATGATTAAAATATGTATAAACTATCTTTAAATGTTTGTAAAAATTTCAAATATTTCACAAAACTTAATATTTTCACAATAATTTTTATTATGTATTTCAAGATACAAAGGGATATGTCGACATATCCTTTACAAGTATGTCGACATACTAGCCGTATTTTTCAAAATCCAAATTTGAATGGAAGTGTCTTTTTGTCGTATCTCTTTGCGAATGAACATGCCCTTTGTTTCCCTATATATAGTCTTCCAAATGATTTTTCATTAACTATTTCTTATTTCTCTCTCCTCTTTTCAAACTCTTGATTTCTAAAGTAATTTCTATCAAAACTCTACCGAAATTCAACCAGAATCAAATTCAATCATTACTAATTTGATTCTCTTTCATATACTCTTTGATTTCTCTCATCTCTCTCAAGATCAAGTGCTATTCAAGAGTTATAGGATCAATTGTAATCAAGATCAAAGATTTGAGTCTGTAAACTTTATCAGATCATACTCCTATACTCAATGGTGTATTTGGTATTCCTGAAATCCAAGTAGGCGTGATTGTAGCCTGATTAATCAATTGGATGTGCTTAGAAGCCCGTAGATCTAGTGGGTGTGCTTTTGGCTCGGAAATTAAGTGGCTCTACCCAGAGGTTGAGATTTTGAAGGGTGTGTCTCGTAGCCTTGAAATCGAGATTGTATTTCCATTTACTAGTTGAAAGAAATCCGTACAATGAATTATGCAGGACTAGATGCAGGGTAACTCTAAACCAGTATAAAATCTTGGTGTGTTCTTTTCTTTTTACTTTTACTGCATTTATTTTTATCTATACTTTGATTCTGTGATTCTCTATAATTGTTAATTCCATCATTCCAAGTAAATAATTTGAATAATATTTATATAATCCATTAAACACTATTCACTCCCTCTAGTGTTAATTTAGCTTTACGATCCCTATTCTGCTGACTCACATTTGGTATCAGCGCATTGGTTTTCAAAGTATTCATCATTTGATTTTTGAAAAAGTTTAAAAGCTACCAACACTAGTAATACACAGTTAGTTACACCGTTAATACACTTGTCAGTAACTCGTTTATCGAAGGATAATCCACTGTTAGACCTTCACTTTTTAATGGCAGTAATTACACATATTGGTCATGTAGAATGAAAATTTATTTACAGCCAATTGGTTTAGACACTTGGAATATCACACAAACTGAGTACACTGGACCCGAGACAAATTTTGCATAGTGGACTGCTGATCAAAAAGCAGTTGCACAAAGTAACTCTAAGGCTATGAGTATATTATTTTGTTCATTAGATAGAAATAAATTTAACAGAGTATCTATATGTAAGTCTGTATTTGAAATTTGGAGAACTTTGCATGTTACACATGAAGGGACAAGCAAGGTCAAACATGCCAAAATTTTCATGTTAACAAACCAGTTTCAATTATTCAAAATGAGTCTAAATCAGTCCATATCTGATATGTATAGTAGATTTCAAGATATAACACACTCGCTTATTGCACATGGTAAGAGTTTTTTTTGAAGAGGATCAAGTTAGAAAAATCCTCAAATCACTTATTCGTGAACTGGACAAAAAACTTGCAGTCGAAGAGGCTAATGACATTAGCACTCTAAAAATAAAAGAGTTAATTAACAATTTAATGTCTTTTGAAGCACAAATGCAGGGTAGGAGAGAAAGCAAAACAATAGGGAAGAAATCAATAGCTTTTAATGCATTGACGGATAATCTGGATTCAGATGAAGATGAAGAAATTGCTTTCATGACAAGGAATTTCAGAAATTTTTTGAAATTTAGAAAGATGAACGATTTCAAAAGAAATGACAACAAAAATTCAGAAAGCGGAAGTGGAAACGGAAATGGCATTAGATGTTAGAACTGCGATGACCCTGGTCATTTAAAACGAGACTGTCCACATCTCGATAAACTGAAAACTACATCAAACACTGATTCATTCGGAAAATGGAGAAGAACCTATAATGCAATATTAGACGATTCAGATACATCCTCAAGTGATAATGAATCAGATATAGAAATTGCTAATATGTGCTTCACAACAATACATGATTCAGAACAAAATGGTGAAATAGATCCGAAAAAGGTACGCATTTAATATATCAAAAGTTTTTTTTAAATTTCTTGAATGAATATTTCTTTTCTTTTAGTTTCTTTATTGGTTGTCAGGAATATCATATAGGTTAATAATAATATTGGTTGAATATTATGTGATTATATTTTGTAAATATTTTAATAACATAATAGTAATATAAAATATTTAAAATTATTTTTAAAATTATTTTTTTGAAAATAAAATAACTATAAATAGATCTATATAATAAAATATAAAATAGTTAAACAAAAATGATTTTGAAAAATTCGACCTATATGTCGACGTACCTTACGAGCATATGTCGACATATGCAGACAGAATTTGAATTTCAAAAACTGAATTTTCCTCCACCTTTTCACCAGCTCCTATGTTCTGAAAAGTTGCCTTTTTGATCAGAGAACTTGTCATTTGATTCTCTATTTACTTATTCTATCTTCATCCATCATTTCTCACTTTCATTTTCAACTTTAAAAATCATTAACTCTATTATCTCTTCAAACTATTCTTCAATGACATTCTCACGCACTACTAAGGCAACCATGAGGCTTTTTAAGAAAATAAAATTATGTCTTTTCAATGATCAAGCCATTCAAGTCTATATAGAGTATTTATCTTTCGGAAAATTCTTTCACGAAAGGTTTGCTATTTTTGAAGATTTTTCTATTTAAAGATCTTTTCAATCTTTGTTTGCAAAATAATTTTTTGGTTTAATCGATGCTTCTCAAAATGATTTTGTTGGTTATCCAAAGTTAGTGAATGATGTTTTATGCAAATTTAAAAGAAAAATTTTATGATGGTAGAGAAGGAGAAGCCTGGAGTGGTGCCAAATGGACAAAAATTGTTTTAAATTGTAAACTTTTGGATCACATTCTTAGATGCAAATATAGCGGAATGGACCTTTCATCTTTTTAAATTGATTTTCAAAACCATGAAGCAATTCATGATATTTTCGAAAGTGACGATGGTTTTGAATTCAAAGATAAAAACTTGCGTAAAAAAAAGAACTTTAAGCCTTCTTTTGCAAAGTATCATTTCTAGAACGGGTAATTATAACAAGCCGGCTCAAAATGTTTTCAAAGTTCTTTTCGCAATTTATGATCGATACAACATAATTGGTCTCAAGTCATTTTGGATGAATTTTTTTCTAAAAATCTTTCTAAACTTGAAAACACATTATTTCATTTTGTGTATCTTACTCGTGTTCAATTATTTTGGTGTTGACCTTAAAGGAGAAGAAAGAATTTGTCGAAAATTATTTGATAAGGCCAACATTTCACTTATACATATTTCATCATTTTTCGAGCCTTATGAAACGCTTGTTGAAAATGAACAAAAGTTGGCTTGGGAAGAAGAGCATGAAATAAGAGAAGAGGAAGAGGAAGGAGATAGAAATGGAAGTCGAGGAGGAAGAACATGAGGAGGAGGATACTTTTTTGAAAAGTATCAATATGTCACCAAATCCATCCAACAAAGATCTTTTCAAAAATCAAGAGAAGATTGTCCATAACTAAAGGAAGCTTAAGAAATCATTTTCAAAGAAATTTACTTCAATTTTCAACAAAATGGATTAATTCTTTAGAAAGATCATCCGCAAGTTTGGTGGTTCTTCATCATCTTCATCCGTATCTTTCTAGTTGTTTAAACCATCTTGTATTTGGATTTTCTAGTTTAGTTTATGTTGAATCTTGTGTATCTTTTCATTTCTTTGTGTTTTATGTAATCTAAGTGTTAATGAAAATTTATTTCCTTGCTGTTATACATTATTGATCATCTCTAAAAAACATAAAAGTATAATAGTGTAAACTAAATACATTAAAATATCAAAACAAAGTTGTTTTGAATTTTTTTGCATATATGTTGACATACCCGAGGTATGAATGCCGACATATAACGGTAACTTTTCAAAAAATTTAATTTTGAAAATTGAATGGACAACAAATGTCTATTCATTTTCAATGAATTACCACGTCTTTAAATATCTGTTGAGACCAGAGAATCATTATTTTCTGCTATCTTTCTTCTTCCATTGCATACCTGAACTCTAAAAACAAAATAATTGCTTCTCCTATCCAAAAACTAACCGAAAACATTGAATAAACTTTTGAATCATTCAAGAACATTCTTACTTTCATCCCAAGAAATCAGAGGCACTTAAAATTAAGTCAAATGCAGATAATCAAGGAGCAAGAAAGACATTTCGACGCGATTCAGTGGATAATTTCTGTCTTGAACAAAGAAGAACCAACTACCAATTCAGAGTGTACCATCAACAAAGATGATGAAAATTGGAATGCTATCAAAGCAGATCCAATCTTTGACGCTGATGAATGGGTTGAAGTTCCTCAAAATATCTAGTTTACATAGGTTTGATTGTATATAAATAATAATACTTAGTTTGGTTTGAATTTGATTGTTTTTTATTTGTGTGGATTTGTTTAAATGTTGTATGACATAAACTTTGTTTGATTCGATGAATATTTGGATTGATTATTTCATTTTAAAATTGTTTGTATATAATCTTTCTCACAATCATTATATATAATTCTTATATAGATTGATTAGTACTTTATTTAGGAAAGTTAGAGTTATGATTATAGTAAATGTTAGCGGTAGAGTTATAATTTTAGTTAATTATTTTTGTTGACGACAAAGGGGGAGAAATATATAAAATCCAAGCATAAATTAAGAGAGTTTTGTAACTCAGAGGGAATAATAATATATTTTATATAGAGTTGTGATCATCAAAAAGAGGGAAATTATTAGTATCTTAGGTATTGGTTTTGATGATAACTACTATAGGACATTATATAAAATATACATATTAATATTTTATAAAGATATACATAGTATATAGTGCATGATATTAGACATGCATTGATTAAGAAGACTGTACAATATCAAGATGCTGATATCAAGAGTAGATTTATGATACATAGTATATAGTGCATGATATTAGACGTGCATTGATTAAGAAGACTATACAATATCAAGATGCTGATATCAAGAGTAGATTTATGATATTGATATGAAGTTTCAAGAGTCCAAGAATGAAGACTTATGAGTATTGAAGAGTTCAAGATTTTAAGATATTTCAGATAAGCTATATAGTCATAGAATTTATGTTAAAAACCTTGATAGCACTTTCCCGATCTTTCTTACATTCTCTAATTTTGTTTTAAATTGTTTTTCAAATATTCTATTTTTAAAATATTTTTTTAAAATATTTCCAAAATGATTTTCAAATCTCTTATGCTTGTAAAGATATTATTTTAGTGTTTTTAAGTTTATATATATTGAATTATTGTTTATACTTCAATAATTTATAACTATATTGATTTTATATATGCTATATACATTATATTAAATATTCTTATTAAATCTTTCAAACTTATTTTATAAAGTTTTATTAAGTTTTAATATGATTAAAATATGTAGAAATCATGTTTAAATGTTTGCACAAAGTTCCAAAATATGTTACAAAACTTATATTATCAACACAATTTTTATGAAATAATTTTTCAAAATACAAAGGGATATGTTGACGTATCATCTATGTTGACATATTAGTCGTATTTTTCAAAATTCAAATTTGAATGGAAGTTTTTTTTATCGTATCTCTTCGCAAATGGACAAGGCCGTTGTTTCCTTATATATACCAGTCTTGCAAACAAATTTACATTAATTACTTTCTTATTTCTCTTTCCTCTTTTTACTCTCTTGATTTCTAAAGCAATTTCTATCAAAACTTTGCCGAAATTCAATCAGAATGAAATTCAATCATTACTAATTTGATTCTCTTTCATATGCTCTCTGATTTCTCTCATCTCTCTCAAGATCAAGTGCCATTCAAGAGTTATAGAATCAATTGTAACCAAGATCGAAGATCTAAGTCTGTAAACTCTATCAAATCATATTCTTATACTTTTTAGTGTGCTTGATATCCCTGAAATCCAAGTAGGTGTGATTGTAGCTTGATTAAATTAATTGGATATGCTTAGTAGTCCGTAAATCTAGTGGATTTGCTTATGGTCTGGAAATCAAGTGGCTCTACCGGTTGGGATTCTAAAGGGTGTGTCGTAGCCTTGAAATCGAGCTTGTATTTGCATTTACTAGTTGAAAAGAAATTCGTACAAGGAATTGTGCGAGACTGGATGTAGGGTAATTACAAATCAGTATAAATTCCTGATGTGTTTTTTCCTTTTTACTTTGACTGCATTTACTTTTGTCTGTACTTTATTTCTGTGATTGTTAATTCCATTATTTCAAGTAAAATCTTAAATTTTTTAAATAATATTCGTATAATCCATCAAAAACTATTCACTACCCTTTAGCGTTGATTTAGCCTTAAGATTCCTATTTTGTTGACTCACAAACATCGCAGAACAGTTCACTATAAAAACAAAGATGCGACTTACTATTTTAATCAAATGGACTCGCGCCGAACCCTAGATCTGACATCGCGACTAATTCGCATGCCATTTTGATGTTTGATTGAGGATGACCAATCCATCTAAGTCTGATTTTCGTTTGATTTTTCCCTTTTGCTATTCCAATATCCAATGTTAGTTTCCCTGTTACTATTCCATTGGGGACAACCATTGTTTTGAGTTACTTTTTTTCCTTTTGCATTCATTTGATTTGGGGATTTAAGGTTGGAAAGAAAGAAATGGGAAAAATAAAAAGGAGGCGAGGAGAAAAAGAACGGACTGAAAGGACCAAAATTTCAAAGTTGAAGCCAAAACTAAAAGAATAGAGCCAAAATTTGACAGTTGGAGCTAGGATCTTCATCATTTAAAATAAAAAATGTGTGTCAAAGAGGATGTCATAATTTTTTTATGCAGATGCATATCTGCAACACAATGTTTATATTTTTTTTCTTCTAAATTTTAAATTATTTAAACATTTTTGAATTTTTTGAAATTTCGAACATTTTATAAAATTTAAATTTTACTTTTTATTTTTGAGTTCATCAAAATTAAAAAAAATTAATTTCAAACTTCATGAAATTTATAAATTTAGTTTGGAAAATTTCAAAATTTTAATTTTTTTTTGAAATATTAAATCTTAACTATAATTAGTATTTACAATTATCAAATACTAAATAATAAATCACTCCTAATTATTAAAGATGACTTATCAATCATTAATTATTAGAAATTAATTATTAAATAGTAATATTAATTGTTACTTCTTAATTAATAATTATTAATAGTTAAATAATCAATATTAATCGTTGAATGCTAATTATTAATTATTAATAGAACAAATAAGTACTTTATTATTAATTATTTAATAGTAATTATTAGTTATTAATTACGATTATAAAATATTAAATATTTTTAAATCTAATTATTAATTATAAAATATTAAATATGAAATATTACTTCTTAATTATTAATATTGCTTATTAATTATGAATTATTATATATTTGTCTTTATTATTAATTTTTAATTTTTAATAGTCATTGTTATTAATAGTTATTTAAAATTAATTATCACTACAATGAAATATCCATTTTGCAATTGGCTAAAACAAACAGTTGTTAAAAATATGTTTGCTACAACAGGCAGAAAATGCAGTTGTTAAAAAAAATATTTATTGCAACTGGCAGAAAAATGTAGTTGTTAAAAATACGTTTATTGCAACTGGTAGAAAAACGTAGTTGTTAAAAAAACGTTTATTGCAACTGACAGAAAACACAGTTGTAAAAAATACGTTTATTACAACTGGCAGGAAATACCAATTGTTAAAAACCCTTTATTATAACTGTCAGAAAATGCTAGTTATTAAATACCATTTATTAAATACAAAATATTACTTCTTAATTATTAATATTGCTTATTAATTATGAATTATTGAATATTTTTCTTAATTATTGATTATTATTGATTAATATTCATTAATAATTAACAATTATTTAAAGTTAATTACTAAATACTAAATATCACTTCATAATTATTAAATTTTATTGTTAACTATTAATTACTAAATATTATTCTTCATTATTATATAATTATTAATAACAATTATTTAATAGCAATTTTTATTAACAATTATTGAAAAATAATTATTAAATATTAAATATTACTTCTTACTTACTAAATATTACTTATTAATTTAATAATAAATGTTAAACATTAATTATTAAGAAATAATTATTTAGTAATAATTAATAACTATATTTATTAACTATTAAACGTAACTAATAAATATTAACTATAAATGACTAAATATTAATAGTTAACTGTAGTAATTTAGTAAATATAAAAAATAATATTAATTATTGATTATAATTAGTAATTATAAATTATTTATTGATAATCGTTGATTATAATAAATTATAAATAATAACTTATATAAGTTGTCATTTATAATTATTAATTATAAATTAATATTTACAAATTATTTAGTAAGTATTAATTATTTGTTATTAATTATTCAAGCAAAAACCTTTATATTCACTCAGATTATTGTTTGTAATTAACAACCTTTACTTAAAAGTGGTTACACAATCACCTAAAACTTATGAGTAGGACAATGGTTATAAATACATATTTGCAACGGTCAAAAATAATTAGTTGTTATAGATCTTTATTCCCGCTGGCTAAAAGCACAGTTGTCAAAAATATATTTATTGCAACTGGTAAGAAAGCGCAGTTGTTAAAAATATGTTTATTGCAACTGGCAGGAAATGCCAGTTGTTAAATATATGTTTATTGCAACTGTCAGAAAATGTCAGTTGTTAAAGATCATTTATTGCAACTTTCATATGGCGCCAGTTGTAAATAGCAAGTTGCAATAGGGTAATTTTCTTGTAGTGGAAACTGCTGATTGTTTACTACAAATATGTTTGAGATAATACTAAACCATTTGTTGGTATCACATTTGTTTTGGGAGGTCATTTTTATCAGATTTGACGTATCAAGGACTTGTAAGGAAATTGTTCCAGCAACGTTAAGATGTCCAAAATTATGGGACATAATCTTGAACAAAAGGCAAAACTTAAATCAACTATGTGCTAGTGTCAACACCTGGATTGTTTAAGGACTATTGTTTATCCTGATTTAAACGTGGATTGAATTGCACTTCTAACCAAGCAAACAATTCTCTCTGCATACAATAAAAATATAAGTTCATAAATAGTGCAACTTTAAGTCTCTTCCTTAGTCTAAATTAAGTGCTTTTAGATTTAGATAAGGTAAATGAAGATGATTCTTATATGAGCAAGCTCTTAAGATTATAGTGATTTATTGTCTTGTTTGTCTCATTTTGCTTTTAAGCGATTTAACTCCAAAATATGGATTTTGCAATGAAACTAGGTCAATGGTCGTTCAACATGCTTCATGAATAATCAATGATCAAATCTTACTAGACTAAGTTTTCAATCTTTGTCTTCAGATCAATCAACTTGTGAAAGCGTCTACTTTCTATATGATTGACATACTGAATAACTATGAGTGAAGTTCATAGGCAATCTGTTTAATATGTTGAAGATGATTATGAACATTTGATATTTAATTATGCACAATTGTATGTAGTTTTGTGCAGATGCATCACTTTTAAAAGAATAAGCATTCTGTTGCCAAATAGTTAACAAGCTATTAATACGGACATCTTATATCTTGAGATTTTGTTATGATTTGTGTTGTGAACTAAAATCATGCAAATCATAATTGATTAGTATTTTCTTTTGATTTATTATCAATTTTTAGATTTTTTTTAATCATGTGATAGTTTTCATACTCAGTTGGTTTGTGGTATGACGTTTTAGACTAGGTTTTAGAGGTTATGGGTTTGATCTTCCGAGACATCAAAATGAGTGCTCTACTTCAATAAAGTACCACTCTTACTATTAAAAAAAGCCAGATTCTAAAATTACTTGATACGATCATATAATTAACGTATTTTGTTCACATCTTGTCTTGCACAAAGACACACACATACATATGGGCTCCATTCTAGTTAGATTTAATGATACAATAGAACTCTAGTCCTGTATGCTTTTATTGTGGGTGTTAATAGATGCATTAATGCCATAAGACAACAATCACAACTGTTCAACTAATTTCTACTGTAAAAAAAAAATAAAATCAGTTCACAAAAAAACTCGCACAGGCCAAATTTTTTTAGCGTGCTTGTGTGGAATTGACATGTTTTGGTGTGCCTTCTCCTTTGTTGCTCATAAGAAGCAATCACATATATGTACTCAACCTTTTATTTTTATTTTTTAGCGTCAGTCAATCTAGTTTTCGAACTTGAGTAAATACAAAGCCCACAACACTATACAATCCTCCCCAATAGTGGTGTCACGGTTTCTTCGAAGCCTTTGTTACAATAGTTACTTTTGATGTTGGGTCTGGGTTGTGAGTTTTGTTTTAGTTCTCGTTTCCTATAATTTGTTTGCTTTTTATTTATAATTGAATGAAGTTCTAGTCGTTAGAAGTTTTCGAATTTTCTAGAATCTATGCACTTGCTATAAAGTTTCCACAGTTGTCATACTTCTACACTCTTTCTTGAATATAACATTAGCAGCTGAATAAATAAGTTGTGATGAATGCTAATTCTAACAGGATGCATGTGGAGATTTGTTTTATTATTACTGGATCCCTTCATTTTGTACAGTTTATAATCATTTGTGAATTTGATATGCACTATACTGCAGCTGGTGTAGTTGTACAGTCAATTTGTTGCTCTAATCTCCGATGGAATGTTTTGATGCTTTTAAGGATAACTTTGACACCATATTTGTCGAGGAGTCTTGTGTCGTGTATTTATTTTACTGGCGAATGAGGTATTTTTGAGAAACCGATTGACGTGGAGATGTTGAAGACCTTAAAGCACCTACATTTTTCAATTTCTTCGTGCATCTAGTGTACATACAGGACAGATATGCATCTTTATAAGCACGGATGCAGAGCAGTCTCAGCGCTCAAATATCAACAAGCATTTTAATTTACACAGAAGAACTGGCATATTTACTTCTTGCCACTGTAAGAAAGCTTTACGAGCTGCATTGTCGTTAAGAGACTTCAATTGTGAATCTTGGATAGTATTGGACTAGATTTAGTTGTCAAGCGGAAGCAAAGACCTGTCCACAGTGTAATGTTATTGTATAACCTAACTTTCAAATTAATACAAATATGGTTGATATTCTAACATAGAAGACCTTTTATGTAGAAATTAGCAAAGAAGAACAGGCGGCTTGCTGCTGATGAATCTTTGCTGCATAATACCGAAGGAAAGGTCATGAAATGCTGGCCAGGCAAGTAATGCATGGTTGATCTTTCTCTTTTTTCTTTTCTTCTCAGGCAAGTATTTATTTGTTAAATTTTGACACTAAAGCATTGTGAAATTTGTATTATCAACCTCTGTGCATGCATATGGGCATCATTACTCAGTCATGGGCACATTGTACCATACTTTATCTTATAACTTCATGCTTTTTACTGATTGACAGTTGACTACTTTTTATGTTCTGAAATGGAGCCTGCTTTGGTAATGGTTATATCTTAAAGATGCTTAGAGGCTTTCTCTGATGGTGTTGCTTCTGCTGTCCTATTATTACTCATCAAGAGGCTATAGTGCAGAGTAGGAATTTATGTCGAACTGAAATTGAACATCGGATGATCTGCCGGAAGAGTCTTCCACCCTAGGAGAAACTAGTCCCATCTTGAAAAATATGAATTTTAATGCGAGATATAAGTACCTTAACAACAAGGAACTCGCTCTTATATAATTTTATCATTTGATGTATAGATAAAATTAATTAAAAACAACATCAAATATTTTTTTCTATCTTGAAATTATGTATTTGAACGGTCGGTTTTCTATCGTCAGTGCCGGCCCAAACGCAACTGTTGCCCCAGACAAAAATAAATAGCATCATGCCAAACTCGAACCTGGTTTGCCCCATATAAGAAGAAGATACATAACCACTAGACTACAACTTGAATTGTAAAAGTTCACATACAAACATATTTTACTAATTATAATACATAACCAAGCTACCGTCGGAATTATTGCCTCTACCGGATCGGTTGCCCTAGGCGGTCGTCTTGCTCGTCTTACCCTTGGGCCGGCCCTGTCTATCGTGATGCGGTTGTATTGGTATAATTATTTTTAAATACAATACCCGAAATTAAGAGTGCGGAAACATGTGTAGGAAAGCACAATGGAATATATCGATTCGGAATTCACATAATTTGACAGGTTGCTTTCTGGTTATATAGTTTTCCCTTTTTATGTTGGAACGTTTCTGAATGCATCCTTAAAGTGCATGAAGTTCTTTTATAAGGGTTTTGGTTGTTTTGAACATGTCCCTTTATAATGGAATGTAAACATCTATGGTTGAGTGATCGAGTGTCTTTTGAAGTATCAGTTGGTTGTTTTAAAAAATGATCAAAGCTAACGCAATGTAATTTTGATTGTCTTACTTCAACTTCGTAAATCAGTGGTTTTTTTTTCATTCTTTTGTTTTTCCCTTTTTTTACTTTAGATCAATTATATATCTAAATAGTGGAACTTCTTATTTTTAAACTTAATACTAAAAAATCTTTCTAAAATAAGTTTTACAAAGCATTATTATCAATGTTTTCAATGAAAATATGCATTTTGGATGATACATATTTGCATTTTGAACTGCAAATAATTTAAAAAAAAAGGCAGTTAGAATACAGTTTAAAATGCACATTTTCATTTAAAATATCTATATAGATTTTTCACGAAATCTGTTTTTACAGGGGATAGAAGTGAATTTTGAAACTTTTGAAGTGTTTGAAGAAAACATACCTTAATTAAATATTACTTATCTTACGGAATAACTTCAGTTTCCTATTCCCTATTTTGAAAATATCCTTGTTACACCTAAACGGAGATGTTTTGACGGCTTTTTGGAAAGAACTATATTTTTTCCTGAACATTACCTATTATGCTTTTTTTTTTCTCTTCAAAATCCTTGTATATCTTAAAGTCGACTTTATCAAAATCTAATAGTTTTCTAACAATAGTATATATATCAAAAGTATAGCTCTTCGGTACAAATGGATACAAATGTTGTTTAAATAAGACTAGACGCTCGACATTAATGTTCTTGTGTCTATAGCAAAGGGTACAACGTGCTAAAAGTAGATACATGCCACCTAGATACCAATACATCCATACATCTACGGTACTAACTAACCTACTCCAATGAAGCAGTTAACGGCGAAAACAGGATATTTCAATCCCAATTAGGTTCTGATAATACACTAGTGTTGTCAACCTCAAAATCCCATGAGTGGTCAGAATGAACTTATCATCCTTAACCCTGCAAAGAAAATAATTTTCATCACATTCATCATTGAAAGTCCAACACGGTGGAAATATTACATCTCGTGATAGTGATTTCTAGCACCATCTTTATATCGCCAACTAAGAGGAACGTCCTTAAGACAGTTGTTATCTTTTCTGCAACGTTGGACCTTTCTACACAGCAGCCATAAGGTGTCAACAGATTCTAATAATCCTCTCCTCAATAGGCCCAACACCCAAGAAATTAGGCTAAATGTGTATATTTTCTTTTGATCTCTCCATGCATGTATACATGTGATGAGGTTGAGACTTTTATGGCATTTGACTTGCATTGAGGAATATGGTATGTAGTACGTCAGTGACTTTATAGAACAACTTTGTGATATGTATATTTTAGTATTATATATTTCAACTGCGTTATGTGACTCTATGTTTTTTGAGTATATTGTGAATATTCTGTCCTAAGAGGGAGTCCTTGCATTCCATGTTTATATCAAGAGATAAAAACATAAAATCCTTTGGATGAGGTCTTGGCGACCTAACGGTCGAGAATGTGGTTTGATAATTCTTGGTCCGGATTCGCTTGGCATATAAACTCGGCCAGAGAAACTAGAACCGAGGAAGAAGAAGCAAACTACGGGATGTTAGAAGCTAAGTTTCACTCGACCAATTATCAGTAAGTATCGATCAACTCAGAAGTAGATTATACAACTTGAAATTACTTTTATAAGTTACATCAATGTGGGTCAATAGTAATAAAATATCAAATTCCAAAAATGATCCCAAATGAAGATGGTCATGAACTGGAAAGCTAGTTTTGATCGGAAATTTGTTATGATTTTCCATCGTTACTTTACAACTTTGAACATTATATTTTCGTAGTTGACCAGGTCAAAGCGGTGTTTGTTGATGGTCATGTTTTTCCAACCAATTTGGAGTTGATGACCGTTTTTGAAACGCAAAGCGAACGATAAAGTTTTGAAATCCGTTTTTCCATCAAAAAGTTCAAGCACATATTTTCAATCACAAAATATCAATCTGGACAAAGCCATCTACTTTCGATCATTTTTTCCTGAGTACGTCTATATCTAAAATCTTAATTTAGGACCATATATTTGAAAATCTCAAGTCTGTCTACATCCGTATTCGAAAAATTATACGAATTCGAAAATAGAAAAATGAATACAAATACATATGTGATAGTATCCACGTTCGAAAAAAATTTGTTCGACTTTTATCAATATATTAGTTGAGATTAGGTATATTTTTTACATAAAATGATTGATATTTCCTGTTTTAGTAAGATAATAATCCATATTAAACAGTAATAGTCCATATTGAATATGTGCATTTGTTATCTCCAACCGAATTTTTTTATCTTGTGTTT
Organism: Allium cepa; assembly: GCA_030765085.1. Taxonomy (NCBI): domain Eukaryota; kingdom Viridiplantae; phylum Streptophyta; class Magnoliopsida; order Asparagales; family Amaryllidaceae; genus Allium; species Allium cepa. The sequence continues at coordinate 253,018,699 of CM060928.1, forward strand.
TATTTCTTGTATTTATACTGGATTATCATTGAAAAAGATTCATTTTAGACCAAAATTTTCTACTTTTTTATTTATTTATTATGAGCGAAACGGATAATTATTTGATATTTGTGCGTACAAAATATACATACATACACAAACACACACATATATGTGTGTCTAAAAATGATTTGAATATGGATGCACATATGATATTATCTACATTTGAAAGTATTCGTCGATAGACCTATTGTAACAACTCTGCTTTCTACACCTTGATAGTATATAAAGTTAATTAAAATAGAAATATTCGAGTACAGATTTTTGATAACTATTATTTTTCAAAATAAAATTTTACATAATTTAAGTCTAGTTAATAAATCAAATTAAATTAATAAATTCTTTTCGGATAATATATTGAAATTAAATGAATTGTATTAAGAGGAAATTAAGGACACGTCCTTACTTTTCAAAATTAATGCAAAATATCCCCTTCGAATTCAGTGTTATAAATTTGGTCCATATAATTTATACCATACCATACAGAAAATTATATGCTATAATGAAATGTTAATTTGCAATATTAAAAATGCGATATCTTTAAGTACATTTATCGGATTTCAATTTCGTTTTCGTCATTAAATCACGAATTTTATTATCTTTCTATTAAGATCTATGTATAATATGTTTTGACAATTTTTTTTGTTTATTTTCAGGGATAAATGTTTGCCATGTTGTCCAACAAATATGCAAATATTTACCATGTTGCCCGACAAATATTTGCCAAGTTGCCTCGCAACCGCTGAAAAAAAATTTATTACCTGACAAACATACAAATATTTGTCATGTTGCATGGCTAATATTTGTCAGGTTGCTTGACAAGCGCTAAAAATAAAAAAATATTTTGCCATGTTGTGTGGCAAATATGCAAATATTTGCATGTTTGCCTGGCAAATACATGCCAGGTTGTCTGGCAACCTTCGAAAATAAAAAAATATTCTGTTGCTTGTCAAATATGCAAATGTTTGCTATGTTGCATGAAAAATATTTCGCCAAGTTGCCTGGCAAATATTTGCTAAGTTTCTTGGCAACCGCAGAAAAAAAAAATTCTGTTTCCGAGCAAAATATGCAAATATTTGAGATGTTACCTGGCAAATATTTGTTAGGTTCTAGCAAATATTTGCAATTGAAAAAAAAATTCAAAATATATTATATATGGATCTTAATAGAAAGATAATAAAATTTGTGATTTAATGGTGAAAACGAAACTAAAATCTGATAAATCTACTGGAATATATCACGTTTTTAATATTGCAACTTAAATTCTCTATGACAAGGAATTTTTGGTTGAGCGGTATGATATAAATTATAGGGACTAAATTTATAATCCTGAATTCAGAGGGATGTGCGCCTAATTTTGTTTATAAAGAGGGATGTGATCCAAAATTCCCCTTATTTTAACCAAATATAAAATATTTTTAAAAATGTAAATAATTTTTATGTTATTAAAATAGTGAAAAATAAATAAGCGGACATCGAATTATATAAAATTATTCAATTATCAAAATATAATTTGTAGAATAAAACATAAATTAAATTAAATTAGATTGGTAATTTAATTACAAATAAAATGAAAGGTTATTTAAAAGAAAAGTAGAGAGCGAGAAAGAAGGAATAAGTGGGCGAAAAAAACAAGCTCAAGCCCGTTCTTTTTTCTCCTTGTTTCTAGAACTCTCATTGCTTCATTATTCTTTCCCAAACCCGAACCCCTTTACCATTTTCTGCCCTAATCCTCCTAAATCAAAATCGTGACCTGAAAAAATAAAATTAAAATAAACCGTGCATGAGGCGCTTGGGCCTGTAATGACGATCGACCGGAGCTTAGGGAGGCCCAAACATGAGCTTGTGTAATACTCCATATTTTTGGTAATATTATTTAGGATATTTAATTAGTTAAATAAAATAATATGTTAAGTAGGGGATTGAGATTTGATTTTAATTAAGGCCAGCCATGCCATTTAACAATGAATAAAAATTAGAGTTAAATTGAGATAGAGGAGGTTAAAATAGGAAAGATGTTATTCCTATATCCATTCCCTTGGCCATGTATCCCCCATACACGTTCATTTCATTCTAATTTTTTTTAAAAGACTCTATCTATCATTAACAAGGAAAAGAGGAAGAAAAACTAGGAATAAGCTTAAGAAAAATCAAATCCATTCATACATCAATCTCATTGATCTTTAAAGCCAAGGTGAATAATGTTTATATCTCATTTTTGACTGTATTTTCGATTTTTAGATGAATGCCGAATATTTTGCATTGATTTGCCATGATTTTGAATGATGGAATGGTTATATATACATATTGATGGTTTATATATATTCATATTGATTTTATGATATGTTGTAAGGTGAAAATCCTATAAAATAACATCCAAATGCCTTACGAAATTTTATGAAGGTCCTAAATATTATTTAGGAGATGGGTTTCAATTTTTAGAATTTTTTGAAATTATGTGGAATTTATATGAATTTTCTAGTAAAGAAAATGTTAATTTGGGTTGATAATTATTTTCAGTTAAATAATAAAAGATTGAGATCTAAAACTTTTATATGTTGGAAAACATATTAAACTAGATTTTTTTTATTTTTTTCCTAAATGTTTTAATGGTCATATAAAATTATTTAAGGTACGGGACTTAAATGTTTTATATAATCAAGGAGGATAATGGGATTTTTGCAAAATAATTCAAATTTTTTAACCCTAGAAAGTCGGCAGCATTTTTGAAAAACTGCAGTACTTTTTATTGGTAAAGAAAGAGGCAAGCAATCACAATTAGACACGTAAGCCAGGTTTGGTGGAAAGAACTATTTGCTACATGTTTTACATTGTTTCGACACCGTTGGCACTGGGTTCCGCCTCCTCATCTTCGCTTCCTACACAGTCGAAACCAAAACATATGGTATCAATTTACGAGTACGTAGTGAATTAGATGTAGGCGGAAGGTAGGGAGTCGAAACCAAGGGTTCCGAAGAGGTTGAGGCAGTTATTTGTTTTTAAATTAAAGAAATACGTCTTCTTGCTTTTGACTAAATGGATTTTGACCAAGTAGTTTTTGACTTGGTCAAATGATTTAAAGGAAATGGTTTCGATTGGGTTGCTCCTCTGTTTTTAATAACTACTTTCGACTAAGTCGATATCTTTTTGGCTGCCTCCTTTTTACCTTCCAACCCAGATGGTTTCGAAAAGGGTTGTTTTTTTACTAAAAATCCGGCCACCTCTCCAATGCTTTCGAAAGGATGGTTTCGACACTGTCACTTCATTACTTAAGAAATGGTTTTGAAATAAATGCTTTCGACCTGAATGTTTTCAAAACCCTTTTTCTATAAGTAAAATAAAACCCAAATTGGTTTCGAAAGAGATAGTTTTAAATGGTTTCGAAGTAGATGCTCTCGACTCTAATGGGTTTCCAATCCTTTTGCTCTACTTGAAGGCAATATCCAAATGGTTTCGACCGAGATGTTTTTTATAGGTTTTGAAGGGGAAATTTTTTGAATGGTTTCGAAAGGTTTCCATTGTTAGTCCATGAGATGATAGTTTTGATGACAACAAACTTAGAATAGGATTATAAAATATAACTACTAACATTATAGTTTAGAAATATATGTATATGTAGGATTTAACCATACAGGTACCAAGAATGAAGACTATACAGTATAGAGATTCAAGATATCAAGAATGAAGACTCATGAGTATCAAGAATATCAAGATTATCAAGAGTTCAAGATTTCAAGAATAAGTAATTTTAATTAGGACTTTTTGTTAAAACTCCTAAAAAAGCACTGGCATCTTAAAATCCAATTATTCATGGAATAAATCCACTTCGAGCCTGTTAAAGGGATGGAACCCTAAGTAGGATAAAACCTACGAAAAATCTAGTGGAACATCGTTTTGTATCCGCTAACCTTTTATTCAAAATGATTTTACAAAATAATATCTTGTTTTCAAAACCTTCCTTTTAAAAGAATCAAAAACATCTATCCTAATTTTAAATATTTTTAGCCTCAAAAATAATCTTTATCTTCAAAATCAAATTATCCTTAGTTTTAAATTATCTTTAATAATAATATATTTAACTTTTAATATTTATACTTATATTTAAATATAAAATCATAGTAAAATTTTGTATATACCAAAATATTGTTATTTATACTTACTTATGTATTTTAACTATAGTTAAGTATATTTATAAAGTCTAAAATAGTTTTAATATAAGATAAAAGTTACTTTCAAAGAAAAACAAAAACACCAAATTTCCTTTGGGATGTCGACATACCCAAGTTACCCATGTCGACATAGTGTCAGCTAATTTCAAAATTTAAATTTCAAAAGAAGTGTCTATTTGTCATATCTCTTCATGAATGAACATGCCTGTTGTTCTTCTACAAATAGGGGCTGTTTTCAACGAATTTTTAATCATATTTCATGGTTTTCATTTCTCTTCTTCTTCCACATATCTTTATACATATTCCTACCATTACTCTACCAAAATCAACATTGAATCTAACTAGATTATCTCTGGTTTGATTCTCTATCACTATCTCAACAAGATCCTCAGTGCTATTCAGAGTTATAGGCTTCTTTGTAATCAATTAAACGAGAAAAGGTGTGATTGTGGTCTTGGAAATCAATCAAGCGAGAAAAGGTGTGATTGTAGCCCTGGAAATCAATCAAGCGAGAAAAGGTGTGATTGTAGCCCTGGAAATCAATTGGGTGAACTTGTTGTTCGTGAAATCAAGTATCTCTGCCCAGAGGATTGTGAATCTGGAGGGCGTACCTCGTAGCCTTGAAATCGAGTGTGTAATTGTACAATTTCTTTTAAAAGGAAATCTGTACTTGTGTGCGGGACTGGATGTAGGGTAACTCCGAACTAGTATAAAATCCGACGTGTTCTTTCCTTTACCGCTTTTACTTTATTTTTGCATCTGTGTTTGATTCTGTGATCATATATGTGTCTGAATATTGCATACATTTGTGTTCAAATTAACAAAAACTCAAAAAGATTTAATAATTCCTTAAAACACTATTCACCCCCCTCTAGTGTTTATCCTAGCCTTAAGATCCATAATCCGCATTTCTCACATTTGGTATCAGAGCAAGGTTTTCAAAGTTTCATAATCTGATTTTTGAAAAGTTTTCAAAATGTCTGACAACACTGGTACTGTTACTAACACGAGTATCCCTATCACTAGTTCATTTGTAGAAGGTCAGTCTACTGTCAGATCACCATTTTTTAATGCCAGTAACTATGCATATTGGGTATGTAGGATGAAAATATATTTACAATCTGTGGGATTGACACTTGAAATATCACACAAACTGAATATTCTGAACCCACAACTGATTTTCACAGTGGACCATTGAGCAAAAGACTGTTGCACAAAATAATTCTAAAGCAATGAATATTCTGTTTTGTTCACTTGATAGAAATGAATTTAACAGAGTGTCAGTTTGTAAGTCTGCATATGAAATTTGGAAAACTTTGCAAGTTACTCACGAAGGAACAAGCAAAGTTAAACAGACCAAAATTTCCATGCTCACAAATCAGTTTCAATTATTTAAAATGAATTCTAATGAGTCTATTTCAGATATGTATAGTAGATTTTAGGATATTGTGCATTCTCTAATATCCTTGAGAAAGGAATTTTTGGAAGAAGATCAAGTCGGAATTTTTTTAAATTCTCTTACTTCAGAATGGGATCAAAAGACACTTGCAATCGAAGAAGCAAATGACATAAGTACCTTAAAGATAGAAGAATTAATTGGAAATCTAATATCGTTTGAAGTCCAAATGATGAGGAGGAGAGAAAGCAATGCATCTGAAAAGAAATCAATGACATTTAATGCATTGACTGATGGATCAGACTCAAACAGCGATAATGATGAAGAGATAGCCTTGATAACCAGGAACTTTCGAAAATTTCTAAAATACAGAAGGATGAATAATCTCAAGAGAAACAACTATAAGAACTCTAGAAATCAGAATATAGTGCCAAACAATGTCAAATGGTTCAACTGTGATGAACCAGGCCTATCAAAAGAGACTGTCCGTATCCAGAAAGGCAAAATCCTCCTATAAACAATGATTTAGTAAAGAAATGGAAGCATGCATTTACTGCTACTCTAGATGACTCGGACTCGTCCTCAAACGATGATGATCAGAAGACAGATAATTCAAATTTGTGTTTCATGGCAGTTCACGACTCCGACGAATTCAGAGAAACGGACTCAGAAAAAGGTACACATTTACAATACAATTGGTTGAAATTACATGCTTAGAATTAGATGCTTGATTGCTTGATTGATTTATTTTGAATTGGTATGTTATTTGAATTTTATTTTTTTTACTATTATTTTTATTAGTATAATAATATATTATGGAATATACTATAATTTTAATAATATTCCAGATATCTATAGACATTAAAAATAATAAGTGTGTGTGTGTGTGTGTGTGTATATATATATATTAGAGTACCTAGGAAAAACAAACCATAGAAATTCACAAGCATATGTCGACATGGTCCTTACCATGATGTCGACATGGGTACAGAATTTGAAATTCAAAATTTGAATTCAAATGGTTGACTTTCCCTCCACCTTTTCACTTTATTCAATTCTCTGAAAAAACATCTTTTGACCAGAGAACATGTCCTTTGAGAATCTATTTATTCACTATCTTTTATCACATCTTTTCACTCTCATTTTCAAATTCAAACTCTCTCTTCAAAACTTCAAGCTCTCTACTCTCTACTCTAATGGCTTCTTCAAGCAACCCCTTCACCATGAGAATTTTCAGAAAGATAAAAGAGCAACTCTTAAATGCTCCGGAGGCTATAAAAGCATACATCAATTATGCTAACTATGCAAAAATCCATCCCGGAAAGTTTGCTATATTTCAAGATTTCTCTTCTTATGAAATTGATTCTCTTTTTGCAAACAATCAAATTCTTAGTTTTGTTGATGCTTCTCAAAATGATTTTGTTTGTTATCCCAATCTTGTTAAAATTTTCTATGCAAATCTTAATCGTGGATTTTATATTAGAAATGATGATGAAATTTGGAGTAGTGTCAAAGGCACTAGAATTGTTTTGAATTGTGATCTTTTGGGTACCATTCTCAATTGCAAGAGTACGGAAATGGATCTTTCTAATTTTAAAATCGATGAAAATGATCGTGAGACATTTCATCACATTTTCGAAGGAAATGATATTCAAAGATCTAATTTCGACCAAAAGCTAGAATTGTCAATCTTCTTTTACAACATACTTTGACCCCAAGATCGGGAAATTTTAACAATCCTACTTCAAAAGTTTGCAAAGCACTTTTTCTATTTTTGGAAATTATGATATTAATTGGGCGCAAGTTATTTTGGATGAACTTCATCCCAAAAATCTTGAAATGGGAGAGAATACTTTGTATCATGGAATTTATCTCACTCGGATTTTTAACTATTTTGGAGTGGATTTCAAAGGATAAGAATTTTTTTCTAGAAAAGTTTTCAATCATTCCAACATTTCGCTTATGAAAATTCCATTTGTTTTTCAACCCTATGAGACTCTTGCCGAAAAGGAAGAGCGTTTGGCTCATGAGGAGATGGAAGAAGAGGAAGAGGAAGAAGAAGAAGGGGATGAAATAGAAATTGAAGAAGAAGAAGAAGAAGGTGAAACTTCTTTGGAAAGCATCGACTATCCTCCTAATCCATCCAACAAAACCCTTCTCAAAAATCAAAAGGCCATTGTTGAGAATCAACGGATTCTTAAGCGATCCGTTAGTAAGAAGTTGGATAAAATTTCATCCAAGATGAACAAGTTTATTTCCAAAGTCAGCAAGAAACTTGGATTATCTTCATCGTCATCATCCTCTAACTAGTTCTACCTTTTCGTATCTCGTTGTATTTGTTTTAGTTTATTTTTATTTGAATGTTCATGTAGTTCTTTGTGTTTAATCGTTGTATTGTGTTATCATGAAATGAAATTGAATTCATTTTCTGTTATCTAGCTTATCTTATCTCTAGAATAAATGTTAGTATATTATATAAATATAAATATATATATATATATATATACACACAATTATTCACAAAATCAAAATAAGCCATCAAAATTCACTACACCATGTCGACATCCCCCCTACGACCATGTCGACATGTACTGGTCAGAAACGAGATTTCATTTTGAATTTGAATTTGAAATTTGAATAACTACCTTATGTCTATTCATTTCAAATGAATTTCTACACCTATAAATACCTATTTCTTTCAGAATTCATCACTGAATATTATTTCTTATCCACTTTGTCTCTCATTCTTCTCACAAACTCGAATATGGCCAATCCAATTCATAATTTATCTGAGAACCTTGAAGATACTCTTAATTCTTTTAAGAATATTCTTTCGTTCATTTTTCGTGACCAGCGACACTTAGAATTGAGTCAAATGCAGATGATTAAAGAGCAAGAAAGGCATTTCGATGCAATACGATGGATGATTTCCTCTCTGCACAAGGATGATAATGAAGAACATCCTCCAGTCTCTCTCACTAATGATAATGAAAATTGGGATGCCATTAAAGCAGACCCTATATTTGGAGAAGAAGGATGGATGGAAGTTCCTCGTAATGTTTGATTTGATTTGGTTTATTTGAATTTTTTGATTTGATTTGATTTGTTTTATTTGATTTGATTTGATTTGAATTGATTTGGATTGATGTTTGGTGTGAAAAACTTGTATAAATATGCATTAATATTTATATGATCTTTAATTAATTATCATGTCTATCAGTATAATTATCTCTTAATCTATCTACTATATACTCCATTTGTATAGTTTATTAATGCAGGTGCTTTAGTCCAAGAGTGAGGGGGAGTTGTATAGTTTGGAGATTATATAGTTTGGAGTTAGTTTTTGTTGATGAAAAATGGGGAGAAGTATAAAATAGGATAGTTAGACATAGATTAAGGGGGAGTTATTAGGATAGAAGCAATATTTTATAAACAAAGGTTGTCATTATCAAAAAGAGGGAGATTGTTAGTCCATGAGATGATGGTTTTGATGACAACAATCTTAGAATAGGATTATGAAATATAAATACTAACATTATAGTTTAGAAATATATGTATATGAAGGATTTAACCATACAGGTACCAAGAATGAAGACTGTACAATAAAGAGATTCAAGATATCAAGAATGAAGACTCATGAGTATCAAGAATATCAAGATTATCAAGAGTTCAAGATTTTAAGAATAAGTAATTTTAATTAGGAATTTTTGTTAAAACTCCTAGAAAAGCATTGACATCTTAAAATCCAATTTATTCTTGGAATGGAATCCACTTCGAGCCTGTTAAAGGGATGGAACCTACGAAAAATTTAGTGGAACATCGTTTTGTATCCGCTAACCTTTTATTCAAAATGATTTTATAAAATTATATCTTGTTTTCAAAATATTTTCAAAACCTTCCTTTTAAAATAATCAAAAACTTCTATCCTGATTTTAAATATTTTTAGCCTCAAAATAATCTTTATCTTCAAAATCAAAATATCCTTAGTTTTAAATTATCTTTAATAATAATATATTTAACTTTTAATATTTTTACTTAGATTTAAATATAAAATTATAGTAAAATTTTATATATACCAAAATATTATTTTCTATTCTTACTTATGTATTCTAATTATAGTTAAGTATATTTTTAAAGTTTAAAATAGTTTTAATATATGATAAATGTTATTTTCAAAGGAAAACAAAAACACCAAAATTTCCTTTGGGATGTCGACATACCCAAGTTACCCATGTCGACATAGTGTCAGTTAATTTCAAAATTTAAATTTCAAAAGAAGTGTCTATTCGTCATACCTCTTCACGAATAGACATGGCTGTTGTTCTTCTATAAATAGGGGCTGTTTTCAATGAATTTTTAATCATATTTTCTGGTTTTCATTTCTCTTCTTCTTCTTCCACATTTCTTTGTACATATTCCTACCATCACTCTGCCGAAATCAACATTGAATCTAATTAGATTATCTCTGGTTTGATTCGCTATCACTATCTCAACAAAATCCATAGTTCTATTCAGAGTTATAGGCTTCTTTGTAATCAATTAAACGAGAAAAGGTGTGATTCTAGCCTTGGAAATCAATCAAGCGAGAAAAGGTGTGATTGTAGCCTTGGAAATCAATTGGATGAACTTGTTGCCCGTGAAATCAAGTATCTCTACCCAGAGGATTGTGAATCTGGAGGGTGTACCTCGTAGCCTTGAAATCGAGGGTGTAATTGTACAATTGCTTTTGAAAGGAAATCCGCACTTGTGTGCGGGACTGGATGTTGGGTAACTCCGAACCAGTATAAAATCCGATGTGTTCTTTCCTTTACTGCTTTTACTTTATTTCTGCATCTATGTTTGATTCTGTGTTCATATCCGTGTCTGAATATTGCAGACATTTGTCTTCAAATTAACAAAAACTCAAAAAGATTTAATAATTCCTTAAAACACTATTTACCCCCTCTAGTGTTTACCCTAGCCTAAAGATCCGTAATCCACATTTCTCACATCCATATGTTTTAAATTGAACCCAAAGTGCTTTCTAAAGGATTGAGTTTTGACCGTTTCAAAAAGTTTTAATGAATGGTTTTGAAAGGGGTGGTTCCCTAAGGTTTCGAAAAGGTTAAAAAGATAGATTTTTCCTATGTTTTCGAAAGACAATATTTTAAAGACTTTAAAGGGGGATGTCTAATGTTTTGAAGCTTTCGAAGAATAGAAAGGAAAGATTTTTCCAATGCTTTCGAAGTGCAATATTTAATGGTTTCGAAGGGGTTGCCTTAAAGGTTTTCGAAAGGGTTGTTTAAAGGTTTTTAAACAAAGGTTTCGAATGTATTAAATAGGCAATGTTTCCTAAGTATTTTCAAGTTAAAATGGTTTATAACTTGTTTTGGACGGATAGTTAATCCTTATTAAATCTCATTAATGTATTTTAAATAAAGTACATATATCACGAAAAAATAGCTTAGAGTAAAGCTAAGAATATATTTTTCTTGTATAAGTATGATTTAAAAGGTTAAATTATTTTGAAAAGATTTTCAAGGGAAAAAGATAAAGGGTAGTTAACCCTAAGAAAATAATTCGGACAGTTAGTCCAGTTTGCGGGTAGTCAGCCCAGTTGTACAGACGGATAGTCCATTTGTAGCATAATGGACCTTGCTATTATATTGTGGGCAGATAGTTCACATATTACCCGTTTTACGGACAGATAGTCCATTTATTAGCATAAAGGATATTGCTATTTTGATATAATCAGTTTGATTAACCAGTTTGGTTGTAGAAAATGATTGCAAAATATATGTTTTGGAAAGGATAATAGTGAGGAAAAACCCATTCCGCTAACCGGCGTGGTCTCTTAATGTCAGTAAACCGAGATGCAACGGAATTATTCACACCAGACTTTATGTCTGACTCGAAGTTTTTGTTTTCGCTTAAACTCTCGGGTGCTCAAAATTGATTTGAGTAGGCCGAGGGTTGAGGTTTTCAGGTTTTTGTCTTTTGGCGAATAATGCTTCCGAAAACGAGCTGGTGGTTGAGGGATAACTATTTAGGAGTTTCATTTTGTTATGATTATTTCCGATGTGTATTAAGTCAGATATGACTATACTGCTTTGATCAACCAAGGGGGCATCATCATATGTCGCTCTTGGTGTATTTTGTAAATGACATATTTAATCATTGCCTGGGAAACATTAAGGGATTATGTAACATGGATATGAATTATTGTTTTGAAATGTAATCAGCAAAATGTTGTTTTTGAAATCTATGATTTTGTTCATATCCAAGTGCTTCTGGTATTATGGATACCATTATCATTACTATATTTTATCACCAAAAGTTAATACTATGGATGATTACAACGCCTATAGCGCTTAGCTTTTGGCATTTAGATACGGGATGCTGCAACTTGGTATCAGAACACGATTTATGAAAAACTTTAAACTAAAAAAGGTTTTTAAAACATAATCCTAAGGAATTAGAGTAAGATTGGAGTATGGGAGAACGCTATAGTAATGTACATGTATTTTCTATATATAAGTATACGCTTTATCTCTAGTCTCCTATCTTGTTAGGTTGTTTTTGTAGGATCATTTTCACCCTAGAGGGGGGGGGGGTTGAATAGGGTGATACTAAAATTAATGTGGAAGTAAAAATACTAACAGAAAGTAATGCAGTAAAAATCACACATAGATTTACCCAGCTTCGGCAAAAACCTGCCTACATGTTGCCTCCAAGGTTTCTACTAGAAATTAAGTAGTCAAGCACTTACAAACACAAATAGCGACACCCACTAACTTAACTAACCTAACTCTAAGCTCAAAACTTTGCCACAACTCAGCCATTGAGTTGCGAAATCTCAAACTACAAAATCGTAGTTCGTAAACCTAGTTAAACTAGAGCCTGATTTAAATAAGAACTAAAAACAAACAAACACAACTAAAATTAAATACAAAGCCTTAAAATATAATTCGGCCCAAATAAATTAACAAATACAGCCCAATAACTAAAAGATAAAAATAGTACTTTTTCCCTTTTCTTATTTTCATGGCCGCCTTGTTTTCTTTATCAATCTGGATTTAGGGCTTCGTTTAAAATTGAGGTCATCGAATCAACTCGATTGATTGCAGTGATGAATTCACTTCATTTGCCTTGTCAATCGATTCCTTGGCTTTGATAGCTTGCGACCGCTTCCATAAGTCGAGTTGGATGTTGATAAATTGGTATCTGATTTTTGCCCTTTCAGTTCTCGATTTTGATTCGAGTTATAAATTGGTTCGTGATTTATTTCAAGGCTTGCTCTGGTATTTGCTTGAACTCGATTGAGTAGTTGCTGATGATGAAATTGGATTAAATAGAGATAAATTCCCTAAATTTTCATTCATATATTTTGGTTTTAATTCATCAATTATTTTGTTTGGCCATTTGATTTTTGCTTGAATGATTGTGATGATTCTGACTTGTGCACCTTTGATATATTTGAATTTTGCTTGAATAGTTTGAGTTGGTTCCTTCTTTTGCTCCTATGACTTATTCCTCGGTTGGTATACGTACAAATACATCAATTTCTTTGAAATATCTTCAAATATGTTTCACCCCTGTTGATTTTTATCTCGGCCTTAACTTGTTGTGTCCACCGCTCTATTGCAGTTATCTGCATGTGTATACATACATATATGTATGTATATACATATGTGATTGCCTTTCTATTCTCTCTGTTCACCCAAGTGATAGTTGCTTCGAGTCATCTCATTTATGATAGTGTGATAACCCGGATTTTGGACATCCGTTAATTGGTAATTTACAAGATTAAGTGTATTAAAACATTGATTTTTTAAATGAAACCAATAAATTTGATCATAAATATTTATATCTGAATAAATATTTATGTGATAACCACCTAATATAATTACTTAAAATTGACAAATTCTTCTTTTAAAAACAAATAATAATGGTTGTTTATATATATATGGATATAAAAAGATTTTAAATAAAAATATTATTATTTTCAAACAAAGTGAATTTGTGTTTGTTTAAGTAAATATATTTATATGAGTTGATTTTAAATTGGATTTTGAATTAAGTTAAATTTGAATTAGGAATTCAAAGAATAAATATCTTAAACAAATTGGATATAAAATATATGTATATGATTTTATTAGTATATAATTCGTTATTTTCTTTTAAAGATCATGTTAATATAATGAGGGAAAGTAGTTAATAAATTGAAAATTTAATATAAAAGTGTAACGACCCGCTATTTTGGACCATTCAAATCGACACTAAAACCGTACATGTACGACTTGAATAATTCAAAATACCGAATTGTTAATTTAATTTGGCAAAACTTAAAATATACAGTAAATAAATCAAACACAGATCACAGACACAGAGTAATATAATGCAGCGGAATAGAAAAATAGTAGTTCATGAAGCTACTATATACATCAGAGTTTAAAATAAAATACATCAGAATCTCTTGAATACAGAAAAGTCTTCAGTACGAGCCGATGACTTCTCTGAACCAGTCAATCTAGAAAACTGAAAGCTGAAACGATAGTTGGATCTCCAAATGAAGCTCCAATCTCCAAAGGTGAGTCTCTAATGCTGTATTACTCGGTCTGACCCGAGCGTAAAGCAAAACACAAAACACTCGAGTCAGGATTAACATTCTTATATCAATAAATCCAACTCAAGTGAAATATCAACTGAAATACAAATAACTTAAAGGATGTTTGGGATGACCATCCTCTAAGGGTCCATAGAACTATCTACAGGGTAGAAATATACACTATTACATCGTGGTCATTCACTTAATTTATACTTCAAACCCAAATGTCAAATTCACTTCGAATAATTATATTTCCCAAATAGTATTTATATATATTAAATGCTGTATATGGTAAAGCACTTGCAATTTCCTTAACTTAACAAATCGTTCACATCAACCTGACCTTTCCATTTAAATTAAATTCAATCTCAATTATAAATCTCAAATCTGGATTTGATATCCTAATTACCCTTTCCATTTCAATATGTTTCCATACTTTAAGTATTTAATATTTCCCCTAAATTTCCCAATCTAGTTTTCTAAATACAAATTTCCAGATTTCGTTCAACCTCAATTTCCCTTAAATTCAATTAGTTATCTACATAACAAATTCAACTATCTTGGTCCCAAATACATATCAAATTTCTAAACCATTTAATTACAATACAGTTCATGGCTTAAATACTTAGATGTTAAATTTAACAGTTTCATATAGATTCTTGGTTTTTACATCATTATTATTTAGTTTGAACCTTCCCTTATTCAATACCATTTTAGTGACTTTAAATTACATCTTTCTCAAGATTTCTCAAATTTTATTAAACGTGAAATATCTCATTCGATAAATTTCAAATTGATTTAAATAAATAAATCCTTATCTAAACATCATTTTACAATAACCCAAATTTATCTCCCAACCTTAATTTTTCAATATTATTGCAAAATTTATCCGAATAAAATTTACATAAATTATTTATCATAATTTATGTATTTAATCAAATCTTGATTAACTAGATATAATTAACTCTATATTTATCATTACCCTTTATAGATGTATTTAAGAATTTACATTTAATAAGACCATAGATTTTTTTATCATATGGTCAAAGTGTTATGGCTATTATCATTTCAATACGTACACTAAATGTATACGGGTGGATAGCATTTCAACCCGTAATCCCAAATTTAATTAAACGAAACCCGCTTGGGCCTATCTTTTCAACCCATTTTAATTCAAAAATCAAACATAACAAAGGGAACTTGCAGTGTGATGACAGGGATAGTGTCAAAGTAAGTAAACAAGCAATAACAACAATCAATAACAATTCAATAGATTAAATCAAATAACCCCGAAATAATCGTATTAATTCGCATTGTTATTTTTATAATTATTTCTAAAATCTACACTATCATTTCATGTAGATTTAAAGGTTATTACATTTCAGTTTTCCCTTGTCGTTCCATTTCATTTTCAGTTTAATAATACAACAATTAATCCAAACTACATTCAAAGATTTCAAGAATAATTTATCAATTTCTACGACAATCAATGGGTCAAATTCAACTAATCAAATTTACATATGGCGGGGTCAGGTTTTAATAAAGTAAGGTCCATCATATATAATCCGTTTAATTTGTAAACTATACTACTCAAATTAAACTAGCAAACTAGTTATCACTTAACAAAAATAATTAACATCCAATTTAAACAACAATCAATCAAACAATCAATTATCAACCAATCTGTATTATTATCACATACATAATTAACCGATAATGGTGTTGGGTGTCATAGGTGAACAGATACAAATAATAGCATATATAACAATTAAAAATAAATACAACAACATATTTCAATTGTCGTTTCAATTGAAATCAAATTCAATAAATATAAAAGTGTTAATCGTGAGTGATTGCTCACCTTTCGAGGCTAAACAGATTTGACAAGGAAACGAGCTACGAATTCCAAGCGACGCTAGATGGATACGATTCGATGGAGAAAACGGGCATGACGGACAAAGCTGATAACAGGAATCGACGGAATCAAATTAGAACCGGGTTTGATGAAGAGAATTGGTATAAGAGAATTTGAAAACAATATCCATTTAAAGCACATATACATATATAAATCAAAATAAATATATTATTTTCTTATTAAATTAATATTTCTTTTTAAGACCAATATCAAAACAAAATACGTATGTACGAAAAATCACTGTTTTGTATTAAAAATCAAATGTAATAAAATTTGAAATAAATATTGTAACTTTCATATTGAAATGTACATAAACACATGCAAGTTTAAAGAAAAAAACAATGTTGAGACCCATTTTCAACATAGCTTATATTAACTGCGACAAAGAAAGCTACAAACACTTGTTATTCAATATATATATACAGTCCAAGTAAAAATCAATGTACAAATGCAGACAGCACTTAACAGCTATATTACCCAATGCAGTAACATATAACTATGGATATAAAACCTCTCTCCTTTTTTTTTTCTAACATATAAACCATACTATATAAAATAAAACTTAAAAATATGTATATAAAAAAAATTCATAAAACTGACCTATACTATATATACATATGAATTTATATTCTAAGTTTGAACACCGCAAATTAAATTTACAAGCGTTTCAAACATATAAGTAAATAAACAAATCAAGCTTACATTTATTAAAAATTAAACATAAACTTAAAATAAATATATTTGTTTAAATTAAATAATTAATCCCAAAACATACTAAAAAAAATATATTTGAAAACCAAGTTCTCATCTATAAAAAAAGTATATACATATTAAACGTGATCTTACAAAACAGCAATATGTGAACTTGCCAAACATATAACTATTTATGTTTTAAAACCAAAAGTGAAGCACTACTGTAAACAAAAATCCATAAAATCGACATATTATTTTATATAACTATAGACCTTGCAAAACCAATTATATATATATATATATATAGCTTAGTTAGCATTACTAAATGCATAAACCAAAACTGATGAAAATAGAAAGTAGGAATTAATGATGTCCTCGCCTATATATGTTAAACTATCCCAGTTTATACATCATAATTTTGCCTTCCTTTACATAAATTTAAACATTATCTTTTAAATGTAAATACATAGACCCAAACTGTATAGCCAACAATCAAATGCTCTTAGGACCGGGATTGTAAAATATAAATAAAAGTGACAAAATAGTTTAAAAAAAATACTTCTCCAAATACCATGTGACCTTAATATAAAGCGATCCTTTTTAAATATATATATATATACGCTTAAATTATAAACTTTTATGTTACATTGAAAATCAAAACATGTAAAAAAATAAATAGACAAAAACATGTTGTGCTTAAAATAAAGGAAAAGCAATATAAACAATAAGAAAACAAAAGAAAAGGATGAAAAAGAAGAAGAAAAAGAAAAGAAATAAGAAGAAGAAAAAAAAAATGGTGCAGCCATTTACCTACAGAAGAAGCTTCACATGCAAAAGAGGAGAATGGACAAAGAAATTCAAGCAAAGATAAATGTACAGAAAAAATATAGAGTAGTGGAAATTTAAAAGTTAGAAAGCTTAAATCAAGGAAATATCAAATGCAACCGGCTAAAATAGGGGAATGGTAATATAAACAAAAAGGTAAAAGCAACGGTGATCCTTAAATTTAGCTGAATCATTAAGGCAAATAAATATGGAGCATTGGTTAGTAACGCACGAAATTCGGGAAATAACAAAGGAAAGGACCGGTCAAATAAATGAATGTAACGTGTAACGAATATAAAGTTTATATAAATTTGAACCGATGGAAATAGAGGGGTCAATCGCTAGAATTTAGGAGGTATGAATGGTAACGGTTGTTTGAATTGTATACCAAATATATAACTTTATATTCCATTATTAATTGAATAGGAGAAATGAATGGGTGGAGAATGAGCTGTCCATTTATGATATACTGTTACATATAATTTGTTAAAGAAGAATGGTAGAATAATGATAGATTTGAATTATATACTAGTGTGATGCAATAACAACGGTCAAGTTGATAAGGTGGATATTTAAATAATTTATTGCTTGATTGGAAAGCACGTGAGTATGGAAAGGCAAGGGTATTAAAATGGAAAAAAGAATGGAGAGAGAAATTTAAGCGAAGATAAAACGTACAGGAATAAATATAGAGTAGTGAGATTCAAAGCAATTAATAATAACGTGCGCAGCACGCTTCTATAATTGAGACCGAAGAAAAGAAATGAAGTCACAATTTTAAAGGTACCGTGATGTGTACAATAATAAAAATGAAAACGTACACAAATAAATGAAATTGTAACAGTCTCTCATTGATTCAGCTGACACAAAAAAAAGAAATTATGAACGGATAGAATGCAAATTGAAACGTTAGAGAATTAAATATAAGGTGGAAAGGTGTGTCAACGCTCACCCATAGATTTAGCTAAAACCTTTAAAAGAAATTTAATATGGTATGAGTTGAACTTATGGCTATATATGTGCATAACTATGTATATAACTATTTATATGAATCAAAATCATTTTCTAAATTCAAACGCAAATCCAATTATATATATGTATGTATGTATATTTTTATTATTATTTTAAAATCATTGTTTAGATCGATACACATAAATAAACTAACATATAGTATTATACTAGTAGACAGCAAAATATACACTGGTTATTATAGAATAAGATGCAAGCCATATACAACTACAACTTATTGGTTTAAACTATAAAATTATACGTAATCCAAATATCAAATTTTTATTTCAAAATTATTATTATTAATAATTTCTCAAAATCCAAATTAAATACGTTATAAAACCAAAAAAAAAAATTAATAAAATTTTATTGGTCGCTACATTCTCCCCCACTCAAAACTTTTCGTCCCCGAAAAGGAAGGAGGTAGGAGAATAGAACAACCAGAAATAAAGGTAGATTGAAAGTTAAGGGTAAATAATTAATTTAAAACTATATAATTTTACTTGAATTATTCATTTGAAAACTTTATTTGCGATTCAGCTATCTTTAATACTTTAAAATTTCCAAAACTCATTGAAATTTAATATGTTTAACTAACACCTATATACATATATGAAAGCTATTTGAAAACAATTATTTGCATCATTAGTTATATTTACAAAGAAGCTGTTGAAAACATTAAATCCATAATTCATAAATTTATAAATTTGTCTTTAGATACCTTTCAAACATTATTAATAAATCATTCACTTCAAAAATATTTATACCACTAAAATTTTCTATTAACCAATGTAGCATATAGATAAGCAATCTTTAAAAGATTTTATTCAAAAAGGAAAGGAAGGTAGATTCTGGAATAGTATCGGGCAAGAATTTTCAATTTACCAAAGGAATTTAATTCCAAAGATTAATGCAAATTTCTTTGTTGGGAAAAATATTTTATAATAAATACCTTTATAATAACACTTTTATAATAAGATACTACTATATCAAAGTAAATTTTCTTTCGAAAATACTTTTATAACTCGATGTTTCAACAAGTTTATCCTTGTTCTTGCAGACTCTGGCCATGCGTTGATCAGGCGCAAAGCTAGAATTCTTCAAGTACTTAGTAGACTTGTTTCAACAACCAGTGAAAATACTTGAAAAACCCTTTAAAACAGATATGGAAAGTACGATCCAAACAAAACAATCAAACCAAAACCTTTGTCCGATCATGGTTCGCAGATACACAATGGTTACGCCTGGTTCCCCCAGGAAACAATCCATATCCGTAAGCTTTCACAGCCCTGCGAGTTACGCCATGATGACTAGTAGGGTGCAGGATACACAATGGTTACGCCTGGTTCCCCCAGGAAACAATCCGTACCCCCAGGCAAGACTCAGCCAGGCACTTGCGCTACTATTCGCGACCTACACAGATTGCAGGATACACAATGGTTCCGCCTGGTTCCCCCAGGAAACAATCCGTACCCCTAGGCAAGACTCAGCCAGGCAATTTCGCTGTGCATTCACGAGAGAAAAAGAAACCGTGGGACACGTCACGGTGGGAACACTCGAGTATTACATCCGGAAAACCAAAATCAGAGAGAATAATAACGATAGAATGAATCCACGCTGTGGCCACAAAGCGGATATCAAGCAGAAGGCACTTTCCATATCTTTATTTGGAAAATATATATCATATAGTACCTTTTTCAAATCACTTTCAAATATTGTACTTATATAAAGTCCATATATATAGGATTCCATTTTCAAACGAATACTTTCCAAATCAATAGTATATCAAAATATCCTTATATAGACTTCGATTATATAAAATTCTCTTTCCAAAATTGAGTACCTTTCAAATCAATAGATTTCAAATCACTAGTTGGAAATCAATTTTTTATAAATAGGGTTATTCTAGGTCAACTCAAAACTCGAGGATCGAACACCGGTATACTTTAAATCATTTCAAATATATACATATTTCTTTCGAAACTATCAAATTACTACGGAATTTGAAATCAAAAACGGTTTTACAAGATCACTCGCATAGCGAAGCTATTAAAGGAGCCTCTCCCCCACTCTGAAACTCGAAAATCAATGTCGATGATGCGTGCACTCATCACCGAAATTATTCCCTAGCGACATAAGTGAGTTCTGGACTTCTATTTTCTTGAAAACTCGTTTGAAATTTCTTCAAAATTAATGGAATTCATTTGAACTCATTTAAAACATTTCTTATTCGGAAAAATACTTTTAAATCGTACTATTTTTCCTATAATTTCCAAAATCTTAAAACCAATTTCAAAATACCGGAATTCAATTCTCGAATTTCAAATTTAACACTTCAGTTATAAATCATTTTTATATAAATCAATTTCTTATAATTTTCCAAAATTTCAAATCCTTTCAAAACTTTTTATATAGAATAACATTTCTTATTTGATTTATATATAGGTATATAATCCTTATCGAAACATTTCTTTTTATATATAGGAAAAATCATAGTTATTCAAATATAAATTTGATATATAAAGCAATTTCAAAATACAAACATACCCGATTTTCAAAGGATAATCTAAGAATGGATTTCAAAATAAAGATAGAGATTTGAATTTCATATCAACGAAACAGGAACATGAATACTTTATTAGAGAACTTCAGTTAAGCAAAAGATACAATAGAGTTTATCGAAAGCAACAAACAACTGCTGAAACAAACAGATCTACCGAGAACCACCTTACATAAACAAAGCATCGGTATTAATTCTACCGGGTGGGACTTCAATCGGTCCAGAACACTCCCCCTCAATATGGCCCCAACTTCTGCATTTCTTACATAAATGCACTACACACCCATCCTCCTTAACGAATTGCGGGAACGCAGCCTTCCTTCCGTACTTCCTCACAGGACAATTCCTAGCTATATGTCCAGTCAGCCTACAGTGATAGCAAATGGTTGATTGGTCGACTGATGCCGTGGGTGCAGCATTTACTTTCTTCACCTTTTGGCAGCGATTGGGAAAGTGTCCCGTACTACGGCACTTAAAACAGAAGATCTTGGATCGATAACGCTGGCCCTCACTCTTCTTTCCTTCATCTCTCTTCCCGCACATGGCTGCATAATGTCCCTTCTCTTGACACCGATAACAGATGACATTGTCATAAGGTCCAGGTCCTGCCCTTTCCCTCCAAATCTTTTCCCACTTCTCCATTGCTTCCTCCTGTTCCTTACGGGCTAGTGCTCTCCGGGCTCGACGAGCTGCTTTCTGCTCTTCCGATTTTGCCATCTACAAAATAGTTTCCTATCATTCAGGGAGTCCAATATCAAACCAGATAGAGGTTCAATTTCTAAGAGAAAACTTGATCAAAGGAAGTTTCGAAACAAAGTGTGAAGGCTTGAGCAAAATGAGGAAATCTTTATTACAAAGTAGAAGGTGGATATCCTTCTATAAGTCGCGGGCGACATCTACCGGTCAACCGTGACTTCAGAAATCTAGGTGAATTAATGCCAATCGTAAAGGAGTTTTCACCCTTTTACAAATTATTCAATGGAGTTATGGGATACTCCGCAATTAAACTAATATAAATAGGAAGAGACACGGATGAATTTCGGAACCGAGGGATATTCCAAAATTCAAAGGAAATCAAGTCGAAAGGAAGAGATTCAACTCGAGCGAAAGTGATTCTGTAAATAAATTTACTATATATGCTAAGTTTTGCCTAGAGCCAAAGCTCTGATACCAACTGTAACGACCCGCTATTTTGGACCATTCAAATCGACACTAAAACCGTACATGTACGACTTGAATAATTCAAAATACCGAATTGTTAATTTAATTTGGCAAAACTTAAAATATACAGTAAATAAATCAAACACAGATCACAGACACAGAGTAATATAATGCAGCGGAATAGAAAAATAGTAGTTCATGAAGCTACTATATACATCAGAGTTTAAAATAAAATACATCAGAATCTCTTGAATACAGAAAAGTCTTCAGTACGAGCCGATGACTTCTCTGAACCAGTCAATCTAGAAAACTGAAAGCTGAAACGATAGTTGGATCTCCAAATGAAGCTCCAATCTCCAAAGGTGAGTCTCTAATGCTGTATTACTCGGTCTGACCCGAGCGTAAAGCAAAACACAAAACACTCGAGTCAGGATTAACATTCTTATATCAATAAATCCAACTCAAGTGAAATATCAACTGAAATACAAATAACTTAAAGGATGTTTGGGATGACCATCCTCTAAGGGTCCATAGAACTATCTACAGGGTAGAAATATACACTATTACATCGTGGTCATTCACTTAATTTATACTTCAAACCCAAATGTCAAATTCACTTCGAATAATTATATTTCCCAAATAGTATTTATATATATTAAATGCTGTATATGGTAAAGCACTTGCAATTTCCTTAACTTAACAAATCGTTCACATCAACCTGACCTTTCCATTTAAATTAAATTCAATCTCAATTATAAATCTCAAATCTGGATTTGATATCCTAATTACCCTTTCCATTTCAATATGTTTCCATACTTTAAGTATTTAATATTTCCCCTAAATTTCCCAATCTAGTTTTCTAAATACAAATTTCCAGATTTCGTTCAACCTCAATTTCCCTTAAATTCAATTAGTTATCTACATAACAAATTCAACTATCTTGGTCCCAAATACATATCAAATTTCTAAACCATTTAATTACAATACAGTTCATGGCTTAAATACTTAGATGTTAAATTTAACAGTTTCATATAGATTCTTGGTTTTTACATCATTATTATTTAGTTTGAACCTTCCCTTATTCAATACCATTTTAGTGACTTTAAATTACATCTTTCTCAAGATTTCTCAAATTTTATTAAACGTGAAATATCTCATTCGATAAATTTCAAATTGATTTAAATAAATAAATCCTTATCTAAACATCATTTTACAATAACCCAAATTTATCTCCCAACCTTAATTTTTCAATATTATTGCAAAATTTATCCGAATAAAATTTACATAAATTATTTATCATAATTTATGTATTTAATCAAATCTTGATTAACTAGATATAATTAACTCTATATTTATCATTACCCTTTATAGATGTATTTAAGAATTTACATTTAATAAGACCATAGATTTTTTTATCATATGGTCAAAGTGTTATGGCTATTATCATTTCAATACGTACACTAAATGTATACGGGTGGATAGCATTTCAACCCGTAATCCCAAATTTAATTAAACGAAACCCGCTTGGGCCTATCTTTTCAACCCATTTTAATTCAAAAATCAAACATAACAAAGGGAACTTGCAGTGTGATGACAGGGATAGTGTCAAAGTAAGTAAACAAGCAATAACAACAATCAATAACAATTCAATAGATTAAATCAAATAACCCCGAAATAATCGTATTAATTCGCATTGTTATTTTTATAATTATTTCTAAAATCTACACTATCATTTCATGTAGATTTAAAGGTTATTACATTTCAGTTTTCCCTTGTCGTTCCATTTCATTTTCAGTTTAATAATACAACAATTAATCCAAACTACATTCAAAGATTTCAAGAATAATTTATCAATTTCTACGACAATCAATGGGTCAAATTCAACTAATCAAATTTACATATGGCGGGGTCAGGTTTTAATAAAGTAAGGTCCATCATATATAATCCGTTTAATTTGTAAACTATACTACTCAAATTAAACTAGCAAACTAGTTATCACTTAACAAAAATAATTAACATCCAATTTAAACAACAATCAATCAAACAATCAATTATCAACCAATCTGTATTATTATCACATACATAATTAACCGATAATGGTGTTGGGTGTCATATGTGAACAGATACAAATAATAGCATATATAACAATTAAAAATAAATACAACAACATATTTCAATTGTCGTTTCAATTGAAATCAAATTCAATAAATATAAAAGTGTTAATCGTGAGTGATTGCTCACCTTTCGAGGCTAAACAGATTTGACAAGGAAACGAGCTACGAATTCCAAGCGACGCTAGATGGATACGATTCGATGGAGAAAACGGGCATGACGGACAAAGCTGATAACAGGAATCGACGGAATCAAATTAGAACCGGGTTTGATGAAGAGAATTGGTATAAGAGAATTTGAAAACAATATCCATTTAAAGCACATATACATATATAAATCAAAATAAATATATTATTTTCTTATTAAATTAATATTTCTTTTTAAGACCAATATCAAAACAAAATACGTATGTACGAAAAATCACTGTTTTGTATTAAAAATCAAATGTAATAAAATTTGAAATAAATATTGTAACTTTCATATTGAAATGTACATAAACACATGCAAGTTTAAAGAAAAAAACAATGTTGAGACCCATTTTCAACATAGCTTATATTAACTGCGACAAAGAAAGCTACAAACACTTGTTATTCAATATATATATACAGTCCAAGTAAAAATCAATGTACAAATGCAGACAGCACTTAACAGCTATATTACCCAATGCAGTAACATATAACTATGGATATAAAACCTCTCTCCTTTTTTTTTTCTAACATATAAACCATACTATATAAAATAAAACTTAAAAATATGTATATAAAAAAAATTCATAAAACTGACCTATACTATATATACATATGAATTTATATTCTAAGTTTGAACACCGCAAATTAAATTTACAAGCGTTTCAAACATATAAGTAAATAAACAAATCAAGCTTACATTTATTAAAAATTAAACATAAACTTAAAATAAATATATTTGTTTAAATTAAATAATTAATCCCAAAACATACTAAAAAAAATATATTTGAAAACCAAGTTCTCATCTATAAAAAAAGTATATACATATTAAACGTGATCTTACAAAACAGCAATATGTGAACTTGCCAAACATATAACTATTTATGTTTTAAAACCAAAAGTGAAGCACTACTGTAAACAAAAATCCATAAAATCGACATATTATTTTATATAACTATAGACCTTGCAAAACCAATTATATATATATATATATATATAGCTTAGTTAGCATTACTAAATGCATAAACCAAAACTGATGAAAATAGAAAGTAGGAATTAATGATGTCCTCGCCTATATATGTTAAACTATCCCAGTTTATACATCATAATTTTGCCTTCCTTTACATAAATTTAAACATTATCTTTTAAATGTAAATACATAGACCCAAACTGTATAGCCAACAATCAAATGCTCTTAGGACCGGGATTGTAAAATATAAATAAAAGTGACAAAATAGTTTAAAAAAAATACTTCTCCAAATACCATGTGACCTTAATATAAAGCGATCCTTTTTAAATATATATATATATACGCTTAAATTATAAACTTTTATGTTACATTGAAAATCAAAACATGTAAAAAAATAAATAGACAAAAACATGTTGTGCTTAAAATAAAGGAAAAGCAATATAAACAATAAGAAAACAAAAGAAAAGGATGAAAAAGAAGAAGAAAAAGAAAAGAAATAAGAAGAAGAAAAAAAAAATGGTGCAGCCATTTACCTACAGAAGAAGCTTCACATGCAAAAGAGGAGAATGGACAAAGAAATTCAAGCAAAGATAAATGTACAGAAAAAATATAGAGTAGTGGAAATTTAAAAGTTAGAAAGCTTAAATCAAGGAAATATCAAATGCAACCGGCTAAAATAGGGGAATGGTAATATAAACAAAAAGGTAAAAGCAACGGTGATCCTTAAATTTAGCTGAATCATTAAGGCAAATAAATATGGAGCATTGGTTAGTAACGCACGAAATTCAGGAAATAACAAAGGAAAGGACCGGTCAAATAAATGAATGTAACGTGTAACGAATATAAAGTTTATATAAATTTGAACCGATGGAAATAGAGGGGTCAATCGCTAGAATTTAGGAGGTATGAATGGTAACGGTTGTTTGAATTGTATACCAAATATATAACTTTATATTCCATTATTAATTGAATAGGAGAAATGAATGGGTGGAGAATGAGCTGTCCATTTATGATATACTGTTACATATAATTTGTTAAAGAAGAATGGTAGAATAATGATAGATTTGAATTATATACTAGTGTGATGCAATAACAACGGTCAAGTTGATAAGGTGGATATTTAAATAATTTATTGCTTGATTGGAAAGCACGTGAGTATGGAAAGGCAAGGGTATTAAAATGGAAAAAAGAATGGAGAGAGAAATTTAAGCGAAGATAAAACGTACAGGAATAAATATAGAGTAGTGAGATTCAAAGCAATTAATAATAACGTGCGCAGCACGCTTCTATAATTGAGACCGAAGAAAAGAAATGAAGTCACAATTTTAAAGGTACCGTGATGTGTACAATAATAAAAATGAAAACGTACACAAATAAATGAAATTGTAACAGTCTCTCATTGATTCAGCTGACACAAAAAAAAGAAATTATGAACGGATAGAATGCAAATTGAAACGTTAGAGAATTAAATATAAGGTGGAAAGGTGTGTCAACGCTCACCCATAGATTTAGCTAAAACCTTTAAAAGAAATTTAATATGGTATGAGTTGAACTTATGGCTATATATGTGCATAACTATGTATATAACTATTTATATGAATCAAAATCATTTTCTAAATTCAAACGCAAATCCAATTATATATATGTATGTATGTATATTTTTATTATTATTTTAAAATCATTGTTTAGATCGATACACATAAATAAACTAACATATAGTATTATACTAGTAGACAGCAAAATATACACTGGTTATTATAGAATAAGATGCAAGCCATATACAACTACAACTTATTGGTTTAAACTATAAAATTATACGTAATCCAAATATCAAATTTTTATTTCAAAATTATTATTATTAATAATTTCTCAAAATCCAAATTAAATACGTTATAAAACCAAAAAAAAAAATTAATAAAATTTTATTGGTCGCTACAAAAAGTTTTACGGAAAACATTTAAAAATATAAGTATGGTATATATATAATTAGTATATTTGTATAACTATTATAAGTGTGTAATTGGGATTTTATATCATTTACCTTTAAAATTTCAGATGGATAAATATAAGAGGAGTTTAAATATTTAAAAAATTAAGACACTTATAAATATGAACTAAATTGAGATTATTTTATAAATACTTATAAAAATATTGATACATAGAATTACAAATGTAAGGAAAAGGTATATCTAATGACATTTGTAAGCCTATTTACCAAGTGTCATTGTTCTTTAAAATAACTAAAAAAAATTATTAAAACAAAATTTCATTAACATCTCCATTCTCTCTCTTAGTTCTTTCCTACCCTTCCAAATTCAAAAACCAAAATTTGAGAAAAATCAAAAGAAAATAATCTCTGTTCAGATCTAAAACTTATGAAGCAAATAACCAGAGGAAGAAGCAAATAAATTAAGCATAGTTCTTTCAAGTTTCTGAAACTAAAAGCAACTCAAGATCAGCAATTAGTTCAAGATCCAGATCAGAATAAATCAATTTTTGATCTAAGGCAAAATCCTGTAACAGGGGGAAGAGCTAGCAACTTTTAAAATCTTGATATTGCTCTCTGTTCAACAATTTAAGGTGAGTAAACTGCTACCATTTTTAATGCTTAAACCTGTTGACAATGATGCTGTTGATAAATTGTTGAAATATCTTGTGCATGCAATAATTAATCATATAAATAACTCAAACATGTTTGGTATGGTTGTATTAAGGTGTTGCTTGATTTAAAGTTTGATTTGCTGAGTGCATGACTGTGTAAAGTACTCTTGGTCTCTGTTCTTGAATTTCAGACCATCAAATCTTTTCAAAAACTCTAAAACTCATCACTCAAATTCTTCCAGGCATTGGTGATTGAAGAAACCCTGATTATAATCATGATATCTTAAATTTAAAATTGTTTCCCAGTAAATTTATTTAGCAGTTATTTCAAAAACGAGGGGTTACAGTGAAAATTAATTCAAGTATGAGATTCAATCGTTTAAATTTTGTGTTTTGATTTTATAGTTTAACTTGATTTCGAAAATGAGGAATTTTGATAATAATCTCAGGATTTTTAAATTCGTATATATTGTGATATTACATGTTAAAAGAAAATTGATGTTTGGTCAATTTCTAGCGATCACGTGGGTTATGGATGGCGGGGTTATGTCTGGAGGAAGGTCGTGGATAGGAGGTCGTGGGAAAAATAGGGGTTTGGTTTTAAGACACTCGAGGTGGCGCGGCAATGCCGGAATAGGGTTTTAGGTCATGTTTTGGGCGAGGGGAGTTCGTGGCATATTCTGGTGGCTGGGTGGTGTCGAGTGAGGCCGGAGAAGGAGGAAATGGTAGAGGGGTGCTGGTGAACCTTCTGACGAGAGGACGTGGGTCCTAGTGGCAGGTAGAGGTGGAGCAGGAGGATTTGGAACGATAGTATTGGTTCCAGTGTCGGTCGAAATGTTTGATTTTG
The DNA here is from genome assembly GCA_030765085.1 of Allium cepa. Taxonomy (NCBI): domain Eukaryota; kingdom Viridiplantae; phylum Streptophyta; class Magnoliopsida; order Asparagales; family Amaryllidaceae; genus Allium; species Allium cepa. Next base: position 253,047,767 of record CM060928.1, read on the forward strand.
AATTAATGGTTGTTCCTGGTTTCTGGGTTGGGGAAAATGACTGTGGGGTTATCGTCGATTTGTCGACGGTCGGAGCAAGGATTGGAGGTGACCGGATCTGGCGTGCACGTGCACCATGTGTCGTTGTTTATTTGAGGAGGTTGTGAAGGATTAGACTCGGGGAAATTTGGTTTTAGCCCGATGAAGATCTCGAAGTTATATAGAGAAGGAATGTCGAGAGAGGGGACTCGAATTTGCGTGAGAAAACGTCGGGTCAAACTCGAGTAGGACTTTAGTATTAGCATTTTTTTAAAAAGAAGGAGGAGGGAGTTAGGCTTTGGGCCGGTTGATTTTCCTTTGGGCCGAGTTCCTTTAGTATAAATGGAATTAATGTAAGCAAAGTCCAAGAGTTTTATCAAATATAAATTTAAAGTTAATGTTTTACTGGGAATAGAATATAAATAAAGAAATTTCCAGGTTTAACATGACCCATAACTTAGGTCACTAGTGATGCAATTTAATTATGAAAGATAACTGTATTTATGATAATTAATTAAAAGTGTATTTAATAAGATTTTAAATAAGTTAATGAAGACAAAGGACTTATCATTTAAATAAATTAAAGTTTTGATGATTAAGTATAATTAATTAATTGAGAAAATTTAATATGGGTTAGCTAATAATGAGTATGATGGAAGTAAATGATAATTAATCAATGTAAATGATTATCGAATAATTAATTTGAGTAATTAATTATGGACAAATGTAATGAATGTGAATGGGTGATAGTTAAATTAATTTGTGTAATTAACTAAAGGCTAATGCTTATTGTACTTAAAAGTGATAATTAAGGATTGATTAATCAAGGTTAATCAATTAAGGAGTAATTAAGTGATAAGTAATTAAGAGGTTTATTACTTGATGTAAAAGAATTGTTATGAATAATTGCTTAATGAAGTATTAAAGGAATTAATTACTCAGTATAATTAAGTTGATGTGGTTAATTTTAGTTAATTAATTCAGTTTAATTAATTAAAAGTAAAATTTGATGTTGAGTTAAATATAATTACTTAAGGTAATTAATGAGGTATAATTACTTAGTGAAGTAATTAGTGGATAATTACTGGATGTAATTAATTTAAGGAAATTGCTTGATGGGTAGTAATTAAAGGATGATTACTTGATGGAAGAAATTAAGTAATGATTACTCAGTGTAATGGAAGGATTAATTTATATAATAAATCAAGAGGTTGGTTTAATTGATGAAGTAATTAAGGGAAGTTAATTCCTGATTGTGATTAATCAAGATTGATTAATGAATGTAATTAAGTTAAAGGTAAATTATTATATGAAATTTAAAAATAATTAACTAATGAAAGTAATCAGAGGATCATTAATTAATGTAACTAATTGAAGTGATCAGTCTTGCTTATTAATGATTAAATGATGATGGGTGCTTTGAATTGGTTGATATCTCTGATATGTTGGATGGACGATGATAATGTGATTATCAATCAATTATGAATTACTGTGTAAAAGTGTTATCCGTCAATTAAAGTTGAATTGTATTTAATTGGATAACTTGGGTTTAGATGACATTGGATGCGAAGAGACCGGAGTTGGGTATTAGTAAATAACCAAAACCACTTCGATTCTTTATAATTTGATATGTGGGATCAATAGAATGAAATGGAATGATTTAAGTGAATTGGACCCTTTAATCTAAGTTTGGCACTTATAAATCAATGTGTGATGTAAGTGAAGTCTATAACGACTTGTGAAGTTGTAAATTGACACAAGTTACCCCTGGTTTATATAAGATTGTATGTTTTGTGTTCCATATTAGATGTGTTTACTCACGCTGGTTTCCAACCTGACCCGGGTGTTACTTTGATGTAATGCTCGGGTAAAGTAACACCCGGGTCGGACCGAGTATTACATTTTTTTAGGTAAAGGACGTCCTGGAGCTCAGGAAGCGAGCTGGATGGCAGGAACGTATGGAGCGTTTTCCGCTGTGTGTATTATTGCTGATTATTTGGGACATGTTGTTTTAAACTGTCCCATGTCGTGTAATTGTTGTAACTCTGATATATTAAAGTGTAATTTGACAGTACAGTTTTCCTTTGTATAACTGCTATTATTTATGTGATATTATATTTTATCCGCTGCGAATGTGAGATTCTGAGTTTGAGTTTTCTGTTCCTTCTTCTTTCTCTTTCTTCTTTCCATTTACTATCTGGAATTTTCGGGATCGAAATTTTCGATCGTTACATTTGGTATCAGAGCTGAAGGTTAAGCGAAAACCTTGGCTTTGGTGGGTTTACTCATGTAAGATAGGGTCAATGGTACCCTAAAATGAGTTGAGTGTATATATGTATGAGAGCGTACTTGTTATTTTTTTATATAAAGATTTTAAATGATTTTATAAAAATATATTTTGATATATATAGCAATATTTCTTTCTAACAAACATTAAGGTAATTGGTTGTTAAATTATTGAAATTAAATTAAGTGGTAATAGAAATACAACCAGATTTAAAATTGAATAAGGAAAAGTTTGAAATAGATTCAAACTGAAATTTAATTTTGAAGTTGGGGAAGAATTTCTAAATAAAATGAATTAGAATTGGCTACTAATCGGAGAAATAGAATGGTTATTGTGTTTAATAATGGGATGATTGTTTTCAGATAAACAAAAAAATGGTTTAAGGAAGTAACCATTTAAAAGAGAATAACTTGTGAATTTGAAAGGATGTAAATTAAAGTGGGTTTCAAATTGTGAAGTTCTGGATTCTAAATTTAAACATTTGAAATTGTTTCCAAAATGTTAAAGGAAATAATATTATTCAAACTATTGAATGTAATCTTATTTTAGAATAAGAAGTTGATTGTAAACTTTAAAAGAAATTGTTTTGAATTAAAACCGTGGGTAGTTTAAATTTTAAAATTCGGCTTGGTGGGCCAAGAAGAAAATATGAATATATATAAGGGATATACATAATATCAAAGATGGTTTGAAATAAACTCTAAATACTGAGATTTAAATCTGGAATGAGATATGATACCCAAAGTGATAAGTTTTTGAACTTAATAAGTGGGAAGATTATTTATGAGAAGTTTAAAATTTGAAATGAAAGTTCAAATTGGGTAAGGTTGACTGGATAAAGCGAATTGAGTTTGACTTGGGAAAAAGTTAAATAAGTTTGAATGATCAACCTGATTTGAAAATTTCATGATGAAATTAAGATTTAACTTGGGAAATTAAATGGTTGATTTGAATTAGGAAGTTTGAGTGATCTCAAAATGGGTTTGAGATCTAGAAATTGAAAATGAATGGATGTTTTAAAATAAATTAGATGATATCATCCTATTGTTATTAATAATCTTTAAGCTGAAATTTGATTTGTTTAAATAAATGAGAAATGAAGTGTGGTAATATATCCATTATTAGGATAAAAAGGAAAATCACACTTTAATTTAAAATTAAGGATAAGGAATTACTTTGAACTAAAAATTTGAATAATTACACTTGTAAGCTAAAATTGTTTAAGGAACTAGTTTTAAACTGGAAGTTAAATTGAGTAATAAATTAAAATTTTAAGATAAAATTGTTTTAAATTTTTATTTGAATTTCGAAAAAAAATAAGTAAAGATAATTTAAAATGGAATTTTGAGAATTTGACTCAAAATTAAATTGTTTAAAGGTTTGGGTTATTGATAAAAATAAATAAAGGTTAATTTGATTTGTGGTGTAAATGTTAGGTCTGATCTATGAATTGAATTGTTTAAAAACTTTAAAGGTAAATTGATTTAAAGGAATTAAATCAACATTTGAAGTACTAACTCGAATTTAAGTAATTCAAGATGGTTCATAGTGAACTGAAATTTGAAGTTGGTTCAAATTGAAATTTGATTTGAATATGTAGAAATTGTGATTAAATGTTGAATAGTTTTAAATTCAAATGGAATTTGAATTGAATTTGGAAAGAAATTGAGGTTAATTCAACTTGAATTGGGGTTAAATCAATTTCAATGGAAATTGAAATTATTTAATTAGAATTGAGTCAACTTAAATGGAAGTGGAAATTTAAATTGAATTGATGAGAATGGAGACTGGGAAGTGAACAGTTTTGACTCTGGACTATTTTTAATATAAATTGTTTTAATATAAACCTATTTTTCCAAGCTATTTATTATATATACAACCTTTCTTTTAAAAGCCAAACTATCTTATATTTGTTTTACAATTATTTTTGGAACTGTTAACAATTTTTCAACTGTTTTATAAGCTAATTACTATATTTCAACTATTTTACAAAACTAATTACTCTCTTACTATTATTTTGCAATTATCTAAAATTTGTATAATTATTTTAACTATTTTCTAAATATTTTACACCTATTTTACAAACAAGTAATTATTTTCCAACTACTTATCTATTTTTAACTTTTCAAGCTATTTTCTAAATTTAAACTGGACAGAGTTTAAACTGTTATTGGTTAAATACCCAATCGAGATAAGAATAGAGGTGATAATCCAAATGGATTGAAGCAATTGTGAATAAGTGAATGTGAATAGAAATGGAATTGATCTGGCTAATAACCGATAAAGATAAATACGTAGGATGTACGTATGTTATTCTATTCGCATAATGATTTGATCCATATTCGAGCATAGAATTTCGAGATAGTATGTCGATCCGAGTTGGGATTTTTTCACTCGATTTTCGACGGCGAACCTGGATATGGATTGTTGATTGGTTCCGGATGTTCTCTATCATAGTTATGGCTACGCAAGGAGAATGACGGTTTCTGATCAAGAAACCAGATCTGTGTCCGCACTAGGAAGTCGGGTGGACGATACTAGTTCGGAAGTGAAATTGTGTGATCGAGTGAGCGTTCTGATTGGTATGGCGTACGAATGATGTGTGTACATCGTACGGATTTGAATGAAATTGATATTGAAAGAGTAATCAAATTTAAATATTTGATTGGAACAAATAAAGTTATATATTTTTGTTATATAAGATAAATCTCCCCTTGTTGAATCTATTGCCAGAAGGAAAGGATTTTTAAAGTGTTTTGAAGTATAAAATGAGTTTTATACAAGTTTGAAATGATCCAAAGTTTTTAAAATTTTATATATATTTGTGTACATATATATATATAAAGGATCTTATGAGGATTTCGGAAAAAGGTTTTGGGAACCTTTGGATTTCGAATGGCTTTTGATTTTTGGGTAAAATCAATATGAGAATTTGGAAAGCCTAGTTTGAGAATTATAAATTTTGGAATAATTGATTTTGTGTAAAGGAGCTTTGTATAAGATCATACTAGGTGTATGATTTGAAGATACTATATGGGTATAGTATAAAGTGTTTTGATGATGGCTCTGGGGAAAAAGGCGCTTCCTTGAAATGAACTTCTCAGGAGTACCACCGGGTGGTGCTGCCTTGAGCCCCGGGGGGGTTCTAAAGTTGATCCTGTGAGGAGTCCGGAAAAAACTAGTTCCTGGGGATTATGAGTAGAGTATACCATAGCGAAAGTCGTGTGTGCCGCTGAGAGCCAACAGTCTACGTTTGATTTTATATCGGTAGACTGCGATCTATGGTAACATAGCGAAAGTCGTGTTGCCGCTGAGTGCCAACAGTCTGCGTTTGATTTTATATCGGTAGACTGCGACCTATGGTAACATAGAGAAAGTCGTGTGTGCCGCTGAGAGCCAACGGTCTGCATTTGATTTTATATCGGTAGACCGCGACCTATGTAGGAGTGGAGGAGTTTCATTTCGACAGCGAAAATCAAAGGCCGCAGAGAGCCTGCAGTCACATGGACTTTTGCTGTGATGGCAACGTAACCTTGGAATGTAACTGCGATGTATTGTGGGTTCCATGACGTAATCGAGAGGCCGCAGAGAGCCTGCGGTTACATGGACTTTTGTTGTGATTGCAACGTAACCCTGGAATGTAACTGCGACCATGGATGGGAGTGATGATTTCCAGAGCATTCTCACCAAAAGATATTTCCTCTTTTTTCAAAAATGTTTTCTATATTTTCAGTAAAATATTTTCCAAGTATTTTCACTGGATATTGAAAATGGGTTTACCAAGTACTTATAGATTTTCAGTCTTACGCCTGATCAACGTTTGACCGAATTTCTGTGAAAACAAGGATGGACTGGTTGAGACATCGAGTTATAAAAGTATCTTCATAAAAATTATTTTATAATATTATGTAAAAAAAATTAAAGTGTTTTAAAGGTGATCAAGGAATAATTTTTTTGATAATAAGCATTTTAATAAATTCTGATTTCGTTCCTTTTCGAGGACGAAAAGATTTCAAGGGGGAGGAATGTGATAACCCAGATTTCGGACATCCGTTAATTGGTAATTTACAAGATTAAGTTTATTAAATCACTGATTTTTTAAATGAAACCAATAAATCTAATCATAAATATTTATGTGATAACCACCTAATATAATTACTTAAAATTGACAAATTCTTCTTTTAAAAACAAATAATAATGGTTGTTTATATATATATGGATATAAAAAGATTTTAAATAAAAATATTATTATTTTCAAACAAAGTGAATTTGTGTTTGTTTAAGTAAATATATTTATGTGAGTTGATTTTAAATTGGATTTTGAATTAAGTTAAATTTGAATTAGGAATTCAAAGAATAAATATCTTAAACAAACTGGATATAAAATATATGTATACGATTTTATTAGTATATAGTTCATTATTTTCTTTTAAAGATCATGTTAATATAATGAGGGAAAGTAGTTAATAAATGGAAAATTTAATATAAAAGTTTTATGGAAAACATTTAAAAATATAAATAAGGTATATATATAATTAGTATATTTGTATAACTATTATAAGTGTGTAATTGGGATTTTATATCATCTACCTTTAAAATTTCAGATGGATAAATATAAGAGGAGTTTAAATATTAAAACAATTAAGGCATTTATAAATATGAACTAAATTAAGATTATTTTATAAATACTTATAAAAATATTAATACATAGAATTACAAATGTAAGGAAAAGGTATATCTAATGACATTTGTAAGCCTATTTACCAAGTGTCATTGTTCTTTAAAATAACTAAAAAAAATTATTAAAACAAAATTTCATTAACATCTCCATTCTCTATCTTAGTTCTTTCCTACCCTTCCAAATTCAAAAACCAAAATTTGAGAAAAATCAAAAGAAAATAATCTCTGTTCAGATCTAAAACTTATGAAGCAAATAACCAGAGGAAGAAGCAAATAAATTAAGCATAGTTCTTTCAAGTTTCTGAAACTAAAAGCAACTCAAGATCAGCAATTAGTTCAAGATCCAGATCAGAATAAATCAATTTTTGATCTAAGGCAAAATCCTGTAACAGGGGGAAGAGCTAGCAACTTTTAAAATCTTGATATTGCTCTCTGTTCAACAATTTAAGGTGAGTAAACTGCTACCATTTTTAATGCTTAAACCTGTTGACAATGATGCTGTTGATAAATTGTTGAAATATCTTGTGCATGCAATAATTAATCATATAAATAACTCAAACATGTTTGGTATGGTTGTATTAAGGTGTTGCTTGATTTAAAGTTTGATTTGCTGAGTGCATGACTGTGTAAAGTACTCTTGGTCTCTGTTCTTGAATTTCAGACCATCAAATCTTTTCAAAAACTCTAAAACTCATCACTCAAATTCTTCCAGGCATTGGTGATTGAAGAAACCCTGATTATAATCATGATATCTTAAATTTAAAATTGTTTCCCAGTAAATTTATTTAGCAATTATTTCAAAAACGAGGGGTTACAGTGAAAATTAATTCAAGTATGAGATTCAATCGTTTAAATTTTGTGTTTTGATTTTATAGTTTAACTTGATTTCGAAAATGAGGAATTTTGATAATAATCTCAGGATTTTTAAATTCGTATATATTGCGATATTTCATGTTAAAAGAAAATTGATGTTTGGTCAATTTCTGGCGATCACGTGGGTTGTGGACGGCGGGGTTATGTCTGGAGGAAGGTCGTGGATAGAAGATCGTGGGAAAAATAGGGGTTTGGTTTTAAGACACTCGAGGTGGCACGACAATGCCGAAATAGGGTTTTAGGTCATGTTTTGGGCGAGGGGAGTTCGCGGCATATTCTGGTGGCTGGGTGGCATCGAGTGAGGCCGGAGAAGGGGAAAATGGTAGAGGGGTGCTAGTGAACCTTCTGACGAGAGGACATGGGTCCTAGTGGCAGGTAGCGGCGGAGCAGGAGGATTTGGAACAATAGTATTGGCTCCAATGTCGGTCGAAATGTTCGATTTTGAATTAATGGTTGTTCTTGGTTTCTGGATTGGGGAAAATGACTGTGGGGTTATCGTCGATTTGTCGATGGCCGGAGCAAGGACTGGAGGTGGTCGGATCTGGCGTGCACGTGCACCATGTGTCGTCGTTTATTTGAGGAGGTTGTGAAGGATTAGACTTGGGGAAATTTGGTTTTAGCCCGATGAAGATCTCGAAGTTATATAGAGAAGGAATGTCGAGAGAGGGGACTCGAATTTGCGTGAGAAAATGTCGGGTCAAACTCGAGTAGGACTTTAGTATTAGCAGTTTTTTTTTAAAAAGAAGGAGGAGGGAGTTGGGCTTTGGGCCGGTTGATTTTCCTTTGGGCCGAGTTCCTTTAGTATAAATGGAATTAATGTAAGCAAAGTCCAAGAGTTTTACCAATTTAAATTTAAAGTTAATGTTTTACTGGGAATAGAATATAAATAAAGAAATTTCCAAGTTTAACATAACCCATAACTTAGGTCACTAGTGATGCGATTTAATTATGAAAGATAACTGTATTTATGATAATTAATTAAAAGTGTATTTAGTAAGATTTTAAATAAGTTAATGAAGACAAAGGACTTGTCATTTAAATAAATTAAAGTTTTGATGATTAAGTATAATTAATTAATTGAGAAAATTTAATATGGGTTAGTTAATAATGAGCATGATGGAAGTAAATGATAATTAATCAATGTAAATGATTATCGAATAATTAATTTGAGTAATTAATTATGGACAAATGTAATGAATGTGAATGGGTGATAGTTAAATTAATTTGTGTAATTAACTAAAGGCTAATACTTATTGTACTTAAAAGTGACAATTAAGGATTGATTAATCAAGGTTAATCAATTAAGGAGTAATTAAGTGGTAAGTAATTAAGAGGTTTATTACTTGATGTAAAAGAATTATTATGATTAATTACTTAATGAAGTAATTAAAGGAATTAATTACTCAGTATAATTAAGTTGATGTGGTTAATTTTATTTAATTAATTCGGTTTAATTAATTAAAAGTAATCATTTGATGTTGAGTTAAATATAATTACCTAAGGTAATTAATGAGGTATAATTACTTAGTGAAGTAATTAGTGTGTGACGACCCGGAGTTTCTAACAACTTAAATTGGAATTGTAAATTGATTTTAAATATTTAAAAATTAATTTTAACTTGAATTTCAAAATATCAATATTTACTTGATAATTAAATCATTGAATTATATGGTTTAAGAAATGAATTTAATAATTGAAATTGGGGAAAGTGTTGAATCTCAAATTTCTAAGCCTGTTTAAATAATTTGAAGGCTTATAAAATTTATAATGATGATACTGAAAATAATAGAATGGCTGAAATTAAATTTAAAGGTGATTTGTTCAATTTTAATAATATATCGTTTAAATCGATATTTAAAAATAGCCTTCTAAGGCATAGTCTCGAAATTCGACGAAACCAGTTCCATTGGATCCGTAATAGTTAGTTATTATCGGATTTCAATTTTCGTAGCCATCGGAATTGTCGTTTGACCCTGGCAGCTCGAAACGCTTAGAACTATTTTAATCGATTTAGTTTAAAATTGATTGTTTTCTTCTGTAACTTGCACATACGATTAATTTAGCTTCCGAAACACGTTCCATTATGTTTGGAATGCGGGTAAAACTTTAAGAACGCCTGTCGGTATGTTTGATTCGGGGTTTGGGATTTCGCGTTATGGAACACGAGATATTTTCATATTTAATTGTATAAAATCAGGCGTACTCGAGAAGCCTTACACCATCATATATCTCATTGCAGTCCCTTTCTTCAATCTGGAAGCAGCAGAGAATCGAGCGTAAATAAAATTTAATGGCCGAGCTTAATCAAAAAAAAATCAATTTCCCTTCTTCAATTCATTTCACAAATCCAATTTCTTCTCAAATAAACTCGCCGTCATATTGAATCTCGGCCTGTTCGATTACCCTCTTCAGATCGCATAAAAAAAAGAAAGAAAAAGGGAAATGACGCGTTCTTCAATCGCTCGCAGTTTGAAGCTCGCACACGACGAATTGAAGGTCGCAGCATCCTCTTCTGCTTGACGAGACCGAGATCGTCGGCATGGTGAATTGAATATGGAAGTGGCGATGCATCTGGGTAGGAATGAGATCGGCAACGACTGCAAGGCGACCGTACGCTCGTCGTGGTAACGCCGAAGTGTTTTGGAGGTTCGCAAGAGGCCATGGGATTTGATTGTTCGTGTTGGCGGCTGCAGTTCTGGTTGGTGCTTTGGCAAGAGGCAATGAAGTTGATGCTCGATGCTATAGTTTCGGCGACTAGGGTTTTGGGTACGCGATGCTTATCGTTTCGATGGTGGTGGATGCAGCAGCGTCTTTCCTGTGAGGTCCAATTGTGGAGAAATTAATCGTGATGGGCATGGATTGCGAAACAAAAATCAAAGGTGAGTAATCTCTCACTCTGGATTTTATGAAATTTAAAGTGTTAAATTTAAATAAATGAATGAATGGTTGAATTGTTTGGATGTGTACTGATGATCTAGTGATTTTAGATTTGGTTGTTTCTCGAGTTAATTGTGGTTTGACTCGAGGTATTTGGATTTTAAATGGTTGTAAACTTAAACCATGAATAAGAAAATGGTTCTGTTTAAAATCAATAAGTGTTAATGATCGACGATTCATTAATTAGGTAGGATAATTTAAATGAAAAATTAAATTAAATTAATTAATGATTTGGGTGAATTAATTAAGTTTATATTAATTTGGAATAATGATTTGATGGTTTAATAAGTAATTAATTAGTGTAATTAATAAAATAAAATTACTGGTGTGATTAAACGAGAGATAAATTAAGATAATTTAATTAAGGAGAATTAATTTATTTAATGAAGTAAATGAAAGGGTAGATAATCACAGGTTGGGATAAATCAAGAAATTAATGTTTGCGGTTCAATTAATGATTAATTATTGGATATAATTAATTTAGCTAAGGATAAATCGAAATATAATTGGAAATCATAAGCTTATATAATTTATGTTGTAATTAAAGATTGATAAATTGTAATTGATTAATCCATAACAAGTGAGGTATGAAGAATTAATTAATATAAGTACTTGAGAATTAATGCAATTAATATAGTTAATTAATTCATGAAGAAATTGAGGTTACTTATTGATTTTGGTTAAGTATAATTAATATTGGGAAGTTAATTAAAGATAGATGCTTGAATGGAATTGAAGGATAATTAATTCGGGTTGGTTAATTAAGATGAATATTGAAGGGATGATTGAATTATTTGATTTGAATTAAGTAATTGACAAGGTAAAGAATCCAAGTGATGGGAGGTTAGAAATTCAATTAGAATCAATTGAATTAATTTGTTTGTGATTAAACATTGCTTATGTATGACTAAATGGTATTGGATGCTTTGAATGGGTTGATATCGCTGATATGAAATGTTGAGTATTTCTTCTGGATAACTTGGAATAGAATGATATGAGATTCGAAGAGACCGGGGTCGGGTATTGGGAAATATCCGAAACTACTTCGAATTTTTATAGATTGATATGTAAAATCTATATGCTGGAGTAAGGTGATTTGGAGGAATTGGACTATTTTATAACTAAATCTTTGGTATTCAGAAAGTTTATGTGTGTAATAAGTTATGTCTATAACATTTTGTTAACTTGTAAAATTGGTTTGAGACACCCGGGTTTATATAAGTTGTTTGCTTTGATATTCCATGTTAGTTGGGTTTACTCACGCTGGTTTCCAGCCTGATCCGGGTGTTACGTTGATGTAATGCTCGGGTCAGACCGAGTATTACAGATTTTCAGGTAGGTACGTTCTGGAGCTCAGGAGGCGAGCTAGATGGCAAGAGCGTATAGAGTATTTTTGCTGTATATTATTGTTGCTAATCTGGGACGTGATAATTGTATATATTTAGTGACAGTATATATGTGAAACTCTGATGTATATTAAATGTAATCGACAGATATAATATTCTTTTGTAAACTGTTATTATGTATTATTATATTTTATCCGCTGCGAATGTGAGTTGTTGATGTTTCTGTTCTTCTTCTTCTATCTTTTTCTTCTTTTTCATTACTATCTGGAATTTTCGAGTGCGAAAATTTCGGGTCGTTACATTTGGTATCAGAGTTGAAAGGTTAAGCGAGAACCTTGGCTCTGGTGGGGATTACTCATTTAATAGAGTCCGAAGTACTTTAGAATGAGTTGAGTGTGTATATATATATATATATATATATGAGAGCGTACTTGTTATTTTCTTATATAAAGGTTTTAAATGATTTTATATAAAAGTATATTTCGATATATAGGGAAATATTTCATTCCAAAAATATTAAAGCGATTGGTTGTTAAATTATTGAAATAAAATTAAAAAGTAAAATAAAGCGACCAAATTGAAGACTTGAATTGGAATTAAATTAAGTAAAAACAGAAATACAACCAAATTAAAATTAAAATTACTTGAAAATGAAATTATAAATCTCGTCCCAGAATTTGAAAATTTTGTTTCAAAATAATGAAAAAATAATAAATAAGTATTATTCGGATAACTGGGACTTGTTGCAAACAATGAATTGTTTGAAAATTTGATTTGAATTAAAAACCAAAAGTGGTTTAAAAATTTAAGGATGACCCCGTGTGTAAAGGAAATAATCTGTATGAATAAGGAATATACATGAATCAAAAATAGTTGAATAAACTCTAAATGTTGAGTTTGAAATTTGGAATGGGATGTGATATACAAGTGATAAGTTTTTAAGTGGGAAGATTATTATTGTGAAGTTTAACGGTTTAATGAGGTTGACTGGATTAAGTAAATCGAATTTAACTTGGGAGAAGTTAAATAAGTTTGAATGAACAACTTGAATTGGAAATTTTAAGATGAAATTGGAATTTAACTTGGAAAGTTAAACGGTTGATTTGAATTGGGAGTTTGTGTGATTTCAAAACGGGTTTGAGATTTAGAAATTGAAAATGATTGAGAAATAAAGTTGGTAATATATCCACTATTAAGATAAAAGGAAAATCTAACTTTAATTTGAAATTAAGAATATGGAATCGCTTTAAACTGAAAATTTGAATAACTGAAAATTAAAATTGTTAAGAATTGGCTTCAACTGGAAGATAAAATTTAGTAATAAATTAAATTGTTAAAATAAAATCATATTGAACCTTGAAATACATAAGTTAAGATAATTTAAAATGGAATTTTGAGAATTTAACTCAGAAATTAAACTGATTAAAAACTTTGAATAAAAGTTAATTTGGTTTAAAAGGATAAACCAACCATTGAGAATTTAACTCGAATTTATATAATTCGAGATAGTTTAAATTCAAGATTGAAATTGAATTTGGTTTGAATTAAGTGGATTGGTGATTGAAGATGTATAAGTTTAAAAATTTAAATGGAAAATTGAATTGGATTAAATTGAAATGATTTGAATTTGAAATGGGTTCAATTGATAATAATTCAAATTGATTGGAATAATATGAAATTATAATTAAAGTTAAACAGGATTAAAATCAGATGGAATTTGATTTAAATTGGGAAGGGAATCAAGGTTGATTCAACTTGAATTGGGTAAATAAATTTCAATAGAAATTGAAGTTATTCAAGTTAGAATTGGGTCAATTAAATGGAAGTGGAAATTTAAGTTGAATTGTTGGGGAAGTGAACAGTTGACTCTTGACTATTTTCAATATAAATTGTTTTAATATAAACTTATTTTTCTAAGCTATTAAATATATACAACCTTTCTTTATTAAAGCCAAATTATTTTATACTGGTTTTACAATTATTTTTTCAACTGTTTTCTAAACTAATTACTATTTTTAAACTATTTCACAAACTAATTTCTATTTTACAACTATTTGGCAATTATTTAAAAATTTCTGAAACTATTTAACTATTTTCAACTATTTTACAATTAGTTAACTATTTTATAGCTATTTTGCAAACTAATAATTATTTTTCAACTACTTACCTATTTTCAATTTTCAAGCTATTTTCTAAATATAAACTGGTCGGGGTACAAACTGTTATTGATTTAAATACCCAACTGAGATAAGAATTGAAGTGATAATTCAATGAGAATTAAGGTAATTGTAAATAAGTGAAAAGGAATTATAGGAATTGTGAATAGAAAGGAAATTGATTTAGCTGATAATCAATGGAAATAAATACGTAGGATGTACATATATTATTCTATTCGCATAGTGATTTGATCCAGATTCGAGCACAGAATTTCGAGATAGTTTATCGATCCGAGTTGGGATTTTTCACTCAATTTTCGACGGCGAACCTGGATATGGATTGTTGATTGGTTCTGGATATTCTCTATCATAGTTATAGCTATTCAAGGAGAATGACGGTTTGTAATCAAGAAACCAGATTTGAGTCCGCACTAGGAAGTCGGGTGGACGATACTAGTTCGAAAGTGAAATTGTGTGATCGAGTGAGCGATCAGATTGGTATAGCGTACGGATGTTATGTGTACATCATACAGATTTGAATGGAATTGATATTGGAAAGAGTAATCAAATTTGAATATTTTATTTTGAATAAACAAAGTTATATATCTTTGTTATATAAGATAAATCTTTCCTTGTTAAATCTATTGCCAGAAGAAAAGAATTTTGAGGGTGTTTGAAGTATAAAAGGAGTTTTATACAAGTTTGAAAAGATCCAAAGTTTTTAAATTTTATATGTCTGAATATATATATAAAGGATCTTGTGAAGGATTTGGAAAAAGGTTTTGGGAACCTTTGAATTTGGAAAGGCTTTTGATTTTTGGGTAAAATCAATATTAAAATTTGGAAAGCCTAGTTTGTGAATTATCGATTTTGGGATAATCGATTTTGTGTAAAGGATCTTTGTATGAGATCATACTAGGTGTATGATTTGAAGATACTATATGTGTATAGTATAAAGTGTTTTGATGATGGCTCTGGGGAAAAAGGGGCTCCCTTGAAATGAACTTCTCAGGAGTGCCACCAGGTGGTGCTGCCTTGAGCCCCAAGGGGGGTTCTAAAGTTGATCCCGTGAGGAGTCCGGACAAAACTAGTTCCTGAGGATTATGAGTTGAGTATAACATAGCGAAAGTCGTGTGTGCCGCTGAGAGCCAACAATCTGCATTTGATTTTATATCGGCAGACTGCGACCTATGTAGGAGTGGAGAGGTTTCATTTCGGCAGCGAAAATCAGAGGCCGCTGAGAGCCTGTAGTTACATGGACTTTTGCTGTGACGGCAACGTAACCCTGGATGTAACTGTGATCTGTTGTGGGTTCCATGGCGTAATCGAGAGGCCGCGGAGAGCCTGCAGTTGCATGGACTTTTGTTGCGATGGCAATGTAACCCTGCAATGTAACTGCGACCATGGATGGGGTGATGATTTCCAGAGCATTCTCACCAAAGATATTTCCTCTATTTTCAAAAACTGTTTTCTATATTTTCAATAAAATTATTTTCAAAAGTATTTTCACTGGATGTTAAAAACGGGTTTACCAAGTACTTATAGATTTTCAGTTCTACGCCTGATCAACGTATGACTGAATTTCTATGAGAACAAGGATGGACTGGTTGAGACATCGAGTTACAAAAAGTATTTTTATAAGAGCTATTTTATTAGTATGATGTGAATTTAAAAGCATTTCTAAAATTTTTAAATAAAAGTGTTGGAATTTTGGGAAAATAAAAAGGAAATCCAAACTGGAAATTTAAATGAGGTGATTTTTGAATTTAAAGTTGGAAGTAAGTTAATAAATAATTATTTGATAGAGTATGTTAATGAAAATTTAACTTGGGTAAATAAATGGATTGTAAGTGATAATGGGTTTGAAAATGGATTCGAATTTTAAATAGAATTCGACTTAGATTTGATAATGAATTAAATAATAGGAGATGTTGTATAATAAAAATAAAATAGAGTTAGATTGAAAAATGTGATGGTTGAATTATAAATAAAATTTATGGGCGATTTGAATAATATTAATGAAATTTGCAAGTAAATTGGATATAAGAGAAGTGGTTATAATAGAAATGGTTTGAGTTGCAAAACAAAACTCAAGTGAATAGAAATAAATAGAGAATGGCCTTGTATTAATAAAATAAATTCGAAAATGAACTAAGTAAGTAAAGGAATTTTTTTAAATGGGTTAATTGAATTAAATAATAATTGGATGAAGTCTGATTGAATAAAAACTAAATCAAGTTGTGATTGGAATTGGATTATCAGACTGAACTTAAATTTGGTGGTATATTAATTTGAAGTATAAATGAGTTAAGTATGTGCTTGGATATTATTTTGATAAATTGAGAAGGTGAATTTGAAATTAAAATTTAAAATGGATGGGCTAACCGAATTTAATGGAAGTTGCTTAAATGAGAATCAAATAGAAGCAAACTTAAGTTTGATGTTGGAATAAACTAAAGTAAATTCACTTAAGCTTAAAATTTATGGAAGCTTGGCTTCGAATAAGAGTGAAAGCCCATTAAATAAAGCTTGGATTGAATTAATTTGGGAATGGCTAGTAGTATACAAGAATGGAATGTGTCGAGCTAATGAATGGTGGGTGAATAAATTAGAAATGAAATGGAATTAAATTTAAAATGAGTTGAAAATTAATTTAAAGTAGTTATAAACTGAAATAGATACTTTATTAAACGAATATCGTCGAAATTGCATAAAAATGGTTGTCGTTCGGTGTAAATAAAAGTAATTAAAATGCTATGAGTCAATAGAGATTAAATAAAATTGATTCTGAATCATTTGAAGTGAATATGAGCTTGTTTGGATTAAAAATCAATTGGATGTAATAAATTGAGTGCAAACCATTGAAACTGAATGAAATGGCTTATGAATTGATAGAAAGCAAATGAATTAGCTTTAAAGTTATATAAATCGCTTATGGAAAACGTTTTGGTGCTTCTTGCTTATGAAATACTTGTGTTTTGCTATTAAAGTAAGTGAAATTCTAATAAATTCTCTATATATGGCACTCACATATTTAAATTGAGTAAGTACAGGTACCTGGAAGACGTTTGGCTGGATTTGGTTGCGTTATTTGCTAGAATAAATAAGCTGCTTGCTTAAAATGCTAAATAACGTACGCCTACGCAATAAAAGTAGGAAATATGAACTGTTTTTGCTTTTTCCGACCGGGTGGGTCGATGTATATATATTTACATCTCTTGTCAAATTGCAAAAGCTCCTCCGTACAAAGGAGACTTTGCCAAAAAAATTTCAAAATTTTGAGAGTTAGAAATTTTTTTGTTAACAACAAAACGATTTCAATTGAAAATTTAAAGTAAATTTGATTCGTATGAAAGTGGGGAAACTACTTTGAATAAAAGTGGGTATGAAACTTATGTAGGGAAGTGTATACAATGATTTGGAAGGGTTACGATTGGATATTATTGTCAAGTAAGATATGTAGGTATTAATAAGAGAAAATAAAATTGGATTTGATTCCAAAAGATAATTGTGAATTGCCCGACAAAAAGGTATGCATTTAAATTTCTATATGAAATTGGATTGGGTTTTTGATCTAGCCACTTGGCTTTTGTTTTATTTTGGAATTTGGGAGCCCGTAGAGGCCTTTTGTAGGTACCGAGCTAGCCGCGCAAAGGAGACGCTGGCAAAAATTTTCGGAAATTTAGAGAGTTAGAAAAATTTTGAGAAAATTTTGATAATTCAAAATTTGGTTTTAAACTGAAATTTAGATGATTGAGCAAAAAGGGTATTGGTTGAAACTATAGAAGGTTTGGGAAGTTTGATAAGGTGATAGTGGGTCTTTAATAAAAGAATTGGTAGGATGTTGGATTGTGAGTTTTGGGAAAAAAAAAGGGTATTGAACCATTCTTCCTAACTAGTAATTTCGGGGACGAAATTCTTTTAAGGGGGGAGGAATGTGACGACCCAGAATTTCTAACAACTTTAAATTGGAATTGTTAATAGATTTTAAATATTTAAAAGTTAATTTTAACTTGAATTTCAAAATATCAATATTTACTTGATAATTAAATCATTGAATTATATGGTTTAAGAAATGAATTTAATAATTGAAATTGGAGAAATTGTTGAATCTGAAATTTCTAAGCCTGTTTAAATAATTTGAAGGCTTATAAAATTTATGATGATGATGCTGAAGATAATAGAATGGATGAAATTAAATTTAAAGGCGATTTGTTCCTTTTTAATAATATATCGTTTAAATCGATATTTAAAAATAGCCTTCCGAGGCACAATCTCGGAATTCGACAAAACCAGTTCCATTGGATCCGTAATAGTTAGTTATTATCGGATTTCAATTTTCGTAGCCATCAGAGTTGTCGTTTGACCCTGGCAGCTCGAAACACTTAGAACTATTTTAATCGATTCAATTTAAAATTGATCGTTTTCTTCTGTAACTCGCACATACGATTAAATTAGCTTCCGAAACACGTTCCATTGTGTTCAGAATGCGGGTAAAACTTTAAGAACGCCTGTCGGTATGTTTGATTCGAGGTTTGGGATTTCGCGTTATGGAACACGAGATATTTCATATTTAATTATATAAAATCAGGCGTACTCGAGAAGCCTTACACCATCATATATCTCATTGCAGTCCCTTTCTTCAATCTAGAAGCAACAGAGAATCGAGCGTAAATAAAATTTAATGGCCGAGCTTAATCAAAAGAAAAAATCAATTTCCTTTCTTCAATTCATTTCACAAATCCAATTTCTTCTCAAATAAACTCGCCGTCATATTGAATCTCGGCCTGCTCGATTACCCTCTTCAGATCGCATAAAAAAGAAAAAGGGAAACGACACGTTCTTCAATCGCTCGCAGTTTGGAGCTCGCGCACGACGAATTGAAGGTCGCAGCATCCTCTTCTGCTTGACGAGACCGAGATCGTCAGCATGGTGAATCGAATATGGAAGCAACGACGCATCTGGGTAGGAATGAGATCGGCAACGACTGCAAGGCGACCGTGCGCTCGTCGTGGTAACGCCGAAGTGTTTTGGAGGTTCGCAAGAAGCCATGGGATTCGATTGTTCGTGTTGGCGGATGCAATTCTGGTTGGTGCTTTGGCAAGAGGCGTTGAACTTGATGCTCGATGCTATAGTTTCGGCGACTAGGGTTTTGGGAACTCGATGCTTATCGTTTTGATGGTGGTGGGTGCAGCAGCGTCTTTCCTGTGAGGTCCAATTGTGAAGAAATTAATCATGATGGGAATGGATTGCAAAACAAAAATCAAAGGTGAGTAATCTCTCACTCTGGATTTTATTTAAATTTAAAGGGTTAAATTTAAATAATTGGATGAATGATTGAATTGTTTGGATGTGTACTGATGATCTAGTGATTTTAGATTTGGTTGTTTCTCGAGTTAATTGTGGTTTGACTCTAGGTATTTGGATTTTAAATGGTTGCAAAACTTAAACTATGAATAAGAAAATGGTTCTGTTTAAAATCAATAAGGGTTAATGATCGATGATTCATTAATTAGGTAGGATAATTTAAATGAAAAATTAAATTAAATTAATTAATGATTTGGGTGAATTAATTAAGTTTACATTAATTTGGAATGATCATTTGATGGTTTAATAAGTAATTACTTAATGAATTATAAAATAAAATTACTGGTGTGATTAAACGAGAGATAAATTAAGATAATTTAATTAAGGAGAATTAATTTATTTAGTGAAGTAAATGAAAGGGTAGATAATCACAGGTTGGGATAAATCAAGAAATTAATGTTTGCGGTTCAATTAATGATTAATTATTGGATATAATTAATTTAGCTGAGGATAAATCGAAATATAATTGGAAATCATAAGCTTATATAATTTATGTTGTAATTAAAGATTGATAAATTGTAATTGATTAATCCATAACAAGTGAGGTATGAAGAATTAATTAATATGAGTACTTGAGAATTAATGAAATTAATATAGTTAATTAATTCATGAAGAAATTGAGGTTACTTATTGATTTTGGTTAAGTATAATTAATATTGGGAAGTTAATTAAAGATAGATGCTTGAATGGAATTGAAGGACAATTAATTCGGGTTGATTAATTAAGATGAATATTGAAGGGATGATTGAATTATTTGATTTGAATTAAGTAATTGACAAGGTAAAGAATCCAAGTGATGGGAGGTTAGAAATTCAATTAGAATCAATTGAATTAATTTGTTTGTGATTAAACATTTCTTATGGATGACTAATTGGTATTAGATGCTTTGAATGGGTTGATATCGCTGATATGAAATGTTGAGTATTTCTTCTGGATAACTTGGAATAGAATGATATGAGATTCGAAGAGACCGGGGTCGGGTATTGGGAAATACCCGAAACCACCTCGAATTTTTATAGATTGATATGTAAAATCTATATGCTGGAGTAAGGTGATTTGGAGGAATTGGACTATTTTAAAACTAAACCTTTGGTATTCAGAAAGTTTATGTGCGTAATAAGTTATGTCTATAACATTTTGTTAATTTGTAAAATTGGTTTGAGACACCCAGGTTTATATAAGTTGTTTGCTTTGGTATTCCATGTTAGTTGGGTTTACTCACGCTGGTTTCCAGCCTGACCCGGGTGGTACTTTGATGTAATGCTCGGGTCAGACCGAGTATTGCATATTTTCAGGTAGGTACGTTCTGGAGCTCAGGAGGCGAGCTAGATGGCAAGAGCGTATAGAGTATTTCTGCAGTATATTATTGTTGCTAATCTGGGACGTGATAATTGTATATATTCAGTGACAGTATATATGTGAAACTCTGATGTATATTAAATGTAATCGACAGATATAGTATTCTTTTGTAAACTGTTATTATGTATTATTATATTTTATCTGCTGCGAATGTGAGCTGTTGATGTTTCTGTTCTTCTTCTTCTATCTCTTTCTTCTTTTTCATAACTATCTGGAATTTTCGAGTGCGAAAATTTCGGGTCGTTACATAGTGGATAATTACTGGATGTAATTAATTTAAGGAAATTGCTTGACGTGTAGTAATTAAAGGATGATTACTTGATGGAAGAAATTAAGTAATGATTACTCAGTGTAATGGAAGGATTAATTTATATAATAAATCAAGGGGTTGGTTTAATTGATGAAGTATTTAAGGGAAGTTAATTCCTGATTGTGATTAATCAAGATTGATTAATGAATGTAATTCAGTTAAAGGTAAATTATTATATGAAATTTAAAAATAATCAACTAATGTAAGTAATTAGAGGATCATTAATTAATGTAATTAATGGAAGTGATCAATCTTGCTTATTAATGATTAAATGATGATGGGTGCTTTGAATTGGTTGATATCTCTGATATGTTGGATGGACGATGATAATGTGATTATCAATCAATTATGAATTACTGTGTAAAAGTGTTATCCATCAATTAAAGTTGAATTTTATTTAATTGGATAACTTGGGTTTAGATGACATTGGATGCGAAGAGACCGGAGTCGGGTATTAGTAAATACCCGAAACCACTTCGATTCTTTATAATTTGATATGTGGGATCAATAGAATGAAATGGAATGATTTAAGTGAATTGGACCCTTTAATCTAAGTTTGGCACTTAGAAATCAATGTGTGATGTAAGTGAAGTCTATAACGACTTGTGAAGTTGTAAATTGACACAAGTTACCCCGGGTTTATATAAGATTGTATGTTTTGTGTTCCATATTAGATGGGTTTACTCACGCTGGTTTCCAGCCTGACCCGGGTGTTACTTTGATGTAATGCTCGGGTCAGACCGAGTATTACAGTTTTTCAGATAAAGGACATTTTGGAGCTCAGGAAGCGAGCTGGATGGCAGGAACGTATGGAGCATTTTCCGCTGTGTGTATTATTGCTGATTATTTGGGACATGTTGTTTTAAACTGTCCAATGTCGTGTAATTGTTGTAACTCTGATATATTAAAGTGTAATTTGACAGTACAGTTTTCCTTTGCATAACTGCTATTATTTATGTGATATTATATTTTATTCGCTGCGAATGTGAGATTCTGAGTTTGAGTTTTCTGTTCCTTCTTCTTTCTCTTTCTTCTTCTCACTAACTATCTGGAATTTTCGGGATCGAAATTTCCGGGTCGTTACAGATAGTATGGACTTGGAGTCTCTTGTGTTCATCACTGCTGTGTTTTGGTTTGGTTGGTTGCATCCCTTATGTGGAGTCTGTTGTGTGTCACCGTGATGTCTCTGGAGTATGTCTGAAGCCTTTGTACATTTGGTTTCATTATGGTCTCCATGTATGTATATACAAAGATATATGTATGTGTATATTTATGTACTTCATTTTTGTGTTGTTTCAGAGAACTGCCTGAAGCTTTATTTTGTCATTATGTTGTGTATATTTCTGGTGGACTGGTTTCATGAACAAATTGCTTTGAATTTTGGAGTCTGGTCTGTGTTGCGTTATTAGGTGGTGTATATGGTCATGTTGTATTTAAATTCATGGCTGGTCTGGTACACTTTTTTATTTTGATCTGGTTCTTTCAGTTGCTTGGAGTTAAACTACACACACACATATATATATATATATATATATATGTATATATATATCCATGCTGGTCTCTGGTTCACTCGAGTCTGGTTGTATTATTGTTTTACTCGTACACATCCACACTGGTCTGTTTTCTTCGGGTTAAATTTGCCTCATGCTTGTTTTTCACTTCATATTTTCATGTGTGGTTCCTGCTTGTATTCTCTGTCCATTGTAGTCTGGTTGAAAGACTGCTATCATGTTTCCTTTGAACTCCTAGTTGCATGTGCTCAACTGTGCATGTTTGAAGTGTTGTATACGTATACTGTGCTAGTTCATGTTGAAGTTGAGCTTTGTATTCTCTGTTGCACGTCTTCATGTGCTGTACATTTTGTTAAACTGAGTTTGGTCTAGTTGATACTGTTTGGTTGCCATTGCATATTTGTACATGTCTGAAGCTTGTTGCTGTAGTCCGGCCATTGCATTGCTTCGAGTCATACTTACCCAGTTGCATTGTGATTGGAAGGTCTGGTGCACTTCGTACATGTCTTTGATTTGAGACTTCATGTGTATTGATCTGACATGTGTATGTATACATGCATATATATGCATACATGTGTATCTTCATGTATGTTGGCTAGTTGCCTCTGATCTTGTTAGCCTCTAATTTTGGTTTCATATTTTTTGTACATTTGTTGAATCTGACTATTTCAGTGTTGAGTCTGTATGTTGAATGCATGTTCATTTTGGTTTAGTTTTCATGCATGTTTATGATCCATTCAGTTCACCATTGATCTGGTTTGAACATGATGTTTTGCATATTGAGTTGAATCCAGTTTTTACTTGTGTTTGACCTTGTGCTCACATGTCCTTGCAGTTTTATCAAGCAAGTATATATCGGTGTGCACGCCCTTGTGGCATGTACAGTGATACACCGTGCATGTTACAAGTTGTTCGCGTAAAATGAATTAAAAGAAAATGACGACGACTAATTGAAATAACTGAGGCAAGTTATATATTCAAAACACACTTTATTACGCACTGCAAAATATTTTCTTTTTCAATTTTACCGCGTCAGTGTTTAGTTTGCAGATAGTTCAGATGCTGGATACAGGCTAGAACAGAGTTGAAGATCAAATACGAGTAAGAGTGAATATGTAGTGAGGTGAAAAAATTGTAAATTGTAAATTGTGTTGTAATTGAGAATATATAAATGTAGTGAGAGCTAAAATTTGTACTATTTAAATTTGTAATAAAATATTTGTTTGAATAAAATATTTGTTTGAATAAAATATTTGTTTGAATAAAATATTTGTTTGAATAAAATATTTGTTTAAATATGAATTCTGAGTTATTTGTTTTATTCAACAAATATTTATTTAGTTAAGTGAAAAATAAAACAGTACAACAACAAATACATTTAAATGAATATATATATATATATATATATATATATATATTAACATCAAACAAAAATCATACACTGGCATATTCTATAGTTTTTCTGTATCTCATAATGTTTGAATACAGATATGGAAGGTAGAAGAGGAAGAGTTTACCCAGAGCGAGAGGGCACCGAAAAAATGCCAAGCCTAATACGTGGAGTCAGGGTCAGGAACAAGCAAAAAATGTAGGTGATGGAGTCCCGTAAGTAGACATGGGAGCTATGTATTAATTTTTTGTGAAATTGATAAAAGCTGGAGTTGCAGCTGGAATGGTAGGAGGATCTGCTGCAGAGGCAGGAGTTCCGGTAGTTAACCATTATGCTAAGCCGAGTGGAGATTACGCTAAGCTTAAAGGGAAGCCTTTTCAAGGGACATAAGATGCTATAGAAGCGGAAAATTGGTTGTTGCACTGCGAAAGGATTTTTGTAGACTTGGGGCTCTATGATGAGCAGAAGAGAAGGTTGGCATCCAGGCAGCTTTAGGGAACTGCTTTATTTTGGTGGAATAGTGTGATGGCTAGTGGGGACGAGGAAACTTTTTCATGGGCAGATTTTAAGGGAAGGTCCTAGGAGAGGTTTATGTCTATAATGACATAGTCTACTCTGATCAGGAAGTTTACTGAGTTAGAGCACGGGGAGATGTCTGTTTTGGAGTATGCTAGAAAGTTCGAGGAGTTGGTCCGATATGGTTATGCTTTAGTGGATAAAATCATGAAGAGGAATGAGAAGTTTATCAAGGGTTTAAAGCCTGAGTTAGCTAGGGCCACATTACCTCATATTAGAGATCCTTCTGACTTTGTTGTGAAGATGGCCATAAGGCATGAGGGGATTCTTGATTCTCTAGAAAAGAGTAAGGCTAAAGAAGTCCTGGTTGGACAGAATCAGAATCAGAAGTTCTTTCCTAAGAAAGGTGCTCAGAAGGGTAAAGCAGCTAAGAAGGGGAAGCCTAAGATTATCTATTTCAAGTGCAACAAGAATGGGCACTTTGCTAATTAGTGTCATACTGGGAAGGCTAAGGAGGTGGCTGAAAAAAAGAATGTCAGGTGCTTCAACTATGACCAGATTGGCCATTATAAGAGCCAATGCAAGGAGCCCTCTAAGGATGGAAAAAGCCAAGGTGTATACATAGGAACCTGCTGCTTCTAAGCCAACAACACAGGAGAAGGGAAATGCAGTCTTGAGAGGTACTTTTCAGATTCATGGTATGTTTGTTAGCATTCTATTTGATACTGGTGCATCACATTCTTTTATATCTAGATGTTTGATAGATATGATTAACCTAGGACCTACTTATTTAGCTACTTCCTTATGGGTTGCAAATCCAATATGAGGATTTACAACTCTAGAGTTGAGATATGACCGATTAGAGTTTGACCTGTTAGGTCATGCTTTTGTTTGCAGTTTGCATGTGTTTGATTTTGTGGGTTCGGGATTATTCTTGGGATGGATTGGTTAAGTGAGTATGATGCTAGGATATTTTGCCAAGATAGGAAAATATCACTTAGACACCCAGATTATAGTGATCGGATAGTTTATGTCGTAGAAGGCTTTTGCGGTGAGATGTATGCTTTGTTGGGTACTATGGAATTGGATGATGAATTGAGTCGAGTTTTCGTGGTTAGATAATTCACAGATTTTATGAGGTTGTAGTGGGATTGCCGCCGAAATGAGCCATTTAGTTTCAGATAGATTTGGTTTCGGGAGAAGAACCAGTAAATAGGCCACCGAGTAGGATGACTCCTACAGAGATGAGGGAGTTGAAGGTGCAGTTGGTGGAAAAGGAAGGCAAGAATTTTATCAAACCGAGTAGTTTGCCTTGGGGAACAGTCGCATTATTTGCTAAGAAGCCGAAAGGATCGTTGAGGCTATGTATCGATTATCGTAAGTTGAATGAGAGGACTACGAGAATACCTTGGCTCCACTCAACTGGTCGAAAATCGTTAATCTTTGGCAACAGATATCGATTCTTTATTGGATTTGGTGATAGGTTTCCATCAGCTTAGGTAGTAGAGGATAATATACCTTTGATGCACCACAAGAGAAACTATTTTTGATGGCATATCTTAGTAGCGATAAACACTAAGTGCTACCACTAATCATATAAAAAGGTAAAAGTAAATAACTAAACGCGACCAAAATACCCCGCCAACAATTCGTCCTGAAATTTTTAGTGGCCTCTCAAATCTCTTTTTCTTACCTGTAGCAAGATACCCTGCCAACATTTTTATTTCCCATCTCCTTTCGAAGAAGGAAGATTATCCTAAACAATTCTCTTCAATTAGTTCCGTACCTCCCATATTCCTCTCTCAAACCCTTAAATTTCTCTGGTAGAAGTAACAATCGCGATGATTGTAACGACCCATAAAATTCGATAATTAAATTGGTTAATTTAATAAGATGTTTGTAATTAAATTTAGTGAGAAATAAAAAAACTTTATGATTTAAAATGAAGCGAATGTTAGAAATGAAGTGTAGCAATGGTAATTAAAATTAATTATTGACAATTGGAGTGAAATCCTGATAATGGAATAGTGAAAATTATTGCACTTGGTTATAAAATTGAAAACAGGTAAATAAAAGTAAGTATTGAATTTATCAATGAAATAATATATTAATTAATAGTAAATGAATGTAAACTAAGGAAATAATGTTAATGCTAATTGATAAATAACTAATGTAGTGCAATCCCAATTAATTTAAACAACTGTAAGGTTATAATTCATTGTAATTAGTAAATTGGGAAATAAATTCAAAGTTATGTTAATTGATGAATTAATAATTGATGAATTGATGAATTGTAATTTGATAGAATCAATGCTAGATAAGCAATTAGAATAATTGTTGGTTGATAATAAAGAATTAAGGGGATTAAATTAGGCAAATGGTGATAATCGTTAATTATTTGACCATTTATTTAATCTATTGAATTAGATCTAAATCCAATGCAATTAAACGTAATTAAAAACTACGTTAATATGAATTTGGTTGATGACTGTAAAAATATTAGTGTAATTGGATATATACTAATGTTAAATTTATCCATAAGATGATGATTGATTGCATAAAGAGATTGAATTCAAATTGGATTAATTTAATTGAAATTAAAAATATAATTTATTTGAATTTGCTTAAATTGAAGGTAAACACTATAAATTTTGCAATAAATCCTTATTTGATTGATATGGAAATTTTGGTTAATGAATTAGAAGTTTAATTGAAATTAGAAATGATAGAAATGGTAAATAATTAAATTTGAATTGAAGAAGTGATTAATTAATTTAATATTAAATTATTTAATTAACTGGAAAATAGCCATTTTGGCCACTGACTTGGATTTCGAAGAAACTAGTTTCATCGGATCCGTAACGGTGAATTTTTGAAGGATTTCAAGTTTCATAGTGATCGGACTTGCCGTTTTATCGTACGGACTCGAAACCTCAAAATAAATTTAATTAAAATCAATTGAAATCAATTTGAAATAACTTGATTTTGGTATAACTTATTCATGCGATGAAAGTTGGACTTAAAACATGTTCCATTGCATTTAAAATATTTAAAAACATATATTTTGATATATGGGTTGACCCATTTCTGTTCCGGAATCGAAACGGGCTTTTAGGGTCAATTATCGTTAAAAACTCAAACCAATCAGGCCCATTCCTTTCTATTTTGTTATGCTTATATATATATCGTTATTAACCCTAGCAGCCTTTCTATTTTTTATTTTTGTACGTACAGAAATTTCTGTTGCTCCTCTTCCTCAACGGTTGAAAACCCTAATCTTCCCAATCCAATTTCAATTTCAAAGAAAAAAAAAATTTGCGGATCTGCAGCAACTTCGGGTCGCGCTTCGAGTTTCAGAGGCAAAAACCCTGCATCAACTTTGGGTCAGGGAGAAAATGACTCGGGTCGCTCCGGGTCGTTTTGGAAAAAACTCAAAGCAAGCACCAGGATTTGAGGCGGTGGACCGGAGTTGAACCCGAAGTCGACCCAGGACCAGAATTTTTCAATCTTCTAATTTTCATAACTTTTTCATACGAGCTCGGGTTCATGCGCGGTTTGTTTTATTGGGATTGTATTAGAATTACGGACATTTGGCGCTGGTTTGGACGAATTCTGAGACCGTTCAAATTTTGGGCTTATTTTGAATTTAAATTCAATTTAAATTCAAAAGGTGAGTGTTTAACCCACTCACAACTTCTAAATTTTCTTATGTTTGTTAAATTGAGTTACGATGTGATTTGAAATTTATTTATGATGGTTTGGCATATTTTGAATCATCATCTCAGTTTATTTGGATTTATTTGGATAAAATAGTTATTTAATTTATTATCGAATATAAACTGGCAGTAAATAACTGTTATTTATTATCTGCCCTATATTGATGTTATTGATTGAATTGGATGATGATAAATGTTTGATGATTGATATTGGATGAATGGATGTTGTATTTTATATTGTTATAAACTGCAAGTTGTTATGGATCTTTATTTTATTCGGGATAGCGGTTTGAAATGATATATAACCGTATTTATATATTTAAATTACGGATTGAAATGATAAATATCCGTATCACTTGACCATAGGATAGAAAATTATATACAGACATCATGTTCTATATATATAAAAATATTTTGAAATTGATTTCTATGGTTTTTGGAAAGAAATATATGGTTTTATGCAAATATTGATTTTAGATATTACATAAATGCTAGTTTATATACATAGTCAAATTCTTGACTTGAGCTATGTATAAATTTGTTGATATAATTAAGTTAATAATAAAGTTTGATTTTATTTGAAATATAATATGGTTAAGTATTTATTTAAATTATATTTTACTATAGAATTTATAATGATTTCAATAAATTAAGATTGAAAGATAAATTGGAAATTGATTTGAAATTGTATTTAATTGAGAATTATATTTTAGTAAAAAAATCAATTTGGGACTCATTGAATTTGAGATTTTAAAGAATATGATTTTAACTTGATTTTTTTAAGGTTATATAAATAAATATATCAAGTTTGAATAAAGTGAGGGAAATATTTAGTTATTTGAAATTGGAGTTTATTTGAATGATATTGGAATTATTAAACGGAATTTAATATATATAGAGTTAACAAATTTAGTTTTGAAATGTTGAATATTGAAAGGTTTGAAATCTATTGAAATGATTTATTTGGAAGTTTGAATCTATATTTGAAAACGTTATAAATTGAAATGGTTTATTGCAAACTGAAAGTGAGTTGAAAGTTATGAATTGAGGTTTAATTTAAAGTGAATAAATTGTGAAGTCGAGGAAATTATTTTAATTTATAAAGTAATTTGAAATATAAACTATTTTATTTTATATACTGTTTGAATATCCAAACCGTTTAAGTAGTGGAAGTTATGGTTTAGAAGCTATGAAATTCAAATTATTATGTTTTGAAAGGTTATATTCCAAGCATTTGGTTTCAAAAGACTATAACTTTGAAAGTGTTATGGAATTGGAAAAGGATATATTTGAAATGAAAATGATATCGTATTGATTTTGTTTTGAAAGGGCAATGATATTTGATTTTAAAGAATAAACTATTTTAAAACTGACTGCGGTGTTATAATAACGTTTGGTTGTTGAAGAGACCAGGATCGGAAGTTGTCATACTCTCTGCCAACTTCGAAAACCACTTTAACAACTGTTTGCCGTGGAGATTCCAGATTGAAGTAGGATGGTGGCGGCGTTTCCTTTAAGGTATATACGTGGACCCGACTCCCGTGAGTTGGCACAAGGTGGCTAAAACAGGAGCGATTGATGGGCTAAGAAGGTGGCACCTTTTATCAGACACATTCCTTCGATACCATTTTATTACTTTGTGATTGATTTGGGCCCTTTTGATTTTGGGGGTGTAGCTCGAGGTGGGCGGTAGCAGCTGCTACGCGTTACCACCGATCCGGAAGCGTAATTGGTATATCTACACTGGCATTGCCTAGTTGTGCCATGTCACCTACCCTAGCGCCTTGTACGAGTTTGACTTGTGTCGTACCTATGGAGTATCCTTGGGTAGCCTCCCAATCAGGAGGTATTACGGCACTGTATAAACTATTGGTACTATTACGTGTTAAGGGGAATATTGGGTCACTCCTTAACACTATTTAAAAGTAAGTTTATTTTACTAAGAGACATTATTATAATAGCGAAATATTATTACATAGTAAATAGTTTAATGGATCCTTAGGAGATGTGAATCCCAAGCATCTCTTAAGTTACTGCACTCATGTTTGACACTGGATAGGAGATGTCAAATCCCGTTAACATCTCTGACGCCGTTTCACTCATATTTATTTCTATTGATTTAACTCACATAAGATCTTTTAGTTCTGACTCGAGTGTTTTGTCTTTTCAATTCGCTCGGGTCAGTCTGAGCATTTCAGGATTTGAAGACCTTATTTTTGGAGGGCGAAGACGAAGACTGTATTATTACTATTATTTACTACATTGTTCCGCTGCATTAATTATTATTCTTTGGTATGTGTAACTCTGATTCTATGTTGTACAAGTATAATCAAATGTTTTGTAAAACATCTTCATGAACTGTTATTTGATTATTATATTTTGTCGTTCCGCTGCAAGATTCTGTTTTGTTTTCTTTCTTTCTCCCTTTTTCTTATTTTCCCCAAATAACAATTTGCCCTTTTGTATGGTTTGAGTCTAACGTGTGTGGTTTATCGCCGATTTAAAGCGTACAAAAAGGCGGGATGTTACACGTGGTATCAGAGCTTTGGTTTAGCGATAAACCTTAGCTTTGCAGGGCCCGACTCTTTGCTAATAGGGTAGTAATACCCTATAATGAGTCGCTGAGCGTATATATGAGAGAGCATATTTGTTAGTGTTATAAAAGGGTTTTGATATTGTGTTAACTTGTTCTGTTTTGTAAGGATGCTATGACATCAGTAGGGATTTCTAAACACTTAATAGGACAGACCGACACAATATTTGTTTTGAATATAGGTGAATGAAATAATTTTGCCTATTGTATTTTCTATATATAAAATATATTTTTTATAAATGATGTATGTTTGGTTGTAATATATTGGTTGTTAGGTAGTGAAATTTATAAATATTGATTGGAAACAAGATTTGAAGAAAATAAAATAAATGAAAATTGGAAATTTTAGAACTTAAGTTCCAGGATTTTTGAAAATTGCTTTCAAAGGATTTTGGAATATAATAATATTGTTTATAAGTATTTTCTGATATAATTATTTCAATATAAATTGAAATAATTGTTCTAAAGAAATCGTGGAAAGAAATAAGTTCTGCACTCCCCTCTCTGTTGCTGAAAAATAATTTCGACGATGAGTGCACGCATCATCGACATTCATTTTCGAGTTTCTAAGTGGGAAGGACACTGTAGTAGTTTTACTGCAGATTTATTTTTATAAACAAATATAAATTTTAAATTGTTTTAAATATAATTAGATATATATAAGTTGTAAGTATATACATTTATCTATTATTTTAAAATGATTTGGAATTTAACCCGGTATTTAGGTCTTAAGTTTCCATTAATTAATAGTTTCAATTATTGTAGTGAAATGGAATGTAACTAATTAATAATTGGAACCTCTAATTAAAATAAGAGATTAGATGCTAGGTTATAAATGAAATTCGAAGGAAGTTGAAATTTGTAATCTATAAAACAAACAAAAATGATTATTGAACATTAAATTAATTGAAGGAATGGAGAAAGACTTGTATAACTTTCAATTGCATTCTTACAGCATATTTGTATAACTTACCGAATATTAAAGGTTATAATGTTTAATAAGAAAATGTAATAGGGCATTATACAAGTAAAACTTGAAATAATGAAAGTATTCAATGAAACTCTTTAACAAATAAGTATTGATGTTATAGAGTTATAAACTTAAGTTACAATTGAAATGTAACTATAATAAGTAAATAAGGGTAAGTGTTGTATAAATAAATGAATAAGTAAATGAAAATAAGTGCTGAATGTATAAATAGGAATAAAATTTTGTAAGAAATAAATGGAAAATTAAAGAAAGTAATCACTGAATGAAGATAACGTATGAAAATAAAAGTTTGTAAGAAATAAATGTAAATTAAAGGATGAATCATTATATGAATGAAAAGGAGTTTAAACAATAAATTCTATGAAATGGAATTAATGAGAATGAACTTGATCTATTGTTTGAAATTGTTGTTTGTTTTGGTTTATGAGTTGCTTGGGTAAAAGATACTTTTAATTGCTTAGATGTATGAATAATCTATTGAGTTTATCTAAGACTGTTGAGTAAATGGAATACTTCATAGTTATTTGTCATTCTATGTGATTAACCGGAACAAACAAATTGACTGTATCGCTTGAATGGTTGATTTTTTTGTGATGGTTGTACGCTCTGGTGCGGGTGGTTGTTGTTTATATTGATTTGTTTGTTAGTGGTTGATACAACTATAAATATTTCATTTTTCTAATTATTAACCTCTTTTTGGATTATACAAGTGAAATACAGGTTATGGAAGCAATTACTACTGCTTTTGGTTTCATAAATAAGCGTTAATTGCTCGACAAATAGGTACGTTCTCGGATTACGGTTTTATAACGTTATTATATTGTTTTTCCCCTGTTGGGATATATTATTTTGGAAATTATACGTTATATATTTTTATATTTGATATTATATTTTCTCTCGAGCTCCCCGTACAAAGGAGACTCTGCCGAAATTTTTCGTAAATTTTGGAATTAGAAAATTTTCTGAAATGTTTTCCAAATTTTGTTAACTTGAAAATAAAAGATTTAATTGTTTATAAATTTACATATTTTATTTAAATTATTTTATGATGTAAATTAATTGTTTATAAATTTAATATTTTGAATAAGATATATTGACTTCTTAATTCTTCTTTTCCCTTCTTTTTCCTTTTCGGGGACGAAAAGTTTAAGTGGGGGAGAGTGTAACGACCCGCAAAATTCGATAATTGAATTGGTTAATTTAATAAGATGTTTGTAATTAAATTTTGTAAGAAATAAAAAAACTTTATAATTTAAAATGAAGCGAATGTTAGAAATGAAGTGTAGCAATGGTAATTAAAATCAATTATTGACAATTGGAGTGAAATCGTAATAATGAAATAGTGAAAATTGTTGCACTTGGTTATAAAATTGAAAACAGGTAAATAAAAGTAAGTATTGAATTTACCAATGAAATAATATATTGATTAATAGTAACTGAATGTAAACTAAGGAAATAATGTTAATGCTAGTTGATAAATAACTAATTTAGTGCAATCCCAATTAATTTAAACAGTTGTAAGGTTATAATTGATTGTAATTAGTAAATTGGAAAATAAATTCAAAGTTATGTTAATTGATAATTGACACATAATAAATTGTAATTTGATAGAATCAACGCTAGATGAGTAATTATAATAATTGTTGTTGATAATAAAGTATTAATGGGATTAAATTAGGCAAATGGTGATAATTGTTAATTGTTTAACCATTTATTTAATCTATTGAATTAGATCTAAATCCATTGCAATTAAACGTAATTAAAAACTACGTTAATATGAATTTAGTTGATGACTGTAAAAATATTAGGGTAATTGGATATATACTAAAGTCAAATTTATCCAAAAGATGATGATTGATTGAATAAAGAGATTGAATACAAATTGGATTAATTTAATTGAAATTAAAAATATAATTTATTTGAATTTACTTAAATTGAAGGTAAACACTACAAATTTTGCAATAAATCCTTATTTGATTGATATGGAAATTTTGGTTAATGAATTAGAAGTTTAATTGAAATTAGAAATGATAGAAATGGTAAATAATTAAATTTGAATTGAAGAAGTGATTAATTAACTCAATATTAAATTATTTAATTAACTGGAAAATAGCCATTTTGGCCACTGCCTCGGATTTCGACAAAACTAGTTTCATCGTATCCGTAATGGTGAATTTTTGTAGGATTTCAAGTTTCGTACGGACTTGCTGTTTGATCGTATGGACTCGAAACGCCTCGAAATCAATTTAATTGAAATCAATTAAATCAATTTGAAGTAACTTGATTTTAGCATAACTTCTTCATACGATGGAATTTGGACTTGAAACATGTTCCATTGCGTTTAAAATATTTGAAAACATATATTTTGGTATATGGTTTGACCCATATCCGTTCCGGAATCGAAACGGGCTTTTCGGGTAAATTATCGTTAAAAACTCAAACCAATCAGGCCCATTCCTTTCTATTTTGTTCTGCCTATATATATATATATATATATATCATTATAAACACTAGTAGCCTTTCTATTTCTCTTTTCTGTACGTACAGAAAATTTTTTTGCTCCTCTTCTTCAACGGCTGAAAACCCTAATCTTCCTAATCCAAATTCAATTTCAAAAAAAAAATTACGGATCTGCAGCATCTTTAGGTTGTGCTTTGAGTTTCAGAGACAAAAGCCCTGCATCTCCTTCGGGTTAGGAAGAAAATGACTCGGGTCACTCCGGGTCATTTTTGCAAAAACTTAGAGCAAGCAACAGGGATTTGAGGCGGTGGACCGAAGTTGAACCCAAAGTCGACCTAGGACCAAAATTTTTCAATCTTCTAATTTTCATAACTTTTCATACGAGCTCGGGTTCATGCGCGGTTTGTTTTTCTGGGATCATATTAGAATTACGGACATTTTGGCGCTGCTTTGGACAAATTTTGAGACTGTTCAAATATTGGGCTTATTTTAAATTTAAATTCAAAAGTGAGTGTTTTAACCCACTCACAACTTCTAAAATTTCTTATGTTTGTTAAATTGACTTACGGTTTGGCATATTTTGAATCATCTTCTCAGTTTATTTGGATTTATTTGGATAAAATAGTTATTTAATTTATTATCGAATATAAATTGCCAGTAAGTACCTGTTATTTATTATCTATCCTATATTTGATGTTATTGATTGAAAATGATGATGATTGTGATAAACGTTTGATGATTGATATTGGATGAATGGATGTATTTTATATTGTTATAAACTGCAAGTTGTTATGGATTTTTATTTCATTCGGGATTGCGGTTTGAAATGATATATAACCGTATTTATATATTTAAATTACGGATTGAAATGGTAAATATCCGTATAACTTGACCATAGGATAGAAAATTATATACAAAAACCGTGGTCTATATATATAAAAATATTTTGAAATTGGTTTATATGGTTTTTGGAAACAAATACATGGTTTTATATAAATATTGATTTTAGATATTGCATAAATGCTGTTATATATATATATATATATTCAAATTCTTGACTTGAGCTACATATAAATTTTTTGATATAAATAAGTTAATAATAAAGTTTGATTTTATTTAAAATATAATATGGTTAAGTATTTATTTAAATTATATTTAAGTATAGAATTTATAATGATTTCAATAAATTAAGGTTGAAAGATAAATTAGAAACTGATTTGAAATTGTATTTAATTGAGAATTTTATTTAATAAAAAAATCGATTTTGGACTCATTTAATTTGAGATTTTAAAGAATATGATTTTAACTTTATTTTTGTTTAAGGTTATATAAATGAATATATCAAGTTTGAATAAAGTGAGGGAAATATTCAGTTATTTGAAATTGAAGTTTATTTGAATGATATTGGAATTATTAAACTGAATTTAATATATATAGAGTTAACAAATTTAGTTTTGAAACTTTGAATATTGAAAGCTTTGAAATCTATTGAAATGGTTTATTTGGAGGTTCGAATCTATATTTGAAATCGATATAAATTGAAATGTTTTATTGCAAACTGAAAGTGAGTTGAAAGTTATGAATTGAGGTTTAATTTAAAGTGAATAAAATTATGAAGTCGAGGAAATTATTTTACTTTATAAAGTAATTTTAAATATAAACTAATTTATTTTATATACTGTTTGAATATCCAAACCGTTTAAGTGGTGTAAGTTATGGTTTAGAAGCTATGAAATTCAAATTATTATGTTTTGAAAGGTTATATTACAAGCGTTTGGTTTCAAAAGATTATAACTTTGAAAGTGTTATGGTTTTAGAAAAGGATATATTTGAAATGAAAATGATACCGTATTGATTTGGTTTTGAAAAGGCAATGATATTTGGTTTTAAAGAATAAATTATTTTGAAACTGACCGCGGTGTTATAATAACGTTTGCTTGTTGAAGAGACCGAGATCGGAAGTTGTCATACTCTCTGCCAACTCCGTAAACCGCTTTAACGACGTGTATGCGGTGGAGATTCCAGAATGAAGTAGGATGGTAGCGGCATTTCCTTTAAGGTATACACGTGGACCCGACTCCCGTGCGTTGGCATAAGGTGGCTAAAACAAGAGCGATCGATGGGCTAAGAAGGTAGCACCTTTTATCAGACACATTCCTTCGATACCATTCTATTACTTTGTGATTGATTTGGGCCCTTTTGATTTTGGGGGTGTGGCTCGAGGTGGGCGGTAGCAGCTGCTACGCGTTACCACCGTTCCGGAAGCGTAATTGGTATATCTACCTTGGCATTGCCTAGTTGTGCCATGTCACCTACCCTAGCGCGCCTTGTACGAGTTTGATTTGTGTCGTACCTATGGAGTATCCTCTGGTAGCGTCCCGATCAGGAGATATTACGGTACTGTATAAACTATTAGCACTATTACATGTTAAGGAGAATATTGGGTCACTCCTTAACGCTATTTAAAAGTAAGTTTATTTTACTAACAGACATTATTATAATAGCGAAATATTATTACATAGTAAATAGTTTGATGTATCCTTAGGAGATGTGAATCCTAAGCATCTCTTAAGTTACTGCACCCACGTTTGACACTGGATAGGAGATGTCAAATTCCGTAAACATCTCTGATGCCATTCCACTCATATTTATTTCTGTTGATTTAACTCACATAAGATCTTTTAGTTCTGACTTGAATGTTTTGTCTTTTCAATTCGCTCGGGTCAGTCTGAGCATTTCAGGATTCGAAAACCTTATTTCTGGAGGGAGAAGACGAAGACTGTATTATTACTATTATTTACTACATTGTTCCGCTGCATTAATTATTATTCTTTAGTATGTGTAACTCTGATTCAATGTTGTATAAGTATAATTAAATGTTTTGTAAAACATCTTCATGAACTGTTATTTGATTATTATATTTTGTCATTCCGCTGCAATATTCTATTTTGTTTTCTTTCTTTCTCCCTTTTTCTTATTTACCCCAAATAACAATTTGCCCTTTTGTATGGTTTGAGCCTAACGTGTGTGTGGTTTATCGTCGATTTAAAGCATACAAAAAGACGGGATGTTACACGTGACATCAGAGCTTTGGTTTAGCGATAAACCTTAGCTTTGTGGGGTCTGACTCATTACTAATAGGGTAGTAATACCTTATAATGAGTCGTTGAGCGTATATATGAGAGAGCGTATTTGTTAGTGTTATAAAAGGGTTTTGATATTGTGTTAATTTGTTCCGTTTTGTATTTATAAATTCTAGATGGTACATATGACGCTATGATATCAGTAGGGATTTCTAAACACTTAATAGGACAAACCGACACAATATTTGTTTTGAATATAGGTGAATGAAATAATTTTGCCTATTATATTTTCTATATATAAAATATATTTTTTATAAATGATATATATTTGGTTGTAATATATTGGTTGTTAGGTAGTGAAATTTATAAATATTGATTGGAAACAAGATTTGAAGAAAATAAAATAAATGAAAATCGAAAATTTTAGAACTTAAGTTTTAGGATTTTTGAAAATTGCTTCCAAAGGATTTTGGAATATAATAATATTGTTTATAAGTATTTTTTGATATAATATTTCAATATAAATTGAAATAATTGTTCTAAAGAAACCGTGGAAAGAAATAAGTTCTGTACTCCCATCTCTGTTGCTGAAAAATAATTTCGGTGATGAGAGCACGCATCACGACATTCATTTTCGAGTTTCTAAGTAGTTTTTGACATTCATTTTCGACATTCTTTCTCCCCTTTTATTATTTACCCCAAATAACAATTCGTCCTTTTGTATGGTTTAAGTATAACGTGTGTGGTTTATTGTTGATTTAAAGTGTACAAAAAGGCGAGATATTATAATGATAACACTATAGAAGAGAAGGTCCCCGTTTGTCAAAGACTATGAGATTGGGTCACTTAAAGAGATCTACCTACATTGACTCGTTGTCAAGAAGTATAGAATCATCATTCTGCTTTGTCTTGTTTTGAAGGATAAGGTCATGAAAATCATATCCGTACGAAAGCGGACATGCGTTGGTCAGAGAATCAGGTCAAGGTGTTCATGGTCGTCGATGATGGAAATGGACAGGATGGTTGTCGATGAAGTCGAGGTTCTAATTGATTGAACAGAGTCAAATATTCTTGTTGGTCAAAATGAATCCGAACCTAGTACGCGTTGTTATAATTTTAAAGGATACAATTTATTGACATTGGTTCTTGAGTTTTGATTGTTTTAAATTTAATCCATTGTAAAGGGTTGTTTAAAGACTTACAATTTCAAAATTGCACCTTTCCAGTTTGTGTAGTTAGAGAGGGAATTGTATCACAAATTTAGTTATTTCTTTGATAATAGAAGTCTGAAATCTAAAATCTAAATGTTTAGAAACAAACATTTTAGGGTAAATAGTCTTAATATTAGACATGAATTTAGTTTACAAATACCACCCTTTGCTTTTGTAAATAGACTTGATCCCTGTTACCAAATTGACTAAATTGCATATGACATTTGGGTTGTGAGTGCAAATTCAGTATTATGATAAAGAAATATTAATCAAATAGCATTTACAGCTTTTGATTGGTATTTAATACAAAAATATTCATCTAGAAATTATAGAGAAAACCATGATAATGCTCTATCAAAGTTTGATGCAAATGTGACTATGAATTATAGTTAATGCATGAAATTAGTGCTCACAAGTATGCCTGTCAGTTTATCAGATACCATTTAAATAGATTAAAATATGGATCTAAGACTATGTACTAAAATCATAATCTGAGTTTGATTCGAGCCTAGGTGTTTCAAATTCATTACCCAAGTAAATCTGCTCGTAGAAACTGAATATATATCTTAAAATTTAATAACACATCACTTTAATTCATAAAACTTAAAAACTATGCATAAACATAGTTTACAAAAAAATTGGATAGTCAATAAACAACAGCGGAAAACAGATAGCAAAAGAGATAACTCCAAAATAAAACTGCAATAGTATCCCATCTCCAGATGCAAAGGCTCAAAACTCCAAAGATCTCCAATCCAATAAGCGAGAACCATCATCAAGTTGCACCAACTAAGCAAGTCTGGTCCATGGATCCGAAGACTCCAAAGAATTCCAAAGAGAAAGATGAAAGCTACAGAATCGATTCTATATCTACTATCTGAAAAATCCAACTCTAGACTGCCCGTGTGGAAAATTGTGGGCATCCAGAGTTTAGAAAAGGAACAATAAACTCCGGGTCAGTCGTGGGACTGGTGTGAGCAAACGAAAATAGTTTTTTATCTTTAAAACAAACAAAAGAATTTAAAATTTGAAATCCACAATGCTTTTAAGAAAATGAAACTACCATAAGGTCTCCCGCCACACACACAATGCAAACGCAGACTTGGAGAAGATTTCACCTTATGATAGTAAAAAATGCTTGATACGCGAAAACCATTTGATATTATTATTAGTGCATAGTGCAGAAAACCTTTCGAAAATATGATATTAATCTTAGCCAGCATAGGTACCATTATATTATGCCAGCTATAGCTACCATTTTAAATGGCAGGTTCTACAGCTAAAACCATACATAGTTCGTATTGTTTTGTTTGGATTTCCAACAAATGGTCGGGAAAAGGAACTTCCCATATAAAAAAAATGGAAAGCCTCTGGAGGGACGTCCCTGGAACCTAACCGGATCTCTGCTACACAAGGCCGAGTTACCTCTGTGACTAGGTAACAACTGACACGAGCATGTCATCCCCCGGTCGTTTGCGACCTTTATCCGAAGCGCTTCCCAAACGACAACCACAAAGCAATAAGTTTGCAGCAACCATGAAGTAAGTATCTTGGCTCCATACCATGATACCACTCATAATCCAGAAGGAAATGAACATACCCTCAGGGGCGCTACGCCCAAATAACCTTGCTGCCACGATTCCTGTTTCGACCATAACCGGGTTGTGAGGTTCGACGAAGTCTCGTCCACAAAGCTACGCTTTTTAACAAAGCCATGCTTCGATCAACAATTGATCAGCAACACTTCATATGCCACATTACCAAATTGGGAATGTATCACTGGTAACCATTAACTACATAACCTCTGAGCGTAACGACCCGTAAATCCGTACCCCTTGAATCATCACTATTCTCTATAAATTAACTCAAGTTGTACAGAAATACGAACCATTTGGGTTAAAGAAGAAGAGGTAGAAGAAGAAAATAGAAAACAACACCAGAATCTAACCATCGCAGCGGAATAAAATATAATAGATAATAATGATCTTTACTCAAAATCAAATATATCTGTTTATTTATTACATCATCAGAGTACATCAATCACAGCTCAACATCAATAACATACAACCGGATACACAACTACTCTACACAGCGGGATATATATAAAATAAGTACGAAAGTACATATCGTCATCCAACTCGTCTCCTGAGCTCCATAGCATCATATCCTATATCCTATAATACTCGGTCCGACCCGAGCATTATAGTTAAATAATACCCGAGTCAGTCTGGAATACCAGCGTGAGAAAATCACATTCAATTGATTATTAAAGTTTCAAAATTCCTTTTGAAAACAAAAGCATCTCGTAAGACCACGCCACAAATAAACATGTCGGGTTTTTACCTAACGATAGCTAAAACATTTTTTATTAAAATCCTCTGATATTACAATAGTGTCTATAGAAAGTAAAATAGAATCTAGCTGAAATGCTTGCATCTCACGTTTCAGCAATAGTTGGGCACAATCAAAACCGTACGGGCGCGTAAGGAAAATGGATTTCCAACTAATGACTAGGCACTGGGGTACCACCTGTCACATTACCTGGTCTAGATCAGCGTACCGAGGACCCACCCTAAGCCCCCTGCAACAGAAGGCCGGAACCATCCCTTACTGGACAGTCCCGAGCAAGATCACCCCGCGGTTGGGATCAGCAACCGCCCACTAAGCCGAAATAAAAAGGGACATCTAGACAGAGATGACCTCACCCTGAAATGGGTGCTACCCACCTAGCCTTGCTGCATAACCCCTGATTTTCAGTCATTCCCGGTTGATGAGGCTTGAGGCTAAGCGTTACCTTTTAGATCGTTTCACTTAGAATGCTCATCGTCCACCTGACGATGTTCTGAAAGCATTCATCCATGCAAGTCCGTCCTGGGTTCGAACGGATCCGAAGGCACTATTCCTACTACATCCATTTTGGAAATATCCTCGGGATTAGTAGCGACTAGTCCTTGCACTTCACCGCTCCATGTTCAAATCCAAACTCGTTTTTCCACGAAAACGTACAAATCGGATCGAAGTGGTTTTCGAGAAATTAATCCCGATCCCGGTCTCTTCGAAACGATCAGCGCATTTGGCCAATATTGATAGTCGGTTATTTAACTATCAATTAACATTCACAACAATCACCAAACAATAAATAATTTCCTAAATTATTTATTAATCCCAAAAATATCTTCACAAGATATATTTCTATTTTCAACCCTTGAAAACAGTTTCAAACCATTCTCTTCTCATGGAATGAATTTCCAAATATTTATTTCCACTGGAAACACCAAGTACAAAGATTTAGATTTTTAAAAATAGTTTAAAACACTTTATAAATAAAATATATATTTTTTAACATTTAGATTAAGAACTACTTCAATACTTTATTAAAAATATACACTTTAGGAATATTTAAAATGAGGTTACCTTTATAAAATATAAAACTAGATTCCTCTTTTAAAACAAATACTCAGTTGCTTTTAAATAACTACTACTATAATAGATTAAAAGAAAATACTTACTTTAGAATTTAAATATTTAGAAATAATAAAATTTTCCCCAATCTTGCTTTTCTTTAAACAACTTTAAAACTATTAATTTATATTTTAAAAATTTACTTTGAAAACGTACTTGGTTATCCAGGGAGAATTTCCAATCTCAATCACTTAAATCAATCTTCCAAATTGATTCCCAATTTATTCCATTTGAAATAAATTTCTTTACTTACTCAGTTCATTTCAAAATTCATTAATTATAGACTTTATTATTATTATTATTTTCCGTTTGATTTTAACCCTTTTAACTGAAATATTCAAATTTCAGATTTTTCCCAATTTCTTCTTTATTCTTTTCAATAATTTAAATCTTAAATTTTAAATAAATGTTTTGTTCCTATGAATAATAACACTAAAGTTTAAAATTCAATAGCTTTCTGTTTATTCAAAAATTCCTTTCCATATACAGAATTTATTAATTAGCATTTTGAAACCACTAATATTCTTTTCCAATTCTTTTTAATTTATTTACATTCTTTATAATTATTTTCTTAAAAGTTCACTCCTTTTATGTCTTTTCAAAGTCCAATTCTATATATTTAGATAAATCAGAGTACCGAAATATTCAAGCAAACTATAGCATTCAATATTCTAATATAATTCATCATAGAATATCAAATAATCACACTGAGAACATTGAATAATTTAAATAAGTGTTGAGGAATCCAGTTGGATCCCTCCAACCTGTTTCCCTGCATCCACAGATGTTAGCACAACATAAAATATCAATTCCACTTCAAGGTGGAATATCACGGTATATGGGTTTTAAATATAAAATCATCCGCTATTTAATGCGGGAAATCAACATTCCAAGTTATACTATATACTACTATATATGGTATAACACACCCAATCAAATCAATCAATTGTTTAAATTTAACTATTTAAATTAAATTAAAATTCAGCCGAGTGAGATTAACTCACCTTTCCTAGTTGTAGTCCATTTCATTCCCAACTTGATTCTCGCGATTAATGACCTTGTAGAAATATTTATATAATTTTATTAATATTCGACTAATTGAACAATTAATGTCCATTTAATATATTGGATTAACTAATTATTAAATCCAAAACTAATTTCCTTTAATACATTATTTTTTTAGTATTTAAAAATAATTAAATACATTTATTAACAAATAAATGTTCGTAATACATATATTATTATTATTTTAAAGAATAACTGTTCAAGTGAAAACGTGTGTATTCAATTTCCTTTTGAAATCATTTGCTTAGATAAACAATATATTTATAAACATTACAAAATCCAATTTTAAATAAATTCTTCACATTTTAAAATCCCATCCATATAAACTTCAAAAATCTGAATTTAAAAACCCCTCTTTCCCCCTTTTTTTTAGATCAGACATTTTAAAATTCCTGTTTCAATTTTTCTTTTCTTTTTTACACATTATCTTTGTAACAACATTAACAAAACCAATACTTATATAAGTTAAACCGACAATAGAGTACCTTCCCCCAAATCGCCTACTACTGCCATGCCCTCTAGCTTCGATCGCGACCCAAAAGCCTCAGCACCGTGCCCCCATAACAGTCGCAACCCCAACCCTAATCGCGACCATCGTTGTCGTGCCCAAGACGTGGTTACATCGAAGCCTCACTGCTTGCACCACTCGTACGATCAAGACTGAGCTCGAAGCCCTACCAGAGCCGCCGCCTCGATTTCCCTTAGCCCTTCGATTGACGCCGAACCCCCAAAATCGCGTGCTTCTCGTTCGAGCTACCTCGATCGTCGTCATCACCGAAATTGACGAGTTTGATTTGTTTTCTAATTACAAAGAAAAGGAACGAGAAGCCATGATAAATGAGAAAGTCTCGTCCTTGATTCATCTCTTTTTTTTTCGGAGACTTCGACATTTTCGGCCATTTTATTTTATTGATGATGAAAGCAGGGCCACGGTTTCCGTTTTTTTATAAACGAGAAGAATGGAGGTAGCGTGCTGAGGAATGGATATAGGATGGCGTATTTGAGAAGGTAGGCTATAATGCCTTGAAAAGAAATGGAAAAAGTTTTGACGTGAAAGGATTTTAACTGGTCAGAACATTATATTTAAATTTTAAATTAAAATTTAAATCGGCTTGAATTCGCGACTTAAAATCTTGACATCCTACCGAGGCGTGCCGCCAGCCGTTTATAATGTTATACCCCTATTTCGAACGCAATGGAAAAGGTTTCGAGTCCTAATTCGATTGTATGGAGAAGATAACTTTCCGAATCGATTATTATCAATTAAAATTTTCAGCGCGT
This sequence comes from Allium cepa, assembly GCA_030765085.1. NCBI lineage: Eukaryota > Viridiplantae > Streptophyta > Magnoliopsida > Asparagales > Amaryllidaceae > Allium > Allium cepa. The sequence continues at coordinate 253,092,379 of CM060928.1, forward strand.
TTATACATCGTACGCTCACACAACAACTCCGATCACTACGAAAATTGAAATTCGACAATAATTCAATATTACGGATCCAATGGAATTGGTTTCATCGAATTCCGAGACTGTGCGTTGGAAGGCTATTTTTCAATTCAATTTAAAACGATAAAATTTCAAAACTGAACTAATCACTGTTAATTTCAATTTACAATTTCTATTATCCTCAGTACTATCAATATAAATTTTACAAGCCTTCAAATTATTTTTAACAGGCTTAGAAATCCAAATTCAACATCTTACCCAATTTTCAAATTATCAAATTCAAAACTTTAGTTATCAAATAAATAGTGATATTTGAATTCAAGTTAAAATTAACTTTTAAATATTTAAAAATCAATTAAATATTCCGATTTTAAATGCTCAAAAATTCCGGATTGTCACATTCCTCCCCCTTAAAAGAATTTCGTTCCCGAAATTACTAGTTGGAAGAATGGTCCAATACCCATTTATTATTTTTCCCTAAAACCAAACAGTTTAATTAACTTGCCATAACATATTCTTTTGTTAAAGTCCCACTATTACTTCAACCAACTTCCCAAAACCTTTTATACTTCCCAAATAACTTTACCTATTCAACCACTCAAATTTAAACTTAAATCCAAATTTTTCTCAAAAATTTTCTAACTCTCTAAATTTCCGAAAAATTTCGCCAGCGTCTCCTTTGCGCGGCTAGCTCAGTACAACTATAAAAGGCCTCTACGGGCTCCCAAATTTCATATAGAAATTTAAACACATACCTTTTTGTCGAGCATTTCAAATTTATCTTTTGAAATCAAAACCAATTCCCCTTTCCCTTTATAATACCTACATATCCTGCTTAGCACTAATATCCCATCACAACATTCCAAAAACATTTTATCGACTTTCTCATAAAATGTCAATATCTATTCATCCCAAATATTAACTTAGAATATATTTGTAATATCAATTTCCAATCAAGAATTCACCATTCCTTTCTTAAGTTTAGTATAAGCATTTTATATGTTTCTTTATTTATTTTCACTTCACCACTTTAGTTTATATCTGCTTCTATTCAAGTTGGTTCTCTCATTTTCATATGAATTCAATTTATCTTCAACTCTGAATATTAGAAATTTTATTTTCCATTTATAACTAATTCATGTCATTATTTTAAATTAGTTTCATTTACAAATTTATTTCAATTTCCAGTTTGAAATCGTTTTGTTGTTAACTAAAATTTTTCCAAAATTCCCAAAAAATTTCTAGCTCCCAAAATTTTCGATATTTTTTGGCAGAGTCTCCTTTATACGGAGGAGCTTTTGCAATTTGACAACAGATATAAATATATATACATCGACCCACATGGTCGGAAAAACCAAAAACAGTTCATATTTCCTATTTTTATTGCGTAGGCGTACCTTATTTAGCATTTTTAAGCAAGCGGCTTATTATTTTAGCAATAGCGCAACCAAATCCAGCCATATGGCTTCCAGGTACCTATACTTTCTCAGTTTAAACATGTAAGTTCCATATATATGAAGTTTAACAACATTTCACTTACTTGCAATAGTTAAACACATAAAGTACAACAGCAATGCACACTAAACACTTTCCATAAGCAATTTATACAGTTTTAATACTAATTCAACTGTTATCAATTTATTCATCCACCAATTTTATTCAATTTGAATGGTTTACAACCCACTTGCTTACATCCAATTCATTTTTAATTTTAAACAAACCCATATTATTCCAATTGATTTAAAAATCAATTTTATTTACTTGCAATGATTCATAGAATTTTATTTTCTTCTATTTTCATCCAACGACCAATTTTTCTCATGCAAATTGGTAATATTCATTCAAGTAAATAACCACTTAAGCCGATGGCCATTTATATTGTCCATCTCAATTTATTATTTAATTCTTTCTATTTAGAATTCATTCACAACCCTTTGATCTAGCTCGACACATTCTAATTAAATTTAATTCACGATTCATTCATTTGCGTTTCATTTCTTATCCGCATTCATTTAAAACCATTCTATTAACTTGAAAACATTCTATTTTCCTTATTGTCTCTAGTTATTTCAATTCCTTAACAATTTAAATGGTTTACAATTATTTAATTAAGAATTTCATTCCGTTAAATATTATTTATAACTTACCAAATTTTATTTCGATTAAAATTTATTTTCACTTGATTTATATCCAACCCAATATCATAAATTTAGTTTAAGTTGAATTCAATCCAACTCTCCACCATCTATTTAGCTTAAGTTAATTTACTTCAATTTATTCAAATTTTATACTTAAGCTCATTTTCATTTTACAAGTAAAATTTTCTTTTCTATTCAACTTAATTCCATCTCAATCAAATCTCATTTTAAATCTACAATTTCATTTGATTAGTTATTATAAAATTTAAATTTTCAGATTCAACTCATTCAGTTGATTACAAGGCCATTTCCAATTTATTTTTACTTATCCGGATTTTATTTGCACTTTCAAACCATTACTATTTTAATCCAATTCATTTTTTTGACACATTTCCAATTATATTAAATTTGTTAACACTTAAGTTGAATTTTAATTAATAGCTCAAATTCTGATTCTACCATTCACTTTTAATTTACCATCAAATTTTATTAACTCACCATACCATTTCATTTGAATAATTATTATAAAATTTAAATTTTCAGATTCAATTCATTTAATTGCTTACAAGACCATTTTCAATTTTATTCCCACTCATCTGGGTTTTATTTACAACCAAAACAATCCCTACTTTATTCTATTTCCAATCATATTTATTTCACTAACAATTCAAGTCGAATTTAATTTATAACTTGAATTTTATTTTCAAACTTCATTATTAACTCACAATTCAGCTTTTATTTAACTACATTAGGTTCCATTTTACATATTTTATTATCTAATTTTATTCCAAACTAATTCTCCCCTATTTATCATTCAATACTTTATTTTTAATCTAAAAAAATCATTTCATTTAATTTTCTTAAGTTTGATTTATTTTATAATTCAAGTTTGGATTTTTGTTTTATTTCCAAAACATCAAACAATATTTATTTTGGGATTTTGTATCCCATTATTCGATTTTATAAGTCATAACTTATTATTTACACAATCTCATTCATTCTAAGATTGAATATATTCTTCTTTTATTTTTAATTCGAAATTTACGCTTATTTATAACTCAAGCATAATTTTATTACCATGGATTTATAATTCTTTTATGAGTTATTCTGATTTATTTATTTCAACTTATTTCTTATCCCACTTACTTCCATTTATTCAGGTAAGAATCTAATTCCATTCAATATTACCCATAACTCAACTGAATTTTATTCCAATTTCATTCTATTTTAACTCAGATTTATTTAACTCAATTCGATTTCAACTTAATTCGAATACAACTGGATATTATTTTCAGCCTATTCAATTAATTTCAATCCAGTTAAATTTTATTCCCCGATCCAAGTTAATTTCATTTTTAACTTTTCACCTTAAATTTAAATTTCCAACATTCAAAGCTTATATTTCCTTCCTGATTTAAAAATTATCTCAATTTATAAGCTTGCCTCTTCGTCGGTCCTCTAATCCTAATAACCAAGTTCATGCCTCTACGAAATCCTCTATGCTACATCAGGATTTTAAACACCCGACTTTTGGTTTCAAATCATTTGAAATCTCCAACATCTCAAAATCACACTTCTCAAAATTTTAAACCAATCCTGGTTTTATCCCCAAAAAATTTCCTTTGAAATTTCAAAAACAACTAGCTTTTCTGAACAAACCAATTTGGCAGCAATCCGTCACTTAGAAATTTGAAAATGAATACTGATGATGCGGCCATCATCATCAGAATTATTTCCCAATAATCCAAGTGATTTCAATGCTATATCACTTTCAAACTCCATTTAAAACAAATTTCCTTTCAGAAATACCTCTAAAACAATAATGCTATTATTTATCTTCAAAACACTTCGACAAACACTTCCAAAATCTTCGGGATTTTTAAATATCAGATTTTATTTAAATCAAAATTTAACTATAATTCATTTGTATAATTTATGCTTATACAAATTCCCATTTGATCATATTTCAATTTATAAATCACGTTGTTAATTTATATTTATAATTTTTTTTTATAAATGAGTTTATTTTCCTTAACCTTTGGTTACATTTTCAATTTCTAGTTAAATTTCCACTCGACAATGATAATAATTTAATATTATTCTTCCTAACATCCAATCCATATATTAGCTAAAATAGTTTACAAAAACTTTTCTTTATATCAAAATATATTTTTGGGTAAAATTATTTCATTCACCCACATTTAAACCAATACCGTGTCAATTGTTCTATTCAAGTGTTTAGAAACCCCAAAGATACAGTTGTCCAGACTGTGTTGACGAAGGTTCATATGCCACTAAATAAACCAATCAACACAATATTAAAACAATTTATATTCACTAACAAATACGCACTCATATCTATTAATACGCTCAAACTTATTCTAGAGTACTACGGACTCTAATTTAAATGAGTAATTCCCACCAGAGCCAAGGTTATCACCAACCTAAGCTCTGATACCAAGTGTAACGACCCGTAAGTCCGTACCCCTTGAATTATCACTATTCTCTATAAATCAACTCAAGTTGTACAGAAATACGAACCATTTGGGTTAAAGAAGAAGAGGTAGAAGAAGAAAATAGAAAACAACATCAGAATCTAACCATCGCAGCGGAATAAGATATAATAGATAATAATGATCTTTACTCAAAATCAAATATATCTGTTTATATATTACATCATCAAAGTACAGCAATCACAGCTCAACATCAATAACATACAACCGGATACACAGCTACTCTACACAGCGGGATATATATAAAACAAGTACGAAAGTACGTATTGTCATCCAGCTCGTCTCCCGAGCTCCACAACATTATATCATGTATCCTATAATACTCGGTCTGACCCGAGCATTATAGTTAAATAACACCCGAGTCATTCTGGAATACCAGCGTGAGAAAATCACATTCAATTGATTATTAAAGTTTCAAAAATCCTTTTGAAAACAAAAGCATCCCGTAAGACCACCCCACAAATAAACATATTGGGTTTTTACCTTACGATAGCTAAAATATTTTTTTATTAAAATCCTCTGATATTATAATAGTGTCTATAGAAAGTAAAATAGAATCTAGTTGAAATGCTTGCATCTCACGTTTCAGCAATAGTTGGGCACAATCAAAACCGTACGGGCGCGTAGGGATAATGGATTTCCAACTAACGACTAGGCACTGGGGTACCACCTGTCACAGTACCTGGTCTAGATCAGCGTACCGAGGACCCACCCTAAGCCCCCCGCAACACAAGGGCGGAACCATCCCTTACTGGAAAGTCCCGAGCAAGATCACCTCGCGGTTCGGATCAACAACCGCCCACTAAGCCGAAACAAAAAGGGACATCTAGACAAGGATGACCTCACCCTGAAATGGGTGCTACCCACCTAGCCTTGCTGCATAACCCCTGACTTTCAGTCATTCCCGGTTGATGAGGCTTGAGGCTTGAGGCTAAGCGTTACCTTTTAGATCGTTTCACTTAGAATGCTCATCGTCCACCCGACGATGTTCTGAAAGCATTCATCCATACAACTCCATCCCGGGTTCGAACGGATCCGAAGGCACTATTCCTACTACGTCCTTTTTGGAAATATCCTCAGGATTAGTAGCGACTAGTCCTTGCACTTCACTGCTCCATCTTCGAATCCAAACTCGTTTTTACATGAAAACGTACAAACCGGATCGAAGTGGTTTTCGAGAAATTAATCTCGATCCCGATCTCATCGAAACGATCAGCGCATTTGGCCAATATTGATAGTCGGTTATTTAACTATCAATTAACATTCACAACAATCACCAAACAATAAATAATTTCCTAAATTATTTATTAATCCCAAAAATATCTTCACAAGATATATTTCTATTTTCAACCCTTGAAAACAGTTTCAAACCATTCTCTTCTCATGGAATGAATTTCCAAATATTTATTTCCACTGGAAACACCAAGCATAAAGCTTTAGATTTTAAAAATAATTTAAAACACTTTATAAATAATATATATATTAACATTTAGATTGAGAAATACTTCAATACTTTATTAAAAATACACACTTTAGGAATATTTAAAATGAGGTTACCTTTATAAAATAAAAAACTAGATTTCCTCTTTTAAAACAAATACTCAGTTACTTTTAAATAACTAATACTATAATAGATTAAAAGAAAATACTTACTTTAGAATTTAAATATTTAGAAACAATAAATTTTCCCAAATCTTGCTTTTTTTTAAAAAAAACAACTTTAAAACTATTAATTTATATTTTAAAATTTTAGTTTGAAAACGTACTTGGTTATCCAGGGAGAATTTCCAATCTCAATCACTTACATCAATCTTCCAAATTGATTCCCGATTTATTCCATTTGAAATAAATTTCTTTACTTACTCAGTTCATTTCAAAATTCATTAATTACAAAATTTATTATTATTATTATTATTATTATTATTATTTTCCGTTTGATTTTAACCCTTTTAACTGAAATATTCAAATTTCATATTTTTCCCAATTTCTTCTTTATTCTTTTCAATAATTTAAATCTTAAATTTTAAATAAATGTTTTGTTCCTATAAATAATAATACTGAAGTTTAAAATTCATTAACTTTCTGTTTATTCAAAAATTCCTTTCCATATACAGAATTTATTAATTAGCATTTTGAAACCACTAATATTCTTATCCAATTCTTTTTACTTTATTTACCTTCTTTATAATTATTTTCTTAAAAGTTCACTCCTTTTATTTATTTTCAAAGTCCAATTCTATATATTTAGATAAATCAGAGTACCGAAATATTCAAGCAAACTATAGCACTCAATATTCTAATATAATTCATCATAGAATATCAAATAATCACATAGAGAACATTGAATAATTTAAATAAGTGTTGAGGAATCCAGTTGGATCCCTCCAACCTGTTTCCCTGCATCCACAGATATTAGCACAACATAAAATATTAATTCCACTTCGAGGTGGAATATCACGGTATATGGGTTTTAAATATAAAATCATCCGCTATTTATTAGGGAAATCAACATTCCAAGATATACTATATACCACTATATATAATATAACACACCAAATCAAATCAATCAATTGTTTAAAATTAACTATTTAAATTAAATTAAAATTCAGCCGAGTGAGATTAACTCACCTTTCCTAGTTGTAGTCCACTTCATTCCCAACTTGATTCTCGCGATTAATGACCTTGTAGAAGTATTTATATAGTTTTATTAATATTCGACTAATTGAACAATTAATGTCCATTTAATAGATTGGATTAACTAATTATTAAATCTAAAACTAAATTTCCTTTAATACATTATTTTTTAGTATTTAAAAATAATTAAATACATTTATTAACAAATAAATGTTCTTAATACATATATTATTATTATTCTAAAGAATAACTGATCAAGTGAAAACGTGTGTATTCAATTTCCTTTTGAAATTATTTGCTTAGATAAACAATATATTTATAAAGATTACAAAATCCAATTTTAAATAAATTCTTCACATTTTAAAATCCCATCCATATAAACTTCAAAAATCTGAATTTAAAAACCCCTCGTTTCCCTTTTTTATATCAAACATTTTAAAATTCCTGTTTCGCAAAAATCTTTTCTTTTTTACACATCATCTTTGTAACAACATTAACAAAACTAATACTTATACAAGTTAAACCGACAACAGAGTACCTTCCCCCAAATCGCCTGCTACTGCCATGCCCTCTATCTTCGATCGCGACCCAAAACCCTCAGCGACGTACCCCCATAACAGTTGCAACCCCAACCCTAATCGCGACCATCGTTGTCGTGCCCAAGACGTGGTTGACATCGAAGCCTCACTGCTTGCACCACTCGTACGATCAGACTGAGCTCGAAGCCCTACCAGAGCCGCCGCCTCGATTTCCCTTAGCCCTTCGATTGACGCCGAACCCCCAAAATCGCGTGCTTCTCGTTCGAGCTACCTCGATCGTCGCCATCACCGAAATTGACGAGTTCGATTTGTTTTCTAATTACAAAGAAAAGGAACGAGCAGCCATGATAAATGAGAAAGGCTCGTCCTTGATTCATCTCTTTTTGTTTCTTTTTTTTTCTGAGACTTCGACGTTTTCGGCCATTTTATTTTATTGATGATGAAAGCAAGGCCACGATTTCCCTTTTTTTTAAACGAGAAGAATGGAGGTAGCGTGCTGAGGAATGGATATAGGATGGCGTATTTGAGAAGGTGTGCTACAGTGCCTTGAAAAGAAATGGAAAAAGTTTCGACGTGAAAGGATTTTAACTGGTCAGAACATTATATTTAAATTTTGAATTTAAATTTAAATCGACTTGAATTTGCAACTTAAAATCTTGAAATCCTACCGAGGCATGATGCCAGGCATTTATAATGTTATACCCCTATTCCGAATGCAATGGAAAAGGTTTCGAGTCCTAATTCGATCGTATGGAGAAAATAGCTTTTCGAATCGATTATTATCAATTAAAATTTTCAGCGCGTTTATACATCGTACGCTCACACAACAACTCCGATCACTACGAAAATTGAAATCCGATAATGATTCAATATTACGGATCCAATGGACTTAGTTTCATTGAATTCCGAGACTGTGCCTCGGAAGGCTATTTTTCAACTCAATTTAAAACGATAAAATTTCAAAACTGAACAAATCACTGTTAATTTCAATTTACAACTTCTATTATCCTCAGTATTATCAATATAAATTTTACAAGCCTTCAAATTATTTTTAACAGGCTTAGAACTCCAGATTCAACATCTTACCTAATTTTCAAAGTATCAAATTCAAAACTTTAGTTATCAAATAAATAGTGATATTTGAATTCAAGTTAAAATTAACTTTTAAATATTTAAAAATCAATTAAATATTCCGATTTTAAATGCCCAAAAAATCCGGGTCGCCAAATCGTACGTCTCAGAGAAGGGTGTTAAGCTAAGAGAATAAATTCTCCGCCACTAACAGATATGTATTTGAAAGAAACCAGCTTTACATCTCAAAGTGTAATGTCAGACACACATCCATACAAGTCTATTCCGTGTTCGAACAGAACCAAAGGCACTTCCGAAGAAGCCCTTGCAAATCCGGGTATTCACAATTCTGATCGGACTTCCCATCACTTAGGGAATCTCTATACCGGCACGACTCAGTGCAGAGACAATCGATAGGTCATCCTATCGCTCTCGCAAATACCCGGTCTTCACCACCGGTCTTCAAATGCTATCCATATCATCGTATCACTATTTGGAAAGGGTTATATGACACGAAGGTCCTCTCTCGGCTAAAACGAATAACGAGCGCAATATTAAAAAAATCATATGGAGACCGGGGTCTCAGATAAATCCCAGCTTAAAGCCTAAAACCTTTCATTCGAATGGTTAAAACAGATTACCATTTCCAATCTTTTGAACAAAAAGATTCATTTCAACGACCTTCAATGGTTTAAACAATTTCCACACTTTAATCTTTTAAACTAAAGATTTAATTCACAAAGTTTACCCCGTTCACAAAGATCCACTCATGGATTTCAAAACAATTTCTATTTCAATTGGATTAACTCGTTAAATTTTTAAATCAAGATTTAACTTATAGTTTTCAAAATTTGTTTCCAAAGATTCATTCATAGCCTTTCAAAACAATTCCAATTCAATTTGGATTAACTCGTCCAGTCTTTGAATCAAAGACTCATTTCATAGCTTTCAAAACATTTCAATTCCATTTCAAACTTGAAACCTTTCAATATAATTTGGAAATCCTTTATTTAAATGAAAGCTATTATTATTTGAAAACAAGTGGTTTTCGTTTTAGGGAAATCCGATTACATTTGCTCAAGTTAAAACCCTTCAAGTATAAAACTTGGGTTGAATTCAAATTCTCAAAACAATATGTTTTAAAATGGTTTAAAATACATATAAACACATTATAACTTTGTATAACATTTTTAATCCATAATCTCCAAACACAAATTTCAATTTCAAACCTTGAATTCAAATTTAATTCAAAACTATTTAAATTTCAAAACTTTATCAAGTTATTCAAAATAACCTTTATCCTAAAAAAAACCTTTTCAAAAGCTTTTCATATTTAACCCAATTCCATTTCCAAACCATTTGAATTCAAAATTCAACTTTTAAAACCATTTTCAAAAATCTATGACTTAACCGATTTTCTCGTGAAATCCATATTTGTGTGTGTATAGTGTAGTCCAAGGGTTTTGCATACAATAGTGCAACATCATCATCACAGATTCAATCAATATCGATAAGCGGTATAACCCATAACGTTTATCTTTATTCACAGTTTCACAGATAAAATAAATTTATCAATCACAAAGATTCATCATTACAATTCGATGTGGGCTTCGGATAACCAACTGGAATCCGACTTCCTGTCGCATCGAAGTTTAATTGTCGTTCATGGGCAAAAAGAGATTTTCATATTCATACAACGGTATATTCATCACAGATATAACAGCTCATCACAAATCAATTCATATTATAAAGTATCACAGTCACATAATAGAGTTATCAATCCAATACACAACATTCAATAGAATATTGTCATCCATAAATAAGCTCAATTAATTATCCGATTTATTTAAATTAGATAAGTCATCAATCATGGTTAATTAACATTAATTTATTTCAAATCATTTGATTGATTGTCCTTTAATCATTTATTAATTAAATTAATCAACCTTTAATTATTAAATAATCAACCTTTAATTATTAAATACTCAACCTTTAATTATTCAATTATCCCTTGATTAATTTCCCTTAATTAATTCCTTAATAAATTAATCAACCCTTAATTAATTACCACTTAATAAATTATTCTTAATTAATTACGATAAGTGATTATCCCTAATTACTTAATCAACTTTAATTAATAAAAATATCCAACATTAATTACAATAAGTAATTAATTCCTTAATTACTTCCATTAAGTAATTAACAATTTATAATTTATTATCTTAATTAATTAATCTAATTAATTATTAAAATTAATCATATTAATTAATACTTAATAATCCTTAGTTAATTATCTTCATTAACTAATAACATTTCTTAATTACTTTTAATTAATCTCTAATTATAAATTAATCTAAATCATTAATTTATAAATTAAATAAATTATTCCTTAATTGTCTTATTAATTAAATCACTCAGTTACCTTAATTATCTTTAAGGTAATCCATTTCTTTATTAATGACTTCATTAATATTAAAGGGTATTTAAAACATTACACTTCTAAACTTAGATTCAAATATCATTTTGAATTTAAGATTCAAAATGATTATATATTTAAACATTAACCAAAGTTAACTTATAAACCTATATAGGGAAAAGTTCTAACTAAATTACTTAAATTTTCATTTAAAATTTAAACTTAAAATACATTAAAATATTAACTTGCAAATCCAAGTTATCAAATCATTTAACTTCCATAAAAAAACTTTTATAAAAGAACATTATCAAAAATCAATTTTTAAAATTTATTTGAAATCTGAACTTAATTTTGAATTTAATCCCAGTTTAAATTCTGGTTTCAGATTTTAAATTAAATTTAAAAATCTGAAAACTGTCAGGTTTTAAAAACCTGAAAACTCACTTTTAAATATTTTAAAACTTTTAAGATTCAAAAACATTTGAATCTAACTTCATACTAGATTTAAACTTTGTTTAAAATCTGTCATCCCAACTTTAATTTCAGTTTAAATTTGCTTTTAAATTCAAATTTACAGTCAGGTCATCAAAAACATATCACCAGACAAAACTAACCCGAGGCGATAGCAAAATGCTTCGAGTCAAAACCCCTACTCCTTCGAGTAAAATACTCGAACTACTCGAGATAATCACGCGAACAAACCATGCTTCCATTCTCAACTAACAAAATTCCTAAATTCCAGAACAGTGCACGGTGTACGTGCACAACGCCGACGATCTCCTCCAAACGACACTATATCGTCTAGCACGTCGACGATCATCCTCGCTCATCTTCCTGACCATCAAAAACTCCATTATCCCCGCGAAATCGAATTTGAGCTCGAAGTCGAAGCCTGGAAACAACAAGACCCACCACAACCAAAACCTGTCATCACCCCTTCCTCCAAATTCCGACCACTTGAACTCCAGCACCTCCGGCCATAGCACAGACTACTTCACCTCTACCGATTCCTAAAACCTCGCTGAACTCGATGCTCCAGAGGAAACAAATAGAGCCAAAACCCACAACCCAGTTAAATTAGGTTTAGGAAATTAAAATGACCACCACTGCCACCATTGGCCGCCGACCGTCCATCCCCTATTTTTCTCAGACACTCCGGTCATCCACCTAACTCCAGATAAAATTCCAGCCTTCCAGATCATCTGGATTTCCAAAGGCAACCAAAAATTCCCAAACTAGTCAAACCAGAAATGCATGTTCAAAGCTTAACTAAAAAGTGTGATTTTAATTTTAAAAATCCTAATTTTGATTAAATGTTTGCTCCATCTTTCTGAATTCAGGAATTATAAAGTTTGAGTTTTACCAAAACTTAAGCTTATACTGTTCTTATTGATTTTCTAGAGCAATTCTAACTGGTTTAACTTAAATTCAAATTTTAGAATCTACTTTATAATCAAACAAACACAATTTTTTCAGATGTTAAGTCCTAACAACAACTAGATCAATCAGAAATGATTTTCTTTGAAGTAAGGTATGAACTTGAGATTTATATACAGGATGTCTTACAGGATTTTAACACGCAGACATCATTGCATAAACACACAAGCATTCAACAGTATGTAACCACATTTCATATTTATTCATACTTAGTTAAACAACCAGATACTCAGGTTTTATAAATGAATTACTCACCTTGTAATTTTGGAACAGAGCAGAGAATTTTTGCCTGGAACTTGCATACTTGGTCTTATTGAATTGCTTTCAGATTCCTGATGTTTTTTTCCCTTCGATCTTTCTTCTTTGTTTTGTCTATTGCATTGCTTAAACATTTACTTTGCCTTGAGTTCCAGGTTGTTAGATTTTTATTTCAAACTGAAACTGTTTGTTTGGTTTGAATCAAGCTTTGTGGCTTGTCTTTAAAGTGGATTACAGATTAGTTTTAAAACATGATTTCTGGTTCCAGATTTTGATCTGGTTTTGTATTTTTTTTTTGATCTGATTTTTTATTTTTAAGATTTGATATAGAAAGAAGAAGACTTAGTTGAGAAAATGAAGAAGCCTAGTTTTGATCTTTTGTTAACATTATGTTTTTAAACAAAAATGCCACTTGTAATTGTTTGGGTTAACACTTGTTATTTACATTAACACTTGTCAACATATAGTTATTTTATGTTTTTAACCTTGTTTAAAAACTAATTTACATCTTTGTTTAAATCCTTGTATACTTTATGTTTTACACATTTATATCTTTGTGCATTTATGTTTTATATCCTGGGCTTGAATTTATTTTTATAAACTTTGTTTTGGCCCTTTAGTTCATACAAATTTTTAAAAGAAAGAACTTTAAAACTTTTTGTTAAACTTAGATGTTGTGTGTGTGTATATATATATATATATACATATAAATTATACTTACATAATCTTTCAAAAGAAATTTTATTTAAAATAAAATTATACATTGATAAATAAACCTCTAATTAACCACTCGAATAAATTTACCTTTAATTAATTTCATAAAGTGATTATACTCCCAGTAATCATCCTTTAATAAATTTCATAAATTAATCTTTCTTAAATTAGTAATAATCTTTTAATTACTTACAATCCAACTGTTAAAACAATTCAAAGATATTTAACTTTAAGCATTTTAAATCTTTTAGTTAACCTAGTTTAACATCAAATTATATTTACAATTTAGTTCAAACAAAATTAAAAGAAGGTATGTAAACTTCTTAATTTAATCCTTATTGATTTTCAAAAGATATGTATGTTACATAATATGAAATTTAGTTTTAAACAACTCTTACTATATTAATTTAAAAATATAACTTTCCAATATATCATATATTAAAATTATAAAACAATTTTATTCATTTCAAAACTTAGAGTATTCAAATCAAATTCAAATTAATAAATATTATATTATTTTACCAATAATTTCATAATTTCATTCCAAAATTTAAACTAAGTGTCAAATTAACTTGGTAAAAATTCGGGAATGTTACACAATACTTCTTCAAATTTACATACTTAAAGTCTTTTCAAAACTCATTTATTTAGCCATGGATTTTTCCTTTAAAATTTGAGTATGGGTTTTAAAACCTTTCAAAACCTTGCTTTCGACCTCGTAGGATGACCTCCTTCGAAAGCATAAAAATCTCTTTAAAACACTAGGCCCCGGCCTTTTGAATACTTTAAAGCACCTCCTTCGATACCTTTCGACCATATTAAGAATTATCATATAAGTATAGAAGCATAGTTTCGAAACCATTTGAAAGTACCCTTTCGAAACCATTGAAGGTTACCCTTCAAAACCATTGAAAGTCTCCCTTTCAAAAGCATTGGGTTTCTACTTAAAACAACATTTTGGGTCAAAGTAAACCTTGGCGAAAGCAACTCTTTCGAAACCATTCTTTAATTCAAAAAGTGTTGGGAAAGTTTGATGGTGTCGAAACCATCCTTTCGAAAGCTTTAAAACATCTAGGTATAACAATAGAAGGTCGGCTTCGAAACTCCTTCCGAAACTATTACCTTCGAAACCCCTAACCCCTTTCAAAAGCATTAGGAAGTGACTTGTTTTTATAAAAACAACTGAACCTTTTGACAACATTGATGTCTTCAATACCATCGAAAGGTCATCAATCTCAGAAGGGTTTCGACTTGGTCGAAACTACCCCTTCCGAAAGCTTTAAACAAAATCTAAGTAACTCTTTCAGAAGCCACTTCTTTAAAAAAAAAAGGCGGCGGCTCCCTTTCGAAAGCCTTTTTTGGAAATACCTTCCGCAACCAAAGGTTTTGACCATATCGAAACCCCTTTATAAACAGGCAAGCATTTTCTTTTGAAACCTAAAATAAACCAAGGAACCAACCCCTTCGAAAGCTACCTTTTGACAGCCTACCTTCCGCCTTTCTCCAATCCACTACGTACCATCTGAATGATACCATGTTCATTAGTTTACTTGTTTCGACCTAGAAGGTTTCGATTAGGTTGGAGACGGAAGGTCTGAGTCGAAGGGTCCTTCTAAAGAAGGCGGAACTCCTTTTTCTGAGCAAAAAAATTGTTTTTTCCAAATAAAGTAATCATTTTGTAACAAACTTTCCTACTTACAAACAATTGATTGGCTATCTTAAACTTTCAAATAATTTGGCTAATATTTGCCGCATTTTCTCAGATCTAAAAACATGATAAATTTCAACAATTAAGCCCTCATATTAACAAAACAATTAAATCATTTAGACTCTCCTTTTAAAATAATCTAATTTCCATACTAAATCACTTAGTAAAAATCCGTAAAAATTCACTTTAATCATGTTATCTAACATATCAAAATTTCAGACCCAGTTCTCAATATATTTTCCAAAATAAAATTATAAGCCCAAACAACCATATTTTCCTTTGAAAGTTTATAATTAGTTCTCCACGGCTTGGAAAATTATAAAAATTGAAACCAAACTCCAAAATCATGTTTTCCATAACATAAAATTTTCCCGTGGCATTTAAAAAATCATTTGATCTCGGTTTCACCCTAAAACCGTGCATATCTCCTTTAAACAACCTTGTTTAAACCAAATAAATCATAAATCAAGCATATCATCATCCGATATATCATAAAAATAGATTTACCATTAAATTCGAACCCATATGATTTCAAAACCAAAATAGAGATGTAGTGATAACTATTCACCTTAGATTGGATAAGGAAATTGAAGATTGATTGAGATTGATTTCTTCTAGCTTGAATCATAAGCTTTACTTTAATTTCTATTCTGTTCTTTCTTGCTAATGGCCAGCTTTTCTCTTTCTTACGGTTATAATTTTTCTTGTGATAAAAATAAACGTGTATGGATAAGGGAAATGGTATAAGGGTAGGAATATGGACGGCTATTTACTCTAATGCCCTTATGTTTAATTAGCTAACACATAACCATTTATAAGTTCATTTAATTTAATAAGCATGGCTACTACGTGTTTATTAATCAACCTCAATCTCCTTATCTACATTATTCTATTTAATTTATTCTAATTAAATATCTTGAATAATGTTATTAAAAATTAGGGGTGTTACAATGAAGTTATGTAAAGTTGGAGTTGTTTGGAAGTTTGGTAGCAAGGCAGATGGGTGGTAATGATTTTTGAGTGGTTTGAAGTATGCTGTGGGTTTGTAGATGGCAGAACTGTGACAGTTTATGGTTTATGACAGTGTGTTGGAGATGATGTGGTAGGGCAGGATGGTATGTTGTACTAACGGTTATGATTTGTGAAGGTAGTTGTGACGTTGTAGAGATGAATGACTGAGATGATGACACTGAATGCAAAGGTTGTGAAGTATGGGTAGGGTGACAGTTTTGTTGAATGTAAAGTTAGGGATGTTGGTTAGTGATGATGAAGTGTTAATAGACCTTGTACAGAGGTGATCAGTTATGCAGTAATGAAATGTTGGCTTTGGTTGATGTATGTAGGATGGTCAGTTAGATCAGTGAGTTGAAGTGGTAAGTGAGATCAGTGAATTGAAGTGGTACTGTGTAGGTTCTGTTGACAGAGCTGGTGGTGTTGATGTTTGTATGTTGTGGTGTGTATGTGGATTGCACTCAAAAGTGCACAGGAAAGATGCACAGCAGTAGGAATTGTACGGTAGTAGCAAGGTGGTCAGCAGTTGTTAAGTGAAATTTGATGGTTGTTTGAGTGGGTTAGGTGACAGAGGTGGGTAGTTGGATGTACTGAAGTAGAAATATGTTGTATGTGAATGTGCGGCATATTTTATTGATGAAAGGAAGACTGTGGTGTGGTATGATCAGTAGGGAATGCAAATGGTTGGTGGGGGGTGCAGCAGTGAGGTGTGGTGGTGGTTTGAGAAGAGGGGAAGGCAAGAAAATGTGTGACACATTGCACAATAATGTGCACAGTTTTTGCACTGTGTAATTTTTTTCGTAAATGTAAATGTAAGAAGAAAATGCAAATGCAAATGTCAAAATGTAAATACAATAAACTATTTTTGTTTGAAATTGTGTATGCTTCTTATATATATATATATATATCTGTGTGTGTGTAATGCAAATGCAAAGGAAACTAGAACAACAACAAGCACCAAATCAAATGAAAACAAAAACCACACAAACATACCATACTAAATTTTTTATAAATGCAAGCTAACACACAAAACAAGCACACAATAAAATCAAACAACAAATAATTTGAAGAATAGAAATAAAATCAAATTAAATTCTCTGGCAACTGCCCCAAAAACATGTTTAACGACAAATTTTCCATCGAATTAGAAAATAACCGATAAATTTTTAATTAACAATAGCCGCAAGCACACAACGTACAATTTTAGTACGTGGTAAGTACAGATCGATCCATAGGGAGTTATCTTGATTAAAAAATTTACTCAATCAAATTAAACCAAACTTTTGAAATATTTTAAGCTAGAATTGTAAAAAAAGCTATAATAAAAGTGATTGAAAATATGAGATTAAAAAACGATTTAGAGACAAACCCACTCTTATATTTTTGTAAATCAACACACAAATAATCTATGATCTCTCTATTTTGATCTTAAATGGAATTAGTGATGTATTTATCATAAGTATGGTTTATTTATGTTATTAATTAACATAACTTAAACCATCAAACTATAATACAACACATAAAATACTTATTAATTATAATGAAAATGAAGTCAAGGCAAAAGCTATTTTAAGTATGATCTATTTATTATTGTATTTAGTGACATAGATCAACAAAATTTATTTCTACCTTAAATTCATAATCAAAAATCAATTAGTAAAATGATGATGTAAATTGTGTTTATGTTTGAATAAGAATAACCTATTTGTAAATACAACATAGGCTATCAAATTCATTTTATAAACTTACATCAAAATCAAACTCTTTACGGAGCATAAAAAAGATCATAAATGACAAGATATGTTGAATTTACATAATTTAAAGAGCTTCATTACCCCTAAATTGAAGGGGTTTAGCTACCCATTTGTGTTATCATTCAACGCTTGTAAATTTCAACATAGAAAAACAAGCAAGCTAAGAGCAAATAAAATAAAAAGAGAATTAATCTACTTGCATAAATAAATCTACACTACTAACATGAAAGAAAAGAGAGCATATAAGTGAAGGTAAGCATAAAAGAACAAGTAAGCATGAAATAAAATCAAGTGGAAAAAAAGGCTTCGGAAGCCATTTTTATCTCTCTTTTAATTTGAGGCTACAACTTGCATTCTAATATGATAAGTGATTAAAAGATCAATTACATAAACATAAGAGAGCTATTTATACACGTACAAAATCCTAATACATATTTTAGAGGGCTTCCTAAAATACCCCCTAGGAAATGTGGCCATCAAGTTATCATTAGTCTCTAATTAATCCATCATCAAGTATGCATGTAACTTTAACCTCCACTAATTTGTTCATTAGCTCCTAATTGTAGATTAAGGTAAGTGGGTAGGTGAGGTCCTCCATGATGCATGAGTTGAATTATTTTCATCTTCATTCCTTTGTTTCCATCCTTGTGCATGCATATTTCCATGAAACCCTCATCATATTTCTATCCAAATTCCTACAAATAAAAATAAAATGTGCAAGTGAACATTCTCGAAATTAATATATGCACAAAATTACCATTTCCCCCCTCGAAATGATGTATGAATGATGACTTGAAAGCATTTTTAAATTTGGTTTTAAACATGTAAAAATACCCAATTATGATATTTATTTAAATAAACATAGATTAAATATGGATGTAAATATATGCACATTTACGTGCACATCTATAATAGCCAAATGAACTTTACAAAAGGAAATTTTATTATTCCTCAACCAATCTAACTTATCATCAGCCTGATCAAGTATGACAACATGTCCCTACAAGTGCTGATAAATACAAACAAGTAATGTAGTGGAAAAATAAAATTACGGGAATATGTCTTGCAGATATCCAGCTCATCTTCTAAAGCTCCAAATCATCCAAAGCTACCCCTGGAAAAATACTCTGGTCTGATCCGAATATTAAAAGAAAATAACACCCGATCAGTATGGTAAACCAGCATGAAAAAATCAAATCATATGGATTGTTATGTTTATAAAACCCTTTCAAAATAATGGTATCTCGTAAGACCAGGCCCCACATAAACACAAATGGGTTTTACCTTACGATAACCAAACTATTTCAAATTGAAAATCCAGTGGTATTATGATAATATATAGGGTTTAAAATAAATATTGAATCATTACAAAAGTGGTTACATTAATTAAATTCTAGTATATTAGGTTTACAATTAAGTCCATAAAGGCATGTATTGGAAAATGGATTCCATCAATAATAAGGCTACTGGGGTACCGCCTGTTGCAGTGCACCTCTAGAAAAATGTACTAAGGCATAAAAATTTGCACCCATGTCAACACAAAACTCGCCTTCCTGGATAGTACTAAATATGTCATCACGCTGCTTTGCAACCTTTTTCCTAGGGGCTCTCATGCAATCCATAAATATTAATCTAGAAGGATGATGACATATCCTAATGGATGAGACACACATGATCCTGCTGCATATCCCATATTTTAGTCATTCTCGAGTTGTGAGGTTTAAGGTTACGATTTCTTTTTTTAGAAAATCCCACTTTGAATGCTAACACTGCCCACTAGGCAACAATGCAATGCCATCGTTCATCCATACATGTTGTTCTGGTTATGAAACAATCGAAGGCACCAATTCTACTACATCCTTTTTGAAATCACCCTCGGGATTAGTAGCAAGTAGCCATTGCACTTTAAAGAGCTCCGTCTTTGATTTCATCATCTTCAAGATGTCCCCAATTCGGACACTTAAGTCAGTTCGAAGTGTTTTTTGGATAATTAATTCTTATTCAATTTCGGTCCCTTCAAACCTGATAATTTTTGGTAAACTCAACTTTGGTTCTTTTGGAAATAAATAGACAATTCATAAAAGCGGAAATTGTCTCCTAACCATTTAAATGGGCGAATTTACTTCTCATGTGTTATAGAAGAACACAACTAGTTATATGTCAGTATAACATCACCAATGATAACTATACCATATAATTCTCATATTTCTTCTAGATATTTTCAGAGTTAAAAATTGGTCAAGTTATCAATAGTGGAAAAACCACTATCTGGGTGTAAGTACAGTTTGCTTATAAAAAATAGGACATCCTATACTAATCACCACTTTCTGATTTCAAACAGTACTATCCTTCGATTAACAATAAAGTCGGACAAGTTAGAAAAATATCCTTGCCTCGACATACATTCTTACTTCTCGGGGATAGAGATGAGTTTCCATGCTTAGGAATTTGGTATCAAATATACGATGAAGTATCTTTCATATACTTAATTAATCGTGACTCATTTATCGAAATTAACTCTCTCATACTTATTATGTTTCCGATATTTTAACTTCTCTATCCCTCGCCTAGAAAATCTGGTTCTAGATCTCATAGATAAAGCAAAGTCTACTCATCAGCTTTTAGTGCTAAATACAAGGTGACTTGCTTTCCATAAACATGTCAACATTTTAGCACTATTTCATCGTATTTTTTTGCTACTTAATGGCATTGATAAAGAAATCCCTTGCTTAAAACAAAGCTTCTTTTAAAACAATTGGAAAACTAACTTCGAAAACTTATTATTACAACATTTTCCAAAAATTACTTATTCAAACCAAAGTTTGATTAATATGCAATCTCTTTCTTTATAAAAGTAAACACCTTTTAAATTTATGATTTCCATACTACTTTAAAACAAATTCCTTTTTATAAAATTAAATACTTGATTAATAGCATCAAAGTGTTTTTAACAAGACTTCTTTCTTAAATTTCCCAAAATCGTTTACTATAACAGGAATGTTAACATACAATCAACATTCAAATCAACCAATTCAACTAATTAACCAAATCAATAACATGTCATAATAATTATTAGTTATCACATATTGGTGTTTAATTATCAAGGGTATTCAAATTAAATGTCAATTAAAATTCTCAACCAACAATTAATAATTTTATCAATATATAACTTGGTTTAACTTGCAAAAAAATTTAAGTACTTCGTGAGAGAATTTAAACACTCACCTTTGGATTTCCATTTTCTAGTTAGATTTGGTTCTGCTATTACTTTCTCCTTTTGTTATGTTTTCTTGCTATCTTAATCTTTTTTTAGAAAGTTTTGGAAGAGACGGAGAAGTTTGTATAGATCTGGATTTGAAGAAAAAATTGGAAAGAAGAAGAAGATTTGAAAAAGAAGAATAAAATTTAAAGAAGAAGAAGAATTGAAAAAGAAAATGAAGCTTGGAAAAGAAGAAGAGGATTTGAAGAATAAGAATAAAAAAAGGAAGCTTTGAAAAAAAAGGAGAAGGAGATTTAAAGAAGAAAAATGAAAAAGGAAGGAGGAAGGTGAAGAGAGAAAAAAAATGAGATGAAAGTTTTGTTTGGAAAAATGAAGCTACATAAGATGAGATTTGAAAATGATACGAGGGTACAGGAATGAAGATGGAACAAATTAAAAGCTAATAAAGTATATATAAATAGACTAGGGATTGAAATAAAGTAAAAATATGAACAACCCTAAAAAAGCAATAGTATTGAAAGAGGTGAAGTAAAGGAATAAATATATGAATGAAGATAAAATAAATCTTCTATTTTTAAATATGAAGCTTCAGGAGAATAAATTGCCAATAAAAGGAAGCTACAAGAACTTATAATACATAAACAAAATGAACTTTAAAAATGGAGAATAGTAAATGCTAATGAGGTGGCATGAATATTAATTTGGATGTTCACATTAAAAATGAAAAAAAAAACTTCAGGTAAAGTACTTGGAAAGGAGCAAACGAACAAATGAGAAACAAATGAAAAGAATGCAACAATTATTAATTAGAAATAATTCACATGAGGTTACTATTAATTAATAAGAAACGAATGAGAAGTCTAACAGTGAAATGGATGCTCAAGTGGAGCCTACATGGAGAACTTGAAAATGAATAGAAAGGGAATGTGGATGTGATAATAAATATAAAGTAAACGAAAGGACCGCTTATATACTATAAACAAACTATTGGGATCAAAATTCCAAAACTTGCTCCAATTAATTAATTTCAATAAACCCAAATATACACATATTTATATCATTTAATTCTTTACTAAAACATTCATTTTATGTTAATATATATGCACCTTCTAACTCAATTAATCAATTAATAAACAATCAATAAATTAATCAACCAATCAGTCTATATATTTATTTATGTTATTCAAACCAAATCTATTAATTCATGAATATATATCCATCTATGCATTATAAAAATAATTTACTTCACTTTTTAATTACTATAATAGTCACATTAATGCAACCAATTTGTAAGTTTTAACCATTTATAAAATGGAAATATAAATGTATGCGCACATGTGTAATTTATGTACAATTGTTAATACAAGGTAATTTCTAATTGATTGCACAACATTTACACAATCATGAACCCTCTGGTATATTATAAAATTTGAATATTAATTAGTATGTTTATATATATTACTCCATACTTCAATTTTTTTATTTTTACAAAATCATACTTATTCAAAATGATATTTTTATTTTATACGTCTCAAGACATGCAATTATTTCAATTCAAATAATCATTCCATTTTGACACAAAAATGAAAGTTCCTATATTAACTCATTCATTTCAATTTCATTCTTTTTTCCTTCTAATTGAAACTTTTCAATTAATCTAACTCCAATTAATTTCATTACTAATTTCAAATGAATTCTAATTATAAAACACTATTTCTTTCATTTATACTAATTCAAACATGTTTTATAAAATTTCATATACAATAAAATTTATACACTATTTACAAAGTAAATATTTTATCTTATTGAAAATCAACTTCTCCAAGATACATTTCAAATAACAACTTATGTTATTCTTTCATTAAAACATTTACTCAATTCTTTATTTAAATTCAATATTTGTTATTCCAATTAGAGGTTAACATTCAATTTATTCCTTTCAAGTCAGAGCTTAAACTTCATTAAAATGTTCATTTTAATTTATTTCAAAATGTTGAACTTATTAGTTACAATGCACTTGTCTTTTCTTTTCGATTAAAGGATTCCAACAACTCTTATTGCAATTTATATTCAATATTAGATTTCAAATGAATTCTCATTATACTACAACCGTTTTCCGTTCATATCATATATTCCAACATTTACTTCTTAAATTATTCCATTTTTATATTAACATCTATTATTACAATCAATGGAACTTATGTTCAAACAATGATTAAATAAATCATTCAAATCAATATCGTTAAATTATATTCTAATATGCATTACAATTTTCTATCCCATTAAAATTAGTTGTTTTAGCATTTATTTAAGATCATGTTTTATATCCTAACAAATTTCACATCAATAAATCGTAATTTTTTTAATTCTAACCATTTTTAATCAACAATTATATTAAATTTAATATTTTTAGATGGTTGAAAATACGGATCGTTACATTTGTAGAATAAATAATTGAATCATAATTTTATTTGAATAAATATTTTATTCAAATAAATATTTCATTTCAAATGATTAGTACACATTTTGCTTCCATTATATATACATTTTCAAGTACAATATAACTTTACTATATCCTCGTAGATACAACATTTATATACACTCTTACATACAACATCAGCTCACTCACTCAAACTCAATCTTGATTTGCTACCTCCTTGCTCTAGCCTGTGTCTAGTCGTCCACTATACCTGTCAAATAAACAACATAGTAAAATGGAAAAGGAAACAAACCAAAATTGCAAAAATAAATCGTAATTATGTTTCAATATTGGCTCTGTTATTTAGGATTTTTGTTTTTATATTTTAGATAGGGATAGATATATATATGCATGGATAACTCATGATATGCACAGTGTGAATATCACAAGGCGAGCCTCCATCCAATCTCACAGACAATTTTAAAGGTCAAGCTCGAGGGCTCAACGTAGTGCAAATATGCCAAGGTCAAGCCCAAGCCATCTCGGGCTTTACTCAGGTGCACGTATCATACAACAAATATACAATGCACAAGTGTATTCAAAAGTAATGACCGATGCACAAGCAAGCTACAAAAGAAATGCACGTCAATGAACTCAAGGCAGTGAGTTACTCAAAACATCAGAATGTAGTATACTAGAGCACAATAATCAGAGTAAATGCAGCATACCAAAAGTAACAAAAGAAAAGAGTACAAAGCATTAGAAATTTTGCACATATATACATATGTGTATATACATGTATACATGTACATAATGAAGAAAGGCAGTGTTTAAGATAAGACCAAAAGGTCCAGATCAAAGTAGGGTGCAAACACAGCAAGAATGCAAGAGTGCAGTAAAACAAGCTTAGGTATGAAAATAGCAATTGCATGCAAGAAGGAAGGTACACACAAAAGAAATGTCGTACAAACCAGATCAAACAAGTTTGCACACAAATCAAGTTCAAACAAGGATAATAAGGAGGGTGTACAAGATATGTTCAAGTGAAACCAAGCAGTTCAACATGAAACAAGTACAAGTGCAGATAAACAAACATGGGTAAACAAACATGTATCAAAGCATCATACATAGCTATACAGACCACTAAGAAGTAGCCGTTCACACATATATGCACATACATATGTATGTATGTATATACATGCAATACTAAAATAAAACCAGAGTCTCGACATCTTCGAAGCAGAAACCCAGATCAACAAGGATCAATTCACAAAACAATTCTGACTTAAGGAAATAAGGTCCATATCATCAGGCCAGAGACACTGATGTAACAAGCATGCATATACGCACAAGAATGGTACATGTTAGAGCAACGAAGACAAAACAGAACCAACACACCAATATAAACAGTAAACAAGAGCAATAATAAGTCACTAATAACATCCGAACCCATGTACCAGAAATAGCAATAGACCAATGTTCAGTAACAAAGTAACAAAGATTTCAAAATCATTAAAATTGAAGTTTTTATTCAAGTCAAAGTCGTACATCAGAAAATCCATCCCAAGCTTGAATCGAACAAGAAATATATTCAAAGTATATTCAGAGATCGTAGAATATATAGTAATATGTTTGAATGAAGAACAAGTCAGCAACTCATCAAGGAGTTCAATCAATAATCCACGAGCGAAAGTAAAATCATAGAAAATTTCAAAGTCGAATATACAAAAGATAATATAGAAAACTGATTCTTATATAAATCCAATTATCATCATCGGCAATAATCATGATTCGAGTTCGAGCAAAATCAGAGAGCAAGCCTTGAAATAAATCACTAACCAATTTTT
This sequence comes from Allium cepa, assembly GCA_030765085.1. Taxonomy (NCBI): domain Eukaryota; kingdom Viridiplantae; phylum Streptophyta; class Magnoliopsida; order Asparagales; family Amaryllidaceae; genus Allium; species Allium cepa. Next base: position 253,118,082 of record CM060928.1, read on the forward strand.
AACTTGAATCAAAGTCGGGAATGCTACAAATTGAAAAGTGGAAGAAATCATACTAAATATCAAATCGGAGAATAATCGACGAGTAAGCAGCCGAAAACATAAATCACTCATTAATCGAACAAAACGAATATCAAAAAGGAGAATAGCAATTCGAATCAGGATTACAAAGTGGCAACTTTAATTCAAGAAACCCTAAGTTGAAATTGCAAGCAAAGGAGTTTGGCCATAAAATGAATATGAGTTAAATGAGCAAAAGGAGGATAATCTTTCTTGCTTTAATTAGGCCGATGTTTTTTTAACTTGGGTTATACTATATTAGCATTTTAATTTAGGGTTTTAATTTACTTTAATTTGTATTTTATTTTTAACTTAAAACTCTACTGTTTAACTAGGTATGAACTACAGGACGTATTTCGAGAATTCGCAACTTTGTGGCAGAGTTGTGCTAGGGTTTTGAAAGTACGGTTAGAACAAACAGGTAAGCAATAGTCACAAGTTTACATGGTATGTAAGCGATCGTTTGTGTAGGAAAAACCTTGACGGCGGCAGTAGGCGGGTTTGCCGAAGTTGGGTAAATCTGTATGTTGTTTTTATCCCTACATTTACTCTGTTATTATCTATGCTGCAATTTTTATTTATCTGTGAATTGTTTATAAACCCTAAACATCCCATCTAGGGTAAATTCGATCCTATAAGTGGTATTAGAGCTAGATAGAGAAAATTCACCTTTTTAACTATGGCTATTTTTAATAATACTTTTTTCTGAAGGTCAATCTATTACTAGGCCACCCGTGTTTAGTGGTACAGATTATTCATTTTGAAAAACTGAGATGAATTTTTTTTTCTAGATACTATAGATGCATGGGATATAGTTGAAACTGGATATAATCTACCTATGGTAACTATAGATGGTCATTAATTTCCTAAGCCAAAAGATAAGTGGAATGAAAATGATCTTAGTTTACCACATTCTAATGCTAAGGCTATGTATTCTATTATTTGTACAGTAGATAAAATTGAATATAATCGTGTTTCTCACTGTGACTCTGCGTAGGAAATTGGCACGCACTTGAAGTTACACATGAAGCAACATCGTAGATCAAGGAATCTCATCTAGCAATGCTCAATAACGAATATGAGAATTTCATGATGATGAAAGACGAAAATTTAAAAGAGATGTATGGACGTTTTCAAAATATGGTATTCAAATCAAAAATTCTTGGAAGAGCTTATACAGAATTGGAGATAATATGAAATTTTTTGAGAATTCTCCCTAGGAATTTCGAAGCAAAAGCGACTGTAGTTCAAGAATCCAAAGATTTGAAAAAGCTTAAATTGGAGGAGCTAATAGGAAACCTCATCACTTACGATATGGAATTGAAGCTTAGAGAAGAACGTGAAAGCGAAGACTTGAAAAAGAAATCAATTGCTCAAAAAAGTATGACCGATGGTGATGATGATTACGATGTCATGGTTGAACTAGCATTATTGATCAAATGGTTCGGAAAGTGGACTTGAAAGCATGGAAATCTTACGGATAAAAACAAAAATTGTCAAAGTTCTAGATGATTCTGAAGAGGAGGAAACCATATGCCACAGATGTAAGATGCTTGATCACATCAAACCAAATTGTCCATTGAATCAATTTAACAAAGGAAAGAAGAAGAAGCAAAGGAGTTTCTTAACCACTTGGGATGATAGTAAAGGAGAAGAGGTGATCACCGATAGTGAGAAAGAAGATGCAAATATGTGCCTAATGGGAGAATTTAACGACAACGATGATGAACTGAGTAAGGTATCAAAATTATCACATACTGGTCTATTATTGTTATATCACGAGGTAAATAGAAGCTATGATAGACTTAAAGGAAGACATAATAAACTTGAATTAGTGAAAATAATATACTTGGGATAGATAATGAGTTAGAATTTATGATTGAACACATTAAGAAGTTTAACTCAAACTGTGAGAAGTGTCAATCTTTAGAAGGAGAAATTAATAGGTCCAAAACTAAAATTGAAACTCTTGAAAATGAAATTTTAACCTTGAAAAATAAAGGAGACGCAAAAAGAGAAATTCCATCAAAAAGATGCGCCTCATTTTTGAATGAAAATAATGCCCTTAAAGCTAAAATTCAACAACTTGAATCAACAATGAAGAAATTTTCAAAAGGAGGAAAAACCTTTGAATATGTTGCTAAGAAATCAAACTTTTGCTGAAAATAAAAAAGGATATGGTTTTTAAAGTTGAACGGATTAAAAAAGGGAATTCTGATAATGCTGAATTTCAAAAAAAAAAAAAAATCAAAATGTTCAATCTGTGGAAAAAGAGGGCATAATTAAAATAATTGTTGGAATAGAATCAAAAACAAAACCGTTAAATGTTTTTGGGTTCCAAAAGGTACAAACGCAAAAGGTTTGAAATTTAAAAAAGTATGGATTCCCAAGGTACAATTGTAGATGTTAGAGGTTTTCTATGTAGACGAGTTTGGGTACCAAAGACTACGAATGAATATAAGAGTGGTCCTATATCATTTGTTTGACCGCTTGACTCTTTTAACATTTATGTACAAAAGCGGGCTCAGGAACAACTTTGATAGAGAGATTTCGAGTTGTTCTATATGATAGATTAGCCTAGAAATATGAGGTGGAGATCTACACATTTTGGGTATCATGGCAATGTAGGTAAGGTATGATCTCTATACTCTATTTTGTTCTCTTATTATTAATTTTGTTTTTGTTGACGTTGCTGTAGTATTTCTGTCATATCTTGAGCTTCTTAACTCTAATTTGCAAAATTTAAAATGTTCCATAAAATAGATTGAAAATATATACGTTTGTTTTTATGTTTCTCCAAAATCTGAACTTAAACAAGTGAAAACCTATAAATCATTTAGAGTATTGTTTGAAAACAGTTTTAGAACTACTTGACACGGCTTTAATAATTCATTCCTAACTTGCTCACCTTTACTTCAATTTTTTAATTTCTTGAAATTCTAGAAAGATAACCGATAATGCTACAACTTTTTCAGTTTTTGTTGATTCATTTTGAAAAATATTGAAAAATAGCAATCTTTTCAGCACATTACTTAAAAAATATTTCCGCTTTACACAAATAAGTTATAGTATCTCATTCATAACTTTTTATTAATTTACCATTTTGACTCCAAACTAATTTTGATAACCGGAATTTTTAGATAACTAAAATATCATGTTTTGTGCTAAATCAAATTACGGACTTAAAGCTTTCAAATGGTGGTTTCAATTGGACTAAATTATTGAAATATGAATTTTAAATTGCTTTGGTAAAATTGTTATCTTTCATTATCTTGTTAATAATAAACAAAGTAATGGTTGGAGAAATGTTTGTTTCTGGCTTCAATATAAATGATTTTGCCTTTAACTGATCTAAATGGCCTTGTTGAAAATTTTGAAAGTAAAAGTTTTGCTTTTGTTCTTATATATACCAATATATATCGCCTTAGTCAATCCAAATACAAATGGTAAGAAACATCAAGTTGAAATCATATTTTCATTCAATTGATTATTTTCAATTGATTTTCAACTAGCACACATTTTCATAAAACCCCCTGCAAAAAATTGGTTCACATATTTTGATTTTTTAAATAACTTGAGTTTTTACTTTGATGAAAATACTCTTGATTATTTTGATAAGGGATTTACTCTAGAAAAGAAAATCGTTGACTGATTGAACAGTTTTTTGAAACTTATCAAAATTATTAATGGTGTTTGAGGAAGTGATGGATAGTGATTAAATTATATTTTAGAACAAGAGAAAGTATAAGTTAATATTTCATGAAAATTATAATATTTTTATATTAGTACTTATTCCATGGTCATTTCTATCATGATCACCTTCTTTCAATCCATACACTACAATTTAATATAGTGTGTAGAAGTTGATATTTCAAAATAAGGAAATATTTTTTTGTAAAATAACTCTATCACAAAGTTTTTACTCTTATTTAAAAGTCCTTGTGGTTGTGCATGGGTGAATCAATGTAATTTATATATATGTGCTTCCATTCTCATTTAAAAGTCCTCACGGTTATGCATAGATGAGACTCATATAAGAAAGGGATAAATACTCAAGTAGTTTCTAATCTCATTTAAAAGTCCTCACAGTTATGCATGGTTAGAAAAAACTTGACATTCATTTTTAAGCAATAACTAACCTCATTTAAAATTCCTAACTATTATGCACGGTTAGAAAGTGCTTAATATTTTTTTGGTATAATATTTAAAAGGAAGATTCACAAATTACTTCTCTATTAAAAATACCAAACTAATGTTATATAATAATATTTTCCCTAAACCATAATCCTATCATTTCTCTATAGTAGAGCTTGTTTCTAATAAATAAAATATTATGGTTTTTTTGAATAATTGGAATTTGCGATATATATTCCCCTCTTGATTTGATTTTACAATATTAATCAAAATTCATTACCATTTCAATTACTATTATTATTTTGATGATAACAAAAGGGGGAGAGAGGTTAAGATTTTGTTGATTGAGTGATAACCTTATTGATATTCGAGAGTGTTTTTATTATTTAAGAGTTATTTTGAAATTATTTTTGAAAAATCAATTTTCATTTTCAATTGCACGCATCTGTGTATGGGGAGTTTAATTATAGGGGAGCATCTAAATAGGTGGAGCTTGAACTCCTCGTACCAAACATATTTATTTAAACTCAGAATCTTAATATATGTTTGTTATCATCAAAAGGAAGAGATTGTAGAATACAATGGTTTATGATTATTGTTTGATGATAATAAACACACACACACATATATATATATATATATATATATATATATATTTGTCTATATGTATGTGTATGTGTGTGTATATATATTCGTTAAATGTGTTTGTTATTGTACTATTGCAGTTTCACATAATTAATGAATATTTGCACAATAAAATAATTGGACCATATTTTTATTTGGACAAATATTTTATTCAAACAGATATTTTATTCTAAATTCAAATAGTACACATTTAGCTTCCACTATATTTACATTTTAAAATACAATACAACTTTCATTATCACTCTCATATATATAACATTTCTATACACCCTCATGTACAATATCAACTCACTCACATTCAATCTTGATTTGCTATCTCCTTGCTCCAATCTGTATCCAGTCATCCACTATACCTGTCAAATAAACAACACAGTAAAATGAAAAAAGAAACAAACCAAAATTGAAAAAATAAAAGTATAATTGTGATTCAATATTGTCTTAGTTATTTGGGTTGTTTGTTTTCATATTTTAAACATGGACATTATATATATACACACACACACACACACACACACACACACACACATACATACATACATACATACATACATACACACACACACGGAAAACTTGTGATATGCATAATGTATCACTGTGAATATCACAAGGCCAAGACTCAATCCAATTTCATGGACAATTGCAAAGATCAAGCTCAAAGGCTCAACACAGTGCAATGTGCACAAGGTCAAGCCCAAGCCATCTCGGGCTCAACTTAGCTGCACTTATCATAAAACAAATATACAAGTGTGCATGTGTATGCAAAAGTAACGACCAGTGCATAAGCAAGCTACAAAAGAGATGCACATCAATGAACTCAAGGCAGTGACTTACTCAACACATCAGAATGTAGTATACTAGAGCACACAAGGATACGATCAAAGGAAAGACGGTATATCAGAAGCAACAAAAGAAAGGATTACAAAGCATCTAAAATTTCGCACATACATACATGTATGTATATACATGTACACAGTGAGGAAAGGTAGTGTTTAAGACAAGACTAGAAGGTCCAGATCAAAGTAGGATGCAAACATAGCAAGAATGCAAGAGTGCAGCAAAATAGAAGCTTAGGCACGAACATAGCAGTAGCGCGCAAGAAGACAGGTGCATGCAAAAGAAATACTTCCATGTACAAACCAGATCAGTCATGTTTGCACACAAACTACGTTCAAACAAGGATAATCAAGGAAGCACACAAGATATGTTCAAGAGCAACCTAGCAGTTCAACTTGAAATGAGTACAAGTGCAGATAAACAAACGTGGGCAAGCAAACATATGTCAAAGCATCGTACATAGCTGTACAGAACTCCAAGAAGCAGCTGTTCACGCATATATACATACATATGTATGTATATGCATGCAATACCAAGATACAACCAGAGTTTCGACATCATCGAAGCAGCAACCCAGATTAACAAGGATCAATTCACAAAATAGTTCAGACTTAAGGAAACAAGGTTCATAGCATCAGGCCACAGACAGTGAAGTAACAAGCATGTACATACACACAAGAATGGTACAGGTTTGAGAAACCAAGAAAAAACAGAACCAATACACTAATGTAAACAGTAAATAAGAGAAACAACAAGCATCCGATAATATCCGAACCCACCTATCAGAAATAGCAGTAGTCCATTGTTCAATAACAAAGCAACAAAGATTTCAAAATCATTACAAGAGCAGTTTTTGATCAAGTCAAAGCCATACATCATAAAATCCAGCCCAAGCTTAAATCGAACAAGAAATATATTCCAAGTATATTGAGAGATTTTATAATATATAGCAATATATTCGAATGAAGAACAAGTCAGAAACACATCAAGGCGTTCGATGAAATCCACGAGCGAAAGTAAAGTCTCAGAAAATTTCAAAATCAAATATACAAATAATAATATAGGAAATTGATTCCTATATAAATCTCATTATCATCATCGGAAATAATCATGATTGGAATTATAGAAAAATCACAAAGCAAGCCTAAAAATAAATCACTAACCAATTTATAACTCGAATCAAAGTCGAGAATGCTACAAATTGAAAAGTGCAAGAAATCATACCAAATATCAAATCAGAGAATACTCAATGAGAAAGTAGCCATAAACATAAATCACCCACCAATCGAACAAAGTGAGCATCAGAAGGGGAGAAGGGCGGTTCAAATGGAACTGCAAAGCAGCGGCTTTAATTCAATAAATCCTAAGTTAAAATTGCAAGCAAAAGTGTTCGTCTATGAAATGAATACGAGTTGAATAAGCAAAAGTAGGATAATCTTTCTTAATTTAATTGGGCCGATGTTTTTTTTACCGTGGGCTAAATATATTAGCATTTTAATTTAGATTTCAATTTACTTTACTTTGTATTTTATTTTTAACTTTGTAAAAACTCTAGTGTTTAACTAGGTACGAATTACGGGGTGTAGTTTGTGAATTCGCAACTTTGTGGCAGAGTTGTTATAAGGTTTTAAGCGTAGGGTTAGAATAAACAGGTAAGTGACAGTCGCAAGTTTATAGGGTCTACAAGCGGTCGTTTGTTTAATTCTAGTAGAAATCTTGGGGGCAACAGTAGGCGGTTTTGCCGAAACTAGGTAAATCTGTATGTCGTTTTTTATTTCTGCATTTACTTTGTTATTATCTGTGCTGCGATTTTTATTTATCTGTGAATTTTTTTATAAACCCTATTCACCCCCCCTCTAGGGTTAATTCGATCCTACGGTCATCAAACATCATGTGGCTGCTTACAGCAATGCCAGGACTATCTCTCAGACAATCACAAAGTAGACATATCCAGCGTTCATCTTACTCAAATATATTTAAAAAAACATATAACAACCATCCAAATCAAACATACACGACATATAAATATGGCATACCTTCGGTAACCGAGGTCATCACTCAGATAACCATGTAAAAGATAGGTACATGGTCCAACTCCATACTCTCAACGTCTCTAGCCATCCTCGATAGTGGTATCATTGATGTATATGGGGTTACACAACTTCATAAACTCCTGGTCTACGAATAATCCAAGAGATCAATAATAACATAATAATCATCTAGACTTTCAACCTCATAGGTAATCGACTTGACTCTCAGCCAATGAAAAAATCATACGATCTCTAACCCACTCAACTTTCATTATCATGGATAATCATCTAGACTATCAATCCTATGTGCTCTCAGCATCATAAATAACTATTTTGACATTGGTCTCAACAAATGATCTGATCGGCTATCAACCGTAAACACAATGATCTCCTATAGATGAATAAGTACGTGTCCTTAGCATCACATCAATAATAACCAGACAGGAAAATGAAAGCTCTCATCCTTCTCCCAGAGCCTTCCTCATACACTCTCAGTGCTACACCTATAGCCTAAGTTACCTAAACGGCCATCATACCCAATATCCATCAAGTACAAGACTACGCTATGCGATGGTCATGGCCCAGCAAGTTCCCCTAATGTAACAGACTGCTAGCCTGTATGACATAAGGACAGTGGTCTCAACCATGGCTTTCATCCATATGCATAAAAAGATGTATCACAGATTCAAGGAGCGACCCCTCAATCAGACTGCTAGGATGGATACTAGCCAATATGGTTTGCTTTTCCAGATAGTATAATACGAGCATACACACATATATATACACACACTTATAGCTCTCGGTCTGCTCACTCTTAGTTTGAATCACCATAACACAATACCCAGTATACTCGACCCTGTTAAAGTGAAATCTACTTGTAGAAAGTAATCGAACAAGTATCAGCTCAAGCTTCCCACACAACTTGGTGTTATTCGCTCATTTACTCAATGCTCATAAATTACACTCGCAATAATATTCTATATCATGAGACAAAAGAGTGTCGAAATAATATCACCAAATGTCTTTGAAACGACCCGTATTTTACGCATCGAAGAATCATAAAATTATTTTATTTAATTCATTTATGGTCATAAGATTCTAATATTATGGGATACCATTTTTAGGGATGTTACATGCATCTATGAATTTTCCCAATTTTCTATGTGACATTTTCCCCCTAGAGATCATTATTCAACTATAACTTTTGGTAGAAGCTGAATTAGATTCTCTAACCTATTTCATTGCTTTGAGATGCTGATTTTCCATTCTATAGAGTAGTAATATAGGAAAATTGGATAAGTGGTTACGAAGTTATAGTTATTTTAAGTTTTAAATCTACTGGCCAAATTTAGAGGGAGATTAATGGGCCGAATTAGCAAGCCCATTAGTCTAATCAGTTTTAGCTATAAATATAAGATGAAAGAGACCATTTGAAAGTTTATCTCCCATTTCAACTCAACCCAAAACCCTAACTCCTCTCTAATTCTCCATTCATCTCATTGGATTTCATCTTAAATCGTCTCTAATTGCAAATTAGAGGCTAGATCTTCAATTAGGAGCTTGATTTCATCATTTGGATTGCATCTTCATCCGATTTGATGCTGTTCAGATCGGATCTTCATTACATTTCATAGGTTTGGGAGATTTCGTGAGTGGTTATAATATCTTACTAGTCTATAATGAATTATATGATGAGTTAGGTGATTATAGGTTAGAATTATCAAATTAAATTGATTAGACTTAGGCAATTTCAGATTTAGAAATCCTATATTAACCTAATTAAACATGTAACTGGGATTAAATCATTGGCTAGTATCATTTGTGTATATTTAGATATGAAATTCTATGTGTTAGATTAGATCTATGTTATAATTATGATGGTAGATTGAATTGGATGATTTGTATGTTCATATTGCATGTCATTTGATGATTTGTTATGTTCGATTCGCTGTTTTGTTTGAACTACTTACTATGCTTGATTTGTATTCTAATATTGTACGTGTTTTGGAACTTAGCTTGGCGATCGGAGCATATTGGGCGCAAAGTTCGTCGGACTCGCACGAAACTTGGAGGATAGGCTCTAGAGCATGGTAGGAAGACACCTTGAAAATTTCAATAAAATTGAAGCAAAGTATTTAGATCACACTGATCTGATAGGCATGGATCGGTATAGATCCAAAATTAGCATGCCAATTGAAGTGAGGCCCACAAGAGAAAATAAGCATGGATTGTGGAGTTTCTCTATGAAGTTAGAAGGAGGATAGGCAAAGTATTGAAGATTGGATGGATCATCTTCTTTGGATTGGCTATGGTGCATAGAAGAGAAGCCCTGAAGGTTAAGAGGGATGGATAAGGGTTTATGGCATCTAGAGAAAGTTCACTAGAGGCTGGAAGAGAAATAGAGTCCATAATGGTTAAGTATTTGAATCGGCACCGATCCAATTGGATCGGATCGGTACCAATCCAAATTATTGGCTCTATTTGATGTGAGATCTGAGGTAGAGACTTTGGGGTTATTGTGGATCATGCTGAAGTTGTGACTCGCCGATTGCTTCTACGATTTGGAAGTTATAGCATGATGAAATTTCGGCTTTTCAGTCAGAGGCTCGGATAAGGAGTAGGATCGAAGAAGTTGATAGACAGCTCGTTATGGAATGAGGCTGTGGTATAATGGACTGGGTTGAGTGGCAGGACTCATGCTCGGAAATGGATTGGAGTTGTGAGAACACAATCGAGAACCGGGATTTCCATTAGTCTTTGGCAAGAGAGGATGGGGCAATACGAGTTATCATATATTCAAGGCTTTAGAAGATGATTGCTAGGTTTCGGTTGATGGATGTTATGATTGCTGCCGTTGTTATGTTTTCTATTTCTCTTGGGTAGGCTATCTTCTATAGGAATGCTCGAGAAGGGATTGGGAACAAGGTCTAAGGAAGAGGCTGGTTAGATTCTTCTGTTCTATTACATTATCCTATTGTCATTTATTTGAGTTACATATTATATCTTATTATTATATGCTAACTCTTTGGTGCAGGGACAGTTTTGTGACTGTCTAGTACTATATTTTCAATATAGCTTTTGATTCTCATTTATCGCTCACACTAGACTATTGTCTGACCCAAGGTTTTGTGTTTTCTCTTATCATCTTGGACACTCTTAAATAAGTAGACTAGATGATAGGTTTGGAGTCGCGGTTGGTGTATGAAGACAAGCTTAGAGAAACTATGATGTATTACTATATATTTGTAGTTTGCGCTATCTGTTTCTATGTACTCCGAGGGATGTAATGAGGAAATATTATACTGAGATATTATGCCATTTGTACCATAACTCATGATTTAGTGGAGATGTTATTCTTATTTGTTATGGCTCATTATATTTGTTGTATATTTTCTATATTATGTTTTATCCATGCACTGTGAGATATGCAACCGGTTTTCTGCTTTAAATTTCAACCCATGATGATTGTCCCATATCAATCTGGCATAGTTACAACGCTCATTTAGCTCACTGATGTGCGGGTGGTATGGGGTGGTCGTTGCATTTAGCATCAGAGCTTTAGTTATGAGTTAACCGAAGCAAGTTAAGAGTACGCGCTAAAGGACTGAGCATACTTGTTAATGAAGATATTATGCAATATAGTAATATTATATAGTACAGTATGCACTTAAGTACCAATACAGTTTTTCGTGGAATGAGGCTAATCATGCTTATTACAGATAAGCAAGAATCATAACACAAGGAATGCTACTAGGAAAACTCCTCTTCAGGAGTGGAAAAGGGAGCGAGATAGGGAGCTGCTACACCGGATTTCCAACCCATGTTCGGTGCAATGGTGGCTTCGCTAGTGAGAAGAGCCCAAACTACTCCTTGTGTAACTTTAGGTGGTCGTGCTCCTTTACAAGTGCCTAGGACTTACTTCGCCAAGCTTTGCAAGGATTATTCTACAAGTGCAAGAATGGATGAATACTTGTGAATGCATTTTTAAGGATGTGGGCGTGGAAGATGATATGAAGAGGAAGCTTGCTTCAAGACAGCTTCATGACCGAGCAATGAATTGGTGGAATGTTGTTACCATTGCTGCTCCAGAGGATAAGATTTCTTAGGATCAATTTAAGGTTAGATTTGAGGAGAAGTTCATTCCTATGGCTCTGAAGTCAGTGTTGTTCCAGAAGTTTGCTGGGTTGAAGCAAGGAAAGATGTATGTATCTAAGTATGTTGCAAAATTTGATGCTTTGTCGAAATATGGAATGTCTTTTATTGATACACCTTTGAAGAAAAATGAGAAGTTTATCACTGGATTGGATGACCACTTGGGAGAGAAGCTGGTGGACTACATTGAAGTTTCTTTTGAGAAGTTAGTTGAGAAAGCACTTAGACATGAGAGTCAATTCCCGAAGAATAGGACCGCTATTGTTGTTGTTGCTGAGAAAGAGGAACCAGAACCGAAACCACAACAAGGCAGTGGAGGTAATAAGAAATGGAATGAAAAGAGGAAGCAACAACAACACGAAAAAAGGGGTCAGAAAAAGAGCAAGAGTGAGATTGTTTGTCATAATTGTGAGGACAAAGGCCACTATGTCAAGGAATGCAAGGCTGTTAAGAAGTGCTTCAACTGTGATAAGCCTGGACATATTAAGAAGGATTGTCCAGAACCGCCTAAGGATAAACAGATTATGAAGGCATATGCTTTGGATGCAGTCCCAACTTTATCTTATGCTCCTACTGCTAAGGATAAGGGGAAAGGAGTCGTGGTGCGAGTATGCAGACTAGATTTGGAACTCGAGAAAGTAGACTGACCTTTGATTGTGACAACCATGTTAGAGGATGTACTAGTCTCTGTATGATTTATTGAGACTTAGTTTTATCGAGTCATGGATGTTCTTTTGCTTGTGATTGCTTCATTCTTAATTTTGATGGGTTCGAGATTATTTTGAGAATGGATAAGCTTAAGAGGTATGCAGCTGTTATGGATTGCGAGAAGCTTGAGGTAACAATTGGGAATGTGGAAGGGCGAACATAGCGATACGCTACTTACCAGAGGATGGGTTATTGGTCAGCTTTCTATATTTGCTTGAGATTCCACGGGAAGGATTGTCATCTGTGCCTATCGCTAGAGAGTACCCTAATGTCTTTAAGGAAGTGACAGGATTTCTGCCATATAGAGAGATTGAGTTTCGAATCGACTTAGTGGATGGAGTGAGACCCATAGTGATGCCATTGAGATATATGGCACCTAAAGAACAGAAAGAGTTAGGGTACAAGTGGATGATCTGCTGAAGAAGTATTCATAAGGAGAAGCATATACGAATGGGGTGCACCAGTTTTATTTGTGACTAAGGTAGATGGTTCTTTGAGCTTATGTGTGGATTATCGTAAGCTGAACGAGGTTACAAAGAAGAATAAGTATCTGCTTACATGGGTTGATGACTTTTTTGATCACTTGCATGGTGCAAAGGTATTTCTTAGATGGATTTAGCGACGGGATTTCAGCAGTTGAGAGTGGCTAAAGAAAGTGTGCCTATCACTGCATTCCGGACACCGTCGGTTTCTACGAGTGGTTGGTGATGCCTTTTGGGTTTACCAATGCTCCAGCATACTTTGTGGATCCTATGAATAGATTCTTTAGAGATCATTGAATAAATCTATGCTTGTGTTCATTGATGACATTCTTTTTTGCTCCAGAACTAAGGAAGAGCACAAGACGAACTTAAGGATTGCGCTAGAGATTTTGAGAAAGCACAAGTTCAGAGCTAAGTTCTCTAAGTGTCACTATAACGTCCCATATCTCGAGGCCCAAAGCTAAGTGCTACAAATGTTGCAGTCATATATAGAATATAACTTTGGTGACGAAATACGGTAATGTTGATGGTATCCACAATATCAGAAGCACACGAATATGAAATAAAATCGACATAGATTTCAAAACAGCTTTTCTGATCACATTCAAATTAATATTTCATATTCAATTACATAATCCCATAATGATTCTCGGGTTTTGATTAAATATATTTATTACAAATTATGCCAAGAGCGACATATGAAGATGCCCTCATAGATGATCAGAGTACTAGATAGATGGACATATCTGTCATAAATACATTACAGTGGAAATAATATTAAATAACTCCTACATAGCTACCTTTGCCTCCTGCACGTCTTTGGAAGCTTATTTGTCTAACCTACTAAACCTAAAAAAAATCCTTAACTCTCAATCTACTCAAATTTAATTGTAGCACCCGAGAGTTTAAGGAAAAAACATAAACTTTGAGTCAGACATAAAGCACGGTGAAAATAGTTTTATTACATCTTTGTTTACTGATATTAAGTGAGACCATGGCGCTTAGCGAAACGAGTTTTCCCTCACTAATATCCTTTAAAATTATATCTTTTGCAAATCCAAATCCTGCAATCAAACAGATCATAAAAAAATAGCAGTAACATGTACGCACATAAATAAGGTAATCAATGGACAATCTGTCCCAACAATATGGTTTCATTAGGCCGACTATTAACTATCGGCTGACTTGGGCATACCAAACATAATAAATATTCTAACTTCTGTTAGACACTAGATTGGACGATCTATCCTTAACTTACTTCTCCTATGGTCAACTGATAATCATGGTTTTGTGAACTCACCAGTAACCTATCTCTACTCTATGCATTCCTTTTTGTGTATAACATCACTTCAGTCTTACCAATGACATAGCCCTACACATTGAAATTTTGGACTTATATTAGCTAGGGGCTACTAGCTAAAGTATAGTGTACAACCCCACACTAGTCCTATCTTGTTTTCTAATATCTGGGACATAAGCTTAGAGCTAACTACCCTATTAAATTTTCCTTGAAAAAATTTCTTTGCAAACTGATTTAAGCCTTTTAAATCATACCTAAACAAAGAAAATATATCTTTTGCTTTACTCAAAATACTCATTCCATGATACATGCTATGCACAAAATAATGTTGATGGACTTAAAATCAATAGGGTTATTTAACCCTTTTGAAACATCTTAATACTTTAACCTTGAAAGCATTAGGCCAAAATGCCAAAATCTACCTTTTGAAATCAAGGCTTAAAACCATAAACATCCTCTTTTGAACCCATTAAAATATTCCTTTCGAAAGAATTAGGTTCACGTTATGAAATATGGAAGCATAGCTTCAAAACCAATTAAAGATATTCCTTTTAAAACCATAGTTTGAAAATAAAATAAAATACATAGCCCTTAAGGGAATTTAAGCGAAAGTTATTCTTTCAAAACACTTAGAGTGACGATGACATACTTCCGAATGTATATTTGGTTTTATAAACCAGCTTCAACCATGTTAAAAGGTATGAGAACAAAACCTAGCCTTTCACAAGTATGAGTTAAGAGAAAAGAAGCTTCAATGGTTGCGGAAGGGTATTGATTTGAAACCCTACCTTCCGAACTCATTGATTTAAAGAGTTATAAAAGCGGCATCTTACTAAGGCAAAGGTTTTAATGTAGCAAATAGGGTATCGAAGTAGTTCAAAAGCAGCAATCCTTTCAAAGATACTAAACCAAAGGCTGGTTTATAGATTCGAAATCTAAAAATACAACTTCATCCCTTATGAATGTATGCTTTCGACACCATTACTACCTTCCGCAAAAGTCCAATGCACTTCGTACAAATAGTTTGATACCATGTATATTGGTGTCGAATGAGTATGGAAGGGTTAGTGGCGGGTGTGCATGATGTCAGAAGCTAGCTGGGTTAAGTGTCGAAGATGTAATTTGAATAAAAACTACATTTTTGCTTATTAAAAAGGTACTTTTCACCTATCATCAATATATGTCAAACTCTTATTGGCTTAGAAAACCTTTTCTTCTCCCTTTATTATAATTACTACTGATTTCTCAATTAGAACATTTGAAAATAATTTAATACTTAATCCCTTCTCCTTATAAAACATTTAAAATGTTTAAGTCCTCTAAATTAAATAATTTATAAATCATAATTAGTTACATAGGAAAAATCTCCAAAAATCTTGGTAATTCACATTAATTACAATTTTAAACATATAAAAATTTAGACCCGAAAACATTATTTAATTCCTTAAATAATTTAAATCCGAAGTTTACTATTTTCTCTCTTAGAAAATTCATAGCAAATCCATAATTACTTAGAAAATTATGAAACTCAAAACCCACTTCTAAAATAATATTCTTGACAAAATATTAAACATGACTCATTTGGATGTTATATGATAGGTTTTCTAATCTAAGCATATCATAAAGTACAAATTAAATCATATAAATAATCATATACATATATCCATTTAATCTATCAAAACGTAGCATGATGCTTGCCAAAATAATTCGGATCTAACTTGAAACCGAAATCATTATCAAAAGTGAGATGTAAACGAATTATTCATCTTGTCTTTGTGTTAAGAAGTTTGAGATTGCCGTTAGATTGATTTCTTCAAGCTTTCTACTTGAAACCTAGCTTATCTTCCCTTTAATTCTTCTTAATGGTTGCCCGCCTAAGCATGATATTATTTTGGTTTAATTTGTGAATGTAGAATGAATGAGGGGTTGGAGAGAATGGAAGCATTTAGGTTATAGGAATAAGGCTCTTCCTATTTTAACCTTCTAATTTTCCTCTTCCTTATCTTAAGTTTTAATTACTAATATTAGTTCATTCATAAGGCATGGCTCCTCCCTAATTTACAAACATTAATCTACAAATCTTAATCCTTTAACTTTCTATATTGTTTTATCTAATTTACCTAATTAAATATTCTAAATAATGTTAACTAAAATTAGGGTCATTACAGACTCCCATTCTTAAAGAATTTCATCCTCGAAATTACGATAAAATACCCACAACAATCAAACATAAAGGTAAAACATACCATTAAACGCGTCGGGATAAGTATCCCTAATCTTGCTCTTCGTTTTCCAAGTACAGTCTCTCTCATCGTCACTCCACTAGATTTTAACTAATCTTCCTGTCTTGTTCTTTAGTCTCTTCTCATCTCTTGCAACTATACGAACTGGTTTTCTAACTATAATCATATCTAATCCACTACTAGATCTTCTAACACAATCGGTGTAATAGTAGTCTCTGGATCTCGAATACATGTAATGACCCGTCTTTCATTCCATAGAAAGATGTATCAATAATAATAAAGAAAGGGATAGAAAAGAGAAAAGATAGAGAAGAAAAAACTAAACAATATCAGAATCTCACAGCGGAACGAATAAAATATATTACATCACATAAGATATTACATAGTATCATATACATCAGAGTTATGAAGCCCATACAACACAAATTAGACAGTTATAAACACATGTCTATCATACAACTCAAGACATGACAGAGATATAGACACAGCGGAATCATTATATATCTACACGCTGAAGCTTCCTGCTCCAAATCTCCTCCAGAATTCGTCAAAGCTAACCTGAATCCCTTGGTTACCCGTCAAAATTTGAGTATCCAAGAGTTTAAATAAATAGAAAATAAACTCCGGGTCAGATATTGGTCTGGTGTGAGTAAACGGGTTAAAGTTGCTTATGTTTGAAAATCCTTTGAAAACAAAAGGTATCTCGTAAGACTTCCCGCACATAAACACGAAAAAGTTTTTACCTTACGATAACCAAACATTTGATAGGAAATCCAGTGATATTATAATAGGGTCTAGCGTTTTCAAATAAAATAGAAAATAGCCAAAATTGTTACATTAATTAAATTCCAGCATACTAACCATAAAGTGGATTATACAATCAAATCCGAGATCACTTATTGGAGATTGGATTACATACAATGGAAGGGCTACTGGGGTACCGCCCGTCACAGTACGTGGCCTAGATCAACATACCGACCTCCCGACCCCCTCAAAACAAAGCCGCAACCATCCCTTACTGGATAGTCCAGAACAAGACAACCCCGCAGTTTTTTCGAACCAACTGCCCACACAGCCGAATAAAAAGGGACATCTAGACAGGGGAAAATCTTTTCCTACTTGGGTGCTACCCACTTAGCCTTGCTGCACCTCCCCTATTTTAGCCATTCTCGGATGATGAGGCTTGAGGCTACGATTACCTTTATAGAACGCATCTAACTTAGAATGCTCATCGTCCTCCATTGACGATGTTTCGAAAACATTCAATCCATACAAGTTCATTCCGGGTGCAAACGAAACCGAAGGCATTATCTCGTTACACTCATTTTGGAATCACCCTCAGAGTTAACGGCAATAACCCTTGCACTCTGAAACTCCATCTCGATCTTCACTTTGAGATGTCACGACCTATCGTTTAACTTGGATCGATGTGGTTTTCGGATAATCAAATTTGATACCCGATCCCGGTCTCATCGAAATCCAAACATATCTTAAGGGCCAAGTTGTTTAAGGTTTAAATAATTCAATTCAATTCAATATTTGAATTCACACAGCATTCATCACAGATAAATATCACACATTTATCACCGATATATTCAATATCACATCACAGAATATCATAGATTATCAAACAACAGATATCAACCAATCTAGACACTCTACTCAAACAATCATCCACAAGCAAGAATTATTAATCCATATCATAATTTATTTAATAACTTACATTAAAATAATTACTTAAGAATTAATCACCTAACCCTAGTTAATCAAAAATTGATTAATTACAAACCTTTAATTAATTAATCACTCCTTTAAATACCCATCCTAATTAATCATCCTAGATTAATTATTCTTCAACTACATAAAGTAATTAACCTTTAATTAATTACACAAATTAATTATCTTTAACCCTTTGTAGTAATTAACCTTTAGTTACACTCATTAATTACATTAATTAATGATTCTTTGATTACTTTTATAAATTGAGTATTCTTATAATTAATTACATTTAATAATTAATCTTTAATTAATCACATTTATTAATCAACCTTGATTATTCTTATTCAGTAATTAACTATTCTTAATAACTTACATTACTTTAATTAACTTCTTAATTAATTATATTAATCCTTTAATTAATTACACCAAGTAATTAATCCTTAATTACTTCTACTAAGTAATTATCCTTTAATTACTTCCCATTAAGTAATTCCCTTTAATTAATTACATCTAGTAATTATACATTAATTCTTACACTAAGTAATTACACTTATTAATTTCATTAAGTAACTATACTTAATCAATCCTCAAATGATTATCTTTAATTAATTAACAAATTAATTAACTTAAATTAATCACATTCATTGTATTAATTACAAATAAGTAATTCGTCCCTTAATTACCTTATAACCAATTAATTAATCTTTAATTACAGATTAATTATTCTTTAACTATTAATTAATAAACCTTAATTATTAATTAATATCCCTTAATAACAAATTAATCAATCATTAATTACCAGTTACTTAATTCTTAATAACAGTTAATTAACCTTTGATTAATCTTTAATTATAGATTAATTATCTCTTAATTATTAATTAATAAAACCTAATTATTAATTAATAAAACCTAATTATTAATTAATAAAACATAATTAAGTACTTCTTAGTTACCAATTAATCAACCTCTAATTACTAAATTAATTTATTTCTAATTACAAATTAATTAATCTCTAATCATTAATTAATCAATCTTAATTCTTAATTCTTAATTAATAATCCTTAATTTTTCTTTAATTAAATTAATTAATGATACTTAAACTACTACATTAACTTTATAAAAAACTCAACTTATTAAAACCTCAGTTAACCTAAGATAAAATATTATCTTATTAATGGCTTAATTATCATTAACACCTTAAACATTTAACTTTAAAAATTATTTTCCTTTATTAAATCTTTTAATTAAGATTTAAAATAAGTTAAAATTAACTTAACAAATTCAAGTTAAACACGTATATAATTTTCTCAAATTAATTACTTAAAAACATTTATTTTTATAAAGAATAGAATTTTAAAAACAAGATTCATTTGAAATTTAAAACTTACTTTATTTAAATTTAAAGCTTGTTTTATAAAAACCTTTAAAACTTTTGAAAACTGTTTTTAAAATTTCTGCTTCGGGTCGAACCCGAATATCACTCGAGAGCCACTCCGAGTTTCTTTCTCCTTCCCCACTTTTTTTTTAAAAAAAAACTTAGTTAAATTTTAAGCTTAAAAACCTGGAACTCGAAACACTCTCGAACTACTCGAGTATAAACTCGAGTCACCAACCTAAACACACAAGCCTTTCTTCGAGTAAATTCCTGCCAAAACCACAAACACACCCAAAATCCACCGTGTACCCTGCACCATCCACGGCGAAGCTCCGACCATCGCCTATACTCCCCACACGTCGACGATCACCTACATCTTCGATCTTAACTCCCAAGTCATAAGCACAAGTCCACAATCGAAATCAAGCTATTCAGTTGAAAACTGGAACCAGAACCATCACCAGAATATGCCTCGAACTCACGTCTCCGATCACCTGGGCCACTGCAACCCCGTCTACATCTCCCCTAGCATTCCAACCTGTTATCCCCAAAATCCGATGCCACTCGGTCAACCAGAGATGCTGCATTGCTCCCATTTCCAGACTCGACCAAAATTTAGGTTTTAACCCTACTCTGATGATCTGCCGCCACCATGTTGGGCTAAAAAGCCACCTACCATTTTTGCCGACATCTCCGATCACCCACCTTGCTCCAGACCAAATTTCAAGACCTTACCACTCTCCAGTCGCCAGAAACAGACCACACATTTCTGGTCAAACCCCGATATCTCACTTGATACAATTCTAAAATTTTTGAATTTACTCTTAAAAATCATGATTTAAGACAAGGATTCAGGTTATAAAAGTAAAACAAAGGATTGTAGAGTTTGAATTTTAACATATATCTAAAGTTCTTACTGTCATTTTCTTTTCCACGTGATATTCAAACTTTTCTTACTTAATTATATTTTCAAAGCTTAGATTATGTATAAATAAACAAATCTTGTTTGAATTTCAAAACCTAACAGAGAGCAGATGAAAAGATTTTGAATTTTGATAAAACTTTAAACTCTGAACTATAAACAGAGGTACACTCAGGCAACCCAACATGCGTACTTCAATCAGATGCATATATACAGATTTTATTTTGAAAACTGAAGCTTTGAATTTTGAAAACTTGAATTACAGAAGAAAATGTTTTGAAACTTGAAAGTTTGCACTGGAAATCCTTGATCTTGTTTACTGGAAACTTGAATGCTTTAAGACTTTGATTTCAGGTTGCATTTGAAACTTGTTACAAGCTTTGATATAAAATGGTTACAGGGTTTTGAAAAATGCTTTGTAGGTTTGGTTTCAGATTTGAAAAATGTTTGCAGTGTTTTTGATTTTGGTTTGAGAAATGGTTTCAGGTTATTTCTAGTTTTAGAAATGAATTTCAGGTGAAGTTTACTTGTTTTGAAAATGAAAAGATAAGAAAAAAGAAATGAAGGAAGAAGGTGAATGTTTATGTAGTGTTTAATTATGATTTATTAAAATTAAAGAAAAAGAAAATAAAAAGGATGACACTTGTTCAAATGATTAACATTTGTAAATTTCATATTATAATCTCATTACACATGTTAACCACAAGCTTTGAAATTAACCACTTGTCATTATTCATTTTTATATTATTTTTAAAAGATTATAAAAGCTTTTATAATAAGTTTCCTAATTAATTAGTACATTTCTTAATTTATAAATGCTTTCTTAATTTTAAATAAATAAAATCCTTTCAAGAAAGTAGAACAAAAACCAATTATATTCTAAATAAAATCATATAAAATATATCTAATCCATTTTTAAATGATATATAAAACTTTTGTATTTATTTACTATTAAATAAATACTTTCTAAATTTGTATAATAAAATTATTTTAGGAAAATAATATTAAAAAGTCTTATTTTAAATAAAAACCTTATTTATATATTTTAAATCCAAAATATTTTTAAGATATATATTCTTTAAATTTGAATTTAAATCCAAATTTAAATTCAAATTCAATTTAAAATCCAACTTAAAAATCAACTCAAATATATATATATATATATATTTAAATAAACACATTATTAAATTTGTAAATAATTATTCTATTTAAAATCTATTTATATCTATATATGTAAACAACACATTATTATCATTGTTTGAAAAAGACAATTTTGCAAATTTTAGTTAATTTATAAAAGAGATTAACACATTTTAAACTTCCTTGAAATTCCGAGATATCACATTCCTCCCCCCTTAAAAAAATTTCGTCCTCGAAATTTAAAACAAAAGATGATCAAAAAGTTTCATTTATTTCAACAATCCAAGCGTACATATCAACCATACACTATCAACCAAACAACCAATTCTATCCAAACAAACAATTCTAGCTATCCAGACACAGATTCAGATAAGCTTTCCTAAAAACTATCCAGAGTTTCCCAGGTACAGACACTGGAATACTCGCTCTACTGAATCCAAACTAGCTACACTACTTAGCTTCTGAGCTCCTACTCATCTAGATCTACAATCTACACAAGATATCTGACCACAGTCAAGTCTAACTTAACTACCAAATCCTTCCAAACTACTGGTTCCATAACCAGTGATGGATCATAGACGTATTCCCTCAGAGATACGTGAAATACATTGAATCCCAGTCTTCCAAACTGGAAATTCAACCCTATAAGCCAAAACACTTATCTTTACAAAAACACAGAAAAATCCAATATACTTCAGAGCTAGCTTTCCAGTCTTACCAAATCTTACTGCTCCCTTTACCGGAGAAAACCTCACCCAAAATCCAAATCTCCAACTTCGAATTTCAGATTCCTTTGTCTCTTATCCACAAAACTCTTCAGACGACCCTGGGCTGCCTACATCCGTACTGATCAGCTCAACCTTCGCTGATGCCCCTTGAAACAAACTAGACCAAAAACAACTCAACAAAAAGATCCTCTCAAGATCTACCGATATCAAGAACACAAACCCTACTTCACAATTATCATTAGCTTCAAACTTACTTCTCCTATCCGGAAAAGACAAAACGGGTGTACTTGCCAATCTAGCCTTCAGATCGTGAAAAACTTCCTATAGAAGCGCTCTAATCCAAAACACTGCAACTCCGGTTGCTTCCACTCTAGAATAGCTGCCACCCTACTTCCGCTGCGCAACTCTGATCTGGAGCAGATGAGAATTCCGTCGATGAACACGAGTACAGACTTGATCAACATATCCCAAAAACCAGGTTTATTAGACCCATAAAGAGAAAATACAGAAGTTCCATGAAATGCTGAGATGCTTCACCAAAACCTCCTAGAAGACATCCTTCTACCTAGCTGAATTACCAGTAGCTCCAGGAACCAAGTTAATACGGAACTCAATCTCTAATGCGGACAAACCTCTGACTACTTCTACAAGTCCTACGTCCTCTACAGATGCCTCAATCCCATGCAAAATATGACCCAAGAGAATCACTTAAACTATCGTAAGTAACTTTTGCGATCCTATCCAGTTCAGTTCCAAAGACATGGTTCTCTCTTGACCAATCAGAACAGCTTATCTTCAATTAATCCATCGATGAAACGAGTCCACTATTCTGCTTCTGAACTCTATCTCTAGGACACTACTAAGCCAAAAGATCTTCCTGCTGGCACACAAAACACTTTTGAGCTACAATGCTACCATAGATGCCAAAAGACTTCTTATCCAAAGCTTCTTTGATTCTTAAAACCATATCACCCAATCCTACACAAAGCCTTGAGATGGGCAGACATCTCCTCAAGAAACTCGGGCCTCAAGCCAAACACAAACACCTTGTTGAAACTAAGTCTCATCACTGATGCAGACATACTTCCTTAAACATGCTTCAAAAGAAACACCTTCGGAAACATCCCTAGCCAGTGCGTCTAACCACGCGGTTGCTCCTTCCTGAAGTTGCCAGCATACCATCACTCGCTTCTGCTTGCCCAATAGATCCAAACTCTCGAAAATCCGCTCATACGAGGGCGATCAACTTACACTTCAATGATGGACTCTGAACCTTTTTATTTAAGTTTCCTTCAGAGATTGGTGAAATCCTTACACCACGGCGCAAAGCTCACTCGAGACGGTATTGGGTCTACAGCCCAGGCAGATACTCTTCCAACCTCAACACTCAGACTTCTTCCGTTGGTAGTCATGCTACACACACCACTACCCTTCCTACTTCTAGAACTTATATTGGAAAACCCGAACAGGTAACCCAACAAATCGGTAGAATATATATATATATATATATATATATATATATATATAACAAAATTACAAGTACGCTCTCTCAAGAAAGAAATCACTCCAAAGCTTAAGTATTCACTCAACCTAGCGCTCTGATACCAACTGTAATGACCCATCTTTCATTCCACAGAAAGACGTATCATTAATAAGAAAGAAAGAGATAGAAAAGAGAAAAGATAGAAAAGAAAAAACTAAACAATATCAAAATCTCACAGCGGAACGAATAAAATATATTGCATCACATATGATATTACATAGTAACATATACATCAGAGTTATACAGCTTATACAACACAAATTAGACAGTTATAAAGACCTGTATATCATACAACTCAAGACATCACAGAGATGCAGACACAACGGAATCATTATATATCTACACGCTGAAGCCTCTTGCCCCAGAATTCGTTAAAGCTAACCTGAATCCCTTGGCTACTCGTAAAAATTTGAGTACCCAAGAGTTTAAATAATCAAAAAATAAACTCCGGGTCAGACATGGGTCTGGTGTGAGTAAACGGGTTAAAGTTTCTTAACTTTGAAAATCCTTTGAAAACAAAAGGTATCTCGTAAGACTTCCCGCACATAAACACGGAAAAGGTTTTACCTTACGATAACCAAACATTTGATAGGAAATCCGACGATATTATAATAGGGTCTAGGGTTTTCAAATAAAATAGAAAATAGCCGAAATTGTTACATTAATTAAATTCCAGCGTACTAACCACAAAGTGGATTATACAATCAAATCTGAGATCACTTATTGGAGATTGGATTCCATACAATGGCAGGGCTACTGGGGTACCGCCCATCATAGTACGTGGCCTAGATCAATGTACCGAGGATCCCTCCCGACCCCCTGCAACACAAAGTCGAAACCATCCCTTACTGGATAGTCCCGAACAAGACAACCCCGTAGTTGTTTCGAACCAAATGTCCACACAGCCGAATAAAAAGGGACCTCTAGACAGGGGAAAATCTCGTCCTACTTGGGTGCTACCCACTTAGCCTTGCTGCACCTTCCCTGTTTTAGCCATTCCCGGTTGATGAGGCTTGAGGCTACGATTACCTTTATAGAACACATCTAACTTAGAATGCTCACCATCCTTCATTGACGATGTTCTGAAAACATTCAATCCATACAAGTTCGTTCCGGGTTCGAATGAAATCGAAGGGATTATCTCATTACGCTCATTTTGGAATCACCCTTGGGGTTAACGACAATAACCCTTGCACTCTGAAACTCCATCTCGATCTTCAC
Organism: Allium cepa; assembly: GCA_030765085.1. Lineage (NCBI taxonomy): Eukaryota > Viridiplantae > Streptophyta > Magnoliopsida > Asparagales > Amaryllidaceae > Allium > Allium cepa. The sequence continues at coordinate 253,143,315 of CM060928.1, forward strand.
TTTGAGATGTCACGACCTATCGTTTAATTTGGATCAATGTGGTTTTCGGATAATCAAATTTGATACCCGATCTCGGTCTCAACGAAATCCAAATGTATCTTGAAGGCCAAGTTGTTTAAGGTTTAAAAAATTCAATTCAATTCAATACTTGAATTCACATAGCATTCATCACAGATAAATGTCACACATTTATCACAGATATATTCAATATCACATCACAAAATATCATAGATTATCAAACAACAGATATCAACCAATCCAGACACTATACTCAAACAACCATCCACAAGCAAGAATTATTAATCCATATCATAATTTATTTAATAACTTAAATTAAATTAACTTCTTAAGAATTAATCACCAAACCCTGCTTAATCAACCATTAATTAGTTAGAAACCTTTAATTAATTAATCACTCCATTAAATACCTATCTTGATTAATCATCCTAGATTGATTATTCTTCAATTACATAAAGTAATTAGCCTTTAATTAATTTCACAAATTAATTATCTTTAACACTTTGCAGTAATTAACCTTTAATTACTCTCATTAATTACATTAATTAATGATTCTTTGATTACTTTTATAAATCGAGTATTCCTATAATTAATTACATTTAATTATTAATCTTTAATTAATCACATTTATTAATCAACCCTAATTAATCTTATTCAGTAATTAACTATTCTTAATAAATTACATTACTTTAATTAACTTCTTAATTAATTATATTAATCCTTAAATTAATTACACCAAGTAATTAATCCTTAATTACTCCTACTAAGTAATTATCCTTTGATTACTTCCCATTAAGTAATTCCCTTTAATTAATTATATCCAGTAATTATACTTTAATTACTTACACTAAGCAATTACACTTATTAATTTCATTAAGTAATTATACTTAATCAATACTCAAATGATTATCTTTAATTAATTAACAAATTAATTAACTTAACTTAATCACATTCATTGTATTAATTATAATTGGGTAATTCATCCCTTAATTACCTTATAACCAATTAATTAATCTTTAATTATAGATTAATTATTCTTTAACTATTAATTAATAAACCTTAATTATTAATTAATATCCCTTAATAACAAATTAATCAATCATTAATTACCAGTTAATTAATTCTTAATAACAGTTAATTAACCTTTAATTAATCTTTAATTATAGATTAATTATCTTTTAATTATTAATTAATAAAACCTAATTATTAATTAATAAAACTTAATTAAGTACTTCTTAATTACCAGTTAATCAACCTCTGTTACTAAATTAATTTATTACTAATTGCAAATTTATTAATCTCTAATCATTAATTAATCAATCTTAATTCTTAATTATTAATTAATAATCCTTAATTATTCGTTAATTAAATTAATTAATGGTACTTAAATTACTACATTAACTTTATAAAAAAACTCAACTTATTAGAACCTTAATTAACCTATGATAAAACACTATCTTATTAATGTCTTAATTATCATTAACATCTTAAACATTTAACTTTAAAAAATTATTTTCCTTTACTAAATCTTTTTAATTAAGATTTAAAATAAGTTAAAAATTAACTTAACAAATTCAAGTTAAACACTACATAATTTTCTCAAATTAATTAATTAAAAACATCTACTTTTATAAAGAATATATTTTTAAAACCAAGATTCATTTGAAATTTAAAACTTACTTTATTTAAATTTAAAGCTGTTTTATAAAAACCTTTAAAACTTTTGAAAACTGTTTTTAAAATTTCTGCTTCGGGTCGAATCCGAAAATCACTCGAGAGCCACTCCGAGTTTCTTTCTCCTTCCCCACTTTTTTTTAAAACTTAGTTAAATTTTAAGTTTAAAAACCTGGAACTCAAAACATTCTCAAACTACTCGAGTATAAACTCGAGTCACCAATACAAACACACGAGCCTTTCTTCGAGTCAATTCCTGCCCAAAATCACAGACACCTAAAATCCACCGTGCACCCTACACCATCCACGGCGAAGCTCCGACCATCGCCTATACTCCCCACACATCGACGATCGCATGCATCTTCGATCCTAACTCCCAAGTCATAAGCACAAGTCCACAATCGAAATCAAGCTATTCAATTGAAAACTGGAACCATAACCTTCACCAGAAAATACCTTGAACTCACGTCTTCGATCACCGGACCCACTGCAACCCCGTCTACAGCTCCCCTAGCATTCCAAGCTGTTATCCCCAAAATCTGATGCCACTCGATCAACCCGAGATACTGTATTGCTCCCATTTCCAGACTCGACCAAAATATGGGTTTTAACCCTACTCTGATGATTACCGCCACCATGGTGGACTAAAAAGCCACATACCATTTTTGCCGACATCCCTGATCACCCACCTTTCTCCAAACCAAATTTCGAGACATCACCACTCCCGAGTCGCCAGAAACTGTCCAAAACACATTTCTGGTCAAACCCCGGTATCTCACTTGATACAGTTCTATTTTTTTTTTGAATTTACTCTTAAAAATCATGACTTAAGACAAGGATTCAGGTTATAAAAGTAAAACAAAGGATTGTTGAGTTTGAATTTTAACATATATCTAAAGTTCTTACTGTCATTTTCTTTTCCATGTGATATTCAAACTTTTCTTACTTAATTATATTTTCAAGGCTTATATTAGGTTTAAACAAACAAATCTTGTTTGAATTTCAAAACCTGACAGAGAGCAGATGATAAGATTTTGAATTTTGATAAAACTTTAAACTCTGAACTATAAACAGAGGTATACTCAGGCAACCAAACATGCATACTTCAATTAGATGCATATATAGAGAGATTATACTTATATATACACATGCAAAGCACTCTTCATCATAGAAATTCACATGCAACAACATTCATTTTCTTAAGCTTTTCATGTAAATGTTTACTCACCAGTAAGAAGAAAGTCAGAGAGCTTGAAACAGATATTATTTTGAAAACTAAAGCTTTGAATTCTGAAAACTTGAATTGCAGAAGAAAATGTTTTGAAACTTAAAAGTTTGCATTGGAAATCCTTGAACTTGTTTACTGGAAACTTGATTGCTTTAAGACTTTGATTTCAGGTTGCATTTGAAACTTGTTACAGGCTTTGATATAAAATGGTTACAGGGTTTTGAAAAATGCTTTGCAGGTTTGGTTTCAAATTTGAAAAATGTTTGCAGTGTTTTTTATTTTGGTTTGAGAAATGATTTCAGGTTGTTTCTAGTTTTAGAAATGAATTTCAGGTGAAGTTTACTTGCTTTGAAAATGAAAAGATAAGAAAAAAGAAATGAAGGAAGAAGGTGAATGTTTATGTAGTGTTTAGTTATGATTTATTAAAATTAAAGAAAACGAAAATAAAAAGGATGACACTTGTTCAAATGATTAACATTTATCAATTTGATATTATAATCTCATTACGCATGTTAATAAAAAGCTTTAGAATTAACCACTTGTCATTATTCATTTTTATATTATTTTTAAAAGATTTTAAAAGCTTTTAAAATAAATTTCCTAATTAATTAGTACATTTTTTAATCTATACGTGCTTTCTTAATTTTAAATAAATAAAATCCCTTAAAGAAAGTAGAATAAAAACCAATTATATTCTAAATAAAATCATATAAAATATATCTAATCCATTTTTAAATGATAATATAAAACTTTTGTATTTATTTACTATTAAATAAATACTTTCTAAATTTATGTAATAAAATTCTTTTAGGAAAATAATATAAAACAAATCTTATTTTAAATAAAAACCTTATTCATATATTTTAAAGGGGGAATTAATTTAAAGGACAAAGATTTGTTTATTTTTTGCCTCAAGGACACGACCTCAATATTTTTACCACAAGGACAAACATCTTTTAAAAATTATTCATAAGGACAAACATTTTCCTAAATTATTCATAAGGACAACAAAATTGCTACCGTGCCAAAACTGATACCTAAAAACTGGTACCGATAACTAAAAACTGATACCTAAAAATTGCTATCAATAACTAAAATCCGATACCTACGAAAAGTTGTCCTTCAGAATAAAATATTGAAGGTCTGTCCTTGAGGATAAAAACTGTGAAATTTTGTCCTTGATAATAATTTCCTGTATTTTAAATCCAAAATATTTTTAAGATATATATTCTTTAAATTTAAATTTAAATCCAAATTTAAATTCAAATTCAATTTAAAATCCAACTTAAAAATCAACTCAAATATATATATATATTTAAATAAACACATTATTAAATTTGTAAATAATTATTCTATTTAAAATCTATTTATATCTATATATATAAACAACACATTATTATTATTGTTTGAAAAAAAATACAATTTTGCAAATTTTAATTAATTTATAAAAGAGATTATTACATTTTAAATTTCCTTGAAATTCCGAGATATCACAATACACTTCCTTAGATGAGAAATATGAAAAACGTTATGGACTCTTGCTAAACTATTCGACAACTCTACCCTATACACGAGTTTCCTGATCCTTGCTATAAAAGAAAATGGTCCAACGAATCTTGGTGCCGATTTTTCCGACTTTCCAAATTTTATCGCACCTTGCATCAGTGACACTTTTATTAAAACATGATCTCCAACTGAGAACTCTAAGTCTTTCCGTCTCCTATCCGTGTAACTCTTCTGTTTCGACCGAGCCTCCTTCATTCTAGCCTAAATTAACTCAATCTTTTCTGCAGCTTCTTTAACCAGACCCATACCCAGACCCAGAACTAATCTATCCTTGGTCTCTAATTAACAAACTAAAGATTTGCATGGCCCTCCATATATAGCTTCAAACGGTGTCATCCCCATACTAGTCTGATAACTGTTGTTATATGAAAACTCGATTAAGTGTAGATGATGTTTCCATGATCCTTCGAAATCTAGCACACAAGATCTTAGAAAATCCTTTATGACTTTGTTAACTCTCTCTGTTTTCCCATCCATCTGCATATGGTAAGCGGTACTCTTACTGAGCTTGGTACCTAAAGTATTCTGTGGACTCTTCTAGAACTCACCAGTGAATAAGGAATCTCTATCGCCTACTATACTACTAGGAATTCCATGCAGTTTAACTATATTCCTCAGGAATAACTTAGCTAAATCCGGTACTATTCTGGTCGACTTAACGGGTATAAAGTGTGCACTCTTAGTCAGTTTTTCCACTTAACCCAAATACTCTCATTAACTCTATTCGACCTTGGTAACCCATCTATGAAATCTATTAAGATAGAATCTCATTTCCAGACCGAAACATCCAAAGGATGAAGTAACCCACTTGATTTCTGATGTTCAACTTTTACCTGTTAACAGTTCAAAAACTGCCTCACCCATAAGCCTACATCTCTCTTCATACCGTCCTTGAAGAATTCCTTAAGATGTACCTCCTAGATGAATAGTGAACTTTGAACGATGACATTCTCTAAGAACTTCCTTCCTAATGTCTCCCACCTCGAAATACGTAGTCATCCTTTCTTCCTCAACCACTCATTTTGGTCGAGACTAAAATCTTTCAAGTCATTGCACTATGTTCCATTCCATAACATTCAGATCCGCTTGGCTAATAATGGATCTTCTTCTTGCTTAGAAGCAATCCTTTTGATCGTCATCACTCAAACTTCCAAACATGATAACGTTGCGGTTTCTTGACTAATCTAGCCTCGGATCTCTATTGTACTCCGCATGTAGTCAATGATTCTAAATATTTGCACTCGGCTATCATTGCCAATACTGCTTTTTGATGTTTTTTGCTAAATGCAGCTGCAACCTTATTTTCTTTTCTTGGTGTGTACTCAATACCAAAGTCGTATGCAGCTATAAACTCTAACCATCTTTGCTGTCTCATGTTCAACTCCTTTTGAGAGAATAAATATCATAGTGACTTATGATCCGTAAACAGCTCGAATCTTTCTCCCAAAATGTAATGTCTCCACACCTTCAATGCGAAAATTACCGCAGCAAATTCCAAATCATGAGTTGGATATCTAACTTCATGTGGCTTAGCTATCAAGAAGCATAGGCAACCACGTTACCTCTCTGCGTTAACACAGCTCTTAATCATGTTCCACATGCATCCATGCCTACGACTAAGTCCTGATTCCCCTCTGGAACAACTAACATAGGTGCATTAGTCAATACATGTTTCAACTTCTGGAATGCTTGCTCACATTTATCGGTTCCAAACATACTTCACCTCTTTCCTAGTTAACTTAGTCATCGGTGCTGCTATCTGCGAGAAATCTTTAATGAATCTCTGATAATATCCTGCTAACCCAAGAAAGCTCTTTATCTCAGTCACTGTTGTGGGTCTCTTCCACCTATGCACTGCCTCCATCTTAGCCGGATCTACTGACAATCCTTTCTTTGAGACTATATGACCAAGAAACTTCACTTTCTTCTTCCAAAAGTGACACTTCGAAAACCTTGCCTTCAACCGATGCTGCCTCAGTTTCTCAAGCATTATCCTAAGATGAACTTCATGATCCCTTTCATCCTTGGAATATATCAATATATCATCTATGAACATTAATACAAATCTGTCCAAATTCTCTCGGAAGATTTTATTCATTAAGTCCACGAAGAATGCTAGCGCATTAGTTAGTCCAAATGGCGTCACTAACCATTCGTATGATCCAAATCTGGCCCTCGACACCGTCAAAGGAATACTATCCTCTGCCACTCTAAGATGATGGAACCCTGTTAGCAAATCCAACTGAGAAAATACTTTGGCTCCATTCAATTGATCGAACAAATCGTCAATCCTAGGTAACAGATATTGGTTCTTTATCGACTTCTCATTCTGTTTACGATAATCGATGCACAACCTCAATGATCCGTCCGGTTTTTTAACAAATACTGCGGCTGTTCCTTAAGATAAACTGCTTGGTCTAATAAAATTATTACCTTCTGTATCCACCAACTGCACCTTTAGCTCCTTCATCTCAGTAGGTGCCATTCTACTTGGCGGTCTACTCACAGGTTCAACCCCTGGTACTAAATCTATCCGAAATTTAATGGCCCGTTTCGACGGTAATCCTACCATAGGCTTAAAGACATTTGCAAATTCTCTAACAACGAAAACTCGATTCAACTCGTCTTCTACATCCCTAGCATCCAACAAAGCATTAACCTCAAAACTAGGCTTTTCTATGGAGTATATAATTCGATCATTACAAGTAGGGTGTCTAAGTGATATTTTCCTATCGTGGTAAATATCCTAGCATCGTACTTACTTAACTAACCCATACCTAAAATAATTTCGAAACCTACGAAATCAAATACATGCAAACTGCAAGAAAATATATGAACTAATAATTCAAGCTCTGATTGGTCCCATCCCAAGAGTCGCAACCCTCCAATCGAATACGGAACCCTTAAGGATGTAACATATATAGGGTTCTAGGTTAAGCTTATCTACCAAACTATGAGATATAAATGAATGCGATGCATTGGTAACAAATAAAACTCTAACTGACATGCCATGAATCAAAAGTGTACCTCCCCACACAGCTTTTCCTTTCTCCCCTACTGTTGGTCTTGAGGTAGCTGGCTTCAATGAAAATACTTTGCCCTTTCCATCCTTGGTTGGTTCCTTCCACTGATTCTTATAATGTCTAATCTGATCACAGTTGAAGCATTTGATATTCTTCTTCCCAATCGCTTTCTTTCCATCTCCTAAATGTCATTCATTAGCGAAATGCCCTTTCTTATCACACTGGTACCAGATAACTTTTGTCTTTCCTTTCTTGCCAGCTCTACTCTTCTGATCTCCCTTCTTGTGGAAAAACATTCCCTTTTGTTTCTTCCCACCTTGAGTTTCCACTACTTTGTTACCATTAAAGAAAGCAGGCATCGCCACATTCCTCAAAGCCATTTCAACAACTACATTGCATGGGTCACTAATATGTGGTAAAGTTGCTTTAGCAAGCTCGAGTCTCAATCCACAGATGAACTTCTCATTCATTTTGATAGGTGTATCAACCGTAGCATATCTGTATCCCTATAATTCCTTAAATTTGGTAGCATACTCAAGCACCGTCATGTCTTCCTACACCAAAACTTCCTAAGCAAAGTAGACTTGGTGATCTCCGACATGAATCTTTCCTCAAACCTCCTTCTGAATTTCACCCAAAGTCATAGCCTCCTCGGCTGCTCCAATGGTACTGTTGTTCCACTAGTACAGTGATGCTCCTTGCAACTGTCTGTACGCCAATCTCTTTTTTGCTCATCGTTAAGTCTTAAATCAACAAAAATCATTTTTCAATGAAGCAACCAATTCTCCACTTTAGTTGCATCCTCAATTCTGATAAACAGCTTCCCCCCAAGCCTAGAGTAATCTCTGCTCAATACTACATATTTATTGACCACTAAAGCTTCTTGAATTCCTTCTCCAACATTTCCTCCAACTAATCCTGTAGCAGCTCCATCTTACATCATGTTGACGAAGAATTGATACATAGTTCTCATATCAACTTGTGGCGCTCCAGCACCCACATTAACAGCTTGTGCCCAAGTTGGATTCCTTCTAGTGTTTGGTCTGGCATTTCCATTAGTTATGGTGCTTCCCCCACCAAGGTTAACTCTTCTACTCCAAGCATCCATATCTTACTTTCTTAAAATCTGCATTTGAGTCTTTGTAAGATACAGAAGAATAGCCTAAGAAAGATGGAAAAATAGAGAAAGCGTATACTTATATATTGCAAATACAAGTACGTTACTATAACATTATCCCATAACTAATCTTTTCCCTAATTCTTTAGGATTATGTTTTCAAAAATCATTTCAAGTTAAAAAAATTAGAAGTTTTTATAAACCTATGCTCTAATACTAAGTTGTAACATCTCCTATCTCGAGGCCTAAAGATAAATGCAACAGATGTTGTAGTTATCTATAGCATTTAACCTTCGGTGATGAAATATGGTAGTGTTAATGGTTTCCATAATATCAGAAGCACATGAATATGAAATAAAATTGATAAAGATTTCTAGATAGCTTTTCTGATTACATATCAAATCAATATTTCATATTCAATTACATAATCCCAAAATGATTTCCAGGTTTTGATCAAATATTATTATTACAAATTATGCCAAGAGCGACATATGAAGATGCCTCCTTGGATGATCAGAGTACTAGATAGATAGATACATCTATCATAAATACATCATAGTGGAAATAATATTAAATGAATCCTACATAGCTATCTTTGCTTCCTACATGTCTTCGGAAGCTTATTCTTCCAACCTATTAAACCTAAAAATTCCTTAACTCTCAATCTACTCAAATTACATTTGAGCACCTGAGCGTTTAAGAGGAAAACATAAACTTCGAGTCAGACATAAAGCCTAGTGTGAATAGTTCTATTACATCTTGGTTTACTGATATTAAGTAAAACCACGCCCTTAGCCGAACGGGTTTCTCCTTACTAATATCCTTTTAAAATCGTATCTTTGGCAAATCAAAATCCTGCAATCAAAATGATCATAACAACAATAGCAATAACATATATGCATATAAATCAGGTAACCAATGGACTATTTGACCGAATAATATAGTTTGATCAAGATTATAATTAACCACTAACTGACTCAGGCCTACCAGACATAAAAAATATTCTAACTTCTCCTAGGGTCAATTGATCCTAATGGTTTTGCGGGCACACTAGTAACCATCTCTACTCTGTGTATTCCTTTCTGTGTATAACATCGTTTTAATCTTACCTATGACAAAACCCTACACACTAGAATTTCAGACTTATATTAGCTAGGGGTTACTAACTAAAGTATAGGGTGCCACCACACCAGTCCTATCTGGTTTTCTAATATTTGAGTCATAAGCTTAGGGCTAACCACCATATTAAATTTTTCTTGAAAACATTTCTTTACAAACCGATTTAAGCCTTTTTAACCATACATAAACAAGAGAAATATATTTTTTGCTTTACTCAAAATGCCCATGCCATGATATATGCTTTCCCCAAAATAGTGCCGATGGACTTAAAATCAGTAGGGTTATTTATCCCTTTTGAAACATCTTAGTACTTCAATCTTGAAAGCACTAGGCCGGAAGGCCAAAATCTACCTTTCGAAATCAAGACTTAAAACTGTAAATATCCTCTTTCGAAACCATTAAAATATTCCTTTCAAAAGCATTAGGTTCAAGTAAAGAAATATGGAAGCATGGCTTCGAAATCAATTAAGGGTATTTTTTCGAAACCACAGTTTGAAAACAAAACAAATTACATAGCCCTTAAGGGAATTCAGGCAAAAGCTATTCTTTCGAAACACATAGGGTGATGATTATACTTGGGTTTTAAAAAGCAGCTTCAATAATGTCGAAAGGTATGGGAACAACACCCACCCTTTTGCAAGTATAAGTTAAGAGAAAAGCAGCTTCATGGTTGTGGAAAGGTATCGATTCGAAACCCTACTCTCCGAACTTATTGATTTAAAGAGTTATAAAAGCGGCTCTTACTAAGGCGAAAGGTTTTAATGCAGCAGCTAGGGTATAGAAGGGGTTCAAAAGCGGCAACCCTCTCGAATATATTAAATCAAAGGCGGGATTATAGATTCAAAACCTGGAAATACAACTTCAGCCCTTACACATTTATACTTTAGACACCATTACTACTTTCCGCATAAATCGAATACACTTCATACCAATAGCTTAATACCATGTATATTGGTACCGCATGAGTGCAAAAGGGTTAGAGGCGGGTGTGTATGATGTCGGAAGCCAGCAGGGCTAAGTGTTGGAGATGTAATTTGAATGAAAACTGCATTTTTGCTTATTAGAGAAAGTACTTTTCACCTACCGTCAATATATGTCAAACTCTTATTGGCTTAGAAAACATTTTCTTCTTCCTTTATAAGAATTACTACCGATTTCTCGTTGGAACATTTGAAAATAATTTAAAACTTAAGCCCTTCTCCTTAATAAAACATTTAAGTCCTCTAACTTAAATAATTTATAAATCATAATTAATTACTTAGGAAAAATCTCCAAGAATAATGATAATTAACATTTATTACAATTTAAAACGTATAAAAATTTCAGACTCGAAAACATTATTTAATTGCGTTAAATAATTTAAATCTGAAATTAACCATTTTCTTCCTTAAAAAATTCATAGTAAATCCATAATTGGTTAGAAAATTATGAAACTCAAACCCTATTTCTAAAATAATATTCTTTACCATATATCAAAAACGTAACTCATTTGGATGTCATATAGTAGGTTTTCTAATCTAAACGTATCATAAAATACATATTAAATCATACAAATCATTAACAAGCACATACACACAGATATATATATATATATATATATGTCCACTTAATATATCAAAACATAGCATGATACTTGCCAAAATAATTCGAATCTAACTTTAAACCGAAATCATTATTAAAAGTGAGATGTAAACCAATTATTCACCTTGGCTTTGTGTTAAAAAAGTTGAGATTTGCCCTTAGATTGATTTGTTCAAGCTTTCTACTTGAATCCTAGCTTATCTTTCCTTAATTCTTCTTAAAGGTGACCCGCTTAAGCTTGATATTATTTTTATTTAATTTGTGAATGTAGAATGAATGAGGGAGTGGAGAGAATGGAAGGGTTTAGGGTATATGAATAAGGCTCTTCCTATTTTGCCCTTCTAATTTTCCTCCTTCTTATCTTAAGTTTTAATTACTTATATTAATTCATTCATAAGGCAAGGCTTCTCTTTAATTTGCAAATCTCAATCCCTTAACTTTATATATTATTTTATCTCATTTAGCTAATTAAATGTTCTAAATAATATTAACTAAAATTAGGGTCATTACAGTCACTTCTGGAAGGAAGAAGTGAGATTCTTAGGTCATGTCGTGCTAGGACAAGGAATAGTGGTGGATTACGCCAATATGGGATTGAAACCAGTCTTAGAATTCTACGGATGTAAGAATTTTCCAAGGATCGGCAGGATTTTATAGGCGTTTCATAAAGGACTTCTCAAAGATTATAGCACTATTAGCCAACTTGACCAAGAAGAATCGGACTTTTACTCAGGATGCTAGATGTGAGCTTGCATTTGTGGTTCTAAAGGAGAGATTGACGAGTGCACCTGTATTGGTTATTCCAAGTGGGAATGAAGAGATGATAGTACATACGGATGCTTGTGGTACTGGTCTTGGAGCTGTGTTGATGCAGAAAGGGAGTGTTGTCGCTTATGCTAGTCGACAACTGAAACCGCACGAAAGGAATTATCCAACACATGACTTGGAGTTAGTGGTGATTGTGTTTGCTTTAAAGATGTGGAGGCACTATTTGTTGGGAGAAAGATTTGAGCTCTTATGGACCATAAATCCTTGAAGTATCTTTTCTCTCGGAAGGATCTTAATCTTCGACAGCAACGGTGGTTAGATTTTTTGGCCTCTTATGACGTTGATATTTCCTACACTCCAGGAAAAGGTAATGTAGTGGTAGATGCACTAAGAAGAAGACATGCTGGATTAGGATTTATGTTTTTTGAATGGAAGCATGTGGAGTATATAGCTAGATTTGATTTCAGGCCACACTGTGAGCTTGAGCCTGAGATGTTGGCAAGTCTATCGATCAGACCTACTCTCATAGAAAGGATTGACATGAGTCAAAAGTAAGATGCTAAACTAGTAGAGATCATGGAAAAGATTGAGATGGGAGTGGAATCTGAAGATTTGAAGCAGTACAAGATTGACTGAGATGGTTGACTTCGTAAGGATAAGAGACTGATTGTTCCAGATGATGATGGATTACGAGATGAGATACTAAGGAAATGCCATCATTCCAGATTGGCCATTCATCCTGGTGGTAACAAGACTTATAAAGGCATGAAGAGGACTTACTATTGGGAAGGTATGAAGAAGGATGTTGGAAATTTTATCTCGAAGTGTATTAATTGCTAATCAGCGAAGGCTGAGCAGAAGAAGCCTAGTGGACTGTTACAACCACTAGATATTTTCGAATGGAAATAGGAACAGATATCTATGGATTTTATTGATGGATTGCCATGGACTAGAGCAAGATATGATAGAATTTGGGTAGTGATAGATCGACTAACCAAGAAAGCAAGATTCATACGTATCAAATCTACCAGAACAACATCCAAGTTAGAAGAATTATATGTTAAGTGGATTGTTCGATTCCACGGTGTGTTGAAGAGTATTGTAAGTGATAAAGACCCATTGTTTACCAGTGGATTCTGGAAGAGCTTACAAGAGATTTTGCGAACTGAGCTGCACTTGGGCTCAGCTTGTCACTCATAGACTGATTGCCAGACCGAGAGAGTTAGTTGGATTTTGGAAGATCTTCTTCGAGCTTGTGTTATAGATTTTGAAGGATCTTGGGAAGATCATTTGCATTTGGTAGAGTTTTCATATAACAACAGTTATCAGTCAATTATTGGCATGGTATTATATGAAGCATTATATAGACGACCTTGTAATTCACCTTCATGTTGGTGGAAAGTAGGTGAAAAATCGATACTTGGACCCGAAATGATTAGAGAGACGTCGGAGAAGATAGGGATCGTTTGACAATGAATGAGGACTACTCAAGACCGTTAGAAGAGTTTTGCATATAAGAAAAGAAGAGATTTGGAATTCTCAGTTGGAGACATGGTATTTGTAAGATTTCTCCTTTGAAGATTGTTATTCGATTTGGTAGGAAGGAAAAGTTAGCACCTAGATTTGTTGGACTATTTCCAATTATTGAGAGAATTGGAAAGTTGGCTTATAGAGTAGACCTACCTCCAAAGATGGCGGGTGTGCACAATGTTTTTCAGTTCTCCTATGTACAGAAATTTGTGCATGATTCGAGTATCGTGCTAGCATGGGATCAGTTAGAAGAAACACAGGTTGAGCCAGAAGTTTCACGACCTTGTACGCTGCTTCGAATCATTGGGAATCAGATGAAATGGCTTAGGAGAAAGGTAGTTAAGCTAATTAAGGTGCAATGGAGTGAGGATGATAATGATTGTACATGGAAGACTGAAAAGAGTATGAGGACGGCCTATCCAAAACTTATCAAGTAGTAAGACCCATATGTCTATCTACTTGCACTATTGTAATTTATACTATTAAAATCTCACATGCTAGGATAGGTTTTATGCTGTTGTTGATTTAGTTGTTTAATTGGATTATTAAGTGTTCGCAAGTGGCTAGTAGGCATGCGAGATAACATTGGTTCCTTATGTTTGTTTAGCTATTTCGGAGGCAAAATTCTTGAAGGGGGAGAATGTAACGACCCGTATTTTATGTATAAAAGGATCGTAAAATAATTTTATTTAATTCATTTGTATTTTTATGATTCTAATGCTTTGGGATATGGTTTTAAGGTATATTTTACACATCTATGATTTTTCCTGAATTTCTATGTGACCATTTTGCCTCTAGAGACCTTATTTCAGCTATAACTTCTAACAAAAGCCAAATTAGATGCTCTAACTTGTTTCATTGCTTTGAGATGGTGGTTTCGCATTCCATTAAGTGGTCATATAGGAAAAACGGATAAGTGGTTAGGAAGTTATAGCAGTTTTAAAATTTAAATTCTGCTGGCCAGAATTAGAAGGAGATTAATGGGCTGAATTAGCAAGTCCATTAGTCTAATCAGGTTTGGCTATAAATATGAGGTGAGAGAGACTATTTGAAAGTTTATCTCTTATTTTAAATAATCCCCAAACTCAAATCCTCTCTAATTCTTCATTCATCTCATTATTTTTCATCTCAAATTGTCTTTAATTGCAAATTAGAGGCTGGATCTTCAATTAGGAGCTTGATTTCATCATTTGGATTGCATCTTCATCCGATTTTTCGCTATTCGGACTGGATCTTCATCATATTTCATAGGTTTGGTAGATTTGATGAGTGGTTATGATATTTCACTAGTCTATAATGGATTATATGTTGTAGTTAGGTGATTATAGGTTAGAATTATCAAATTAAATTAATTAGACTTAGGTAATTACATATTTAGATACCCTAGATTAACCTAATTAAACATGTAATTGGGATTAGATCATTAGCTAATGTCTTTGTGTATATTTGGCTATAAAATTCTATGTGTTAGATTAGATTTATGCTAGAATTATGACGGTAGATTGAATTGAATGATTTCCATGTTCATACTAGATGTAATTGGATGATTTGCTACATTTCATTGCTGTTATGTTTGAATTGCTTACTATGATTGATTCGGTTGCATGTTTTAGGACTTAGATTGGTGTTTGGAGAATATCAGGAGCAAAGTTTGTCGAAATCACATGAAACTTAGAAGATAGGCTCTGGAACACGGAAAGAAGACACCTTGAAAATTTCACGACAAGTGAAGCTAATTATTTAGATCGACACCAATCTGATTGGATCGGATCGGTACCGATCGAAAATTATCGTGCAAATTGAAGTGAGATCCACATAGGAAAATGAGCATGGATTGTAGAGTTTCTCTATGAAGTTGGATCGGAGGATAGGCCAAGTGTTGAAAATTGGATGGATCATCTTCGATTGGACCGGCTATGGTGCATAGAAGAGAAGATCTGAAGGCTAAGAGGGATGGCTAAGGATTTATGGCATCTATAGGGAGTGCACTAGAGGCTGGAAGATAAATGGAATCCAAAATGGTTAAGTATTTGGATCGGCACCGATCCAATAGGATCGGATCAGTACCTATCCAAATTGTTGGCTCTATTGGATGTGAGATTTAGGGTGGAGACTCTAGGGTTATAGCAGATCATGTTGGAAGCTGTGGCTCGCTGATTGCTTCTACAGTTTGAAAGTTATAACATGATGAAGTTTCGGCTCTTCGGTCAAAGGCTCGGATTAGAAGTGGATCAAAGGAGTTGATAGACAGCTCGGGATGGAATGAGGCTGTGGTATAATGGACTGGGTTGAGTGGTAGGACTCATGCCCGTAAATGGATTGGAGTTACGAAAACTCTGAAGATTTGGAAGTTCCACGGAATCGTTGATAATTCGGAGTTTTCTAGTCGTGTAGAAGCAGGGGTATTATATGCGGGGGAACCCAAGGGCTGGTAGCACCAATCGTGTAACCTGGGCCGCTCCAAGAGGGTCTAGTGTCAGATGGTACAGAGGTACTATAGGAGACTACCATGCGGGGTTTTGTACCTAAAAGCATGGGGGAACACAATCGAAAATCAGGATTTCCATTAGTCTCCGGCACGTGAGGATGGGGCAATACTAGTTATCATATATTCAAGGCTTTAGAAGATGATAGGTAGAATTTTGTTGGTGGATGTTATGGTTGTTATTGTTGTCATGTTTGCTATTTCTCTTGGGTAGGCTATCATCTATAGGAATGCTAGAGAAAGGATTGGGAATAGGGTAACTGGAGGAGGCTGCTTAAATTATTCTATTCTGTTACAGTATCTTATTGTCGTTTATTTGGATGGCATGTTATATCTTATTATTATGTGCTAACTCTTTAGTTGCAGGGACATGTCACGTACGAGTTTTGTACTTGTCTAGTACCATATTTTCCAGTATAGCTTTTGATAGTCATTTACCGATCACACCAAACTATTGTCTAACCTAAGGTTTTTTGTTCCCTTTTATCATCTTGGATACTCTTAAATGGGTAGACTAGATGATAGGATTAGAGTCGCAGCTGGTGTACGAAGATAAGCATACAGAAGTTATGGCGTATTACTCTATATTTGTAGTTTCCATTGTCTATTAATATGTACTTTGAAGGATGTAGAGAGGAAATGTTGTACCGAGATATTATGACATTTGTACTATAACTCATAATTTAGTGGAGATGTTATTCTCATTTGTTATGGCTCACTATATTCTGTTGTTTATTTTCCATATTATATTTTATTCATGCGCTGTGAGATATGTAACAACTTTCTGCTTTAAATTTCAACCTCTGATGATCGTCTCATATTGGCCTGACATAGTTACATCACTCTTTTAGGTCATTAATGTGCAGGTGGTATAGGGCGGTCATCACAATCTCATAATAAATGGTATTACTTATCCATTTACTCGAATTCCTCACAATCTAGAATTTCACCCAGTATTATTCTCTACAAAAAGTCCAAATATTATAGGGGAAACATTGCTGAAAGCCCCATAGCAGACAGTACTATAACTTCGTTTATTCTAATTCCTCGTTACGCAGAAATATAAATCATTCAAAACACATAATACTACTATTTATTGATTTGGAAGGAGTTTTAAAATATATTTTTCCCAAAATCTTCAATACAATTCAGTATCCATATTCAATTGAAAGACAATTAAATTATAAAATTCTCATTCTTTCCTCAATATCGTTTACCGTTTCACAAATAAATATTTGCAAACCTTTCATTTAATTACAAGGAATAATTAAACTTCAACCTGTTCCAAATACCTTGAATTCCTTTTAATTTTTTTTTATACATTTTAAAATTCTGCTTTAATAATTGCAAATAATAATAAAAACAACTAAGTTTGATAGTTCATGATTTTTCTTTAACAACAAATTTAGATAATACTGCTTTTCCAATAAAAATTTCCAATTTGAAATAATTCGCAAAGCCATAAAATAGAATTCCAATACCAATACCACTTTTAACTTATAACATTTCCCAATGGTATAAAATAAAATTCGATTTTATGAGAACCGTTTAAATATTTTTGTAATCAACGATAAATGACTAAAAAAATAAATATTCGAAAAAATCACTTATTTAATCAAATCCCGTAAATCATCACTTTCCAAATAATTTTTATTCTCACGATCCTCAAAATTACCCCACTTTCATATTTTCTATTAATTACAACATTTTTGATACAAGGTAAGCAAATCATTCCAAAATTCACTATTTATTTCCAAAGTAATTTACTTTAAATCTTTACATTTTAATTCATTTACCTTATTTCCAATCAATTTCAAATGTTTTGTTCAACTTACACAATCATCAAATTCAACCAATATTGCACACAACATAATACAAAAATATATAAAGTTCAATTCACAATCGGAAAGAGTTCCATTTGCAAATTGATACTTCCAACCAATTCAAACAATCAACCAATTCTAAACTCATGTACCAATAATCATTCAACGACGATATACGAGATAAATACGCATCAAAAATATGATATAAACATAGATAAGAATTTTGAAACTCATCGAAATTTCGAGTGAAGACTTTACTGTCCTAAAAGCACTAGAAAAGTGACGCATTTTCATCTTCCTTCACAATTGTACGCGCGTCAAACTTTACCTATGCCAACAGCTTCACCACATACTATCGTGCTTGAGCTAACTATGTTGTGGCTTCCTCCAACATGAACCACCTTCATGCTAGGACATCGCCAACCACAACAAAGTTCATGCGCATTCTCCAAACTCACAACCATTGGCTATCGTGGCTTTAACTGCGTAACCGTTAGCCTCATCGATTGTGAATTCCCCAGGCCATACGTCATCGTGCCAGGTTGTAACATCCCGTAAATGGAGGCCAAAAGCTAGGCGCTACAGATGCTGCAGTCATCCATAGTATTAACTTATGGTGACAAAATACGGTAATGATAATGATATCCGTAATACCAGAAGCATTTGGATATGAACAAAATCATAGATTTCAAAAACAACAATTTATTGTTTACATTTCAAAACAATAATTCATATCCATGTTACATAATCCCTCAACGTTTCCCAGGCAATGATTAAATATATCATTTACAAAACACGCTAAGAGCAACATATGACGATGCCTCCTTGGTTGAATCAAAGAAGTATAGTCATATCTGAATTCAGTGGAAAAAATCCTAACAAAACAAAATTCCTAAATAGCTATCCGTCAGCCACATGCTCGTCTTTGGAAGCTTTATTTGCCAAAAGACTAAAACCTGAAAATCTTAACCCTTAACCCTTAGCCTACTCAAATTAAATTTGAGCATCCGAGAGTTTAAGGGGTAACAAAAACATCGAGTCAGACATAAATCCTGGTGTGAATAATTCAGTTACATCTCGGTTAATTGATATTAAGTGAGACCACGCTGCTTAGCAGAACGGGTTTCCCCTCACTAATATCCTTTTCAAAACATATATTTTGCAATTCTTTCCTACAATCAAAATGGTTAATCAAACTGATTATATCAAAATAGCAATATCCTTTATGCTAATAAATGGACTATCTGTCCGTAAAACATGTAATATGTAAACTATCTGCCACAATAGCAAGGTCCATTATGCTACAAATGGACTATCTATCCATACAACTGGGCTAACTGCCTACAAATTGAACTAACTGTCTGAATTATTTTCTTAAGGTTAACCACCCTATATCTTTTTTCTCTTAAAAACCTTTTCAAAATGATTTAACCTTTTAAATCATAGTCATACAAGGAAAATATATTCTTAGTTTCACTCTAAGCTATTTTGCCATGATATATATACTTTACTTAAAATAATGTTAATGAGATTTAATGAGGATTAAATATCCCTTCAAAACAAGTTAAAACATTTTTAACTTGAAAATAATTAGGCTACATTGCCTATTTGGTACATAAGAAACCTTTGTTTAAAAATCTTTAATCAATCCTTTCGAAACCCATGAAGCTAATCCCTTCGAAACTGTTGAAAGGCCCCTTCGAAACCATTAAATATTTCCCTTTGTAAGCATTGGAAAAATCATTCCTTTTTTTCTCCGAAAGCTTCAAAACATTAGACATCCCCTTTAAAACCTTTAACATATTGCCTTTCGAAAACATAAGAAAAACCTTTCCTTTCAACCCTTTCGAAACCCTGGGGAGTCATCCCTTTCAAAACCATTCATTAAAACCTTTCGAAATATTCAAAAATTAATCCTTTCAAGAGCACTTTGGGTTCAATTCAAAACATGCGGAAACCTTTAGAAACCATTCAAAATTTACCCCTTCGAAACCTTTGGAAAACGTCTCGGTCGAAACCATTTGGATTCTGCCTTTAAGTGGAGCAAAAGGATCAGAAACCCATTAAAGTCGAAGCATCTACTTCGAAACCATTTAAAACTATCTCTTTCAAAACCAATTTGGGTTTTACTTTCTTATAAAAAAAGGGTCTTGAAAACATTCATGTCGAAAGCATCTGTTCCGAAACCAGTTCTTAAGTGATAATGTCGAAACCATCCCTTCGAAAGCATTGGAGAGGTGGCCAGATTTTTAGAAAACAAAACAACACTTTCGAAACCATGTGGATCGAAAGGTAAAAAGGTGGCAGCCAAAAGGTTTTTGACTTAGTCGAAAGAAATTATTTAAAAATAGAGCCGCAACCCAATCGAAACGAGTTCCTTTAAATCATTTGACCTGGTTGAAAGCTGCTTAGTCGAAAGTCATTTAGTCGAGACCAAGCAGACAAATTTCTTTAATTTAAAAGCAAAGGACTGCCTTAACCCCATCGGAACCCTTGGTTTCGAATCCCTACCTTCCACCTACATTCAATTCACTATGTACCCGTAAACCGGTACCATGTGCATTGGTTTCAACTATGTTGGAAGCGAAGATAAGGAGGCGGAACCTGGTGTCGATTGTGTCGAAACAGTGTAAAACATGTAGCAAATAGATCTTTCCACCTAACTCGCCTTGCATGTCTAATTGTGACTGGTTGCCTCTTCCTTTACCAATAAAAAGTGCATCAATTTGTCAAAAGTGCTACCGACTTTCTAGGGTTAACAAATTAACATTTTCTTTAATAGAAAATTCATATAAATTCCACATAATTTCTGAAAATTCTAAAAATTGAAATCCATCTCCAAAATAATATTTTGGACCTTCATAAAAATTTTCAAGGCATTTGGATGTCATTTTATAGTGTTTTCACCTTAAAACATATCATAAAATCGGTATGAATATACATAATCATCAACATGTATATATAACCATTCCATTATTCAAAATCATGGCAAATCAATGCTAAATATTCGACATTCATCTAAAACCAAAAATACAATCAAAAATGAGATGTAAGTGTTGTTCACCTTGGCTTTAGAGAATAATGAGATTGAGATATGAATGGATTTGCTTCTACTTAAGATTCTTCCTAGCTTTTATTCCTCTTTTCCTTGTTAACGACAGCCGGCCTCTTTTAAAAAAAATTTGAGAATGAAATCAACGTGTATAGGGGAAACACAGCCTAAGGTAATGCATATAGGAATGGCCTCTTTCCTATTTTAGCCCTCCGCTATCTCAATCTAACACTAATTTTTATTCATTGTTAAATGGCACGGCTACCCCTAATTAAAATTGAATCTCAATCCCCTAATGAACATATTATTTTATTTTATTTAGCTAATTAAATATCATAAATAATATTACCAAAAATATGGGGTGTTACAGACTCCCCTCCTTAAAGAATTTCGTCCTCGAAATTACGAAAAGGTACACAACACAATCAAACAAGAAGGTAAAACATACCATCAAACAAGTCAGGATAATTATCTCTAATCCTGCTCTCAATCTCCCAAGTATAGTCCTTGTCATCGTCGCTCCACTGGACTTTAGTGAATCTGGCCGTCTTGGTTCTAAGCCTCTTCTCATCTCTCACAAAAATATAGATAGGCTTCCTTACTATAGTCAAATTCGGTTCTACCACTAAATCATCTAGCACAGTCGGTGCAATAGTAATATCTGAGCCTCTAACACACTTTCTTAGGTGAGAAAGATGAAATACATCATGGACTCCTGCTAAACTACTCGGTGCTAACTTTCCTGATCTTCCAAATCTGATCACACTCTTCATCGGTGATACTGACGAAAAACTGATCTCCAATTGAGAACTCTAAGTCTTTCCATCTCTTATCTACATAACTCTTTTGCCTAGACTGAGCCTCCTTCATTCTAGCCCGAATGACCTCGATCTTTTCTGCAGCTTCCCTGATCAAATCTGGAACAAGAACCAACCTATCCCTAGTCTCCAACCAAGATACGGGAGATTTGCATGGCCTTCCATACAAAGCTTCAAACATGCCATCCCAATACTAGTCTGATAACTGTTGTTATATAAAAACTAGACTAAATGCAGATGGTCCTCCCATGATCCCCCGAAATCTAGAACACAAGCTCTCAACAAATCTTCCAAGATTTGTTGACTCTTTCCATTGTCCATCTGTCTGCAGATGGTAAGCGGTACTCATCTTGAGCTTGGTTTCCAAAACTTCCTGCAGACTCTTCCAGCACTCGCTAGTGAACAAAGAATCTCTATCACTAATTATGCTACTAGGAATTCCATGCAGTTTAATCACATTTTTCACAAACAAATTTCCAAAATAGGTGTTATTCTGGTTGACTTAACTGGAATGAAATGGGCACTCTTGGTCAATCTATCCACTGTGATCCATATACTAACATTTTCTCTATCGACCTTAGCAATAAGTCAATGAAATCCATGGAGATAGAAGCCCATTTCCATATCGGAACATCTAACGGCTGAAGTAACCCACTTGGTTTCTAGTGTTCGGCCTTTGCCTGTTGGCAAATCGTGCACTGCTTTACACACAAACCAATATCCCGCTTCATACCTTCCTAGAAGAAATTCCTCTTCATATCCTGATACATTTTAATGCCTCCTGGGTGAATAGAGAATTTCGAACGATGGCATTCCTCTAAGAATTCTTTCCTTATGTTTCCCACATTTGGAACACATAATCTCCCTTTCTTTCTCAACCTCCCATTCTGGTCAAGACTAAATCTTTCAAATCATCGTTCATGGTTCCATATCTTAGCTTCCTGATCCGTTCAGCTAATACCAGATTCTCTCCCTGTTTAGAAGCAATCCTCTCGATCATCACCGGTGTGACGACCCGGAATTTTTAACAATTTAAATTGGAATAGTTAATTGATTTTAAAATATTTAAAAGTTAATTTTAACTTGAATTCCAGATTTCAATATTTACTTGATAATTAAATTATTGAATTATATAGTTTAAATATTGAATCATATAATTTGAAATTGGGTAAAACGATGAATGTGGGATTTCTAAGCCTGTTTAAAATAATTTGAAGGCTTATAAAATTTATATTGATAGCACTGAAGGTAGTGAAAGTTTTGAAATTTAATTTAAAGGTAATTTGTTCAATTTTAATAATATACCGTTTAAATTGGAATTTAAAAATAGCCTTTCGAGGCACAGTCTCGGAATTCGACGAAACTAGTTCCATTGGATCCGTAATAGTTAGTTATTATCGGATTTCAATTTTCATAGCAATCAGAGTTGTCGTTTGACCCTGGCAGCTCGAAACGCATAGAACTATTTTAATCGATTTAATTTAAAATCGATCGTTTATTTCTATAACTCGCGCATATGATCGAATTAGCCTTCGAAACCCGTTCCATTGTGTTCGGAACGTCGGTAAACCCTTATAATCGCCTAGCGACATTCGTTAAGAGAAGTTCAAAATTTTAATTTGGCGATTAACGAGACATTTTGAAGTTTTGTAATATAATAAATTTAAAAGTCAACTAGCAAGATATTTTCTTGTACCAAGCGTATTCAGGAAGCCAATGCCCCAAACTCTATAATTTATTCTCGTCCCTTCTCTATCTTGGAATAACAGATCGAAAAAAAAAGCCGAAGCCGTTAGTAGAAAGGGGAAACAAAAGAAAAATTGAAATCGTTTTAACATTAAAAAAAATGGCCATAGCCTTCGGGACCAAGTCGAGGTGCATCCGTGTCCAGTATTTCTCGAGTCGAGTTCAGAGCATCTCGAGAAACTAGGGTTTCAATTTTTTTTGGGTGTTGGGAGGCGAGACTACTCGAGGCGAGGGTGCGAAGGTGGATTCGTGATCAGAGGACGTAGGCGCACGTGTGGTCAAGATTTAGGGATGTGTGGTGGCGTTATGGAGTTCGCGACAATAGCAGGTCGAGGGGAAATCGTGATGTCGCATTTTGATTGGGAGTCGCGGCCGTGTTGTGGTGGTGTGCGTTCGATTAGGGGGCCGAGAGAATTTTGCAAGCTCGTTTTCGAGCCACCACAAATCGCAAGCATAGAAGACGGCACGAGCTAGGGTTTTGCGAGCAAGGGCGGCGATCTGGGGCGAGTCGCGCAAGGCGCGAGCAAGGGCGGCGATCTGGGGCGAGTCGGGCAAGGCGCGAGCGATTCGCGGAGGTCGCGAGGTCACCGGAAGGTCACGGCAAAGGCAGAGATCGACGAGGCTAGGATATCGACTTGTGTTTGATGGTTTGGCATCTGCAGTTGCAATTTCTTTAGGGTATGGCTTCTTTCCCTTTGTTTATCCACTCGGCTTTGAAAAAAAAAGAACAGTAGAAATATTTATGTTGTTTACTGAAAGAAGAAAATAAATAACTAAATATTACAATAAAGTTTAAAAATTCTTGTTTTATTTTATTTTAATACCTATATATATAGTTTTGAAAATAAAAGTATAGGAATTTTATAAATGTTGAAGTGTATATATAAAATTAGACTTTTGAAATCTATAGATTATTATTATTATATAGGTACAAGTAGTTTCATAGGAAAATAAACTTATCCAAAGAAATAATATTTTATTAAAGGAAAATTGATTTAAATAAACAATTAACTAAGTAAACTTATCCAAAGAAATTGTTCAATAAGTTTAAATATTAATAGATCATCCATTGTTTATCCAAGGTCAATGATCGTGAAGGACAGGTCTTAAAGGAAATGGGCTGCAAACAATAAAGGTGAGTAAATCTCACTATGTTGGATTTTAATTTAAATTTAAATAGTTAAATTTTAATAGTTGGTTGAATGATTAAATTGATTTGATGTGCACTGATGATGATGTGGCTTTGGTTTTGATTGGTGCTCGAGTTAACTGCAGTTTGACTCGAAGTATTTGGATTTAAAATTGTTTAAAACTTAAATCGTAAATAAGGAGCTTAATGATTGGTGATTCGTTGAAATAGTAGGGTAATTGAAATGGATAATTTATTAATTAAATTAATTAATAAATCGAGTTGATAAATTAGTAAGTAAAGGTTTGAATTCATTAAGGTTTAAGTTAATTTAGTCGAATTAATTTAGAAAAACCAAGAGATGGTTTGATAGAAATTTCTTAATGGTATTAATAAAATATAATTACTTGGTGAAATTAATCAAGAGATTAATTAAGATGATTAATAAAGGAGTGATTGATTTATTTAATGAAGTAACTAAAAGAATAGTTAATTACGGTTTGGAATTAATTAAAAATGATTAAATATTGTGGTTTAATTAAGATAAATAAATCTGATTTGGATAAATTAAAATAAAATTGGAAATCCTTAACCTGTGTGATTAAAGATGTAATCAAAGATTGATAAATTAAGATTAATTAATCCATGATCAATGACTTACGAGAAATTAATTAATATAAGTAATTAAGGATAAATGAAATTAATATAGTTAATTAATTTATGAGGTAATTAAAGATTTCTTGTTGATTTTGGTTAAAAATAATTAACATTGTGAAATGGATTAAAGTTAAATTCTTGTATAAAATTGAAGGAAAATTAATCCAGGGTGATTAATTAAAATGAAAATGATAGGATGGTGAATTAATTGATTAGAAATCAATTAATGTTTAATGGAGAATTCTAAGTGGATGAGATTAGTAATTCAATCAGGATTAATTTAATTCAATTAGAATAAATTGAATCGATTTGTGTGATTAAGCCTTGCTTATGGATGATTGAATGATATTGGGTGTTTTGAATGGGTTGATACCTCTGATATGAAATGTTGTGTATTTCATTTGGATAACTTGGGTTTGGATGACATGAGAATCGAAGAGGCCGGATTCGGGAATTGGGAAATACCCGGAACTACTTCGAATTTTTATAAATTGATATGTGGGATTAACAA
Organism: Allium cepa; assembly: GCA_030765085.1. Taxonomy (NCBI): domain Eukaryota; kingdom Viridiplantae; phylum Streptophyta; class Magnoliopsida; order Asparagales; family Amaryllidaceae; genus Allium; species Allium cepa. The sequence goes on from CM060928.1 coordinate 253,169,160, forward strand.
GTTGGAATGAAACATTTTTAAGTGAATCAGACTATTTGATCGAAATGTTGGCACTTAGGAAACTTATGTGTGAAATAAATTATGTCTATGACATATTGTGGATTCTTAATATTGATTTGAGTTACCCCGGGTTTTTATATAAGTTGTTTGCTTTGGTATTCCATGTTAGTTGAGATCACTCACGCTGGTTTCCAGCCTGACCCGGGTGTTACTTTGGTGTAATGCTCGGGTCAGACCGAGTATTACAGAATTTCAGGTAGGGCGTTCTGGAGCTCAGGAGGCTAATTGGAAGGCAAGTACGTATAGAGTGTTTCCGCTGTAATTATATTATTGTTAATCTAATATATAATTATTGTATATATTCAGTGTCAGTGTATATGTGAAACTCTGATGTATATTAAATGTAATCGATAGATATAGTATTCTTTTGTAAACTGTTATTATTTATTATTATATTTTATCCGCTGCGAATGTGAGTTGTTGATTATTTCTGTTCTTCTTCTTCTATCTCTTTATTTTTTTCCATAACTATCTGGAATTTTTCGGGTTCGAAAATTTCGGGTCGTTACATTTGGTATCTGAGTTGAAAGATTAAGCGAGAACCTTGGCTCTGGTGGGGATTACTCATTTAATAGAGTCTGTAGTACTCTAGAACGAGTTAAGAATATATATATATATATATATATATGAGATCGTACTTGTTATTTTCTTATATAAAGATTTTAAATGATTTTATATAAATATATTTTGATATATAAAGCAATATTTCCTTCTAATAAATATTAAAGCGATTGGTTGCTAAATTTATTGAAATGAAAACTAAGAAGTAATATAATACAACCAAAGTGAAATCCTGAATTGGAATTAAATTAAGTAAAAATGAAAATACAACCAAATCAAAATTTAATTAATTGAAAATGAAATTCTAAAATTAGAATTCAGGAATTAAATTATTTAAAAGCTTTAAATAAAGGTAAGTTTGAAATGAGACTTATTGCAAACAATGGGTTGTTTGGAAATTGATTTGAATTTAAAACCAAAGGTGGTTTAAAATTTTAAAACATGGCTGGGAGGGCCAAGAAATAAATATGTATATATGGATATACATGATATTAAAGATAATTTGAAATAAACTCTAAGAGGTTGAGTTTTGATTTTTTTTCTGAAGTGTGATGTAAAAACCCTAAGTGATATAAGTTTTGAACTTGTAAGAGGGAAAGAATTTTGAAGTTTGAAGCGGGAATTCAAATTTAGTAAGGTTGATTGGATTAAGTAAATTGGAATTTAACTTTGGGAAAGTTAAATAAGTGTAGAAAAAGCAACCAGAATTGGAAATTTCAAGATGAAATTGGAATCTAACTTGGAAAGTTAAATGGTTGATTTGAATTTAGAATTTGTGTGATCTCAAAACGGGTTTGGGATTTAAAATTTGAAAATAGATGGGCGTTTTAAAATAAATTGGATGATATCATCCTATTGTTAATAAAAATCTTTAAATTGAGAATGGTAGTGTATAAATAAAATAAATTTGAATAATTAAGTTTGTAAAATATACTTGTTTAAGAACTGGCTTCGAACTGGAAGATAAAATTGAATAATAAATTAAAATTTTAAAATAAAATTGTATTGAACTCTTATTTGAACCTTGAAATACATAAGTCAAGATAATTTAAAATGGAATTTTGAGAATTGAACTCAGAAATTAAATTGATTAAAAACTTTTAATAAAAGTTTATTTGGTTTAAAGAGTTAAACCAACCTTTGAGAATTTAACTCGAATTTACATAATTCGAGATAGTTTAAATTCAAGATTGAAATTGAATTAGTTCAAAATTGAATTTGGTTTAAATTGGGAAAGGAATCAAGATTGATTCAACTTGAATTGGAGATTAATCAAGTCCAATGGAATTTGGAGTTATTTGAATTGGAATTGGGTCAATTTAAATGAAAATTTAAATTGAATTGTTGGGAAAGTGAACAGTTTGACTCTTGACTATTTTCAATATAAATTGTTTTAATAGAAACTTATTTTTCTAAGCTATTAAATATATACAACCTTTCTTTTTAAAAGCTAACTTATTATATATTTGTTTTACCATTATTTTTGGAGCTATTTAAACATTTTTCAATTGTTTCCTAAACTAATTACTATTTTTCAACTATTTTACAAACTAATTTCTATTTTACAAATATTTTGCAATTATTTAAAATTTCTAAAACTATTTAGCTGTTTCTCAACTATTTTACAGTTAGTTACCTATTTTATAGCTATTTTGCAAACTAATAATTATTTTTCAACTACTTATTTATTTTTAAAAAAAAATTCAAGCTATTTTCTAAATATGAAATGGTCGGAGTTCAAACTGTTATTGATTAAATACCTAACTGAGATAAGAATTGAAGGAATAATCCAAATGGGGATTAAGGAAATTGTGAGTAAGTGGATAGAATCTAAAGGAAATGTGAATAAAAAGAGAAATTTATTTGGCTAATAGTCAATGAAGTTAAATAAGTAGGATGTACGTATATTATTCTATTCGCATAATGGTTTGATCCAGATTCGAGCACAGAATTTCGAGATAGTTTATCGATCCGAGTTGGGATTTTTCACTCGATTTTCGACAGCGAACTTGGATATGGATTGTTGATTGGTTCTGCATATTCTCTATCATAGTTATGGCTATGCAAGGAGAATGACAGTTTCTAATCAAGAAATCGGATCTGTGTCCGCACTAGGAAGTCGGGTGGATGATACTAGTTCGGAAGTGAAATTGTGTGATCGAGTGAGCGATCAGATTGGTATAGCGTACGAATGATAAGTGTACATCGTGCGGATTTGAATGAAATTGGTAAAGGAGTAATCAAATTTGAATATTTGATTTTGAACAGATGAAGCTATATATCTTTGTTATATGAGATAAAACTCCCCTTGATAAATATATAGCCAGAAGAAAATACTTTTGAAAGTGTTTGAAGTATAAAAGGGTTTTATACAAGTTTGAAATGATCCAAAGTTTTAAAAATCATATATATCTGAATATATGTATAAAGGATCTTATGAGGATTTTGGGAAAAGTTTTGAGAACCTTTGGATTTGGAAAGGCTTTTGATTTTTGGGTAAAATCAATTGAGAATTTGGAAAGCCTAGTTTGAGAATTATCGATTTTGGAATAATCGATTTTGTATAAATGAGCTTTGTATGGGATCATACTAGGTGTATGATTTGAAGATACTATTTGTATAGTATAAAATGTTTTGATGATGGCTCTGGGGGAAAAGGCGCTCCCTTGAAATGAACTTCTCAGGAGTGCCACCGGGTGGTGCTGCCTTGATCCCCAAGGGGGTTCTAAAGTTGATCCTATGAGAAGTCCGGACAAAACTAGCTCCTGAGGATTATTGGGTAGCGAAAGTCGAGGGTGCTGATGCCTACAGGGGCGTTTGGGTTATGCTGTGACGACAGTGTAACTCGATGTCGCTGCGATCTACTGTGGGGACCATAGCGAAATCGTGTGGAGAATGAGGGCCAACAGTCTACACTTGATTTTGCCGGGAAGGCAATGCAACATCGGTAGACTGCGATCTATGGTCAAGTGGAGTGGAGAAGTTTCATTCTTTTGGTAGCGAAATTCGATGGCTCTGATGCCTACAGTTATATGGGTTTTTGCTGTGATAGCTACGTAACCCCAGTTGTAGCTGCGACCTGTCGTGGGTTCCATGGTGTAATCGAGGGGCGCGGAGGCCTACAGTTATCTATGGATTTTGTCGGGATGACAACGTAACCATCGGGTTAACTGCGACCATGGATGGGGGTGATGATTTCCAGAGCATTCTCACCAAAGATATTTCCTCTATTTTCAAAAACTGTTTTCTATATTTTCAATAAAATTATTTTTCAAGTATTTTCACTGGATGTTGAAAACGGGTTTGCCAAGTACTTATAGATTTTCAGTTCTACGTCTGATCAATGTATAACTGAATTTCTATGAGAACAACGATGGACTGGTTGAGACATCGAGTTATAAAAGTATTTTTATTAAAACCTATTTTAAATAGTATTATCTAAATTTAAAAGCATTTCTAGAATTTTAAAATAAAGATGTTGGAATTTTGGAAAATCAAGAAAATCCAAACTGGAATTTTAAATGGAGTGAATTTGTAATTAAAATCGAATATTGATTTAGAAGTCGAAAGTAAACTAATTAGCTAAATAATTGTTTGGTTGAGTATATTAATAAAATTTAACTTGGGTAAATAAATGGGTTGTAAGTTAATAATGGAATTTGAAAATGAATTCAAATTTAAAATAGAATTCGACTTGGATTTGATAATGAATTAAATAAGAGGGGATGTTGTAAAATAAAAATAAAATAGAGTTGGATTGGATAATGTGATGGTTTGAATTATAAATAAAATTCAAGGGTGATTTGAATAATATTTAATAAAATTTGCAAGTAATTGGATATAAGAGAAGTGATTATAATAGAATGGTTTGAGTGCAAAACAAAACCAAGTGAACAGAAATAAATTGAGAATGGCTTTGTATTAATAAAATAAATTCGAAAATGAATTAAGTATAAGTAAATGAAAATTTTAAAATGGGTTAATTGAGTTAAATAATAAATGGATGAAGTCTGGTAGAATAAAAACTAAATCAAAGTTGTGATTGGAATTGGATTATCATACCGAACTTAAATTTGGTGGTATATTAATTTGAAGTATAAATGAGATAAGTATGTGGTTGGACATTATTTTGATAAATTGAGAAGGTGAATTTAAAATTAAAATTTAAAATTGATGGGCTAACTGAATTTAATGGAAGTTGATTAAATGAGGATCAAATAGAAGTAAACCTAAGTTTGATGTTGGAATAAATTATAGTAAATTAACTTAAGTTTAAAATTTATGGAAGCTTGGCTTCGAATAAGGATGAAAACCTATTAAATAAAAGCTTGGATTGAATTAAATTGGGAATGGCTAGTAGTATACAAGAATGAAAAGTGTCGAGCTAATGAATGGTGGGTGAATAAATTAGAAATGAAATGGAATTAAATATAAAATGAATTGAAAATTTATTTAAAATAGTTATAAACTGAAATAGATACTCTATTAAACGAATATCGTCGAAATTGCATGAAAATGGTTGTCGTTCGGCGTAAATAAAAGTAATTAAAATGCTATGAGTCAATAGAGATTAAATAAAATTGGTTCTGAATCATTTAAAGTGAATATGAGCTTATTTGGATTAAAAATCAATGGAATGTAAGAAATTGAGTTGCAAACCATTGAATTGAATGAAATGGTATATAAATTGGTTGAAAGCAATTGAATTAGTTTTGAAAACATATAAATTGCTTATGGAAGTTATTTTGAATGCATATCTTTTAGAATTGAAGTGTTATAGTTGTTTATGTATGAGAAATGTTATAAACTTCATATATATGGTACTTATATGTTTAAATTGAGTAAGTACAGGTACTAGGAAGCCGTTTGACTGAATTTGGATTGTGCTATTTGCTAAAATTAATAAGCCGCTTGCTTAAAATGCTAAATAAGGTACGCCTACGCAATAAAAATAGGAAATAAGAACTGTTTTAGCTTTTTCCGACCGGGTGGGTCGATGTATATATATTTATGTCTCTTGTCAAATTGCAAAAGCTCCTCCGTACAAGGAGACTCTGCCAAAATTTTCCAAAAATTTTGGGAGTTAGAAAATTTTTGAAAATCTTTTGAGAAAATTTTTGTTAAGCAATTAAACGATTTTAAATATGAAACTAAAATAGATTAGTAGATGGAACTAATAAGACTCGGTTATAAATGGAAAATAAAAAATTAATATTCAAAATTGAAATAAGTTGAATTCATATTAAAACGGGAAAAACGAATTTGAATAGAAGTAAATATGAAAACCTATATAAGAGAATGTATAAAATGATTTGTAAAGTTTCGATTGAATATTGTTGCTAAACAAGATATGCAGGTATTAATGGAAAAAGGAATTGGATTTGATTCCAAAAGATAAATTTGAATTGCCCTACAAAATGGTATGTATTTAAATTTCTGTATGAAATTGGATTGGGTTTTTGATGTAGCCACTTGGCTTTTGTTTTCTTTTGGAATTTGGGAGCCCGTAGAGGCCTTTTGTAGTTGTATCGAGCTAGCCGCGCAAAGGAGACGCTGGCAAAAAATTTCGGAAATTTAGAGAGTTGGAAAAATTTTAAGAAAAATCTTGATAATTCCAAATTTGGTTTTAAATTGAAATTTAGATGACTGAGCAAGAGGGTATTGTTTGAAACTATAAAAGATTTTAGGAAGTTGGTTAAGGTGACAGTGGGCCTTAATAAAAGATAGTTGGTAGAATGTTGAATTGTGAATTTTGGGAGAAGGTAAACGGGTATCGGACCATTCTTCCTATCTAGTAATTTCGGGGACGAAATTCTTTTTAGGGGGAGGAATGTGATGACCCGGAATTTTTAACAATTTAAATTGGAATAGTTAATTGATTTTAAAATATTTAAAAGTTAATTTTAACTTGAATTCCAGATATCAATATTTACTTGATAATTAAATTATTGAATTATATAGTTTAAATATTGAATCATATAATTTGAAATTGGGTAAAACGATGAATCTGGGATTTCTAAGCCTGTTTAAAATAATTTGAAAGCTTATAAAATTTATATTGATAGCACTGAAGATAGTGAAAGTGTTGAAATTTAATTTAAAGGTAATTTGTTCAATTTTAATAATATACCGTTTAAATTGGAATTTAAAAATAGCCTTCCGAGGCACAGTCTCGGAATTCGACGAAACCAGTTCCATTGGATCCGTAATAGTTAGTTATTATCGGATTTCAATTTTCGTAGCAATCGGAGTAGTCGTTTGACCCTGGCAGCTCGAAACGCATAGAACTATTTTAACCGATTTAATTTAAAATCGATCGTTTATTTCCGTGACTCGCGCATATGATCGAATTAGCCTTCGAAACCCGTTCCATTGTGTTCGGAACGCGGGTAAAACCTTGTAATCGCCTAGCGGCATTCGTTAAGAGAAGTTCAAAATTTTAATTTGGCGATTAACGAGACATTTTGAAGTTTTGTAATATAATAAATTTAAAAGTCAACTAGCAAGATATTTTCTTGTACCAAGCGTATTCAGGAAGCCAATGCCCCAAACTCTATAATTTATTCTCGTCCCTTCTCTATCTTGGAATAACAGATCGAAAAAAAAAGTCGAAGCCGTTAGTAGAAAGGGGAAACAAAAGAAAAATTGAAATCGTTTTAACCTTAAAAAAAATGGCCGTAGCCTTCGGGACCAAGTCGAGGTGCATCCATGTCCAGTATTTCTCGAGTCGAGTTCAGAGCATCTCGAGAAACTAGGGTTTCGATTTTATTTTTTTGGGGTGTTGGGAGGCGAGACTACTCGAGGCGAGGGTGCGAAGGTGGATTCGTGATCAGAGGATGTAGGCGCACGTGTGGTCAAGATTTAGGGATGTGCGATGGCGTTTTGGAGTTCGCGACAATGGCAGGTCGAGGGGAAATCGTGACGTCGCATTTTGATTAGGAGTCGCGACCGTGTTGTGGTGATGTGCATTCGATTAGGGGGCCGAGAGAATTTTGCAAGCTCGTTTTCGAGCCACCACAAATCGCAAGCATAGAAGACGGCGCGAGCTAGGGTTTTGCGAGCAAGGGGGCGATCTAGGGCGAGTCGCGCAAGGCGCGAGCGATTCACGGAGGTCGCGAGGTCACCGGAAGGTCACGGTAAAGGCAGAGATCGACGAGGTTAGGATATCGACTTGTGTTTGATGGTTTGGCATCTGCAGTTGCAATTTCTTTAGGGTATGGCTTCTTTCCCTTTGTTTATCCACTCGGCTTTGAAAAAAAAGAACAGTAGAAATATTTATGTTGTTTACTGAAAGAAGAAAATAAATAAATAAATATTACAATAAAGTTTAAAAATTCTTGTTTTATTTTATTTTAATACCTATATATATAGTTTTGAAAATAAAAGTATAGGAATTTTATAAATGTTGAAGTGTATATATAAAATTAGACTTTTGAAATCTATAGATTATTATTATTATATAGGTACAAGTAGTTTCATAGGAAAATAAACTTATCCAAAGAAATAATATTTTATTAAAGGAAAATTGATTTAAATAAACAATTAACTAAGTAAACTTATCCAAAGAAATTGTTCAATAAGTTTAAATATTAATAGATCATCCATTGTTTATCCAAGGTCAATGATCGTGAAGGACAGGTCTTAAAGGAAATGGGCTGCAAACAATAAAGGTGAGTAAATCTCACTATGTTGGATTTTAATTTAAATTTGAATAGTTAAATTTTAATAGTTGGTTGAATGATTAAATTGATTTGATGTGCACTGATGATGATGTGGCTTTGGTTTTGATTGGTGCTCGAGTTAACTGCAGTTTGACTCGAAGTATTTGGATTTTAAATTGTTTAAAACTTAAATCGTAAATAAGGAGCTTAATGATTGGTGATTCGTTGAAATAGTAGGGTAATTGAAATGGATAATTTATTAATTAAATTAATTAATAAATCGAGTTGATAAATTAGTAAGTAAAGGTTTGAATTCACTAAGGTTTAAGTTAATTTAATCGAATTAATTTAGAAAAACCAAGAGATGGTTTGATAGAAATTTCTTAATGGTATTAATAAAATATAATTACTTGGTGAAATTAATCAAGAGATTAATTAAGATGATTAATAAAGGAGTGATTGATTTATTTAATGAAGTAACTAAAAGAATAGTTAATTACGGTTTGGAATTAATTGAAAATGATTAAATATTGTGGTTTAATTAAGATAAATAAATCTGATTTGGATAAATTAAAATAAAATTGGAAATCCTTAACCTGTGTGATTAAAGATGTAATCAAAGATTGATAAATTAAGATTAATTAATCCATGATCAATGACTTACGAGAAATTAATTAATATAAGTAATTAAGGATAAATGAAATTAATATAGTTAATTAATTTATGAGGTAATTAAAGATTTCTTGTTGATTTTGGTTAAAAATAATTAACATTGTGAAATGGATTAAAGTTAAATTCTTGTATAAAATTGAAGGAAAATTAATCCAGGGTGATTAATTAAAATGAAAATGATAGGATGGTGAATTAATTGATTAGAAATCAATTAATGTTTAATGGAGAATTCTAAGTGGATGAGATTAGTAATTCAATCAGGATTAATTTAATTCAATTAGAATAAATTGAATCGATTTGTGTGATTAAGCCTTGCTTATGGATGATTGAATGATATTGGGTGTTTTGAATGGGTTGATACCTCTGATATGAAATGTTGTGTATTTCATTTGGATAACTTGGGTTTGGATGACATGAGAATCGAAGAGGCCGGATTCGGGTATTGGGAAATACCCGGAACTACTTCGAGTTTTTATAAATTGATATGTGAGATTAACAAGTTGGAATGAAACATTTTTAAGTGAATCAGACTATTTGATCGAAATGTTGGCACTTAGGAAACTTATGTGTGAAATGAATTATGTCTATGACATATTGTGGATTTTTAAAATTTATTTGAGTTACCCCGGTTTTTATATAAGTTGTTTGCTTTGGTATTCCATGTTAGTTGAGATTACTCACGCTGGTTTCCAGCCTGACCCGAGGTTACTTTGGTGTAATGCTCGGGTCAGACCGAGTATTACAGAATTTCAGGTAGGGCGTTCTGGAGCTCAGGAGGCTAACTAGAAGGCAAGTACGTATAGAGTGTTACCGCTGTAATTGTATTATTGTTAATCTGATATATAATTATTGTATATATTCAGTGTAAGTGTATATGTGAAACTCTGATGTATATTAAATGTAATCGATAGATATAGTATTCTTTTGTAAACTGTTATTATTTATTATTATATTTTATCCGCTGCGAATGTGAGTTGTTGATTATTTCTGTTCTTCTTCTTCGATCTCTTTCTTCTTTTCCATAACTATCTGGAATTTTTCGGGTTCGAAAATTTCGGGTCGTTACAACCGGTCGAACTTCCAAACGTGATACTACAACTATATCTCCATTGGACCAAGCCTCGGATCTCCACTGCACTTTGCAATCTGCCGATGCTTCCAAATCTTTCCACTCTGCAATCATCGCCAATGCTGCATTCTAATGTTTCCTGCTAAGTGCATCTGCAACATTCTTGTCTTTCCCTGGTGTGTACTCAATCCTGATATCATAAGCGGCAATAAACTCTAACTACCTTTGTTGTCTCATGTTCAACTCCTTCTGAGAGAACAAATACTTCAGCGACTTATGGTCTGTATATAACTCAAACCTCTCTCACAAAAGGTATTGTCTCCATACCTTCAACGAAAAATAACTGCAGCAAACTCTAAATCATGCATTGGATATCTGAACTCATGCGGTCTAAGCTGTCTAGAAGCATAGACGATCACTTTACCCCTCTGCATTAGCACAACTCCAAATCATGTTCCACACGCATCAGTGTAAACTAACAAATCCTGCTTCTGGAACAACCAACACAGGCGCATGGGTCAATAAGTGTTTCAAACTATGGAATGCTTCCTCACACTTATCGGTCCACTCAAACTTCACATCCTTTCTCGTCAGCTTGATCATCGGTGCTGCTATACGCAAAAAATTCTTAATGAACCTCCGATAATAACCAACCTACGCAAGGAAATTCTTTATCTCCGTTATTGTCTTGGGCCTCTTCCAACTATTCACTGCTTTAGTCTTAGCTGGATCCACTGATAACCCTTTCTCTGAGACTACTAACCAAGAAATTTCACTTCTTTCTTTCAGAAATGACACTTCGAGAACTTCGCCTTCAGTTGATGCTGCCTCAGCGTTTCAAGCACTACTCTAAGATGAACTTCATGCTCTCTTTCATCCTTAGAGTAAATCAAGATATCATCTATGAAAACCAATACAAACCTATCCAAGTGCTCTTGGAAAACCCAGTTCATCAAATCCACAAAGAAAGCTGGCACATTAGTCAGTCCGAACGGCATAACTAACCATTTGTTCGACCCATATCTGGTCTTAAACGCTGTCACTACAAGAAATTTTATTTTTGGTGGCGCATAAAAAACGCTACCAAAACTTATGGTAACGTTTTCATAAACAGAGTGATAAATCCCGCAACTAAAAATCCGTTATTTTTAGTTGCATTTGTTTCAATGCCACTATAAATCCTTTTATTGCAGCGTTTCTGAAACGCCACCATAAACCTTTTTGTAGCTTTTAAAAAAGCCACCAAAAGGTCTTTTGCGCTCCCTACAGAGTTTGCAACTTCACTCCTACTTTACGGTTGCGTTTACTCAACACCGCTATATGTATTTCTGTAGCATTTTTGAAACACCGCTAAAAGTTGTTGATCATTTTGCACCATTTTTTCATGCTATTATTTCCTGTTGATGGTCTATTTTGTTTCTACTATATCAATCAACAATCACTCACATAATCATCATATTCAAACAATTAAAAAAACATATTAATCATATAATCAAATAAGATATCCATAATCATTCTAATACAATAGTTTTTTGATAAAATGACCAAACTCACATGCAATAACCATTCGTATACACATTTACACACCTAATACTAATGAAATGTTATACCAAACTGGTGCTAACAAAACGCTTAATAACCCATAATTCTTTGTTGCATGCACAAGTGAAAGCTAGCACCATAAAAGTCCAACCTTGCTCTCTTCGAATATCCAATGCCTACACAAGTGAAAGCACAACATATAGTCAAACAATCATGTTAATTCGTAGGACTTCAAATCTAATATCAAATACCTACAACATTGTACGAGTATATCATATTATAAATAATGTCATATAAATAATGTCATATAAATAATCAAAGTTATAAATGAAATGAAATAAATAAAGTCCAATCTTATAGTTATATAAAATGCTGTTAAATTAGTTATATTATTATTAGTTATAAAATTTAGTTAACTTAAACTTAGTTATTGTTTAATTTTAACAAAGCCTAGTTAATTTTTATTAACTTGGTTAACTTAATTTATTATTAATAATATTATTGTTATTCAAACTCAGTTAACTTAATTATATTATTATTATTATTATTATAAACTTAATTAAAATTTATAAACTAATTTAATTTATCATCATCGTCGTTATTTATAAACCTTCGTTAAATTAGTTATAATATTATTATTTATAAAATTTAGTTAACTTAAACTTAGTTAATTTTAACAAAACTTAGTTAATTTTTATTAACTTTGTTAACTTAGTTAATTTATTATTATTATTACTAAAACTCGGTTAATTTAATTATATTATTATTATAAACTTAGTTATTTTTTATAAACATAGTTAATTCATCATCATCATCATAATCATTTTTATTATTTATTAAACTTTATTAAATTAGTTATATTATTATTTATAAAATTTAGTTAGCTTAAACTTAACTAATTTTATAAAACTTTTTTAATTTTAACAAAACTTAGCTAATTTTTATTAACTTGATAACTTAGTTAATTTATTATTACTATTACTATTACTATTATTATTATTATTATTATTATTAAAAGGTTAATTTAATTGTACTATTATTTTTAGCATCATTATTATTAATATAAACTTGGTTAATTTTATAAACTTCCTTAATTCGTCATCGTTGTCATCATTATAATTTACAAAACTTTGTTAAACTATTTATAGTATTATTATTTATAAAATTGAGTTAACATAAACTTAGTTATATTATTATTATTATTATTATTATTATTATTATTATTATTATTATAAACTTAGTTAATTTTTATAAACTTAGTTAATTCATCATCATAATCATTTATAAAACTATGTTAAATTAGTTATATTATTGTTATTTATAAATTTTAGTTAACTTAAACTTAGTTAATTTAATAAAAGTTATTTAATTTTAACAAAACTTAGTTAACTTTTATTAGCTTGGTTAATTTATTATTATTATTAAATATGAAAAATAATGTTTCTTACAAGTTGTATGGGTAGGCACAACATACTCAGATTGCTTTATTCGATTTTTTGATTTCTAAAGCATGAATATACTATTATTTGCCTCAACGAAATTTGAAATGCTAAAGACTTAATTTACTTGTAGAAAACAACATGCAAAGCCTGAATGTAGTTACACAATGAAACTGCTAACAAGCCCATATTCTAGCCCAAATACCACCTTGATGCATCTCTCTCAAAAGCTAAGGCAATACAAAATGACTGAATAGTGCTAAACAGACACTGAAAAGTCATAAGCGGAAGCTTTAAGAAATACTCCAATGATTTTTGCCATTCCCGAAACTTTCTTCATGTTCAACATTTCCGTCCTTTGAAAAGTGAAAATTTTACATTATATTGATGACCAAACTTGCTAAGTATATGAAAATAACTGAAGTATATATGTACGTACCTAAGAAAAAGTGCTAAGAAGTAAGTGATGACTGGTATGGAATTACTAGTTGTTGAGCCCACTATTGCTGGAGTATACCTCAAACCAATATTATACACTTCCAGGCTGAATGTAATCCTATTATATTGACAATGCAGATGAGAAAATCTCCATAGATTGAAGGAAATGGAATTGATAAAATATCAAACTGATCAAAATGTATTTCATCTTCATCGAGATGTGGTAATAAAATCCAGTGTGAATGAATGCTCTTGCTTGGTTGCACATGAATGTGCATGTTCTTGTATATATCTTGCAATTGGTCCTAACCAAGACAAATGACAACGGTTGTTTTCACACCAAATTTGAAAACATTTTCAACCTCAGGATCATAAATATACCAAGCCTAGCACAAACTAGATTTTATAGTTGAACTATACATATAAAACTAACGAAGTATATAAAAACAGCAACTCACATAGAAATAACACGCACAACTAAAACACACATATATATACATACACCACAAATTCACACAGCCATGCACCCAGAACACCAGCCCACAAAACAAAAACACTCATAATATACACACCTACAACTCACACGGGCACAGTCATCATAAATAAAACACCTTACATTTCCAACGGAGCAAGGTTCGACACATTCCTGACATACGCTACTAAGTTAACAGTATTACTATGCACTGTTGTATGACACAATAGTGCAACACTGCTGTTTACACGGTAGTGCTAGGCACTACTGTGTAAAACAACAGTACCATGCCCATTTGCGAAAGTCCCTGCCTCCACTAGTCTTTGCCCCGATCACTAACTAGCGTATTAACTTGAAATTTCAAATTTGAAGAGGATGGCTATTGATGTAAAGATGACTTTTGAACCTAAAAGTGCTTTGGGCTTCGCTGCATCTGATGGTTTCTTCTCTGCTTAATATAGTTCATTTATTTTGGGTTTATGTTCGATGAATGTTTATATATATGTTGTGTATTTGAATTTTGTGTAAATTAATTATGTATTTTGTAGGGTTAAGTTTAACATCTGATTTTGATTCAATGTATCTCAATACCTTCTTGATTGTGCAAATGTGGCAATTAGTGTTTCCATTCAAATCATATATGTACAAGTTTTCATTGGCTTAATTAAAAGGGAGATGACTAGAAATCACCATTTATGTCTATGTTATTTTATTTTATTTATCCATTCTACATTACAAGTTAAAATATCACATGGACTTTTGTGATGTATTTAAGAAAGTCAAACCTACAAAACAATCTAGTTATGCCTAATTAATGTGGTAAATAGAATTCTTACATTAGCATAATGCTCCAATAGAACCTAAACAGCTTCTTTGTGGACATGTCCAGCTGCCCAAATTAGTGGAGTGCAGCATCACTTTGAAACTCCACATCAACTCCTTCTAAGATTAAAAATCTCAATAATTCAATGTTCCTTTCATTAAGAATTGTGATTAAAAGAAAATTCTCTTCATAATATTTTTAATTTACCTACTTCACATGTTTTCCATAGTATATATCATTTGGCATAAATGATATTGTGCTCTTGCAGACTGATGGAACAAAAAATGACAAAAATACATCGATGAAATGGATCAGAAGAAAAAAGTGAAAAATACACATTCGATAAAAAGGAAGTGATGAATTTCACAGCATGGTAATATAAATTGTACATGTTACCGGTATATTTTCCTATGAACAATTAGAAAGCATAGCTTACAGATGCGCTCAAATTTACCATTTGTTTATTATATTCATGTCATGCCTATATAAAAATGAAATGTATTTCAAGGACCTTAAACCCATGGGTTGGTATTGTTAAATTGTTATGTTTGCTTCTTCACATATGAATATATTTACATGATAAAGAATCTATAACTGTATTTTGGGGATAAAGAGGTAGAAGAACCAGCTAAGTTAACCTGGTAGTGAATATAATTTGATTAAACTCCTAAATGAGTAGAATTGCATCCAGGGAGTCAGGGAGACCAAAGTATAGGATGCCTAAACCTTGAAGTTGTCTGGGAGACAGGCTTATGGTAAACCCATGAAAACTATGATTAAGTAGTTATTGGAGGTAACCAATAGGTTCATTGTAAACCCATGAAAACTATGTGTTAAGGTAGGTTGGCAGGGCCTAATTGGTTTGTAGTGAACCCATAAAAACTATATTCAGATTAAGAATTGACATTAGTCAATAGGTTCTTAGTCAACATATGAAAATTAAGATAAGAAACAAGGTAATGGAGGCATCATTAGGTTCCTAGTCAACCCATGAAAACTAGGATAAGAAGTGGGTTACTGGATAAATCCATAGGTTCCTAGTCAACCCATTTAAACTTGGATAAGAGATTAGTTATTGAAATGACTAATAGGTTCAGGGAGACCCATGAATTTATTAAATTAACTGGCAGGGGCATATAGATTCTTAGTGATCCAATAAAACTATGAAATAGGACATGGTGTCCATGCGTAATGAAAAAGGTTATTAGTAAACCCGTGAAACTAATAGGTCAATAGTGACCCTAGAAACTATAATTATGACAGGGTATCAACTTAAACTGGGGATGGAAAATCCAAAATCTTTTATATATGCATATCATCATAATAGTTTGAAATGTATGTTTTAACCATTGTAGATGTAAGAGCATAGTATATGGTTTTATAAAGGTTTTAGGATATTAGTAAGGGGAAAACTCATTCTGCTAAGCGGCGTGGTCTCATTAGATATCTAAAAGGATTGAGATGTTAGATTATTATTCATACTAGGCTTTATGTCTAACTCAAAGTTTTTGTTTTCCGCTTAAACTTTCGGGTACTTAATTGATTTTGAGTAGTTTGAGATTTAAGATTTTCAGGTTCTCTCTTTGACGAATAAAGCTTTCGGACGTGTGTGGGAGGAAGTTAGTTATTTATAGTTATCTTTTTCTGCTGTGTATTTGGATGTAAATGCGGATTTATTAGCCTTATTATATACTCTGATCAACCAAGGGGGCATCTTCATATGTCACTCTTGGCGTATATGTAATGATTGTATTTTGCTGAACGTGGTTAACATTTTGGGATTATGTAATGAACATGAAATGTTTTGATTGGAATGCAGAAATGTATTTTTGGTTTGCTATAATTTTTCTATATTCCTATGATATGTGTATCTAGCACCGCCGTATTTGATCGTCGAATATTAATAACTATTGTTGACTACAACATCCATAGCCATTAGTTTTGGGCCTCTAAGCAGGGTGATGTATAAGTTGGTATCAAAGCATAGGTTTATGAAACCTTAAAAGAAAGTTAAACAAAACCTAAAAGCTTTTTGAAACGTAATTCAATGAATTTGAAAATATGATTGGGGTTTGGGTTAACGCTATAGTCACTTACTTGTATTTGATATATCGGTATATATCTAAGTATGTGTTCCCCTCTCTCTTAGACTGTTCTTATGTATCTTTTCAAGGCTCGTATGCAGATTTACGAGAAAGAGGATATGGAAGCAGGAAAAGGAAGAGGAAATCTAGGTGGTGGAAGCACCACAACTAACGGAAATTCTCGACCTAATACCAGGAGGAACCAAGGTCGATATAATGCTAATCAATATGCTGAAGCCAATGTAGGTGTTGGAAATCCACCAGCAGATGCGGGGATAGAATATCAGTTGTTGGCTAATCTTTTGCAAGCAGGAGCTACCGATAATGTGGGTGGAGTAAATCCTATAGTTCTAGTCGGATATAATTACGCTAAGCTGAACAGAGACTACACCAATCTGGATGGAAAGCCTTTTGTTAGAACAGAGGATGCCGTTGAAGTTGAGAATTGGATTTTTAACTATGAGAGGATCCTTACTGATTTAGGCTTAGATGATGTAGAAAAAAGAAGGTTGGCCTCTATACAGTTGCAAGGGTTAGCGCTTCACTGGTGGAACAGTGTGACAGTCGGAGTTCCGGAGGAAGAGCTGACATGGGCTAATTTTAGAAGAAGGTTTGAGCAGAGGTTCTTATCTGAGGTTGCTAAGTAGGCATTGATGAGGAAGTTCACTGATCTTTTTCATGGAGATATGTCAGTGGTCGAGTGCACTGCTAAGTTTGTGAGCTGTCTCGACGTGGATATGTTTTGATTGACACTAATATCAGGAGGAATGAGAGATTTATTAGTGGACTAATTCCAGAGCTAGGCAGAATGATTATGACTCATATTAGAGAGCCTTGTAATGTGGTGGTGGAGATGGCCATTCTCCATAAAAAGATGCTTGTTGTTTTAGCTAGAGAGAAGCCAGTTGAGTCCCAGGGTCCTCACGAAAAGAAAAGGAAATCCTTCAAAAAGAAAGGTGCCCAGAAAGGGGAGGCTGCCAAGAAGGCAAAGGAGGATTTATTGTGTTATAAGTGTGATAAGAAGGGCTATTATGCTCATGAGTGCTGGACGAGAAAGGGAAAGAAGCCTGTAGAGAAGAAGAATGTGAAATGCTTCAACAACGACCAATTTGGGCATTATAAGAACCAGTGTCCAGAGCCACTCAGGGAGGACAGAGGGAAGATGTTTTCTATTGGACCGCCATCTTCTTCTATACCTACTGCAGCAAAGAAAGGGAAAATTGTGATGGAAGGTACGCTTTTGATTCAGAGTGTACCAGTTTGGGTACTATTTGACACCGGTGCATCACATTCATTTATATCACAATATTTGATTGATAGGTTACTTCCTTGAGGGTTGCGAATCCAATAGAAGGGTATGAAACTCTAAGGATGAGATGTGACTAGTTAGAACTTGATTTATTAGGTCATAAGTTTGCATGCAGATTATAAGTTTTTGATTTCGTAGATTTCGAGATCATTTTGGGTATGGATTGGTTGGGTAAGTATGAAGTTAGGATATTTTACCAAGATAGGAAAATATCATTGAGGCACCCAAATAGTCATAACCGAATCATCTTCTCAGTGGAGAATTCCAGTAATACTGTTTGTGCTTTTATAAGTGCCATGGAGGTCGGGAAAGAGTTTAGTCAGGTCTGAGTGGCAAAGGAATTTGCAGATGTCTTTGAGGCTAGTCATAGGACTGCTACCGAAATGAGCTATTGAGTTTTCGATTGATCTTGTACCAAGAGATGAACCTGTCGGTAGACCACCTAGCAGGATGACATCGACATAGATGAAGGAATTGAAGGTGCAGCTAGTGGATCTAAAGAGTGTGAGAAATGCAGAATATGGGTCTTAAGGCTGAATTAACACTAAAGGGGGGTGAATAGTGTTTTAAGGAATTACTAATTCTTTTTGAGTTTATATTAATTTGAACACAAATGTACGAAATATTCAGACACAGGTATGATCACAGAATCAAGCACAGATGCAGAAATAAAGTAAAAGCAATAAAGAAAAGAAAACACCGGATTTTATACTGGTTCGGAGTTACCCGACATCCAGTCCTGCAACACAAGTACAGATTTCATTTCAAAATTAAATTTTACAATTACACCCTCGATTTCAAGGCCATGGGGTACACCACTCTAGATTCACAATCTTCTGGGTAGAAATACTTGATTTTATGGGCAACAAGTTCACCAAATTGATTTCCTAGGCTACAATCACACCTTTTCTTGCTCAATTTATTACAAAGAAGTCTATAACTCTGAATAACACTGGGATCTTGTTGAGATAGTTATAGAGAATCAAACCAAAAATGATCTAGTTAGATTAAATAGTGGTTTCGGCAGAGTAATGGTAAAAATGTATGCAAAGAAATGTGGAAGAAGAAGAGGAATGAAATCAGAGAAAATATGAATATAAATTCGTTTAAAACATCCCCTATTTATAGTAGAATAACAGCCATGTCCATTCGTGAAAGGATATGACGAATAGACACTTACGTTGAAATTCAAATTCTTGAAATAAACTGCCACCTTGTCGATAAGGGTATGTTGGGGTTGTCGACAGGCCTATGGTATTTTTGGTAATTTATTTTTCTTTGAAAATAACTTCTATCTTGTATTAAAACTATTTTAAACTTTATAAATATACTTAACTATATTTAAAATACATAAATAAGTATAGAGAATAATATTTTGATATATATAAAATTTTACTATATATTTAAATCTAAGTATAAATATTAAAAGTTAAATATATTACAATTAAAAAATATTTTAAAACCAAGGATAATTTGATTTTGAAGATAAAGATTATTTTGAGGCTAAAAGTATTTTAAAACCAGGATAGATGTTTTTGATTTTTTTAAAAGGAATATTTTGAAATCATTTTGAAAACAAGATATAATTTTGTAAAACATTTGAATAAAAGTTAGTGGATACAAAACAATGTTCCACTAGATTTTCGTAAGTTCCATCCTACTTAGGGTTCCATCCTTTTAACGGGCTCGAAGTGGATTCCATTCCACGAATAAAATGGATTTTAAGATGTCAGTGCTTTTCTAGGAGTTTAACAAAATTCCTGACTAAATTACTTATTATTGAAATCTTGAACTCTTGATAATCTTGATACTCATGAGCCTTCAATCTTGATACTTTCAGTCTTGAATCTCTCTATACTGTACAGTCTTCATTCTTGGTACATGCATGGTTAAATCCTGCATATACATAAATATCTAAACTATAATGTTAGTATTTACGTTTTATAATCTTATTCTAAGGTTGTTGTCATCAAAACCATCTTCTCGGGGACTAACAATCTCACACCTTTTGATGATGACAATCTTTGTTTATAAATATTACTTCTATCCTAATATCTATCCTAATAACCCCCTCTAAAACTAATAACTGCCCCTTAATCTATGCCTAACTATCCTATTTTATACTTCTCCCCCTTTGTCATCAAAAAAATTAACTCCAAACTATACAACTCCCTCTTAATCTAATACTATATGACATGTAATTATAATGATAGTGTTATCATAAATAATCAGCACTTAATTCTAAAACTAAAACTTAGTCCTTATTACTAACTATCCTAACTAAGAATCCATATATGATAATACTTATAATAATGATAATGTGAGAATTCAAATATAGGAACACAAATCATTTATTAATTACATATTTTTATATTTACATTTGCGTAGAAAACATAAGTAAGATCATATAACGATAAGAAAGAGAGCAAAGAAACTAATATGCGTCTTTGAAAATGGGAGATCTATGAACCGAACAATTTGGGTAGTGGAAACAGAAATTTCCACGTTCTTCGACTAGATTTCCATCCTTGTCAAAGCACACTTCGCCAACGCAAACAACTTTGTCGTCATCTTCAACGTGCCCTTCTTCCATGAGGGCTTCTTCTTCTTCTTCCTCGCTGTCCTCTTGCACCTGATCTCCTGAAGATTCTTCATCAATCAAGATTGGATTAGCGTGATTTTCCATTAGGAACTTTTGCAAGTTTCTAAGGATTTTTCCTTGTCGTTCTTGTTCTTTTGCAATTATGAGTTGCACTATTTGAATTTCAGTCATTAGTTATAGTGCATCCTTCATGGAATCCTCCATTTTCATCATTCGTATGAACGTAGTTCGTTGAAATGGTCCAGTAGAAGGAGAAGGGAACGTAAAGGTTGAATTTTTATTTGATTTGGAAGAGGAGGTCATTTTTTTATTGTTTTCAGAAGATAGATCAGAGAAAGGACAGTAAGAATGAAAAAAAATTCAAAATAAGAAGAATATATAACCATTTATTTGAATTTTGGTGGGAAAATTTCAAAAGTAAAAAATCGTTATATGTCGACAGGGATAAGGGAGGTTTGTCGACAAGGTACCTATATTTTTTACTATTTGATTTATTTTAATTTAATTTTTTAATTATACATTGTTATTAATTTTCTATATTTCATTTATTGAACAAATACATAATTCTCTTCTTAATTTAGTAAATATAGATTCATTTAAGGGTTTTGTTAAGATATCAGCAATTTGGTTCTCGGAATTGATATGATCGAGAGTAATTATTTCCTTACTTATATTATCTCTGAGAAAATGATGTCTGATATCAATATGTTTAGTTTGAGCATGATGAGTAGGATTTTTGGATAAATTTATTGCACTAGTATTATCATAATAAATTGATGATTTTGAGATATTTAAACCAAAATCTTTTAAAGTTTGTTGCATATATATTACTTGAGAATAAGTCAAAGCAGCAGAAATATACTCTGCTTCAGTTGTCGATAAAGAAACTGTGTTTTTCTTTTTACTAAACCAGGAAATCAGAGAATGCCCCAAAAAGTGACAAGTTCCACTTGTACGTTTTCGGTCTGATTTACAACGAGCATAATCAGCATCACAGTAAGATATTAATTCAAAAGAATCATTTTTATGATAAAATAAGCCATAATCAAAGGTGTGTTTAACATATCTTATGATACGTTTTACAGCTTTTAAGTGGGTCTCTTTAGGTTGGGATTGATATCTTGCACAGAGACAAACACTATGCATGATATCAGGTTTACTAGCAGTGATATAGAGTAGTGATCCAATCATTCCTCTATATACTTTTTGATCTACATCTTTCGAGAGATCTTCTTTACTTAGGTACTCATTGGTTGCCATGGGAGTGGGTTTTCCAATTGCAGTAGTCAAACCAAATTTACTAACTAGGTCTTTAGCATATTTTTCTTGACTGATAAAGATACCATTATCTAATTGTTTTATTTGCAATCTTAGAAAGAAGTTTAATTCACCCATATGACTCATATCAAACTCTTTTGTCATTATTTCAGAAAATTCTTTATTCATTTCAAAATTAGTTGATCCGAAAATGATATCATCTACGCAAACTTGTACTAGTTGAATATCTTTTTTATTTCTTTTAATAAAAAGAGTATTATCTACTTTACCAATTTCAAAGTTTGATTGTAATAAGTAAGATCTTAGTCTATCATATCAGGCTCGAGGAACTTGTTTTAGACCATATAGAGCTTTCTTAAGTTTGTACACATGATTTGGTAGTTTTTCATTTTCAAAAAGTGGTGGTTGTTCAACATATACTTCCTCTTATACAAATCCATTTAAAAAGTCACTTTTAACATCCATTTGAAATAATTTGAAACTATTATGATTTGCGAAAGCACGTAGAATCCTAATGGCTTCTAATCTTGCTATGGGAGGAAAGGTTTCATCAAAATCTGTTCCTTCATCTTGATAATAACCTTGAGCGACTAATCAGACTTTATTTCTAACAACCTTTACTTGTTCATTCATTTTATTTTTATAGACCCATTTAGTTCCAATCATAGTTTTATTTTCAGGTCTAGGAACAAGTTCTCAAACATTATTTTTAGTGAATTGATTTAGTTCTTCTTGCATAGCCAAAATCCATGAATCATTAGTTGATGCTTGTTTTGGATTTTTGGGTTCAACGGTTGATATAAAGGCTACATTGCTCATTTTATTTAGTTAATTTCTAGTTGTAACAACAGATTGCATATCTCCTAGTATATTTTCTATAAGATGATCTTTTAAAAGTTCAATCTTTTTATTAGGATGATTAATTTCATTATTAGTTTCAGTCGACTCTTGATTTTGAAATCATTTTGAAAAGAAGATATAATTTTGTAAAACATTTGAATAAAAGTTAGTGGATACAAAACAATGTTCCACTAGATTTTTCGTAGGTTCCATCCTATTTAGGGTTCCATCCCTTTAACGGGCTCGAAGTGGATTACATTCCACGAATAAAACGGATTTTAAGATGTCAGTGCTTTTCAAAGAGTTTTAACAAAATTCCTAACTAAATTACTTATTATTCAAATCTTGAACTCTTGATAATCTTGATACTCATGAGTCTTCAATCTTGATATCTTCAGTCTTGAATCTCTCTATATTCTCTATATTGTACAGTCTTCATTCTTGGTACCTACACGGTTAAATCCTATATATATATATATATATATATATATATCTAAACTACAATGTTAGTATTTATATTTTATAATCTTATTCTAAGGTTGTTGTCATCAAAACCATCTTCTCAGGGACTAACAAAGGGAAGGAATTTTATCAGGCCAAGCAGTTCGCCTTGGTGAGCGGCCGCGGTTTTTGTAAAGAAGCTAGATGGGTCATTAAGGATGTGCAACGACTATCATAAGTTAAACGAAAGGACAATCAAGAATAGATACCCTTTGCCGAGGATAAACGATCTATTTGATCAGTTGAGTAGGGCCAGAGTGTTCTCCCAATTTGGCGATGGGGTTCCATCAGTTGCGAGCGACGTAGGATAGTATTCCTTTGACGACATTTCAAACTAGATATGGTTCGTATGAGTGGTTAGTGATGCCATTCGGGTTGACGTATGCACCTGCTTTCATCGTTGATTTGATGAACCGGATTTTTCGAGAGCCTTTCATAGGTTCGTGTTTGTATTCATAGATGAAATTTAGTGTACTCGAAAGATAAAAGAAAGCATGAGATTCATTTTAGAGTGGTGCTAGAGACGCTGTAGAATCAGCTGAAGGCGAAGTTTTTCAAGTGTCATTTTTGGAAGAAAGAGGTTAAGTTTCTTGGTCATGTGATTTCAGAGGAGGGTTTGTTAGTTAATCCAGTTAAGGTCGAAGCTGTCAACAATCGAAAGAGACTAGAGATGGTAACCGAGATTAGGAGTTTTCTTGGACTTGCTGGCTATTACCGAAGATTCATTAAGGATTTCTCACGGATAGCGGAACCTTTGACTAAGTTGATCAGGAAAGATGTGAAGTTTGTTTGATATGACAAATGTGAGAAGGGTTCCTTAGGTTAAAACATTTGTTGACCAATACGCCAATGTTAGTAGTTCCAGATGGAAACCCAGGGTTGGTAGTATACACCGATGCATGTGGGACTAGATTGGGAGCTGTGTTAATATAGAGGGGAAAAGTCATTGCTTATGCATCTAGACAACTTAGACCGCACGAAGTAAGACATCCTACTCATGACATAGAGTTGGCTGCGGTAATCTTTGCCTTGAAGATTGGGAGGCATTATCTCTCAGGAGAAAGACTTGACTTGCATACCGATCATAAGTTATAAAAGTATTTATTCTCTTAGGAGTTAAATATGAGGCAGCAGAGGTGGCTGGAATTTTTAGCATCTTATGATTTCGGTATCGAGTATACTCCTGGAAAAGTAAACAAGGTAGCAGATGATCTTAGTAGAAAACATCAAAATGTGTTGTTAGCGATGTTGGTAGAATGAAGGATCTAGAAGCCTTGGCAGTTGTGGTATGCAGTTGAGATCTACTACTAGTTCTAGTTAGGGTACTGCCGTGTTATCTTGTTTAGATGTTCGGATGGTATTAATCGAAAGGATAGCTTCTAAGCAGAAAGAGGATCTAGTTATAGCCGAGAGGATTAGAAGGCTTGAGATAGGATCAAATATTGATGACCTAAAGGATTTTAGTCTTGACCAAATAAGGTGAATAATAATCCCTACATCTCTATTTTGGTTTTAAAATCATATGGGTTCGGATTTCAAAGGCAATTGTTAGGGGTTTCGAAGGTAATGGTTTCGGAAGGGGTTTCGAAGCCAACCTTCAGTTGTTTTACCTAGATGTTTTAAAGCTTTCAGAATGATGGTTTTGACACCATCAAACTTCCCCAATACTTTTTGAATTAAAGAATAGTTTCGAAAGAGATGCTTTCACCTAGGTTCACTTTGACACAAAATGATGTTTAAAGTATAAACCCAATGCTTTTGAAAAGGGGACTTTTAATGGTTTCAAAGGGCAACCTTCAATGGTTTCAAAAGGGTACTTTCAAATAGTTTCGAAGTTATGCTTCTATACTTATATGATAATACTTAACATGGTTGAAGGGTATCGAAAGAGATGTTTTAAAGTATTCGAAACGCAGGAGCGTAGTGTTTTAAAGATAGATTTTTATGATTTCGAAGGAGGTCATCCTACGAGGTCGAAAGCAAGGTTTCGAAGATTTCGAAAGGTTTTTAAACCCGAACTCAAATTTTAAAGGAAAAACCTGTGGCTAAATAAATGAGTTTTAAAAAGGCTTTAAGTATGTAAATTTGAAGAAGTATTGCCTTGATAAAAGTATAGGTTAAAGGAATTATCTTTGTTTTATATGAAATGTATTTCAAGGACCTTAAACCCATGGGAATGGTATTATTAAATTGTTGTGTTTGCTTCTTTAAATATGAATATATTCACATGATAAAGAACCCATAACTGTATTTTGGGGATAAAGGGTAGAAGAACTAGCTAGGTTACTAGGTAGTGAACATAAGTTGATTAAACTCCTAAATGAGTAGAATTGCATCCAAGGAGTCAGAGAGACCAAAGTATAGAATGCCTAAACCTTGAAGTTGTTTGGGAGATGGGTTCATGGTAAACCCATGAAAATTATGATTAAGTGGTTATTGGAGGTAACCAATAGGTTCATTGTAAACCCATGAAAACTATGTGTTAACGTAGGTTGGCTGGGGCTAATTGGTTTGTAGTGAACCCATGAAAATTATATTCGGATTAAGAATTAACGTTAGTCAATAGGTTCCTAGTCAACTCATAAAAAATAGGATAAGAAAGACGTTAATGGAGGCATCGGTAGGTTTCTAGTCAATCCATGAAAATTAGGATAAGAAGTGAGTTACTGGATAAATCCATAGGTTCCTGGTCAACCCATGGAAACTAGGATAAGGGATTAGTTATTGGAATGACCGGTTCAGGGGGATCCATGAATTTATTAAGTTAACTAGCAAGGGCCTATAGGCTCTTGGTGATCCCATGAAAACTATGAAATAAGACCGGGTGTCCATGTGTAATGAAAAGGTTATTAGTAAACCCATAAAACCTGATTGGTTAACAGCGACCCTAGAAACTATAATTATGACAGGGTGTCAACTTAAACTAGGGATGGAAAATCCAAAATCTTTTATATATACATATCATCATAATAATTTGAAATGTAGTTTTAACCATTGCGGCTGCAGGAGAATAGTATATGGTTTTATAAAGGTTTCAGAATACTAGTGAGAGGAAAACCCGTTTCGTTAAGCGGCATGGTCTCATTAGATATCTAAAAGGATTGGATGTTAGATTATTATTCATACCAGACTTTATATCTGACTCGAATTTTTTGTTTTCCCTTTAAATTCTTAGGTACTCAATTGATTTTGAGTAGTTTAAGATTTAAGGTTTTTAGGTTCTCTTCTTAGACGAATAAAGCTTCTGGAGCATGCTGGAGGCAGTTAGTTATCTAGAGCTATCCTTTTCCACTGTGTATTTGGATGTAAAGGCGGATTTATTAGCCTTATTATATACTCTGATCAACCAAGGGGGCATCTTTATATGTCACTTTTGGCGTACATATAATAATTATATTTTGCTGAACGTGGTTAATGATTTGGGATTATGTATTGAACATGAAATGTTTTGAATGGAATGTGGAAATGTGTTTTTGATTTGTTAGAATTTTTCCATATTCCTTTCATTTGTTTATCAATGTATCAAGCATCCCGCATTTGGTTGAAGATTAATAACTATGGATGATTGCAACATCCACAACCGTTAGTTTTGGGCCTCCAAGTGGGGGGATGTTACATTCATACAACCTCATATCAACATAACTGCCATCTTCCAGTGCACTTCACAATCCCTGTCAAACAACAGTTCATTCAACCTGACTCCTCACTATCTACCACTTCACAACATCCCATTGATTTACCACAAGCCATACTTGCATGTCATCTTAGTAGATAACAACTTCCTTCGCTGCCTTCACTTCACAACATACAACAGACTCCACTTCCACCACATCAGTTCACATTAGTTCACTACAGTCACACCTTCAACCTGCTTTAAGCCACATCAGTCACCTCTCTGTCACCATTCAAATGCCAAACCACAACCATAGATACATATTACTACTACTGCACAAACTACTTCAACTTATTCAACACTTCACCTGACCACCTTCATACACCAAACCATCTGACCATCGTCATTAACATCATCTCATTCACCTCTGTCCTACTACCGCATTCAGTTACAATACACAAACTTCCAATCATCTCCATACAACTAACATTTTTGCCTTACTTCATTAGCAGAACACCCCTCTTCAACAAACTACTTTTGCACACACTACCCCATTAACTGCTTCACCACTTCATCAACTCCGTAAATCACAACAGCAACCTGAAGCCACAATTACCACATACTCCGATTTCAACCTACAAAAAATTCCAATACCATCACTTGACACTGCACCTCAACCTTCGCCTTTCCTCGACCATCTTGCAAATCCCCAATTCCACTTAAATTCTCGAGCCGCGAACCGACTTCCATAAAAAAAGGAAAGCTTTTGTTTTGTGAATTAGTGTCGATTTGATATTTTGATGGGGAGTTCTGTTTATTTTGATGTTTTGAATGAGAAAGTGGAAATTGGATTTATTTTGTTTATTTTAGCAGACCGAGTTAGAAGTTTTGAAGGCTTTTAAAAAAATCTTTTAATTTGGTTTCTTTTGTTTAATTTTTTTTTAGTTCAACCCTAATTTTAAAAAAAGAGTTTGCTTTCTTTTAATTTAGTTTAGTTTTATCCTTTAAAAAATTAATTTTAAATTTTTTTAAGTTCCATCCCTATATATTAAAAAAACAAATATATATATATATATATATATATATATATATATCTTGCTCGAAATTTCAGGTTGCCAAAGCAGATAAGAAAAAAACAACTACCGCTCTGCTTGCCAAATAAATTGCTTGCTTATAAAATAAATCGCCGCTAAAAAAATTGCCAACAATTATGCACGCTCTGGTATTGTGCTTTCATCTCTAGTTTTATTTTAATTGCATTGTTGGTTTCGTGGATTTGCAATTATGCATATAAAAAATTTTCAAAAAAAAAATTCATTGTAGTTGAATTGTTAAAATCAGGTTTAATTTCTGATTTTCATTCATTTCATCTTATTTTTCTTTTCTAAGGGCAATATGCAAATCCACATAAGGGTGGTGGATTTCATCGCCCCTTTCTCTTCCCACAAATTGCATCTCATCTTGGAATTTGATTAATAATAACGGATAGACTTCAGACTTAAGAGTGTCGTGACCTCACCTAGGGCTTAATTGTACCATGACAGTTGTCTTCTTTGAACAATTTTATTTCTTGGTGTCTAGGCTGCGGCAGGGCAATAATTAGTTATAAATATTACGATGATTCGTAAATATTATACTGATTGTTTCTTTGAATGTACTTAAACCTTCGGAGGCATTGCTACGATGATTCATGGTGCACCAATAACTTCTGCCCATTACCTGGCTAAGAAATATATTATTGATTTACGACAAAGTTTGATTATACAATATTGGGTTAGGAGCTACTAAGGACAGCAAATTTGTGATTAAGTCCTTTGTATTTATTTAGCTGCATTAGTTCATGAAAATTTAAAAAAAAAATCAAAATGCAAAACTAATTTTTTTTGTAAATTTAACTTAACTTAGTTTTTTTAAATCCGAAAAAAATCCTTTAAAATCTTCTACATTGAAAATTTTCAAACAAAACCAAAAATCCAAAAAAAAAATTGAGTTAGTTTTTTTTACAAAAACAAAAATCCAAATATATATATATATATAATCTTTTCAAAAAAAACGAAAAAAGATAAAATTTGAAAATTCAAAAACAAAAACAAAAATTTTCCATTTGAAAAATAAAACCCTTTTGGTAAATATTTTTCCCTTAAAAAACAAAAATAATTTCTCACTTCATTTTCTAAACCTTTCTTCTTCCTCTAAACTCGATTCTAACTTCTTCCTCTTCCCATTTCCTTCTTGCTAGTGCATGAGTATTTGGATTCAAGACACTTTTATGAATCGTTGGACTTATGACCCTTCTACAAATCATTTAACTCGAACAAGTGATCCTCCTGAAATGATGAATGAAAACACCCCTCGAACTCTTATGGATAGAATCTTTCTTGATAAAGTTTCTATTCCTACCTGCACCTATGAATAACCATTTGGAAATTTACCCAAACCATATTGCCACGCTTCCAAAATTTGGCAATGTTGAACACGATGACCCATACATATTCTTGACGAGATTAAAACAAGTTTGCACAGCCATGAAACTCTAACAACTTTCTGATGATGGAATCAACTTCGACTAATTCCATTTGCTCTTACGGATTATGCTAAAAAAATGGTTGTATAGCTTACTATCTAATTTCGATCAAAACGTGGAAAAAATTTGTGAAAGTATTCTTAAAAAGTTCTACCCCCTGGAAAAAACATCTAAAATTCGAAACGAAATCATTAATTTTCATCAATTCAAGGGAGAACCATTCGCAAAATACTTTAAAAGATTTAAAGAACTCTTGATAAATTGTCCATACTGTAACTTCGAAAAATAAACGCTTTGCCAAATCTTATACGATGGACTCAAAAACAGCTCACAAACCATGTTTGAATCAATGTTTCTTATGTGTTTGGATCACATATGATACATCTGCTATTTATGGTTTATCTTATAACAAGTAATTCAAACTCTTTTCCTCTATCCCTGATAAAATTTTGTTGATTATATTGATTTAATTCTAATCTTTTCTCTCTTCCTCTCATCTCAAAATATGTTTGGTATTATTGATATGATTTTGTCACCCCTTCTCCTTTACTAATTTGTTGATTTTTTTGTGTTGTTTATATTTGTATGTTATTATCACGAATTTACATATGTTTAACTTTTCTAGTTCCTTTTATGTTGCATTGATATTTTGTTAACAAATACAGAACTAATTATGATTGAGGTCTATTTTAGAATTTTATAATATTTATATACATAAATGTGGAAAACTATTCATCTTTATTAATTAACTTTTATCATGAAAATTAGTTCCTTTAGCTAAATGATTAAAATTTTGAATATGAATGTTTATATAACTGTTTAAAAAAATCATTTTGACCGTAAATTTTTAAGTGGACTTTTGTGTAAATTATAAATCCTTTATTTCTTTTCAACTTTAAAGTTATTTCCTTTCTGGACTAAAAGCTTGATTTAAATGTTAGCTTTAAATTCATATATATATATATATATATATAATTTTCAAATGTGTACATATAAATAATTGTCATAATCTAGAACGTTGATTTGCAATTTTTTTGTGTGTATGTATGTATGTGTATATGGTAACATACATATGTTGCACTAATTTCAAATCACAAGAGGGGGTTCTTTTGTAATAAATGTAATATTTCAATTCAAACATTTGTTTAATTAAAACAAAACTCACTATTATTTATTTTAGATTCCAAATCATATAAGATTGTCTAATATGTTTTTAATGTATACATATATATTTATATACCTTTCCACTTTTACCATGTATAAATATTTTTAATTCAAAAATTTGGACAAAAAATACATATGTATAGGGTTGATGGGTCTGTTGCGGTGTAAATCCCTAAAGCCTACGTACAGTTATGTTAACTATGTACTCATCTTATCTATTGCACATGTATTTTACACCAAAAAGTATATTTGATATACTTGTACCTAAAACTAAAAAACTTCCAAACAAAAGTAAAATAGGATTTAGTTAAAAAAGTAGATTAGATCCTAAATCCTTTAGACTTTTGAGACACAATAGATTCAAAATAAGATTTTTTTTTTTGAAATCCAACTATTTCACCCGCCTCCGACTGGCCCGGTTCCCACAGTGTTGTCAAAGCTAAAACCTCTATCTGGTCTGAATTAGAAACGTTAGAGCTAACTAAATAAAACCTTGTACGGTGTATAGAATGGTAGTGTCGAAGGATTGAGTTTAGGCAATCAAGTATTGTGCCTTACCAGGTTATTGGCATGCCCCGAAGGATGAAGTAAGCCCAAAGGTTATCCTCAATATAAAGGCCCAACTCAATTTTAGGCCTTCGGCTAAATTTTAAAAATATGTTTTGAAAATTTTAAAAAGTATATTTTAAATTTAAAAGTTAAATTTAAAATATGTCATCTTATAAATGTTATAAACTTTTCAAATTTGGTTTTGTAAAATTAACATTTCAAAAAATTTATCTTAATTAATTAATTAATTAATTGGATTAAATAAATAAATATTTAATTAAAAGTTAATTAATTAAATTAAAATATATATAATGGAATTTTTATATTTATCTTTAAATGTTTATAGTAAATGAAGATAAAATTTTGATTTAATTAATATTATTTATTAAAAATTATTTTAATCGATTAAATTAATCAAAGGTTAATTAGTAAATTATATACATATATAATGGCATACGTATATAACTACTATATATGTTATAATCTATCTTTATCTTTTAATTGGTAAAGATAAATAATTTAGAATTCAATAATTGAAATTTAAATTAAATTTATTAAAATTTTAATTATATAATCAATTAATTTAATTAAATATGATTTAATTAATAAACTTAAATCAAATTAAACATGATTTAATTAAATAGAGTATAACTATGAGAAATCCAAATTTGGTTTAAGGGATAAATATATACGTAAACTACGTATACCGTGATTTCAAATGTGTTTAACACTTGAATCTCGAGGGTGTTTAAAAAAGAAATACATTATTCCCTATCACCCAAGTAAATATATTAAAAATTATGGAGCTATAATATAAAAGTCATTTTCTAACACTTTATGTTAATAAACTGCTTGCATACTCTCTAGTTGTTGAGCAAACTCAAGCTAGAGATGCTACATGTAGTATTATTAATATATTAATAAACTTGGTAAGGTACCTGTATGTATTAGTTGAGCAAACTCAAGGTACATACATCTATACTATGTTCAGCATAAAATGATGAGTATGAACGAATAATCTCGTTTGGTTTGTTCAGCAAATTCAATGTCGAGATTGAGATTAGGACAAAGACCATGGGTTAGGAGTTGTATATGATACAACCAGTAAAGTGTTATCCATCGCTTGCAAGCCTATGATTTGTTAAGCAAACTCAAGGCCAAAATCTAAGGCAAGCAAATCCTAACGTCCATTGAAGAAATCGAAAGATTTCTATGTCTTTCTTAAGGTTTTGAGAAAGATAAAAACTAGTGGCAGCCTTATTAGAAAAATGAAATGATAACATTTAACCTTTTTAATATTATAAGAATAAATGCTATATAAAGTTAAAATAATCTACATTGATAATTTTGCGAAACTGATAAAATTGATAAAGTGTTTATCAGTTAAAATATACAAATGAACTGAATTAAGATTGACAAAGAAATATAAAATGTATTTATCTAAATCTTTTGGCACATCATCGCTTGAAGACCCATGCAAGAGCCTAAATACACACTATCGGACACATTCTTAACTTGGTCGCTTAAGTGTTTATTTTCCCAAAACTTTGTATTTTTTCCCGTAAGTTTTGAACTCTTAAGCAATCAAGAATATAGATATTTAATCTGTGTTTGATCAAATATAAATGTTATATGATGAAATACCATACTTAGTAATATACAAAATTCAATGAAATTAGTTTATTGGAAATAAGAAAATAAAGCATAATGTGAAATTGTGTATTCAACATGAATGATTACAATAAGGAAATCCTTTTGAATGGTTTGATCATTTAGAAAAGGAAAGCGAATGTACAAGGGTGGACGTAATTTAAGCGCGGTTGGGATAAAAAAAGGTGAAAAATCAACTCTGTTTCATGAAGTAATATTGGAAACGAGAATTGTATAAAATACTATGCACACTTAATATGAAGTGCTAGTTAGGATAAAGCACCTATTTAGTGGGAGTGACATAAAAGTTAGTGAAATCTTTAGATTGATACATAAAGATGTATGAGGTCGAAACTAAAAACGGTTCAATGTACGACGTTTAATTCACAGATGAATTATTATAAAACAAACATATGTATTTGATACACATGTATCATGTCTACGATAAGTTTATTGAATATAAAAAGCAAGTAGAAAACATACCACACAAAAAAAATCAATTTGATCCATAGGTTAGGAAAACAGTTTCAAAAGTACCTAAAAATGAATGAGATTCAATCTCAAAAGTCACTTAATAGTGAAATTTTTTTGTCTCACCAAACCCGAATGAACATGAAGTAACTTTTGCAATAGTTAGTTTGATAATTTGGAATAAACAAATTTAAGTAATATTAACTTTGCCTTTAGGTAGTAATTGTATCGCTGGGAGCTCACAAAACTATGTAGTTGCACTTTAACTATTTCTTAAAATGTCAAGTCAAACTAGCACTTAATTCAAATAAAGACAAGAAAAAATCTAACATTGAAATCTAGGTAAAAACAAACAAAAAATGTAGAAAAAGTAAAAGAAACGGAGAATTTACATGGTTCAGATATTAAGGAATCCTACGTCTATGGGGAAATGTCACTTTCCTCTTTATATT
This sequence comes from Allium cepa, assembly GCA_030765085.1. Lineage (NCBI taxonomy): Eukaryota > Viridiplantae > Streptophyta > Magnoliopsida > Asparagales > Amaryllidaceae > Allium > Allium cepa. The sequence goes on from CM060928.1 coordinate 253,202,934, forward strand.
TCTTGGTACAAATTTTAGTGGCAAAGAGTATAATGCACTTTCTTTCTCAACCCTAGAAATCATAAATTGGGATAAAGATCCTTTTTTTCCAAACTAGTTTTTCTATTTATAGTCTAGATATGCACGCGGATCGCCACAATCCTTCTTCCATCATTTTTTCCGTATTTGGATCATTCCACGTGTCATCCACCTGGATCGCCTAATTAATGCATGTGGATTGCTGACATGTCTTTGGTAGGAAACTCATATTTGAGCGGTTGAACTTCTTGTTTTGGTAGAACATCTGAAATTGATGCGGAAATGTTTGAATTTGAGGCGGAAAGTTTCAAATTTGAATGGATCTTGAATTCTCACTCTTTGAAAGGTGAATAACCCAAGCATTACTTCTTAATGCGGGTGTGAGTACGGTAAGCGGCTGTCCTTTTTTCTTTGGGGTGAATTGTGCCACTTTTATTACTTTTTCCTCAAAAGACGATTAGTCCTTTGATCTTCTCTGAGCATTGACGATATTTACAAGTTTGGTTATGGTGATCGGGCCATTACTTGTGAAGGCAATAACATTGTACGATTCTGTGTCGAGCAGCTCTGAACGATGGACTGCATGGGTTACTGATGAGGGAGACTTATGTCTTTGCCCTTTTTGGTGAACGTGGATCTAGGTTGGTGCATTATTTGAGTGGCCTTGTGTGCAGCCTTGGACCGCCCTTGACTCCGCATGGTACTGCTTAGGTAGCCCTAAGTGAGCGCAGTACATATATGTTCTTGGATATATTAGAAATGTACAAGCTTTGGGAATGATATTAGGGTTTATTCAGCCACTTTAGTGCAGCACGGTCCTTTTCTTTACTTATGTTTCGACGGCGGTTCGTTTCTGATCAGAATGCACTGTGTCATCTCTAGAGTCAGAAAAGGGAGGGCAATGCATACCTTTTTTTATTTAATTCAAGATTTTTAGTATAGTTCTATTATTTGCATATATTAGCTCGCGGGTGTTGTATGTCATGGATTGCGTGTGTCTTTTTTAAGTGAGATGTGTTATGCTTTAACACCATTTATACTACTTCTTGTTGTAGTGCAGCATTAACGTTTTATTGTTATTTAGGATTTTGGTTACGCTATAGTTCCATGTATTATAGTTGTAGACTATTTACTACACCCTGTGACTTTTTTCGTTTGGGCTCGGTATTGTAAGGTAACATTGGGATTAGGAAGATTGATGTAGTTTGAATCTTTGTTGCTATCTTACAATTTCGAGCATGATATTTTCTTAACTTTGCTTCATTCTTTGCCTTTCTTCTTTGTAGTTCATCTTTTATTGTGGGGTATTTTGTTTTGATCTTAGTGCTTATGTCATTTTGCCTTCAATTGGGTACAGGAAACATGAATGTAACAATTTCCAAGTTTGCGATTATCGCAATCGGTGTAAACTTTTCTTTATTAGCCCACGCATCCCATCATTTTCGTCTACTTCATTTATAGTTGTTTCAAATTTAATGCTCTTGTGTGCATGTCATTCTCTAATTCACCAATCTGCTAAATTCGTTATCACATCGCCCTCTTCGCTTTCAAAGTAAATTCTCGATCTTTGCACTTATTATCATTGCTTATTAATTGATTAATGTTTTCGCAAGTTTTCCTTTTTATTCGGATTGTCTGGATAGCATTGAAATTAAGGTGCATATATATGGTTTCATTGAATTTGTCATTTTGACGATGTAATTAACATTTATGCTTCCATTTTGATTTCTAAATGTCGGTAAGAGGCCAATTTGGATTTAGTCCCTGCTCTTACATAGAGGAGTATGCAGAGGACTGACGCCCATAGGTATTTTGGTGGTTTACTAGGAATATCAAGAAGGCCAAGGCTTGGCTGATGGACACTTTAAGGGGCACTAGGGAGAAAGCCATACTTAAAATTTTGTGCTTAAGGACCCCTTGAACAAAGTTCGGGGCAGGGTCGCTTTATTCTCAAAAAAATATAGAAAGAAGAAAACTAAGAGCAAGGTAGAGCGGGTTTTCTTTTGTTGCACATTGAGGATGTCTTCGGCCAATTTTACCTTGTGCTTGACCTGAGCCTCCCATGCAATGTCACAAGCTTCAAGATGGCTATAGAAGAGTTAATGGGCCCTTTGGTCGGCACTTGCTATGACCCCGAAGGTCTATCCCGATTAGTGGATCCCCGCCTTTGATCGGTGTTTCTTAAACGTTTGTATTTTTTTCGAAGTTCGTTCAAATCTGTAGAACATATAATTGTGCTCGGATCTTTAATGTGTATGGACAGAACTAAGTGAAGTTGAATAGACCTTATCTTTTAATGTTTACCTGGCAAGCTTTATCTAGTTTCTACAATCATACCTGATTTGTAAGTTGCA